>JAEIFS010000354.1:0-1476296 GCA_018904165.1 Zaprionus camerounensis
CAAAATTTAGAATTTTGATATTTTGATTTAAATTGATAAAGCTAGTCATAAGTAGTATACAAAGTCCTTCGAAAAGTGTTTACGATAAGAATATCGAAGAAAAACCCTTAATTTAGGTGTAAATTTGTGATAAGGGTCCCCCCTTACAATATTTTCAAAATTTTTCAAAATTTAGAATTTTGATATTTTGACTTAAATTGATAAAGCTAGTCATAAGTAGTATAAAATGTCCTTCGAAGTCTTTGCGATGAAAATTGTGGAAAATATCGAAGAAAACCCTTAATTTAGGTGTAAATTTGTGATAAGGGTCCACCGTTACAACATTTTAAAATTTTTCAAAATTTATAATTTTGATATTTTGACTTAAATTGCTAAAGCTAGTCATAAGTAGTATAAAATGTCCTTCGAAAAGTCTTTGTGATGAAAATTGTGGAAAATATCGAAGAAAAACCCATAATTTAGGTGTAAATTTGTGATAAGGGTCCCCACCCTTTACAATATTTTCAAAAATTTTTCAATTCAAAATTTAGAATTTTGATATTTTGACTTAAATTGATAAAGCTAGTCATAAGTAGTATAAAATGTCCTTCGAAAAGTCTTTGCGATGAAAATTGTGGAAAATATCGAAGAAAACCCCTTAATTTAGGTGTAAATTTGTGATAAGGGTCCCCCCTTACAACATTTTCAAAATTTTCCAAAATTTAGAATTTTGATATTTTGACTTAAATTGATAAAGCTAGTACTAAGTTGTATAAAATGTCCTTCGAAAAGTCTTTGCGATGAAAATTGTGGAAAATATCGAAGGAAAACCCCTTAATTTAGGTGTAAATTTGTGATAAGGGTCCCCCTTACAACATTTTCAAAATTTTCTAAAATTTAGAATTTTGATATTTTGACTTAAATTGATAAAGCTAGTATTTTTACTATAGTAGTATGGGAAATGTCCTTCGAAAAGTCTTTGCGATGAAAATTGTGGAAAATATTGAAGAAAAACCCTTTTTTAGGTGTACATTTGTTGTGTAAAGGGGTCCCCCTTACACTTTTAAAGCTAGTAATGAGTAGTATAAAATGTCCTTCGAAAAGTCTTTGCGATGAAAATTGTGGAAAATATTGAGAGAAACCCCTTATTTAGGTGTACATTTGTGTTAAGGGTCCCCCCTTACAACATTTTCAAAATTTTTCAAAATTTAGAATTTTGATATTTTGACTTAAATTGATAAAGCTAGTACTAAGTTGTATAAAATGTCCTTCGAAAAGTCTTTGCGATGAAAATTGTGGAAAATATTGAAGAAAAACCCCTTATTTAGGTGTACATTTGTGTTAAGGGTCCCCCCTTACAACATTTTCAAAATTTTTCAAAATTTAGAATTTTGATATTTTGACTTAAATTGATAAAGCTAGTAATAAGTAGTATACAAAGTCCTTCGAAAAGTGTTTACGATAAAAATATCGAAGAAAAACCCTTAATTTAGGTGTAAATTTGTGATAAGGGTCCCCACTTACAATATTTTCAAAATTTTTCAAAATTTAGAATTTTGATATTTTGACTTAAATTGATAAAGCTAGTCATAAGTAGTATAAAATGTCCTTCGAAAAGTCTTTGCGATGAAAATTGTGGAAAATATCGAAGAAAAACCCTTAATTTAGGTGTAAATTTGTGATAAGGGTCCCCACTTACAATATTTTCAAAATTTTTCAAAATTTAGAATTTTGATATTTTGACTTAAATTGATAAAGCTAGTCATAAGTAGTATAAAATGTCCTTCGAAAAGTCTTTGCGATGAAAATTGTGGAAAATATCGAAGAAAACCCTTAATTTAGGTGTAAATTTGTGATAAGGGTCCACCGTTACAACATTTTAAAAATTTTTCAAAATTTATAATTTTGATATTTTGACTTAAATTGCTAAAGCTAGTCATAAGTAGTATAAAATGTCCTTCGAAAAGTCTTTGCGATGAAAATTGTGGAAAATATCGAAGAAAAACCCTTAATTTAGGTGTAAATTTGTGATAAGGGTCCCCACTTACAATATTTTCAAAATTTTTCAAAATTTTTCAAAATTTAGAATTTTGATATTTTGAATTAAATTGATAAAGCTAGTCATAAGTAGTATAAAATGTCCTTCGAAAAGTCTTTGCGATGAAAATTGTGGAAAATATCGAAGAAAACCCCTTAATTTAGGTGTAAATTTGTGATAAGGGTCCCCCTTACAACATTTTCAAAATTTTCCAAAATTTAGAATTTTGATATTTTGACTTAAATTGATAAAGCTAGTACTAAGTTGTATAAAATGTCCTTCGAAAAGTCTTTGCGATGAAAATTGTGGAAAATATCGAAGGAAAACCCTTAATTTAGGTGTAAATTTGTGATAAGGGTCCCCCTTACAACATTTTCAAAATTTTCCAAAATTTAGAATTTTGATATTTTGACTTAAATTGATAAAGCTAGTATTTTTTTAAAGCTAGTAATGAGTAGTATGAAATGTCCTTCGAAAAGTCTTTGCGATGAAAATTGTGGAAAATATTGAAGAAAACCCCTTATTTAGGTGTACATTTGTGTTAAGGGTCCCCCTTACAACTTTTTAAAGTAAACTGAGTAGTATAAAATGTCCTTCGAAAAGTCTTTGCGATGAAAATTGTGGAAAATATTGAAGAAAAACCCCTTATTTAGGTGTACATTTGTGTTAAGGGTCCCCCCTTACAACATTTTCAAAATTTTTCAAAATTTAGAATTTTGATATTTTGACTTATATTGATAAAGCTAGTACTAAGTTGTATAAAATGTCCTTCGAAAAGTCTTTGCGATGAAAATTGTGGAAAATATTGAAGAAAAACCCCTTATTTAGGTGTACATTTGTGTTAAGGGTCCCCCCTTACAACATTTTCAAAATTTTTCAAAATTTAGAATTTTGATATTTTGACTTAAATTGATAAAGCTAGTAATAAGTAGTATAAAATGTCCTTCAAAAAGTCTGCGATGAAAATTGTGGAAAATATCGAAGAAAACCCTTAATTTAGGTGTAAATTTGTGATAAGGGTCCCCCTTACCAACATTTTCAAAATTTAGAATTTTGATATTTTGACTTAAATTGATAAAGCTAGTCATAAGTAGTATAAAATGTCCTTCGAAAAGTCTTTGCGATGAAAATTGTGGAAAATATCGAAGAAAAACCCTTAATTTAGGTGTAAATTTGTGATAAGGGTCCACCGTTACAACATTTTAAAAATTTTTCAAAATTTATAATTTTGATATTTTGACTTAAATTGCTAAAGCTAGTCATAAGTAGTATAAAATGTCCTTCGAAAAGTCTTTGCGATGAAAATTGTGGAAAATATCGAAGAAAAACCCTTAATTTAGGTGTAAATTTGTGATAAGGGTCCCCACTTACAATATTTTCAAAATTTTTCAAAATTTTTCAAAATTTAGAATTTTGATATTTTGAATTAAATTGATAAAGCTAGTCATAAGTAGTATAAAATGTCCTTCGAAAAGTCTTTGCGATGAAAATTGTGGAAAATATCGAAGAAAACCCCTTAATTTAGGTGTAAATTTGTGATAAGGGTCCCCCTTACAACATTTTCAAAATTTTCCCAAAATTTAGAATTTTGATATTTTGACTTAAATTGATAAAGCTAGTACTAAGTTGTATAAAATGTCCTTCGAAAAGTCTTTGCGATGAAAATTGTGGAAAATATCGAAGAAAAACCCTTAATTTAGGTGTAAATTTGTGATAAGGGTCCCCACTTACAATATTTTCAAAATTTTTCAAAATTTAGAATTTTGATATTTTGACTTAAATTGATAAAGCTAGTCATAAGTAGTATAAAATGTCCTTCGAAAAGTCTTTGCGATGAAAATTGTGGAAAATATCGAAGAAAAACCCTTAATTTAGGTGTAAATTTGTGATAAGGGTCCACCGTTACAACATTTTAAAAATTTTTCAAAATTTATAATTTTGATATTTTGACTTAA
Source organism: Zaprionus camerounensis (assembly GCA_018904165.1). Lineage (NCBI taxonomy): Eukaryota > Metazoa > Arthropoda > Insecta > Diptera > Drosophilidae > Zaprionus > Zaprionus camerounensis. Next base: position 3,973 of record JAEIFS010000354.1, read on the forward strand.
ATTGCTAAAGCTAGTCATAAGTAGTATAAAATGTCCTTCGAAAAGTCTTTGCGATGAAAATTGTGGAAAATATCGAAGAAAAACCCTTAATTTAGGTGTAAATTTGTGATAAGGGTCCCCACTTACAATATTTTCAAAATTTTTCAAAATTTTTCAAAATTTAGAATTTTGATATTTTGAATTAAATTGATAAAGCTAGTCATAAGTAGTATAAAATGTCCTTCGAAAAGTCTTTGCGATGAAAATTGTGGAAAATATCGAAGAAAAACCCTTAATTTAGGTGTAAATTTGTGATAAGGGTCCCCCTTACAACATTTTCAAAATTTTCCAAAATTTAGAATTTTGATATTTTGACTTAAATTGATAAAGCTAGTACTAAGTTGTATAAAATGTCCTTCGAAAAGTCTTTGCGATGAAAATTGTGGAAAATATCGAAGAAAAACCCTTAATTTAGGTGTAAATTTGTGATAAGGGTCCCCCTTACAACATTTTCAAAATTTTCCAAAATTTAGAATTTTGATATTTTGACTTAAATTGATAAAGCTAGTACTTTTTTAAAGCTAGTAATGAGTAGTATGAAATGTCCTTCGAAAAGTCTTTGCGATGAAAATTGTGGAAAATATTGAAGAAAAACCCCTTATTTAGGTGTACATTTGTGTTAAGGGTCCCCCCTTACAACTTTTTTAAAGCTAGTAATGAGTAGTATAAAATGTCCTTCGAAAAGTCTTTGCGATGAAAATTGTGGAAAATATTGAAGAAAAACCCCTTATTTAGGTGTACATTTGTGTTAAGGGTCCCCCCTTACAACTTTTTTAAAGCTAGTAATGAGTAGTATAAAATGTCCTTCGAAAAGTCTTTGCGATGAAAATTGTGGAAAATATTGAAGAAAACCCCCTTATTTAGGTGTACATTTGTGTTAAGGGTCCCCCCTTACAACATTTTCAAAATTTTTCAAAATTTAGAATTTTGATATTTTGACTTAAATTGATAAAGCTAGTACTAAGTTGTATAAAATGTCCTTCGAAAAGTCTTTGCGATGAAAATTGTGGAAAATATTGAAGAAAAACCCCTTATTTAGGTGTACATTTGTGTTAAGGGTCCCCCCTTACAACATTTTCAAAATTTTTCAAAATTTAGAATTTTGATATTTTGACTTAAATTGATAAAGCTAGTAATAAGTAGTATACAAAGTCCTTCGAAAAGTGTTTACGATAAAAATATCGAAGAAAAACCCTTAATTTAGGTGTAAATTTGTGATAAGGGTCCCCACTTACAATATTTTCAAAATTTTTCAAAATTTAGAATTTTGATATTTTGACTTAAATTGATAAAGCTAGTCATAAGTAGTATAAAATGTCCTTCGAAAAGTCTTTGCGATGAAAATTGTGGAAAATATCGAAGAAAAACCCTTAATTTAGGTGTAAATTTGTGATAAGGGTCCCCACTTACAATATTTTCAAAATTTTTCAAAATTTAGAATTTTGATATTTTGACTTAAATTGATAAAGCTAGTCATAAGTAGTATAAAATGTCCTTCGAAAAGTCTTTGCGATGAAAATTGTGGAAAATATCGAAGAAAAACCCTTAATTTAGGTGTAAATTTGTGATAAGGGTCCACCGTTACAACATTTTAAAAATTTTTCAAAATTTATAATTTTGATATTTTGACTTAAATTGCTAAAGCTAGTCATAAGTAGTATAAAATGTCCTTCGAAAAGTCTTTGCGATGAAAATTGTGGAAAATATCGAAGAAAAACCCTTAATTTAGGTGTAAATTTGTGATAAGGGTCCCCACTTACAATATTTTCAAAATTTTTCAAAATTTTTCAAAATTTAGAATTTTGATATTTTGAATTAAATTGATAAAGCTAGTCATAAGTAGTATAAAATGTCCTTCGAAAAGTCTTTGCGATGAAAATTGTGGAAAATATCGAAGAAAACCCCTTAATTTAGGTGTAAATTTGTGATAAGGGTCCCCCCTTACAACATTTTCAAAATTTTCCAAAATTTAGAATTTTGATATTTTGACTTAAATTGATAAAGCTAGTACTAAGTTGTATAAAATGTCCTTCGAAAAGTCTTTGCGATGAAAATTGTGGAAAATATCGAAGGAAAACCCTTAATTTAGGTGTAAATTTGTGATAAGGGTCCCCCCTTACAACATTTTCAAAATTTTCCAAAATTTAGAATTTTGATATTTTGACTTAAATTGATAAAGCTAGTACTTTTTTAAAGCTAGTAATGAGTAGTATGAAATGTCCTTCGAAAAGTCTTTGCGATGAAAATTGTGGAAAATATTGAAGAAAAACCCCTTATTTAGGTGTACATTTGTGTTAAGGGTCCCCCCTTACAACTTTTTTAAAGCTAGTAATGAGTAGTATAAAATGTCCTTCGAAAAGTCTTTGCGATGAAAATTGTGGAAAATATTGAAGAAAAACCCCTTATTTAGGTGTACATTTGTGTTAAGGGTCCCCCCTTACAACATTTTCAAAATTTTTCAAAATTTAGAATTTTGATATTTTGACTTATATTGATAAAGCTAGTACTAAGTTGTATAAAATGTCCTTCGAAAAGTCTTTGCGATGAAAATTGTGGAAAATATTGAAGAAAAACCCCTTATTTAGGTGTACATTTGTGTTAAGGGTCCCCCCTTACAACATTTTCAAAATTTTTCAAAATTTAGAATTTTGATATTTTGACTTAAATTGATAAAGCTAGTAATAAGTAGTATAAAATGTCCTTCAAAAAGTCTGCGATGAAAATTGTGGAAAATATCGAAGAAAACCCCTTAATTTAGGTGTAAATTTGTGATAAGGGTCCCCCCTTACAACATTTTCAAAATTTAGAATTTTGATATTTTGACTTAAATTGATAAAGCTAGTACTAAGTTGTATAAAATGTCCTTCGAAAAGTCTTTGCGATGAAAATTGTGGAAAATATCGAAGGAAAACCCTTAATTTAGGTGTAAATTTGTGATAAGGGTCCCCCCTTACAACATTTTCAAAATTTTCCAAAATTTAGAATTTTGATATTTTGACTTAAATTGGTAAAGCTAGTAATAAGTTGTATAAAATGTCCTTCGAAAAGTCTTTGCGATGAAAATTGTGGAAAATATCGAAGAAAACCCCTTAATTTAGGTGTAAATTTGTGATAAGGGTCCCCCCTTACAACATTTTCAAAATTTTCCAAAATTTAGAATTTTGATATTTTGACTTAAATTGATAAAGCTAGTACTAAGTTGTATAAAATGTCCTTCGAAAAGTCTTTGCGATGAAAATTGTGGAAAATATCGAAGGAAAACCCTTAATTTAGGTGTAAATTTGTGATAAGGGTCCCCCCTTACAACATTTTCAAAATTTTCCAAAATTTAGAATTTTGATATTTTGACTTAAATTGATAAAGCTAGTACTAAGTTGTATAAAATGTCCTTCGAAAAGTCTTTGCGATGAAAATTGTGGAAAATATCGAAGGAAAACCCTTAATTTAGGTGTAAATTTGTGATAAGGGTCCCCCCTTACAACTTTTTTAAAGCTAGTAATGAGTAGTATAAAATGTCCTTCGAAAAGTCTTTGCGATGAAAATTGTGGAAAATATCGAAGAAAACCCCTTAATTTAGGTGTAAATTTGTGATAAGGGTCCCCCCTTACAACATTTTCAAAATTTTCCAAAATTTAGAATTTTGATATTTTGACTTAAATTGATAAAGCTAGTACTAAGTTGTATAAAATGTCCTTCGAAAAGTCTTTGCGATGAAAATTGTGGAAAATATCGAAGGAAAACCCTTAATTTAGGTGTAAATTTGTGATAAGGGTCCCCCCTTACAACATTTTCAAAATTTTCCAAAATTTAGAATTTTGATATTTTGACTTAAATTGATAAAGCTAGTAATAAGTAGTATAAAATGTCCTTCAAAAAGTGTTTGCGATAAAAATATCGAAGAAAAACCCTTAACTTTGGTGTTAATTTGTGATAAGGGTCCCCCCTTACAACATTTTCAAAATTGTTCAAAACTTAGAATATTGATATTTTGACTTAAATTGATAAAGCTAGTCATAAGTAGTATAAAATGTCCTTCGAAAAGTCTTTGCGATGAAAATTGTGGAAAATATCGAAGAAAACCCCTTAATTTAGGTGTAAATTTGTGATAAGGGTCCCCCCTTATAACATTTTCAAAATTTTTCAAAATTTAGAATTTTGATATTTTGACTTAAATTGATAAAGCTAGTACTAAGTTGTATAAAATGTCCTTCGAAAAGTCTTTGCGATGAAAATTGTGGAAAATATTGAAGAAAAACCCTTAATTTAGGTGTAAATTTGTGATAAGGGTCCCCCCTTACAACATTTTCAAAATTTAGAATTTTGATATTTTGACTTAAATTGATAAAGCTAGTAATAAGTAGTATAAAATGTCCTTCGAAAAGTCTTTGCGATGAAAATTGTGGAAAATATCGAAGAAAAACCCTTAATTTAGGTGTAATTTTGTGATAAGGGTTCCATATTACAACATTTTCAAAATTTTTCAAAATTTAGAATTTTGATATTTTGATTTAAATTGATAAAGCTAGTCATAAGTAGTATACAAAGTCCTTCGAAAAGTGTTTACGATAAAAATATCGAAGAAAAACCCTTAATTTAGGTGTAAATTTGTGATAAGGGTCCCCACTTACAATATTTTCAAAATTTTTCAAAATTTAGAATTTTGATATTTTGACTTAAATTGATAAAGCTAGTCATAAGTAGTATAAAATGTCCTTCGAAAAGTCTTTGCGATGAAAATTGTGGAAAATATCGAAGAAAAACCCTTAATTTAGGTGTAAATTTGTGATAAGGCTCCACCGTTACAACATTTTAAAAATTTTTCAAAATTTATAATTTTGATATTTTGACTTAAATTGCTAAAGCTAGTCATAAGTAGTATAAAATGTCCTTCGAAAAGTCTTTGCGATGAAAATTGTGGAAAATATCGAAGAAAAACCCTTAATTTAGGTGTAAATTTGTGATAAGGGTCCCCACTTACAATATTTTCAAAATTTTTCAAAATTTTTCAAAATTTAGAATTTTGATATTTTGACTTAAATTGATAAAGCTAGTCATAAGTAGTATAAAATGTCCTTCGAAAAGTCTTTGCGATGAAAATTGTGGAAAATATCGAAGAAAACCCCTTAATTTAGGTGTAAATTTGTGATAAGGGTCCCCCCTTACAACATTTTCAAAATTTTCCAAAATTTAGAATTTTGATATTTTGACTTAAATTGATAAAGCTAGTACTAAGTTGTATAAAATGTCCTTCGAAAAGTCTTTGCGATGAAAATTGTGGAAAATATCGAAGGAAAACCCTTAATATAGGTGTAAATTTGTGATAAGGGTCCCCCCTTACAACATTTTCAAAATTTTCCAAAATTTAGAATTTTGATATTTTGACTTAAAATTGATAGCTTTTTTAAAGCTAGTAATGAGTAGTATGAAATGTCCTTCGAAAAGTCTTTGCGATGAAAATTGTGGAAAATATTGAAGAAAAACCCCTTATTTAGGTGTACATTTGTGTTAAGGGTCCCCCTTACAACTTTTTAAAGCTAGTAATGAGTAGTATAAAATGTCCTTCGAAAAGTCTTTGCGATGAAAATTGTGGAAAATATTGAAGAAAAACCCCTTATTTAGGGTGTACATTTGTGTTAAGGGTCCCCCCTTACAACATTTTAAAATTTTTCAAAATTTAGAATTTTGATATTTTGACTTAAATTGATAAAGCTAGTACTAAGTTGTATAAAATGTCCTTCGAAAAGTCTTTGCGATGAAAATTGTGGAAAATATTGAAGAAAAACCCCTTATTTAGGTGTACATTTGTGTTAAGGGTCCCCCCTTACAACATTTTCAAAATTTTTCAAAATTTAGAATTTTGATATTTTGACTTAAATTGATAAAGCTAGTAATAAGTAGTATAAAATGTCCTTCAAAAAGTCTGCGATGAAAATTGTGGAAAATATCGAAGAAAACCCTTAATTTAGGTGTAAATTTGTGATAAGGGTCCCCCCTTACAACATTTTCAAAATTTAGAATTTTGATATTTTGACTTAAATTGATAAAGCTAGTAATAAGTAGTATAAAATGTCCTTCGAAAAGTCTTTGCGATGAAAATTGTGGAAAATATCGAAGAAAAACCCTTAATTTAGGTGTAATTTTGTGATAAGGGTTCCATATTACAACATTTTCAAAATTTTTCAAAATTTAGAATTTTGATATTTTGATTTAAATTGATAAAGCTAGTCATAAGTAGTATACAAAGTCCTTCGAAAAGTGTTTACGATAAAAATATCGAAGAAAAACCCTTAATTTAGGTGTAAATTTGTGATAAGGGTCCCCACTTACAATATTTTCAAAATTTTTCAAAATTTAGAATTTTGATATTTTGACTTATATTGATAAAGCTAGTACTAAGTTGTATAAAATGTCCTTCGAAAAGTCTTTGCGATGAAAATTGTGGAAAATATTGAAGAAAAACCCCTTATTTAGGTGTACATTTGTGTTAAGGGTCCCCCCTTACAACATTTTCAAAATTTTTCAAAATTTAGAATTTTGATATTTTGACTTAAATTGATAAAGCTAGTAATAAGTAGTATAAAATGTCCTTCAAAAAGTCTGCGATGAAAATTGTGGAAAATATCGAAGAAAACCCCTTAATTTAGGTGTAAATTTGTGATAAGGGTCCCCCCTTACAACATTTTCAAAATTTAGAATTTTGATATTTTGACTTAAATTGATAAAGCTAGTCATAAGTAGTATAAAATGTCCTTCGAAAAGTCTTTGCGATGAAAATTGTGGAAAATATCGAAGAAAAACCCTTAATTTAGGTGTAAATTTGTGATAAGGGTCCCCCCTTACAACATTTTCAAAATTTTCCAAAATTTAGAATTTTGATATTTTGACTTAAATTGATAAAGCTAGTACTAAGTTGTATAAAATGTCCTTCGAAAAGTCTTTGCGATGAAAATTGTGGAAAATATCGAAGGAAAACCCTTAATTTAGGTGTAAATTTGTGATAAGGGTCCCCCCTTACAACATTTTCAAAATTTTCCAAAATTTAGAATTTTGATATTTTGACTTAAATTGATAAAGCTAGTAATAAGTAGTATAAAATGTCCTTCAAAAAGTGTTTGCGATGAAAATTAAAATATCGAAGAAAAACCCTTAATTTTGGTGTTAATTTGTGATAAGGGTCCCCCCTTACAACATTTTCAAAATTGTTCAAAACTTAGAATATTGATATTTTGACTTAAATTGATAAAGCTAGTCATAAGTAGTATAAAATGTCCTTCGAAAAGTCTTTGCGATGAAAATTGTGGAAAATATCGAAGAAAAACCCCTTAATTTAGGTGTAAATTTGTGATAAGGGTCCCCCCTTATAACATTTTCAAAATTTTCCAAAATTTAGAATTTTGATATTTTGACTTAAATTGATAAAGCTAGTACTAAGTTGTATAAAATGTCCTTCGAAAAGTCTTTGCGATGAAAATTGTGGAAAATATTGAAGAAAAACCCTTAATTTAGGTGTAAATTTGTGATAAGGGTCCCCCCTTACAACATTTTCAAAATTTAGAATTTTGATATTTTGACTTAAATTGATAAAGCTAGTAATAAGTAGTATAAAATGTCCTTCGAAAAGTCTTTGCGATGAAAATTGTGGAAAATATCGAAGAAAAACCCTTAATTTAGGTGTAATTTTGTGATAAGGGTTCCATATTACAACATTTTCAAAATTTTTCAAAATTTAGAATTTTGATATTTTGATTTAAATTGATAAAGCTAGTCATAAGTAGTATACAAAGTCCTTCGAAAAGTGTTTACGATAAATTTAAAATATCGAAGAAAAACCCTTAATTTAGGTGTAAATTTGTGATAAGGGTCCCCACTTACAATATTTTCAAAATTTTTCAAAATTTAGAATTTTGATATTTTGACTTAAATTGATAAAGCTAGTCATAAGTAGTATAAAATGTCCTTCGAAAAGTCTTTGCGATGAAAATTGTGGAAAATATTGAAGAAAAACCCTTAATTTAGGTGTAAATTTGTGATAAGGCTCCACCGTTACAACATTTTAAAATTTTTCAAAATTTATAATTTTGATATTTTGACTTAAATTGCTAAAGCTAGTCATAAGTAGTATAAAATGTCCTTCGAAAAGTCTTTGCGATGAAAATTGTGGAAAATATCGAAGAAAAACCCTTAATTTAGGTGTAAATTTGTGATAAGGGTCCCCACTTACAATATTTTCAAAATTTTTCAAAATTTTTCAAAATTTAGAATTTTGATATTTTGACTTAAATTGATAAAGCTAGTCATAAGTAGTATAAAATGTCCTTCGAAAAGTCTTTGCGATGAAAATTGTGGAAAATATCGAAGAAAACCCCTTAATTTAGGTGTAAATTTGTGATAAGGGTCCCCCTTACAACATTTTCAAAATTTTCCAAAATTTAGAATTTTGATATTTTGACTTAAATTGATAAAGCTAGTACTAAGTTGTATAAAATGTCCTTCGAAAAGTCTTTGCGATGAAAATTGTGGAAAATATCGAAGGAAAACCCTTAATATAGGTGTAAATTTGTGATAAGGGTCCCCCCTTACAACATTTTCAAAATTTTCCAAAATTTAGAATTTTGATATTTTGACTTAAATTGATAAAGCTAGTACTTTTTTAAAGCTAGTAATGAGTAGTATGAAATGTCCTTCGAAAAGTCTTTGCGATGAAAATTGTGGAAAATATTGAAGAAAAACCCCTTATTTAGGTGTACATTTGTGTTAAGTGTCCCACTTTTCAACTTTTTAAAGCTAGTAATGAGTAGTATAAAATGTCCTTCGAAAAGTCTTTGCGATGAAAATTGTGGAAAATATTGAAGAAAAACCCTTATTTAGGTGTACATTTGTGTTAAGGGTCCCCCTTACAACATTTTCAAAATTTTTCAAAATTTAGAATTTTGATATTTTGACTTAAATTGATAAAGCTAGTACTAAGTTGTATAAAATGTCCTTCGAAAAGTCTTTGCGATGAAAATTGTGGAAAATATTGAAGAAAAACCCCTTAATTTAGGTGTACATTTGTGATAAGGGTCCCCCCTTACAACATTTTCAAAATTTTTCAAAATTTAGAATTTTGATATTTTGACTTAAATTGATAAAGCTAGTAATAAGTAGTATAAAATGTCCTTCGAAAAGTCTTTGCGATGAAAATTGTGGAAAATATCGAAGAAAAACCCCTTAATTTAGGTGTAAATTTGTGATAAGGGTCCCCCTTACAACATTTTCAAAATTTTTCAAAATTTAGATTTTGATTTTGACTTAAATTGATAAAGCTAGTAATAAGTAGTATAAAATGTCCTTCGAAAAGTCTTTGCGATGAAAATTGTGGAAAATATCGAAGAAAAACCCTTAATTTAGGTGTAAATTTGTGATAAGGGTTCCATATTACAACATTTTCAAAATTTTTCAAAATTTAGAATTTTGATATTTTGACTTAAATTGATAAAGCTAGTCATAAGTAGTATACAAAGTCCTTCCCGATGAAAAGTGTTTACGATAAAAATATCGAAGAAAAACCCTTAATTTAGGTGTAAATTTGTGATAAGGGGTCCCCCTTACAATATTTTCAAAATTTTCAAAATTTTTCAAAATTTAGAATTTTGATATTTTGACTTAAATTGATAAAGCTAGTCATAAGTAGTATAAAATGTCCTTCGAAAAGTCTTTGCGATGAAAATTGTGGAAAATATCGAAGAAAAACCCTTAATTTAGGTGTAAATTTGTGATAAGGGTCCCCTTTACAACATTTTCAAAATTTTTCCAAAATTTAGAATTTTGATATTTTGACTTAAATTGCTAAAGCTAGTCATAAGTAGTATAAAATGTCCTTCGAAAAGTCTTTGCGATGAAAATTGTGGAAAATATCGAAGAAAAACCCTTAATTTAGGTGTAAATTTGTGATAAGGGTCCCCGCTTACAATATTTTCAAAATTTTTCAAAATTTTTCAAAATTTAGAATTTTGATATTTTGACTTAAATTGATAAAGCTAGTCATAAGTAGTATAAAATGTCCTTCGAAAAGTCTTTGCGATGAAAATTGTGGAAAATATCGAAGAAAACCCCTTAATTTAGGTGTAAATTTGTGATAAGGGTCCCCCCTTACAACATTTTCAAAATTTTCCAAAATTTAGAATTTTGATATTTTGACTTAAATTGATAAAGCTAGTACTAAGTAGTATAAAATGTCCTTCGAAAAGTCTTTGCGATGAAAATTGTGGAAAATATCGAAGGAAAACCCTTAATTTAGGTGTAAATTTGTGATAAGGGTCCCCCCTTACAACATTTTCAAAATTTTCCAAAATTTAGAATTTTGATATTTTGACTTAAATTGATAAAGCTAGTAATAAGTAGTATAAAATGTCCTTCGAAAAGTGTTTGCGATGAAAATTGTGGAAAATATCGAAGAAAAACCCTTAATTTTGGTGTAAATTTGTGATAAGGGTCCCCCCTTACAACATTTTCAAAATTGTTCAAAACTTAGAATATTGATATTTTGACTTAAATTGATAAAGCTAGTCATAAGTAGTATAAAATGTCCTTCGAAAAGTCTTTGCGATGAAAATTGTGGAAAATATCGAAGAAAACCCCTTAATTTAGGTGTAAATTTGTGATAAGGGTCCCCCCTTACAACATTTTCAAAATTTTCCAAAATTTAGAATTTTGATATTTTGACTTAAATTGATAAAGCTAGTACTAAGTTGTATAAAATGTCCTTCGAAAAGTCTTTGCGATGAAAATTGTGGAAAATATTGAAGAAAAACCCTTAATTTAGGTGTAAATTTGTGATAAGGGTCCCCCCTTACAACATTTTCAAAATTTTCCAAAATTTAGAATTTTGATATTTTGACTTAAATTGATAAAGCTAGTACTAAGTAGTATAAAATGTCCTTCGAAAAGTCTTTGCGATGAAAATTGTGGAAAATATTGAAGAAAAACCCTTATTTAGGTGTACATTTGTGTTAAGGGTCCCCCTTACAACATTTTCAAAATTTTTCAAAATTTAGAATTTTGATATTTTGACTTAAATTGATAAAGCTAGTCATAAGTAGTATAATATGTCCTTCGAAAAGTCTTTGCGATGAAAATTGTGGAAAATATCGAAGAAAAACCCTTAATTTAGGTGTAAATTAGGGATAAGGGTCCCCCCTTACAACATTTTCAAAATTTTTCAAAATTTAGAATTTTGATATTTTGACTTAAATTGATAAAGCTAGTAATAAGTAGTATAATATGTCCTTCGAAAAGTCTTTGCGATGAAAATTGTGGAAAATATCAAAGAAAAACCCTAAATTTAGGTGTAAATTAGTGATAAGGGTCCCCACTTACAACATTTTCAAAATTTAGAATTTTGATATTTTGACTTAAATTGATAAAGCTAGTAATAAGTAGTATAAAATGTCCTTCAAAAAGTCTGCGATGAAAATTGTGGAAAATATCGAAGAAAACCCCTTAATTTAGGTGTAAATTTGTGATAAGGGTCCCCCCTTACAACATTTTCAAAATTTAGAATTTTGATATTTTGACTTAAATTGATAAAGCTAGTAATAAGTAGTATAAAATGTCCTTCGAAAAGTCTTTGCGATGAAAATTGTGGAAAATATCGAAGAAAAACCCTTAATTTAGGTGTAATTTTGTGATAAGGGTTCCATATTACAACATTTTCAAAATTTTTCAAAATTTAGAATTTTGATATTTTGATTTAAATTGATAAAGCTAGTCATAAGTAGTATACAAAGTCCTTCGAAAAGTGTTTACGATAAAAATATCGAAGAAAAACCCTTAATTTAGGTGTAAATTTGTGATAAGGGTCCCCACTTACAATATTTTCAAAATTTTTCAAAATTTTTCAAAATTTAGAATTTTGATATTTTGACTTAAATTGATAAAGCTAGTCATAAGTAGTATAAAATGTCCTTCGAAAAGTCTTTGCGATGAAAATTGTGGAAAATATCGAAGAAAAACCCTTAATTTAGGTGTAAATTTGTGATAAGGGTCCACCGTTACAACATTTTAAAAATTTTTCAAAATTTATAATTTTGATATTTTGACTTAAATTGCTAAAGCTAGTCATAAGTAGTATAAAATGTCCTTCGAAAAGTCTTTGCGATGAAAATTGTGGAAAATATCGAAAAAAACCCTTAATTTAGGTGTAAATTTGTGATAAGGGTCCCCACTTACAATATTTTCAAAATTTTTCAAAATTTTTCAAAATTTAGAATTTTGATATTTTGACTTAAATTGATAAAGCTAGTCATAAGTAGTATAAAATGTCCTTCGAAAAGTCTTTGCGATGAAAATTGTGGAAAATATCGAAGAAAACCCCTTAATTTAGGTGTAAATTTGTGATAAGGGTCCCCCCTTACAACATTTTCAAAATTTTCCAAAATTTAGAATTTTGATATTTTGACTTAAATTGATAAAGCTAGTACTAAGTTGTATAAAATGTCCTTCGAAAAGTCTTTGCGATGAAAATTGTGGAAAATATCGAAGGAAAACCCTTAATTTAGGTGTAAATTTGTGATAAGGGTCCCCCCTTACAACATTTTCAAAATTTTCCAAAATTTAGAATTTTGATATTTTGACTTAAATTGATAAAGCTAGTAATAAGTAGTATAAAATGTCCTTCAAAAAGTGTTTGCGATAAAAATATCGAAGAAAAACCCTTAACTTTGGTGTTAATTTGTGATAAGGGTCCCCCCTTACAACATTTTCAAAATTGTTCAAAACTTAGAATATTGATATTTTGACTTAAATTGATAAAGCTAGTCATAAGTAGTATAAAATGTCCTTCGAAAAGTCTTTGCGATGAAAATTGTGGAAAATATCGAAGAAAACCCCTTAATTTAGGTGTAAATTTGTGATAAGGGTCCCCCCTTACAACATTTTCAAAATTTTCCAAAATTTAGAATTTTGATATTTTGACTTAAATTGATAAAGCTAGTACTAAGTTGTATAAAATGTCCTTCGAAAAGTCTTTGCGATGAAAATTGTGGAAAATATTGAAGAAAAACCCTTAATTTAGGTGTAAATTTGTGATAAGGGTCCCCCCTTACAACATTTTCAAAATTTTCCAAAATTTAGAATTTTGATATTTTGACTTAAATTGATAAAGCTAGTACTAAGTTGTATAAAATGTCCTTCGAAAAGTCTTTGCGGTGAAAATTGTGGAAAATATTGAAGAAAAACCACTTATTTAGGTGTACATTTGTGTTAAGGGTCCCCCCTTACAACATTTTCAAAATTTTTCAAAATTTAGAATTTTGATATTTTGACTTAAATTGATAAAGCTAGTCATAAGTAGTATAATATGTCCTTCGAAAAGTCTTTGCGATGAAAATTGTGGAAAATATCGAAGAAAAACCCTTAATTTAGGTGTAAATTAGGGATAAGGGTCCCCCCTTACAACATTTTCAAAATTTTTCAAAATTTAGAATTTTGATATTTTGACTTAAATTGATAAAGCTAGTAATAAGTAGTATAATATGTCCTTCGAAAAGTCTTTGCGATGAAAATTGTGGAAAATATCAAAGAAAAACCCTAAATTTAGGTGTAAATTAGTGATAAGGGTCCCCACTTACAACATTTTCAAAATTTTTCAAAATTTAGAATTTTGATATTTTGATTTAAATTGATAAAGCTAGTACTGAGTTGTATAAAATGTCCTTCGAAAAGTCTTTGCGATGAAAATTGTGGAAAATATCGAAGAAAAACCCTTAATTTAGGTGTAAATTAGGGATAAGGGTCCCCCCTTACAACATTTTCAAAATTTTTCAAAATTTAGAATTTTGATATTTTGACTTAAATTGATAAAGCTAGTAATAAGTAGTATAATATGTCCTTCGAAAAGTCTTTGCGATGAAAATTGTGGAAAATATCAAAGAAAAACCCTAAATTTAGGTGTAAATTTGTGATAAGGGTCCCCCCTTACAACATTTTCAAAATTTTCCAAAACTTAGAATATTGATATTTTGACTTAAATTGATAAAGCTAGTCATAAGTAGTATAAAATGTCCTTCAAAAAGTCTTTGCGATGAAAATTGTGGAAAAACCCTTAATTTAGGTGTAAATTTGTGATAAGGGTCCCCCCTTACAACATTTTCAAAATTTTCCAAAATTTAGAATTTTGATATTTTGACTTAAATTGATAAAGCTAGTACTAAGTTGTATAAAATGTCCTTCGAAAAGTCTTTGCGATGAAAATTGTGGAAAATATTGAAGAAAAACCCCTTATTTAGGTGTACATTTGTGTTAAGGGTCCCCCCTTACAACATTTTCAAAATTTTTCAAAATTTAGAATTTTGATATTTTGACTTAAATTGATAAAGCTTGTCATAAGTAGTATAAAATGTCCTTCAAAAAGTCTTTGCGATGAAAATTGTGGAAAATATCGAAGAAAACCCCTTAATTTAGGTGTAAATTTGTGATAAGGGTCCCCCCTTACAACATTTTCAAAATTTTGCAAAATTTAGAATTTTGATATTTTGACTTAAATTGATAAAGCTAGTACTTTTTTAAAGCTAGTAATGAGTAGTATAAAATGTCCTTCGAAAAGTCTTTGCGATGAAAATTGTGGAAAATATTGAAGAAAAACCCCTTATTTAGGTGTACATTTGTGTTAAGGGTCCCCCCTTACAACATTTTCAAAATTTTTCAAAATTTAGAATTTTGATATTTTGACTTAAATTGATAAAGCTAGTAATAAGTAGTATAAAATGTCCTTCAAAAAGTCTGCGATGAAAATTGTGGAAAATATCGAAGAAAACCCCTTAATTTAGGTGTAAATTTGTGATAAGGGTCCCCCCTTACAACATTTTCAAAATTTTTCAAAATTTAGAATTTTGATATTTTGACTTAAATTGATAAAGCTAGTAATAAGTAGTATAAAATGTCCTTCGAAAAGTCTTTGCGATGAAAATTGTGGAAAATATCGAAGAAAAACCCTTAATTTAGGTGTAATTTTGTGATAAGGGTTCCATATTACAACATTTTCAAAATTTTTCAAAATTTAGAATTTTGATATTTTGATTTAAATTGATAAAGCTAGTCATAAGTAGTATACAAAGTCCTTCGAAAAGTGTTTACGATAAAAATATCGAAGAAAAACCCTTAATTTAGGTGTAAATTTGTGATAAGGGTCCCCACTTACAATATTTTCAAAATTTTTCAAAATTTTTCAAAATTTAGAATTTTGATATTTTGACTTAAATTGATAAAGCTAGTCATAAGTAGTATAAAATGTCCTTCGAAAAGTCTTTGCGATGAAAATTGTGGAAAATATCGAAGAAAAACCCTTAATTTAGGTGTAAATTTGTGATAAGGGTCCACCGTTACAACATTTTAAAAATTTTTCAAAATTTATAATTTTGATATTTTGACTTAAATTGCTAAAGCTAGTCATAAGTAGTATAAAATGTCCTTCGAAAAGTCTTTGCGATGAAAATTGTGGAAAATATCGAAGAAAACCCCTTAATTTAGGTGTAAATTTGTGATAAGGGTCCCCCCTTACAACATTTTCAAAATTTTCCAAAATTTAGAATTTTGATATTTTGACTTAAATTGATAAAGCTAGTCATAAGTAGTATAATATGTCCTTCGAAAAGTCTTTGCGATGAAAATTGTGGAAAATATCGAAGAAAAACCCTTAATTTAGGTGTAAATTAGTGATAAGGGTCCCCCCTTACAACATTTTCAAAATTTTTCAAAATTTAGAATTTTGATATTTTGACTTAAATTGATAAAGCTAGTAATAAGTAGTATAATATGTCCTTCGAAAAGTCTTTGCGATGAAAATTGTGGAAAATATCGAAGAAAAACCCTAAATTTAGGTGTAAATTAGTGATAAGGGTCCCCCCTTACAACATTTTCAAAATTTTTCAAAATTTAGAATTTTGATATTTTGATTTAAATTGATAAAGCTAGTACTGAGTTGTATAAAATGTCCTTCGAAAAGTCTTTGCGATGAAAATTGTGGAAAATATCGAAGAAAAACCCTTAATTTAGGTGTAAATTTGTGATAAGGGTCCCCCCTTACAACATTTTCAAAATTTTCCAAAACTTAGAATATTGATATTTTGACTTAAATTGATAAAGCTAGTCATAAGTAGTATAAAATGTCCTTCAAAAAGTCTTTGCGATGAAAATTGTGGAAAAACCCTTAATTTAGGTGTAAATTTGTGATAAGGGTCCCCCCTTACAACATTTTCAAAATTTTCCAAAATTTAGAATTTTGATATTTTGACTTAAATTGATAAAGCTAGTCATAAGTAGTATAAAATGTCCTTCGAAAAGTCTTTGCGATGAAAATTGTGGAAAATATCGAAGAAAAACCCTTAATTTAGGTGTAAATTTGTGATAAGGGTCCACCGTTACAACATTTTAAAAATTTTTCAAAATTTATAATTTTGATATTTTGACTTAAATTGCTAAAGCTAGTCATAAGTAGTATAAAATGTCCTTCGAAAAGTCTTTGCGATGAAAATTGTGGAAAATATCGAAGAAAAACCCTTAATTTAGGTGTAAATTTGTGATAAGGGTCCCCACTTACAATATTTTCAAAATTTTTCAAAATTTTTCAAAATTTAGAATTTTGATATTTTGACTTAAATTGATAAAGCTAGTCATAAGTAGTATAAAATGTCCTTCAAAAAGTCTTTGCGATGAAAATTGTGGAAAATATCGAAGAAAACCCCTTAATTTAGGTGTAAATTTGTGATAAGGGTCCCCCCTTACAACATTTTCAAAATTTTCCAAAATTAAGAATTTTGATATTTTGACTTAAATTGATAAAGCTAGTACTAAGTTGTATAAAATGTCCTTCGAAAAGTCTTTGCGATGAAAATTGTGGAAAATATCGAAGGAAAACCCTTAATTTAGGTGTAAATTTGTGATAAGGGTCCCCCCTTACAACATTTTCAAAATTTTCCAAAATTTAGAATTTTGATATTTTGACTTAAATTATACGACAAAAATGTTTAGCTTTGCAATAAGCACACGAATACAACAGACTCTTTACACTCTTAACCCACAATATTTTAAGTTTTTCAGGAATATACCACTTTACAAGATCTAAAGGTCGATTAGTAAAATAAAGGAAAGCGTTTTTAAAGTTACAAAATTAAAGCTGCTAGTACTTTTTTAAAGCTAGTAATGAGTAGTATAAAATGTCCTTCGAAAAGTCTTTGCGATGAAAATTGTGGAAAATATTGAAGAAAAACCCCTTATTTAGGTGTACATTTGTGTTAAGGGTCCCCCCTTACAACATTTTCAAAATTTTCCAAAATTTAGAATTTTGATATTTTGACTTACATTGATAAAGCTAGTACTAAGTTGTATAAAATGTCCTTCGAAAAGTCTTTGCGATGAAAATTGTGGAAAATATCGAAGAAAAACCCTTAATTTAGGTGTAAATTTGTGATAAGGGTCCCCACTTACAATATTTTCAAAATTTTTCAAAATTTTTCAAAATTTAGAATTTTGATATTTTGACTTAAATTGATAAAGCTAGTAATAAGTAGTATAAAATGTCCTTCGAAAAGTCTTTGCGATGAAAATTGTGGAAAATATCGAAGAAAAACCCTTAATTTAGGTGTAAATTTGTGATAAGGGTCCCCACTTACAATATTTTCAAAATTTTTCAAAATTTTTCAAAATTTAGAATTTTGATATTTTGACTTAAATTGATAAAGCTAGTCATAAGTAGTATAAAATGTCCTTCAAAAAGTCTTTGCGATGAAAATTGTGGAAAATATCGAAGAAAACCCCTTAATTTAGGTGTAAATTTGTGATAAGGGTCCCCCCTTACAACATTTTCAAAATTTTTCAAAATTTAGAATTTTGATATTTTGACTTAAATTGATAAAGCTAGTACTAAGTTGTATAAAATGTCCTTCGAAAAGTCTTTGCGATGAAAATTGTGGAAAATATCGAAGGAAAACCCTTAATTTAGGTGTAAATTTGTGATAAGGGTCCCCCCTTACAACATTTTCAAAATTTTCCAAAATTTAGAATTTTGATATTTTGACTTAAATTGATAAAGCTAGTACTTTTTTAAAGCTAGTAATGAGTAGTATAAAATGTCCTTCGAAAAGTCTTTGCGATGAAAATTGTGGAAAATATTGAAGAAAAACTTTTTATTTAGGTGTACATTTGTGTTAAGGGTCCCCCCTTACAACATTTTCAAAATTTTTCAAAATTTAGAATTTTGATATTTTGACTTATATTGATAAAGATAGTCATAAGTAGTATAAAATGTCCTTCGAAAAGTCTTTGCGATGAAAATTGTGGGAAATATCGAAGAAAAACCCTTAATTTAGGTGTAAATTTGTGATAAGGGTCCCATATTACAACATTTTCAAAATTTAGAATTTTGATATTTTGATTTAAATTGATAAAGCTAGTCATAAGTAGTATAGAAAGTCCTTCGAAAAGTGTTTGCGATAAAAATATCGAAGAAAAACCCTTAATTTAGGTGTAAATTTGTGATAAGGGTCCCCACTTACAATATTTTTAAAATTTTTCAAAATTTTTCAAAATTTAGAATTTTGATATTTTGACTTAAATTGATAAAGCTAGTCATAAGTAGTATAAAATGTCCTTCAAAAAGTCTTTGCGATGAAAATTGTGGAAAATATCGAAGAAAACCCCTTAATTTAGGTGTAAATTTGTGATAAGGGTCCCCCCTTACAACATTTTCAAAATTTTCCAAAATTTAGAATTTTGATATTTTGACTTAAATTGATAAAGCTAGTACTAAGTTGTATAAAATGTCCTTCGAAAAGTCTTTGCGATGAAAATTGTGGAAAATATCGAAGAAAAACCCTTAATTTAGGTGTAAATTTGTGATAAGGGTCCCCCCTTACAACATTTTCAAAATTTTCCAAAATTTAGAATTTTGATATTTTGACTTAAATTGATAAAGCTAGTACTTTTTTAAAGCTAGTAATGAGTAGTATAAAATGTCCTTCGAAAAGTCTTTGCGATGAAAATTGTGAAAAATATTGAAGAAAAACCCCTTATTTAGGTGTACATTTGTGTTAAGGGTCCCCCCTTACAACATTTTCAAAATTTTTCAAAATTTAGAATTTTGATATTTTGACTTAAATTGATAAAGCTAGTAATAATTAGTATAAAATGTCCTTCAAAAAGTCTTTGCGATGAAAATTGTGGAAAATATCGAAGAAAAACCCTTAATTTAGCTGTAAATTTGTGATAAGGGTCCCCCCTTACAACATTTTCAAAATTTTTCAAAATTTAGAATTTTGATATTTTGACTTAAATTGATAAAGCTAGTAATAAGTAGTATAAAATGTCCTTCGAAAAGTCTTTGCGATGAAAATTGTGGAAAATATCGAAGAAAAACCCTTAATTTAGGTGTAAATTTGTGATAAGGGTCCCCACTTACAACATTTTCAAAATTTTTCAAAATTTAGAATTTTGATATTTTGATTTAATTTGATAAAGCTAGTCATAAGTAGTATAAAAAGTCCTTCGAAAAGTGTTTGCGATAAAAATATCAAAGAAAAACCCTTAACTTTGGTGTAAATTTGTGATAAGGGTCCCCCCTTACAACATTTTCAAAATTTTTCAAAACTTAGAATATTGATATTTTGACTTAAATTGATAAAGCTAGTCATAAGTAGTATAAAATGTCCTTCAAAAAGTCTTTGCGATGAAAATTGTGGAAAATATCGAAGAAAACCCCTTAATTTAGGTGTAAATTTGTGATAAGGGTCCCCCCTTACAACATTTT
This sequence comes from Zaprionus camerounensis, assembly GCA_018904165.1. NCBI lineage: Eukaryota > Metazoa > Arthropoda > Insecta > Diptera > Drosophilidae > Zaprionus > Zaprionus camerounensis. Next base: position 23,792 of record JAEIFS010000354.1, read on the forward strand.
CAAAATTTTCCAAAATTTAGAATTTTGATATTTTGACTTAAATTGATAAAGCTAGTACTAAGTTGTATAAAATGTCCTTCGAAAAGTCTTTGCGATGAAAATTGTGGAAAATATCGAAGAAAAACCCTTAATTTAGGTGTAAATTTGTGATAAGGGTCCCCACTTACAACATTTTCAAAATTTTTCAAAATTTAGAATTTTGATATTTTGATTTAATTTGATAAAGCTAGTCATAAGTAGTATAAAAAGTCCTTCGAAAAGTGTTTGCGATAAAAATATCAAAGAAAAACCCTTAACTTTGGTGTAAATTTGTGATAAGGGTCCCCCCTTACAACATTTTCAAAATTTTTCAAAACTTAGAATATTGATATTTTGACTTAAATTGATAAAGCTAGTCATAAGTAGTATAAAATGTCCTTCAAAAAGTCTTTGCGATGAAAATTGTGGAAAATATCGAAGAAAACCCCTTAATTTAGGTGTAAATTTGTGATAAGGGTCCCCCCTTACAACATTTTCAAAATTTTCCAAAATTTAGAATTTTGATATTTTGACTTAAATTGATAAAGCTAGTACTAAGTTGTATAAAATGTCCTTCGAAAAGTCTTTGCGATGAAAATTGTGGAAAATATCGAAGAAAAACCCTTAATTTAGGTGTAAATTTGTGATAAGGGTCCCCCCTTACAACATTTTCAAAATTTTCCAAAATTTAGAATTTTGATATTTTGACTTAAATTGATAAAGCTAGTACTTTTTTAAAGCTAGTAATGAGTAGTATAAAATGTCCTTCGAAAAGTCTTTGCGATGAAAATTGTGGAAAATATTGAAGAAAAACCCCTTATTTAGGTGTACATTTGTGTTAAGGGTCCCCCCTTACAACATTTTCTAAATTTTTCAAAATTTAGAATTTTGATATTTTGACTTAAATTGATAAAGCTAGTAATAAGTAGTATAAAATGTCCTTCAAAAAGTCTTTGCGATGAAAATTGTGGAAAATATCGAAGAAAACCCCTTAATTTAGGTGTAAATTTGTGATAAGGGTCCCCCCTTACAACATTTTCAAAATATTCCAAAATTTAGAATTTTGATATTTTGAATTAAATTGATAAAGCTAGTACTAAGTTGTATAAAATGTCCTTCGAAAAGTCTTTGCGATGAAAATTGTGGAAAATATTGAAGAAAAACCCCTTATTTAGGTGTACATTTGTGATAAGGGTCCCCCCTTACAACATTTTCAAAATTTTTCAAAATTTAGAATTTTGATATTTTGACTTAAATTGATAAAGCTAGTAATAAGTAGTATAAAATGTCCTTCGAAAAGTCTTTGCGATGAAAATTGTGGAAAATATCGAAGAAAAACCCTTAATTTAGGTGTAATTTTGTGATAAGGGTCCCATATTACAACATTTTCAAAATTTTTCAAAATTTAGAATTTTGATATTTTGATTTAAATTGATAAAGCTAGTCATAAGTAGTATAGAAAGTCCTTCGAAAAGTGTTTGCGATAAAAATATCGAAGAAAAACCCTTAATTTAGGTGTAAATTTGTGATAAGGGTCCCCACTTACAATATTTTCAAAATTTTTCAAAATTTTTCAAAATTTAGAATTTTGATATTTTGACTTAAATTGATAAAGCTAGTCATAAGTAGTATAAAATGTCCTTCGAAAAGTCTTTGCGATGAAAATTGTGGAAAATATCGAAGAAAAACCCTTAATTTAGGTGTAAATTTGTGATAAGGGTCCCCACTTACAATATTTTCAAAATTTTTCAAAATTTAGAATTTTGATATTTTGACTTAAATTGATAAAGCTAGTCATAAGTAGTATAAAATGTCCTTAAAAAAGTCTTTGCGATGAAAATTGTGGAAAATATCGAAGAAAACCCCTTAATTTAGGTGTAAATTTGTGATAAGGGTCCCCCCTTACAACATTTTCAAAATTTTCCAAAATTTAGAATTTTGATATTTTGACTTAAATTGATAAAGCTAGTACTAAGTTGTATAAAATGTCCTTCGAAAAGTCTTTGCGATGAAAATTGTGGAAAATATCGAAGAAAAACCCTTAATTTAGGTGTAAATTTGTGATAAGGGTCCCCCCTTACAACATTTTCAAAATTTTCCAAAATTTAGAATTTTGATATTTTGACTTAAATTGATAAAGCTAGTACTTTTTTAAAGCTAGTAATGAGTAGTATAAAATGTCCTTCGAAAAGTCTTTGCGATGAAAATTGTGGAAAATATTGAAGAAAAACCGCTTATTTAGGTGTACATTTGTGTTAAGGGTCCCCCCTTACAACATTTTCAAAATTTTTCAAAATTTAGAATTTTGATATTTTGACTTAAATTGATAAAGCTAGTAATAAGTAGTATAAAATGTCCTTCAAAAAGTCTTTGCGATGAAAATTGTGGAAAATATCGAAGAAAACCCCTTAATTTAGGTGTAAATTTGTGATAAGGGTCCCCCCTTACAACATTTTCAAAATTTTTCAAAATTTAGAATTTTGATATTTTGACTTAAATTGATAAAGCTAGTAATAAGTAGTATAAAATGTCCTTCGAAAAGTCTTTGCGGTGAAAATTGTGGAAAATATCGAAGAAAAACCCTTAATTTAGGTGTAAATTTGTGATAAGGGTCCCCACTTACAACATTTTCAAAATTTTTCAAAATTTAGAATTTTGATATTTTGACTTAAATTGATAAAGCTAGTAATAAGTAGTATAAAATGTCCTTCAAAAAGTGTTTGCGATAAAAATATCGAAGAAAAACCCTTAACTTTGGTGTAAATTTGTGATAAGGGTCCCCCCTTACAACATTTTCAAAATTTTTCAAAACTTAGAATATTGATATTTTGACTTAAATTGATAAAGCTAGTCATAAGTAGTATAAAATGTCCTTCAAAAAGTCTTTGCGATGAAAATTGTGGAAAATATCGAAGAAAACCCCTTAATTTAGGTGTAAATTTGTGAAAATATCGAAGAAAAACCCTTAATTTAGGTGTAAATTTGTGATAAGGGTCCCCCCTTACAACATTTTCAAAATTTTCCAAAATTTAGAATTTTGATATTTTGACTTAAATTGATAAAGCTAGTACTTTTTTAAAGCTAGTAATGAGTAGTATAAAATGTCCTTCGAAAAGTCTTTGCGATGAAAATTGTGGAAAATATTGAAGAAAAACCCCTTATTTAGGTGTACATTTGTGTTAAGGGTCCCCCCTTACAACATTTTCAAAATTTTTCAAAATTTAGAATTTTGATATTTTGACTTAAATTGATAAAGCTAGTAATAAGTAGTATAAAATGTCCTTCAAAAAGTCTTTGCGATGAAAATTGTGGAAAATATCGAAGAAAACCCCTTAATTTAGGTGTAAATTTGTGATAAGGGTCCCCCCTTACAAGATTTTCAAAATTTTTCAAAATTTAGAATTTTGATATTTTGACTTAAATTGATAAAGCTAGTAATAAGTAGTATAAAATGTCCTTCGAAAAGTCTTTGCGATGAAAATTGTGGAAAATATTGAAGAAAAACCCCTTATTTAGGTGTACATTTGTGTTAAGGGTCCCCCCTTACAACATTTTCAAAATTTTTCAAAATTTAGAATTTTGATATTTTGACTTAAATTGATAAAGCTAGTCATAAGTAGTATAATATGTCCTTCGAAAAGTCTTTGCGATGAAAATTGTGGAAAATATCGAAGAAAAACCCTTAATTTAGGTGTAAATTTGTGATAAGGGTCCCCACTTACAACATTTTCAAAATTTAGAATTTTGATATTTTGATTTAAATTGATAAAGCTAGTCATAAGTAGTATAAAATGTCCTTCGAAAAGTGTTTGCGATAAAAATATCGAAGAAAAACCCTTAATTTTGGTGTAAATTTGTGATAAGGGTCCCCCCTTACAACATTTTCAAAATTTTTCAAAATTTAGAATTTTGATATTTTGACTTAAATTGATAAAGCTAGTAATAAGTAGTATAAAATGTCGTTCAAAAAGTCTTTGCGATGAAAATTGTGGAAAATATCGAAGAAAACCCCTTATTTAGGTGTAAATTTGTGTTAAGGGTCCCCCCTTACAACATTTTCAAAATTTTTCAAAATTTAGAATTTTGATATTTTGACTTAAATTGATAAAGCTAGTCATAAATAGTATAAAATGTCCTTCGCAAAGTCTTTGCGATAAAAATATCGAAGAAAAACCCTTAACTTTGGTGTAAATTTGTGATAAGGGTCGCCCCTTACAACATTTTCAAAATTTTTCAAAATTTAGAATTTTGATATTTTGACTTAAATTGATAAAGCTAGTCATAAGTAGTATAAAATGTCCATCGAAAAGTCTTTGCGATGAAAATTGTGGAAAATATCGAAGAAAAACCCTTAATTTAGGTGTAAATTTGTGATAAGGGTCCCCCCTTACAACATTTTCAAAATTTTCCAAAATTTAGAATTTTGATATTTTGACTTAAATTGATAAAGCTAGTACTAAGTTGTATAAAATGTCCTTTGAAAAGTCTTTGCGATGAAAATTGTGGAAAATATCGAAGAAAAACCCTTAATTTAGGTGTAAATTTGTGATAAGGGTCCCCCCTTACAACATTTTCAAAATTTTCCAAAATTTAGCATTTTGATATTTTGACTTAAATTGATAAAGCTAGTCATAAGTAGTATAAAATGTCCTTCGAAAAGTCTTTGCGATGAAAATTGTGGAAAATATCGAAGAAAAACCCTTAATTTAGGTGTAAATTTGTGATAAGGGTCCACCGTTACAACATTTTAAAAATTTTTCAAAATTTATAATTTTGATATTTTGACTTAAATTGCTAAAGCTAGTTATAAGTAGTATAAAATGTCCTTCGAAAAGTCTTTGCGATGAAAATTGTGGAAAATATCGAAGAAAAACCCTTAATTTAGGTGTAAATTTGTGATAAGGGTCCCACCTTACAACATTTTCAAAATTTTTCAAAATTTAGAATTTTGATATTTTGACTTAAATTGCTAAAGCTAGTCATAAGTAGTATAAAATGTCCTTCGAAACGTCTTTGCGATGAAAATTGTAGAAAATATCGAGGAAAAACCCTTAATTTAGGTTTAAATTTGTGATAAGGGTCCCCCCTTACAACATTTTCAAAATTTTTCAAAATTTAGAATTTTGATATTTTGACTTAAATTGATAAAGCTAGTAATAAGTAGTATAAAATGTCCTTCCAAAAGTCTTTGCGATGAAAATTGTGGAAAATATCGAAGAAAAACCCTTAATTTAGGTGTAAATTTGTGATAAGGGTCCCCCCTTACAACATTTTCAAAATTTTTCAAAATTTAGAATTTTGATATTTTGATTTAAATTGATAAAGCTAGTCATAAGTAGTATAAAATGTCCTTCGAAAAGTCTTTGCGATGAAAATTGTGGAAAATATCGAAGAAAAACCCTTAATTTAGGTGTAAATTTGTGATAAGGGTCCCCCTTACAACATTTTCAAAATTTTTCAAAATTTAGAATTTTGATATTTTGACTTAAATTGATAAAGCTAGTAATAAGTAGTATAAAATGGTTTTCGAAAAGTCTTTGCGATGAAAATTGTGGAAAATATCGAAGAAAAACCCTTAACTTTGGTGTAAATTTGTGATAAGGGTCCCCCCTTACAACATTTTCAAAATTTTTAAAAATTTAGAATTTTGATATTTTGACTTAAATTGATAAAGCTAGTCATAAGTAGTATAAAATGTCCTTCGAAAAGTCTTTGCGATGAAAATTGTGGAAAATATCGAAGAAAAACCCTTAATTTAGGTGTAAATTTGTGATAAGGGTCCCCCCTTACAACATTTTCAAAATTTTCCAAAATTTAGAATTTTGATATTTTGACTTAAATTGATAAAGCTAGTACTAAGTTGTATAAAATGTCCTTCGAAAAGTCTTTGCGATGAAAATTGTGGAATATATCGAAGAAAAACCCTTAATTTAGGTGTAAATTTGTGATAAGGGTCCCCCCTTACAACATTTTCAAAATTTTGAATTTTGATATTTTGACTTAAATTGATAAAGCTAGTAATAAGTAGTATAAAATGTCCTTCCAAAAGTCTTTGCGATGAAAATTGTGGAAAATATCGAAGAAAAACCCTTAATTTAGGTGTAAATTTGTGATAAGGGTCCCCCCTTACAACATTTTCAAAATTTTTCAAAATTTAGAATTTTGATATTTTGATTTAAATTGATAAAGCTAGTCATAAGTAGTATAAAAAGTCCTTCGAAAAGTGTTTGCGATAAAAATATCGAAGAAAAACCCTTAACTTTGGTGTAAATTTGTAATAAGGGTCCCCCCTTACAACATTTTCAAAATTTTTTAAAACTTAGAATATTGATATTTTGACTTAAATTGATAAAGCTAGTCATAAGTAGTATAAAATGTCCTTCAAAAAGTCTTTGCGATGAAAATTGTGGAAAAACCCTTAATTTAGGTGTAAATTTGTGATAAGGGTCCCCCCTTACAACATTTTCAAAATTTTCCAAAATTTAGAATTTTGATATTTTGACTTAAATTGATAAAGCTAGTACTAAGTTGTATAAAATATCCTTTGAAAAGTCTTTGCGATGAAAATTGTGGAAAATATCGAAGAAAAACCCTTAATTTAGGTGTAAATTTGTGATAAGGGTCCACCGTTACAACATTTTCAAAATTTTTCAAAATTTATAGTTTTGATATTTTGACTTAAATTGCTAAAGCTAGTCATAAGTAGTATAAAATGTCCTTCAAAAAGTCTTTGCGATGAAAATTGTGGAAAATATCGAAGAAAAACCCTTAATTTAGGTGTAAATTTGTGATAAGGGTCCCCCCTTACAACATTTTCAAAATTTTTCAAAATTTAGAATTTTGATATTTTGATTTAAATTGATAAAGCTAGTCATAAGTAGTATAAAATGTCCTTCGAAAAGTCTTTGCGATGAAAATTGTGGAAAATATCGAAGAAAAACCCTTAATTTAGGTGTAAATTTGTGATAAGGGTCCCCCTTACAAAATTTTCAAAATTTTTAAAAATTTAGAATTTTGATATTTTTATTTAAATTGATAAAGCTAGTCTAAGTAGTATAAAAAGTCCTTCGAAAAGTGTTTGCGATAAAAATATCGAAGAAAAACCCTTAATTTTGGTGTAAATTTGTGATAAGGGTCCCCCCTTACAACATTTTCAAAATTTTTCAAAATTTAGAATTTTGATATTTTGACTTAAATTGATAAAGCTAGTACTAAGTTGTATAAAAAGTCCTTCGAAAAATCTTTGCGATGAACATTGTGGAAAATATTGAAGAAAAACCCTTAATTTGGGTGTAAATTTGTGATAAGGGTCCCCCCTTACAACATTTTAAAAATTTTTCAAAATTTAGAATTTTGATATTTTGACTTAAATTGCTAAAGCTAGTCATAAGTAGTATAAAATGTCCTTCAAAAAGTCTTTGCGATGAAAATTGTGGAAAATATCGAAGAAAAACCCTTAATTTAGGTGTAAATTTGTGATAAGGGTCCCCACTTACAACATTTTCAAAATTTAGAATTTTGATATTTTGATTTAAATTGATAAAGCTAGTCATAAGTAGTATAAAAAAACCTTCGAAAAGTGTTTGCGATAAAAAATATCGAAGAAAAACCCTTAATTTTGGTGTAAATTTGTGATAAGGGTCCCCCCTTACAACATTTTCAAAATTTTTCAAAACTTAGAATATTGATATTTTGACTTAAATTGATAAAGCTAGTCATAAGTAGTATAAAATGTCCTTCGAAAAGTCTTTGCGATGAAAATTGTGGAAAATATCGAAGAAAAACCCTTAATTTAGGTGTAAAATTGTGACAAGGGTCCCCCTTACAACATTTTCAAAATTTTCCAAAATTTAGAATTTTGATATTTTGACTTAAATTGATAAAGCTAGTCATAAGTAGTATAAAATGTCCTTCGAAAAGTCTTTGCGATGAAAATTGTGGAAAATATTAAAGAAAAACCCTTAATTTTGGTGTAAATTTGTGATAAGGGTCCCCCTTACAACATTTTCAAAATTTTTCAAAACTTAGAATATTGATATTTTGACTTAAATTGATAAAGCTAGTCATAAGTAGTATAAAATGTCCTTCGAAAAGTCTTTGCGATGAAAATTGTGGAAAATATCGAAGAAAAACCCTTAATTTTGGTGTAAATTTGTGATAAGGGTCGCCCCTTACAACATTTTCAAAATTTTTCAAAATTTAAATTTTGATATTTTGACTTAAATTGATAAAGCTAGTCATAAGTAGTATAAAATGTCCTTCGAAAAGTCTTTGCGATGAAAATTGTGGAAAATATCGAAGAAAAACCCTTAATTTAGGTGTAAATTTGTGATAAGGGTCCTCCCTTACAACATTTTCAAAATTTTTCAAAATTTAGAATTTTGATATTTTGACTTAAATTGATAAAGCTAGTCATAAGTAGTATAAAATGTCCTTCGAAAAGTCTTTGCGATAAAAATATCGAAGAAAAACCCTTAATTTTGGTGTAAATTTGTGATAAGGGTCGCCCCTTACAACATTTTCAAAATTTTTCAAAATTTAGAATTTTGATATTTTGACTTAAATTGATAAAGCTAGTCATAAGTAGTATAAAATGTCCTTCGAAAAGTCTTTGCGATGAAAATTGTGGAAAATATCGAAGAAAAACCCTTAATTTTGGTGTAAATTTGTGATAAGGGTCCCCCCTTACAACATTTTCAAAATTTTTCAAAATTTAGAATTTTGATATTTTGACTTAAATTGATAAAGCTAGTACTAAGTTGTATAAAAAGTCCTTCGAAAAGTCTTTGCGATGAACATTGTGGAAAATATTGAAGAAAAACCCTTAATTTGGGTGTAAATTTGTGATAAGGGTCCCCCCTTACAACATTTTAAAAATTTTTCAAAATTTAGAATTTTGATATTTTGACTTAAATTGCTAAAGCTAGTCATAAGTAGTATAAAATGTCCTTCAAAAAGTCTTTGCGATGAAAATTGTGGAAAATATCGAAGAAAAACCCTTAATTTAGGTGTAAATTTGTGATAAGGGTCCCCACTTACAACATTTTCAAAATTTAGAATTTTGATATTTTGATTTAAATTGATAAAGCTAGTCATAAGTAGTATAAAAAAACCTTCGAAAAGTGTTTGCGATAAAAATATCGAAGAAAAACCCTTAATTTTGGTGTAAATTTGTGATAAGGGTCCCCCCTCACAACATTTTCAAAATTTTTCAAAACTTAGAATATTGATATTTTGACTTAAATTGATAAAGCTAGTCATAAGTAGTATAAAATGTCCTTCAAAAAGTCTTTGCGATGAAAATTGTGGAAAATATCGAAGAAAACCCCTTAATTTAGGTGTAAATTTGTGATAAGGGTCCTCCCTTACAACATTTTCAAAATTTTCCAAAATTTAGAATTTTGATATTTTGACTTAAATTGATAAAGCTAGTCATAAGTAGTATAAAATGTCCTTCAAAAAGTCTTTGCGATGAAAATTGTGGAAAATATTAAAGAAAAACCCTTAATTTTGGTGTAAATTTGTGATAAGGGTCCCCCCTTACAACATTTTCAAAATTTTTCAAAACTTAGAATATTGATATTTTGACTTAAATTGATAAAGCTAGTCATAAGTAGTATAAAATGTCCTTCAAAAAGTCTTTGCGATGAAAATTGTGGAAAATATCGAAGAAAAACCCTTATTTTAGGTGTAAATTTGTGATAAGGGTCCTCCCTTACAACATTTTCAAAATTTTCCAAAATTTAGAATTTTGATATTTTGACTTAAATTGATAAAGCTAGTCATAAGTAGTATAAAATGTCCTTCAAAAAGTCTTTGCGATGAAAATTGTGGAAAATATTAAAGAAAAACCCTTAATTTTGGTGTAAATTTGTGATAAGGGTCCCCCCTTACAACATTTTCAAAATTTTTCAAAACTTAGAATATTGATATTTTGACTTAAATTGATAAAGCTAGTCATAAGTAGTATAAAATGTCCTTCGAAAAGTCTTTGCGATGAAAATTGTGGAAAATATCGAAGAAAAACCCTTAATTTTGGTGTAAATTTGTGATAAGGGTCCCCCCTTACAACATTTTAAAAATTTTTCAAAATTTAGAATTTTGATATTTTGACTTAAATTGATAAAGCTAGTCATAAGTAGTATAAAATGTCCTTCAAAAAGTCTTTGCGATGAAAATTGTGGAAAATATCGAAGAAAAACCCTTAATTTAGGTGTAAATTTATGATAAGGGTCCCCACTTACAACATTTTCAAAATTTAGAATTTTGATATTTTGATTTAAATTGATAAAGCTAGTCATAAGTAGTATAAAAAAACCTTCGAAAAGTGTTTGCGATAAAAATATCGAAGAAAAACCCTTAATTTTGGTGTAAATTTGTGATAAAATTTTCAAAATTTTTCAAAACTTAGAATATTGATATTTTGACTTAAATTGATAAAGCTAGTCATAAGTAGTATAAAATGTCCTTCAAAAAGTCTTTGCGATGAAAATTGTGGAAAATATCGAAGAAAAACCCTTAATTTAGGTGTAAATTTGTGATAAGGGTCCTCCCTTACAACATTTTCAAAATTTTCCAAAATTTAGAATTTTGATATTTTGACTTAAATTGATAAAGCTAGTCATAAGTAGTATAAAATGTCCTTCAAAAAGTCTTTGCGATGAAAATTGTGGAAAATATTAAAGAAAAACCCTTAATTTTGGTGTAAATTTGTGATAAGGGTCCCCCCTTACAACATTTTCAAAATTTTTCAAAACTTAGAATATTGATATTTTGACTTAAATTGATAAAGCTAGTCATAAGTAGTATAAAATGTCCTCAAAAAGTCTTTGCGATGAAAATTGTGGAAAATATCGAAGAAAAACCCTTCATTTTGGTGTAAATTTGTGATAAGGGTCCCCCCTTACAACATTTTCAAAATTTTTCAAAATTTAGAATTTTGATATTTTGACTTAAATTGATAAAGCTAGTCATAAGTAGTATAAAATGTCCTTCGAAAAGTCTTTGCGATGAAAATTGTGGAAAATATCGAAGAAAAACCCTTAATTTAGGTGTAAATTTGTGATAAGGGTCCTCCCTTACAACATTTTCAAAATTTTTCAAAATTTAGAATTTTGATATTTTGACTTAAATTGATAAAGCTAGTCATAAGTAGTATAAAATGTCCTTCGAAAAGTCTTTGCGATAAAAATATCGAAGAAAAACCCTAAACTTTGGTGTAAATTTGTGATAAGGGTCGCCCCTTACAACATTTTCAAAATTTTTCAAAATTTAGAATTTTGATATTTTGACTTAAATTGATAAAGCTAGTCATAAGTAGTATAAAATGTCCTTCGAAAAGTCTTTGCGATGAAAATTGTGGAAAATATCGAAGAAAAACCCTTAATTTAGGTGTACATTTGTGATAAGGGTCCCCCCTTACAACATTTTCAAAATTTTCCAAAATTTAGAATTTTGATATTTTGACTTAAATTGATAAAGCTAGTACTAAGTTGTATAAAATGTCCTTTGAAAAGTCTTTGCGATGAAAATTGTGGAAAATATCGAAGAAAAACCCTTAATTTAGGTGTAAATTTGTGATAAGGGTCCCCCCTTACAACATTTTCAAAATTTTCCAAAATTTAGCATTTTGATATTTTGACTTAAATTGATAAAGCTAGTCATAAGTAGTATAAAAAGTCCTTCGAAAAGTGTTTGCGATAAAAATATCGAAGAAAAACCCTTAACTTTGGTGTAAATTTGTGATAAGGGTCCCCCCTTACAACATTTTCAAAATTTTTCAAAACTTAGAATATTGATATTTTGACTTAAATTGATAAAGCTAGTCATAAGTAGTATAAAATGTCCTTCAAAAAGTCTTTGCGATGAAAATTGTGGAAAAACCCTTAATTTAGGTGTAAATTTGTGATAAGGGTCCCCCCTTACAACATTTTCAAAATTTTCCAAAATTTAGAATTTTGATATTTTGACTTAAATTGATAAAGCTAGTACTAAGTTGTATAAAATGTCCTTTGAAAAGTCTTTGCGATGAAAATTGTGGAAAATATCGAAGAAAAACCCTTAATTTAGGTGTAAATTTGTGATAAGGGTCCACCGTTACAACATTTTCAAAATTTTTCAAAATTTATAGTTTTGATATTTTGACTTAAATTGCTAAAGCTAGTCATAAGTAGTATAAAATGTCCTTCGAAAAGTCTTTGCGATGAAAATTGTGGAAAATATCGAAGAAAAACCCTTAATTTAGGTGTAAATTTGTGATAAGGGTCCCCCCTTACAACTTTTTCAAAATTTTTCAAAATTTAGAATTTTGATATTTTGACTTAAATTGATAAAGCTAGTCATAAGTAGTATAAAATGTCCTTCGAAAAGTCTTTGCGATGAAAATTGTGGAAAATATCGAAGAAAAACCCTTAATTTAGGTGTAAATTTGTGATAAGGGTCCTCCCTTACAACATTTTTAAAATTTTTCAAAATTTAGAATTTTGATATTTTGACTTAAATTGATAAAGCTAGTCATAAGTAGTATAAAATGTCCTTCGAAAAGTCTTTGCGATAAAAATATCGAAGAAAAACCCTTAACTTTGGTGTAAATTTGTGATAAGGGTCGCCCCTTACAACATTTTCAAAATTTTTCAAAATTTAGAATTTTGATATTTTGACTTAAATTGATAAAGCTAGTCATAAGTAGTATAAAATGTCCTTCGAAAAGTCTTTGCGATGAAAATTGTGGAAAATATCGAAGAAAAACCCTTAATTTTGGTGTAAATTTGTGATAAGGGTCCCCCCTTACAACATTTTCAAAATTTTTCAAAATTTAGAATTTTGATATTTTGACTTAAATTGATAAAGCTAGTACTAAGTTGTATAAAAGTCCTTCGAAAAGTCTTTGCGATGAACATTGTGGAAAATATTGAAGAAAAACCCTTAATTTGGGTGTAAATTTGTGATAAGGGTCCCCCCTTACAACATTTTCAAAATTTTTCAAAATTTAGAATTTTGATATTTTGACTTAAATTGATAAAGCTAGTACTAAGTTGTATAAAAAGTCCTTCGAAAAGTCTTTGCGATGAAAATTGTGGAAAATATCGAAGAAAAACCCTTAATTTAGGTGTAAATTTGTGATAAGGGTCCCCACTTACAACATTTTCAAAATTTAGAATTTTGATATTTTGATTTAAATTGATAAAGCTAGTCATAAGTAGTATAAAAAAACCTTCGAAAAGTGTTTGCGATAAAAATATCGAAGAAAAACCCTTAATTTTGGTGTAAATTTGTGATAAGGGTCCCCCCTCACAACATTTTCAAAATTTTTCAAAACTTAGAATATTGATATTTTGACTTAAATTGATAAAGCTAGTCATAAGTAGTATAAAATGTCCTTCAAAAAGTCTTTGCGATGAAAATTGTGGAAAATATCGAAGAAAAACCCTTAATTTAGGTGTAAATTTGTGATAAGGGTCCCCCCTTACAACATTTTCAAAATTTTTCAAAATTTAGAATTTTGATATTTTGACTTAAATTGATAAAGCTAGTCATAAGTAGTATAAAATGTCCTTCAAAAAGTCTTTGCGATGAAAATTGTGGAAAATATCGAAGAAAAACCCTTAATTTTGGTGTAAATTTGTGATAAGGGTCCCCCTTACAACATTTTCAAAATTTTTCAAAACTTAGAATATTGATATTTTGACTTAAATTGATAAAGCTAGTCATAAGTAGTATAAAATGTCCTTCAAAAAGTCTTTGCGATGAAAATTGTGGAAAATATCGAAGAAAAACCCTTAATTTAGGTGTAAATTTGTGATAAGGGTCCCCCCTTACAACATTTTCAAAATTTTTCAAAATTTAGAATTTTGATATTTTGACTTAAATTGATAAAGCTAGTCATAAGTAGTATAAAATGTCCTTCAAAAAGTCTTTGCGATGAAAATTGTGGAAAATATTAAAGAAAAACCCTTAATTTTGGTGTAAATTTGTGATAAGGGTCCCCCCTTACAACATTTTCAAAATTTTCAAAACTTAGAATATTGATATTTTGACTTAAATTGATAAAGCTAGTCATAAGTAGTATAAAATGTCCTTCGAAAAGTCTTTGCGATGAAAATTGTGGAAAATATCGAAGAAAAACCCTTAATTTTGGTGTAAATTTGTGATAAGGGTCCCCCCTTACAACATTTTAAAAATTTTTCAAAATTTAGAATTTTGATATTTTGACTTAAATTGATAAAGCTAGTCATAAGTAGTATAAAATGTCCTTCAAAAAGTCTTTGCGATGAAAATTGTGGAAAATATCGAAGAAAAACCCTTAATTTAGGTGTAAATTTATGATAAGGGTCCCCACTTACAACATTTTCAAAATTTAGAATTTTGATATTTTGATTTAAATTGATAAAGCTAGTCATAAGTAGTATAAAAAAACCTTCGAAAAGTGTTTGCGATAAAAATATCGAAGAAAAACCCTTAATTTTGGTGTAAATTTGTGATAGAAATTTTCAAAATTTTTCAAAATTTAGAATATTGATATTTTGACTTAAATTGATAAAGCTAGTCATAAGTAGTATAAAATGTCCTTCAAAAAGTCTTTGCGATGAAAATTGTGGAAAATATCGAAGAAAAACCCTTAATTTAGGTGTAAATTTGTGATAAGGGTCCCCCTTACAACATTTTCAAAATTTTCCAAAATTTAGAATTTTGATATTTTGACTTAAATTGATAAAGCTAGTCATAAGTAGTATAAAATGTCCTTCAAAAAGTCTTTGCGATGAAAATTGTGGAAAATATTAAAGAAAAACCCTTAATTTTGGTGTAAATTTGTGATAAGGGTCCCCCCTTACAACATTTTCAAAATTTTTCAAAACTTAGAATATTGATATTTTGACTTAAATTGATAAAGCTAGTCATAAGTAGTATAAAATGTCCTCAAAAAGTCTTTGCGATGAAAATTGTGGAAAATATCGAAGAAAAACCCTTCATTTTGGTGTAAATTTGTGATAAGGGTCGCCCCTTACAACATTTTCAAAATTTTTCAAAATTTAGAATTTTGATATTTTGACTTAAATTGATAAAGCTAGTCATAAGTAGTATAAAATGTCCTTCGAAAAGTCTTTGCGATGAAAATTGTGGAAAATATCGAAGAAAAACCCTTAATTTAGGTGTAAATTTGTGATAAGGGTCCTCCCTTACAACATTTTCAAAATTTTTCAAAATTTAGAATTTTGATATTTTGACTTAAATTGATAAAGCTAGTCATAAGTAGTATAAAATGTCCTTCGAAAAGTCTTTGCGATAAAAATATCGAAGAAAAACCCTAAACTTTGGTGTAAATTTGTGATAAGGGTCGCCCCTTACAACATTTTCAAAATTTTTCAAAATTTAGAATTTTGATATTTTGACTTAAATTGATAAAGCTAGTCATAAGTAGTATAAAATGTCCTTCGAAAAGTCTTTGCGATGAAAATTGTGGAAAATATCGAAGAAAAACCCTTAATTTAGGTGTACATTTGTGATAAGGGTCCCCCCTTACAACATTTTCAAAATTTTCCAAAATTTAGAATTTTGATATTTTGACTTAAATTGATAAAGCTAGTACTAAGTTGTATAAAATGTCCTTTGAAAAGTCTTTGCGATGAAAATTGTGGAAAATATCGAAGAAAAACCCTTAATTTAGGTGTAAATTTGTGATAAGGGTCCCCCCTTACAACATTTTCAAAATTTTCCAAAATTTAGAATTTTGATATTTTGACTTAAATTGATAAAGCTAGTACTAAGTTGTATAAAATGTCCTTCGAAAAGTCTTTGCGATGAAAATTGTGGAATATATCGAAGAAAAACCCTTAATTTAGGTGTAAATTTGTGATAAGGGTCCCCCCTTACAACATTTTCAAAATTTTTCAAAACTTAGAATATTGATATTTTGACTTAAATTGATAAAGCTAGTCATAAGTAGTATAAAATGTCCTTCAAAAAGTCTTTGCGATGAAAATTGTGGAAAAACCCTTAATTTAGGTGTAAATTTGTGATAAGGGTCCCCCCTTACAACATTTTCAAAATTTTCCAAAATTTAGAATTTTGATATTTTGACTTAAATTGATAAAGCTAGTACTAAGTTGTATAAAATGTCCTTTGAAAAGTCTTTGCGATGAAAATTGTGGAAAATATCGAAGAAAAACCCTTAATTTAGGTGTAAATTTGTGATAAGGGTCCACCGTTACAACATTTTCAAAATTTTTCAAAATTTATAGTTTTGATATTTTGACTTAAATTGCTAAAGCTAGTCATAAGTAGTATAAAATGTCCTTCGAAAAGTCTTTGCGATGAAAATTGTGGAAAATATCGAAGAAAAACCCTTAATTTAGGTGTAAATTTGTGATAAGGGTCCCCCCTTACAACATTTTCAAAATTTTTCAAAATTTAGAATTTTGATATTTTGATTTAAATTGATAAAGCTAGTCATAAGTAGTATAAAATGTCCTTCGAAAAGTCTTTGCGATGAAAATTGTGGAAAATATCGAAGAAAAACCCTTAATTTAGGTGTAAATTTGTGATAAGGGTCCCCCTTACAACATTTTCAAAATTTTTAAAAATTTAGAATTTTGATATTTTTATTTAAATTGATAAAGCTAGTCTAAGTAGTATAAAAAGTCCTTCGAAAAGTGTTTGCGATAAAAATATCGAAGAAAAACCCTTAATTTTGGTGTAAATTTGTGATAAGGGTCCCCCCTTACAACATTTTCAAAATTTTTCAAAATTTAGAATTTTGATATTTTGACTTAAATTGATAAAGCTAGTACTAAGTTGTATAAAAAGTCCTTCGAAAAGTCTTTGCGATGAACATTGTGGAAAATATCGAAGAAAAACCCTTAATTTGGGTGTAAATTTGTGATAAGGGTCCCCCCTTACAACATTTTAAAAATTTTTCAAAATTTAGAATTTTGATATTTTGACTTAAATTGCTAAAGCTAGTCATAAGTAGTATAAAATGTCCTTCAAAAAGTCTTTGCGATGAAAATTGTGGAAAATATCGAAGAAAAACCCTTAATTTAGGTGTAAATTTATGATAAGGGTCCCCACTTACAACATTTTCAAAATTTAGAATTTTGATATTTTGATTTAAATTGATAAAGCTAGTCATAAGTAGTATAAAAAAACCTTCGAAAAGTGTTTGCGATAAAAATATCGAAGAAAAACCCTTAATTTTGGTGTAAATTTGTGATAAAATTTTCAAAATTTTTCAAAACTTAGAATATTGATATTTTGACTTAAATTGATAAAGCTAGTCATAAGTAGTATAAAATGTCCTCAAAAAGTCTTTGCGATGAAAATTGTGGAAAATATCGAAGAAAAACCCTTAATTTTGGTGTAAATTTGTGATAAGGGTCGCCCCTTACAACATTTTCAAAATTTTTCAAAATTTAGAATTTTGATATTTTGACTTAAATTGATAAAGCTAGTCATAAGTAGTATAAAATGTCCTTCGAAAAGTCTTTGCGATGAAAATTGTGGAAAATATCGAAGAAAAACCCTTAATTTAGGTGTAAATTTGTGATAAGGGTCCTCCCTTACAACATTTTCAAAATTTTTCAAAATTTAGAATTTTGATATTTTGACTTAAATTGATAAAGCTAGTCATAAGTAGTATAAAATGTCCTTCGAAAAGTCTTTGCGATAAAAATATCGAAGAAAAACCCTTAACTTTGGTGTAAATTTGTGATAAGGGTCCCCCCTTACAACATTTTCAAAATTTTTCAAAATTTAGAATTTTGATATTTTGATTTAAATTGATAAAGCTAGTACTAAGTTGTAAAAAAGTCCTTCGAAAAGTCTTTGCGATGAACATTGTGGAAAATATTGAAGAAAAACCCTTAATTTGGGTGTAAATTTGTGATAAGGGTCCCCCCTTACAACATTTTCAAAATTTTTCAAAATTTAGAATTTTGATATTTTGACTTAAATTGCTAAAGCTAGTCATAAGTAGTATAAAATGTCCTTCAAAAAGTCTTTGCGATGAAAATTGTGGAAAATATCGAAGAAAAACCCTTAATTTAGGTGTAAATTTGTGATAAGGGTCCCCACTTACAACATTTTCAAAATTTAGAATTTTGATATTTTGATTTAAATTGATAAAGCTAGTCATAAGTAGTATAAAAAAACCTTCGAAAAGTGTTTGCGATAAAAATATCGAAGAAAAACCCTTAATTTTGGTGTAAATTTGTGATAAGGGTCCCCCCTTACAACATTTTCAAAATTTTTCAAAACTAAGAATATTGATATTTTGACTTAAATTGATAAAGCTAGTCATAAGTAGTATAAAATGTCCTTCGAAAAGTCTTTGCGATGAAAATTGTGGAAAATATCGAAGAAAAACCCTTAATTTAGGTGTAAATTTGTGATAAGGGTCCCCCTTACAACATTTTCAAAAATTTTCAAAATTTAGAATTTTGATATTTTGACTTAAATTGATAAAGCTAGTCATAAGTAGTATAAAATGTCCTTCAAAAGTCTTTGCGATGAAAATTGTGGAAAATATTAAAGAAAAACCCTTAATTTTGGTGTAAATTTGTGATAAGGGTCCCCCTTACAACATTTTCAAAATTTTTCAAAACTTAGAATTTTGATATTTTGACTTAAATTGATAAACCTAGTCATAAGTAGTATAAAATGTCCTTCAAAAAGTCTTTGCGATGAAAATTGTGGAAAATATCGAAGAAAAACCCTTAATTTTGGTGTAAATTTGTGATAAGGGTCCCCCTTACAACATTTTCAAAATTTTTCAAAATTTAGAATTTTGATATTTTGACTTAAATTGATAAAGCTAGTCATAAGTAGTATAAAATGTCCTTCGAAAAGTCTTTGCGATGAAAATTGTGGAAAATATCGAAGAAAAACCCTTAATTTAGGTGTAAATTTGTGATAAGGGTCCTCCCTTACAACATTTTCAAAATTTTTCAAAATTTAGAATTTTGATATTTTGACTTAAATTGATAAAGCTAGTCATAAGTAGTATAAAATGTCCTTCGAAAAGTCTTTGCGATAAATAAAATATCGAAGAAAAACCCTTAATTTTGGTGTAAATTTGTGATAAGGGTCCCCCTTACAACATTTTCAAAATTTTTCAAAATTTAGAATTTTGATATTTTGACTTAAATTGATAAAGCTAGTCATAAGTAGTATAAAATGTCCTTCGAAAAGTCTTTGCGATGAAAATTGTGGAAAATATCGAAGAAAAACCCTTAATTTAGGTGTAAATTTGTGATAAGGGTCCCCCCTTACAACATTTTCAAAATTTTCCAAAATTTAGAATTTTGATATTTTGACTTAAATTGATAAAGCTAGTACTAAGTTGTATAAAATGTCCTTTGAAAAGTCTTTGCGATGAAAATTGTGGAAAATATCGAAGAAAAACCCTTAATTTAGGTGTAAATTTGTGATAAGGGTCCCCCCTTACAACATTTTGAAAATTTTCCAAAATTTAGCATTTTGATATTTTGACTTAAATTGATAAAGCTAGTCATAAGTAGTATAAAAAGTCCTTCGAAAAGTGTTTGCGATAAAAATATCGAAGAAAAACCCTTAACTTTGGTGTAAATTTGTGATAAGGGTCCCCCCTTACAACATTTTCAAAATTTTTCAAAACTTAGAATATTGATATTTTGACTTAAATTGATAAAGATATGCTGTTTTAAAATTTAGAATATTGATATTTTGACTTAAATTGATAAAGCTAGTCATAAGTAGTATAAAATGTCCTTCAAAAAGTCTTTGCGATGAAAATTGTGGAAAATATCGAAGAAAAACCCTTAATTTAGGTGTAAATTTGTGATAAGGGTCCCCCTTACAACATTTTCAAAATTTTTCAAAATTTAGAATTTTGATATTTTGACTTAAATTGATAAAGCTAGTCATAAGTAGTATAAAATGTCCTTCGAAAAGTCTTTGCGATGAAAATTGTGGAAAATATCGAAGAAAACCTTTTACCCTTAATTTAGGTGTAAATTTGTGATAAGGGCCCCCCCTTACAACATTTTCAAAATTTTTCAAAATTTAGAATTTTGATATTTTGACTTAAATTGATAAAGCTAGTCATAAGTAGTATAAAATGTCCTTCGAAAAGTCTTTGCGATGAAAATTGTGGAAAATATCGAAGAAAAACCCTTAATTTAGGTGTAAATTTGTGATAAGGGTCCCCCTTACAACATTTTCAAAATTTTTCAAAATTTAGAATTTTGATATTTTTATTTAAATTGATAAAGCTAGTCTAAGTAGTATAAAAAGTCCTTCGAAAAGTGTTTGCGATAAAATTGTAAAATATCGAAGAAAAACCCTTAATTTTGGTGTAAATTTGTGATAAGGGTCCCCCTTACAACATTTTCAAAATTTTTCAAAATTTAGAATTTTGATATTTTGACTTAAATTGATAAAGCTAGTACTAAGTTGTATAAAAAGTCCTTCGAAAAGTCTTTGCGATGAACATTGTGGAAAATATTGAAGAAAAACCCTTAATTTGGGTGTAAATTTGTGATAAGGGTCCCCCCTTACAACATTTTAAAATTTTTCAAAATTTAGAATTTTGATATTTTGACTTAAATTGCTAAAGCTAGTCATAAGTAGTATAAAATGTCCTTCAAAAAGTCTTTGCGATGAAAATTGTGGAAAATATCGAAGAAAAACCCTTAATTTAGGTGTAAATTTATGATAAGGGTCCCCACTTACAACATTTTCAAAATTTAGAATTTTGATATTTTGATTTAAATTGATAAAGCTAGTCATAAGTAGTATAAAAAAACCTTCGAAAAGTGTTTGCGATAAAAATATCGAAGAAAAACCCTTAATTTTGGTGTAAATTTGTGATAAGGGTCCCCCCTTACAACATTTTCAAAATTTTTCAAAACTTAGAATATTGATATTTTGACTTAAATTGATAAAGCTAGTCATAAGTAGTATAAAATGTCCTTCGAAAAGTC
This sequence comes from Zaprionus camerounensis, assembly GCA_018904165.1. Taxonomy (NCBI): domain Eukaryota; kingdom Metazoa; phylum Arthropoda; class Insecta; order Diptera; family Drosophilidae; genus Zaprionus; species Zaprionus camerounensis. The sequence goes on from JAEIFS010000354.1 coordinate 44,767, forward strand.
TTTGCGATAAAAATATCGAAGAAAAACCCTTAACTTTGGTGTAAATTTGTGATAAGGGTCGCCCCTTACAACATTTTCAAAATTTTTCAAAATTTAGAATTTTGATATTTTGACTTAAATTGATAAAGCTAGTCATAAGTAGTATAAAATGTCCTTCGAAAAGTCTTTGCAATGAAAATTGTGGAAAATATCGAAGAAAAACCCTTAATTTTGGTGTAAATTTGTGATAAGGGTCGCCCCTTACAACATTTTCAAAATTTTTCAAAATTTAGAATTTTGATATTTTGACTTAAATTGATAAAGCTAGTCATAAGTAGTATAAAATGTCCTTCGAAAAGTCTTTGCGATGAAAATTGTGGAAAATATCGAAGAAAAACCCTTAATTTAGGTGTAAATTTGTGATAAGGGTCCCCCCTTACAACATTTTCAAAATTTTTCAAAATTTAGAATTTTGATATTTTGACTTAAATTGATAAAGCTAGTCATAAGTAGTATAAAATGTCCTTCGAAAAGTCTTTGCGATGAAAATTGTGGAAAATATCGAAGAAAAACCCTTAATTTAGGTGTAAATTTGTGATAAGGGTCCACCTTACAACATTTTCAAAATTTTTCAAAATTTACAATTTTGATATTTTGACTTAAATTGCTAAAGCTAGTCATAAGTAGTATAAAATGTCCTTCGAAAAGTCTTTGCGATGAAAATTGTAGAAAATATCGAGGAAAAACCCTTAATTTAGGTTTAAATTTGTGATAAGGGTCCCCCCTTACAACATTTTCAAAATTTTCCAAAATTTAGAATTTTGATATTTTGATTTAAATTGATAAAGCTAGTCATAAGTAGTATAAAATGTCCTTCGAAAAGTCTTTGCGATGAAAATTGTGGAAAATATCGAAGAAAAACCCTTAATTTATGTGTAAATTTGTGATAAGGGTCCCCCCTTACAACATTTTCAAAATTTTTAAAAATTTAGAATTTTGATATTTTTATTTAAATTGATAAAGCTAGTCTAAGTAGTATAAAAAGTCCTTCGAAAAGTGTTTGCGATAAAAATATCGAAGAAAAACCTTAATTTTGGTTAAATTATAAGGGTCCCCGTTAAATTTTAAACAAATTTAATTTATTTTGACTTAAATTGATAACTAGTCATAAGTAGTATAAAATGTCCTTCGAAAAGTCTTTGCGATGAAATGGAAATATCAAAAAATTTGGTGTAAATTTGTGATAAGGGTCCACCTTACAACATTTTCAAAATTTTCAAAATTTAGAATTTTGATATTTTGATTGGTAAATATGATAAACTAGTATAGGTAGTATAAAATGTCCTTCGAAAAGTCTTTGCGATGAAAATTGGGGAAAATATCGAAGAAAAACCCTTAATTTGGGTGTAAATTTGTGATAAGGGTCCCCCTTACAACATTTTCAAAATTTTTCAAAATTTAGATTTTGAATTGTAAAGCTGTATAAGTGTATCAGTCTTTTATGAAAGAAACCCTTAATTTGTGTGATAAGGCCCCATTTTTAACTTAAATTTTGATATTTTGACTTAAATTGATAAAGCTAGTCATAAGTAGTATAAAATGTCCTTCGAAAAAGTCTTTGCGATGAAAATTGTGGAAAATATCGAAGAAAAACCCTTAATTTAGGTGTAAATTTGTGATAAGGGTCCCACCTTACAACATTTTCAAAATTTTTCAAAATTTAGAATTTTGATATTTTGACTTAAATTGATAAAGCTAGTCATAAGTAGTATAAAATGTCCTTCGAAAAGTCTTTGCGATGAAAATTGTGGAAAATATCGAAGAAAAACCCTTAATTTAGGTGTAAATTTGTGATAAGGGTCCCCCCCTTACAACATTTTCAAAATTTTTCAAAATTTAGAATTTTGATATTTTGACTTAAATTGATAAAGCTAGTCATAAGTAGTATAAAATGTCCTTCGAAAAGTCTTTGCGATGAAAATTGTGGAAAATATCGAAGAAAAACCCTTAATTTAGGTGTAAATTTGTGATAAGGGTCCCCCTTACAACATTTTCAAAATTTTTCAAAATTTAGAATTTTGATATTTTGACTTAAATTGATAAAGCTAGTCATAAGTAGTATAAAATGTCCTTCGAAAAGTGTTTGCGATGAAATTGTGGAAAATATCGAAGAAAAACCCTTAATTTTGGTGTAAATTTGTGATAAGGGTCCCCCTTACAACATTTTCAAAATTTTTCAAAATTTAGAATTTTGATATTTTGACTTAAATTGATAAAGCTAGTCATAAGTAGTATAAAATGTCCTTCGAAAAGTCTTTGCGATGAAAATTGTGGAAAATATCGAAGAAAAACCCTTAATTTAGGTGTAAATTTGTGATAAGGGTCCCCCCTTACAACATTTTCAAAATTTTTCAAAATTTAGAATTTTGATATTTTGACTTAAATTGATAAAGCTAGTCATAAGTAGTATAAAATGTCCTTCGAAAAGTCTTTGCGATGAAAATTGTGGAAAATATCGAAGAAAAACCCTTAATTTAGGTGTAAATTTGTGATAAGGGTCCCCCCTTACAACATTTTCAAAATTTTCAAAATTTAGAATTTTGATATTTTTGATTTAAATTGATAAAGCTAGTCATAAGTAGTATAAAATGTCCTTCGAAAAGTCTTTGCGATGAAAATTGTGGAAAATATCGAAGAAAAACCCTTAATTTTGGGTGTAAATTTGTGATAAGGGTCCCTTTACAACATTTTCAAAATTTTTCAAAATTTAGAATTTTGATATTTTGACTTAAATTGATAAAGCTAGTCATAAGTAGTATAAAATGTCCTTCGAAAAGTCTTTGCGATGAAAATTGTGGAAAATATCGAAGAAAAACCCTTAATTTGGGTGTAAATTTGTGATAAGGGTCCCCCCTTACAACATTTTCAAAATTTTTCAAAATTTAGAATTTTGATATTTTTGACTTAAATTGATAAAGCTAGTCATAAGTAGTATAAAATGTCCTTCGAAAAGTCTTTGCGATGAAAATTGTGGAAAATATCGAAGAAAAACCCTTAATTTAGGTGTAAATTTGTGATAAGGGTCCCCCCTTACAACATTTTCAAAATTTTTCAAAATTTAGAATTTTGATATTTTGATTTAAATTGATAAAGCTAGTCATAAGTAGTATAAAAATGTCCTTCGAAAAGTCTTTGCGATGAATTGTGGAAAATATCGAAGGAAAAACCCTTAATTTTGGGTGTAAATTTGTGATAAGGGTCCCCCCTTACAACATTTTCAAAATTTTTCAAAATTTAGAATTTTGATATTTTGACTTAAATTGATAAAGCTAGTCATAAGTAGTATAAAATGTCCTTCGAAAAGTCTTTGCGATGAAAATTGTGGAAAATATCGAAGAAAAACCCTTAATTTAGGTGTAAATTTGTGATAAGGGTCCCCCCTTACAACATTTTCAAAATTTTTCAAAATTTAGAATTTTGATATTTTGACTTAAATTGATAAAGCTAGTCATAAGTAGTATAAAAAGTTTAAAGTAAATTTAGAATTTTAAGTTTTTTTAAATTTAAATTGTTTTTTGGTCCTTCGAAAAGTCTTTGCGATGAAAATTGTGGAAAATATCGAAGAAAAACCCTTAATTTAGGTGTAAATTTGTGATAAGGGTCCCCCCTTACAACATTTTCAAAATTTTTCAAAATTTAGAATTTTGATATTTTGACTTAAATTGATAAAGCTAGTCATAAGTAGTATAAAATGTCCTTCGAAAAGTCTTTGCGATGAAAATTGTGGAAAATATCGAAGAAAAACCCTTAATTTTGGTGTAAATTTGTGATAAGGGTCCCCCCTTACAACATTTTCAAAATTTTTCAAAATTTAGAATTTTGATATTTTGACTTAAATTGATAAAGCTAGTCATAAGTAGTATAAAATGTCCTTCGAAAAGTCTTTGCGATGAAAATTGTGGAAAATATCGAAGAAGAACCCTTAATTTTGGTGTAAATTTGTGATAAGGGTCCCCCCTTACAACATTTCAAAATTTTCAAAATTTAGAATTTTGATATTTTGACTTAAATTGATAAAGCTAGTCATAAGTAGTATAAAATGTCCTTCGAAAAGTCTTTGCGATGAAAATTGTGGAAAATATCGAAGAAAAACCCTTAATTTAGGTGTAAATTTGTGATAAGGGTCCCCCCTTACAACATTTTCAAAATTTTTCAAAATTTAGAATTTTGATATTTTGACTTAAATTGATAAAGCTAGTCATAAGTAGTATAAAATGTCCTTCGAAAAGTCTTTGCGATGAAAATTGTGGAAAATATCGAAGAAAAACCCTTAATTTAGGTGTAAATTTGTGATAAGGGTCACCCCCCCCTTACAACATTTTCAAAATTTTTCCAAAATTTAGAATTTTGATATTTTGACTTTAAATTGATAAAGCTAGTCATAAGTAGTATAAAATGTCCTTCGAAAAGTCTTTGCGATGAAAATTGTAGAAAATATCGAAGAAAAACCCTTAATTTTAGGTTTAAATTTGTGATAAGGGTCCCCCCTTACAACATTTTCAAAAATTTTCAAAATTTAGAATTTTGATATTTTGATTTAAATTGATAAAGCTAGTCATAAGTAGTATAAAATGTCCTTCGAAAAGTCTTTGCGATGAAAATTGTGGAAAATATCGAAGAAAAACCCTTAATTTATGTGTAAATTTGTGATAAGGGTCCCCCCTTACAACATTTTCAAAAATTTTTCAAAATTTAGAATTTTGATATTTTATTTAAATTGATAAAGCTAGTCATAAGTAGTATAAAAAGTCCTTCGAAAAGTGTTTGCGATGAAATTGTGGAAAATATCGAAGAAAAAACCCTTAATTTTGGTGTAAATTTGTGATAAGGGTCCCCCCTTACAACATTTTCAAAAATTTTCAAAATTTAGAATTTTGATATTTTGACTTTTAAATTGATAAAGCTAGTCATAAGTAGTATAAAATGTCCTTCGAAAAGTCTTTGCGATGAAAATTGTGGAAAATATCGAAGAAAAACCCTTAATTTTAGGTGTAAATTTGTGATAAGGGTCCCCCCCCCCTTACAACATTTTCAAAATTTTTAAATTTAGAATTTTGATATTTTGATTTAAATTGATAAAGCTAGTCATAAAGTAGTATAAAAAGTCCTTCGAAAAGTGTTTGCGATAAGAAGTGGAAAATATCGAAGAAAAACCCTTAATTTTGGTGTAAATTTGTGATAAGGGTCCCCCCTTACAACATTTTCAAAATTTTCAAAATTTAGAATTTTGATATTTTGACTTAAATTGATAAAGCTAGTCATAAGTAGTATAAAATGTCCTTCGAAAAGTCTTTGCGATGAAAATTGTGGAAAATATCGAAGAAAAAACCCTTAATTTAGGTGTAAATTTGTGATAAGGGTCCCCCCTTACAACATTTTCAAAATTTTCAAAATTTAGAATTTTGATATTTTGACTTAAATTGATAAAGCTAGTCATAAGTAGTATAAAATGTCCTTCGAAAAGTCTTTTTTTTTTTTTTGTTTTTGCGATGAAAATTGTGGAAAATATCGAAGAAAAACCCTTAATTTTAGGTGTAAATTTGTGATAAGGGTCCCCCACTTACAACATTTTCAAAAAATTTTCAAAATTTAGAATTTTGATATTTTGACTTAAATTGATAAAGCTAGTAATAAGTAGTATAAAATGTCCTTCGAAAAGTCTTTGCGATGAAAATTGTGGAAAATATTGAAGAAAAACCCTTAATTTGGGTGTAAATTTGTGATAAGGGTCCCCCCTTACAACATTTTCAAAATTTTTCAAAATTTAGAATTTTGATATTTTGACTTAAATTGATAAAGCTAGTCTTAAGTAGTATAAAATGTCCTTCGAAAAGTCTTTGCGATGAAAATTGTGGAAAATATCGAAGAAAAAACCCTTAATTTTGGTGTAAATTTGTGATAAGGGTCCCCCCCTTACAACATTTTCAAAATTTTTCAAAACTTAGAATTTTGATATTTTGACTTAAATTGATAAAGCTAGTCATAAGTAGTATAAAATAGTCCTTCGAAAAGTCTTTGCGATGAAAATTGTGGAAAATATCGAAGAAAAACCCTTAATTTAGGTGTAAATTTGTGATAAGGGTCCCCCCTTGCAACATTTCAAAATTTTTCAAAATTTAGAATTTTGATATTTTGACTTAAATTGATAAAGCTAGTCATAAGTAGTATAAAATGTCCTTCGAAAAGTCTTTGCGATGAAAATTGTGGAAAATATCGAAGAAAAACCCTTAATTTAGGTGTAAATTTGTGATAAGGGTCCCCCCTTACAACATTTTCAAAATTTTTCAAAATTTAGAATTTTGATATTTTGACTTAAATTGATAAAGCTAGTCATAAGTAGTATAAAATGTCCTTCGAAAAGTCTTTGCGATGAAAATTGTGGAAAATATCGAAGAAAAACCCTTAATTTAGGTGTAAATTTGTGATAAGGGTCCCCCCCCTTACAACATTTTCAAAATTTTTCAAAATTTAGAATTTTGATATTTTGACTTAAATTGATAAAGCTAGTACATAAGTAGTATAAAATGTCCTTCGAAAAAGTCTTTGCGATGAAAATTGTGGAAAATATCGAAGAAAAACCCTTAATTTAGGTGTAAATTTGTGATAAGGGTCCCCCCTTACAACATTTTCAAAATTTTTCAAAATTTAGAATTTTGATATTTTGATTTAAATTGATAAAGCTAGTCATAAGTAGTATAAAATGTCCTTCGAAAAGTCTTTGCGATGAAAATTGTGGAAAATATCGAAGAAAAACCCTTAATTTAGGTGTAAATTTGTGATAAGGGTCCCCCTTACAACATTTTCAAAATTTTTCAAAATTTAGAATTTTGATATTTTGACTTAAATTGATAAAGCTAGTCATAAGTAGTATAAAATGTCCTTCGAAAAGTCTTTGCGATGAAAATTGTGGAAAATATCGAAGAAAAACCCTTAATTCAGGTGTAAATTTGTGATAAGGGTCCCCCCCTTACAACATTTTCAAAATTTTTCAAAATTTAGAATTTTGATATTTTGACTTAAATTGATAAAGCTAGTCATAAGTAGTATAAAATGTCCTTCGAAAAGTCTTTGCGATGAAAATTGTGGAAAATATCGAAGAAAAACCCTTAATTTAGGTGTAAATTTGTGATAAGGGTCCCCCTTACAACATTTTCAAAATTTTTCAAAATTTAGAATTTTGATATTTTGACTTAAATTGATAAAGCTAGTCATAAGTAGTATAAAATGTCCTTCGAAAAGTCTTTGCGATGAAAATTGTGGAAAATATCGAAGAAAAACCCTTAATTCAGGTGTAAATTTGTGATAAGGGTCCCCCCCTTACAACATTTTCAAAATTTTTCAAAATTTAGAATTTTGATATTTTGACTTAAATTGATAAAGCTAGTCATAAGTAGTATAAAATGTCCTTCGAAAAGTCTTTGCGATGAAAATTGTGGAAAATATCGAAGAAAAACCCTTAATTTAGGTGTAAATTTGTGATAAGGGTCCCCCCTTACAACATTTTCAAAATTTTTCAAAATTTAGAATTTTGATATTTTGATTTAAATTGATAAAGCTAGTCATAAGTAGTATAAAATGTCCTTCGAAAAGTCTTTGCGATGAAAATTGTGGAAAATATCGAAGAAAAACCCTTAATTTAGGTGTAAATTTGTGATAAGGGTCCCCCCTTACAACATTTTCAAAATTTTTCAAAATTTAGAATTTTGATATTTTGACTTAAATTGATAAAGCTAGTCATAAGTAGTATAAAAAGTCCTTCGAAAAGTCTTTGCGATGAAAATTGTGGAAAATATCGAAGAAAAACCCTTAATTTAGGTGTAAATTTGTGATAAGGGTCCCCCCCTTACAACATTTTCAAAATTTTTCAAAATTTAGAATTTTGATATTTTGACTTAAATTGATAAAGCTAGTCATAAGTAGTATAAAAATGTCCTTCGAAAAGTCTTTGCGATGAAAATTGTGGAAAATATCGAAGAAAAACCCTTAATTTAGGTGTAAATTTGTGATAAGGGTCCCCCCTTACAACATTTTCAAAATTTTTCAAAATTTAGAATTTTGATATTTTGACTTTAAATTGATAAAGCTAGTCATAAGTAGTATAAAATGTCCTTCGAAAAGTCTTTGCGATGAAAATTGTGGAAAATATCGAAGAAAAACCCTTAATTTAGGTGTAAATTTGTGATAAGGGTCCCCCCTTACAACATTTTCAAAATTTTTCAAAATTTAGAATTTTGATATTTTGACTTAAATTGATAAAGCTAGTCATAAGTAGTATAAAAATGTCCTTCGAAAAGTCTTTGCGATGAAAATTGTGGAAAATATCGAAGAAAAACCCTTAATTTAGGTGTAAATTTGTGATAAGGGTCCCCCCTTACAACATTTTCAAAATTTTTCAAAATTTAGAATTTTGATATTTTGACTTAAATTGATAAAGCTAGTCATAAGTAGTATAAAATGTCCTTCGAAAAGTCTTTGCGATGAAAATTGTGGAAAATATCGAAGAAAAACCCTTAATTTAGGTGTAAATTTGTGATAAGGGTCCCCCTTACAACATTTTCAAAATTTTTCAAAATTTAGAATTTTGATATTTTGACTTAAATTGATAAAGCTAGTCATAAGTAGTATAAAATGTCCTTCGAAAAGTCTTTGCGATGAAAATTGTGGAAAATATCGAAGAAAAACCCTTAATTTAGGTGTAAATTTGTGATAAGGGTCCCCCCTTACAACATTTTCAAAATTTTTCAAAATTTAGAATTTTGATATTTTGACTTAAATTGATAAAGCTAGTCATAAGTAGTATAAAAAGTCCTTCGAAAAGTCTTTGCGATGAAAATTGTGGAAAATATCGAAGAAAAACCCTTAATTTAGGTGTAAATTTGTGATAAGGGTCCCCCCTTACAACATTTTCAAAATTTTTCAAAATTTAGAATTTTGATATTTTGACTTAAATTGATAAAGCTAGTCATAAGTAGTATAAAATGTCCTTCGAAAAGTCTTTGCGATGAAAATTGTGGAAAATATCGAAGAAAAACCCTTAATTTAGGTGTAAATTTGTGATAAGGGTCCCCCCTTACAACATTTTCAAAATTTTTCAAAATTTAGAATTTTGATATTTTGATTTAAATTGATAAAGCTAGTCATAAGTAGTATAAAAAGTCCTTCGAAAAGTCTTTGCGATGAAAATTGTGGAAAATATCGAAGAAAAACCCTTAATTTAGGTGTAAATTTGTGATAAGGGTCCCCCCTTACAACATTTTCAAAATTTTTCAAAATTTAGAATTTTGATATTTTGACTTAAATTGATAAAGCTAGTCATAAGTAGTATAAAATGTCCTTCGAAAAGTCTTTGCGATGAAAATTGTGGAAAATATCGAAGAAAAAACCCTTAATTTAGGTGTAAATTTGTGATAAGGGTCCCCCCTTACAACATTTTCAAAATTTTTCAAAATTTAGAATTTTGATATTTTGACTTAAATTGATAAAGCTAGTCATAAGTAGTATAAAAATGTCCTTCGAAAAGTCTTTGCGATGAAAATTGTGGAAAATATCGAAGAAAAACCCTTAATTTAGGGTGTAAATTTGTGATAAGGGTCCCCCCTTACAACATTTTCAAAATTTTTCAAAATTTAGAATTTTGATATTTTGATTTAAATTGATAAAGCTAGTCATAAGTAGTATAAAAATGTCCTTCGAAAAGTCTTTGCGATGAAAATTGTGGAAAATATCGAAGAAAAAACCCTTAATTTTGGGTGTAAATTTGTGATAAGGGTCCCCCCTTACAACATTTTCAAAATTTTTCAAAATTTAGAATTTTGATATTTTGACTTAAATTGATAAAGCTAGTCATAAGTAGTATAAAATGTCCTTCGAAAAGTCTTTGCGATGAAAATTGTGGAAAATATCGAAGAAAAACCCTTAATTTAGGTGTAAATTTGTGATAAGGGTCCCCCCTTACAACATTTTCAAAATTTTTCAAAATTTAGAATTTTGATATTTTGACTTAAATTGATAAAGCTAGTCATAAGTAGTATAAAATGTCCTTCGAAAAGTCTTTGCGATGAAAATTGTGGAAAATATCGAAGAAAAACCCTTAATTTAGGTGTAAATTTGTGATAAGGTGGTCCCCCTTCAACATTTTCAAAATTTTTCAAAATTTAGAATTTTGATATTTTGACTTAAATTGATAAAGCTAGTAATAAGTAGTATAAAAATGTCCTTCGAAAAGTCTTTGCGATGAAAATTGTGGAAAATATCGAGAAGAAAAAAACCCTTAATTTAGGTGTAAATTTGTGATAAGGGTCCCCCTTACAATTTCAAAATTTTTCAAAATTTAGAATTTTGATATTTTGACTTAAATTGATAAAGCTAGTCATAAGAAGTATAAAAAGTCCTTCGAAAAGTGTTTGCGATAGAAAATATCGAAGAAAAACCCTTAATTTAGGTGTAAATTTGTGATAAGGGTCCCCTTTACAAACATTTTTAAAATTTTCAAAATTTAGAATTTTTGATATTTTGACTTAAATTGATAAAGCTAGTAAGATAGTATAAAATGTCCTTCGAAAAGTCTTTGCGATGAAAATTGTGGAAAATATCGAAGAAGAAAAACCCTTAATTTTGGTGTAAATTTGTGATAAGGGTCCCCCGTTACAACATTTTCAAAATTTTTCAAAATTTAGAATTTTGATATTTTGACTTAAATTGATAAACCTAGTCATAAGTAGTATAAAATGTCCTTCGAAAAGTCTTTGCGATGAAAATTGTGGAAAATATCGAAGAAAACCCTTAATTTAGGTGTAAATTTGTGATAAGGGTCCCCCCTTACAACATTTTCAAAATTTTTCAAAATTTAGAATTTTGATATTTTGACTTAAATTGATAAAGCTAGTAATAAGTAGTATAAAATGTCCTTCGAAAAGTCTTTGCGATGAAAATTGTGGAAAATATCGAAGAAAAACCCTTAATTTTGGTGTAAATTTGTGATAAGGGTCCCCCTTACAACATTTTCAAAATTTTTCAAAATTTAGAATTTTGATATTTTGACTTAAATTGATAAAGCTAGTCATAAGTAGTATAAAATGTCCTTCGAAAAAGTCTTTGCGATGAAAATTGTGGAAAATATCAGAAAAAAAACCCTTAATTTTAGGTGTAAATTTGTGATAAGGGTCCCCCTTACAACATTTTCAAAATTTTTCAAAATTTAGAATTTTGATATTTTGACTTAAATTGATAAAGCTAGTCATAAGTAGTATAAAATGTCCTTCGAAAAGTCTTTGCGATGAAAATTGTGGAAAATATCGAAGAAAAACCCTTAATTTAGGTGTAAATTTGTGATAAGGGTCCCCCTTACAACATTTTCAAAATTTTTCAAAATTTAGAATTTTGATATTTTGACTTAAATTGATAAAGCTAGTAATAAGTAGTATAAAATGTCCTTCGAAAAGTCTTTGCGATGAAAATTGTGGAAAATATCGAAGAAAAACCCTTAATTTTGGTGTAAATTTGTGATAAGGGTCCCCTCTTACAACATTTTCAAAATTTTTCAAAATTTAGAATTTTGATATTTTGACTTAAATTGATAAAGCTAGTCATAAGTAGTATAAAATGTCCTTCGAAAAGTCTTTGCGATGAAAATTGTGGAAAATATCGAAGAAAAACCCTTAATTTAGGTGTAAATTTGTGATAAGGGTCCCCCCTTACAACATTTTCAAAATTTTCCAAAATTTAGAATTTTGATATTTTGACTTAAATTGATAAAGCTAGTCATAAGTAGTATAAAATGTCCTTCGAAAAGTCTTTTTGCGATGAAAATTGTGGAAAATATCGAAGAAAAACCCTTAATTTAGGTGTAAATTTGTGATAAGGGTCCCCCTTACAACATTTTCAAAATTTTTCAAAATTTAGAATTTTGATATTTTGATTTAAATTGATAAAGCTAGTCTAAGTAGTATAAAAAGTCCTTCGAAAAGTGTTTGCGATAAAAATATCGAAGAAAAACCCTTAATTTTGGTGTAAATTTGTGATAAGGGTCCCCCGTTACAACATTTTCAAAATTTTTCAAAATTTAGAATTTTGATATTTTGACTTAAATTGATAAACCTAGTCATAAGTAGTATAAAATGTCCTTCGAAAAGTCTTTGCGATGAAAATTGTGGAAAATATCGAAGAAGAACCCTTAATTTAGGTGTAAATTTGTGATAAGGGTCCACCGTTACAACATTTTCAAAATTTTTCAAAATTTAGAATTTTGATATTTTGACTTAAATTGATAAAGCTAGTAATAAGTAGTATAAAATGTCCTTCGAAAAGTCTTTGCGATGAAAATTGTGGAAAATATCGAACAAAAATCCTTAATTTAGGTGTAAATTTGTGATAAGGGTCCCCCCTTAAAACATTTTCAAAATTTTTCAAAATTTAGAATATTGATATTTTGACTTAAATTGATAAAGCTAGTACTAAGTTGTATAAAAAGTCCTTCGAAAAGTCTTTGCGATGAACATTGTGGAAAATATTGAAGAAAAACCCTTAATTTGGGTGTAAATTTGTGATAAGGGTCCCCCCTTACAACATTTTCAAAATTTTTAAAAATTTAGAATTTTGACATTTTTATTTAAATTGATAAAGCTAGTCTGAGTAGTATAAAAAGTCCTTCGAAAAGTTTTTGCGATAAAAATATCGAAGAAAAACCCTTAATTTTGGTGTAAATTTGTGATAAGGGTCCCCCGTTACAACATTTTCAAAATTTTTCAAAATTTAGAATTTTGATATTTTGACTTAAATTGATAAAGCTAGTCATAAGTAGTATAAAATGTCCTTCGAAAAGTCTTTGCGATGAAAATTGTGGAAAATATCGAACAAAAACCCTTAATTTAGGTGTAAATTTGTGATAAGGGTCCCCCCTTACAACATTTTCAAAATTTTTCAAAATTTAGAATTTTGATATTTTGATTTAAATTGATAAAGCTAGTAATAAGTAGTATAAAATGTCCTTCGAAAAGTCTTTGCGATGAAAATTGTGGAAAATATCGAAGAAAAACCCTTAATTTAGGTGTAAATTTGTGATAAGGGTCCCCCTTACAACATTTTCAAAATTTTTAAAAATTTAAAATTTTCATATTTTTATTTAAATTGATAAAGCTAGTCTAAGTAGTATAAAATGTCCTTCGAAAAGTCTTTGCGATGAAAATTGTGGAAAATATCGAAGAAAAACCCTTAATTTAGGTGTAAATTTGTGATAAGGGTCCACCCTTACAACATTTTCAAAATTTTTCAAAATTTAGAATTTTGATATTTTGATTTAAATTGATAAAGCTAGTAATAAGTAGTAAAAATGTCCTTCGAAAAGTCTTTGCGATGAAAATTGTGGAAAATATCGAAGAAAAACCCTTAATTTAGGTGTAAATTTGTGATAAGGGTCCCCCCTTACAACATTTTCAAAATTTTTAAAAATTTAGAATTTTGATATTTTTATTTAAATTGATAAAGCTAGTCTAAGTATAATAAAAAGTCCTTCGAAAAGTGTTTGCGATAAAAATATCGAAGAAAAACCCTTAATTTAGGTGTAAATTTGTGATAAGGGTCCCCCCTTACAACATTTTCAAAATTTTTAAAAATTTAGAATTTTGATATTTTGATTTAAATTGATAAAGCTAGTCATAAGTAGTATAAAAAGTCCTTCGAAAAGTGTTTGCGATAAAAATATCGAAGAAAAAACCTTAATTTGGGTGTAAATTTGTGATAAGGGTCCCCCTTACAACATTTTCAAAATTTTTCAAAACTTAGAATATTGATATTTTGACTTAAGCTAGTCATAAGTAGTATAAAATGTCCTTCAAAAAGTCTTTGCGATGAAAATTGTGGAAAATATCGAAGAAAAACCCTTAATTTAAGTGTAAATTTGTGATAAGGGTCCCCCCTTACAACATTTTCAAAATTTTTCAAAATTTAGAATTTTGATATTTTGACTTAAATTGATAAAGCTAGTACTAAGTTGTATAAAATGTCCTTCGAAAAGTCTTTGCGATGAAAATTGTGGAAAATATCGAAGAAAAACGCTTAATTTAGGTGTAAATTTGTGATAAGGGTCCTCCCTTACAACATTTTCAAAATTTTCCAAAATTTAGAATTTTGATATTTTGACTTAAATTGATAAAGCTAGTACTTTTTAAAGCTAGTAATGAGTAGTATAAAATGTCCTTCGAAAAGTCTTTGCGATGAAAATTGTGGAAAATATTGAAGAAAAACCCCTTATTTAGGTGTACATTTGTGTTAAGGGTCCCCCCTTACAACATTTTCAAAATTTTCCAAAATTTAGAATTTTGATATTTTGACTTAAATTGATAAAGCTAGTACTAAGTTGTATAAAAAGTCCTTCGAAAAGTCTTTGCGATGAACATTGTGGAAAATATTGAAGAAAAACCCGTAATTTGGGTGTAAATTTGTGATACGGGTCCCCCTTACAACATTTTCAAAATTTTTCAAAATTTAGAATTTTGATATTTTGATTTAAATTGATAAAGCTAGTAATAAGTAGTATAAAATGTCCTTCGAAAAGTCTTTGCGATGAAAATTGTGGAAAATATCGATGAAAAACCCTTAATTTTGGTGTAAATTTGTGATAAGGGTCCCCCGTTACAACATTTTCAAAATTTTTCAAAATTTAGAATTTTGATATTTTGACTTAAATTGATAAAGCTAGTCATAAGTAGTATAAAATGTCCTTCGAAAAGTCTTTGCGATGAAAATTGTGGAAAATATCGAACAAAAACCCTTAATTTAGGTGTAAATTTGTGATAAGGGTCCCCCCTTACAACATTTTCAAAATTTTCAAAATTTAGAATTTTGATATTTTGACTTAAATTGATAAAGCTAGTACTAAGTTGTATAAAAAGTCCTTCGAAAAGTCTTTGCGATGAACATTGTGGAAAATATTGAAGAAAAACCCTTAATTTAGGTGTAAATTTGTGATAAGGGTCCCCCCTTACAACATTTTCAAAATTTTTCAAAATTTAGAATTTTGATATTTTGATTTAAATTGATAAAGCTAGTCATAAGTAGTATAAAAAGTCCTTCGAAAAGTGTTTGCGATAAAAATATCGAAGAAAAAACCTTAATTTGGGTGTAAATTTGTGATAAGGGTCCCCCCTTACAACATTTTCAAAATTTTTCAAAACTTAGAATATTGATATTTTGACTTAAATTGATAAAGCTAGTCATAAGTAGTATAAAATGTCCTTCAAAAAGTCTTTGCGATGAAAATTGTGGAAAATATCGAAGAAAAACCCTTAATTTAAGTGTAAATTTGTGATAAGGGTCCCCCCTTACAACATTTTCAAAATTTTTCAAAATTTAGAATTTTGATATTTTGACTTAAATTGATAAAGCTAGTACTAAGTTGTATAAAATGTCCTTCGAAAAGTCTTTGCGATGAAAATTGTGGAAAATATCGAAGAAAAACGCTTAATTTAGGTGTAAATTTGTGATAAGGGTCCCCCTTACAACATTTTCAAAATTTTCCAAAATTTAGAATTTTGATATTTTGACTTAAATTGATAAAGCTAGTACTTTTTAAAGCTAGTAATGAGTAGTATAAAATGTCCTTCGAAAAGTCGTTGCAATGAAAATTGTGGAAAATATTGAAGAAAAACCCCTTATTTAGGTGTACATTTGTGTTAAGGGTCCCCCCTTACAACATTTTCAAAATTTTCCAAAATTTAGAATTTTGATATTTTGACTTAAATTGATAAAGCTAGTACTAAGTTGTATAAAAAGTCCTTCGAAAAGTCTTTGCGATGAAAATTGTGGAAAATATTGAAGAAAAACCCGTAATTTGGGTGTAAATTTGTGATACGGGTCCCCCCTTACAACATTTTCAAAATTTTTCAAAATTTAGAATTTTGATATTTTGATTTAAATTGATAAAGCTAGTAATAAGTAGTATAAAATGTCCTTCGAAAAGTCTTTGCGATGAAAATTGTGGAAAATATCGAAGAAAAACCCTTAATTTAGGTGTAAATTTGTGATAAGGGTCCCCCCTTACAACATTTTCAAAATTTTTAAAAATTTAGAATTTTGATATTTTTATTTAAATTGATAAAGCTAGTCTAAGTAGTATAAAAAGTCCTTCGAAAAGTCTTTGCGATGAAAATTGTGGAAAATATTGAAGAAAAACCCGTAATTTGGGTGTAAATTTGTGATACGGGTCCCCCCTTACAACATTTTCAAAATTTTTCAAAACTTAGAATATTGATATTTTCACTTAAATTGATAAAGCTAGTAATAAGTAGTATAAAATGTCCTTCGAAAAGTCTTTGCGATGAAAATTGTGGAAAATATCGAAGAAAAACCCTTAATTTAGGTGTAAATTTGTGATAAGGGTCCCCCGTTACAACATTTTCAAAATTTAGAATTTTGATATTTTGATTTAAATTGATAAAGCTAGTCATAAGTAGTATAAAAAGTCCTTCGAAAAGTGTTTGCGATAAAAATATCGAAGAAAAAACCTTAATTTGGGTGTAAATTTGTGATAAGGGTCCCCCCTTACAACATTTTCAAAATTTTTCAAAACTTAGAATATTGATATTTTGACTTAAGCTAGTCATAAGTAGTATAAAATGTCCTTCAAAAAGTCTTTGCGATGAAAATTGTGGAAAATATCGAAGAAAAACCCTTAATTTAAGTGTAAATTTGTGATAAGGGTCCCCCCTTACAACATTTTCAAAATTTTTCAAAATTTCGAATTTTGATATTTTGACTTAAATTGATAAAGCTAGTACTAAGTTGTATAAAATGTCCTTCGAAAAGTCTTTGCGATGAAAATTGTGGAAAATATCGAAGAAAAACGCTTAATTTAGGTATAAATTTGTGATAAGGGTCCTCCCTTACAACATTTTCAAAATTTTCCAAAATTTAGAATTTTGATATTTTGACTTAAATTGATAAAGCTAGTACTTTTTAAAGCTAGTAATGAGTAGTATAAAATGTCCTTCGAAAAGTCTTTGCGATGAAAATTGTGGAAAATATTGAAGAAAAACCCCTTATTTAGGTGTACATTTGTGTTAAGGGTCCCCCCTTACAACATTTTCAAAATTTTCCAAAATTTAGAATTTTGATATTTTGACTTAAATTGATAAAGCTAGTACTAAGTTGTATAAAAAGTCCTTCGAAAAGTCTTTGCGATGAACATTGTGGAAAATATTGAAGAAAAACCCGTAATTTGGGTGTAAATTTGTGATACGGGTCCCCCCTTACAACATTTTCAAAATTTTTCAAAATTTAGAATTTTGATATTTTGATTTAAATTGATAAAGCTAGTAATAAGTAGTATAAAATGTCCTTCGAAAAGTCTTTGCGATGAAAATTGTGGAAAATATCGATGAAAAACCCTTAATTTTGGTGTAAATTTGTGATAAGGGTCCCCCGTTACAACATTTTCAAAATTTTTCAAAATTTAGAATTTTGATATTTTGACTTAAATTGATAAAGCTAGTCATAAGTAGTATAAAATGTCCTTCGAAAAGTCTTTGCGATGAAAATTGTGGAAAATATCGAACAAAAACCCTTAATTTAGGTGTAAATTTGTGATAAGGGTCCCCCCTTACAACATTTTCAAAATTTTCAAAATTTAGAATTTTGATATTTTGACTTAAATTGATAAAGCTAGTACTAAGTTGTATAAAAAGTCCTTCGAAAAGTCTTTGCGATGAACATTGTGGAAAATATTGAAGAAAAACCCTTAATTTAGGTGTAAATTTGTGATAAGGGTCCCCCCTTACAACATTTTCAAAATTTTTCAAAATTTAGAATTTTGATATTTTGATTTAAATTGATAAAGCTAGTCATAAGTAGTATAAAAAGTCCTTCGAAAAGTGTTTGCGATAAAAATATCGAAGAAAAAACCTTAATTTGGGTGTAAATTTGTGATAAGGGTCCCCCTTACAACATTTTCAAAATTTTTCAAAACTTAGAATATTGATATTTTGACTTAAATTGATAAAGCTAGTCATAAGTAGTATAAAATGTCCTTCAAAAAGTCTTTGCGATGAAAATTGTGGAAAATATCGAAGAAAAACCCTTAATTTAAGTGTAAATTTGTGATAAGGGTCCCCCCTTACAACATTTTCAAAATTTTTCAAAATTTCGAATTTTGATATTTTGACTTAAATTGATAAAGCTAGTACTAAGTTGTATAAAATGTCCTTCGAAAAGTCTTTGCGATGAAAATTGTGGAAAATATCGAAGAAAAACGCTTAATTTAGGTGTAAATTTGTGATAAGGGTCCCCCCTTACAACATTTTCAAAATTTTCCAAAATTTAGAATTTTGATATTTTGACTTAAATTGATAAAGCTAGTACTTTTTAAAGCTAGTAATGAGTAGTATAAAATGTCCTTCGAAAAGTCGTTGCAATGAAAATTGTGGAAAATATTGAAGAAAAACCCCTTATTTAGGTGTACATTTGTGTTAAGGGTCCCCCCTTACAACATTTTCAAAATTTTCCAAAATTTAGAATTTTGATATTTTGACTTAAATTGATAAAGCTAGTACTAAGTTGTATAAAAAGTCCTTCGAAAAGTCTTTGCGATGAAAATTGTGGAAAATATTGAAGAAAAACCCGTAATTTGGGTGTAAATTTGTGATACGGGTCCCCCCTTACAACATTTTCAAAATTTTTCAAAACTTAGAATATTGATATTTTCACTTAAATTGATAAAGCTAGTAATAAGTAGTATAAAATGTCCTTCGAAAAGTCTTTGCGATGAAAATTGTGGAAAATATCGAAGAAAAACCCTTAATTTAGGTGTAAATTTGTGATAAGGGTCCCCCGTTACAACATTTTCAAAATTTAGAATTTTTATATTTTGATTTAAATTGATAAAGCTAGTCATAAGTAGTATAAAAAGTCATTCGAAAAGTGTTTGCGATAAAAATATCGAAGAAAAACCCTTAATTTTGGTGTAAATTTGTGATAAGGGTCCCCCCTTACAACATTTTCAAAATTTTTCAAAACTTAGAATATTGATATTTTGACTTAAATTGATAAAGCTAGTCATAAGTAGTATAAAATGTCCTTCAAAAAGTCTTTGCGATGAAAATTGTGGTAAATATCGAAGAAAAACCCTTAATTTAGGTTTAAATTTGGGATAAGTGTCCCCCCTTACAACATTTTTAAAATTTTCCAAAATTTAGAATTTTGATATTTTGACTTAAATTGATAAAGCTAGTAATAAGTAGTATAAAATGTCCTTCGAAAAGTCTTTGCGATGAAAATTGTGGAAAATATCGAAGAAAAACCCTTAATTTAGGTGTAAATTTGTGATAAGGGTCCCCCGTTACATCATTTTCAAAATTAAGAATTTTTATATTTTGATTTAAATTGATAAAGCTAGTAATAAGTAGTATAAAAAGTCCTTCGAAAAGTGTTTGCGATAAAAATATCGAAGAAAAACCCTTAATTTTGGTGTAAATTTGTGATAAGGGTCCCCCCTTACAACATTTTCAAAATTTTTCAAAACTTAGAATATTGATATTTTGACTTAAATTGATAAAGCTAGTCATAAGTAGTATAAAATGTCCTTCGAAAAGTCTTTGCGATGAAAATTGTGGAAAATATCGAAGAAAAACCCTTAATTTAGGTGTAAATTTGTGATAAGGGTCCCCCGTTACATCATTTTCAAAATTAAGAATTCTTATATTTTGACTTAAATTGATAAAGCTAGTAATAAGTAGTATAAAAAGTCCTTCGAAAAGTGTTTGCGATAAAAATATCGAAGAAAAACCCTTAATTTTGGTGTAAATTTGTGATAAGGGTCCCCCCTTACAACATTTTCAAAATTTTTCAAAACTTAGAATATTGATATTTTGACTTAAATTGATAAAGCTAGTCATAAGTAGTATAAAATGTCCTTCAAAAAGTCTTTGCGATGAAAATTGTGGTAAATATCGAAGAAAACCCCTTAATTTAGGTGTAAATTTGTGATAAGGGTCCCCCCTTACAACATTTTCAAAATTTTCCAAAATTTAGAATTTTGATATTTTGACTTAAATTGATAAAGCTAGTCATAAGTAGTATAAAATGTCCTTCGAAAAGTCTTTGCGATGAAAATTGTGGAAAATATCGAAGAAAAACCCTTAATTTAGGTGTAAATTTGTGATAAGGGTCCCCACTTACAATATTTTCAAAATTTTTCAAAATTTAGAATTTTGATATTTTGACTTAAATTGATAAAGCTAGTCATAAGTAGTATAAAATGTCCTTCAAAAAGTCTTTGCGATGAAAATTGTGGAAAATATCGAAGAAAACCCCTTAATTTAGGTGTAAATTTGTGATAAGGGTCCCCCTTACAACATTTTCAAAATTTTCCAAAATTTAGAATTTTGATATTTTGACTTAAATTGATAAAGCTAGTACTAAGTTGTATAAAATGTCCTTCGAAAAGTCTTTGCGATGAAAATTGTGGAAAATATCGAAGGAAAACCCTTAATTTAGGTGTAAATTTGTGATAAGGGTCCCCCCTTACAACATTTTCAAAATTTTCCAAAATTTAGAATTTTGATATTTTGACTTAAATTGATAAAGCTAGTACTTTTTTAAAGCTAGTAATGAGTAGTATAAAATGTCCTTCGAAAAGTCTTTGCGATGAAAATTGTGGAAAATATTGAAGAAAAACCCATTATTTAGGTGTACATTTGTGTTAAGGTTCGAAAAGTCTTTGCGATGAAAATTGTGGAAAATATTGAAGAAAAACCCATTATTTAGGTGTACATTTGTGTTAAGGGTCCCCCCTTACAACATTTTCAAAATTTTTCAAAATTTAGAATTTTGATATTTTGACTTAAATTAATAAAGCTAGTAATAAGTAGTATAAAATGTCCTTCGAAAAGTCTTTGCGATGAAAATTGTGGAAAATATCGAAGAAAAATCCTTAATTTAGGTGTAAATTTGTGATAAGGGTCCCCACTTACAATATTTTCAAAATTTTTCAAAATTTAGAATTTTGATATTTTGACTTAAATTGATAAAGCTAGTCATAAGTAGTATAAAATGTCCTTCGAAAAAGTCTTTGCGATGAAAATTGTGGAAAATATCGAAGAAAAACCCCTTAATTTAGGTGTAAATTTGTGATAAGGGTCCCCCCTTACAACATTTTCAAAATTTTCCAAAATTTAGAATTTTGATATTTTGACTTAAATTGATAAAGCTAGTACTAAGTAGTATAAAATGTCCTTCGAAAAGTCTTTGCGATGAAAATTGTGGAAAATATCGAAGAAAAACCCTTAATTTAGGTGTAAATTTGTGATAAGGGTCCCCCCTTACAATATTTTCAAAATTTTTCAAAATTTAGAATTTTGATATTTTGACTTAAATTGATAAAGCTAGTCATAAGTAGTATAAAATGTCCTTCAAAAAGTCTTTGCGATGAAAATTGTGGAAAATATAAAAAAAAAACCCCTTAATTTAGGTGTAAATTTGTGATAAGGGTCCCCCCTTACAACATTTTCAAAATTTTTCAAAATTTAGAATTTTGATATTTTGACTTAAATTGATAAAGCTAGTAATAAGTAGTATAAAATGTCCTTCGAAAAGTCTTTGCGATGAAAATTGTGGAAAATATCGAAGGAAAACCCTTAATTTAGGTGTACATTTGTGTTAAGGGTCCCCCCTTACAACATTTTCAAAATTTTTCAAAATTTAGAATTTTGATATTTTGACTTAAATTGATAAAGCTAGTAATAAGTAGTATAAAATGTCCTTCGAAAAGTCTTTGCGATGAAAATTGTGGAAAATATCGAAGGAAAACCCTTAATTTAGGTGTACATTTGTGTTAAGGGTCCCCCCTTACAACATTTTCAAAATTTTTCAAAATTTAGAATTTTGATATTTTGACTTAAATTGATAAAGCTAGTAATAAGTAGTATAAAATGTCCTTCGAAAAGTCTTTGCGATGAAAATTGTGGAAAATATCGAAGAAAAACCCCTTAATTTAGGTGTAAATTTGTGATAAGGGTCCCCCCTTACAACATTTTCAAAATTTTTCAAAATTTAGAATTTTGATATTTTGACTTAAATTGATAAAGCTAGTACTTTTATAAGTAGTATAAAATGTCCTTCGAAAAGTCTTTGCGATGAAAATTGTGGAAAATATCGAAGAAAAACCCTTAATTTAGGTGTAAATTTGTGATAAGGGTCCCCATATTACAACATTTCTTTTCAAAATTTAGAATTTTGATATTTTGATTTAAATTGATAAAGCTAGTCATAAGTAGTATAAAAAGTCCTTCGAAAAGTCTTTGCGATAAAAATTGTGGAAAATATCGAAGGAAAACCCTTAATTTAGGTGTAAATTTGTGATAAGGGTCCCCACTTACAACATTTTTCAAAATTTTTCAAAATTTAGAATTTTGATATTTTGACTTAAATTGATAAAGCTAGTACTTTTAAAGATAAGTTGTATAAAATGTCCTTCGAAAAGTCTTTGCGATGAAAATTGTGGAAAATATCGAAGAAAAACCCTTAATTTAGGTGTAAATTTGTGATAAGGGTCCCCTCTTACAACATTTTCAAAATTTTCAAAATTTAGAATTTTGATATTTTGACTTAAATTGATAAAGCTAGTACTTTTTATAAGTTGTATAAAAAGTCCTTCGAAAAGTCTTTGCGATGAAAATTGTGGAAAATATTGAAGAAAAACCTTTAATTTAGGTGTACATTTGTGTTAAGGGTCCCCCCTTACAACATTTTCAAAATTTTTCAAAATTTAGAATTTTGATATTTTGACTTAAATTGATAAAGCTAGTAATAAGTAGTATAAAATGTCCTTCGAAAAGTCTTTGCGATGAAAATTGTGGAAAATATCGAAGAAAAACCCTTAATTTAGGTGTACATTTGTGTTAAGGGTCCCCCCTTACAACATTTTCAAAATTTTTCAAAATTTAGAATTTTGATATTTTGATTTAAATTGATAAAGCTAGTAATAAGTAGTATAAAATGTCCTTCGAAAAGTCTTTGCGATGAAAATTGTGGAAAATATCAAAGAAAAACCCTTAATTTAGGTGTAAATTTGTGATAAGGGTCCCCTCTTACAACATTTTCAAATTTTTCAAAATTTAGAATTTTGATATTTTGACTTTAAATTGATAAAGCTAGTCATAAGTAGTATAAAAAGTCCTTCGAAAAGTGTTTGCGATGATAAAATATCGAAGAAAAACCCTTAATTTAGGTGTAAATTTGTGATAAGGGTCCCCCCTTACAACATTTTCAAAATTTTTCAAAATTTAGAATTTTGATATTTTGACTTAAATTGATAAAGCTAGTCATAAGTAGTATAAAATGTCCTTCGAAAAGTCTTTGCGATGAAAATTGTGGAAAATATCGAAGAAAAACCCTTAATTTAGGTGTAAATTTGTGATAAGGGTCCCCCACTTACAACATTTTCAAAATTTTTCAAAATTTAGAATTTTGATATTTTGACTTAAATTGATAAAGCTAGTACATAAGTAGTATAAAAATGTCCTTCGAAAAAGTCTTTGCGATGAAAATTGTGGAAAATATCGAAGAAAAACCCTTAATTTAGGTGTAAATTTGTGATAAGGGTCCCCCTTACAACATTTTCAAAATTTTTCAAAATTTAGAATTTTGATATTTTGACTTAAATTGATAAAGCTAGTAATAAGTTGTATAAAATGTCCTTCGAAAAGTCTTTGCGATGAAAATTGTGGAAAATATCGAAGAAAAACCCTTAATTTAGGTGTAAATTTGTGATAAGGGTCCCCCTTACAACATTTTCAAAATTTTTCAAAATTTAGAATTTTGATATTTTGACTTAAATTGATAAAGCTAGTACATAAGTAGTATAAAATGTCCTTCGAAAAGTCTTTGCGATGAAAATTGTGGAAAATATTGAAGAAAAACCCTTAATTTAGGTGTAAATTTGTGATAAGGGTCCCCCTTACAACATTTTCAAAATTTTTCAAAATTTAGAATTTTGATATTTTGACTTAAATTGATAAAGCTAGTCATAAGTAGTATAAAAATGTCCTTCGAAAAGTCTTTGCGATGAAAATTGTGGAAAATATCGAAGAAAAACCCTTAATTTAGGTGTAAATTTGTGATAAGGGTCCCCCCTTACAACATTTTCAAAATTTTTCAAAATTTAGAATTTTGATATTTTGACTTAAATTGATAAAGCTAGTACATAAGTAGTATAAAATGTCCTTCGAAAAGTCTTTGCGATGAAAATTGTGGAAAATATCGAAGAAAACCCCTTAATTTAGGTGTAAATTTGTGATAAGGGTCCCCCCTTACAACATTTTCAAAATTTTTCAAAATTTAGAATTTTGATATTTTGATTTAAATTGATAAAGCTAGTCATAAGTAGTATAAAATGTCCTTCGAAAAGTCTTTGCGATGAAAATTGTGGAAAATATTGAAGAAAAACCCTTAATTTAGGTGTAAATTTGTGATAAGGGTCCCCCCTTACAACATTTTCAAAATTTTTCAAAATTTAGAATTTTGATATTTTGACTTAAATTGATAAAGCTAGTCATAAGTAGTATAAAAAGTCCTTCGAAAAGTCTTTGCGATGAAAATTGTGGAAAATATCGAAGAAAAACCCTTAATTTAGGTGTAAATTTGTGATAAGGGTCCCCCCTTACAACATTTTCAAAATTTTTCAAAATTTAGAATTTTGATATTTTGACTTAAATTGATAAAGCTAGTAATAAGTAGTATAAAAAGTCCTTCGAAAAGTCTTTGCGATGAAAATTGTGGAAAATATCGAAGAAAAACCCTTAATTTAGGTGTACATTTGTGATAAGGGTCCCCCCTTACAACATTTTCAAAATTTTTCAAAATTTAGAATTTTGATATTTTGACTTAAATTGATAAAGCTAGTAATAAGTAGTATAAAATGTCCTTCGAAAAGTCTTTGCGATGAAAATTGTGGAAAATATCGAAGAAAAACCCTTAATTTAGGTGTAAATTTGTGATAAGGGTCCCCCCTTACAACATTTTCAAAATTTTTCAAAATTTAGAATTTTGATATTTTGACTTAAATTGATAAAGCTAGTACTAAGTTGTATAAAAAGTCCTTCGAAAAGTCTTTGCGATGAACATTGTGGAAAATATCGAAGAAAAACCCTTAATTTAGGTGTAAATTTGTGATAAAGGTCCCCCTTACAACATTTTCAAAATTTTTCAAAATTTAGAATTTTGATATTTTGACTTAAATTGATAAAGCTAGTAATAAGTAGTATAAAATGTCCTTCGAAAAGTCTTTGCGATGAAAATTGTGGAAAATATTGAAGAAAAACCCTTAATTTAGGTGTAAATTTGTGATAAGGGTCCCCCTTACAACATTTTCAAAATTTCAAAATTTAGAATTTTGATATTTTGACTTAAATTGATAAAGCTAGTCATAAGTAGTATAAAAAGTCCTTCGAAAAAGTCCTTGCGATGAAAATTGTAGAAAATATCGAAGAAAAACCCTTAATTTAGGTGTAAATTTGTGATAAGGGTCCCCCCTATCAACATTTTCAAAACTTTTCAAAATTTAGAATTTTGATATTTTGACTTAAATTGATAAAGCTAGTAATAAGTAGTATAAAATGTCCTTCGAAAAGTCTTTGCGATGAAAATTGTGGAAAATATCGAAGAAAAACCCTTAATTTAGGTGTACATTTGTGATAAGGGTCCCCCCTTACAACATTTTCAAAATTTTCCAAAATTTAGAATTTTGATATTTTGACTTAAATTGATAAAGCTAATAATAAGTAGTATAAAATGTCCTTCGAAAAGTCTTTGCGATGAAAATTGTGGAAAATATCGAAGAAAAACCCTTCATTTAGGTGTTAATTTGTGTTAAGGGTCCCCCCTTACAACATTTTCAAAATTTTTCAAAATTTAGAATTTTGATATTTTGACCTAAATAGATAAAGCTAGTACTAAGTTGTATAAAAAGTCCTTCGAAAAGTCTTTGCGATGAACATTGTGGAAAATATTGAAGAAAAACCCTTAATTTAGGTGTAAATTTGTGATAAGTGTCCCCCCTTACAACATTTTCAAAATTTTTCAAAATTTAGAATTTTGATATTTTGACTTAAATTGATAAAGCTAGTCATAAGTAGTATAAAAAGTCCTTCGAAAAAGTCCTGCGATTAAAATTGTAGAAAATATTGAAGAAAAACCCTTAATTTAGGTGTAAATTTGTGATAAGGGTCCCCACTTACAACATTTTCAAAATTTTTCAAAATTTAGAATTTTGATATTTTGACTTAAATTGATAAAGCTAGTAATAAGTAGTATAAAAAGTCCTTCGAAAAGTGTTTGCGATAAAAATATCGAAGAAAAACCTTTAATTTAGGTGTAAATTTGTGATAAGGGTCCCCCCTTACAACATTTTCAAAATTTTTCAAAATTTAGAATTTTGATATTTTGACATAAATTGATAAAGCTAGTCATAAGTAGTATAAAAAGTCCTTCGAAAAGTGTTTGCGATAAAAATATCGAAGAAAAACCCTTAATTTAGGTGTAAATTTGTGATGAGGGTCCCCCCTTACAACATTTTCAAAATTTTTCAAAATTTAGAATTTTGATATTTTGACTTAAATTGATAAAGCTAGTACTAAGTTGTATAAAAAGTCCTTCGAAAAGTCTTTGCGATGAACATTGTGGAAAATATCGAAGAAAAACCCTTAATTTAGGTGTAAATTTGTGATAAGGGTCCTCAACATTTTCAAAATGTTTCAAAATTTGGAATTTTGATATTTTGACTTAAATTGATAAAGCTAGTAATAAGTAGTATAAAATGTCCTTCGAAAAGTCTTTGCGATGAAA
This sequence comes from Zaprionus camerounensis, assembly GCA_018904165.1. NCBI lineage: Eukaryota > Metazoa > Arthropoda > Insecta > Diptera > Drosophilidae > Zaprionus > Zaprionus camerounensis. The sequence continues at coordinate 71,635 of JAEIFS010000354.1, forward strand.
ATTGTGGAAAATATCGAAGAAAAACCCTTAATTTAGGTGTAAATTTGTGATAAGGGTCCCCCCTTACAACATTTTCAAAATTTTTCCAAAGTTAGAGTTTTGATATTTTGATTTAAATTGATAAAGCTAGTCATAAGTAGTGTAAAATGTCCTTCGAAAAGACTTTGCGATGGAAATTGTGGAAAATATTGAAGAAAAACCCTTAATTTAGGTGTAAATTTGTGATAAGGGTCCCCCCTTACAACATTTTCAAAATTTTTCAAAACTTAGAATTTTGATATTTTGAATTAAATTGATAAAGCTAGTCATAAGTAGTATAAAAAGTCCTTCGAAAAGTCTTTGCGATGAAAATTGTGGAAAATATTGAAGAAAAACCCTTAATTTAGGTGTAAATTTGTGATAAGGGTACCCCCTTACAACATTTTCAAAATTTTTCAAAATTTAGAATTTTGATATTTTGACTTAAATTGATAAAGCTAGTAATAAGTTGTATAAAAAGTCCTTCGAAAAGTGTTTGCGATAAAAATATCGAAGAAAAACCCTTAATTTTGGTGTAAATTTGTGATAAGGGTCCCCCTTTACAACATTTTCAAAATTTTTCAAAATGTAGAATTTTGATATTTTGATTTAAATTGATAATGCTAGTCATAAGTAGTATAAAAAGTCCTTCGAAAAAGTCCTGCGATGAAAATTGTGGAAAATATCGAAGAAAAACCCTTAATTTAGGTGTAAAAATGTGATAAGGGTACCCCCTTCCAACATTTTCAAAATTTTTCAAAATTTAGAATTTTGATATTTTGACTTAAATTGATAAAGCTAGTACTAAGTTGTATAAAAAGTCCTTCGAAAAGTCTTTGCGATGAACATTGTGGAAAATATTGAAGAAAAACCCTTAATTTAGGTGTAAATTTGTGATAAGGGTACCCCCTTACAACATTTTCAAAATTTTTAAAAATTTAGAATTTTGATATTTTGACTTAAATTGATAAAGCTAGTCATAAGTAGTATAAAAAGTCCTTCGAAAAAGTCCTGCGATGAAAATTGTGGAAAATATCGAAGAAAAACCCTTAATTTAGGTGTAAATTTGTGATAAGGGTCCCCCCTTACAACATTTTCAAAATTTTTCAAAATTTAGAATTTTGATATTTTGACATAAATTGATAAAGCTAGTCATAAGTAGTATAAAAAGTCCTTCGAAAAGTGTTTGCGATAAAAATATCGAAGAAAAACCCTTAATTTAGGTGTAAATTTGTGATGAGGGTCCCCCCTTACAACATTTTCAAAATTTTTCAAAATTTAGAATTTTGATATTTTGACTTAAATTGATAAAGCTAGTACTAAGTTGTATAAAAAGTCCTTCGAAAAGTCTTTGCGATGAACATTGTGGAAAATATTGAAGAAAAACCCTTAATTTAGGTGTAAATTTGTGATAAGGGTCCCCCCTTACAACATTTTCAAAATTTTTCTAAATTTAGAATTTTGATATTTTGACTTAAATTGATAAAGCTAGTCATAAGTAGTATAAAATGTCTTTCGAAAAGGCTTTGCGATGAAAATTGTGGAAAATATCGAAGAAAAACCCTTAAGTTAGGTATAAATTTGTGATAAGGGTCCCCCATACAACATTTTCAAAATTTTTCAAAATTTAGAATTTTGATATTTTGACTTAAATTGATAAAGCTAGTACTAAGTTGTATAAAAAGTCCTTCGAAAAGTCTTTGCGATGAACATTGTGGAAAATATTGAAGAAAAACCCTTAATTTAGGTGTAAATTTGTGATAAGGGTACCCCCTTACAACATTTTCAAAATTTTTCAAAATTTAGAATTTTGATATTTTGACTTAAATTGATAAAGCTAGTAATAAGTAGTATAAAAAGTCCTTCGAAAAGTGTTTGCGATAAAAATATCGAAGAAAAACCCTTAATTTAGGTGTAAATTTGTGATAAGGGTCCCCCCTTACAACATTTTCAAAATTTTTCAAAATTTAGAATTTTGATATTTTGACATAAATTGATAAAGCTAGTCATAAGTAGTATAAAAAGTCCTTCGAAAAGTGTTTGCGATAAAAATATCGAAGAAAAACCCTTAATTTAGGTGTAAATTTGTGATGAGGGTCCCCCCTTACAACATTTTCAAAATTTTTCAAAATTTAGAATTTTGATATTTTGACTTAAATTGATAAAGCTAGTACTAAGTTGTATAAAAAGTCCTTCGAAAAGTCTTTGCGATGAACATTGTGGAAAATATTGAAGAAAAACCCTTAATTTAGGTGTAAATTTGTGATAAGGGTCCCCCATACAAAATTTTCAAAATTTTTCAAAATTTAGAATTTTGATATTTTGACTTAAATTGATAAAGCTAGTAATAAGTAGTATAAAAGGTCCTTCGAAAAGTCTTTGCGATGAAAATTGTAGAAAATATCGAAGAAAAACCCTTAATTTAGGTGTAAATTTGTGATAAGGGTCCCCCCTATCAACATTTTCAAAGTTTTTCAAAATTTGGAATTTTGATATTTTGACTTAAATTGATAAAGCTAGTAATAAGTAGTATAAAATGTCCTTCGAAAAGTCTTTGCGATGAAAATTGTGGAAAATATCGAAGAAAAACCCTTAATTTAGGTGTAAATTTGTGATAAGGGTCCCCCCTTACAACATTTTCAAAATTTTTCCAAAGTTAGAGTTTTGATATTTTGATTTAAATTGATAAAGCTAGTCATAAGTAGTGTAAAATGTCCTTCGAAAAGTCTTTGCAATGGAAATTGTGGAAAATATTGAAGAAAAACCCTTAATTTAGGTGTAAATTTGTGATAAGGGTCCCCCCTTACAACATTTTCAAAATTTTTCAAAATTTAGAATTTTGATATTTTGACTTAAATTGATAAAGCTAGTCATAAGTAGTATAAAAAGTCCTTCGAAAAGTCTTTGCGATGAAAATTGTGGAAAATATCGAAGAAAAACCCTTAATTTAGGTGTAAATTTGTGATAATGGTCCTCCATTACAACATTTTCAAAATTTTTAAAAATTTTTCAAAATTTAGAATTTTGATATTTTGACTTAAATTGATAAAGCTAGTACTAAGTTGTATAAAAAGTCCTTCGAAAAGTCTTTGCGATGAAAATTGTGGAAAATATCGAAGAAAAACCCTTAATTTAGGTGTAAATTTGTGATAAGGGTCCCCCCTTACAACATTTTCAAAATTTTTCCAAAGTTAGAGTTTTGATATTTTGATTTAAATTGATAAAGCTAGTCATAAGTAGTGTAAAATGTCCTTCGAAAAGTCTTTGCGATGGAAATTGTGGAAAATATTGAAGAAAAACCCTTAATTTAGGTGTAAATTTGTGATAAGGGTCCCCCCTTACAACATTTTCAAAATTTTTCAAAATTTAGAATTTTGATATTTTGACTTAAATTGATAAAGCTAGTCATAAGTAGTATAAAAAGTCCTTCGAAAAGTCTTTGCGATGAAAATTGTGGAAAATATCGAAGAAAAACCCTTAATTTAGGTGTAAATTTGTGATAATGGTCCTCCATTACAACATTTTCAAAATTTTTCAAAATTTTTCAAAATTTAGAATTTTGATATTTTGATTTAAATTGATAAAGCTAGTCATAAGTAGTGTAAAATGTCCTTCGAAAAGTCTTTGCGATGGAAATTGTGGAAAATATCGAAGAAAAACCCTTAATTTAGGTGTAAATTTGTGATAAGGGTCCCCCCTTACAACATATTCAAAATTTTTCCAAAGTAAGAGTTTTGATATTTTGATTTAAATTGATAAAGCTAGTCATAAGTAGTGTAAAATGTCCTTCGAAAAGTCTTTGCGATGAACATTGTGGAAAATATTGAAGAAAAACCCTTAATTTAGGTGTAAATTTGTGATAAGGGTACCCCCTTACAACATTTTCAAAATTTTTCAAAATTTAGAATTTTGATATTTTGACTTAAATTGATAAAGCTAGTCATAAGTAGTATAAAAAGTCCTTCGAAAAAGTCCTGCGATGAAAATTGTAGAAAATATCGAAGAAAAACCCTTAATTTAGGTGTAAATTTGTGATAAGGGTCCCCCCTTACAACATTTTCAAAATTTTTCAAAATTTAGAATTTTGATATTTTGACTTAAATTGATAAAGCTAGTCATAAGTAGTATAAAAAGTCCTTCGAAAAGTCTTTGCGATGAAAATTGTGGAAAATATCGAAGAAAAACCCTTAATTTAGGTGTAAATTTGTGATAATGGTCCTCCATTACAACATTTTCAAAATTTTTAAAAATTTTTCAAAATTTAGAATTTTGATATTTTGACTTAAATTGATAAAGCTAGTACTAAGTTGTATAAAAAGTCCTTCGAAAAGTCTTTGCGATGAACATTGTGGAAAATATTGAAGAAAAACCATTAATTTAGGTGTAAATTTGTGATAAGGGTACCCCCTTACAACATTTTCAAAATTTTTCAAAATTTAGAATTTTGATATTTTGACTTAAATTGATAAAGCTAGTCATAAGTAGCATAAAAAGTCCTTCGAAAAAGTCCTGCGATGAAAATTGTAGAAAATATCGAAGAAAAGCCCTTAATTTAGGTGTAAATTTGTGATAAGGGTCCCCCCTTACAACATTTTCAAAATTTTTCAAAATTTAGAATTTTGATATTTTGACTTAAATTGATAAAGCTAGTCATAAAAAGTATAAAAAGTCCTTCGAAAAGTCTTTGCGATGAACATTGTAGAAAATATTGAAGAAAAACCCTTAATTTAGGTGTAAATTTGTGATGAGGGTACCCCCTTACAACATTTTCAAAATTTTTCAAAATTTAGAATTTTGATATTTTGACTTAAATTGATAAAGCTAGTCATAAGTAGTATAAAAAGTCCTTCGAAAAAGTCCTTCGATGAAAATTGTAGAAAATATTGAAGAAAAACCCTTAATTTAGGTGTAAATTTGTGATAAGGGTACCCCCTTACAACATTTTCAAAATTTTTAAAAATTTAGAATTTTGATATTTTGACTTAAATTGATAAAGCTAGTACTAAGTTGTATAAAAAGTCCTTCGAAAAGTCTTTGCGATGAACATTGTGGAAAATATTGAAGAAAAACTCTTAATTTAGGTGTAAATTTGTGATAATGGTCCCCCCTTACAACATTTTCAAAATTTTCAAAATTTAGAATTTTGATATTTTGACTTAAATTGATAAAGCTAGTAATAAGTAGTATAAAATGTCCTTCGAAAAGTCTTTTCGATGAAAATTGTGGAAAATATCGAAGAAAAACCCTTAATTTAGGTGTAAATTTGTGATAAGGGTCCCCCGTTACAACATTTTCAAAATTTTTCAAAATTTAGAATTCTGATATTTTGACTTAAATTGATAAAGCTAGTCATAAGTAGTATAAAAAGTCCTTCGAAAAGTGTTTGCGATAAAAATATCGAAGAAAAACCCTTAATTTAGGTGTAAATTTGAGATAAGGGTACTCCTTACAACATTTTCAAAATTTTTCAAAATGTAGAATTTTGATATTTTGACTTAAATTGATAAAGCTAGTCATAAGTAGTATAAAAAGTCCTTCGAAAAGTGTTTGCGATGAACATTGTGGAAAATATTGAAGAAAAACCCTTAATTTAGGTGTAAATTTGTGATAAGGTTCCCCCTTACAACATTTTCAAAATTTTTCAAAATTTAGAATTTTGATATTTTGACTTAAATTGATGAAGCTAGTCATAAGTAGTATAAAAAGTCCTTCGAAAAGTGTTTGCGATAAAAATATCGAAGAAAAACCCTTAATTTAGGTGTAAATTTGTGATAAGGGTCCCCCCTTACAACATTTTCAAAATTTTTCAAAATTTAGAATTTTGATATTTTGACTTAAATTGATAAAGCTAGTCATAAGTAGTATAAAAAGTCCTTCGAAAAGTCTTTGCGATGAAAATTGTGGAAAATATCGAAGAAAAACCCTTAATTTAGGTGTAAATTTGTGATAATGGTCCTCCATTACAACATTTTCAAAATTTTTAAAAATTTTTCAAAATTTAGAATTTTGATATTTTGACTTAAATTGATAAAGCTAGTACTAAGTTGTATAAAAAGTCCTTCGAAAAGTCTTTGCGATGAACATTGTGGAAAATATTGAAGAAAAACCCTTAATTTAGGTGTAAATTTGTGATAAGGGTACCCCCTTACAACATTTTCAAAATTTTTCAAAATTTAGAATTTTGATATTTTGACTTAAATTGATAAAGCTAGTACTAAGTTGTATAAAAAGTGCTTCGAAAAGTCTTTGCGATGAACATTGTAGAAAATATTGAAGAAAAACCCTTAATTTAGGTGTAAATTTGTGATGAGGGTCCCCCCTTACAACATTTTCAAAATTTTTCAAAATTTAGAATTTTGATATATTGACTTAAATTGATAAAGCTAGTCATAAGTAGTATAAAAAGTCCTTCGAAAAAGTCCTTCGATGAAAATTGTAGAAAATATTGAAGAAAAACCCTTAATTTAGGTGTAAATTTGTGATAAGGGTACCCCCTTACAACATTTTCAAAATTTTTAAAAATTTAGAATTTTGATTTTTTGACTTAAATTGATAAAGCTAGTCATAAGTAGTATAAAAAGTCCTTCGAAATAGTCCTTCGATGAAAATTGTAGAAAATATCGAAGAAAAACCCTTAATTTAGGTGTAAATTTGTGATAAGGGTACCCCCTTACAACATTTTCAAAAATTTTCAAAATTTAGAATTTTCATATTTTGACTTAAATTGATAAAGCTAGTACTAAGTTGTATAAAAAGTCCTTCGAAAAGTCTTTGCGATGAACATTGTGGAAAATATTGAAGAAAAACCCTTAATTTAGGTGTAAATTTGTGATAATGGTCCCCCCTTACAACATTTTCAAAATTTTCAAAATTTAGAATTTTGATATTTTGACTTAAATTGATAAAGCTAGTCATAAGTAGTATAAAATGTCCTTCGAAAAGTCTTTTCGATGAAAATTGTGGAAAATATCGAAGAAAAACCCTTAATTTAGGTGTAAATTTGTGATAAGGGTCCCCCGTTACAACATTTTCAAAATTTTTCAAAATTTAGAATTCTGATATTTTGACTTAAATTGATAAAGCTAGTCATAAGTAGTATAAAAAGTCCTTCGAAAAGTGTTTGCGATAAAAATATCGAAGAAAAACCCTTAATTTAGGTGTAAATTTGAGATAAGGGTACTCCCTTACAACATTTTCAAAATTTTTCAAAATGTAGAATTTTGATATTTTGACTTAAATTGATAAAGCTAGTCATAAGTAGTATAAAAAGTCCTTCGAAAAGTGTTTGCGATGAACATTGTGGAAAATATTGAAGAAAAACCCTTAATTTAGGTGTAAATTTGTGATAAGGGTACCCCCTTACAACATTTTCAAAATTTTTAAAAATTTAGAATTTTGATTTTTTGACTTAAATTGATAAAGCTAGTCATAAGTAGTATAAAAAGTCCTTCGAAATAGTCCTTCGATGAAAATTGTAGAAAATATCGAAGAAAAACCCTTAATTTAGGTGTAAATTTGTGATAAGGGTACCCCCTTACAACATTTTCAAAAATTTTCAAAATTTAGAATTTTCATATTTTGACTTAAATTGATAAAGCTAGTACTAAGTTGTATAAAAAGTCCTTCGAAAAGTCTTTGCGATGAACATTGTGGAAAATATTGAAGAAAAACCCTTAATTTAGGTGTAAATTTGTGATAAGGGTCCCCCCTTACAACATTTTCAAAATTTTTCAAAATTTAGAATTTTGATATTTTGACTTAACCCTCTAAGGCTATTTTCTTCAATCCAAAATATAAAATACAAACGCTACAGTCAGGTGCTGACTGTATAAGGCCATGGATTATCTTAGTATACAGTAAACAAGTTTGTAAATAACAGAATAGAATCGCCGCTCGAATTTTCCACCGATTATCAAAAATAATCAGTACCAAGGGGAAGTTACAGCACATGTAATGGGGCTAGTTGTTCTTAAAAAGTTAAATTTTGGTGAGTCAACTTGAGATGTTCTCCGCAACTTAAATGTTCCCCAAATTAATTAATTTCTGCAATCTGCAGACATAGATAACTTAATTATATTCGGATATTTATTAAAACTCGCAATGAAAATTGCGCTTTATTTGGATTAATATTAAAAATTTGGCGGAGATCAATTTTATACAGTTTACGACGACACGCGCAATTTGAATTAACGAACAGAAGAAGAAGAACGCATAGACAAAGCAGAAGCGAAGTGGTGCAACCATTAGACTGAGCGAGAGAGCAATAGATATATGTATGCATTTCTAGCGTGTACCAAAATTTATTTCATGTGCTTCTTGTTGATTTTTGACACTAGCTAGAGTTATTCAGTGGCTGAGTGGATTATGTCTCGGACTGTAAGGCCAACAATGTTGACCGTTTTTATACCCTTCGACCATTGAAAATGGTCAAAAAAGGGTATACTAACTTTGTGCAAATGTATGTAACAGGCAGAAGGAGGCGTCGGAGACCCCATAAAGTATATATATTCTTGCTCAGGATCACAAGCCGAGTCGATTGAGCCCTGTCTGTCTGTCTGTCCGTCTGTCCGTCTGTCTGTGTGAACGCACAGATCTCAGCTATTATAAAAGCTAGAGTTACCAAATTTGGCAGGAAGACTCCTGTGTACTATAAGCAGATCAAGTTTATTTCAAATGTTAGGTGCCACGCCCACCGCCCCCGCAAATCAATAATTTAATTTTTGAACTTAATTTGTAACCGCTGTATAAAAGATACAACTTTCTGACTTAAACATATATTAAGCTCATTAAAATATCTACGTATTCTCGAAATTGCAATCCGATCGGACAATAAACACAGAAGTTATTTAAGAAAGTATGTGCATAAAACCAAGTGCTTGTATCAGCTAACAAGGGAGGCGGGCGAGCGCAAAGCGCGAGCGCCATCTGTCGGCAATAATTTAAAAGCATGCGCATTTGTATATGTGTATGAATTTAACAAATTAAACTACATCGGAACATAGGTCGAAGGGTATCCCACTGTCGCGTGCAGCGCGACTGTGGTTTTTTCTATTTTTCTGAGTTCGATTGCTACCGCGATCGGCATGTGAAAGTTTTTGTTTTTCATTATTTTTCATTAAAATATTTTAAAAGCTCAATAACATTGAAAAGGGGCGGTTTTTTTAAGTTTTTGGTACGCAATATATGTAATTAGAAGTCAGTTTTCTTTCGTTGGTATACAACAGCAACTCCAAATCTAATTGTATTGTACATATGCATGTACATACATGCATGCAATAATGTGTGTTGAAGTGGGATGCCAATACATACATGTGGATATATATGTATGGGCGTCCCACTCACACATTCACAACTTTTAAAGGGCTTGTAGTGAAACGGTGGAACTATCGTCTGCTTATGATGGTGCCGGGCTGCCAGATCGGCCTCATATCGATGAGGCTGCGTCGCCACAGTCTTATGATCGCTGTTATGTTCTAGCATTCTAATTCCAAAATATTGAGAGCAAGACAAAATAACAATATCCAATAAGAATCATATTGAACTTGCAAAGTCATAACAGGCAAAATACGGAGAGAGTGACGGTGTTGAAGAACGCATTGTTTACTTTTGGCTCGCGTCTTTTTGATGCGTGCTAAATATAATGAAAATAGTAAACTTTATTTATAAATGATAAATATTATTTGTAACTATTATAATTTTATTGCATAACATAGTATGAAAACAAAATAAGGAAAAACTATATTTTATTGAAATTTAATTAAATAATTTAATTTGTTTGTAGCTGCTATATTACAGCCCGCTTGACTGCAACTTTTCTTTTAGTTTATTAGAATAAAATAAATAAACAAAATAAAATAATAAATAATTAATAAATGATAATTCCGCACCCGCCTCAACCGGGAGAGTTGAACACACACACACGCACTCTCTCACAGTCAATTTAATTTGCCGTCCGCCACTCTAACCACTCGGCCATTGCCTCACTCCTTAGCCCATCGGCAAAGCTGCATTGTGAACCAATTCTGTTACCATACAATGCAAATAAAAAGTTTAAAATGCTGTGTGTCTGACGCTAGATTCGAACCTCGGTATGCTTGTGTAAATTAGGTCTGCTTAAGTATATATGTTCAAAGTGAGTTTAATTCGTATCATATCTCACTTATTTATAGTCCGATTCAAATGAAATTTTCACATAACGCCCGTGGCAAGGTATTTGTCATGTAAGATATACAACTTTGGTTGTTGAGCTAATATTGTAGTTGTTAAATAGTTATTACTGATTTACAGAGGCGGGAAGGGGCGTGTCCAAATTTTACAAAAACTTTGAGGCACTGCAATATATATGTATGTTGTCGCAAAATTTGATGACTCTAGCTCTTATAGTTTCTGACATCCAGGTGTTCATACAGACAGACAGACGGACAGACGGTCAGACGGACAGACAGACATGGCTCAATCGACTCGGCTACTGATACTGATTCAGAATATATATAGTTTATATATAGTACGTATATATATATAGTTTTAATTTGTTACAACATTTTCAAAATTTTTCAAAATTTAGAATTTTGATATTTTGACTTAAATTGATAAAGCTAGTACTAAGTTGTATAAAAAGTCCTTCGAAAAGTCTTTGCGATGAACATTGTAGAAAATATTGAAGAAAAACCCTTAATTTAGGTGTAAATTTGTGATGAGGGTACCCCCTTACAACATTTTCAAAATTTTTCAAAATTTAGAATTTTGATATTTTGACTTAAATTGATAAAGCTAGTCATAAGTAGTATAAAAAGTCCTTCGAAAAAGTCCTTCGATGAAAATTGTAGAAAATATTGAAGAAAAACCCTTAATTTAGGTGTAAATTTGTGATAAGGGTACCCCTTACAACATTTTCAAAATTTTTAAAAATTTAGAATTTTGATATTTTGACTTAAATTGATAAAGCTAGTCATAAGTAGTATAAAAAGTCCTTCGAAATAGTGCTTCGATGAAAATTGTAGAAAATATCGAAGAAAAACCCTTAATTTAGGTGTAAATTTGTGATAAGGGTACCCCCTTACAACATTTTCAAAAATTTTCAAAATTTAGAATTTTCATATTTTGACTTAAATTGATAAAGCTAGTACTAAGTTGTATAAAAAGTCCTTCGAAAAGTCTTTGCGATGAACATTGTGGAAAATATTGAAGAAAAACCCTTAATTTAGGTGTAAATTTGTGATAATGGTCCCCCCTTACAACATTTTCAAAATTTTCAAAATTTAGAATTTTGATATTTTGACTTAAATTGATAAAGCTAGTAATAAGTAGTATAAAATGTCCTTCGAAAAGTCTTTTCGATGAAAATTGTGGAAAATATCGAAGAAAAACCCTTAATTTAGGTGTAAATTTGTGATAAGGGTCCCCCGTTACAACATTTTCAAAATTTTTCAAAATTTAGAATTCTGATATTTTGACTTAAATTGATAAAGCTAGTCATAAGTAGTATAAAAAGTCCTTCGAAAAGTGTTTGCGATAAAAATATCGAAGAAAAACCCTTAATTTAGGTGTAAATTTGAGATAAGGGTACTCCCTTACAACATTTTCAAAATTTTTCAAAATGTAGAATTTTGATATTTTGACTTAAATTGATAAAGCTAGTCATAAGTAGTATAAAAAGTCCTTCGAAAAGTGTTTGCGATAAAAATATCGAAGAAAAACCCTTAATTTAGGTGTAAATTTGTGATAAGGGTCCCCCCTTACAACATTTTCAAAATTTTTCAAAATTTAGAATTTTGATATTTTGACTTAAATTGATAAAGCTAGTCATAAGTAGTATAAAAAGTCCTTCGAAAAGTCTTTGCGATGAAAATTGTGGAAAATATCGAAGAAAAACCCTTAATTTAGGTGTAAATTTGTGATAATGGTACTCCATTACAACATTTTCAAAATTTTTAAAAATTTTTCAAAATTTAGAATTTTGATATTTTGACTTAAATTGATAAAGCTAGTACTAAGTTGTATAAAAAGTCCTTCGAAAAGTCTTTGCGATGAACATTGTGGAAAATATTGAAGAAAAACCCTTAATTTAGGTGTAAATTTGTGATAAGGGTACCCCCTTACAACATTTTCAAAATTTTTCAAAATTTAGAATTTTGATATTTTGACTTAAATTGATAAAGCTAGTCATAAGTAGTATAAAAAGTCCTTCGAAAAAGTCCTGCGATGAAAATTGTAGAAAATATCGAAGAAAAGCCCTTAATTTAGGTGTAAATTTGTGATAAGGGTCCCCCCTTACAACATTTTCAAAATTTTTCAAAATTTAGAATTTTGATATTTTGACTTAAATTGATAAAGCTAGTACTAAGTTGTATAAAAAGTCCTTCGAAAAGTCTTTGCGATGAACATTGTAGAAAATATTGAAGAAAAACCCTTAATTTAGGTGTAAATTTGTGATGAGGGTACCCCCTTACAACATTTTCAAAATTTTTCAAAATTTAGAATTTTGATATTTTGACTTAAATTGATAAAGCTAGTCATAAGTAGTATAAAAAGTCCTTCGAAAAAGTCCTTCGATGAAAATTGTAGAAAATATTGAAGAAAAACCCTTAATTTAGGTGTAAATTTGTGATAAGGGTACCCCCTTACAACATTTTCAAAATTTTTAAAAATTTAGAATTTTGATATTTTGACTTAAATTGATAAAGCTAGTCATAAGTAGTATAAAAAGTCCTTCGAAATAGTCCTTCGATGAAAATTGTAGAAAATATCGAAGAAAAACCCTTAATTTAGGTGTAAATTTGTGATAAGGGTACCCCCTTACAACATTTTCAAAAATTTTCAAAATTTAGAATTTTCATATTTTGACTTAAATTGATAAAGCTAGTACTAAGTTGTATAAAAAGTCCTTCGAAAAGTCTTTGCGATGAACATTGTGGAAAATATTGAAGAAAAACCCTTAATTTAGGTGTAAATTTGTGATAATGGTCCCCCCTTACAACATTTTCAAAATTTTCAAAATTTAGAATTTTGATATTTTGACTTAAATTGATAAAGCTAGTAATAAGTAGTATAAAATGTCCTTCGAAAAGTCTTTTCGATGAAAATTGTGGAAAATATCGAAGAAAAACCCTTAATTTAGGTGTAAATTTGTGATAAGGGTCCCCCGTTACAACATTTTCAAAATTTTTCAAAATTTAGAATTCTGATATTTTGACTTAAATTGATAAAGCTAGTCATAAGTAGTATAAAAAGTCCTTCGAAAAGTGTTTGCGATAAAAATATCGAAGAAAAACCCTTAATTTAGGTGTAAATTTGAGATAAGGGTACTCCCTTACAACATTTTCAAAATTTTTCAAAATGTAGAATTTTGATATTTTGACTTAAATTGATAAAGCTAGTCATAAGTAGTATAAAAAGTCCTTCGAAAAGTGTTTGCGATGAACATTGTGGAAAATATTGAAGAAAAACCCTTAATTTAGGTGTAAATTTGTGATAAGGTTCCCCCTTACAACATTTTCAAAATTTTTCAAAATTTAGAATTTTGATATTTTGACTTAAATTGATGAAGCTAGTCATAAGTAGTATAAAAAGTCCTTCGAAAAGTGTTTGCGATAAAAATATCGAAGAAAAACCCTTAATTTAGGTGTAAATTTGTGATAAGGGTCTCCCCTTACAACATTTTCAAAATTTTTCAAAATTTAGAATTTTGATATTTTGACTTAAATTGATAAAGCTAGTCATAAGTAGTATAAAAAGTCCTTCGAAAAGTCTTTGCGATGAAAATTGTGGAAAATATCGAAGAAAAACCCTTAATTTAGGTGTAAATTTGTGATAATGGTACTCCATTACAACATTTTCAAAATTTTTAAAAATTTTTCAAAATTTAGAATTTTGATATTTTGACTTAAATTGATAAAGCTAGTACTAAGTTGTATAAAAAGTCCTTCGAAAAGTCTTTGCGATGAACATTGTGGAAAATATTGAAGAAAAACCCTTAATTTAGGTGTAAATTTGTGATAAGGGTACCCCCTTACAACATTTTCAAAATTTTTAAAAATTTAGAATTTTGATATTTTGACTTAAATTGATAAAGCTAGTCATAAGTAGTATAAAAAGTCCTTCGAAATAGTCCTTTGATGAAAATTGTAGAAAGTATCGAAGAAAAACCCTTAATTTAGGTGTAAATTTGTGATAAGGGTACCCCCTTACAACATTTTCAAAAATTTTCAAAATTTAGAATTTTCATATTTTGACTTAAATTGATAAAGCTAGTACTAAGTTGTATAAAAAGTCCTTCGAAAAGTCTTTGCGATGAACATTGTGGAAAATATTGAAGAAAAACCCTTAATTTAGGTGTAAATTTGTGATAATGGTCCCCCCTTACAACATTTTCAAAATTTTCAAAATTTAGAATTTTGATATTTTGACTTAAATTGATAAAGCTAGTAATAAGTAGTATAAAATGTCCTTCGAAAAGTCTTTTCGATGAAAATTGTGGAAAATATCGAAGAAAAACCCTTAATTTAGGTGTAAATTTGTGATAAGGGTCCCCCGTTACAACATTTTCAAAATTTTTCAAAATTTAGAATTCTGATATTTTGACTTAAATTGATAAAGCTAGTCATAAGTAGTATAAAAAGTCCTTCGAAAAGTGTTTGCGATAAAAATATCGAAGAAAAACCCTTAATTTAGGTGTAAATTTGAGATAAGGGTACTCCCTTACAACATTTTCAAAATTTTTCAAAATGTAGAATTTTGATATTTTGACTTAAATTGATAAAGCTAGTCATAAGTAGTATAAAAAGTCCTTCGAAAAGTGTTTGCGATGAACATTGTGGAAAATATTGAAGAAAAACCCTTAATTTAGGTGTAAATTTGTGATAAGGTTCCCCCTTACAACATTTTCAAAATTTTTCAAAATTTAGAATTTTGATATTTTGACTTAAATTGATGAAGCTAGTCATAAGTAGTATAAAAAGTCCTTCGAAAAGTGTTTGCGATAAAAATATCGAAGAAAAACCCTTAATTTAGGTGTAAATTTGTGATAAGGGTCCCCCCTTACAACATTTTCAAAATTTTTCAAAATTTAGAATTTTGATATTTTGACTTAACCCTCTAAGGCTATTTTCTTCAATCCAAAATATAAAATACAAACGCTACAGTCAGGTGCTGACTGTATAAGGCCATGGATTATCTTAGTATACCGTAAACAAGTTTGTAAATAACAGAATAGAATCGCCGCTCGAATTTTCCACCGATTATCAAAAATAATCAGTACCAAGGGGAAGTTACAGCACATGTAATGGGGCTAGTTGTTCTTAAAAAGTTAAATTTTGGTGAGTCAACTTGAGATGTTCTCCGCAACTTAAATGTTCCCCAAATTAATTAATTTCTGCAATCTGCAGACATAGATAACTTAATTATATTCGGATATTTATTAAAACTCGCAATGAAAATTGCGCTTTATTTGGATTAATATTAAAAATTTGGCGGAGATCAATTTTATACAGTTTACGACGACACGCGCAATTTGAATTAACGAACAGAAGAAGAAGAACGCATAGACAAAGCAGAAGCGAAGTGGCGCAACCATTAGACTGAGCGAGAGGGCAATAGATATATGTATGCATTTCTAGCGTGTACCAAAATTTATTTCATGTGCTTCTTGTTGATTTTTGACACTAGCTAGAGTTATTCAGTGGCTGAGTGGATTATGTCTCGGACTGTAAGGCCAACAATGTTGACCGTTTTTATACCCTTCGACCATTGAAAATGGTCAAAAAAGGGTATACTAACTTTGTGCAAATGTATGTAACAGGCAGAAGGAGGCGTCGGAGACCCCATAAAGTATATATATTCTTGCTCAGGATCACAAGCCGAGTCGATTGAGCCCTGTCTGTCTGTCTGTCCGTCTGTCCGTCTGTCTGTGTGAACGCACAGATCTCAGCTATTATAAAAGCTAGAGTTACCAAATTTGGCAGGAAGACTCCTGTGTACTATAAGCAAGCCTCCTGTGTACCACGCCCACCGCCCCCGCAAATCAATAATTTAATTTTTGAACTTAATTTGTAACCGCTGTATAAAAGATACAACTTTCTGACTTAAACATATATTAAGCTCATTAAAATATCTACGTATTCTCGAAATTGCAATCCGATCGGACAATAAACACAGAAGTTTTTTAAGAAAGTATGTGCATAAAACCAAGTGCTTGTATCAGCTAACAAGGGAGGCGGGCGAGCGCAAAGCGCGAGCGCCATCTGTCGGCAATAATTTAAAAGCATGCGCATTTGTATATGTGTATGAATTTAACAAATTAAACTACATCGGAACATAGGTCGAAGGGTATCCCACTGTCGCGTGCAGCGCGACTGTGGTTTTTTCTATTTTTCTGAGTTCGATTGCTACCGCGATCGGCATGTGAAAGTTTTTGTTTTTCATTATTTTTCATTAAAATATTTTAAAAGCTCAATAACATTGAAAAGGGGCGGTTTTTTTAAGTTTTTGGTACGCAATATATGTAATTAGAAGTCAGTTTTCTTTCGTTGGTATACAACAGCAACTCCAAATCTAATTGTATTGTACATATGCATGTACATACATGCATGCAATAATGTGTGTTGAAGTGGGATGCCAATACATACATGTGGATATATATGTATGGGCGTCCCACTCACACATTCACAACTTTTAAAAGGGCTTGTAGTGAAACGGTGGAACTATCGTCTGCTTATGATGGTGCCGGGCTGCCAGATCGGCCTCATATCGATGAGGCTGCGTCGCCACAGTCTTATGATCGCTGTTATGTTCTAGCATTCTAATTCCAAAATATTGAGAGCAAGACAAAATAACAATATCCAATAAGAATCATATTGAACTTGCAAAGTCATAACAGGCAAAATACGGAGAGAGTGACGGTGTTGAAGAACGCATTGTTTACTTTTGGCTCGCGTCTTTTTGATGCGTGCTAAATATAATGAAAATAGTAAACTTTATTTATAAATGATAAATATTATTTGTAACTATTATAATTTTATTGCATAACATAGTATGAAAACAAAATAAGGAAAAACTATATTTTATTGAAATTTAATTAAATAATTTAATTTGTTTGTAGCTGCTATATTACAGCCCGCTTGACTGCAACTTTTCTTTTAGTTTATTAGAATAAAATAAATAAACAAAATAAAATAATAAATAATTAATAAATGATAATTCCGCACCCGCCTCAACCGGCAGTTGAACACACACACACGCACTCTCTCACAGTCAATTTAATTTGCCGTCCGCCACTCTAACCACTCGGCCATTGCCTCACTCCTTAGCCCATCGGCAAAGCTGCATTGTGAACCAATTCTGTTACCATACAATGCAAATAAAAAGTTTAAAATGCTGTGTGTCTGACGCTAGATTCGAACCTCGGTATGCTTGTGTAACTTAGGTCTGCTTAAGTATATACTCGTATGTTCAAAGTGAGTTTAATTCGTATCATATCTCACTTATTTATAGTCCGATTCAAATGAAATTTTCACATAACGCCCGTGGCAAGGTATTTGTCATGTAAGATATACAACTTTGGTTGTTGAGCTAATATTGTAGTTGTTAAATAGTTATTACTGATTTACAGAGGCGGGAAGGGGCGTGTCCAAATTTTACAAAAACTTTAAGGCACTGCAATATATATGTATGTTGTCGCAAAATTTGATGACTCTAGCTCTTATAGTTTCTGACATCCAGGTGTTCATACAGACAGACAGACGGACAGACGGTCAGACGGACAGACAGACATGGCTCAATCGACTCGGCTACTGATACTGATTCAGAATATATATAGTTTATATATAGTATATATATATAGTTTTAATTTGTGATAAGGGTCCCCCCTATCAACATTTTCAAAATGTTTCAAAATTTGGAATTTTGGTATTTTGACTTAAATTGATAAAGCTAGTAATAAGTAGTATAAAATGTCCTTCGAAAAGTCTTTGCGATGAAAATTGTGGAAAATATCGAAGAAAAACCCTTAATTTAGGTGTAAATTTGTGATAAGGGTCCCCCCTTACAACATTTTCAACATTTTTCCAAAGTTAGAGTTTTGATATTTTGATTTAAATTGATAAAGCTAGTCATAAGTAGTGTAAAATGTCCTTCGAAAAGTCTTTGCGATGGAAATTGTGGAAAATATTGAAGAAAAACCCTTAATTTAGGTGTAAATTTGTGATAAGGGTCCCCCCTTACAACATTTTCAAAATTTTTCAAAATTTAGAATTTTGATATTTTGACTTAAATTGATAAAGCTAGTCATAAGTAGTATAAAAAGTCCTTCGAAAAGTCTTTGCGATGGAAATTGTGGAAAATATTGAAGAAAAACCCTTAATTTAGGTGTAAATTTGTGATAAGGGTCCCCCCTTACAACATTTTCAAAATTTTTCAAAATTTAGAATTTTGATATTTTGACTTAAATTGATAAAGCTAGTCATAAGTAGTATAAAAAGTCCTTCGAAAAGTCTTTGCGATGAAAATTGTAGAAAATATTGAAGAAAAACCCTTAATTTAGGTGTAAATTTGTGATAAGGGTACCCCCTTACAACATTTACAAAATTTTTAAAAATTTAGAATTTTGATATTTTGACTTAAATTGATAAAGCTAGTCATAAGTAGTATAAAAAGTCCTTCGAAATAGTCCTTCGATGAAAATTGTAGAAAATATCGAAGAAAAACCCTTAATTTAGGTGTAAATTTGTGATAAGGGTACCCCCTTACAACATTTTCAAAAATTTTCAAAATTTAGAATTTTCATATTTTGACTTAAATTGATAAAGCTAGTACTAAGTTGTATAAAAAGTCCTTCGAAAAGTCTTTGCGATGAACATTGTGGAAAATATTGAAGAAAAACCCTTAATTTAGGTGTAAATTTGTGATAATGGTCCCCCTTACAACATTTTCAAAATTTTCAAAATTTAGAATTTTGATATTTTGACTTAAATTGATAAAGCTAGTAATAAGTAGTATAAAATGTCCTTCGAAAAGTCTTTTCGATGAAAATTGTGGAAAATATCGAAGAAAAACCCTTAATTTAGGTGTAAATTTGTGATAAGGGTCCCCCGTTACAACATTTTCAAAATTTTTCAAAATTTAGAATTCTGATATTTTGACTTAAATTGATAAAGCTAGTCATAAGTAGTATAAAAAGTCCTTCGAAAAGTGTTTGCGATAAAAATATCGAAGAAAAATCCTTAATTTAGGTGTAAATTTGAGATAAGGGTACTCCCTTACAACATTTTCAAAATTTTTCAAAATGTAGAATTTTGATATTTTGACTTAAATTGATAAAGCTAGTCATAAGTAGTATAAAAAGTCCTTCGAAAAGTGTTTGCGATGAACATTGTGGAAAATATTGAAGAAAAACCCTTAATTTAGGTGTAAATTTGTGATAAGGTTCCCCCTTACAACATTTTCAAAATTTTTCAAAATTTAGAATTTTGATATTTTGACTTAAATTGATGAAGCTAGTCATAAGTAGTATAAAAAGTCCTTCGAAAAGTGTTTGCGATAAAAATATCGAAGAAAAACCCTTAATTTAGGTGTAAATTTGTGATAAGGGTCCCCCCTTACAACATTTTCAAAATTTTTCAAAATTTAGAATTTTGATATTTTGACTTAACCCTCTAAGGCTATTTTCTTCAATCCAAAATATAAAATACAAACGCTACAGTCAGGTGCTGACTGTATAAGGCCATGGATTATCTTAGTATACAGTAAACAAGTTTGTAAATAACAGAATAGAATCGCCGCTCGAATTTTCCACCGATTATCAAAAATAATCAGTACCAAGGGGAAGTTACAGCACATGTAATGGGGCTAGTTGTTCTTAAAAAGTTAAATTTTGGTGAGTCAACTTGAGGTTCTCCGCAACTTAAATGTTCCCCAAATTAATTAATTTCTGCAATCTGCAGACATAGATAACTTAATTATATTCGGATATTTATTAAAACTCGCAATGAAAATTGCGCTTTATTTGGATTAATATTAAAAATTTGGCGGAGATCAATTTTATACAGTTTACGACGACACGCGCAATTTGAATTAACGAACAGAAGAAGAAGAACGCATAGACAAAGCAGAAGCGAAGTGGCGCAACCATTAGACTGAGCGAGAGAGCAATAGATATATGTATGCATTTCTAGCGTGTCCCAAAATTTATTTCATGTGCTTCTTGTTGATTTTTGACACTAGCTAGAGTTATTCAGTGGCTGAGTGGATTATGTCTCGGACTGTAAGGCCAACAATGTTGACCGTGTTTCAGGTTTCGATTGCTACACCACGATCGGCATGTGAAATTTTTTGTTTTTCATTATTTTTCATTACAATATTTTAAAAGCTCAAAACATTGAAAAGGGCCGGTTTTTTTAAGTTTTTGGTACGCAATATATGTAATTAGAAGTCAGTTTTCTTTCGTTGGTATACAACAGCAACTCCAAATCTAATTGTATTGTACATATGCATGTACATACATGCATGCAATAATGTGTGTTGAAGTGGGATGCCAATACATACATGTGGATATATATGTATGGGCGTCCCACTCACACATTCACAACTTTTAAAGGGCTTGTAGTGAAACGGTGGAACTATCGTCTGCTTATGATGGTGCCGGGCTGCCAGATCGGGCTCATATCGATGAGGCTGCGTCGCCACAGTCTTATGATCGCTGTTATGTTCTAGCATTCTAATTCCAAAATATTGAGAGCAAGACAAAATAACAATATCCAATAAGAATCATATTGAACTTGCAAAGTCATAACAGGCAAAATACGGAGAGAGTGACGGTGTTGAAGAACGCATTGTTTACTTTTGGCTCGCGTCTTTTTGATGCGTGCTAAATATAATGAAAATATTAAACTTTATTTATAAATCATGAATATTATTTGTAACTATTAGAATTTAATTGCACAATATAGTATAAAAACAAAATAAGGAAAACCTATTTTTTATTGAAATTTAATTAAATAATTTAATTTGTTTGTAGCTGCTATATTACAGCCCGCTTAACTGTAACTTTTCTTTTAGTTTATTTATTAGTTTAGAATAAAATAAATAAACAAAATAAAATAATTAATAAATGATAATTCATAATTCGCACCCGCCTCAATCGGGAGTTAAACACACACACACGCCGCACTCTCTCACAGTCAATTTAATTTGCCGTCCGCCACTCTAACCACTCGGCCATTGCCTCACTCCTTAGCCCATAGGCAAAGCTGCATTGTAAACCAATTCTGTTACCATACAATGCAAATAAAAAGTTTAAAATGCTGTGTGTCTGACGCTAGATTCGAACCTCGGTATGCTTGTGTAAATTAGGTCTGCTTAAGTATATATGTTCAAAGTGAGTTTAATTCGTATCATATCTCACTTATTTATAGTCCGATTCAAATGAAATTTTCACATAACGCCCGTGGCAAGGTATTTGTCATGTAAGATATACAACTTTGGTTGTTGAGCTAATATTGTAGTTGTTAAATAGTTATTACTGATTTACAGAGGCGGGAAGGGGCGTGTCCAAATTTTACAAAAACTTTGAGGCACTGCAATATATATGTATGTTGTCGCAAAATTTGATGACTCTAGCTCTTATAGTTTCTGACATCCAGGTGTTCATACAGACAGACAGACGGACAGACGGTCAGACGGACAGACAGACATGGCTCAATCGACTCGGCTACTGATACTGATTCAGAATATATATAGTTTATGGGGTCGGAGATGCCTCCTTCTGCCTGTTACGCACATTTCCGTTCCGACAAACACAATAGTCCATGAATTTTTTTAAAATCCATGGCCTAAAAACCCTTAATTTAGGTGTAAATTTGTGATACAACAACAACAACATTTACAACATTTTCAAAATTTAGAATTTTGATATTTTGATTTAAATTGATAAAGCTAGTCATAAGTAGTATAAAATGATAAAGCTAGTAGTATAAAATGTCCTTCGAAAAGTCTTTGCGATGAAAATTGTGGAAAATATCGAAGAAAAACCCTTAATTTAGGTGTAAATTTGTGATAAGGGTCCCCCGTTACAACATTTTCAAAATTTTTCAAAATTTAGAATTTTGATATTTTGACTTAAATTGATAAAGCAAGTCATATGTTAAGTAGTATAAAAAGTCCTTCGAAAAGTCTTTGCGATAAAAATATCGAAGAAAAACCCTTAATTTAGGTGTAAATTTGTGATAAGGGTCCCCCCTTACAACATTTTCAAAATTTTTCAAAATTTAGAATTTTGATATTTTGACTTAAATTGATAAAGCTAGTACTAAGTTGTATAAAAAGTCCTTCGAAAAGTCTTTGCGATGAACATTGTGGAAAATATTGAAGGAAAACCCTTAATTTAGGTGTAAATTTGTGATAAGGTTCCCCCCCTTAAAACATTTTCAAAATTTTTCAAAATTTAGAATTTTGATATTTTGACTTAAATTGATGAAGATGGTCATAAGTAGTATAAAAAGTCATTCGAAAAAGTCCTGCGATGAAAATTGTAGAAAATATCGAAGAAAAACCCTTAATTTAGGTGTAAATTTGTGATAAGGGTCCCCACTTACAACATTTTCAACATTTTTCAAAATTTAGAATTTTGATATTTTGACTTAAATTGATAAAGCTAGTAATAAGTAGTATAAAAAGTCCTTCGAAATGTGTTTGCGATAAAAATATCGAAGAAAAACCCTTAATTTTGGTGTAATTTTGTGATAAGGGTCCCCCTTACAACATTTTCAACATTTTTCAAAATTTAGAATTTTGATATTTTGACTTAAATTGATAAAGCTAGTAATAAGTAGTATAAAATGTCCTTCGAAAAGTATTTGCGATGAAAATTGT
This sequence comes from Zaprionus camerounensis, assembly GCA_018904165.1. Lineage (NCBI taxonomy): Eukaryota > Metazoa > Arthropoda > Insecta > Diptera > Drosophilidae > Zaprionus > Zaprionus camerounensis. The sequence continues at coordinate 94,513 of JAEIFS010000354.1, forward strand.
GGAAAATATCGAAGAAAAACCGTTAATTTAGGTGTAAATTTGTGATAAGGGTCCCCCCTTACAACATTTTCAACATATTTCAAAATTTAGAATTTTGATATTTTGACTTAAATTGATAAAGCTAGTAATAAGTAGTATAAAATGTCCTTCGAAAAGTCTTTGCGATGAAAATTGTGGAAAATATCGAAGAAAAACCCTTAATTTAGGTGTAAATTTGTGATAAGGGTCCCCCCTTACAACATTTTCTAAATTTTTAAAAATTTTTCAAAATTTAGAATTTTGATATTTTGACTTAAATTGATAAAGCTAGTAATAAGTTGTATAAAAAGTCCTTCGAAAAGTCTTTGCGATGAACATTGTGGAAAATATCGAAGAAAAACCCTTAATTTAGGTGTAAATTTGTGATAAGGGTCCCCCCTTACAACATTTTCAAAATTTTTCAAAATTTTTCAAAATTTAGAATTTTGATATTTTGACTTAAATTGATAAAGCTAGTACTAAGTTGTATAAAAAGTCCTTCGAAAAGTCTTTGCGATGAACATTGTGGAAAATATCGAAGAAAAACCCTTAATTTAGGTGTAAATTTGTGTTAAGGGTCGCCCCTTACAACATTTTCAAAATTTTTCAAAATTTAGAATTTTGATATTTTGATTTAAATTGATAAAGCTAGTCATAAGTAGTATAAAAAGTCCTTCGAAAAAGTCCTGCGATGAAAATTGTAGAAAATATCGAAGAAAACCCCTTAATTTAGGTGTAAAGTTGTGATAATGGTCCCCCCTTATAACATTTTCAAAATTTTTCAAAATTTAGAATTTTGATATTTTGACTTAAATTGATAAAGCTAGTAATAAGTAGTATAAAATGTCCTTCGAAAAGTCTTTGCGATGAAAATTGTGGAAAATATCGAAGAAAAACCCTTAATTTAGGTGTAAATTTTTGATAAGGGTCCCCCCTTACAACATTTTCAAAATTTTTCAAAATTTAGAATTTTGATTTATATTGATAAAGCTAGTCATAAGTAGTATAAAAAGTCCTTCGAAAAGTGTTTGCGATAAAAATATCGAAGAAAAACCCTTAATTTAGGTGTAAATTTGTGATGAGGGTCCCCCCTTACAACATTTACAAAATTTTTCAAAATTTAGAATTTTGATATTTTGACTTAAATTGATAAAGCTAGTACTAAGTTGTATAAAAAGTCCTTCGAAAAGTCTTTGCGATGAACATTGTAAAAAATATTGAAGAAAAACCCTTAATTTAGGTGTACATTTGTACAACCTTACAACATTTTCAAAATTTTTCAAAATTTAGAATTTTGATATTTTGACTTAAATTGATAAAGTTAGTCATAAGTAGTATAAAAAGTCCTTCGAAAAAGTCCTGCGATGAAAATTGTAGAAAATATCGAAGAAAAACCCTTAATTTAGGTGTAAATTTGTGATAATGGTCCCCCCTTACAACATTTTCAAAATTTAGAATTTTGATATTTTGACTTAAATTGATAAAGCTAGTAATAAGTAGTATAAAATGTCCTTCGAAAAGTCTTTGCGATGAAAATTGTGGAAAATGTCGAAGAAAAACCTTAATTTAGGTGTAAATTTGTGAAAAGGGTCCCCCCTTACAACACTTTCAAAATTTTTCAAAATTTAGAATTTTGATATTTTAACTTAAATTGATAAAGCTAGTACTAAGTTGTATAAAAAGTCCTTCGAAAAGTCTTTGTGATGAACATTGTGGAAAATATCGAAGAAAAACCCTTAATTTAGGTGTAAATTTGTGATAAGGGTCCCCCCTTACAACATTTTCTAAATTATTAAAAATTTTTCAAAATTTAGAATTTTGATATTTTGACTTAAATTGATAAAGCTAGTACTAAGTTGTATAAAAAGTCCTTCGAAAAGTCTTTGCGATGAACATTGTGGAAAATATCGAAGAAAAACCCTTAATTTAGGTGTAAACTTATGTTAAGGGTCGCCCCTTACAACATTTTCAAAATTTTTCAAAATTTAGAATTTTGATATTTTGATTTAAATTGATAAAGCTAGTCATAAGTAGTATAAAAAGTCCTTCGAAAAAGTCCTGCGATGAAAATTGTAGAAAATATCGAAGAAAACCCCTTAATTTAGGTGTAAATTTGTGATAATGGTCCCCCTTACAACATTTTCAAAATTTTTCAATATTTAGAATTTAGATATTTTGACTTAAATTGATAAAGCTAGTAATAAGTTGTATAAAATGTCCTTTGAAAAGTCTTTGCGATGAACATTGTGGAAAATATCGAAGAAAAACCCTTAATTTAGGTGTAAATTTGTGATGAGTGTCCCCCCTTACAACATTTTCAAAATTTTTCAAAATTTAGGATTTTGATATTTTGACTTAAATTGATAAAGCTAGTACTAAGTTGTATAAAAAGTCCTTCGAAAAGTCTTTGCGATGAACATTGTAAAAAATATTGAAGAAAAACTCTTAATTTAGGTGTAAATTTGTACAACCTTACAACATTTTCAAAATTTTTCAAAATTTAGAATTTTGATATTTTGACTTAAATTGATAAAGTTAGTCATAAGTAGTATAAAAAGTCCTTCGAAAAAGTCCTGCGATGAAAATTGTAGAAAATATCGAAGAAAAACCCTTAATTTAGGTGTAAATTTGTGATAATGGTCCCCCCTTACAACATTTTCAAAATTTAGAATTTTGATATTTTGACTTAAATTGATAAAGCTAGTAATAAGTAGTATAAAATGTCCTTCGAAAAGTCTTTGCGATGAAAATTGTGGAAAATGTCGAAGAAAAACCTTAATTTAGGTGTAAATTTGTGAAAAGGGTCCCCCCTTACAACACTTTCAAAATTTTTCAAAATTTAGAATTTTGATATTTTGACTTAAATTGATAAAGCTAGTACTAAGTTGTATAAAAAGTCCTTCGAAAAGTCTTTGTGATGAACATTGTGGAAAATATCGAAGAAAAACCCTTAATTTAGGTGTAAATTTGTGATAAGGGTCCCCCCTTACAACATTTTCTAAATTATTAAAAATTTTTCAAAATTTAGAATTTTGATATTTTGACTTAAATTGATAAAGCTAGTACTAAGTTGTATAAAAAGTCCTTCGAAAAGTCTTTGCGATGAACATTGTGGAAAATATCGAAGAAAAACCCTTAATTTAGGTGTAAACTTATGTTAAGGGTCGCCCCTTACAACATTTTCAAAATTTTTCAAAATTTAGAATTTTGATATTTTGATTTAAATTGATAAAGCTAGTCATAAGTAGTATAAAAAGTCCTTCGAAAAAGTCCTGCGATGAAAATTGTAGAAAATATCGAAGAAAAACCCTTAATTTAGGTGTAAATTTGTGATAATGGTCCCCCTTACAACATTTTCAAAATTTTTCAATATTTAGAATTTAGATATTTTGACTTAAATTGATAAAGCTAGTAATAAGTTGTATAAAATGTCCTTTGAAAAGTCTTTGCGATGAACATTGTGGAAAATATCGAAGAAAAACCCTTAATTTAGGTGTAAATTTGTGATGAGTGTCCCCCCTTACAACATTTTCAAAATTTTTCAAAATTTAGGATTTTGATATTTTGACTTAAATTGATAAAGCTAGTACTAAGTTGTATAAAAAGTCCTTCGAAAAGTCTTTGCGATGAACATTGTAAAAAATATTGAAGAAAAACCCTTAATTTAGGTGTAAATTTGTAATAAGGGTCCCCCTTACAACATTTTCAAAATTTTTCAAAATTTAGAATTTTGATATTTTGACTTAAATTGATAAAGCTATTAATAAGTAGTATAAAATGTCCTTCGAAAAGTCTTTGCGATGAAAATTGTGGAAAATATCGAAGAAAAACCCTTAATTTAGGTGTAAATTTTTGATAAGGGTCCCCCCTTACAACATTTTCAAAATTTTTCAAAATTTAGAATTTTGATTTATATTGATAAAGCTAGTCATAAGTAGTATAAAAAATCCTTCGAAAAGTGTTTGCGATAAAAATATTGAAGAAAAACCCTTAATTTAAGTGTAAATTTGTAATAAGGGTCCCCTTACAACATTTTCAAAATTTTTCAAAATTTTTCAAAATTTAGAATTTTGATATTTTGACTTAAATTGATAAAGCTAGTAATAAGTTGTATAAAAAGTCCTTCGAAAAGTCTTTGCGATGAACATTGTGGAAAATATCGAAGAAAAACCCTTAATTTAGGTGTACATTTGTGATAATGGTCCCCCCTTACAACATTTTCAACATTTTTCAAAATTTAGAATTTTGATATTGTGACTTAAATTGATGAAGCTATTAATAAGTAGTATAAAATGTCCTTCGAAAAAGTCCTGCGATGAAAATTGTAGAAAATATCGAAGAAAACCCCTTAATTTAGGTGTAAATTTGTGATAATGGTCCCCCTTACAACATTTTCAAAATTTTTCAAAATTTAGAATTTTGATATTTTGACTTAAATTGATAAAGCTAGTAATAAGTAGTATAAAATGTCCTTTGAAAAGTCTTTGCGATGAACATTGTGGAAAATATCGAAGAAAAACCCTTAATTTAGGTGTACATTTGTGATAATGGTCCCCCCTTACAACATTTTCAACATTTTTCAAAATTTAGAATTTTGATATTTTGACTTAAATTGATAAAGCTAGTAATAAGTAGTATAAAATGTCCTTCGAAAAAGTCCTGCGATGATAATTGTAGAAAATATCGAAGAAAACCCCTTAATTTAGGTGTAAATTTGTGATAATGGTCCCCCTTACAACATTTTCAAAATTTTTCAAAATTTAGAATTTTGATATTTTGACTTAAATTGATAAAGCTAGTAATAAGTAGTATAAAATGTCCTTTGAAAAGTCTTTGCGATGAACATTGTGGAAAATATCGAAGAAAAACCCTTAATTTAGGTGTAAATTTGTGATGAGTGTCCCCCCTTACAACATTTTCAAAATTTTTCAAAATTTAGAATTTTGATATTTTGATTTAAATTGATAAAGCTAGTCATAAGTAGTATAAAAAGTCCTTCGAAAAAGTCCTGCGATGAAAATTGTAGAAAATATCGAAGAAAACCCCTTAATTTAGGTGTAAATTTGTGATAAGGGTCCCCCCTTACAACATTTTCTAAATTTTTAAAAATTTTTCAAAATTTACAATTTTGATATTTTGACTTAAATTGATAAAGCTAGTCATAAGTAGTATAAAATGTCCTTCGAAAAGTCTTTTCGATGAAAATTGTGGAAAATATCGAAGAAAAACCCTTAATTTAGGTGTAAATTTGTGATAAGGGTCCCCCCTTACAACATTTTCTAAATTTTTAAAAATTTTTCAAAATTTAGAATTTTGATATTTTGACTTAAATTGAAAAAGCTAGTAATAAGTAGTATAAAATGTCCTTCGAAAAGTCTTTGCGATGAAAATTGTGGAAAATATCGAAGAAAAACCCTTAATTTAGGTGTTAATTTGTGTTAAGAAAAACCGTTAATTTAGGTGTAAATTTGTGATAAGGGTCCCCCCTTACAACATTTTCAAAATTTTTCAAAATTTAGAATTTTGATATTTTGACTTAAATTGATAAAGCTAGTAATAAGTAGTATAAAATGTCCTTCGAAAAGTCTTTGCGATGAAAATTGTGGAAAATATCGAAGAAAAACCCTTAATTTAGGTGTTAATTTGTGTTAAGGGTCGCCCCTTACAACATTTTCAAAATTTTTCAATATTTAGAATTTTGATATTTTGATTTAAATTGATAAAGCTAGTCATAAGTAGTATGAAAAGTCCTTCGAAAAAGTCCTGCGATGAAAATTGTAGAAAATATCGAAGAAAACCCCTTAATTTAGGTGTAAATTTGTGATAATGGTCCCCCCTTACAACATTTTCAAAATTTTTCAAAATTTAGAATTTTGATATTTTGACTTAAATTGATAAAGCTAGTAATAAGTAGTATAAAATGTCCTTCGAAAAGTCTTTGCGATGAAAATTGTGGAAAATATCGAAGAAAAACCCTTAATTTAGGTGTAAATTTTTGATAAGGGTCCCCCCTTACAACATTTTCAAAATTTTTCAAAATTTAGAATTTTGATTTATATTGATAAAGCTAGTCATAAGTAGTATAAAAAGTCCTTCGAAAAGTGTTTGCGATAAAAATATCGAAGAAAAACCCTTAATTTAGGTGTAAATTTGTGATGAGGGTCCCCCCTTACAACATTTTCAAAATTTTTCAAAATTTAGAATTTTGATATTTTGACTTAAATTGATAAAGCTAGTACTAAGTTGTATAAAAAGTCCTTCGAAAAGTCTTTGCGATGAACATTGTAAAAAATATTGAAGAAAAACCCTTAATTTAGGTGTAAATTTGTACAACCTTACATTTTCAAAATTTTTCAAAATTTAGAATTTTGATATTTTGACTTAAATTGATAAAGTTAGTCATAAGTAGTATAAAAAGTCCTTCGAAAAAGTCCTGCGATGAAAATTGTAGAAAATATCGAAGAAAAACCCTTAATTTAGGTGTAAATTTGTGATAATGGTCCCCCCTTACAACATTTTCTAAATTTAGAATTTTGATATTTTGACTTAAATTGATAAAGCTAGTACTAAGTTGTATAAAAAGTCCTTCGAAAAGTCTTTGTGATGAACATTGTGGAAAATATCGAAGAAAAACCCTTAATTTAGGTGTAAATTTGTGATAAGGGTCCCCCCTTACAACATTTTCTAAATTTTTAAAAATTTTTCAAAATTTAGAATTTTGATATTTTGACTTAAATTGATAAAGCTAGTACTAAGTTGTATAAAAAGTCCTTCGAAAAGTCTTTGCGATGAACATTGTGGAAAATATCGAAGAAAAACCCTTAATTTAGGTGTAAATTTGTGATAAGGGTCCCCCCTTACAACATTTTCAAAATTTTTCAAAATTTAGAATTTTGATATTTTGATTTAAATTGATAAAGCTAGTCATAAGTAGTATAAAAAGTCCTTCGAAAAAGTCCTGCGATGAAAATTGTAGAAAATATCGAAGAAAACCCCTTAATTTAGGTGTAAATTTGTGATAATGGTCCCCCCTTACAACATTTTCAAAATTTTTCAAAATTTAGAATTTTGATATTTTGACTTAAATTGATAAAGCTAGTAATAAGTAGTATAAAATGTCCTTCGAAAAGTCTTTGCGATAAAAATTGTGGAAAATATCGAAGAAAAACCCTTAATTTAGGTGTAAATTTTTGATAAGGGTCCCCCCTTACAACATTTTCAAAATTTTTCAAAATTTAGAATTTTGATTTATATTGATAAAGCTAGTCATAAGTAGTATAAAAAGTCCTTCGAAAAGTGTTTGCGATAAAAATATCGAAGAAAAACCCTTAATTTAGGTGTAAATTTGTGATGAGGGTCCCCCCTTACAACATTTTCAAAATTTTTCAAAATTTAGAATTTTGATATTTTGACTTAAATTGATAAAGCTAGTACTAAGTTGTATAAAAAGTCCTTCGAAAAGTCTTTGCGATGAACATTGTAAAAATATTGAAGAAAAAACCTTAATTTAGGTGTAAATTTGTACAACCTTACATTTTCAAAATTTTTCAAAATTTAGAATTTTGATATTTTGACTTAAATTGATAAAGTTAGTCATAAGTAGTATAAAAAGTCCTTCGAAAAAGTCCTGCGATGAAAATTGTAGAAAATATCGAAGAAAAACCCTTAATTTAGGTGTAAATTTGTGATAATGGTCCCCCCTTACAACATTTTCTAAATTTAGAATTTTGATATTTTGACTTAAATTGATAAAGCTAGTAATAAGTAGTATAAAATGTCCTTCGAAAAGTCTTTGCGATGAAAATTGTGAAAAATATCGAAGAAAAACCTTAATTTAGGGGTAAATTTTTGAAAGGGCCCCCCCCTTACAACACTTTCAAAATTTTTCAAAATTTAGAATTTTGATATTTTGACTTAAATTGATAAAGCTAGTACTAAGTTGTATAAAAAGTCCTTCGAAAAGTCTTTGTGATGAACATTGTGGAAAATATCGAAGAAAAACCCTTAATTTAGGTGTAAATTTGTGATAAGGGTCCCCCCTTACAACATTTTCTAAATTTTTAAAAATTTTTCAAAATTTAGAATTTTGATATTTTGACTTAAATTGATAAAGCTAGTACTAAGTTGTATAAAAAGTCCTTCGAAAAGTCTTTGCGATGAACATTGTGGAAAATATCGAAGAAAAACCCTTAATTAAGGTGTAAACTTATGTTAAGGGTCGCCCCTTACAACATTTTCAAAATTTTTCAAAATTTAGAATTTTGATATTTTGATTTAAATTGATAAAGCTAGTCATAAGTAGTATAAAAAGTCCTTCGAAAAAGTCCCTCCTTACAACATTTTCAAAATTTTTCAAAATTTAGAATTTTGATATTTTGATTTAAATTGATAAAGCTAGTCATAAGTAGTATAAAAAGTCCTTCGAAAAAGTCCCTCCTTACAACATTTTCAAAATTTTTCAAAATTTAGAATTTTGATATTTTGATTTAAATTGATAAAGCTAGTCATAAGTAGTATAAAAAGTCCTTCGAAAAAGTCCCTCCTTACAACATTTTCAAAATTTTTCAAAATTTAGAATTTTGATATTTTGATTTAAATTGATAAAGCTAGTCATAGTATAAAAAGTCCTTCGAAAAAGTCCTGCGATGAAAATTGTAGAAAATATCGAAGAAAAACCCTTAATTTAGGTGTAAATTTGTGATAATGGTCCCCCCTTACAACATTTTCAAAATTTTTCAAAATTTAGAATTTTGATATTTTGACTTAAATTGATAAAGCTAGTAATAAGTAGTATAAAATGTCCTTCGAAAAGTCTTTGCGATGAAAATTGTGGAAAATATTGAAGAAAAACCCTTAATTTAAGTGTAAATTTGTGATAAGGGTCCCCCCTTACAACATTTTCTAAATTTTTAAAAATTTTTCAAAATTTAGAATTTTGATATTTTGACTTAAATTGATAAAGCTAGTACTAAGTTGTATAAAAAGTCCTTCGAAAAGTCTTTGCGATTAACATTGTGGAAAATATCGAAGAAAAACCCTTAATTTAGGTGTAAATTTGTGATGAGTGTCCCCCCTTACAACATTTTCAAAATTTTTCAAAATTTAGGATTTTGATATTTTGACTTAAATTGATAAAGCTAGTACTAAGTTGTATAAAAAGTCCTTCGAAAAGTCTTTGTGATGAACATTGTGGAAAATATCGAAGAAAAACCCTTAATTTAGGTGTAAATTTGTGATAAGGGTCCCCCCTTACAACATTTTCAACATTTTTCAAAATTTAGAATTTTGATATTTTAAATTGATAAAGCTAGTAATAAGTAGTATAAAATGTCCTTCGAAAAGTCTTTGCGATGAAAATTGTGGAAAATATCGAAGAAAAACCCTTAATTTAGGTGTAAATTTGTGATAAGGGTCCCCCCTTACAACATTTTCTAAATTTTTAAAAATTTTTCAAAATTTAGAATTTTGATATTTTGACTTAAATTGATAAAGCTAGTACTAAGTTGTATAAAAAGTCCTTCGAAAAGTCTTTGCGATGAACATTGTGGAAAATATCGAAGAAAAACCCTTAATTTAGGTGTAAATTTGTGATAAGGGTCCCCACTTACAACATTTTCAAAATTTTTCAAAATTTAGAATTTTGATATTATGACTTAAATTGATAGAGCTAGTAATAAGTAGTATAAAAAGGCCTTCGAAAAGTCTTTGTGATGAACATTGTGGAAAATATCGAAGAAAAACCCTTAATTTAGGTGTAAATTTGTGATAAGGGTCCCCCCTTACAACATTTTCTAAATTTTTAAAAATTTTTCAAAATTTAGAATTTAGATATTTTGACTTCAATTGATAAAGCTAGTAATAAGTAGTATAAAATGTCCTTTGAAAAGTCTTTGCGATTAACATTGTGGAAAATATCGAAGAAAAACCCTTAATTTAGGTGTAAATTTGTGATGAGTGTCCCCCCTTACAACATTTTCAAAATTTTTCAAAATTTAGGATTTTGATATTTTGACTTAAATTGATAAAGCTAGTACTAAGTTGTATAAAAAGTCCTTCGAAAAGTCTTTGTGATGAACATTGTAGAAAATATCGAAGAAAAACCCTTAATTTTGGTGTAAACTTGTGATAAGGGTCCCCCCTTACAACATTTTCAAAATTTTTCAAAATGTAGAATTTTGATATTTTGACTTAAATTGATAAAGCTAGTAATAAGTAGTATAAAATGTCCTTCGAAAAGTCTTTGCGATGAAAATTGTGGAAAATATCGAAGAAAAACCCTTAACTTAGGTGTAAATTTGTGATAAGGGTCCCCCTTACAACATTTTTAAAATTTTCCAAAATTTAGAATTTTGATATTTTGCCTTAAATTGATAAAGCTAGTAATAAATAGTATAAAATGTCCTTCGAAAAGTCTTTGCGATGAAAATTGTGGAAAATATCGAAGAAAAACCCTTAATTTAGGTGTAAATTTGTGATAAGGGTCCCCCCTTACAACATTTTCTAAATTTTTAAAAATTTTTCAAAATTTAGAATTTTGATATTTTGACTTAAATTGATAAAGCTAGTACTAAGTTGTATAAAAAGTCCTTCGAAAAGTCTTTGCGATGAACATTGTGGAAAATATCGAAGAAAAACCCTTAATTTAGGTGTACATTTGTGATAAGGGTCCCCACTTACAACATTTTCAAAATTTTTCAAAATTTAGAATTTTGATATTATGACTTAAATTGATAGAGCTAGTAATAAGTAGTATAAAAAGGCCTTCGAAAAGTCTTTGTGATGAACATTGTGGAAAATATCGAAGAAAAACCCTTAATTTAGGTGTAAATTTGTGATAAGGGTCCCCCCTTACAACATTTTCTAAATTTTTAAAAATTTTTCAAAATTTAGAATTTAGATATTTTGACTTCAATTGATAAAGCTAGTAATAAGTAGTATAAAATGTCCTTTGAAAAGTCTTTGCGATTAACATTGTTGAAAATATCGAAGAAAAACCCTTAATTTAGGTGTAAATTTGTGATGAGTGTCCCCCCTTACAACATTTTCAAAATTTTTCAAAATTTAGGATTTTGATATTTTGACTTAAATTGATAAAGCTAGTACTAAGTTGTATAAAAAGTCCTTCGAAAAGTCTTTGTGATGAACATTGTGGAAAATATCGAAGAAAAACCCTTAATTTAGGTGTAAATTTGTGATAAGGGTCCCCCCTTACAACATTTTCAACATTTTTCAAAATTTAGAATTTTGATATTTTAAATTGATAAAGCTAGTAATAAGTAGTATAAAATGTCCTTCGAAAAGTCTTTGCGATGAAAATTGTGGAAAATATCGAAGAAAAACCCTTAATTTAGGTGTAAATTTGTGATAAGGGTCCCCCCTTACAACATTTTCTAAATTTTTAAAAATTTTTCAAAATTTAGAATTTTGATATTTTGACTTAAATTGATAAAGCTAGTACTGAGTTGTATAAAAAGTCCTTCGAAAAGTCTTTGCGATGAACATTGTGGAAAATATCGAAGAAAAACCCTTAATTTAGGTGTAAATTTGTGATAAGGGTCCCCACTTACAACATTTTCAAAATTTTTCAAAATTTAGAATTTTGATATTATAACTTAAATTGATAGAGCTAGTAATAAGTAGTATAAAAAGTCCTTCGAAAAGTGTTTGCGATAAAAATATCGAAGAAAAACCCTTAATTTTGGTGTAAACTTGTGATAAGGGTCCCCCCTTACAACATTTTCAAAATTTTTCAAAATTTAGAATGTTGATATTTTGATTTAAATTGATAAAGCTAGTCATAAGTAGTATAAAAAGTCCTTCGAAAAAGTCCTGCGATGAAAATCGTAGAAAATATCGAAGAAAAACCCTTAATTTAGGTGTAAATTTGTGATAATGGTCCCCCCTTACAACATTCTCAAAATTTTTCAAAATTTAGAATTTAGATATTTAGACTTAAATTGATAAAGCTAGTACTAAGTTGTATAAAAAGTCCTTCGAAAAGTCTTTGCGATGAACATTGTGGAAAATATCGAAGAAAAACCCTTAATTTAGGTGTAAATTTGTGACCCCCTCAACCCCAACCAATTCGGCTTTAAGCACGGCAAATCAGTTTCAGACAATCTGCTGCTTGCAGACCATCTGATAACTAAGTCGCTAAGATGCAAAAAAGACATCTCCATCATTGCTCTTGATTTTGCAAAAGCTTTTGATAGAGTTGGAGTACACAGCATTATCGACCAGCTATGCACTTGGGAAGTTGCTATGCACTTATGAAAAATAGAAAAATTAAAAAAATACAAACGCTACAGTCAGGTGCTGACTGTATAAGGCCATGGATTATCTTAGTATACCGTAAACAAGTTTCTAAATAACAGAATAGAATCGCCGCTCGAATTTCCCACCGATTATCAAAAATAATCAGTACCTAGGGAACACATAGCTACTGCAAATGTTATGGATTTAGTTGTTCTTAAAAAGTTAAATTTTGGTGACCTACGAGTCGACTTGAGATGTTCTGCGCAACTAAAATGTTCCCCAAATGAATTAATTTCTGCAATCTGCAGACATAGATAACTTAATTATATTCGGATATTTATTAAAACTCGCAATGAAAATTCCGCTTTATTTGGATTAATATTAAAAATTTGGCGGAGATCAATTTTATACAGTTTACGACGACACGCGCAATTTGAATTAACGAACAGAAGAAGAAGAACGCATAGACAAAGCAGAAGCGAAGTGGCGCAACCATTAGACTGAGCGAGAGGGCAATAGATATATGTTTGCATTTCTAGCGTGTACCAAAATTTATTTCATGTGCTTCTTGTTGATTTTTGACACTAGCTAGAGTTATTCAGTGGCTGAGTGGATTATGTCTCGGACTGTAAGGCCAACAATGTTGACCGTGTTTCAGGTTTCGATTGCTACACCATGATCGGCATGTGAAATTTTTTGTTTTTCATTATTTTTCATTACAATATTTTAAAAGCTCAAAACATTGAAAAGGGGCGGTGGCGGTAGCCGGTTTTTTTAAGTTTTTGGTACGCAACATATGCAATTATAACTTAGTTTTCTTTCGTTGGTACACCACAGGAACTCCAAATCTAATTGTATTGTACATATGTATGTACATACATGCGTGCAATAATGTGTGTTGAAGTGGGATGCCAATACATACATGTGGATATGCAGACATGTATGTATGGGCGTCCCACTCGCACATTCACAACTTTTAAAGGGCTTGTAGTGAAACGGTGGAACTATCGTCTGCTTATGATGGTGCCGGGCTGCCAGATCGGGCTCATATCGATGAGGCTGCGTCGCTGTTATGTTCTAACATTCTAATTGCAAAATATTGAGAGCAAAACAAAATAACAATATCCAATAAGAATCATATTGAACTTGCAAAGTCATAACAGGCAAAATACGGAAAGAGTGACGGCATTGAAGAACGCATTGTTTAATTTTGGCTCGCGTCTTTTTGATGCGTGCTAAATATAATGAAAATATTAAACTTTATTTATAAATCATTAATATTATTTGTAACTATTAGAATTTAATTGCACAATATAGTATAAAAACAAAATAAGGAAAACCTACTTTTTATTGAAATTTAATTAAATAATTTAATTTGTTTGTAGCTGCTATATTACAGCCCGCTTAACTGTAACTTTTCTTTTAGTTTATTTATTAGTTTAGAATAAAATAAATAAACAAAATAAAATAATTAATAAATGATAATTCATAATTCGCACCCGCCTCAATCGGGAGTTAAACACACACACACGCCGCACTCTCTCACAGTCAATTTAATTTGCCGTCCGCCACTCTAACCACACGGCCATTGCCTCACTCCTTAGCCCATAGGCAAAGCTGCATTGTAAACCAATTCTGTTACCATACAATGCAAATAAAAAGTTTAAAATGCTGTGTGTCTGACGCTAGATTCGAACCTCGGTATGCTTGTGTAAATTAGGTCTGCTTAAGTATATATGTTCAAAGTGAGTTTAATTCGTATAATGTCTCACTTATTTATAGTCCGATTCAAATGAAATTTTCACATAACGCCTGTGGCAAGGTATTTGTCATGTAAGATATACAACTTTGGTTGTTGAGCTAATATTGTAGTTGTTAAATAGTTATTACTGATTTACAGAGGCGGAAAGGGGCGCGTCCAAATTTTACAAAAACTTTGAGACACTGCAATACATATGTATGTTGTCGCAAAATTTGATGATTCTAGCTTTTATAGTTTCTGAGATCCAGGTGTTCATACAGACAGACAGACGGACAGACAGACATGGCTCAATCGACTCGGCTACTAATACTGATTCAGAATATATATAGTTTATGGGGTCGGAGATGCCTCCTTCTGCCTGTTACGCACATTTCCGTTCCGAAAAACACAATAGACCATGCATTTTTTTAAAATCCATGGCCTAAAAACATACATTTTAGTGCCTACGCAGATGACTTTGTCCTTATAATTCCGGTCAATACCCAAAAAAACCAAACATATAATCTCGATACCCTCTTCGCCACAATACAAGAATGGGGTTCACATTCAGGAGCATCACTTTCAATAGAAAAATGTCAAAACCACCACATCTGTCGAAAACAATACTGCACCTGCAATATATTATCAAACAACATTAAAATCCCCTCCGTCGCAGTTTAAAAATATTAGGATTGACAATAAATAACAGATATAAATGGGACTCACATATAAAGCACATACAAACAGCTCTAAACAACAAACTTAAAATCATAAAATACCTAGGAAGCCCGACAACTGCAACTCACATACATATACTTACCAATATAACAAAAGCAACTCTAATTGCAAAAATAGACTACGCGTTTTTTATATACGGACATGCCCCTAAATCAACGCTCAATAAAATAAAAGCACCGTGAAATGCAGCCATACGCATATCACTTGGAGCACTACCCTCAACCCCTATCTCAAACCTATTTTTCAAGGCCAACATTCCCACAATAGAACAAAAAAGAGACTTCCTCACAACTAAAGCCTACAAAACACTTCTCTATAGCTCACACTCTCCACTTCACAAACATATAAAAACAAATAACAGACGCAACACAAACAAACTAACATCTACACTGGAAAAAACAATACTCTCTTGCAAAAATCACAAAATTTCTTTCCACCCACTACCAAAAGGAACCACCACACCCCAATGGCTATTCCCCCCCCCCCTTATCAACACTACACTACACAAACACAACAAATTCAACACCCCAGCATGCACCTACAAACAACATTTCCTTGAACTCAAGAAAATACTAAAAAATCACACATTCATTTGATGATGGCTCGTTACAAAATAACACTGCCACCTTTGCCACTACCACCGAAACCCAAATCCTCAAAAGAGGAATACACCCCACTTTTCATCAATCCTTTCAGCCGAAACCATAGCTATTCTAGACGCAATTAAAATAGTCCAAAAACGTAAGGGAAATTTGCTCCGAGTCACTTTCATCCTTAAAATCCATTAGCAACATCAATAACAACAGTTTATACCCCCAAACAATTAGATCCCTCCTAACCAACACGGCCCCGAAAATAAAACTACTTTTGGTCCCTAGCCATAGCGGCATACAAGGTAACGAATTAGCTGACAATGCAGCTAAAACCACAATTACAATGCCCCTACACTACTCAAACAACTTCAACACAACATACCTAAACAAGTTCTTTAAAAACAAAATAGATCAACAACTCAAACACAACATGGAATCCTGCAACACATGGTACCAACAATTAAACACAAACTTAACACACACAGGTGAATACCTAAAAACACTCACTTGACGATCAGAGTTTTCCCGCTTAAAACAGATGTGTTTGTTTTCCCTCTGCGTGATTTTCCTCGTAACACTGTGTACAGGTCCAGCGATTTGAAGGGCTGTGCTAGGTTATATCCGGGCGATTCCCTGTAACTCCATTACGCGTTTTTAACGTTGAAAGTTCACGATACGACGAGTTTTGGCCACGTTTTTGGCAAATTGCACATCTTTGTTGTTGCTGCCCAGCTGATAAAAAACAGATGACAGTGTTGTAAATCGGACCTACCAGAGAACAACTGACAGCGTTGCATACCGATCGCAGTCGTTGGCGTTGCCAGACAGTTCCAACACTTGGGCACGGAGCGTTAAAATTTGAACTTCAACTTAAATTTGAATTTGAAACTAAATTTGAATTTTTCAAATTTAAATTTAATTGATTAAATTAAATCGCAGTCTTTGGCGTTGCCAGACAGTCCCTACAATTTGGCGCGGAGCGTTAAAATTTGTATTTGTATTTAAATTTGATTTTGAAATTTAAATCAAACTGAAATTCTGCCAATGGACAGTCCAGCAGTGGGCCCTGCCCACACTGGGCCACACGACACCAGGATCGAGCAGGAAACTGAACCTTTTGCAAGACGTGCGACGCTAAGCGACGGCCAAGGAAACTACGAGCCAAAAACCGTAAGCGATGCAATCGCCAAAATTGGAAGTATCCTGGAAGGATTGTGGTCCATAATATTTCTCAAGGGCCAGCGTCATATAAACCAGCTAATGAAGGATGAAATCACCAACCTGATGAGCATCCAAAAAAGGGCTGAAACGCTTTGCGCACGAGCGAAAAGCAACCATAATTCTTATCAGACTATCCAAGTTGAAGCTACAAGGGCCAGCAAGTTCACCCAAACATACTCAAAGATCGGAGAACTAAATACTACCCAAAGTGAGTCTCGTAAGAACACTCCTAAGAGACAGAGGGAATCACTATCCGGGAGCCGTCAAACTCCGCCCAAAAAGGCGAAGGGTACTGTTAAGCCCTCCACTGCGTCTATACTTCCCAGTGCAGCCTCTAACCATAAAGAAACTGCGCAAGTGAAAACTAAAGATCATGAATGGACAAAAGTGCAAAAACCACAGTATAGGACGGTCCGACAGGATGCAATCATACTGACGGGCAATGGATGTTCATATGCCGATTTACTAAAGTCGGTACGAGGCGATCCTTCTCTTCAGCACCTGAGCGGGGATGTTCAGGCCATACGCAAGACGGCAAACGGAGATCTGCTACTGCGCCTCAGCAAAGCTCGGGCCCATAGCACTAAGGAAGTAGAGGATGCCGTAGGCAAGGCTTTTGGAGACCGTGCAGCGGTTAAGTCACTGGCAGACACAGCCGAGGTTGTCATTAGAGACCTGGATGAGCTAGCCACAATTGAGGAGGTCCAGAAAGCAGTGGAATCTGCCCTTGATCAGCCCGGGGTCTCGGTCAGATCTCTTAGGAAGACGGTGCACGGCATGCAGCATTCTTATCCTTGCCAGTAGCGATGGCAAGAAAATTGGCCGAGATGGCAAAAATTAAAATTGGGTGGTCAGTGTGCCGCATTCAGATACAGATAAGATTAAATGCTTCGAGTTTGGCCACATTGCTGCCAATTGCAAGAGCAATGCCGACCACACAGGAAAATGCTTCAACTGTGGTCTTCCTGGACACACTGCAAAGGTATGCACAAAAGCGCCCAGCTGTCTTTTATGTGCTAGAGAACTTACTCCAGGCAGCTCTCAGCAAGCGGACCATGCGGACGGCAGCTTTAAATGCCCATTCTTTAAGGAAGCTATGAAAAACTGCAAATGTTAAGGTTCCTACAAGTTAACCTTAACCACTGCAGAGCGGCGCAGGATCTCCTAGTCCAAACTGTACGGGAACTCAAGATTGATGTCTGTATTCTGAGTGAGCCATATAGAAGTGAGAGACACCCAAGCAGGAGCCAGTACGCAATAGACTCCTCAGGAAGTGCTGCCATATGGGTATGCGGAGGACACAATCTTCAGCTAGATGCTGTATGCAAGGAAGATGGGTTTCTAAGAGCTAAAATCGGAGCTTACTGGATATACAGCTGCTACCTTGCTCCCAGCCTCTCGCTACAGAGATTTGAAAACACCTTGGACAGAATAGCCCAGGACGCGACTGGAAGGCAAAACGCAGTTATAGCAGGGGACTTCAACGCATGGTCCGAGGAATGGGGCTGCCCATCGACGAACGCGAGGGGGAGAGCACTCCTCGAGGCATTTGCAGCTCTAAATATTGTTCTGCTCAACACTGGAACGAGTAACACCTTCAGTCGAGGAGGAATTGAATCCATTATCGATCTGGCGTTCATTTCCAGCGCCGCTGCTAGGCAGGCCAAATGGAGCTTAAGTGATGTGTACACTGCAAGCGACCACCTAGCCATAGTTATTGAAGTAGGATCTATGCAACACCCAAGGATCCACCACCACCCACAAACTGGATACAAAGCCGACACGCTGAGGAGAAACGACTTCGAAGCAGCCTTCAACCCACCTCATATATCCTGCGATGCAAATTTGGCAACTAATACGCTGATGCGTGCTCTAGATGTAGCGTGCAACTGCAGCATGGCCAAAAAAAGAGGTTACAGGAGGCACCATAACCCAGTATACTGGTGGACAGAAGAGATAGCAAACGCTAGGCGAACTTGTATTGCAGCCCGAAGACAGTACCAGCGATCGAAGGGGAAGCCGGAATTTGCGACGCTTCGCGTCGAGTACTCGACCTGCCGAAGGGTGCTAAAGAAAGCAATACGCACCAGCAAATTATCCTGCTTCTTGGCACTGTGTGATGCTGCGGAAAACGATATCTGGGGAATGGCTTACAAAGTGACAGTCAAGAAGCTAAAAGCCGTCAAGCCTGCCCCTCCGATGGAAGCTGACGTTATGCGGACGATAGTCACGACCCTGTTCCCACCGATGCCACCGATCTCTATGGAACCAACAGCGGAGAGCATCCTTATCCCGCCCGGACATGAGGTGACAATGGAGGAGCTAGTAGCCATTGCAAGAAAAGACGGAGACGACAAGGCGCCAGGACCCGATCTTATTCCGAATAAAGCGCTCAAACTGGCAATTGAGCTCAGTCCGAGCATGTTTGTGGATTTGTTCAATGTGTGCATGAAGGAAGGAACATTTCCAGACAGATGGAAAGCTCAGAAGTTGGTGCTGCTTCCAAAACCCAACAAACAAACTGGAGACCCATCATCCTATAGGCCTATTTGCCTTATAGATACGGCAAGAAAGCTATTGGAAAAGCTGCTGGCAAACAGGCTGGAATGGGCTATAAGGCAAGCAGGCGACCTCGCTCCGATGCAATTCGGGATCAGGAAGCAGCGATCTACGCTAGACGCCATCTCAACAGTCGTAAACATAGCGGGCAGAGCTCTGGAGGGAACACGATGGAAAGGTGGTTCCAAACAATACTGCGTAGTGCTGACGCTGGACATAAAGAATGCGTTCAACACGGCCAGCTGGGCGAAAATCCTAGAAGCAGTCACCGAGTTCAATGTACCAGAGTACCTTAAACGCATGCTTGAAAGCTACTTCAAGGATAGGATATTACAATACAACACATTGGAAGGAGAAACGAGCTACGCAATTACCGGAGGTGTTCCACAGGGCTCAGTCCTCGGACCCTTACTGTGGAAGGCTATGTACGACGACATACTGAGGCTACCCCTTCCAGCAGATACCACCGTTGTAGGCTTTGCTGATGACGTAGCCGTAGTGGTTGTGGCCAAACATATCCACGAAGCCGAGGAGAAGTGCGGGACTGCAGTTTCCACCATTAGAGAGTGGCTCGGTAGAGCGGGACTTCAGCTGGCGGACCACAAGACGGAGGCTGTGCTCATGAGCAGCAGGAGCGCCGTGGAAACCATCCAGTTGACTGTGGGCTCTACGGTCATCCAGTCGGTGAGAGCTATTAGGTACCTGGGTGTCTATCTCTACGCAAGGCTTTCCTTCAAAGAGCACCTAAGCCATGCAAGCGCAAGAGCTGCTGAACTTGGGAGAGCCCTAAGTAGGATAATGCTCAACACAAGGGGACCCAGGCAAGCAAGGAGGCGACTCCTTATGGAAGTGCTTAAGGCAACTATGCTCTATGGTGCTCAGATCTGGGCAAAGGCAACAGAGACAAAAAGGTACCGACGGGGACTCGAGTCTACCTATAGACTTGGTGCTCTAAGGGTCTGCTGCGGCTTTAGAACAGTATCAGACGATGCGGCATTAGTCGTTGCGGGGATGATACCGATCGACCTGCTGACAGTTGAAGCACAGGAGACATTTGTCCAAAGGCGCCAATTAGCAGAAGATTCGCAATCAGAGGCTCGCATTATGAAGCAACAAGCAAGATGTCGTTCAATTGAAAGATGGCAGAGGAGGTGGAATGCATCTACGAAGGGAAGATGGACCCACTCTCTAATCCCTGATGTGAGGAAGTGGGTCCTGAGGAGACACGGTTAGGTCAACTTTCACCTTACCCAGCTGCTGAGTGGCCATGGCGTATTCAGGAAGTATCTACATCGCTATGGACATGACTCTTCCCCGGAGTGCCCCCTGTGCGCAGTGGACGAAGATGCGGAACACGTTCGCCTACACTGCCTTCGTTTCGATGAGAGTAGAGCGCTGCTCTGCACTAAACTAGGAGGCTCTATCAGTAGCTGTACGCTAGTGGAGAACATGCTCGAAAGTGTCGAGAAGTGGGAGGCCGTCTGCACCTTTGCAGAAGGCACGATGAAAACGCTGCGGAATGTGGAAAGGCAGCGCCGTACGGGAAAGGTGCCATAGGAGGCATTCGCTCAGATCCTGCGTAGCAATGCTTCGCGGCAGTACCGCAGGACACCTGGGCACCACCTTTTCCTTCTTTCATTTCTTATTTCTTCCATCAGCACTTATGCCTATACCTATACCTTATACCTAATCTTAGCTATAACCTAACACTATAATAATCTTAGTTTTAAACTTACGCAATGAATAAAAAAAAAAAAAAAAAAACCTAAAAACACTCAAACAAAAAAATTACACACGCATTGACCAAATAAAAATACTGAGACTTAGAAATGTACACACCAACACTACTACAACCCCAACAACATCCAATCGTGCCCAAACTGTCACACAACAACAGACCTCAGAAATCAAACCTTCCTGAACAATAATGACCCTAGCAAACCCAATCCCCGAAAATATCTCTATAATAATCAAATTTCTGAAATTATCAAACATATACCAATTATTCTAAACAAAATAAAAATACAATTGGAATGTAAATGTAAATATGTAAATATATGTAAATATCTTAAAATAAACACAACTGTTAATATTAAAATTAGTTAAGTAACTTATGTAAGGATGTTTTCTCCGGCTGGGGTACATATCTCAGTCTCGCCAGGGTCTTTACAGAAAATTTATAAATACTAGGACTACTATGACTTTAGTAAGAGAGAAGCTACTAGTTGGTCATACCCTACTGGGGTATTACAGGGTATAGGGGACACACGTGGTCTATGTCACGCACGTGTACTCGTTGACCATGTGGCTTTCCACCTGGATTTTACCGCCACGTGGTACTGTTGGGGCCTACGTGCATGTGTCGCGTGTCACGCGTGCCTGGATGGCGGCTGCTCGTGAGAAACGCACGTGGCCGCGGGTACTTTCGTTTGCACTCCCCAAGTCGCTCGTTGGTGTATTCCACCACCCGCAAACTAGTTAGAGTGTACGCCCACGCACCCCGCTTCCCAACTATCGCTGACTCACGACGCCGCTCACGATTGGCCGCTGACCGTGCAGAACGCCCGTGACCGCAGGTACGTTCGCCTGCACTCCCACAAGTCACTCGATGGTGTATTCCACCACGCCGCAAACTTGTTAGAGAACACGCTCACGCACCCACTCGTCACCTAACGTTCACTCACGACACGGACTGTGCGTGTGTACGCTCAGAATCGCTCACTGGCCAGCGGAGCACCGGCATGCCAGAAAAGCGCTACTCTGCGAATACACACTCACACGGGCACACGCGTACACGACACTTTTCGCACAAATGCTCTAGAGTGGATAGAATTTATCACTGGGTATTTAAATAATCACGGCTGGTTTTGTTTCGGTATATCAATAACATGGTTTTATTATCTAAATCGCTTATGGTTTCCTCGCACTATTTCTTATCCTAGATGGTCCCTGCCTTCCTGCCTACTTCGCACCATTACGTAGCTCGAAAATCCGAGCTCTAAATATTTGAGTCTTACTGCTCACCTTGATCCTCCTGCGACAGGATTCATCTTCGTCTGGCTCGTAGGTCCTTGGGCTGGTCACTTTTCCTTTTATTCACACTATTTTACTTTCCACTGGTTTTAATTCCCCGCGGGAAGAGCTTGCTGCCGGCTTATTTGCTACTCACGAACGACTGCCCTTGGCCTAGTTGTCGCAGCTCTCGTTTCGCTGCTTATGCTTCGCTGCCTATGCCTCGCTGCTGCGTATGTCGCCGCTGCTTGCACGACGCCGCTGCTTGCATGTCGCCTTCGGCCGATCGTGCCTGGCTGCTCGCACTTCGCTGCCTGCACGGCGCCGTTCGCGCTTTTCTGCCTGCACGGCGCCGTTCGCACTTTTCTGCCTGCCCGGCGCCGCTGCTTGCCTAGCTTCGCTGCTAGCTGCGCGTCGTTGCTGGCTGAGTGTCGCTGTTCCAAAAATTGGTCGCCGCCTGTCTGGCGCCGCTGCCCTAAGATTTGTCGCGATCCCGTTGCCTGTATGCCTTGTGCTGTCTGTGCGCGAGCTCTGGGTACCGAGGCACCGTTACTTGTGCAAGTGTGCTATGCTCCCTGAGTCTATGCGCGAGCTTTGGGTACCGAGGCACCGTTAGTTGTGCGCGCACAAGCTCTGGGTACCGAGGCACCGTTACTACGCATGGGTGTCGAATGTCTGGTGTTGGGGTAACGACATAAGTCCGCGCGAGATATCTCCGCCGATCTTAAAACGACATATTTCCGCGCGGAGTTATGTCGTTTGAAACGTCATATCTCCGCGCGGAATAATGTCGCTACAAAACGACATAGTTCCGCGCGGAGATACTAATTCTTTGCAAAAGGAAAAATGCAATGAATTTTTACGTTTAAACTAGTTTTTTATTAACATAATTCGGGTTTTCTTAATTTTTTTTTTTACTATATTATTAGGTAATTAATTATGAACTAATTAGCATCGACAAAAATATAAAATTCATATTTAAACATAGCGAAATCAAACAAAAACAAAAATAGCGGGGAAAAACAACTGTCAATTAATTCTTTGCAAAATGCAAACATTTCTTAAACTTACAACTAACAGTTAAAATTATTGCTCTAAAACTATTAATATTTGGTATGTTGACCATTGGCTTCAATTACAGCCCTAAGACGTCTGGACATCGATTGAATAAGAGAATTTATATCATAATATTGAGGAATTTTCAACCATTCCTCTTCAATAGCCTTTATAAGCGCATTTTTGTTTGTTGGCTGTCTTTTGGCTACTTTCCTCTTCAACAACGCCCACAAATTTTCTATGGGGTTTAAGTCAAGACTCTGAACAGGTGTGTCGATGACTTTGGTACAATTATACAGCAGCCAGGTCCTGCAAAGCAATGATTTGTGCTTGGGGTCATTGTCCTGGTACAGCTTGTACCTTAATTTATTTGGTATTTGAGGTTCAACAAACCCAAATTCCTTTGCACTTGTTGGTAATTCATTTTTAAGTATGTCCAAGTAGAACTCCTTTTTTATTATGTCGTTGAAAATACGCAGCCTTCCAACGCCTTTGGACGAGATACAACCCCACACCATAACAGAAAGTTAGCCAAACTTGACTGTTGGTATGATATTTTTGGGCTGAAGGGCTGTATTTCTCTTTCTCCAAACTTTGCTTGGTCCATCATGATAGTACAGCATTATCTTTGTCTCGTCGCAGAAAATTACATCATCCCAGTACTCCGCAGCTTGATCAAAGTTGGGAACAGCAAAGCTTAGCCGTTTTTCTATATTGACCTTCGAAAGTAATGGCTTCTTTCTTGCTACATGGGATGAGTATTGGTTAGCTTTGAGAACTTTTCTTACTGTCTCATGGCTGACGTCTTTATGGCTATCATTTTTAATTATCAGAGTCATCTCCCGTAGGGTTGTTAGTGGAGAATCGTTAACGGTTCTCAATAATTTTGATTGCTCGCGCTTTGTGAGCTTCGGTGGTCTGCCCATAGAGTTATTATGGTGCAGCCGATTTTCTTTTTCTGCCCGGATTATGATATTGTAAATAGTCCTAAGCTTAATATCAAACATTTCCGACAACTCCTTTGCTGTTTTACCCTTATAATAATTAAAATAAACTAATTGTATTAAATTTTCGTCAACTCGTTTTCCAGGCATCTTTAAATGTGTTAAATTATGTTGCAATGTGCACTTGAGTAATGCAAAATAGCAAAAGAAGGATAGCCAAAGCATAATTAAAGATAACGTACAAATTTTGGTGGAATTTGCAGTCCCGTTACTGAGTTTCATTTCTCTTTTCGATGCGTCTTTGCATTTTGCAAAGAATTACTTGACAGCTGTTTTTCTCCGCTTTTTAGGCCATGGATTTTAAAAAAATTCATGGACTATTGTGTTTGTCGGAACGGAAATGTGCGTAACAGGCAGAAGGAGGCATCTCCGACCCCATAAACTATATATATTCTGAATCAGTATCAGTAGCCGAGTCGATTGAGCCATGTCTGTCTGTCCGTCTGACCGTCTGTCTGTCTGTATGAACACCTGGATCTCAGAAACTATAAGAGCTAGACAACATACGTATATATTGCAGTGTCTCAAAGTTTTTGTAAAATTTGGACACGCCCCTTCCCGCCTCTGTAAATCAGTAATAACTATTTAACAACTACAATATTAGCTCAACAACCAAAGTTGTATATCTTACATGATAAATACCTTGCCACGGGCGTTATGTGAAAATTTCATTTGAATCGGACTATAAATAAGTGAGATATGATACGAATTAAACTCACTTTGAACATATATACTTAAGCAGACCTAATTTACACAAGCATACCGAGGTTCGAATCTAGCGTCAGACACACAGCATTTTAAACTTTTTATTTGCATTGTATGGTAACAGAATTGGTTCACAATGCAGCTTTGCCGATAGGCCCAGGAGTGAGGCAATGGCCGAGTGGTTAAAAAAAACTGTGAGTTAGTGTGTTCAACTCCCGGTGAGGCGGGTGGGAATTTTCATTTATTAATTATTTATTTTTTATTTTGTTTTGTTTATTTTATTCTAATAAACTAAAAGAAAAGTAATAGTCAAGCGGGCTATAAAATAGCAGCTACAAACAAATTAAATTATTAAATTAAATTTCAATAAAAAATTGTTTTTCCTCTTTTGTTTTCATACTATATTATGCAATAAAATTATAATAGTTACAAATAATATTAATTATTTATAAATAAAGTTTACTATTTTTATTATATTTAGCACGCATCAAAAAGATGCGAGCCAAAAGTAAACAATGCGTTCTTCAATGCAGTTGTGAATGTGCGAGTGGGACGCCCATACATACATGTCTGCATATCCACATGTATGTATTGGCATCCCACTTCAACACACATTATTGCATGCATGTATGTACATGCATACATATGTACAATACAATTAGATTTGGAATTGCTGTTGTGTACCAACGAAAGAAAACTAAGTTCTAATTACATATATTGCGTACCAAAAACTTAAAAAAACCGCCCCTTTTAAATGTTTTATGCTTTTAAAATACTGTAATGAAAAATAATGAAAAACAAAAAATTTCACATGCCGATCGTGGTAGCAATCGAACCCCGAAAAACGGCCAACATTATTGACCTTACAGTCCGAGACATAATCCACTCAGCCACTGAATAACTCTGGCTAGTGCCAAAAAATAAATAAGAAGCACATGAAATAAATTTTGGTACACGCTAGAAATGCATACTTATACCTATTGCCCTCTCGCTCAGTCTAATGGTTGCGACACTTCGCATCTGCTTTGTCTATGCGTTCTTCTTCTTCTGTTCGTTAATTCAAATTGCGCGTGTCGTCGAACACTGTATAAAATTGATCTCCGCCAAATTTTTTAATATTAATCCAAATAAAGCGCAATTTTCATTGCGAGTTTTTATATATATCCGAAAATAAATAAGCTAGACAGATAGAATCTATCTATGACTGCAGATTGCAGAAATTAATTAATTTGGGGAACATTTAAGTTGCGCAGAACATCTCAAGTCGACTCGTTGGTCACCAAAATTTAACTTTTTAAGAACAACTAAATCCATTACATGTGCTGTAACTTCCCCTTGGTGTTCCCTAGGTACTGATTATTTTTGATAATCGGTGGAAAATTCGAGCTGCGATTCTTTTCTGTTATTTACAAACTTTTTTACGGTATACTATGATAATCCATGCCCTTATACAGTCAGCACCTGACTGTAGCGTTTGTATTTTTTTGTTTTTGTTTGATTTCGCTATGTTTAAATATGAATTTTATATTTTTTTCGATGCTAATTAGTTCATAATTAATTACCTAATAATATAGTAAAAAAAAAATTAAGAAAACCCGAATTATGTTAATAAAAAACTAGTTTAAACGTAAAAATGCATTGCATTTTTCCTTTTGCAAAGAATTAGTTGACACACTGTATGTCGTTTTTAGTTTGGCGGAGATATGTCGTTTTGAAAGCGACATAACTCCGCCAATAAGAAATCAACGGAGATATGTCTCCGCCAACCTATTAGCGACATACATATGTATGTATGTACAAATGTATTTATGTGAATACGTATGTTTGAATGTATGTACATATATTATTCGAAAATATATGTGCAAGTATGTACAGCTATCGAAGAGAGATTTTGAAAGAACAAAACGCTTAATTAATTTTTCGTACAAAGGTTTTTTTATTTAATTATAAATAAATACATTTTTGATAGCCTCTTGTACTATTTGTTGACAGGTTGGGCATTTAGGTTTATCTTCATTTTAATTTTTTTCGTTGTGTGCAACAATTTGATCCCAACAGGTGCAACATATGTTCACATGGTTACATGGGCGCAATAAAACCGATTTGGGGCTTTCTAAACAGACTATGCACGGATTTTGTTGAACAAATGATGAATCGGACAACTGACTTAAATTAGATGAATTGGAGGAAAGAGACGATGATGAGGACTTAAGTTCGGACGACATTTCGGACAAATTTGTTTGCGTATCCACACTATCTAAAAGGTCTTGTTTAGAGAACTTTTCGTTCAGAGAAACGGTGCGTGTCAAAAATCCTTGGATGTCTATTTCTCCTCTATCAAAGATTTGCATGGCATCCATAATTTTTTGAGCGCGGTCCTGCAAATAAAATTAGTGTTATAACATTACATTTCAATAGATTTCATTACACTTTGTATAAACTTACACGTAGGTGCTTTGGTTGTGACTGATTGCCAATTCCACCGTTTTGAAAAAAGTAGAGCGAATTCCCGACTCTTCTCATACTCTGCATCAATGATATTTTCAACAAATTTGAAAAATTGTCCTTTTGCTCGAATTTTGTTGTCCAAATTTAAATTATAGGCTTCGACGGAGCCCGTGGTTCTCGTCGAACGTTTAAAAACTGATATGCTTTTGGGTCCTTCCTGTATACAAAGATAAATAGAAGATAATTGATTAAAATAAAACGAAAAAAAATATACGTGCAATAAATTTGTATCAACATAAATTTTAAGAAATACCTTTTTAAGCCACTGCTTCTTAAAATATTTTAAGAAAGGCGAAAACTTCTCATTGCTTAATGCAGTTGCTTGAGTTTCGAGAAGATGAAATGCTTCGACAATTTTGTTGTCCGGTAAAAAAGGCAAGTACATAAATTTCATAAACAAAATATACGCTTGTTTATTGAATTTAAGCATATTTTCGAAGCCTGTTATTTTCTTTGCATTTCTCTTGCATCCTTGGGTAAAATGAAACCAGCAAGCATAGAAATGCATGGAGGGATGCAAGTTTTTCAATGCGTTACGCATGGCTGTTTCATAATCTGAGATAAATGAAGCACCTTTTAGGCAGCAAATATTGGAGTCTATAAATGTAAATAAATGCTGATAACAAAGCTCCGATTTGCGCGTCATCAGAATAAATAAAAATGGGGTTATCTAAAAAACAAAAACAATTTAATTACGACATGAATTCAAACTGAAAAAAAAAGAAAATACCTTTTGCATATATTTTATATATATAATAAGCAGCTGCTGAAAGTCTCCGAAAGGGCATACTTTGAATGTAGCATCAATTAAAAAATTTCGATTCTGCTCCTCAATATTTGCTTGCATCAAGGTTATGACCTTATCCGACGAAAATATGCAATATGCAAATGAGCTTGATGCGTATAGTTTTTTGAAAAACACATTCGGAGTACTTCCCTTGGTCATGCCAAAACGACACATAATATTTTCATCTTGAAAAGCTTCACGTACATACGTCCTCTGGGGTAGTCGGCGATTTGGGTAGAAACGGTTGCCTCTTTCTTTGCAGAGTGCGGTTGACCGTGTCATAGTTCACTTCTATCTCCACTTGTCCTTCCGTTTTCCTATTAAGAGCAGAAAATAAAAATATTTAACTATTTATATTGTGTTCATGTGTAAATACAGTTAGTCAAGAAACACTTTACACAGATACATAACATGTGTAAAGTGTTTCTTGAATATGAATATATGAATATTTCGACTTACTCAGCGAGAACATCATTAAATACTTTTTTGGTGTCGTCGTTGCAGCTACTCTGACACTTCTTTTTGATTTCACTAACAACTTCGATTTTCTGCATTTCCTGGCCCTGCGAACCATGAAAATGCTCCACATTCTCTGGCTTTGAGTATACTCGAGCCTTATCTGCAAATATACGCGAGCTTTGCAGTCTTTGACGCGGCACACATATGCGGTTTCACCTGATTTTAACTGTTTGTTTTTAATGTAAATTTGTTGGTCCATTGGTGTGAACAACAATAAAGAGCAGCCCGCTCGGGCCCCCTCTTTAAATTCAAATCTTATGTTTTCGTAGTTCATATTCTTTTTTTTTACTTTCAAAAAACGACGCAACACACTCTTTGCAAACCCGAAATCAAATGGTTGCAGTTGCAAAGTAAAAACGAAGATCAGCAGCGGCGTACGCCAAAGTCCAACTGACGTTTACACGGAAAAAAAAGAATGTAATCTTTTCTACATTTGATTTCAGGTTTGCAAAGAGTATGTTGCGTCGTTTTTTAAAGTTACAAGAAAATCGACTACGAAAATATCAAATTACACTTTAATGATGAAATGCAGCCTGCTTCCCAAAATCACAATTTTTGATAAATTATGATATCATAGTTGTGTATGTAAAATTACAAATATTTCTTAAAGTGTACGAAACAGTTGACTAAAGAGATTCATAGAAAAACGCGCACTTATAGTGCGTGTCTATGCTTTTCTCATACATATGTGAATGTGTACATGCATGTATAGGACCACGCATTTTTGGCACAATAGAATTGAAGCATATAGTATAAACATACATACATATACATACATATGTACATACATATGTACATATCTTCGCGCGGGGATATATGTATGTATGTACGTACATACATACATGTATCGTCATTTTTAGTTCGGCGGAGATATGTCGTTTAGAAAACGTCATACCTCCGCTCGGAGATATGACGTTTGCAAAACGACATAGCTCCGTCAGAAAAAAGCGACATAATTCCGCCCGAAAAGTGTACTGGGCGGAGATATGTCGCTATGCCTCTGGGGTTACCCTGCATTATGCCCCCGTTTCCTCTATTCTGCCTACGCCCCCCTTGCTTTTGCCTATGCTTCTGCTTATGTCTTATTGAAATACTCCAGATTTAGCCCCCTGTGACTATTTTTTGTTTCCAAACATGAAGAAATGGCTCGGCGGTAAGAGATTCGGGTCAAATGAAGAGGTCATCACAGAAACAAACGACTATTTTGAGGGCCTTGAGAAAACCTATTATTTGGAAGGAATAAAAAAATTGGAAAAACGCTGGACTAAATGTATAGAGCTAAAAGGAGATTATGTTGAGAAATAAAACGCTTCTTTGACGAAAAAAATATATTTTATTCAAAAAGTCACGGACTTATCAAACGACCCGTATACTGGGCTTAGAGATAGCTTAAATGTATTTATTAAATATAGGGTAACGTATATAGGTTAACAACAAAATGTGGCGTCGCTTCATGCGGCGTCACACCCCCCCCCACCCCCCTTACTTCACCGGGGATTAGGTGGACGCGTGCCAAAATAAACGGGGTGGACTTCAGTTCCGCTCGCGGAAGGTCACTGCCCCGTGCTGGTTGACCCGTGCGCGGTATTTGACGCCGTCTCCCTCGACCAACAAGCACGCCGCCTTGCGAGGGTGTCGCTCCATGTGGGCTCGCACCTTCTCAATCGTCCGTCTGGGTAGCCAGTGGTCGAACGTGGGCACCCTCCAATCCCTGGGTGCGGGGGCCCACTGTTCGGGGTGTCGTCGACCTTGGACCAGCGGGGTAGCCAATGCAACGGGGTCGGGCGAAGGGGTGTCGGAGGGCTCCGTCCGCACCATCGCCAGCAACGCCTCTCCGAGCTCGAGGCGGTGGTCGAGCACCGGTCGCCAATGGGGACGTGCGAAGTCCTCGTCGTCATCCGACCCCTCCTCGGAGGACGAGGGGAACGGCCCGGCCCGCACCTTCATATACACACTCCTTCCTTTAAGAATGCTCTTCTTCTTTCAAAAACTTCAAAATGTTCTAAATTTTCAAAATTTTCAAAAATTTCTCAAATTTCAAATTTCAAAAATTTCAAAAACTTCAAAAATTTCAAAATTTCAAAATCTTCAAAAATTTCAAAAATTTCAAAAATTTCAAAATTTCAAAAATTTTGAAATTTTGAAAAATTTCAAAAAATTTCAAAATTTTCGAAAACTTCAAAATTTTCAAATATTTCAAAATTTCAAAAATTTTAAAATTTCAAAAATTTCAAAATTTCAAAAATTTCGAAATTTCAAAAATATCAAAATTTCAAAAATATCAAAAACTTCAAAAATTTCAAAAGTTTCAAAAAAATCCTAATCTCATCCTCCAGTCGTTGAAAATAGCGAGGGGGGAGGAAGAACTCCATGAACTCCTGCTTGAACTCCTCCCAGGTGACTTGGTAAAGGGTGTTGACTCTGAACCAATCCTCCGCCTGGCCCGTCAGCACATTCGCTACCGCTTGTGGTAACTGTTGGGGTTCGATGCCGTACAGCTGCTCGATGAAACTCCACGGATCTGTAGCGTCGCCGTTGAAGGCTACGCCCCATTTCTGGACTCGATCGGCCAGCTCGTATGGAGCTATCCATCGGTGACCCGGTTCGTTAGTCCTACTATGGGCTGGAAGTGCTGTGTTGGACGCTGGAGCGGGCGGGAGGTGTCGGCTAGTAATGCTACTCGCCGGGCTCACTGCCCGTCGAACCCTCAGACTCGGTATGGAGATGGCGATTGCTGAGTCGTCTTCTATTGGCGCCGGCGAGGTATCGCGTGAGCTTGCTCCAGGTTGTTTCGGCTCCGGTGTGCCTGCATTGCCTAAACTAGCCTCAAGTTCCATCATTCGTTGCAGCTGTTCCTTCGACAGGTCGCCTTGATTGATGAAGGCTACCAGCCGGCTTCGCATTTCCTCTACCGTGCCGTTCGTGTCCAGTCCGAACTCCTTCAGAATGAGCTGGAGCTCGCTCTTTCGACGGAAGGAGATCCAACGTGTTCCCATGTTGAGTCTCGTTTTCACTTTTATTTCGTCACACTTTTGGCAGATCCTATCCTCGACGAATGTCCTCGAAGGGTATGTTACGTTCCTTGCACCGATAGTTCTTAGTTTCGTGCCCGATCGCGATTTGGTTTATAAATGTTCACTTGAGACAACGATAAAAAAAAGTGTTTTCTCGCGAAAATGTTTCCGACAAACGTGTACCGTGGGTCACTTTTATTGGCGGTAGATGGTTCACTGTGACTTGTTCCCGTTGTCGACTGGGTATTCACTCGTTCGATTATCTGTTATAAAAAGGTTCACTTTTCAGGACACGATCCTTTTAAGTGTTCGCGCAGGAAGTGTGCCGGGCTACAATGTCTGTCAACGACGTTGACTGCTCGTGGGTCGGGACGCGATTCACTTGCTCGGTATCTGCACCGAGTCTTATGTCCTCTTTAAGGAACCGCTTGCTTAAAAAATGTTCGCGAAGGGTGGGTATGTATGCGTGTGTCAACGATGTTGACTGCTTGTGGGTCTGGACGCGATTAACTTCCTCGGTGTTCGGTACAGAGTATTATATACCCTTTGACTGGGCGATGTCGCCGCTCGGGTTTGTCGGCGCGGGAGAAAAAATGGTTAAGCGGTGTAGAACAAATCAGAAAGTCTAATTTTTGGCGCATACGTCAGTGTGCGCAGTAGTCGTAGGCATGGGTGGAACTTGTCCTACGACTTATGTGAAAACTCTGTTTCGTATGCCTGACTCGATGTACATGTGTATGTATACTTGCTACTGCTGCCCTCTATGAGACTTGTACGGTGGGTCTTATGCCTCTCTACTATACCCTGCATGAATTAGCTATGTGGGGCTTTAATCCACGGAAAGATGTTAAAAATTCTCAAAACTAAATGTCTAGTCATAGTAGGGATGTTTTCTCCGGCTGGGGTACATATCTCAGTCTCGCCAGGGTCTTTACAGAAAATTTATAAATACTAGGACTACTATGACTTTAGTAAGAGAGAAGCTACTAGTTGGTCATACCCTACTGGGGTATTACAGGGTATAGGGGACACACGTGGTCTATGTCACGCACGTGTACTCGTTGACCATGTGGCTTTCCACCTGGATTTTACCGCCACGTGGTACTGTTGGGGCCTACGTGCATGTGTCGCGTGTCACGCGTGCCTGGATGGCGGCTGCTCGTGAGAAACGCACGTGGCCGCGGGTACTTTCGTTTGCACTCCCCAAGTCGCTCGTTGGTGTATTCCACCACCCGCAAACTAGTTAGAGTGTACGCCCACGCACCCCGCTTCCCAACTATCGCTGACTCACGACGCCGCTCACGATTGGCCGCTGACCGTGCAGAACGCCCGTGACCGCAGGTACGTTCGCCTGCACTCCCACAAGTCACTCGATGGTGTATTCCACCACGCCGCAAACTTGTTAGAGAACACGCTCACGCACCCACTCGTCACCTAACGTTCACTCACGACACGGACTGTGCGTGTGTACGCTCAGAATCGCTCACTGGCCAGCGGAGCACCGGCATGCCAGAAAAGCGCTACTCTGCGAATACACACTCACACGGGCACACGCGTACACGACACTTTTCGCACAAATGCTCTAGAGTGGATAGAATTTATCACTGGGTATTTAAATAATCACGGCTGGTTTTGTTTCGGTATATCAATAACATGGTTTTATTATCTAAATCGCTTATGGTTTCCTCGCACTATTTCTTATCCTAGATGGTCCCTGCCTTCCTGCCTACTTCGCACCATTACGTAGCTCGAAAATCCGAGCTCTAAATATTTGAGTCTTACTGCTCACCTTGATCCTCCTGCGACAGGATTCATCTT
The DNA here is from genome assembly GCA_018904165.1 of Zaprionus camerounensis. NCBI lineage: Eukaryota > Metazoa > Arthropoda > Insecta > Diptera > Drosophilidae > Zaprionus > Zaprionus camerounensis. The sequence continues at coordinate 128,061 of JAEIFS010000354.1, forward strand.
CGTCTGGCTCGTAGGTCCTTGGGCTGGTCACTTTTCCTTTTATTCACACTATTTTACTTTCCACTGGTTTTAATTCCCCGCGGGAAGAGCTTGCTGCCGGCTTATTTGCTACTCACGAACGACTGCCCTTGGCCTAGTTGTCGCAGCTCTCGTTTCGCTGCTTATGCTTCGCTGCCTATGCCTCGCTGCTGCGTATGTCGCCGCTGCTTGCACGACGCCGCTGCTTGCATGTCGCCGCTGCCTTCGGCCGATTGTGCCTGGCTACTCGCACTCCGCTGCCTGCACGGCGCCGTTCGCACTTCGCTGCCTGCACGGCGCCGTTCGCACTTTTCTGCATGTCCGGCGCCGCTGCTTGCCTAGCTTCGCTGCTGGCTGCACGTCGCTGCTGGCTGAGCGTCGCTGTTAGCCTAGCGTCGCTGCTTGTCCGACGCCGTTGTCTAAAAATCGGTCGCCGCCTGTCTGGCGCCGCTGCCCTAAGCTTGGTCGCGATCCCGTTGCCAGTATGCCTTGTGCTGTCTGTGCGCGAGCTCTGGGTACCGAGGCACCGTTACTTGTGCAAGTGTGCCATGCTCCCTGAGTCTATGCGCGAGCTTTGGGTACCGAGGCACCGTTAGTTGTGCGCGCACAAGCTCTGGGTACCGAGGCACCGTTACTACGCATGGGTGTCGAATGTCTGGTGTTGGGGTAACGACATAAGTCCGCGCGACATATCTCCGCCGATCTTAAAACGACATATTTCCGCGCGGAGTTATGTCGTTTGAAACGTCATATCTCCGCGCGGAATAATGTCGCTACAAAACGACATAGTTCCGCGCGGAGATACTAATTCTTTGCAAAAGGAAAAATGCAATGAATTTTTACGTTTAAACTAGTTTTTTATTAACATAATTCGGGTTTTCTTAATTTTTTTTTTTACTATATTATTAGGTAATTAATTATGAACTAATTAGCATCGACAAAAATATAAAATTCATATTTAAACATAGCGAAATCAAACAAAAACAAAAATAGCGGGGAAAAACAACTGTCAATTAATTCTTTGCAAAATGCAAACATTTCTTAAACTTACAACTAACAGTTAAAATTATTGCTCTAAAACTATTAATATTTGGTATGTTGACCATTGGCTTCAATTACAGCCCTAAGACGTCTGGACATCGATTGAATAAGAGAATTTATATCATAATATTGAGGAATTTTCAACCATTCCTCTTCAATAGCCTTTATAAGCGCATTTTTGTTTGTTGGCTGTCTTTTGGCTACTTTCCTCTTCAACAACGCCCACAAATTTTCTATGGGGTTTAAGTCAGGACTCTGAACAGGTGTGTCGATGACTTTGGTACAATTATACAGCAGCCAGGTCCTGCAAAGCAATGATTTGTGCTTGGGGTCATTGTCCTGGTACAGCTTGTACCTTAATTTATTTGGTATTTGAGGTTCAACAAACCCAAATTCCTTTGCACTTGTTGGTAATTCATTTTTAAGTATGTCCAAGTAGAACTCCTTTTTTATTATGTCGTTGAAAATACGCCTTCCAACGCCTTTGGACGAGATACAACCCCACACCATAACAGAAAGTTAGCCAAACTTGACTGTTGGTATGATATTTTTGGGCTGAAGGGCTGTATTTCTCTTTCTCCAAACTTTGCTTGGTCCATCATGATAGTACAGCATTATCTTTGTCTCGTCGCAGAAAATTACATCATCCCAGTACTCCGCAGCTTGATCAAAGTTGGGAACAGCAAAGCTTAGCCGTTTTTCTATATTGACCTTCGAAAGTAATGGCTTCTTTCTTGCTACATGGGATGAGTATTGGTTAGCTTTGAGAACTTTTCTTACTGTCTCATGGCTGACGTCTTTATGGCTATCATTTTTAATTATCAGAGTCATCTCCCGTAGGGTTGTTAGTGGAGAATCGTTAACGGTTCTCAATAATTTTGATTGCTCGCGCTTTGTGAGCTTCGGTGGTCTGCCCATAGAGTTATTATGGTGCAGCCGATTTTCTTTTTCTGCCCGGATTATGATATTGTAAATAGTCCTAAGCTTAATATCAAACATTTCCGACAACTCCTTTGCTGTTTTACCCTTATAATAATTAAAATAAACTAATTGTATTAAATTTTCGTCAACTCGTTTTCCAGGCATCTTTAAATGTGTTAAATTATGTTGCAATGTGCACTTGAGTAATGCAAAATAGCAAAAGAAGGATAGCCAAAGCATAATTAAAGATAACGTACAAATTTTGGTGGAATTTGCAGTCCCGTTACTGAGTTTCATTTCTCTTTTCGATGCGTCTTTGCATTTTGCAAAGAATTACTTGACAGCTGTTTTTCTCCGCTTTTTAGGCCATGGATTTTAAAAAAATTCATGGACTATTGTGTTTGTCGGAACGGAAATGTGCGTAACAGGCAGAAGGAGGCATCTCCGACCCCATAAACTATATATATTCTGAATCAGTATCAGTAGCCGAGTCGATTGAGCCATGTCTGTCTGTCCGTCTGACCGTCTGTCTGTCTGTATGAACACCTGGATCTCAGAAACTATATCAAATTTTGCGACAACATACATATATATTGCAGTGTCTCAAAGTTTTTGTAAAATTTGGACACGCCCCTTCCCGCCTCTTTAAATCAGTAATAACTATTTAACAACTACAATATTAGCTCACGGGCGTTATGTGAAAATTTCATTTGAATCGGACTATAAATAAGTGAGATATGATACGAATTAAACTCACTTTGAACATATATACTTAAGCAGACCTAATTTTCACAAGCATACCGAGGTTCGAATCTAGCGTCAGACACACAGCATTTTAAACTTTTTATTTGCATTGTATGGTAACAGAATTGGTTCACAATGCAGCTTTGCCGATGGGCTAAGGAGTGAGGCAATGGCCGAGTGGTTAGAGTGGCGGACGGCAAATTAAATTGACTGTGAGAGAGTGCGTGTGGTGGGTGTGTGTGTTCAACTCCCGGTTGAGGCGGGTGCGGAATTATGAATTATCATTTATTAATTTTGTTTATTTATTTTATTCTAATAAACTAAAAGAAAAGTTGCAGTCAAGCGGACTGTAATATAGCAGCTACAAACAAATTAAATTATTTAATTAAATTTTAATAAAATATAGTTTTTCCTTATTTTGTTTTCATACTATGTTATGCAATAAAATTATAATAGTTACAAATAATATTTATCATTTATAAATAAAGTTTACTATTTTCATTATATTTAGCACGCATCAAAAAGACGCGAGCCAAAAGTAGACAACACCGTCACTCTCTCCGTATTTTGCCTGTTATGACTTTGCAAGTTCAATATGATTCTTATTTGATATTGTTATTTTGTCTTGCTCTCAATATTTTGGAATTAGAATGCTAGAACATAACAGCGATCAGAAGACTGTGGCGACGCAGCCTCATCGATATGAGCCCGATCTGGCAGCCCGGCACCATCATAAGCAGACGATAGTTCCACCGTTTCACTACAAGCCCTTTAAAAGTTGTGAATGTGTGAGTGGGACGCCCACACATATATATCCACATGTATGTATTGGCATCCCACTTCAACACACATTATTGCATGCATGTATGTACATGCATATGTACAATACAATTAGATTTGGAGTTGCTGTTGTATACCAACGAAAGAAAACTGACTTCTAATTAAATATATTGCGTACCAAAAACTTAAAAAAACCGCCCCTTTTCAATGTTATTGAGCTTTTAAAATATTTTAATGAAAAATAATGAAAAAGAAAAACTTTCGCATGCCGATCGCGGTAGCAATCGAACTCCGAAACACGGTCAACATTGTTGGCCTTACAGTCCGAGACATAATCCACTCAGCCACTGAATAACTCTAGCTAGTGTCAAAAATCAACAAGAAGCACATGAAATAAATTTTGGTACACGCTAGAAATGCATACATATATCTATTGCCCTCTCGCTCAGTCTAATGGTTGCGCCACTTCGCTTCTGCTGTGTCTATGCGTTCTTCTTCTTCTGTTCGTTAATTCAAATTGCGCGTGGCGTCGTAAACTGTATAAAATTGATCTCCGCCAAATTTTTAATAAAGCGCAATTTTCATTGCGAGTTTTAATAAATATCCGAATATAATTAAGTTATCTATGTCTGCAGATTGCAGAAATTAATTAATTTGGGGAACATTTAAGTTGCGGAGAACATCTCAAGTTGACTCACCAAAATTTAACTTTTTAAGAACAACTAGCCCCATTACATGTGCTGTAACTTCCCCTTGGTACTGATTATTTTTGATAATCGGTGGAAAATTCGAGCGGCGATTCTATTCTGTTATTTACAAACTTGTTTACGGTATACTAAGATAATCCATGGCCTTATACAGTCAGCACCTGACTGTAGCGTATTTTTTTTGTATTTTTTTTTATTATATATGTATATATAATAAGTAGCTAATTCGAACGGCGAAAATAGATAAGTTAAGCAGGTTATTAAATGTAGTATAAAGGCCATTTATAATACCTATTAAAGTAGAGAGTATCAAACAGTTTTTACGGTATCATAGGTCGAAGTGTATCCCACTGTCGGAGTGCCGATCGCCTGTTGCTCTTGTTTTTACATGATTTTATGGGTGTGTGGCAAGTGTGTATTATTTAATTATTAATTGTCACTATTCACTATCACTTATCCTCGCCCCAAAGGTGTAGATGTCGTTATAGATGATGGGTTAAAGATGCTTCCGCCGTTTTTTCGAAAATTAAAAGCTTTACTGCGAAAAAGTGCTTAGAGATATATAATATTATTCAAAGTATTGTCCTTCGCTAGCGACAGCTTTCTCACATCTTTCCGGCAATTTTCGGATCCCGACTCGAAAAAAGGAGTCCTCTTTTGACGCTATCCATGAAGCAATCCATTTTTCCAATTCTTCGAAGGATTGAAAGTGTTGATCTGCCAGGCCGTGTGCCATCAAACGGAATAGGTGGAAGTCAGAAGGGGCGACATCTGGGGAATACGACGGGTGGGGCAAGACTTCCCATTTCAGGGTATCCAGGTACTTTTTGACCACCACTCCTGTGATGGTTTCACCCGGTTTTAAGAGCTAGTAGTAAATCACACCGAGCTGATCCCACCAAATACAAATCATAGCCTTGTTTGTCTTCGGCATCGAAATCTCCATTTTTAAAACGTTGAAACCACTCCCGACACGTTCTTTCACTCAGAGCAGCATCACCGTAAGTTTCTGAGAGCATTCGATGCGCTTCAGCTGCATTTTTTTTCGAATTGTAACAGAAAAATAAAACTTCCCGCAAATGGCGAGAATTGGGCACATAAACGGACATTTTCGAGCGTGAATAATACGAAAACAAGAACAACTGTCACTGAAACTGCGAAGACAATTCGTTAGGCACTGTCCACACTCACTTTAAAGGCATTATCATCTATGTATTTCAACCAGCCTCAGTACAGCCACCTATCGGAAAACGGCGAAAGCAAAGTTGTACACCTGACATATCCGACTGATATGTCAGGATTACAAAATTTATCCGATTGATGTGTCAGGGTACACGAGCCGGGCTCAACCACGTGTGGTCTTGAGCCAAAGGCTGTGTTAAAGATAATAATAGTGCCGCTAGGGTGCTCCGTAGGGCTATTCAAACAAATGCCTAAAGAAAACTAGAAAATTATTAGGGTTTGCCCAAAAACAAGTATATGCTGTTAACAAAGTACTTACTCGATACTAAAATCAGCAAAACTTGTTAAATTTCCGTGTATGATGGCTTTCAAAAGTCACAATATTTAAATATTTTTTCACTTTGTAATATGTTGAGGCAGGTTACGTTGACTTGGCGTCATATGAGAAAAGAGATGGACCAAGGGCTTAAATATGGTAAAGCTCAACTTTTTGATCGATCTTAACTGTTCGATAGTTTGTTGAGAGATGGCTAGTCCTTAGAGACTTAACCAACACTAATATCGATATCTTAACGAAAAACCAGGGATGTACACTACAAGTATTAAAAACTGGTAATCACATTCAATCCAAACATCTTGTGCAAGCATAAGATGGAATTTATTATATAAATTAAGCCATCAATACAATAAACTTTGTTGGATTGAGGCAGACACTTCATTAAATAGTATTTCATTTCAATCATGTATATTTCTATCTCACTATTTTGCTTTAGGGCCGACTTAAATGGCCTTCTATCATGTAAATTATTGCTGTTCAAGCAGTCAAACTAATTATTAATCTTTTCTATGAACTTAGCCGTAGAAATTGCAATATCTTGGCAATCTTTATATGTCCCATTTGCCGTCCGTAATGTCCCATTTTTATTGCAGACGATACATATTTAACCTTAATTTTCTCAAATGAATTTGGATGAATGTGCTTTTTTTGTAAGCTTTGGGCATAATCTAGCTGAAGTGTTGTTGGTGTCAATTTCATATAGATACACAATTATTTTCCAGGACACTTTACCATCTGGCGTATCAATCATACCATTCATTAAGGTATTTCTAATTGATTTTATTATATGTAGAACATCATAATTGTAAATATTTCTTGATTATCAATAAAATAATATGGCGTTTCCAAATTCACTAAATTTCTCGCAAACACAGCTCTATTATTTGGACCCTGGTCGCAAACAATGGATCTAATATTAAGTCCACAGTTTCGAGCGGCTCTAATATTTTGAGTGATCGCCTCTTTTAGTTTAAAGGACGAGAGTTCAGTCGATGATGCAACATAGCTCAACACGAACAGTTATCGTAGAGCCCACGAACCATAAAAACGTAAATCTGTTTGCATAATTCCATCGATTTTTCACAGCCATCATCTTCAAACCCCTCCACTTCATCATGGTAGGAGCTATTTTGCAGTCCTTTTCTTATTGATATTTCATCAAATAATAAACTGGCTTCTTTACTCTTAGCCTCCATTTTGGAAAATATTTCTTTTAACATTGTGAGCACACTTTCATTGAGTACCGGGGTGAAGTTTTAAATTGGAGCCCATCTCACCAATCAAGCTTTTGAGGGAAGATTCAATTGTAAATCATCTCTCATAAAAGAATATTCCTTGGAAGAATAAAAGCTATAACCTTATCTTCTTCTTTCCACGATTGCTTGTTTCTGATTAACATTTTGCAAAATGTGTTTGAGATCTGAAAAAGGCCTTTCATTTCAAGAATATTGCATAGATTACTTTCTTCCTTTTTTTGTTTTAAATTTTTAAGCTTTGTCAATCGATGGAGTCGTACAGACTTTTTTAACTGTTTAATTTGTTTTTGATAGATTTTTATCTTATTTTCTTTGTCATTAACATCTTTAATAGCCGCCCAATATTATTTCCGCAATACAACTTATGTTGTTCTTTTTTAAGGCAATTGGAGCAAAAGTCAATCTTAATGTCATAGGCATTATCTTTCCGACGAATTTCCCATTCTAATATCCTAATAATATAAATAACGCGATTGACAGCTTAGATTGCCTGGGTGCAGTTTCAAAATATGACATTTGTTCACCAATTTCATCGGTAAACTCATATATGTACGTCTTAATTATGGCTCTCCTACTAAACGCAGAGTCGGCGTAGCCTCTGGCATTAATTTTGAACCACCTAAATATTTATATTCGAAATGTTGATTGCATATTAATGCTTTGTGAATATTGACATCCGATTTCAAATCACATTTTGAGATCCACTCCTGACGAAACACTTCGTTTTTCGAAAATTTAAACTCCGTCTGTTTCTCCGTCTTGTCGGGAAAGAGTTCACTGCTATCTCTTTTGCTACGGAGGCATGAATTAACTATGCAACGAAACCACTTTTCCTATTATTCTTGAAAACCTTATTTTCCATTTTAAGTATTTAAATCAATCAAGTGCAAAAGAACTAAAAAGGCGCGTAAATGCGCTTATGTGCAAAAGCGCGGTCAAATCGATGCATAGGAAAAAAATACAAACGCTACAGTCAGGTGCCGACTGTATAAGGCCATGGATTATCATAGTATACCGTAAAAAAGTTTGTAAATAACAGAATAGAATCGCAGCTCGAATTTTCCACCGATTATCAAAAATAATCAGTACCTAGGGAACACCAAGGGGAAGTTACAGCACATGTAATGGATTTAGTTGTTCTTAAAAAGTTAAATTTTGGTGACCTACGAGTCGACTTGAGATGTTCTGCGCAACTTAAATGTTCGCCAAATTAATTAATTTCTGCAATCTGCAGTCATAGATAGATTCTATCTGTCTAGCTTATTTATTTTCGGATATATATAAAAACTCGCAATGAAAATTGCGCTTTATTTGGATTAATATTAAAAAAAAAATTTGGCGGAGATCAATTTTATACAGTGTTCGACGACACGCGCAATTTGAATTAACGAACAGAAGAAGAAGAACGCATAGACAAAGCAGATGCGAAGTGTCGCAACCATTAGACTGAGCGAGAGGGCAATAGATATATGTATGCATTTCTAGCGTGTACCAAAATGCTTCTTGTTGATTTTTTGGCACAAACTGGAGTGGCTGAGTGGATTATGTCTCGGACTGTAATAAGGCCAATAATGTTGACCTGACTGACCGTTTTTCGGGGTTCGATTGCTACCACGATCATCTCTGGCATATGAAATTTTTTGTTTTTCATTATTTTTCATTACAGTATTTTAAAAGTTTAAAACATTTAAAAGGGGCGTTTTTTTTAAGTTTTTGGTACGCAATATATGTAATTATAACCTAGTTTTCTTTCGTTGGTACACAACAGCAACTCCAAATCTAATTGTATTGTACATATGTATGCATGTACATACATGCGTGCAATAATGTGTGTTGAAGTGGGACGCCAATACATACATGTGGATATGCAGACATGTATGTATGGGCGTCCCACTCGCACATTCACAACTGCATTGAAGAACGCATTGTTTACTTTTGGCTCGCATCTCTTTGATGCGTGCTAAATATAATAAAAATAGTAAACTTTATTTATAAATAATTAATATTATTTGTAACTATTATAATTTTATTGCATAATATAGTATGAAAACAAAATGAGGAAAAACAATTTTTTATTGAAATTTAATTAAATAATTTAATTTGTTTGTAGCTGCTATTTTACAGCCCGCTTGACTGCAACTTTTCTTTTAGTTTATTAGAATAAAATAAATAAACAAAATAAAATAATAAATAATAAATGATAATTCACACCCGCCTCAACCGGGAGTTGAACCCACCACTAACTCACAGTTTTTTTAATTTGCCTTCCGCCACTCTAACCACTCGACCATTGCCTCACTCCTGGGCCTATCGGCAAAGCTGCATTGTGAACCAATTCTGTTGCCATACAATGCAAATAAAGAGTTTAAAATGCTGTGTGTCTGACGCTAGATTCGAACCTCGGTATGCTTGTGTAAATTAGGTCTGCTTAAGTATATATGTTCAAAGTGAGTTTAATTCGTATCATATCTCACTTATTTATAGTCCGATTTAAATGAAATTTTCACATAACGCCCGTGGCAAGGTATTTGTCATGTAAGATATACAACTTTGGTTGTTGAGCTAATATTGTAGTTGTTAAATAGGTATTACTGATTTACAGAGGCGGAAAGGGGCGTGTCAAAATTTTACAAAAACTTTGAGACACTTCAATATATACGTATGTTGTCGCAAAATTTGATGACTCTAGCTCTTATAGTTTCTGAGATCCAGGTGTTCATACAGACAGACAGACGGACAGACAGACATGGCCCAATCGACTCGGCTACTGATACTGAGTCAGAATATATATAGTTTATGGGGTCGGAGATGCCTCCTTCTGCCTGTTACGCACATTTCCGTTCCGACAAACACAATAGTCCATGAATTTTTTTAAAATCCATGGCCTAATGATAATTGCATAATCAAAACAAACCAAGAAATCATAAAAAACCAAAAACAAAACAAGAGGCGCGTGCCAGTCACTTGCTTTGGCAACAACAAAGTTCTCGTGCATGCACACGAACATGCATATGAATATGTGCATGCACACACGCATAAAGTCAGCAGCAAAACCCACCCTAATTCAAAACAATTAATTTAATGAGATAAATAGGAGCCGTAAATTGCAACTTTATCCTGTTTATCTTACAGATTTCAAAATTAGTTTAAGCATCATACTAATATAAGATTTATAAAAAAAACCAGTAAGAAAAGCAACAGTCGCGCGGCACGCGACAGTGGGATACCCTTCGACCTACGTATGTACTCATATACATATGCACATGATTTGAAATTATTCTCGATAAATGGCGCTCGCTCTTCGCGCTCGCCTGCCTCCCTTGTTAGCTGACACAAGCACTTGGTTTTATGCTCATACTTTCTTGAATAACTTTTGTGTTTATTGTCCGATTGGATTGCAATTTAGAGAATAAATAGATATAACTATCAGCTTAGTATATGTTAAAGTCAGAAAGTTTTATCTTTAATACAACGCTTACAAATTGAGTTCAAAAATTAAATTATTGATTGGCGGGGGCGGTGGGCGTGGCACCCAACATTTGAAATAAACTTGATCTGCGCCGGCTACTCAGAAATGTGCATGCATGGTATCTCTAGCTCTTATAATAGCTGAGATCTGTGTGTTCATCTGGTCATCCGTACATCCAGACAGACAGACATGGCTCAATCGACTCGGCTAGTGATCCTAAGCAAGAATATATATACTTTATGGGGTCTGCCACGCCTCCTTCTGCCTTTTACATACATTTGCACAAAGTTAGTATACCCTTTTTTGACCATTTTCAATGGTCGATTGAGTCGATTGAGCCATGTCCGTCTGTCTGTTTGAAATTTCGAGATTACGTAGATATTTTAATGAGCTTAGTACATGTTAAAGTCGGAAAGTTGTATCTTGTATAGAGCGCTTACAAATTGAGTTCAAAAATTAAATTATTTATTTGCGGGGGCGGTGGGCGTGGCACCTAACATTTGAAATAAACTTGATCAGCTTATAGTACACAGAAGTCTTCCTGCCAAATTTGGTAACTCTAGCTTTTATAATAGCTGAGATCTGTGCGTTCACACAGACAGACGGACAGGTGGACAGCCGGACAGACAGACAGACATGGCTCAATCGACTCGGCTTGTGATCCTGAGCAAGAATATATATACTTTATGGGGTCTGCCACGCCTCCTTCTGCCTGTTACATACATTTGCACAAAGTTAGTATACCCTTTTTTGACCATTTTCAATGGTCGAAGGGTATAATAAAACAAAAACGGTTCATCCGATCATCAAATTTATTTTTTCATATTAAAGTACAATCCTTCCGGTTACTTATGGAATACAAGTTCGTTCAAATGGCTGCCTCGGCTGGCCTTGCAGTACGCCATACGGCCGATCCAACTTTTGAGGACATTTCCGATTGTTTGCGGCCGTATTTCGGCAACGGCGGCGCGAATGTTGTCCTTCAAAGCTTGAATTGTCGCTGGCTTGTCCACATAACACTCGTCTTTGACGGCGCCCCACAAATAATAATCCAACGGTGTCAAATCACAGCCCCGAGGCGGCCAAACGACATCAAAATTTCGGCTGATAATTCGGTCTCCGAAAACAGTGCGCACAAGATCGACCGTAACGTTGGCTGTGTGGCACGGAGCGCCGTCTTGCTGGAACCAAATGTTGTCCAAGTCCTCCTCTTCGATTTCCGGGAAGAACCAATCCGTTAACATGGCGCGGTAGCGTTCGCCATTGACCGTAACGGCGGCTCCTGCCGCATTTTCGAAGAAAAATGGGCCAATGATGCCGCCGGCCCAAAATCCGCACCAAACAGTAACTCTCCGAGGATGCATTGGCTTCTCTTAGATCACGTGCGGGTTTTCCGTCCCCCAAATACGACAATTTTGTTTATTGACGTAGCCGCCAAGATGGAAATGAGCTTCGTCGGAAAAGATGATTTTTTGGTAAAATTCCGGCCAAAGTAGAACTGCACTATTTTAACGCGTTCCTCAATCGTATACACAACCATTTTCGTTCAGCGAAAGGATAAAACTAACTTTCTGTCAAATCAGATGTAACATCAGTGTTACCACACTCAAAATAACCACTAGTTCAAAAAAAAATGTTAGATGGCGGACCCTGTATATACCTAAGCAGACCTAATTTACGCAAGCATACCGAAGTTGAAATCTAGCGTCAGACACATAGCATTTTAAACTTTTTATTTTTTTACATTGTATGGTAACAGAATTGGTTCACAATGCAGCTTTGCCGATGGGCTAAGAAGTGAGGAAATGGTCGAGTGGTTAGAGTGCCGGACGGCAAATTAAAAAGACTGTGAGAGATACGTACGTGTGTGCGTGTGTTCAACTCCCGGTTGAGGCGGGTGCGAATTTTCATTAATTTTATATTTTATTTTGTTTATTTATTTTATTCAAATAAACTAAAAGATAAGTTACAGTCAAGCAGGCTGTGATATAGCCGCTACAAACAAATTAAATTATTTACCATAATTAAATTTCAATAAAAATAAAAAAAATTTTATTATTTTGTTTTCATATTTATTATGCAATATGAAAGACAATAAAATTATAATAGTTATAAATAATATTAATTATTTATAAATAAAGTTTACGCATCAAAAAGACGCAAACCAAAAGTAAACAATGCGTTCTTCAATGCCGTCACTCTTTCCGTATTTTGCCTGTTATGACTTTGCAAGTTCAATATGATTCTTATTGGATATTGTTATTTTGTTTTGCTCTCAATATTTTGCAATTAGAATGAAATATGAATGCAAATATGAGGATGGAGACGGGATCTTTTGGATGCCGCTGGAGGGGCGCTGGCGGACTATGTCTTGAATACACCGGAAAGTACCCAGCCAAACAGAGTGTTCTAGGCCAACGGTAGTCCACCGTGGGATGGAACCAGCCCAGGAAGGAGTACGTCTCCATACACGTCGGCCCCCAGAACGCTGGATACTCTGCTTGGCATGGCATCGATAATCCGCCAGCGTAATACCCGGATAGCTGGTTTGGAGGTCCTTGTTAAGCTTTTGTGCCGGAGTCCTGATCTGCACATCTTCCATCTTCAGAGTCACTGTGGTGCAGAACTCTGGCGACGCCCTTGACCTAAACAAGGCGCGGCAAAACCCATATTTGGCAGAAAGGCCAAAGGCCTGTGCCAATGAGGTGGTCATGCGGCTATGTGGACTGCACGCGTGCAACAGCACGCGCACCTCGAAAATTTTGCCGTCCGTGTCCAGGTTTACTATGGCGGTCGGCATCATGCTGATCGCCACAAAAGGGGATGTCGCCAGGGACTCCGAAGGTGGAAGAGGCGGTACGGATGGCGAGGCGGTCTGCTTCTCCGGGTTGAGAGGTGATTGGGAGGTGGAGAAGCGTGTGGTGGCCCTCGCCGCATGTGCGACAAGTGCCGCCACTGCGACATGAACCCTTGGAGTGTTCATGGGCAAGGCAGTTCGGGCAGTATTTGTTGATCAATACTGCCCGAAGACGCTTCTCCGCAGCCAGACGCAGGAATCGTTGACACTTCTTGAGGGCGTGGACTCCTCTGCAGACTCGGCATCGAAAGGAGTTCACTCCCTTTGGCTTTGCCGGTGTGTGTGCCTTGGGTGGTGCCATCTCACTAGTCTGAGAATTACAAGGTGGATACAAAATATATATATTATATGTGTATATATATGTGAATATTATATATATTGGATATTGTGAGGGCCCAAACAGAGCCCCCACATTTATTTGTATAATTTTTATCTTATTTTCCTATTTTTAGTATGTAATTCTAGAATTTATTTTACTTCCTTTCTTTTAGAATAAGTAGCTGTAAGTTTACTCAGTATTACACTTATCCCAATGAAGGGAACTTTTTCAGTTTAACAAAACAAAGCTGTGTATAAGTTACGGGGTAGTCGAAACTACCGCAAAGAATAGGACTAACAAATACAGGGTATAGGCTCGCTTACCGAACCTTCCGCGCAGCAGCACAAGAGACGCCGACGCCAAGGAAAACCACCACCATGCACCTAGCGGCCGAACGCAGTCGAGAGAGCACCAGCAGAGAAGAGCGCAACAGAATACCAGCAGAAAGAGAGCGGCAGAACAACGGCCGAAGGCGCGCAACAGAACACCTGCAAGGAGAGGGCACGGCAACCGCAGCAGAGCAGCAGCCGAACGAGCGCGAGAGCGATAGCCGAATATCGAGCGCTGCAGCTACAGCCGAACCTAAGCCAAAACGCATGCGAGACAGGACAGCCGCGGGCAGCGGAGAGGGGAGGAAGCTACGATGCACTTGCGTCGCCGCAAAGTGTGTGGTCGGCTTAAGTTCTGCGACTGCGCTGCCCAAAATCTAACGCCGGCATTTGGGAGGCTGGGTGAAATTTTGGCGCGAGGAGGATGATTAATTAAGTGGTGACGCTGGAAACTGACGGGCGCAAAATCGCGACACAAACAAAAGCAGTGACGCTGAAAAACTGACGGGCGAAACAAAGTCGCGACCAAGGAAGAGTGACCGCGAGTGTTAAAAATCAATCCCCACAAGGAGGACAGCAGAGGATCCGGAGGAAAGCCAGGAGGACGCGTAGAACAAGGTGAGCGAGCCACTTGTTGGCCGTCTTATTAGGCAGGGCCCGTTAACGGGCAAGATAGTGTAACGGTGCATAGGTAGGGCAAGGGCAGGTAGAAGAAGTGGAAAAAAATAAAGCAGAAAAATATAAAATGAAAGAGGGGGACGTGACTGCCGGGAGCGGGCGTGTTAGTACTTGTGTGTGGGTGTGCGCGTGCAGTGGCGAGGACGTGAGACTGCGTGGTCCAACTGTTCCAGAGTTCCGCTGGTGCGCTAGAAGGTCAATACCCAGCGCATACAGTGGAACTCCGGGAACAGCCGCAAGTCGGTGATCTTGGTAGTCCGTGGTCGATACCCGGCTCCGAGATCAACCGAGAAGCGGAGGCGACCACTAGTCGCACGTCGGTAGCTCCTGCACGTTATCGTCGACACAGAGAACGCACGTCATACGGCAGAACCCAGCCGGCCACGCCGTCTGGTAGAACACCATGTGTTCGTCTTTGTGGTGACCCCCATATCAGAAGGCCACTTTTCCTCCTTTCGTCTCGGGTCTCAGCAAATTACAAATATCCTGCAAAGGGGCTCTGGCGCGACTGAGCTCACCTCAGCCCGAGACACTACCTTACAGGTGGCGCCCGAGCAGGGACCCTGAGACAGGAAAAAACAAAAAAAACTAATGACAATAGATAAGTGGCCTAAAGAACCACTAGGCCGACTGAGGAACCGGGGGAGGGGCCATGAGGGCAGAGCACGTGACAGCAGTCCAGGCACATGTTACGCATAAACAATAGGAAAGGTAAACAGTTGATGAAAGGGAATGCAGAGCAAGAGGGAGAGTAAGAGAAAGAGAAAGGGGAGGAGAAGAAGATGGATCAGGAGCCCGGGGCTTAGACGAACATAACTTACTGCCTGTAATAGTCACCTTGTTCGTATACGCCCACCCAGACACACGAACACACACACAGACAGACACACGAACAAGGAATACACAGGGAGTATGGAGCCAGAGTTAAGAGCAAGGGAAACAGAGACAGGGACATAGAACAGGGCACAGACGAGACAAAAGACAGAAGGCATAGGCATAAGCAAGGCGGAGAGCAGAATTTAGGTTTAGCAAGGAAATAGTTAAGCAACGCAGAGGCAAGAGTTAGGATTAAGCAAGGATAGGATTAAGTAGGGGAAAGGGTAATGACGGACGACAGGGACACGAAGGACAGACACGGGTAACGCCAGGAACGAGGAAAACAGTATACCTTTAGACACGAGGCCCCGTAGGGAGACGCCTAGCACCACACTTCTCGCCTCGTACAACTCGACGAGAGAGGGACCTGCCGGGTCGCCATCGGGGGGTGAACTAGCCGACGTCTACCGCGAGACACGATCGGGCCACCCGAAGCCCGACGAATTGGGTATATAAGGCTGTCTGCTGGCTAGCAGAAGGCAGTCAGTGACCAGCCTCCGCAGTGAACACATCAAAGCAAGCCTAAAAGTGAAATAAAGAAGCAACGTGAATAAACAATAAAGAAGGAATCCTTCGCCGGGCGAACGTACAACTGGGAGCATCTTGCACGTAGGTGCAGATGCTAATACGACCAGTTGCACTGGACGACGTGCTGCTTAGCCTGGATTTCCTTGGGGCCATTGGCGCGAACCTGGTCTGTGGAGGAGCAATTCTCCACCTGGGAACCCGAGCTACCAGGGCAGACACCCACAAGGACATAGAACATCGTGATGCAGCCGGCAACCGCGCGGCTGGCATCAACCTCAAGGACAAGCATAAGGAGCATCGTGATGCAGACGGCAACCGCGCGGCTGGCATCAACCACAAGGACAAGGATCATCGTGATGCAGCCGGCAACCGCGCGGCTGGCATCAACTACAAGGACCTGCTGGGGGCAAAGGATGACGAAGCAGTGCGGAGGAACCCATTCTGTAAGAAGGACAAGGCAGGAGAGAGGACCAGCAAGCAGGAAGAGATGAGTCGGCACTCATCCACGAACAGGACTCGCCACCGTGGGCACCCTGCTCGAGGAACACCCGTCGACACCAATACTGGAACCACGGATCGTGGAATTCTTGGAGGAGGAACTCACCAAGTTCGACGGGCTATCCGGCGTTTCCAAGATCACTGAGCATGTGATCGTAATGAAGGATGAGCGACCAATCAAGCAGCGTTACTACCCAAAAAACCCAGCAATGCTACAGATCATCAACGCACAGATCGATGAATTGCTCAAGGAAGGGTGCATCGAACCCTCTAAAAGCCCACACAGCGCCCCAATCGTCTTAGTAGGAAAGAAGACTGGCGAAACTCGGATGTGTGTGGATTTTCGGCAACTGAATGCACGTTCCATTCCGGATGCATACCCCCTTCCACTTTTTAACTCTATTTTGGAAAGACTCCGAAACGCACGATTCATCAGCACGCTGGACCTGAAGAGTGGATACTGGCAGATACCCATGGCTAAGCAGAGCCGCGAGTGTACCGCATTCACGGTACCCGGCAGGGGTCTATTCCAATGGAGGGTAATGCCATTCGGGTTACACTCTGCTCCCGCGACGTTCCAACGCGCCCTGGATCGGGTGATAGGACCAGAAATGGAACCGCACGCTTTTGCCTACCTGGATGACGTTATAGTCATTGGAACATCGGTGGAGGAACATATCCAAAACCTGCGCAAGGTTTTCAGAAGGTTGAGGGCGGCTAATCTCCGCCTCAATAGGAAGAAATGTCATTTCTTCCAACGCAAGCTGGTATACCTGGGCCATGTCGTTAGCGAAAAAGGGATACACACCGATCCAGACAAAGTGGCAGCCGTGCGGAAACTACAGCCCCCGACAAACCCGAAAAAGCTACGCCGTTGCCTAGGAATAGCCTCCTGGTACAACGGTTCGTCCCGAACTGTGCCACCGTCGTACTCCCGATATCCCAGTTGCTGCGCAAGGGTCGTCGTTGGGAATGGAGGGACGAGCAGCAGGAAGCGTTTGACCAATTGAAGGCATTACTCATCGAAGCGCCGGTTTTAGCGTGTCCCGACTTCAGCCGGAAATTTGCTCTCCAGACCGACGCGAGCGACTTCGGATTGGGAGGCGTTCTCACTCAGGAAACCGAGGAAGAGGAACGAGTCATCGCCTATGTAAGTCGTCGCCTGATCAAGGCCGAGGAGAACTACTCTGCGTCAGAGAAGGAGTGCCTAGCAATTGTTTGGGCCATTCGGAAACTGCGTTGCTACCTAGAGGGATATAGATTCGACGTAATCACGGATCACTTGGCACTGAAATGGCTCAATACCATAGAGAATCCAACAGGGCGGATTACACGATGGGCCCTCGAACTCCAGCAATACCAGTTCGACGTACACTACCGAAAAGGGAACCAGAACGTGGTGGCGGACGCACTCTCCCGGCAGCCGATGGAAACACTGTGCCAAGTAAAAACAGAAGTGCTCAAGGACTCATGGATACAACGCAGAAGGAGGCAAGTGAAGGAAGAACCCGAGAAATACCTCGACTACACAGTTCAGAACGGAGAACTATAAAGACATCTGGGCCTAAAACCGGATGAAGAGGACTGCATCCCATGGAAGCTGTGCATCGGCAAGGAGGCCAGGAAGAGGATTCTGCAGGAAGGTCATGACGCACCCACCGCCGGTCACCTAGGGATCTGAAAAACCACAACGAGGGTCGCCCAGAGGTACTACTGGCCGGGGATGTTCCGAGAAGTAGCCCAGTATTTCAAGAAATGCACTGTCTGCCAGAGATTCAAAATCGTGCAACGCAAGCCAGCCGGGAAAATGCTGACGAGAAGAGTACAGGAGCCTTTTGACACTCTTTGCGCAGATTTCGTGGGACCATTACCTACATCCAAGCAGGGGAACACGGTAATACTGGTGTTCTTCGACCTATTCTACAAATGGGTCGCACTCGTCGCACTGCGCAAGGCACCGCACACCTCGAGAATGCGTTCAGGGAAAGGATCCTCGGGCACTTCGGAACACCCAGGACGTTCGTGTGTGACAACGGAACCCAGTTTACCAGTCGCTCGCTAAAGCGTTCTGCAAACGAGTCGGAATGCTGATCGAGCACACTGCGCCATATAGCCCCCAACAAAACCCGACGGAGCGGGCTAAAAGGACGATAAAAACCATGATTGCCCAGTATATCGACGGACCACAACACACCTGGGACATCCTACTCCCAGAGATCTCGTTAGCAATCAACAGCAGCGTTTCCGATACCACGGGATTCAGCCCAGCTTTCCTGGTACAAGGACGCGAACCCAGATTACCTAGGGCATTGTACGGGGAAGTTACTCCCTGCACAGGACAAAACGATAGTGATCCCCTCAGCCGGGCGAAACAAATGGAACAACTGTTCCTGGTGGCCAGAGAAAACGCGCAGCGAGCATCAGCCGAGCAAAGTCGCCACTATAATTTGAGACGAAGAGAGTTGAGACCAACACTGGAACATAGCCCGACTTCAACGAAAGGGGACACGAGAGCGACGCACCGTCCACATAGCCGACTTGAAGCCGTTCCAGCAGGCAGAAGAAGACCCGAGAGTAGACAGCAGCGAGGGAAAACATGGGTCTGCTGACAAGACTAACTAGTTATTAAGTTTTCTTTATGTAATCATTTTTTCCAAGAGCACCGTTACACCGTTCCGTAGGGCATAGCTAGGTAGGATTAGGTTCCCGGGGTATAACCGTGTTTATATCCCACAGCACAGCAACAAAAAAAAAAATGGCAAACCCTGGCAGACGACCCTGGGACGTCCGCCGCCAAGACGTAGAGGAGTGGCTTGACGGGCTGCCGGCAGTATTGCCCGAAGGGGAACAGCCCCTACCACCAGAGGCGGCTGACTTGGCGCAGCTAGTGGGTGAAATTGACGATGATGACGTCAGCACCATCATCTTCCCCGGTTTGCTGCCCCTGGCGGTCCCGTTGGTCAGCTCAACCACGCACACTGCGGAACCAACCTGCTCCCGCTTGCAAGTGCTCTCGGACGAGGGAGGCTTGTCGTCCACCCGCCCAGGAAGAGCCCTCCGCTGGGTCGACCCGGAGGCGCCGTTGACATCGGCCGAAGCCGCCGAGAGAAGCGCTAACATGTTGGCCGCGCTGACACCCCCATGTCAGCTCGAGGAGTGGGAGGAGAACCTCCAGTTCACTTTGGAAGAGGACGCCGGGAGGAGATCGCCAACGCCCTTTTTGTGCCCCGCGAAGACTGGGTCGAAGCCCCACCCTCGTGGCAAGTGACCACGCCCGGGCGCCGGCTGCCCGACCCAGTGGTAGACCACGTGCGGGTCCAACTGAAGGAAGGCGTCCACCGACGCGTGAGGTTTGTCCTACATCTGGACGGAGCCACGTTCCGCGTGACGTTGACACCATTGGCATAGTATGGGGGAGGGGGGATGTGAGGGCCCAAACAGAGCCCCCACATTTATTTGTATATTTTTTATCTTATTTTTAGTAATATTTAGTAATTCTAGAATTAATTTGACTTCCTTTCTTTTAGAATAAGTAGCTGTAAGTTTACTCAGTATTACACTTATCCCAATGAAGGGAACTTTTTCAGTTTAATAAAACAAAGCTGTGTTTAAGTTACGGGGTAGTCGAAACTACCGCAAAGAATAGGACTAACAAATACAGGGTATAGGCTCGCTCACCGAACCTTCCGCGCAGCAGCACAAGAGACGCCGACGCCAAGGAAAACCACCACCATGCACCTAGCGGCCGAACGCAGTCGAGAGAGCACCAGCAGAGAAGAGCGCAACAGAATACCAGCAGAAAGAGAGCGGCAGAACAACGGCCGAAGGCGCGCAACAGAACACCTGCAAGGAGAGGGCACGGCAACCGCAGCAGAGCAGCAGCCGAACGAGCGCGAGAGCGATAGCCGAATATCGAGCGCTGCAGCTACAGCCGAACCTAAGCCAAAACGCATGCGAGACAGGACAGCCGCGGGCAGCGGAGAGGGGAGGAAGCTACGATGCACTTGCGTCGCCGCAAAGTGTGTGGTCGGCTTAAGTTCTGCGACTGCGCTGCCCAAAATCTAACGCCGGCATTTGGGAGGCTGGGTGAAATTTTGGCGCGAGGAGGATGATTAATTAAGTGGTGACGCTGGAAACTGACGGGCGCAAAATCGCGACACAAACAAAAGCAGTGACGCTGAAAAACTGACGGGCGAAACAAAGTCGCGACCAAGGAAGAGTGACCGCGAGTGTTAAAAATCAATCCCCACAAGGAGGACAGCAGAGGATCCGGAGGAAAGCCAGGAGGACGCGTAGAACAAGGTGAGCGAGCCACTTGTTGGCCGTCTTATTAGGCAGGGCCCGTTAACGGGCAAGATAGTGTAACGGTGCATAGGTAGGGCAAGGGCAGGTAGAAGAAGTGGAAAAAAATAAAGCAGAAAAATATAAAATGAAAGAGGGGGGACGTGACTGCCGGGAGCGGGCGTGTTAGTACTTGTGTGTGGGTGTGCGCGTGCAGTGGCGAGGACGTGAGACTGCGTGGTC
The DNA here is from genome assembly GCA_018904165.1 of Zaprionus camerounensis. Lineage (NCBI taxonomy): Eukaryota > Metazoa > Arthropoda > Insecta > Diptera > Drosophilidae > Zaprionus > Zaprionus camerounensis. The sequence continues at coordinate 149,125 of JAEIFS010000354.1, forward strand.
CAACTGTTCCAGAGTTCCGCTGGTGCGCTAGAAGGTCAATACCCAGCGCATACAGTGGAACTCCGGGAACAGCCGCAAGTCGGTGATCTTGGTAGTCCGTGGTCGATACCCGGCTCCGAGATCAACCGAGAAGCGGAGGCGACCACTAGTCGCACGTCGGTAGCTCCTGCACGTTATCGTCGACACAGAGAACGCACGTCATACGGCAGAACCCAGCCGGCCACGCCGTCTGGTAGAACACCATGTGTTCGTCTTTGTGGTGACCCCCATATCAGAAGGCCACTTTTCCTCCTTTCGTCTCGGGTGTAAGAAAATAACAAATATCCTGCAAAGGGGCTCTGGCGCGACTGAGCTCACCTCAGCCCCATATATATATAACTTATATCTCTTTCCTCTAGTTTGAGGAAATCGGTCAGATCGGAGTTTAAGTTGTTCCCATTGGAGGACGGACTGGGGGCGTTGAAAACAACGCAAACTTTCGTAGTGGTGCTCTCAGGTTTGAACACAGCATGATGAGGGAGATAAAAAATGTTGTAGTCGTTACTTGGAGAGACTGGCCTCATATGGCCTAAATCTAAATACTCCTGAATAATGGAGTCGTACTGTTCTTTTAAAGGAAAGTTCCTCTTTAAACGACATTCGTTCTGGAGAAACTGAGCGAGTACGATGGACCTTGAATGTCCTAATTCGAAGGTTTCAGGATTTTTTAATGGGAGAGTAACGACATAACTGCCCTCTTTGGAAGTAGTGGAAAGAAAGTTGTTTTCACACTCTGAATTAACTTTTACCAGCTTGGCTGGTTGATCTTCCACAACCGAAAACTTTGTGAGAAGATCAACAAGCCTTTGTTCTGTGCTGATCTTGATCCTCGTTGTAAAGGGGGAAATGGTCGACTTGGATACTGGTCCAGTGAGGACCCAGCCGAATATGGTCTCTTGACCGATTAAAGTTCCACAAATTTTGGATACAGAGCCACTCTTCATGATGGAGCACGTCTATCTGAGAGCTCTGGTGGAAATGAGGATCAGCGAGTTGGAGGTTTGGCAAGTCCTTCAAAAGATCCTTGGAAATTGAGTAGGATGGAAGGTTACCTGCCAATTGGGGAAGAACAAAGGCTTCAGTTTTTAGCTGTAACCTGGGAATGATCGGGGAGCCAATCTGGAAGTGGCACAACTTTTATGGATTGGCTGAGATGGCTTGATTTAAGCCAGCTACTTGAACTTGCACGGTTTGGTAGGAGGGCTGTATGATGTTAAACATCCGTTCGGAAATGAACGTAGCCTCTGATCCTGGATCGATCAGTGCACGTGCCTTATGAGTCATGCCCAAATGGCAAACATTTATAAGAGCAGTGCCGAGAAGAACACCTTGTGTGTTCGCCGTGAAGTAATTCTGAATACTAGTCGTTGAAGGAGTGGACTGTATATTAGAATTGGGAGTTGATGCAGAATCTGCTGAAGAGGGCGCAGTAGGAGGGGTGCCACGATGCAGGAGTGTATTGTGGCGACCCTTGCACGTGAAACAGTTATGTTGACTCGTGCAGTCGTTAAGGATATGTCCTCTTGCAAAGCAGTTCAGACACAACTTCTGCTGTTTGATGAAATTGGACCTTTCATCAACAGCCATTTGGAGAAAGCGCGGACACAGACGTATAGGATGGTTCTCCTTTGAGCAAAGTTTGCAGGTTTGTGGTTTGCCTACAACCTTTGTCTCAAAAGAGTTGACCTTCCTCGTAGGAGGCTCTTTTCGAGCAGGTTTTGGACTAGTCAGTGCGCTTGTACTAGGTTGTACGTCCTCTATCGCTTCCAATGTGCGATAGCGCTCTGAAAGGAAATCTGACATTTCCTTCCACGACGGAATTTCAGCCTTGTTTTGTACTGATTGCTCCCAAAGTGACAACGTCAGCCTTGGGAGTTTAGACGAGCATAGGAAGACTAGAAGGCAATCCCAATTCTCGGTGCTGATTTTGGAGTGGTCTAGAGCCGTTAAGCAACTTTGTATAGTGCTTTGAAGGACTTGGACGGCGGCTCCAGACTCGTGAGAATCTGACGGAATGTTGAAAAGGATTTTAAGTTGGCTGTTGACTAACAGCCTCTTATTTTCGAACCTGTCCGTCAAGTTCTTCCAAGCAGAAGAGAAACCCTCGTTTGTGAGAGGGAATTTGGACACGATTGCCTTCGCTTCGCCACTGGTCTTTGCATTCTAGTGAAATAATTTATCTACCTGACCTAAGCCGGGATCGGAAATGTGGACCGCTGTGAAGAGATCACGGAAAGTTGGCCATTTAAGGTAATCACCGCTGAAAACTTTAGCATCGAAAGGTGGTGACCGGTAGCTTCGTGGGTGGAAGGCTACTTGTGCTGCTGCAGGTGCTGGAGTGGGAGCCGTTGCGGTCTCTATACTCTCATTTAACTGAGAGGCAGTTTCCTCGTATATGGAGTAGAAGTGGTCATACCGGGCTTGGATGGCGGTCTTGTCCGCAGCATTCGTCTCCGTTTGAGACAATGCGTTGGAACAGAGTTCATACTTGAGTTCTACAGTTCTTACTGTGAGATCTGATGACCAACTGAACGAGTAACTGGAGGAGTCTGCACCGAGCTTTTTTCAGCGTCCGAGAAGAAGGAGAAGAAGAAGTCTAGTCAGTCTAGTTCCGATAGATATCGATAACTTACAAACAGTGTTACTTATCTAATAGGTGGCTAACAGGCTTGCCACAGTACTCCCCCTCCAGTGATGCTGTCACGATATTTGGCATGTTTTTCCATATGTGCGAATTATTTTTGGAGTTTTGTCTTTCTGTTCATAATCATCATTTAGGAAGAATTCTGGTTTTAATCTATCGACAGAAATTGCTGTCTCTTTATCGCCTTTCCTTATGATGATAACCCGATCAGACTCACGTCGAATGATTTCGTAGCGATTTTAGTGGCTGTTTAACTGAATCGACTCTGACGAAAACATGTGTGCAGTCATGCATCACTTTTTTTGTATAAAAAATTTGTCTTTTATATGATGCGATGTTGCTGTTGGCCGAACTTCTCTCATATGACTGCGAAACTTTGTTAAAAACATCTCAGGATCAGATACGGCATCTATGTCGTCGAAGAATTTATTTGGAACTGGCAACACTGTGCCATATAGCGTTTCCGCTGCTGACGACTTAAGATACACTTTATAGCATGTCCGTAATTCCAGCAGAACAGTTGGAAGCATTTCAGACCAAGGAAATTCTGGGTGGCATATGAGTGCAGCTTTAAATGATCTGTGCCATCTTTCCACAAAACCATTCGATAAGGGGTAGTATGGATATGTTTACCACTGACCATCTTGAGCAGCTGCTTAAATAAGCTGACTCAAACTGACTGTCTTGGTCTGTAGTTAACGTCTTAGGCGTACTATAACGAGCTACCCAATCTGTCCAGAATGCTGTGGCGACTGTCTCCGCTGTCGTGTCTTTTAATGGCACCGCTTCAGGCCAACTTGAAAACCGATCAATAATCGTAAGAAAATAGCGATATCCTTGTTGAAGAGGCATTACTACGATGTCCATGTGAACGTGTTCATATCTGTTGTCAGAAACTTCGATTTTGCTGGGCTGAAGTGAGTTGTATTTATGAATCTTAGCCCGTTGACATGGGAAACAGTTGCGACACCAGAAAAGGACATCTTTGTTCATGCTTGGCCAAATGTAGCTCCGGCGTAATTGCTTCAGAGTTGCCCTGCCACTGGGATGAGATAAACCATGCACAGATCCAAAGACTCGATGACGCAGGCTCTGTGATATGTAGGGGTGTATTGTACCCGTTGACACATCGCAGTAAATAAGAGTGTTATCGTCGCCACGAATTGATTTTAAATCCAACGAGGAAGTGTTTAGCAATTCGCCGAGCTCGGAATCAGAATCCTGTGCTAAGCCACGCTCTGTTTGAGTTAGCTTTTTCGAACAAAATCCAAGGGGTTGCCAGACATCAGCAACCAGCTGCTCGAGTGAAGCGCCAATGGCCGCATCTGAAGCATCGCAGACTAGGGCCCAATTGGTGTTTGGCGTTGGATAAGATAACATTGTAGCGTCTGCTACATTCTGTTTGCATTCCTCGAAGACTTGTATAAGATCTGTGTCCATTAAATGATGCGCTTGTCATTCTTTTTAATGTCTCTTATCAGCTCCGTTAGTGGTGCTTGGGTGTGAGATGCTTGAGGTAGGCAACGTCTGTAATAATTGATATTTCTAAGAAATCGGCCAAGTTCGCAAATTGTATCTGGTCTGGTATATTTTTAGGCCATGGATTTTAAAAAAATTCATGGACTATTGTGTTTGTCGGAACGGAAATGTGCGTAACAGGCAGAAGGAGGCATCTCCGACCCCATAAACTATATATATTCTGACTCAGTATCAGTAGCCGAGTCGATTGGGCCATGTCTGTCTGTCCGTCTGTCTGTCTGTATGAACACCTGGATCTCAGAAACTATAAGAGCTAGAGTCATCAAATTTTGCGACAACATACATATATATTGCAGTGTCTCAAAGTTTTTGTAAAATTTGGACACGCCCCTTCCCGCCACTGTAAATCAGTAATAACTATTTAACAACTACAATATTAGCTCAACAACCAAAGTTGTATATCTTACATGACAAATACCTTGCAACGGGCGTTATGTGAAAATTTCATTTAAATCGGACTATAAATAAGTGAGATATGATACGAATTAAACTCACTTTGAACATATATACTTAAGCAGATCTAATTTACACAAGCATACCGAGGTTCGAATCTAGCGTCAGACACACAGCATTTTCAACTTTTTATTTGCATTGTATGGCAACAGAATTGGTTCACAATGCAGCTTTGCCGATAGGCCCAGGAGTGAGGCAATGGCCGAGTGGTTAGAGTGACGGACGGCAAATTAAAAAAACTGTGAGTTAGTGGTGTGTGGTGTGTTCAACTCCCGGTGAGGCGGGTGGGAATTTTCATTTATTAATTATTTATTTTTTATTTTGTTTTGTTTATTTTATTCTAATACACTAAAAGAAAAGTAATAGTCAAGCGGGCTATAAAATAGCAGCTACAAACAAATTAAATTATTTAATTAAATTTCAATAAAAAATTGTTTTTCCTCTTTTGTTTTCATACTATATTATGCAATAAAATTATAATAGTTACAAATAATATTAATTATTTATAAATAAAGTTTACTATTTTTATTATATTTAGCACGCATCAAAGAGATGCGAGCCAAAAGTAAACAATGCGTTCTTCAATGCAGTTGTGAATGTGCGAGTGGGACGCCCATACATACATGTCTGCATATCCACATGTATGTATTGGCGTCCCACTTCAACACACATTATTGCCCGCATGTATGTACATGCATACATATGTACAATACAATTAGATTTGGAGTTGCTGTTGTGTACCAACGAAAGAAAACTAAGTTCTAATTACATATATTGCGTACCAAAAACTTAAAAAAACCGCCCCTTTTAAATGTTTTAAGCTTTTAAAATACTGTAATGAAAAATAATGAAAAACAAAAAATTTTATATGCCAGAGATGATCGTGGTAGCAATCGAACCCCGAAAAACGGTCAGTCAGGTCAACATTATTGGCCTTATTACAGTCCGAGACATAATCCACTCAGCCACTGAACAACTCCAGTTCGTGCCAAAAAATCAACAAGAAGCATTTTGGTACACGCTAGAAATGCATACTTATACCTATTGCCCTCTCGCTCAGTCTAATGGTTGCGACACTTCGCTTCTGCTTTGTCTATGCGTTCTTCTTCTTCTGTTCGTTAATTCGAATTGCGCGTGGCGTCCTAAACTGTATAAAATTAATCTCAGCCAAATTTTTAATATTAATCCAAATAAAGCGCAATTTTCATTGCGAGTTTTAATAAATATCCGAATATAATTAAGTTATCTATGTCTGCAGATTGCAGAAATTAATTAATTTGGGGAACATTTAAGTTGCGGAGAACATATCAAGTTGACTCACCAAAATTTAACTTTTTAAGAACAACTAGCCCCATTACAGGTGCTGTAACTTCCCCTTGGTACTGATTATTTTTAATAATCGGTGGAAAATTCGAGCGGCGATTCTATTCTGTTATTTACAAACTTGTTTACGGTATACTAAGATAATCCATGGCCTTATACAGTCAGCACCTGACTGTAGCGTTTGAATTTTTATATTTATTTTTATTTTTTATTTATTTATTTAATGTCGACTAATGGCAGTCGACTGAGAAAGGATTTAACAATAAAAATTAAGAATTAAGAATGTTACATTAAAAATAATTTTTAAATGATGATAATAATAATTTATTTTATTTAAATTTAAAAATTAAAATTTAAAATTTAAACTGGGATAATAAAAAGAAACCGATCTAACATTTGTTGCAAAGGGATTGGGGAAAACCCAGTAAAACCCAATCAGATCGGTGGATTAGTGTTAATTGTTGTTAAGTGTTAAGTAGTTAAGAATGGATAGTTTGACCGAATTAAGGGAGGACTCTGAATTGAAAGCTCTAAACAGTCTATTGTAATCAGCACAGAGAACTCGAAAGGGATCATGCAAGCTATAATTGTTATGACAAAAGTCCAAAGAAAGTGGCAAAAAATTACGAGTTACTCTAGAAGGAATACAGAAATTGATTTGGTTAGGCAGAATAGGGGAATCAATGCTGTACTTGATTAGTTTAAAAAGAAACGTGACACCTAACATGATACGACGATTAGTAAGAGAAGGTAGGTTAATAAGATGGAGTCTACTAGAATAAGATGGTAAGTCTACACCTGGTACCCAGTTGAAACTACGCAAAGCGAAAAGTAAAAATTGCTTTTGAACAGACTCAATTCTATCTTGGTGAATCTGATATTGCGGCGACCACACGCAAGAACCATATTCAAGAATTGGACGAACAAGAGAAGTGTAAAGTAATTTTGTCGTATAAGGATCACTAAATTCTTTGGCCCATCTTTTTATGAAACCAAGTACTCGAAATGCCTTATTGACAATTTGTGCAATGTGACGATCAAATTTCAATCTATGATCAAAGAAAATACCTAGATCGTTTACCTCGGTTATTCTTGAAAGCGAGTTTAAATCAAATGTATAGTTGAAGACGTGATAGCTACCTCTGTAAAATGACATAACTTTGCACTTCAAACAGTTAAGATGCAGCAGATTATGCCTACACCAAGCAAAGAGCAAATCAAGATCTGTTTGGAGGAAGTTACGTATAGGATCACTATACGCCAAACAGAGTTTCACGTCATCAGCATACGTAAGGATATTAGAGTGCAGAAGTATTGAAGGAAGATCGTTGATAAAGAGGTTAAAAAGCAAAGGTCCAAGATGGCTGCCCTGAGGAACACCAGAAGTTACTATGATGGGCTTTGATAGACAGTATTTAAAAAGAACTCGTTGAGACCTGTTAGTGAAATAATCGGATATCCACAAAATAAGCTTTTGTGGAAAACCGATTAAATTTAACTTTTGAATCAAGAGATTATGATTTACGGAATCAAATACTTTACTGAAGTCAGTGTAGACGACATCGGTTTGCATTTTCTTCCGAAATCCTAAAGTAATGCGGGAAGAAAATTCTAGAAGATTAGAAGCAGTAGATCTTGCCTTTGATGAGGCGAAATAATTGATTTACTCATAAAGGTTAACTGAGCCGTAAGATTTTTTTCAAAAATCGTAGGTATTACAGACAATTTGGATATACACCTATAGTTCTTCACATCATTGTTAGATCCACTTTTGTGAAGAGGAATGGAAAAAGAGTTTTTCCAAATAGGTGGAAAATAACAGTTAGACAGTGACAAATCAAATAGCTTAAAAATTGGTTTTAGAAGTGAGTCAGCACAAAATCTTAGAACACATCCTGGAACTCCATCAGGGCCAGGAGAGAAAACAGGTTTAAAAGATTTCAGATCACTAAGTAAAGAAGTTTTGTTAATAGTAGGACAAAAAAGAGTGTTAAAATTATAAATAGGGTAAGGGTAAGGATGTATGGAAGAACTATACGGGTTAGTTGAGTAGGTAGATTGAAAAAGTCTGCAAACAAGTCGGCTGCGGCCTGATCAGTGGTTGCTTCATTTTCTCCGAAAGATAAAGAGGATGGGAATTTACTGGATCTACGTTTCAGATTGACGAAGTTGTAAAACTGCTTAGGGTCCTGAGCGAACTGCAAACGACAAAGACTCAAATACTCGTTGTAACAATTTGCATTTAGAGCAATAAAGTTTGTTCTAACAGCAATATATCTTGAGAAGTCAACAGGTTTACGAGTTAGTTTAAATTTTTTAAAATACCGAGATTTCAAATTTTTATACCCTTCGACCATTGAAAATGGTCAAAAAAGGATATACTAACTTTGTGCAAATGTATGTAACAAGCAAAAGGAGGCGTAGCAGACCCCATAAAGTATATATATTCTTGCTCAGGATCACTAGCCGAGTCGATTGAGCCATGTCCGTCTGTCTGTCTGTCTGTGTGAACGCACAGATCTCAGCTATTATAAAAGCTAGAGTTACCAATGGTAGGAAGACTCCTGTGTACTATAAGCTGATCAAGTTTATTTCAAATGTTATGTGCCACGCCCACCGTCCCCGCAAATCAATAATTTAATTTTTGAACTTAATTTGTAAGCGCTGTATGAAAGATGCAACTTTCTGACTTTAACATATACTAAGCTTATTAAAATATCTACGTATTCTCGAAATTGCAATCCGATCGGACAATAAACACAGAAGTTATTAAAGAAAGTATGTGCATAAAACCAAGTGCTTGTATCAGCTAACAAGGGAGGCGGGAGCGCAAAGCGCGAGCGCCATCTGTCGGCAATAATTTAAAAGCATGCGCATTTTTATATGTGTATGAATTTAACAAATTAAACTACACCGGAACATAGGTCGTAGGGTATCCCACTGTCGCGTGCAGCGCAAATGTGGTTTTTTTCTATTTTTTAACCTCATAAGTTCACGAGAGAACCAATGTGGCCTGTTTGACTTTACTGGGAAAGCAAGAGGAACACATTGGTCGAAAAATTAGTTCATGGAGTAATAAAAAAATGAGATACAAGTATTTAGGTCAGAACATGAATAAAAAAATGACCAATCATGTTCTGAAATTAAATGATTTTTTCCAAAATCGGTCTTACGGAAACAACGTGATTTTACTTTACGAGGAACAGATGCAGTTTGCTTTGGAGTAGGCAGGGCTAGAACAAGGTCAAACGTAGGATGGTAGGGATCTTCAGGATGTACTAAGGTATCAGTTCTGGAGATAGTGTTTAGTAGTGTATCAGAAGAGAAAACTAAATCAAGCATTCTACCGCTACAATTAGGAATATTATTAATTTGAAATAAAGATAGTTCTGATAGGCCATTTAAAAAAGAATTATAAATAGAGGGCACCAGAATACCGGATTGAGATTACCAACCAACTTCTGGTAAGTTAAAATCACCAAAAGCTAGTAGATAATCTCTATCAGATAGTTTGGATGCAACAGTTTGGATAGAAGAAAGATGGTCCAAGTAGACGGAAATGTCAGATGAGGGGGGTATATAAGAACAGGTAATATAAATTGAAATTTGATACAGTGTTACTTTTGCACATACGAATTTCAAAAAACTACTATGGTCAATTGAAACTAATTCAGAAGGAAGGTCTGACTTTACAGCTATTAGAACACCACCTCCTGTTCGTGATAAGCGATCACATCTGAAACAGGTGTAGGTGTCTGGGAAAATCGAGCAACTTTCAACTTCAGGTTTCAACCAAGTTTCAGTAAATATTAGTAAGTAGTAATCAAAGGATACAGAATCAGCATACAGCTTAGAAATCTTAGTGTTAAGGCCTCTAACGTTTTGGTAGGCAAGAAAAAGAGAGGTTACATTTTGACAAGAGAAAGAAAGACACGAACTTAGTTTTTTGTCGTCGTCTTATTAGGCGCAGTGGTCTGGTTTGGCAAAGTAAGTCTAATCGGCTGCCGATTCTTTTTCTTCTTTGTATCGAATTCTTTAACCATAATATGAGCTGGCCAAAAATCAGCCGTGCATATAAGGTTAAAGCATTCATTAGGAACACAAAGTTTAAAGGATGATACGTCCCGTTCATAAGAAAACTTAAATTTTTCTACCATTATCTCAGCGGCTTGTATTTTAGCTTGAATATAAGCCATGACATCTTCAGATGTGAGATCAGGGGCAAGCCTGGAAACAAAGATTTGCTTCCTCGGGGGAATCCCCGGCTTGGGCACCACTGATGAAGAATCAGTGGTTGTAGCCCTGTGTAAAGCAGACACGGGTATCGAGACTATGGTAGGTGATAACATAGAGGGCATTTTTGGCGTCATTGGCTGCAGAGACTCGTTGTTGACAGATTCGGGAACCGAATTCTTCTGAGCCGCCGATCTCGTTACCACAGATGTGGTGATCGGTTTCAACGGCTGTGTCAACGCAGTGCTATGCTGAGCGGAGGCGTTCGAAGGCAGATTAGCAGCAGACAGGGTTTCTTCTTTGCGCGTAGATTTTTTGCGCTTCGGGGACTCACTCAACAGCTGAAGACCATTAAATTCCGAGTCCAGCTTAGAGAACTGTTGAGATAGCGTACGAAAACCACTAAACAGTTCCCTAAAGCCTTTCCGTGTCTGCCGCATGAAAGATCTCATTTCACTCTGCACCTCACGACACTCCTCACAGCAATAGTGCAGCCCAATGCGCTTAGCTAAAGCATCAGCAGTTGTACCATTGACGTTGGCACATTTGGCATGTACGACGTTATCACACAGCCAACATAAAATGCTAGGTTGAGCGCATGTAATCTCGCTTTGACATGTTTTAATAGCACAGATAAGATTTCCTTCCATTATATTATGATACCACTGTAAAAGAGTAGCCAAATAAAACGTCCAAAAAAAACTAAGAGCAAACTACGTAAGAAAAGAGGGAAAATGCTAAGTAGGCGAGAGCACTAGGTGTTGTTACAGTAACTGCAACAACAAATGCACAGCGCAAGCGAAAGTAGGAGAGAGAGAGCGAACTGAAAAGAGTAAGCGAGCTCGCGACAGAATCTAAAAATAGACTAAGCTACCAAGCAATACAACAACAAAACTAAAAAGAGTTGATGTAAACAAAGAAGCCAATAGCAAACCAATTACCAAATTACCAAACAAAAATGTTTGACTAATTTAATAGAAAAGCAATCGCGAGTGAACAGATTACTGTATCAAAAGAATAGGAGAAAACAATATAAGAAGTATTAGTAAGCTTTTGTTACATGGAACACCGGTTATTCAAAGATATCTAATGAGATTCGGGGAGCAAAAGAAAACACGTCTGTTCACTTGAAGAGCTACTAGCTCAAGATAGCGTCAATGCAATCAGTTGGGGGGTTGATTCCACTTTTGCTGACGATATAACTCAACAATCGAACCTCTTGTTTAGCAAGTTGACATTTACTAACGTTGCTGCAGAGACAGTTGTGTTGCAAGATGTTAAAGACTGTGCGAAGATGTTGTTCATGTTCATCTGCTGTTGTTGATGCAATGAGAATATCGTCAATGTAACAATACACAAAATGCAAGCCTCGGAAAATGTTATCCATAAAGCGTTGAAACGTTTGTGTAGCGTTTTTGAGTCCAAAAGGCATTTTAAGGAATTCTACTAGTCCAAAAGGGGTGCAAACTGCAGTCTTTTTGATGTCGCTCTCAGCCATTGGTACTTGGTAATAAGCACGTACCAGGTCGAGGGTTGAGAAAATAGTTTTTCCGTGTAGTTGTTCTGCAAAATCGTATATGTGAGCGATTGGGTAGCGATCCGGTACTGTTACAGCATTTAACTTCCTATAATCGCCACAAGCGCGCCAGCTTCCATCCTTTTTTGTCACGAGATGTAATGGACAGCAGATACTAATAAAATACCAGATTTAATTGATTTTGCGGTAACCAATAAAATATGCAGAAACATGATAACAGCCCAAACGCTTGCAGACTTATCATCTGATCATTCGCCTGTCTTAATAGAACTTTTCAATCACCCTCACATACACAATCGACCCCAACGGCTGACAAGCAATTCAACAAACTGGTCAAAGTATAAAGAATACGTATGTTCGTATAATAGGCTTTCACCAAAATCAACTACAGAAGAAAATGTCGAGAATTTATCACAAACACTCGAAGCTGTCCTAGTCTCAGCGGCCAAGGCAGCGACCCCTGCTGAGAAACACCCTAGGAGCTACAAAAGAACAAACCGGGATATCGAACTGCTAGTGATACAAAAACGCAGCCTACGGAGAGAGTGGCAGTCAAGCAGATCACCACAAGCCAAATACAGGCTTAAGATAGCGACGCGTACTCTTGCCAAGGCGCTCAAACTAGATGAATCTCAATCCCAACATCGGTACGTAGAACAACCTACTCCTAACAGCACAAAATATTCACTGTGGAGAGCACACAAAAAGCTAAATACTCCCACGGAAACAATTATGCGACTACGCAGTCCTACTGGCAGCTGGCTCCGTAGCGATGAAGAAAAAGCGAGTGCGTTCGCCGACCATCTACAGAGCGTCTTTCAGCCAAACCCTGCAACCAACAATTTCATTCTCCCATCCGCATCGGAAGCCGACCTAGCACCTCAAGAACCCATCGAGTTTTACCAGAGTGACATATCAAATGCCATCAAAGAGCTTAAACCTCGAAAGTCGCCTAGCTTGGATTTGATAACCCCAAAAATGGTTCTGGAACTGCCAAAATGTGCTATTTTATACATCTGCTCACTATTCAACCTAATTGCAAAACTTGGATATTTTCCGCAACGATGGAAGAAGTCGGTAATCGTGTTGATTCCCAAGCCTGGAAAAGACAAAACGCAGCCATCATCATACAGACCGATCAGCCTACTATCCTCTCCAAGCTGTTCGAGAAAGCTCTTTTGTCAAAAATCGGCCCACACCTCAATGAGCACAACATACTCCCACTGCATCAATTTGGCTTCAGAGAAAAGCACAGAACTGTCGAGCAAATCAACCGCATCACTGCAGAAATTCGTACGGCCTTTGAGAATCGAGAATACTGCACAGCCATATTCCTAGACGTTGCACAGGCATTTGATCGAGTGTGGCTAGCTGGGTTAATATTCAAAATTAACAAGCTCCTTCCACAAAATACGCACAAGCTGCTTAAATCGTATCTTTGTAATAGAGCTTTTGCAGTAAGATATAACACCAGTATCTCACACGAATCTACAACCGCGGCTGGAGTGCCTCAAGGCAGCGTTCTGGGCCCTATTCTCTACATCCTCTACACGGCGGACATCCCTACAGACTTTCAGCTGACAACTTCGACGTTTGCGGACGACACCGCTATAGTTAGTCGTTCAAAATGTCCAATAAAGGCTACTGCACAATTAGCCCGCCACTTAACTTCTGTAGAGCGATGGCTGGCGGATTGGCGCATACAAATAAATGAAGGCAAATGCAAGCAGATAACGTTCACACTAAACAAAGCAAGCTGCCCGGCAGTGAAACTGACTAATATATGCCTCCCGCAAGTTAACGAGGTGACGTACTTGGGTGTCCATCTCGATAGGAGGCTCACTTGGCGTAAACACATAGAAGCCAAAACGCTACATATGAAAATGAAGGCAAGATGTTTTCACTGGCTCATAAGGCCATGGCTGTATAAGGCCATGGATTATCTTAGTATACCGTAAAAAAAGTTTGTTAATAACAGAATAGAATCGCCGCTCGAATTTCCCACCGATTATCAAAAATAATCAGTACCTAGGGAACACCAAGGGGTAGCTACTGCAAATGTTATGGATTTAGTTGTTCTTAAAAAGTTAAATTTTGGTGACCTACCAGTCGACTTGAGATGTTCTGCGCAACTTAAATGTTCCCCAAATTAATTAATTTCTGCAATCTGCAGACATAGATAACTTATTTATATTCGGATATTTATAAAAACTCGCAATGAAAATTCCGCTTTATTTGGATTAATATTAAAAATTTGGCGGAGATCAATTTTATACAGTTTACGACGCCACGCGCAATTTGAATTAACGAACAGAAGAAGAAGAACGCATAGACAAAGCAGAAGCGAAGTGTCGCAACCATTAGACTGAGCGAGAGGGCAATAGGTATAAGTATGCATTTCTAGCGTGTACCAAAATTTATTTCATGTGCTTCTTATTTATTTTTTGGCACTAGCCAGAGTTATTCAGTGGCTGAGTGGATTATGTCTCGGACTGTAAGGACAATAATGTTGGCCGTTTTTCGGGGTTCGATTGCTACCACGATATCGGCATGTGAAATTTTTTGTTTTTCATTATTTTTCATTACAATATTTTAAAAGCTCAAAACATTGAAAAGGGGCGGTGGCGGTAGCCGGTTTTTTTAAGTTTTCGGTACGCAATATATGCAATTAGAACTTAGTGTTCTTTCGTTGGTACACAACAGCAACTCCAAATCTAATTGTATTGTACATAAGTATGTACATACATGCGTGCAATAATGTGTGTTGAAGTGGGATGCAAATACATACATGTGGATATGCAGACATGTATGTATGGGCCTCCCACTCGCACATTCACAACTTTTAAAGGGCTTGTAGTGAAACGGGCTGCCAGATCGGGCTCATATCGATGAGGCTGCGTCACTGTTATGTTCTAACATTCTAATTGCAAAATATTGAGAGCAAAACAAAATAACAATATCCAATAAGAATCATATTGAACTTGCAAAGTCATAACAGGCAAAATACGGAAAGAGTGACGGCATTGAAGAACGCATTGTTTACTTTTGGCTCGCATCTTTTTGATGCGTGCTAAATATAATAAAAATAGTAAACTTTATTTATAAATAATTAATATTATTTGTAACTATTATAATCTTATTTTATATAAAACAAAATGAGGAACAACTATTTTTTATTGAAATTTAATTAAATAATTTAATTTGATTGTAGCTGCTATATTACAGCCCGCTTGACTGCAACTTTTCTTTTAGTTTATTAGAATAAAATAAATAAACAAAATAAAATAATAAATAAATGACAATTCATAATTCGCACCCGCCTCAAACGGGAGTTGAGTTGAACACACACGCACTGTCTCACAGTCAATTTAATTTGCCGTCCGTCACTCTAACCACTCGGCCATTGCCTCACTCCTTAGCCCATCGGCAAAGCTGCATTGTGAACCAATTCTGTTACCATACAATGCAAATAAAAAGTTTAAAATGCTGTGTGTCTGACGCTAGATTCGAACCTCGGTATGCTTGTGTAAATTAGGTCTGCTTAAGTATATATGTTCAAAGTGAGTTTAATTCGTATCATATCTCACTTATTTATAGTCCGATTCAAATGAAATTTTCACATAACGCCCGTGGCAAGGTATTTGTCATGTAAGATATACAACTTTGGTTGTTGAGCTAATATTGTAGTTGTTAAATAGTTATTACTGATTTACAGAGGCGGAAAGGGGCGTGTCCAAATTTTACAAAAACTTTGAGACACTGCAATATATATGTATGTTGTCGCAAAATTTGATGATTCTAGCTCTTATAGTTTCTGAGATCCAGGTGTTCATACAGACAGACAGACGGACAGACGGACAGACGGTCAGACGGACAGACAGACATGGCTCAATCGACTCGGCTACTGATACTGATTCAGAATATATATAGTTTATGGGGTCGGAGATGCCTCCTTCTGCCTGTTACGCACATTTCCGTTCCGACAAACACAATAGTCCATGATTTTTTTTAAAATCCATGGCCTAAAAATGAAACACCTGGAAAAGCTGGCTACACATCCAAATCCATTTGCAAAAAGATTAATAAATGTATGCAGTCATAGCCGACTGCGCCGCAACGACCAACCAGCCCAGCGTTAAGATATTAGGACACTTACGTGCATCCAAATACACTTACTAGGTAATTGTTAATTTTAATTAAAATAAGATTTGCATCTTATTGTTAGTCTCTTAATATAGAGAAGATTCAATAAATAAAGACAGATTAAAAAAAAACAAAAAAAAAAGAAAAAACAGATGCCTTGCTCGATCAACAAATTGATCTCCGATTTTGCGGCTACCAATTTATCACCAGCAAGACGACGAGGGCGATCAGCAACAGGACTGCCGGTGGTCTCTATGAAATGGCATACATCGGTGTTGTTAGTAACAGTGAGCTGTGATGTACGTGTTATCGCAATGAATTCCTGTAGCAGGCCACGAAAGTCAACAGCGTTGTCGACAGTGGAAATGGCTGTGTTACTTCCATCATTAAGGCGCGCGTTAGTGGTTAGACCTGTCGTTGAATCGATGAGTTGCTTGTTGTTGAGATCGATCAGCAATTGAAACTTTGAAAGGAAATCAGCGCCGATGATCGGTGTGTGAGTATTAGCAATGATGAAGGTCAAACTAAACTCCCGACGAAGTCCCAACTTTAATTGAATGACCTGTTTGCCATACGTGAAGATAGGTGTTTGATTAGCTGCATACAATACAAGATCGCTTTTTTGTGAATTTTGCTTAAACGCAGAACGCGGTATCACCGAACCAGAATCCAGCAGAAATCGTGTCCTTGATATTTGATCATAGACATGTAGGCGACTCTCAGGGGGTGCTGTCATATTGCTGACAGAGTATTTGCTGTCGCCGTGCAGCTGAACAGGCGACAGCCGTGTTAGTATAAATTTGCTTTGTAAGTGCAGCCAGGTCGGCACTTCTGAGCATTGTCATTGGTAGAAACACATCGTCGATGCTTTGTCGCGTCTTCCATTGGGTACGTCGTGTGATTTTCCATGTGATTGATTTTGCTTTTAGATATTTCATCTCTCCTTGTAGTTTTTCAATTCTCTCAGAAAGTGAACGTAAACTTTTCGCGACGTCTGCCAAAATCTTGGTGGGAGCAATTGCGTTGACAGCATCGGGTGTAGCAGCTGCGGCACAAGTATTGCTAGTTCCATTAGCCTCGAGCAGCCGGTCAGCAGTGGCTGCGAGTCTGTCCAGATCTGCTTGTAGCCACACAGTCAGTATTGGGCGAAAATCAGATGGCATCTCTGCAAGGAAAAGAGTGCGGATAATACTGTCATATTGCTCGCCAGGTGCCAGTCGACACATGTGAGCCAGAATATTTGACGGTTTTTTGCCAATTGCTCCTCCGTGCAACAAACGACGCAGCATGGACTCAGCAGACTCGGAGAACTTAGTTAGTAGACTGGCTTTGAGAGCGGGGTCAACAGCTGGTGGATTTTGGACCAAATCAGCTACACTCAATGCAATATCTTCCTCCAACTGTACAGTAATGAGATCGAACTTGTCCACGTCGTTGATGATGCTGTTGAGGCGAAATGCGCGCTCAACTTGTGAAAACCAGAGTTGTGGATTGATCCGAGTGAACTTTAGCACATTAATTTGTAGACGATGAACTGGCAAATTAATTTATTAACCGATATTTTTGTGTGTATGCAGAAGCAGCGATTCCTGGACACCTCTCTCGGCTCGAACGCCTACCTGCCCCGGTGAGTCTGTTCCTTGCGAAGATCCGCAGGGCCCATATTGTCCCGCCAAGACTGATCTGACGGCAACGACTCCAAGTACACGGCTGACTGGTGCCACGCCAGCAGCCGCATATTTTACCGGTCCGCCAGAGCCCTAGCGCACCTCCTGTGCAGGACGAACCTCTCCGTAGGCAAAATCTGCAGCGCGACTAGACGCAGCAAATCCGGCATTTTGGCCTTTAAGGCCAGATCTGTAGCAGCATCAGCCACAGACGAGTAGCACACCATCTCAGCTGCCTTTAGGCCCGTCTTTGCCTGCAGACTCCTTATATTCTTCTGTCTGGCGGCATCATCTACAATCGTCCATGACCTAAAAGAAACACAATATGTCCCATTAGTTATAATTCTCTAGATTTAAATTTCGTATTAGTTTTAATATTTTGCGTTAGTTTTGTCTTGCATGTTAGGTCCACGTGGGTAGGAAAGAAATGATTTGCTAAGTTACCTTTTCTAGGGGAGATGGGGCGGCCTTAGTTGGCCAGGAACGGGCTCGCCGACTTGGGTAATGCTCTGAAACTCCAGAGCAGGAGCATCACATGGTTGGGTGGGTGCGAGGTGACTTGGCTGTCACGAATGGCTGTTGTTGTTGTTTGTTTGTCCCTCGTAGAGTAGTTTGTGCCTGTGAACGAATGTAAATGTATTCAAATATGTGAAATATGTATTTTATGTGCATTGTGGTTTGTTTACCTTTTTGTCAGTGATGCGTCTTTTGTGTAAATACCGATGATTATCGATATATTGTTCGGACTGCAGGGCTGGAGGAAAAACCCCACCCCAAGTGCTGCTGAGCTAGCCGGCACGGCCCCACCGACAATAAGCAGTCCGTAACAGTCGATATTAGTTTGCTGCTCGTTGACACATGTTCATAAAATGCGTGGTATATATGAACGTGTGTGCGTTATTTCACGACAGGCGTTTGATGAAATTCATAGAGCAGATGCAATTAGTATCAACGTAGTTAGTTTTTATGTTCAAAAGAAGTTTTATGTCACGTCGGGGTCACCAACATGGCGAATTGAATACGCCATTAACTGTTCTTAGATAATACGCTTTATTATTCATTAAGTGTCAAACGTTTGAGTTATCAAAAAAGGCTCGAGCTTATTTCAGCGTCGTATTACTAAAATACGTAGGTAAACCAATCAGCTTAGTATATGTTGAAGTCAGAAAGTTATATATTTTATACGACACTTACAAATTGAGCTTAAACTAAATTATTGATTTGCAGAGGCGTTGGGCATGGCATTCAACATTTGCAATTAACTTGATCTGCGCATACAGAACAATTCATTCCGAGTATGGTGTCTCTAGCGCTTATAAAAGCTGCGATCTGTGTGGTCATCTTGTCAGACGGACATGGCTCAATCGACTCGGCTAGTGATCCTGAGCAAGAATATATATACTTTATGGGGTCCGCTACGCCTCCTTCTGTCTTTTACATACATTTGCATTACATTTACATACATTTGGTCGAAGGGTATAAAAATACGAATGCTACAGTCAGGTGCTCACTGAATAAGGCCATGGATTATCATAATCAGTACATAGGAAACACTAAGGGGAAGCTACTGCAAATGTAATGGGGCTAGTTGTTCTTTAAAAGTTGAATTTTGGTGACCTACGAGTCGACTTGAGATGTTGTGGCCAACTCCAATGTTCCCAAAATTAATTAATTTCTGCAATATGCAGTCATAGATAGATTCAATCTGTCCAACTTATATATTTTCAGATATTTATAAAAACTTGCAATGAAGATTGAAGTGATTTATTTGGAATAATATTAGTTTCGAAAATAAAATGTATACGGTGTTCGAGCAGCACGCGCAATTTGAATTAACGAACAGAAGAATAATAACGCATAGACAATGCAGAAGCGAATAGACAAATGTCGTAAGCAGTGTTGCCAATTTAGCCTTTTTAGGCCATGGATTTTAAAAAAATTCATGGACTATTGTGTTTGTCGGAACGGAAATGTGCGTAACAGGCAGAAGGAGGCATCTCCGACCCCATAAACTATAAATATTCTGAACCAGTATCAGTAGCCGAGTCGATTGAGCCATGTCTGTCTGTCCGTCTGTCCGTCTGACCGTCTGTCCGTCTGTCCGTCTGTCCGTCTGTCTGTCTGTATGAACACCTGGATCTCAGAAACTATAAGAGCTAGAATCATCAAATTTTGCGACAACATACGTATATATTGCAGTGTCTCAAAGTTTTTGTAAAATTTGGACACGCCCCTTTCCGCCTCTGTAAATCAGTAATAACTATTTAACAACTACAATATTAGCTCAACAACCAAAGTTGTATATCTTACATGACAAATACCTTGCCACGGGCGTTATGTGAAAATTTCATTTGAATCGGACTATAAATAAGTGAGATATGATACGAATTAAACTCACTTTGAACATATATACTTAAGCAGACCTAATTTACACAAGCATACCGAGGTTCGAATCTAGCGTCAGACACACAGCATTTTAAACTTTTTATTTGCATTGTATGGTAACAGAATTGGTTCACAATGCAGCTTTGCCGATGGGCAGAGTGAGGCAATGGCCGAGTGGTTAGAGTGGCGGACGGCAAATTAAATTGACTGTGAGAGAGTGCGTGTGTGTGTGTTCAACTCTCCCGGTTGAGGCGGGTGCGGAATTATGAATTATCATTTATTAATTATTTATTATTTTATTTTGTTTATTTATTTTATTCTAATAAACTAAAAGAAAAGTTGCAGTCAAGCGGGCTGTAATATAGCAGCTACAAACAAATTAAATTATTTAATTAAATTTTAATAAAATATAGTTTTTCCTTATTTTGTTTTCATACTATGTTATGCAATAAAATTATAATAGTTACAAATAATATTTATCATTTATAAATAAAGTTTACTATTTTCATTATATTTAGCACGCATCAAAAAGACGCGAGCCAAAAGTAAACAATGCGTTCTTCAACACCGTCACTCTCTCCGTATTTTGCCTGTTATGACTTTGCAAGTTCAATATGATTCTTATTGGATATTGTTATTTTGTCTTGCTCTCAATATTTTGGAAATAGAATGTAGAACATAACAGCGATCATAAGACTGTGGCGACGCAGCCTCATCGATATGAGCCCGATCTGGCAGCCCGGCACCATCATAAGCAGACGATAGTTCCACCGTTTCACTACAAGCCCTTTAAAAGTTGTGAATGTGTGAGTGGGACGCCCATACATATATATCCACATGTATGTATTGGCATCCCACTTCAACACACATTGCATGCATGTATGTACATGCATATGTACAATACAATTAGATTTGGAGTTGCTGTTGTATACCAACGAAAGAAAACTGACTTCTAATTACATATATTGCGTACCAAAAACTTAAAAAAACCCCCCTTTTCAATGTTATTGAGCTTTTAAAATATTTTAATGAAAAATAATGAAAAAGAAAAACTTTCGCATGCCGATCGCGGTAGCAATCGAACTCCGAAACACGGTCAACATTGTTGGCCTTACAGTCCGAGACATAATCCACTCAGCCACTGAATAACTCTAGCTAGTGTCAAAAATCAACAAGAAGCACATGAAATAAATTTTGGTACACGCTAGAAATGCATACTTATACCTATTGCCCTCTCGCTCAGCCTAATGGTTGCGACACTTCGCTTCTGCTTTGTCTATGCGTTCTTCTTCTTCTGTTCGTTAATTCAAATTGCGCGTGGCGTCGTAAACTGTATAAAATTGATCTCCGCCAAATTTTTAATATTAATCCAAATAAAGCGCAATTTTCATTGCGAGTTTTAATAAATATCCGAATATAATTAAGTTATCTATGTCTGCAGATTGCAGAAATTAATTAATTTGGGGAACATTTAAGTTGCGGAGAACATCTCAAGTCGACACACCAAAATTTAACTTTTTAAGAACAACTAGCCCCATTACATGTGCTGTAACTTCCCCTTGGTACTGATTATTTTTGATAATCGGTGGAAAATTCGAGCGGCGATTCTATTCTGTTATTTACAAACTTGTTTACGGTATACTAAGAGAATCCATGGCCTTATACAGTCAGCACCTGACTGTAGCGTTTGTATTTTCTTTATTTATTTTATTCTAATAAACTAAAAGAAAAGTTGCAGTCAAGCGGGCTGTAATATAGCAGCTACAAACAAATTAAATTATTTAATTAAATTTCAATAAAAAATAGTTGTTCCTCATTTTGTTTTATATAAAATAAGATTATAATAGTTACAAATAATATTTATCATTTATAAATAAAGTTTACTATTTTCATTATATTTAGCACGCATCAAAAAGACGCGAGCCAAAAGTAAACAATGCGTTCTTCAACACCGTCACTCTCTCCGTATTTTGCCTGTTATGACTTTGCAAGTTCAATATGATTCTTATTGGATATTGTTATTTTGTCTTGCTCTCAATATTTTGGAATTAGAATGCTAGAACATAACAGCGATCACTGTGGCGACGCAGCCTCATCGATATGAGCCCGATCTGGCAGCCCGGCACCATCATAAGCAGACGATAGTTCCACCGTTTCACTACAAGCCCTTTAAAAGTTGTGAATGTGTGAGTGGGACGCCCACACATATATATCCACATGTATGTATTGGCATCCCACTTTAACACACATTATTGCATGCATGTATGTACATGCATATGTACAATACAGTTAGATTTGGAGTTGCTGTTGTATACCAACGAAAGAAAACTAAGTTCTAATTACATATATTACGTACCAAAAACTTAAAAAAACCGCCCCTTTTCAATGTTTTGAGCTTTTAAAATATTGTAATGAAAAATAATGAAAAACAAACAATTTCACATGCCGATTCGCGGTAGCAATCGAACTCCGAAACACGGTCAACAATGTTGGCCTTACAGTCCGAGACATAATCCACTCAGCCACTTAATAGCTCTGGCTAGTGCCAAAAAATCAACAAGAAGCACATGAAATAAATTTTGGAATGCGCTAGAAATGCATACATATACCTATTGCCCTCTCGCTCAGTCTAATGGTTGCGACACTTCGCTTCTGCTTTGTCTATGCGTTCTTCTTCTTCTGTTCGTTAATTCAAATTGCGCTTGTTAATTTTGAATATTAATCCAAATAAAGCGCAATTTTCATTGCAAGTTTTAATAAATATCCGAATATAATTAAGTTATCTATGTCTGCAGATTGCAGAAATTAATTAATTTGGGGAACATTTAAGTTGCGGAGAACATCTCAAGTCGACTCACCAAAATTTAACTTTTTAAGAACAACTAGCCCCATTACATGTGCTGTAACTTCCCCTTGGTGTTCCCTATGTATTGATTATTTTTGATAATCGGTGGAAAATTCGAGCGGCGATTCTATTCTGTTATTTACAAACTTATTTACGGTATACTAAGATAATCCATGGCCTTATACAGTCAGCACCTGACTGTAGCGTTTGTATTTTTAGTCCATGGATTTTAAAAAAATTCATGTTCTATTGTGTTTGTCGGATCGGAAATTAGCGTAACAGGCAGAAGGAGGCATCTCCGACCCCATAAATTATATATATTCTGAATCAGTATCAGTAGCCGAGTCGATTGAGCCATGTCTGTCTGTCCGTCTGTCTGTCTGTATGAACACCTGGATCTCAGAAACTATAAGAGCTAGAGTCATCAAATTTTGCGACAACATACATATATATTGCAGTGTCTCAAAGTTTTTGTAAAATTTGGACACGCCCCTTCCCGCCTCTGTAAATCAGTAATAACTATTTAACAACTACAATATTTGCTCAACAACCAAAGTTGTATATCTTACATGACAAATACCTTGCCACGGGCGTTATGTGAAAATTTCATTTGAATCGGACTATAAATAAGTGAGATATGATACGAATTAAACTCACTTTGAACATATATACTTAAGCAGACCTAATTTACACAAGCATACCGAGGTTCGAATCTAGCGTCAGACACACAGCATTTTAAACTTTTTATTTGCATTGTATGGTAACAGAATTGGTTCACAATGCAGCTTTGCCGATGGGCTAAGTAGTGAGACAATGGCCGAGTGGTTAGAGTGACGGACGGCAAATTAAATTGACTGTGAGAGAGTGCGTGTGTGTGTGTTCAACTCCCGGTTGAAGGCGGTTGCGAATTATCATTTATTTATTATTTTTTTATTTTTAGGCCATGGATTTTAAAAAAATTCATGGACTATTGTGTTTGTCGGAACGGAAATGTGCGTAACAGGCAGAAGGAGGCATCTCCGACCCCATAAACTATAAATATTCTGAACCAGTATCAGTAGCCGAGTCGATTGAGCCATGTCTGTCTGTCCGTCTGTCCGTCTGACCGTCTGTCCGTCTGTCCGTCTGTCCGTCTGTCCGTCTGTCTGTCTGTATGAACACCTGGATCTCAGAAACTATAAGAGCTAGAATCATCAAATTTTGCGACAACATACGTATATATTGCAGTGTCTCAAAGTTTTTGTAAAATTTGGACACGCCCCTTTCCGCCTCTGTAAATCAGTAATAACTATTTAACAACTACAATATTAGCTCAACAACCAAAGTTGTATATCTTACATGACAAATACCTTGCCACGGGCGTTATGTGAAAATTTCATTTGAATCGGACTATAAATAAGTGAGATATGATACGAATTAAACTCACTTTGAACATATATACTTAAGCAGACCTAATTTACACAAGCATACCGAGGTTCGAATCTAGCGTCAGACACACAGCATTTTAAACTTTTTATTTGCATTGTATGGTAACAGAATTGGTTCACAATGCAGCTTTGCCGATGGGCAGAGTGAGGCAATGGCCGAGTGGTTAGAGTGGCGGACGGCAAATTAAATTGACTGTGAGAGAGTGCGTGTGTGTGTGTTCAACTCTCCCGGTTGAGGCGGGTGCGGAATTATGAATTATCATTTATTAATTATTTATTATTTTATTTTGTTTATTTATTTTATTCTAATAAACTAAAAGAAAAGTTGCAGTCAAGCGGGCTGTAATATAGCAGCTACAAACAAATTAAATTATTTAATTAAATTTTAATAAAATATAGTTTTTCCTTATTTTGTTTTCATACTATGTTATGCAATAAAATTATAATAGTTACAAATAATATTTATCATTTATAAATAAAGTTTACTATTTTCATTATATTTAGCACGCATCAAAAAGACGCGAGCCAAAAGTAAACAATGCGTTCTTCAACACCGTCACTCTCTCCGTATTTTGCCTGTTATGACTTTGCAAGTTCAATATGATTCTTATTGGATATTGTTATTTTGTCTTGCTCTCAATATTTTGGAAATAGAATGTAGAACATAACAGCGATCATAAGACTGTGGCGACGCAGCCTCATCGATATGAGCCCGATCTGGCAGCCCGGCACCATCATAAGCAGACGATAGTTCCACCGTTTCACTACAAGCCCTTTAAAAGTTGTGAATGTGTGAGTGGGACGCCCATACATATATATCCACATGTATGTATTGGCATCCCACTTCAACACACATTGCATGCATGTATGTACATGCATATGTACAATACAATTAGATTTGGAGTTGCTGTTGTATACCAACGAAAGAAAACTGACTTCTAATTACATATATTGCGTACCAAAAACTTAAAAAAACCGCCCCTTTTCAATGTTATTGAGCTTTTAAAATATTTTAATGAAAAATAATGAAAAAGAAAAACTTTCGCATGCCGATCGCGGTAGCAATCGAACTCCGAAACACGGTCAACATTGTTGGCCTTACAGTCCGAGACATAATCCACTCAGCCACTGAATAACTCTAGCTAGTGTCAAAAATCAACAAGAAGCACATGAAATAAATTTTGGTACACGCTAGAAATGCATACTTATACCTATTGCCCTCTCGCTCAGCCTAATGGTTGCGACACTTCGCTTCTGCTTTGTCTATGCGTTCTTCTTCTTCTGTTCGTTAATTCAAATTGCGCGTGGCGTCGTAAACTGTATAAAATTGATCTCCGCCAAATTTTTAATATTAATCCAAATAAAGCGCAATTTTCATTGCGAGTTTTAATAAATATCCGAATATAATTAAGTTATCTATGTCTGCAGATTGCAGAAATTAATTAATTTGGGGAACATTTAAGTTGCGGAGAACATCTCAAGTCGACACACCAAAATTTAACTTTTTAAGAACAACTAGCCCCATTACATGTGCTGTAACTTCCCCTTGGTACTGATTATTTTTGATAATCGGTGGAAAATTCGAGCGGCGATTCTATTCTGTTATTTACAAACTTGTTTACGGTATACTAAGAGAATCCATGGCCTTATACAGTCAGCACCTGACTGTAGCGTTTGTATTTTCTTTATTTATTTTATTCTAATAAACTAAAAGAAAAGTTGCAGTCAAGCGGGCTGTAATATAGCAGCTACAAACAAATTAAATTATTTAATTAAATTTCAATAAAAAATAGTTGTTCCTCATTTTGTTTTATATAAAATAAGATTATAATAGTTACAAATAATATTTATCATTTATAAATAAAGTTTACTATTTTCATTATATTTAGCACGCATCAAAAAGACGCGAGCCAAAAGTAAACAATGCGTTCTTCAACACCGTCACTCTCTCCGTATTTTGCCTGTTATGACTTTGCAAGTTCAATATGATTCTTATTGGATATTGTTATTTTGTCTTGCTCTCAATATTTTGGAATTAGAATGCTAGAACATAACAGCGATCACTGTGGCGACGCAGCCTCATCGATATGAGCCCGATCTGGCAGCCCGGCACCATCATAAGCAGACGATAGTTCCACCGTTTCACTACAAGCCCTTTAAAAGTTGTGAATGTGTGAGTGGGACGCCCACACATATATATCCACATGTATGTATTGGCATCCCACTTTAACACACATTATTGCATGCATGTATGTACATGCATATGTACAATACAGTTAGATTTGGAGTTGCTGTTGTATACCAACGAAAGAAAACTAAGTTCTAATTACATATATTACGTACCAAAAACTTAAAAAAACCGCCCCTTTTCAATGTTTTGAGCTTTTAAAATATTGTAATGAAAAATAATGAAAAACAAACAATTTCACATGCCGATTCGCGGTAGCAATCGAACTCCGAAACACGGTCAACAATGTTGGCCTTACAGTCCGAGACATAATCCACTCAGCCACTTAATAGCTCTGGCTAGTGCCAAAAAATCAACAAGAAGCACATGAAATAAATTTTGGAATGCGCTAGAAATGCATACATATACCTATTGCCCTCTCGCTCAGTCTAATGGTTGCGACACTTCGCTTCTGCTTTGTCTATGCGTTCTTCTTCTTCTGTTCGTTAATTCAAATTGCGCTTGTTAATTTTGAATATTAATCCAAATAAAGCGCAATTTTCATTGCAAGTTTTAATAAATATCCGAATATAATTAAGTTATCTATGTCTGCAGATTGCAGAAATTAATTAATTTGGGGAACATTTAAGTTGCGGAGAACATCTCAAGTCGACTCACCAAAATTTAACTTTTTAAGAACAACTAGCCCCATTACATGTGCTGTAACTTCCCCTTGGTGTTCCCTATGTATTGATTATTTTTGATAATCGGTGGAAAATTCGAGCGGCGATTCTATTCTGTTATTTACAAACTTATTTACGGTATACTAAGATAATCCATGGCCTTATACAGTCAGCACCTGACTGTAGCGTTTGTATTTTTTTTCTCTTTCTGTCGTTCTCCTCAACTTCTATGTGTTACCGTTTTTGGCTGACGATCATTTAAAGGTCACACGTCTTCTTCTACTTATGCAATTAGGTACAACAACAACTGCACATATACATACATATGTATGTAATTTGCCCTGTCAATATAACCTAGCCGTTCACTGACTATGATTTTTTTGATAACCACACACTTTGCCAAATGCAACTTTTATTTTATTTTGTTGAACTTAACACTTATTGTAGCACCAAACTGTAACCCTATATGCCATGCAATCCACTCTGGGAGCAACAAGCTATATTCTACTCACAGTAAGATGATGGAGCCGACACTGCACTATGGGGACTTTGACCAGTTTTTTTTACAATAATGTGTTTTTCACAAGTATGCAAATTTGCAGTATTTTGGTATTAATACATTGGAAATACATCAAACTGTTATGTTATAGCCCGGAAATGTTAACTTAACAGCGCACTGTTAATATAACAGCTCTTAATGTCAGCTGTTGCGAGCAAACGCAACGTGGCTGCATTGCGTGCAATATTGAGCTAAACTTTCAAAGTTCTTAATTTTCAAAAGAAAATCGCAAAATAATAAAATTTGAAATGGATAATCAATCTACAGGTTTTTACTATGTGTTGCTATTAATACTTTGTTTGTTTTGTGCGTGTTCTTTTAATAATTTGTACATTTAGCAAGTGGTGTTTACATGTAGTTTTTTGAAGTAAATTTCAACTTTTACAAGAGCTAAAAAAAATTGTTCAAATTTGTTCAGTAATCGTTTATATACATGTGGTAGAGCTTTTAATTCTTAACTCAGGCTATATAGTCTCTATCTGCGTTTTTTGCGGGTTTTCAAGAAATTTAATTTTTTAGGGAGCAATATCTTGATTGCCAATGTTGCTCTGCTGGAAGTTTGGCGCAAACAAACGTGTGCTCGTCAAAAGGAAAATGCTATTTACACTTTTATTAGTGGTCATTTGTCTGACAGCAATCTGGCATTAAATGAGCGATACTTAAAGGAAAAGTCAAGAATGTTTTCCGTCAATTTAATGCGAAAATGGCGAAAATGCAATCGTAAATTATTGAGTTTTCAATAGTGCATTCAAAGTGGTTAGAGGAACACTTAGTCCTAAAGGTACAAGGATATTATAAAAAGCAAAACAAGTCAACTGGACGCCCAAAAACGTCATATTATTTTAAAAGTGTAAGTGGCCGAAGACAGCAAGCTTACGAACTTGCAAAGGCGCAGTATCACAATGAACGCCTTTTGGTTCAAGCTGCAATGCTAGCTGCACGGAAGCGCGGCTTGCTAGATCTTGCAGCCATATTAAAATTGCTTTTTTTGAATCCAGCTAAGGCCAAAAGCATAAGAAAATAATAAAGCCCATTGAACTGCCGGTGCGTTCTTCTACTGATGAAGCTTTGGCTTTAATTCTCGATCAAGGCTTCACAAAAGAACAATATTGCGCTATTCGAGAAGAAGCAAGGTGCAGGAAAGCTGACATTTTTCCTTTTTATAAAGAAGTTGCGAAAAAAAAAGTTTGCCGACCAGCTACTATTACTATTACAGACACCGTAGCAAAAGTAGCTTCGCAGATGTCTTTCACAGAGCAATGGATACTTCGGACCCCATAATCTCATCAATCAACTTAAAGAGGCGCGTTCGAAAACATAAGCGACTATGTCTTCCACCCGAAGTGATTGAATTGTTAGCATGCGAATTTGAACCAGCAAACGATTCTTCAGACTGTGCTGATTGTAAAGAGGAAGACAACTATGCATTTTTATACAATATTGAAATCGAAAATGAACTTTAAAAATATAACATTTAAAAAAAAAATATATATATATATATGGGGCGGAGTTGGGGACACGCCCACTTTTCCAAAGTATTCCTGGGGGCCTGTGTAACACATGAAAAAAATTTAATCCAAATATCTCCAGTAGTTTGAGAGTTACTAATTTTTGTAAAAAAAACTGGTCGAAGTCCCCATAGTGCACTGCTTCAATATTACAAGCAGCTCCAAGCCTCCTTCTAATGTCTGCTTCAAGTGTAAATTCTGATCCAACGATGAGCTCGAATAATAGCTCCAACGATGAGCCAATGAAAATGTTACTCCAACTATTGCCAATGGGACTTGAACCTTCTCCAAGTAGTCCCTGCTCGGGCGCCAATGTTTCCGCCAGTCCTTTTCCCGCTCGGAATATTCTCGAGATCACGAATAAAAAATACGTCTGGTACAAGCAACTTCGGTTTCAAAAGTATAATTATAAACGTCTAATAAATATTAATAATAATTTAGGGGTAGATGTTTTGATAAGAAGGCTCTCAAAAACATTCCTGACGTGCACATGGTTTCGCCGCAGTAGGCAATCGAATATACACAAAGCGACAGTGTGAAGGAATGTGTGAGAAAGTAGCTGCTGTATGTTTAGAATAAGAAGAGAGGCAGTTTATTTAGATAAAGGAGATGGGCAATAAGCGTTACAACTATCACTTCTTACTTGTCTTTGTTCATAAACAACAGCAAAGCCAATTCTGATTGGATGTACTCATGCATGCCTAGAACTATTTATGTTGGAGTGGGATGCACATAATTGGATTTGCATATGCATACATGTATCGTAATATCGTAAGCAAAACAAAAAATTGCAACATTCAATAGGAATCATATTAACCTTGCAAGATCATCACAAACAAAAACCGAAAAGAGAAATAGAATGCAATAACGCATTGTTTACTTTTGGCATGTGTGTGACTTTTTAGCTGCTTTCTTATTATTTATAATGCTTTAAAATTATTCACGACAGATGGCGCTCGCGATTCCCGCTCGCCCGCCTCCCTTGTTAGCTGACACAAGGTCTTGGTATTATGCTCATACTTTCTTAAATTACTTCTGTGTTTATTGTCCGATCGCATTGTAATTTGGTGAAAACGTAGATATTTTAATCAGCTTAGCTTATGCCAAATTATTTAGTTGTATCTTTCATATGCCGCTTACAAATTGACTTCAAAAATTAAATTATTGATTTACGAGGGCGGTGGGCGTGGCACCTAACATTTAAAATAAACTTGATCAGCGTATAGTAGTCTTCCTGCCAAATTTGGTAACTCCAGCTTTTATAATAGCTGAGATCTGTGAGAGTCTACGATAACGAATGCCTTATCTTTATGTACAATATCTCATCATTGTTTAGTCTTCCTAAAATGAATCAGCAATCCGCATCGTCTCTTAGAAGCGTTTTCGATACTGTGTCATCTATATATGGCTCGTTGTTATCGATAGACGATAACATATAACTGCATATGCCGCTTACCCAGATCATGAAACTTTTTATTTTTTGTGGGGCTGTGTAATACATCTATTTATCCTCACACATTGACAACAAATGGGAACACGCATAATAGCAAAAGGAAAATGGAGAATAAGTGAAGAGTAGGGATGCCGGAAATATCGATATATCGAATGATATTTTTTTCAAATCGATATATTTATATCGCGATATTGGTTTTGGCGATTTATCAAATATGCGATATTTTTTTGGGATATATTTGATATTATTGCATTGGTCACACTTGCATTGGAAGAAGCGACCGCGAACCACGACCACGAGCGTCATGCAAATCAAAGATAATTATTCCGATATTAAAAACGGCACTGCCAAGTGCAAAATATGCGAAAAAACAATTAAAACAAGCGGGAACTCCAGTAACCTAATATCCCACATTAAAAATAGGCATATATTATATATCTGAAATGCCAAAAAAGGTTAGCATTTAAAGTGGCGCGGTTTATATGTAAATCTGATGCAAAAGTTTGCGTCACATATATGTTGACAATGTGCCATATTTAATTTAGAAATTTAATTTAATTTGTTTTTGTAATTAATAATTAGCAATCGAACAACACTGAAGATCGTCCAACTACAACAATAAGCGCTGCATTTCAAAGTTGTGAGGCTTTAAAAGGTAAGTAACTTAAAATTTGTAGTGCGATTTTATTAACTTTTCTTTTGTAGTAGGCTGGCAGAGAGTCACACTGATATATCGATACTTATATAACACGATGACTATGTTAAGCTTATGTGTATCGATATTTATATAACACGAGAACTAGTATGTTAAGCCTATGTTAAACGAATGTAAAACTAACTTTAAGACTGAGAGGATCATTCTGTGTTAACGTGTCGAATAAAGAGGAAGTTCTGCAACGTCGTGTGTGAACCAATTTGCCTTCCACACTTTTATTTTAGAAAATGGACAAAAGGCAAATGAAATAACAGATGCCATTGTGTTCATGATAATGAAGGATAACATGCCTGCTCGATGTGTCGAGAAAGAAGGGCTAACACACCTAATGCAAAAATGTGTGCCACAATATAAAATGCCTGGCCGGACCAAGGCAAGTATTAATATTACCATTTGTGCTATTTTATTATTATTCCTTATTTTATTTATTTTTTATTTTATTTTTCAGGTAACAACAAGAGATGCTAAGTAAAGTGAAGGACGTAGCGTTCACCTGTGATGCTGTGACTATATATCAAACTCCAGCCGAGCATTCCAAACTATAACAGCGCACTTTATCAATGAACAAATTCTAGGAGGAATATGTTTAAAGGCAGGAAGAACGGACCAGATTAGATTATATATATATTTTTTTCTTGTTTATCGTTTTCTTGTTTATTGTTTGTCGGCTTTGTCTTGTGTTCTGTCAATTTTGGTCATTTGTCACTGTTGATATTACCCATATTTTAGAAAAAACACAATTCTTTCATCTAATTTAGTCTCACACTACTGAGTATATAAGCTCGTTATTGGAGATCGTGTGCGAAGAATTTAACATAGATCGGTCTAAGTGCACAACACTGACCACAGATAACGCAAATAACATGAAAGTCGCATCAAGAGATTTTCTTGGAAATGGCAATCATATTCCTTGCTTTGCTCATATGATAAACTTACTGGTTGATGGCACGGTGAAGGAGATTTCATCATTTACAAAAATTTTAGACAAAGTAAAGAGGATTGTAATGCATTTCAAACACAGTACTTCGTTAATGGACCAGTTGCGAAAAGCCCAGGCCGACGAGGGAATTCCGGAAGGTTGTGTTAAGATCTTGCAGCAAAATGTTGACACGCGTTGGAACTCATGGTTTATATGCTTGAATCCATCTTAGTTCTTGCCAATAAAAGGGCAATAATTCTTATAAAGAGATCCGAAAAATCGAAAGTATGGCCAGAAATGCTCCCTACTAATGAGCTAAATGTATGCAAAGATTTGTGTACCCTTTTAAAGAAGCGACAGAACAAATAACCGGTGAAAATTACGTTACCGTCAGCGTTGTGATCCCATTAATTTCACATTTAAAACAAAAAATGTTAAATGCCCAAGTAATTTCTGATGAGGGGATCGTAACTAAAGTGTTGCTTCGAAAACTAATGGAGAAAAGATTCAAGCCACTTGAAGGAAATAAAATATTAGTTAAGTCCTCATTTCTTGATCCAAGGTTTAAAAAAATTTATATTTCTCCAATCGGGGTGCAAGAGGCAGTAAATGATTTTTTAAAAGAATTGGTTCCATATAGGCAAGAAACACGGGTATGTCAAAAAATTAAGAATTGTTTTTATAAATTAACTTTAATGACTGACACTAACAGAAATGTATTTTAATTCTTCCTTAAATATAAAACTAATTAATTTTGGGTTTTTAGTTTTTCCAGCTTTCAGATGATGAAAACATGAATGTCTTAGGTGACTTCTTCGCAGCTCATAATAAGTCCATATTAAAAGGCTTGTCAGCGCACGAGGGGTTTGAAAATAGCGAACTTAAATTATATCTAAGCCGCAATCTACATGCGAGACCGATCCCTTATCGTTCTGGAACTCACATTAGGCTTCTATGCCACAATTGTCAAAGGTTGCCGCAAAGTATCTGATTTCTCCGGGAAGTTCGGTACCTTCAGAGCGACTTGCTTCGGCAAGCAAATGTGTTGTATGTGACACACGTAGTCGTATGACTAATTCTCACATCATTCAACGTGTATTTTTAA
Organism: Zaprionus camerounensis; assembly: GCA_018904165.1. NCBI lineage: Eukaryota > Metazoa > Arthropoda > Insecta > Diptera > Drosophilidae > Zaprionus > Zaprionus camerounensis. Next base: position 182,469 of record JAEIFS010000354.1, read on the forward strand.
AATCATTAAAATCCAAGTATTGGAATATTAATTAAATTAAGCATTTAACTAAGTGTGAAATGAAATTTAAAATATGTTTATTTTGTGTAAATTACATACATAATGCTTCTATTTTGATCTTATTAATATTAATTAGAATAAGTTGAAAATTAAATAATAAAAATAAATTTAATTTGTTATTTACAAATATATGTACATACATCTTTATATTGTTTATACCCTTCGACCATTGAAAATGGTCAAAAAAGGGTATACTAACTTTGTGCAAATGTATGTAACAGGCAGAAGGAGGCGTAGCAGACCCCATAAAGTATATATATTCTTGCTCAGGATCACTAGCCGAGTCGATTGAGCCATGTCTGTCTGTCTGTCCGTCTGTCTGTGTGAACGCACAGATCTCAGCTATTATAAAAGCTAGAGTTACCAAATTTGGCAGGAAGACTCCTGTCTACTGTAAGCTGATCAAGTTTATTTCAAATGTTAGGTGCCACGCCCACCGCCCCCGCAAATCAATAATTTAATTTTTGAACTTAATTTGTAAGCGCTGTATAAAAGATACAACTTTCTGACTTAAACATATACTAAGCTCATTAAAATATCTACGTATTCTCGAAATTGCAATCTGATCGGACAATAAACACAGAAGTTATTTAAGAAAGTATACAAGAGAGGCGGGCGAGCGCAAAGCGCGAGCGCCATCTGTCGGAAATAATTTAAAAGCATGCGCATTTGTATATGTGTATGAATTTAACAAGTTAAACTACACCGGAACATAGGTCGAAGGGTATCCCACTGTCGCGTGCCGCGCGACTGTTGCTTTTCTTACTGTTTTTTTTATAAATTTTATATTAGTATGATGCTTAAACTAATTTTGAAATCTGTAAGATAAACAGGATAAAGTTGCAATTTACGGCTCCTATTTATCTCATTAAATTAATTGTTTTGAATTAGGATGGGTTTGGCTGCTGACTTTATGCGTGTGTGCATGCACATATTCATATGCATGTTCGTGTGCATGCACGAGAACTTTGTTGTTGCCAAAGCAAGTGACTGGCACGCGCCTCTTGTTTTGTTTTTGGTTTTTTATGATTTCTTGGTTTGTTTTGATTATGCAATTATCATTTTCCTATGCATCGATTTGACCGCGCTTTTGCACATAAGCGCATTTACGCGCCTTTTTAGTTCTTTTGCACTTGATTGATTTAAATACTTAAAATGGAAAATAAGGTTTTCAAGAATAATAGGAAAAGTGGTTTCGTTGCATAGTTAATTCATGCCTCCGTAGCAAAAGAGATAGCAGTGAACTCTTTTCCGACAAGACGGAGAAACAGACGGGTTTAAATTTTCGAAAAACGAAGTGTTTCGTCAGGAGTGGATCTCAAAATGTGATTTGCAATCGGATGTCAATATTCACAAAGCATTAATATGCAATCAACATTTCGAATATAAATATTTAGGTGGTTCAAAATTAATGCCAGAGGCTACGCCACCTCTGCGTTTAGTAGGAGAGCCATAATTAAATTTGTTTGCGACAGAAAACAACAAAGACGTATATGAGTTTACCGATGAAATTGTTGAACAAATGTCATATTTTGAAACTGCACCCAGGCAATCTAAGCTATCAATCGCGTTATTTATATTATTAGGATATTAGAATGGGAAATTCGTCGGAAAGATAATGCCTATGACATTAAGATTGACTTTTGCTCCAATTGCCTTAAAAATGAACAAAATAAGTTGTATTGCGGAAATAAATATTGGGCGGCTATTAAAGATGTTAATGACAAAGAAAATAAGATAAAAAACTATCAAAAACAAATTAAACAGTTAAAAAAGTCTGTACGACTCCATCGATTGACAAAGCTTAAAAATTTAAAACAAAAAAAGGAAGAAAGTAATCTATGCAATATTCTTGAAATGAAAGGCCTTTTTCAGAGCTTAAACACATTTTGCAAAATGTTAATCAGAAACAAGCAATCGTGGAAAGAAGAAGATAAGGTTATAGCTTTTATTCTTCCAAGGAATATTCTTTTATGAGAGATGATTTACAATTGAATCTTCCCTCAAAAGCTTGATTGGTGAAATGGGCTCCAATTTAAAACTTCACCCCGGTACTCAATGAAAGTGTGCTCACAATGTTAAAAGAAATATTTTCCAAAATGGAGGCTAAGAGTAAAGAAGCCAGTTTATTATTTGATGAAATATCAATAAGAAAAGGACTGCAAAATAGCTCCTACCATGATGAAGTGGAGGGGTTTGAAGATGATGGCTGTGAAAAATCGATGGAATTATGCAAACAGATTTACGTTTTTATGGTTCGTGGGCTCTACGATAACTGGAAATTCGTGTTGAGCTATGTTGCATCATCGACTGAACTCTCGTCCTTTAAACTAAAAGAGGCGATCACTCAAAATATTAGAGCCGCTCGAAACTGTGGACTTAATATTAGATCCATTGTTTGCGACCAGGGTCCAAATAATAGAGCTGTGTTTGCGAGAAATTTAGTGAATTTGGAAACGCCATATTATTTTATTGATAATCAAGAAATATTTACAATTATGATGTTCTACATATAATAAAATCAATTAGAAATACCTTAATGAATGGTATGATTGATACGCCAGATGGTAAAGTGTCCTGGAAAATAATTGTGTATCTATATGAAATTGACACCAACAACACTTCAGCTAGATTATGCCCAAAGCTTACAAAAAAAGCACATTCATCCAAATTCATTTGAGAAAATTAAGGTTAAATATGTATCGTCTGCAATAAAAATGGGACATTACGGACGGCAAATGGGACATATAAAGATTGCCAAGATATTGCAATTTCTACGGCTAAGTTCATAGAAAAGAATAATTTACATGATAGAAGGCCATTTAAGTCGGCCCTAAAGCAAAATAGTGAGATAGAAATATACATGATTGAAATGAAATACTATTTAATGAAGTGTCTGCCTCAATCCAACAAAGTTTATTGTATTGATGGCTTAATTTATATAATAAATTCCATCTTATGCTTGCACAAGATGTTTGGATTGAATGTGATTACCAGTTTTTAATACTTGTAGTGTACATCCCTGGTTTTTCGTTAAGATATCGATATTAGTGTTGGTTAAGTCTCTAAGGACTAGCCATCTCTCAACAAACCATCGAACAGTTAAGATCGATCAAAAAGTTGAGCTTTACCATATTTAAGCCCTTGGTCCATCTCTTTTCTCATATGACGCCAAGTCAACGTAACCTGCCTCAACATATTACAATATTACAATATTGTGACTTTTGAAAGCCATCATACACGGAAATTTAACAAGTTTTGCTGCTTTAGATCAATTTTACACGCGCAATTTGAATTAACGAACAGAAGAAGAAGAATGCATAGACAAAGCAGACGCGAAGTGTCGCAACCATTAGACTGAGCGAGAGGGCAAAAGGTATATGTATGCATTTCTAGCGTGTACCAAAATTTATTTCATGTGCTTCTTGTTGATTTTTTGGTACGACTTAGAGTTGTTCAGTGGCTGAGTGGATTATGTTCCGGACTGTAAGGCCAATGATGTTGAATGTGTTTCGGGGTTCGCTTGCTTCCGCGATGATCGGCATTAAAATATTTTACAAGCTGAATAACATTGAAAAGGGGCGGCGGGGTAGCCGGTTTTTTAAAGTTTTTGGTACGCAATGTATGTAATTAGAACTTAGTTTTCTTTCGTTGGTACAGAACAGCATCTCCAAATCTAATTATATTGTACATATGTATGTAAAGTGGCATCACACTGATGTTTTGCCATTCCCCCTGGAAGTGGTTGACAACTCAACGAGAAGGATGGCAACGCGGAGAGAAAGACAGCTGATAGGGGTAGTAGTAAAATAAAAGTCGTAAAACACAGTCGATCGGAAAAAGCAAAAAAGCAGCGTTTGGAATTTAAATTAGTTACTAGTATAAACATTTGGATTGAACCATTAATAAACATCTTATAACTTTGAACTACTCGTATTAAAACATCCTACATTTGGGGGCTCAACCTGTCTGAGTGTAAATACTAATTAAAGCAGCAGAAAGTTGACAGTCGTTGGTGCAGTTAAGTGTAATTCAAAGTCGTACAGTTAAACAGTTGTGGAGTTACATTAAAAGTACCGAAAACTTAAGTTGTAAACAACGAGTTAAAGTTGCAAAAATACACAAAGGTGGTGAAATTCGCATAGCGGTCGGTCGGCGTCTGTTGAAAACTCCTCGAAACGTGGTGAAATTCTGTCGAAGTTTGCAGTTGTGTTTGGGCGTGCGCAAAAAAGAATAATAAGAAATGCCGAAACCAGCTCGTACGCCAGCAAAAAAATCAGAGAGAGGAGAACATAGTAGGTGTTCCTGAAGAGAGTGCTTGGGATGAAGAAACAATCATGGAAGCAAATAATATTGCAGATGTGAATAAAAAAGTTTGGTACGACTTAGAGTTGTTCAGTGGCTGAGTGGATTATGTCTCGGACTGTAAGGCCAACAATGTTGACCGTGTTTCGGAGTTCGCGATTGCTACCGCGATCGGCATGTGAAAGTTTTTGTTTTTCATTATTTATTTTTCATTAAAATATTTTAAAAGCTCAATAACATTGAAAAGGGGCGGTTTTTTTAAGTTTTTGGTACGCAATATATGTAATTAGAAGTCAGTTTTCTTTCGTTGGTATACAACAGCAACTCCAAATCTAATTGTATTGTACATATGCATGTACATACATGCATGCAATAATGTGTGTTAAAGTGGGATGCCAATACATACATGTGGATATATATGTGTGGGCGTCCCACTCACACATTCACAACTTTTAAAGGGCTTGTAGTGAAACGGTGGAACTATCGTCTGCTTATGATGGTGCCGGGCTGCCAGATCGGGCTCATATCGATGAGGCTGCGTCGCCACAGTGATCGCTGTTATGTTCTAGCATTCTAATTCCAAAATATTGAGAGCAAGACAAAATAACAATATCCAATAAGAATCATATTGAACTTGCAAAGTCATAACAGGCAAAATACGGAGAGAGTGACGGTGTTGAAGAACGCATTGTTTACTTTTGGCTCGCGTCTTTTTGATGCGTGCTAAATATAATGAAAATAGTAAACTTTATTTATAAATGATAAATATTATTTGTAACTATTATAATTTTATTGCATAACATAGTATGAAAACAAAATAAGGAAAAACTATATTTTATTGAAATTTAATTAAATAATTTAATTGTTTGTAGCTGCTATATTACAGCCCGCTTGACTGCAACTTTTCTTTTAGTTTATTAGAATAAAATAAATAAACAAAATAAAATAATAAATAAATGATAATTCGCACCCGCCTCAACCGGGGAGTTGAACACACACACGCACGCACTCTCTCACAGTCAATTTAATTTTCCGTCCGCCACTCTAACCACTCGGCCATTGCCTCACTCCTTAGCCCATCGGCAAAGCTGCATTGTGAACCAATTCTGTTACCATACAATGCAAATAAAAAGTTTAAAATGCTGTGTGTCTGACGCTAGATTCGAACCTCGGTATGCTTGTGTAAATTAGGTCTGCTTAAGTATATATGTTCAAAGTGAGTTTAATTCGTATCATATCTCACTTATTTATAGTCCGATTCAAATGAAATTTTCACATAACGCCCGTGGCAAGGTATTTGTCATGTAAGATATACAACTTTGGTTGTTGAGCTAATATTGTAGTTGTTAAATAGCTATTACTGATTTACAGAGGCGGGAAGGGGCGTGTCCAAATTTTACAAAAACTTTGAGACACTGCAATATATATGTATGTTGTCGCAAAATTTGATGACTCTAGCTCTTATAGTTTCTGAGATCCAGGTGTTCATACAGACAGACAGACGGACAGACGGACAGACGGTCAGACGGACAGACGGACAGACGGACAGACAGACATGGCTCAATCGACTCGGCTACTGATACTGATTCAGAATATATATAGTTTATGGGGTCGGAGATGCCTCCTTCTGCCTGTTACGCACATTTCCGTTCCGACAAACACAATAGTCCATGAATTTTTTTAAAATCCATGGCCTAAAAATACAAACGCTACAGTCAGGTGCTGACTGTATAAGGCCATGGATTATAATATGTATTTTGCGTCGCTGAATTCGAATCCGAGGTCAGAATATTGCCATCACGTCTGAATTTCGACATAACCTCACAAAACTGAAAAACCTTGAAATATCCTCCAAAAAATATAGAATCCTGATCTGAGCATGCGATATATGTTTTAAAATGTATTTTGTCCTTCTTAATCCGAATCCGAAGTCAAAAATTAAGTATCACATCTGAGTTTCGACTTAACCTCAAAAAACTCGAAAAATTTTTGAATTTGATCGGGTTATGCGATATATGTTTCTATATGTTTTTAGACCTTCCAAATCCGAATCCAATGTCAAAACCAACCAATCACGTCTGAAATTCAACCTAACCTAAAAAAATTTTGAAAAACTTCCAACATTTTTAATTTTTTTGATAATTTATTACTGCATTTGTGCAAATATGTAGAATCACGTATTTAATTTATGTTTTTTACTAGTTAAAATACAGTTTTGAAGCAAAAAATCGGCAGTCATATGAATCTATTCCGAATATTAATAAAATAATGGTCAAAAAGGGATTCACCAATGGGAAAGCTTTTTAGGCCATGGATTTTAAAAAAATTCATGGACTATTGTGTTTGTCGGAACGGAAATGTGCGTAACAGGCAGAAGGAGGCATCTCCGACCCCATAAACTATATATATTCTGAATCAGTATCAGTAGCCGAGTCGATTGAGCCATGTCTGTCTGTCCGTCTGTCCGTCTGTCCGTCTGACCGTCTGTCCGTCTGTCCGTCTGTCTGTCTGTATGAACACCTGGATCTCAGAAACTATAAGAGCTAGAGTCATCAAATTTTGCGACAACATACATATATATTGCAGTGTCTCAAAGTTTTTGTAAAATTTGGACACGCCCCTTCCCGCCTCTGTAAATCAGTAATAACTATTTAACAACTACAATATTAGCTCAACAACCAAAGTTGTATATCTTACATGACAAATACCTTGCCACGGGCGTTATGTGAAAATTTCATTTGAATCGGACTATAAATAAGTGAGATATGATACGAATTAAACTCACTTTGAACATATATACTTAAGCAGACCTAATTTACACAAGCATACCGAGGTTCGAATCTAGCGTCAGACACACAGCATTTTAAACTTTTTATTTGCATTGTATGGTAACAGAATTGGTTCACAATGCAGCTTTGCCGATGGGCTAAGGAGTGAGGCAATGGCCGAGTGGTTAGAGTGGCGGACGGCAAATTAAATTGACTGTGAGACAGTGCGTGTGTGTTCAACTCAACTCCCGGTTGAGGCGGGTGCGAATTATCATTTATTTATTATTTTATTTTGTTTATTTATTTTATTCTAATAAACTAAAAGAAAAGGTGCAGTCTGTAGGCTGTAATATAGCAGCTACAAACAAATTAAATTATTTAATTAAATTTTAATAAAATATAGTTTTTCTTTATTTTGTTTTCATACTATGTTATGCAATGAAATTATAATAGTTACAAATAATATCATTTATAAATAAAGTTTACTATTTTCATTATATTTAGCACGCATCAAAAAGACGCGAGCCAAAAGTAAACAATGCGTTCTTCAACACCGTCACTCTCTCCGTATTTTGCCTGTTATGACTTTGCAAGTTCAATATGATTCTTATTGGATATTGTTATTTTGTCTTGCTCTCAATATTTTGGAATTAGAATGCTAGAACATAACAGCGATCATAAGACTGTGGCGACGCAGCCTCATCGATATGAGCCCGATCTGGCAGCCCGGCACCATCATAAGCAGACGATAGTTCCACCGTTTCACTACAAGCCCTTTAAAAGTTGTGAATGTGTGAGTGGGACGCCCACACATATATATCCACATGTATGTATTGGCATCCCACTTTAACACACATTATTGCATGCATGTATGTACATGCATATGTACAATACAATTAGATTTGGAGTTGCTGTTGTATACCAACGAAAGAAAACTGACTTCTAATTACATATATTGCGTACCAAAAACTTAAAAAAACCGCCCCTTTTCAATGTTATTGAGCTTTTAAAATATTTTAATGAAAAATAAATAATGAAAAACAAAAACTTTCACATGCCGATCGCGGTAGCAATCGCGAACTCCGAAACACGGTCAACATTGTTGGCCTTACAGTCCGAGACATAATCCACTCAGCAACTGAATAACTCTAGCTAGTGTCAAAAATCAACAAGAAGCACATGAAATAAATTTTGGTACACGCTAGAAATGCATACATATATCTATTGCCCTCTCGCTCAGTCTAATGGTTGCGCCACTTCGCTTCTGCTGTGTCTATGCGTTCTTCTTCTTCTGTTCGTTAATTCAAATTGCGCGTGGCGTCGTAAACTGTATAAAATTGATCTCCGCCAAATTTTTAATATTAATCCAAATAAAGCGCAATTTTCATTGCGAGTTTTAATAAATATCCGAATATAATTAAGTTGTCTATGTCTGCAGATTGCAGAAATTAATTAATTTGGGGAACATTTAAGTTGCGGAGAACATCTCAAGTTGACTCACCAAAATTTAATTTTTTAAGAACAACTAGCCCCATTACATGTGCTGTAACTTCCCCTTGGTACTGATTATTTTTGATAATCGGTGGAAAATTCGAGCGGCGATTCTATTCTGTTATTTACAAACTTGTTTACGGTATACTAAGATAATCCATGGCCTTATACAGTCAGCACCTGACTGTAGCGTTTGTATTTTTTATATTAAATTTGAATACACTCTAATCCAATATTAAAAAAAGTTTTGGAAGTTTTTCAAAAATTTTTTAGGTTAGGTTTAATTTCAGACGTGATAGGGTGGTTTTGACATCGGATTCAAGTTTGGAAGGCCAAAAAACATATAGAAACATATATCGCATGTCCCGATCATGACCCTCCATTATTTTTTTGTGCTTCAAAAATTTGTCGAGTTTTTTGAGGTTAAGTCGAAACTCAGATGTGCTACGTAAATTTCGACTTCGGATTCGGACTTAGAAGGGACATGTTATCACATATATCGCATGCTCAGATCAGGATTCTATATCTTTTGGGGGATATTTTAAGGTTTTTCAGTTTTGTAAGGTTATGTCGAAGTCCAGACGTGATGGCGAAATTCTGACCTCGGATTCGAATTCAGCAACGCAAAATACATATAACTGCATATGCCGCTTACCCAGATCATGCAACTTTTTATTTTTTGTGGGGCTGTGTTATCTTAGTATACCGTAAAAAAAGTTTGTAAATAACAGAATAGAATCGCCGCTCGAATTTTCCACCGATTATCAAAAATAATCAGTACCTAGGGAAGACCAAGCAAATGTAATGGATTTAGTTGTTCTTAAAAAGTTAAATTTTGGTGACCTTCGAGTCGACTTGAGATGTTCTGCACAACTTAAATGTTCCCCAAATTAATTAATTTCTGCAATCTGCAGTCATAGATAGATTCTATCTGTCTAGCTTATTTATTTTCGGATATATATGTCGGCGTATAAAGATTACTGGTTTCTTAGAGTGTAAATATTTCGCATAGGCTCGAATTATTTCATCATTTTATGTTTTGCGTCTTTGCATTTTGGTTGTTTCTCTTGCCGTTACAATACCGTTTTAGCGGGGCGACAACGATGCGGCGTCTGTCTAGCTGCACGACGATGCGTCGCGACGTTGTCGCCGAGTGTGGTTCGAGGTAATTTCGGGGCAGTTAGAAAAACGAGCAGATCAGTATGCTTGAGTTATCGCCTGCGAAACATTGAAACGCGCTGGAAGACGAGCATACTTCGACATCAGAAGTGGGATCGGGCCCTGTACTTTCAACAGCAGATGAGCCATGGCGTACCATCATGGAATTACAAAATAAAAATTTAATCGAACTTGTGCGGGCCATGCAAACAACGCCATCTGATGCAGGGCAAAGTAAAGCGGTGCAACTACCCAAATTCAACCCGGACAAAGCTGGCGCAATCGCTTCATCGTGGTGTAACACCGTAGAAATTATTTTGAAAGAAAATGCATTAAAAGGCAGTGCGCTGGTAGTAGCATTAAGTTCAGCATTAGAGGGCAGCGCTTCACAATGGCTCTCTCAAGTGTGTTACGCTAACATGACCTGGCTCGAGTTTAAAGAACTGTACATCCATCGATTTGACACTATAGAAACACCAGCCGCCATGTTTCTAAATATGCTGTCAAAACGACCGACTGATGGCGAATGTCTTGCAGTCCATGCAAGCCGCATGGTTACAGAACTAACGACGAAATGGCGCCAAATGGAAACGGAAGAAATTGCTGTGTCTGTAACTCTCGCGTTGCTTGCAAATGTTGATAACCGTTTGCAGCGTTTAAGTTTTACATCAAATGTTCGAACCAGAGGCGATTTACAGTCCGAATTAAAAGCGTTCACTTTTAATAAACGGAAAAATGGTACCATGGAGCAACAAACAGAAACTTATTCTAAACGGCAAAAGCAGATGGAGTGCCATTTCTGCGGAAAATTGGGACACAAAATGTTTGAATGCAGATTTAGGAAGCAACACAATCACTTTGTCAACGACAAGGATCGACATGACAGACACGATGGTCATCAACGCGGAAAATCAAGTGTAACTTGCTACAAGTGCGGTGAACAGGGTCACATATCTACCCAATGTACAAATAAGGAAGCTGATGGGAGCAAAACATTTAACCGAGAAAAGCGAGTGGAGCAGTGCAGTGTTGCAGTACCTAAGGGATTCATGAACCATAGAGGCCAAATTTTCGAAATAACCTTTGATTCTGGAGCGGAATGCTCGCTGCTGAAAGAAAAGCTAAGTACTAAATTTTCTCGTAAAAGATTTAATAATATTGTTATGTTAAAAGGCATAGGCAGTAATGGAATATGTAGTACTGTACAAATATTAAGTAACGTAAAAATTGATGATTATTGCATTGAAATTTTGTTTTTTGTAATAGGCGATGATCATATGCAAAACGATATTGTCATTGGCCGCGAAATACTAAATCAGGGTTTTGATATTGTCATTTCTTCAACCGAATTTAAAATTTCAAGAGCCAAAATAAGTAATTTATGCACCGGCAGTGAGTCAGCCGATATTGATACTGAACTTTATGAACAGGATAAAATAAAACTATATTCATTGTTGGCAAAGTACTCAAATTCTTTTATATAGGGTATCCCATGTACTAAAGTTAAAGTTGGCGAAATGAAAATAAGATTAATTGATCCAAGAAAGACAGTTCAAAGAAGGCCATATCGATTAAGCCCATGTGAGCGAGATTTAGTTCGAGAAAAAATTGACGAATTGCTGAAATGCAATATAATTAGACCAAGCTGTTCACCTTATGCAACCCCTATATTGCTGGTAAAGAAAAAAAATGGTTCGGATAGACTTTGTGTAGACTATAGAGAGTTAAATTCAAACACAGTCGCTGATAAATACCCGCTGCCACTTATACAGGATCAAATAAATAGACTTCGAGGAGCTTATTATTTTACATGTTTAGATATGGCTAGTGGCTATTACCAAATTCCTTTAAATGCGAATTCAATTGAGTATACAGCGTTTGTGACACCCGATGGCCAGTATGAGTTTTTATCTATGCCATTTGGGCTTAAAAATGCGCCTTCGGTATTTCAACGTTTAGTAATGCAAGCGCTAGGGGATCTTGCAAGTTCTTATGTTATCGTCTATATGGACGACATCATGATAACTGCGTCAACTCAATGTCAGGCGTTAGAAAGATTACAAATTGTTCTAGATGTTCTGACAGAGGCCGGGTTTTCATTCAACATTACAAAGTGTTCCTTCTTGAAAACATCGGTTCAATATTTAGGCTATAATGTTAGTGCTGGTGAAATTCGCCCAAACCCTCAAAAAATTGTTGCGTTGACTGCTCTTCCGCCTCCACAGTCAGTCACATCTCTTAGGCAATTTATTGGATTAGCAACTTACTTCAAACATTTTATTAAGGGATTTTCACAGTTGATGAAACCGTTATATTTTTTAAAGTCAGACAAAAATAAATTTATTTGGAAAACGGAACATGAACAGATACGGAAAAAGGTTATTTCTACTCTTACTGATAAACCAGTCCTTGTTATTTTTGATCCAAAATATCCAATTGAGTTGCATACGGATGCAGGTTGTAGTGGCTATGGTGCAATTTTATTACACAAAATTGATGGCAAGCCTCAGGTAATAGAATACTATAGCAAAACTACTTCACCTGCAGAGTCAAGATACCACTCGTACGAGCTGGAAACTTTAGCTGTTGTAAACTCCACTAAATATTTTCGGCATTATTTGTTGGGCAGGAACTTTACTGTCTTTACCGACTGTAACTCACTAAAGGCGTCAAGAAATAAACAAGATTTGACCCCTAGAGCCCAACGTTAGTGGGCTTATTTGCAATCATTTACATTTGAAATTCAGTACAGAGAAGGGAAAAGAATGGCACATGTTGACTTTTTGTCGAGAAATCATATCTTACCAAAGTCTATTTCTGCTGTAAAGGTTATTGAAGAGAAGAGGGTTAACTTGGCCGAAATTTCAAGCAACTGGCTCATTGCTGAACAGCGTCGAGACTCGGACATAGCCGAAATCGTGAGCAAATTAAAAGATTTTACTCTTGCTGAAGATATTGCGAAAACCTATGAACTAAGGGCAGAAGTTCTTTACCGAAAAATACAGAGAAATGGCAGAACACGCTGTCTACCAGTGGTGCCGCGTTCCTTTAGGTGGTCTGTTATAAATCAAGTACATGAGTCGATAATGCATTAAGGCTGGGAAAAGACACTAGATAAAGTTTACGATTTTTATTGGTTTGACAATATGTCAAAATATGTTAGAAAATTTGTTGACAACTGTATCACATGCAAAATGTCCAAATCCAACTCCGGAAAAATTCAGGCCGAATTGCATCCAATCCCAAAAGTCAATATTCCTTGGCACACTATCCACATCGATATAACAGGGAAATTAAGTGGCAAGAGTGACCAGAAGGAGTATGTAATTGTTCAAGTAGACGCTTTTACCAAGTATGTCTATCTTAGTCATAGCCTTAAATTAGATAGTGAGAGTTGCATAAATGCTGTTCAATCGGCCGTTTCTTTGTTTGGAGTACCAAACCGAATAATAGCTGACCAGGGAAGGTGTTTTACGGGAGCAAAGTTTAGTCAATTCTGTTCAGACCAGAAAATAAACTTGCATTTTATTGCCACCGGTGCTAGTCGAGCTAATGGTCAAGTGGAACGAACCATGAGCACATTGAAAAATATGTTAACGGCGGTTGAAACTGGAACGCAGTCTTGGCAGGATGTGTTAGGGGAGGTGCAGTTGGCAATCAATTGTATTTACGTCTAACCGTGTGACGAAGGCAAGTCCTCTTGAAATGTTATTGGGAAAGTTAGCACGTCCATTAGGATTAATTCCACCTGGTGACGTAGAAAATGATGTTGATCTGTCAAATGTAAGAGCACAAGCTGAGAAGAATGTTTTAGCCACTGCAGCTTATGACAAAGAGCGATTTGATAGAAATAAGGCTAAAGTACTTAGGCACAAAGTAGGAGATTTTGTGCTACTTAAAAGCGAAGAGAGGCATCAAACCAAGTTGAGTCCGAAATTTAAGGGGCCTTTCGAAATAATACAGGTTCTGGAGGGTGATAGGTACACCTTAAAGTCCTTAACCAATAAAAGAAATAACAAATATGCACATGAAGATTTGAGAAAATTGCCAGAGGGGCAAGTGCCAGAGGAGCTGAATGTGTGTGATGATTTTAATAATAATGATAAGAGTGATAAAACAGTTGCAGACGGTGTAGAGAACGAAAATGAAAATATTGAAAATGTTGAAGCCACTGAAGTACACCAATAAGGGTGACGAAAGTTTTACTGCTGGCCAAAGATAGTGGCAGAGTAATCAGACCATATAAAATAATGCAAGCACAAGTGCAAAACAAACTGATGTTTATTTTGATCATGGCGTGTGGGGCATTGAATGAGTAACTCTAATGTTGAAAGAAGAAGAATAATTAATCTACTTAATAATAAAAATACAAACGCTACAGTCAGGTGCTGACTGTATAAGGCCATGGATTATCTTAGTATACCGTAAAAAAAACGTTTGTAAATAACAGAATAGAATCGCCGCTCGAATTTTCCACCGATTATCAAAAATAATCAGTACCTGGGGAACACCAATGGGAGGCTACTGCAAATGTAATGGGGCTAGTTGTTCTTAAAAAGTTAAATTTTGGTGACCTACGAGTCGACTTGAGATGTTCTGCGCAACTTAAATGTTCCCCAAATTAATTAATTTCTGCAATCTGCAGACATAGATAACTTATTTATATTCGGATATTTATAAAAACTCGCAATGAAAATTCCGCTTTATTTGGATTAATATTACAAATTTGGCGGAGATCAATTTTATACAGTGTTCGATGATACGCGCAATTTGAATTAACGAACAGAAGAAGAAGAACGCATAGACAAAGCAGAAGCGAAGTGTCGCAACCATTAGACTGAGCGAGAGGGCAATAGGTATAAGTATGCATTTCTAGCGTGTACCAAAATGCTTCTTGTTGATTTTTTGGCACGAACTGGAGTTGTTCAGTGGCTGAGTGGATTATGTCTCGGACTATAAGGCCAATAATGTTGACCGTGTTTCGGGGTTCGATTGCTACCACGATCGGCATGTGAAATTGTTTGTTTTTCATTATTTTTCATTACAATATTTTAAAATCTCAATAACATTGAAAAGGGGCGGCGGCGGTAGCCGGTTTTTTTAAGTTTTTGGTACGCAATATATGCAATTAGAACTTAGTTTTCTTTCTCCAAATCTAATTGCATTGTACATAAGTATGTACATACATGCCTGAAATAATGTGTGTTGAAGTGGGATGCCAATACATACATGTGGATATGCAGACATGTATGCATGGGCGTCCCACTCGCACATTCACAACTTTTAAAGGGCTTGTAGTGAAACGGTGGAACTATCGTCTGCTTATGATGGTGCCGGGCTGCCAGATCGGGCTCATATCAATGATCGCTGTTATGTTCTAGCATTCTAATTGCAAAATATTGAGAGCAAAACAAAATAACAATATCCAATAAGAATCACATTGAACTTGCAAAGTCATAACAGGCAAAATACGGAAAGAGTGACATTGAAGAACGCATTGTTTACTTTTGGCTCGCGTCTTTTTGATGCGTGCTAAATATAATAAAAATAGTAAACTTTATTAATAAATAATTAATATTTTGGTAAAGGTTAAATAGCTGCATGCGTCACCGATTTTGTTTAAATTTTTTTTACTGATAGGGCTATAATTATCATGATTTTAGGTGCAAGAATTATTTTATTATTTATGTGCGTAACGGGCAGAAGGAGGCA
Source organism: Zaprionus camerounensis (assembly GCA_018904165.1). Taxonomy (NCBI): domain Eukaryota; kingdom Metazoa; phylum Arthropoda; class Insecta; order Diptera; family Drosophilidae; genus Zaprionus; species Zaprionus camerounensis. The sequence continues at coordinate 197,963 of JAEIFS010000354.1, forward strand.
TCTCCGACCCCATAAACTATATATATTCTGAATCAGTATCAGTAGCCGAGTCGATTGAGCCATTCTGTCTGTCCGTCTGACCGTCTGTCCGTCTGTCTGTCTGTATGAACACCTGGATCTCAAAAACTATAAGAGCTAGAGTCATCAAATTTTGCGACAACATACATATATATTGCAGTGTCTCAAAGTTTTTGTAAAATTTGGACACGCCCCTTCCCGCCTCTGTAAATCAGTAATAACTATTTAACAACTACAATATTAGCTCAACAACCAAAGTTGTATATCTTACATGACAAATACCTTGCCACGGGCGTTATGTGAAAATTTCATTTGAATCGGACTATAAATAAGTGAGATATGATACGAATTAAACTCACTTTGAACATATATATGTCGGCAATAGGGGAGTCTTATCCATTTTTATTAATAAGCCTTGTAAGTTTGGTGCAGCAGCACAGCAAGTTCCGATCCATTTCACCAGACAAACATTACTGACTTGATTTTCTTCCTTTACTCATCTTCCTCATATTCTATCATGTCTATACACAACACTGGCGTTCACTATATTGTCATCCCTCTCTAACACACTATTTATGACAACCAGATCGGACCTCACTCAGCTGCAGATGCCGTCTGCGCCTCTGCTGCAGTGCTCGTCAGAATTTTACCACAATGCTACAATTTCATCAGAATGTGAAATCATAGAAACGATTCCCAACATTCCAGGAATCGCGCTCCGACACGGCCTTCCTGACCTATCACACGTCCTCGTGTGTCTCATCCACCTCTCAAGTCCAAGTCACACAATTTCATCAACTTAATTCCAATTTATTTAACAAACTTCAATATTTTTCTCTCTTACATTTATTAACTTATAGAGCCGCTTACACAAACATTAATTGACGATTCATCTCATGATTGATTTTTCTTTTACAAACTTAATTATAAAGACATCTCCAATTTACATATCAAAACTTCAAACTATTCACATTTTCCATAACTTTAATTTCACATATCAACATTGGCGTGTCTTCTCTCACACCCAATCTCTTGACCCCCGCCACAACACTTCTCGTCCCTGCGAGATAGCTGTTATAGTGCGGTCATTACTCTTTTTGAACACACGCCATTTCATTCGTGCCATTTACCAAATCTTTCCCCTCTTGGGAAACAGATGCACGATCACTAGTGCCATCTTTCAAATCTTTTCCCTCTTGGGAGTCACCATTACATTCTGCTGTCAATCGTCTGTCTGGTAGGGCTCTTTCCCCTTTATTCGAATATTTATATGTTCGCTTATTAACTAACGACTTCAACTCGTATCGATCACCATCTAGTACATTAATTACCTGAAATGGGCCCTTAAATTTGGGGTCAAGCCTCGTTTGACCCCCCCCCCCCCCATTTCAGTAACACATGATCGCCTACCTTATACCGAACTACTTTTGCTTTGTTTTTATCAAACCTTTGTTTATCGTACTGTGCATTCTTTTGCATGTTTTCTTTGGCTTGTGCCCTCATCTGTTCTCTATCGACTACACTTTCTTCCACATCGACTGGCAACAACCCAAAAGGCCTAGCTTCTCTTCCTATCAGCAATTCCAAAGCACTTGTGTTCAGGCACCAGCATGAACATGTGTCAATACTGCACTGAACTGCACGGCACTGTACCGCTGTACATTGCTAGTGCTAGCAGGTACAGGATGTTGTCCCATGCAGCGATCCCTTATCTATCGTTTTACGACAGGGACTAAACATTTTACGACTTCACGTACACACATGTTTACGATAAGAGAAGGGATCGCAACTATCTTGTATTTGTGTTAAATAATAATTATCCCACGCTGCGTCTTTCAAGTGCAGCATATATAAATAGATACATATGTAAGCGAAATAACCACCACCGCGGTTTCTTACAACACCGCATTAGATTTTAAGAGTTAGTTATGTTTAAACTCACAAAGTGTAGAGACCTACAATCTCCTACACGATCAGTTGAAATAAACTCGTACAAGTGTTTAGAAGTGTCTTTTCTTTACATTTTTTGGTTCTTCGAGCCGTCCGCGGGTGTATCAAGTAAAAATCTAGTGAAAATTCTGTTTTGTATTCTTTTGTACTCTTGGCTAACATCAACAAGTTGTGAGTCGAGGCACAGCTAGATCAACCAGGCGATCAAACAAAAAATACCTCCATCGGTTAGCCAAGTTAATCCAAAAGTTTAAATAAAAACAAATCAGAATGATGTCCGAACAAACGTTGGCACTGCTAAAAAAGCAAACTGAAGTGCGACAAAAAATCCAGGAGCAACTAGCGGAGAGAGGAAACTCATCGATCGTGAGGGAATTAAGCGCTAAATTCAGGAGCATCCACACGTCGCTGGTAAGGATTGGGCCGGTCGATCATCAATACTTCAACGAGAAGATTTATGAGTCCACAATGGCTGAAGTCCGTAGTTACTTGGATTCGGACATGAAGGTCGAAGAAGCTACGATAGGCGAAGAACCGTTTCATCTAGAGGAAACTGGACAAAGGGAAGTGCTGGATACCAGGCCAAGTACCTCTAAAGGATTAGGGGCAAGAGCAAGTGTACCACGGAGCACCCCGATTCCAGCTCCCTTGGTAGAGACCACGGACAACCTAAATAAGATGTTAACGCAGCACATGGCCGAAGTCAAAGCCGACATTAATCGAAGCGATGTGATTACGTTGCAAAACCAAAAGTACAAATTAAACCTTATATGGTCAAAATTGCAAGTATCACTAAACAAAGAGGCAGATTATGAAAATAATGCCTTTGATATGTCGAAGCTAGTAGAAATGGATTGCGATGTCAGTGTGTTATCTGACCTACTCGATAGGAAAATACATGACGTACGCAGTAGAGAGGACGACAGGCCGGAACTTCCGAAAACGACTCTGCCTCAATTTAGCGGAGATCCAAAGGAGTGGCACACGTTCTATGAGAATTTCTCACTAATAATCCATTCGAGGGAAGATATCAGCGAGATTAAAAAGCTGAACTACCTACGGACTTACCTCACGGGAGAAGCGAGATCAGTCGTTGGACACCTATTAGTTGGGTCCTCGGCCAATTACAATTTGGCATGGGAGCTGATATGCAAGCGCTATGCAAATAAGCGCAAAATATTTGCCGATCGCTTCAACCAGCTGATGGACTTGGAACTGCTGAAGAATTATAATGAAGGCAGTATCCGCATGTTCCTGGATACAGCGAGGGAAAACATATGCATCATAAAAGAGCAAATCGGCCAAGATTTTGATGTATTATTCGCCCAAATATTAATTCGACGTTTCTCTACAGAGGTCTTACAACTATACGAACAACACGTAAAGAAGGCCAGAGAGATTCAGTCTCTGCAAGATGTGCTGGGTTTTATTGAACAACTGCATATATCAATAGACTCAATGCAGAATAATGCCCCCTATAAAGAAGCCAAAAGGACAATCAATAAGAAATGTCGGTTTTGCCAAAAAGAGGGGCATGAGATAGGTAAATGCTTGAAATTTAAAGCGGAGCCTATTGGAAAGCGTAGAGAGTTTGTAAACAAAAACTCGCTTTGCTACAAATGCTTAGGAGCACACAACATAAAAGATTGCAAAAAGACCTGGACATGCGATCGGTGCCCTAAAGCACATCATAACTGGCTTCACGACGATGGAGCTAAGAATCAGGTCGTAACTAGCAATTGCCTTAAACAGAATAAAGGGCAAGATACGTTACTGGCCACAGCTCTTGTTCTAGTAAAAAACAAAACTGGAAATTATGAGCAGTTGAGAGCCCTTATTGATGGAGGCTCACAAAAAACTCTAATATCAGAGGAAGCAGTACAACTTCTGAAACTTCGGAGGACGAAAAGCAATATAGAAGTCCAGGGGATTTCAGAAGGCGTCGACGTTGTAAAAAGTAGTGTGCGACTGGAAATAAAACCAAGGTTTGCAAGTCGTTTTGAAGCGGCAACGCAAGCCTTGGTGCACCCAAAGCTGCGAAGAGCTCTACCAAGCAAACAAATAAATATAAACATTGCCAAGGACTGGAAGGGTTGCGAGCTAGCAGATCCACATTTCAACGAACCTAGCAGGATCGATCTTATAATAGGAGTTGACCTGTTGCCGTCGATCATGACGGGCAAGATTAAAAAAGTAAAACAGATCTTGGGACAGAAAACCAACCTTGGATGGATAATCTCTGGGAATATATCCAGAGAGTGCAATAACAAGGTGATCAGCGCAGCTACAACAATACGGTTGGACGATCTCGAGCGCTTCTGGGAATTGGAAAGCGATACCAACGAACGAGAAGAAGACCTAGAGTGCGAAGAACACTTCCAGAAAACCACTACGTGGGATAGCGAAGGTCGGCTTGTGGTTTCCATACCATTTCGCAAAGAATGTGAACTCGGAGACTCTAGGAAACAAGCCATGGCTAGACTCCTTCAAATGGAGAAACGTTTCAAGAGGAGTCCACAGATCTTCAGCGATTATAGTGCCTTTATGGAAGAGTACGTAAGACTGGGGCACATGGAACCGGTCAACACAAGTGGTAAAGGAAAATACTACTTGCCACATCAGGCAGTCATTAGACCGAACAGTCTAACTACCAAACTTAGGGTAGTGTTTGACGCCTCCGCAAAAACCTCCAATGGATTGAGCCTCAACGATGTGATGCTCGTCGGTCCTAGAATACAAAAGGACATTTTTGATATCTTGCTAAAATGGCGACAATGGCAATACGTGATGACAGCTGACATCGAGAAAATGTATCGCCAAATTAAAATAGCCAAAGAAGATCAAGAATATCAGTATATACTCTGGAGAGATAATCCCAAAACAGAAATCAAAGAATTCAAGCTGACTACAATAACATATGGAACTTCAGCAGCACCATTTTTAGCCGTCAGATGTCTTCAAGAGTTGGCAAACCGATACTGCAAAGACAATCATAGATTGCTGACGACCCTAAGAGAAGACTTCTACATGGATGATCTTATTACTGGTGGGGACTCCATCGATGACTGCGTCAAAATACAAGTCGAACTCCGAAGCATTATGGAGAAGGCTGGCTTGCACCTGCGCAAATGGGTCTCCAACGACGATCGAATCATCGCTGGAATTCAAGGTGGCGACTCGACTGAGAAGATTATCATCCAAGAGGACGAGTCAATTAAGACTCTAGGCTTGCAATGGGACCCCAAAAAGGATGTCTTTTCCTTTATGGTCGATTGCCCAAAACTAACACGCATTACAAAGCGTTTAGTTCTTTCGCAATTGGCAAGGATCTTCGACCCACTCGGATGGCTTACACCAGTGACTCTGCAAGGGAAATGTTATATTCAGGAGCTATGGAAATTGCCGCTTACATGGGACACTGAGTTGGACCCCAATCTTGCACGGATCTGGCAAGAATATGCTAGCGAGCTACCAAGTCTGGGAAATATAAGCATACCTCGTTGGTCTGGAAGTTCAGCTGCGAACGACATGGAAATTCATGGGTTTTGCGATGCCTCTGAAAAAGCATATGCAGCAGTAGTGTATGCAAAAATTGGAGCTAAGATTACCTTGCTGGCTGCAAAAAGCAAGGTAAATCCAATAAAAAATAAAAAAACCATCCCCAAATTGGAACTTTGCGCCGCTCATCTCCTGAGTAAGCTACTATGTAGAATACAAGACATAGTGGGAGATCGGATAAAATCGCAAGCGTGGAGTGACTCTCAAATTACTCTGGCTTGGATTCAAAATAAACGCAGCAAAGACAAATTCGTCAAAACCCGAGTTGACGATATAAATAAAAAACTGCCAAACGTAAAATGGAGCTACGTGCAGTCAGAGGAGAACCCAGCAGACGTGGCTTCAAGGGGAATATCTCCAAAGCAATTGGCAGCATGTGACATCTGGTGGAAAGGACCACACTGGTTGGCAAAACCACCGAGTCAATGGATTCAGCCCGAGCTACCGGAACTCATTGCTGTTACAACAATAACAGAAGAGGAAAGCAGCCTTACTCCGCTATTATGGAAGTATTCTTCGGTAGACAAGCTTAATAGCGTAATGGCGTATGTATTACGCTTTATAGCTAAACTACGAGGAAAAGCACCTCAGTCAACTTACCTTTCCGTTGAAGAATTCAAGAAGGCCAAAACAGCCGTTGTCAAGTTACAGCAACAGCTAGATTTTGGTCGAGAAATTCTGTTGCTTCAAAAGAAAAGACCGCTTGAAGCAAGAAGTAAACTGCAGGCGCTCAACCCCTTTTTGGACGGAGATGGCGTTCTAAGAGTAGGTGGCCGGCTTCAAAACTCATTGCTCCCTTACGACACAAAACATCCAGTTATACTTGGAAAATCACACTATTCATGGCTTCAAATAAGTAAAGCACATAAAGAAACCCTACATGGCGGACTGAAGCTAATGCGGAGCCACGTTCAAGGAGAATTCTGGATTTTCGGGCTGCGAAACCAATTAAAAAAGTATCTTCAAGAATGTGTTTCTTGCATAAGATACAAAAAAGATGTGGCAAATCAACTTATGGGGAATTTGCCAGTGCATCGAGTAACAGGAGAACATCCATTCCAAAATACTGGTATCGACTACGCTGGACCCTTTCAAATCCGATGTTCGAACGGAAGAGGTCAAAAGACTTTCAAAGGATATATATGCCTCTTTGTTTGTATGGCAACGAAAGCAATTCATTTGGAAGCAGTCGGCGATCTTTCAACAGAACGATTTCTGGAAGCGTTACGGCGATTTTTCGCTAGACGCGGGAAAAGCGAACACCTGTACTCGGACAACGGCACTAACTTTGTAGGAGCAGCCAGAATATTGGACAAGGAGCTTGTATCAGCGCTTAGGAACAACAATCATCTAGCGCCAGTTCTCGTAAAGGAAGGCATCCACTGGCACTTTATCCCGCCGGCAAGCCCCCATATGGGAGGATTGTGGGAAGCTGGTGTTAAGTCGGTGAAACACCATCTCAGGCGTGTCATCGGCGAAAACAGCTTCACCTTCGAGGAGTTCACAACACTCCTTTGTCAAATCGAGGCAGTGTTAAACTCCCGGCCTTTGTTGAATCTTAGTAATGACGACCATGGAGAGGAGATATTGACGCCAGGACACTTCATCGTGGGAAGACCACTTATTGGAGCTCCAGAACACTTTGATGAAAATCAAAGAGTTGGATCCCTGGATAGATGGCGACATTTGCAGCGCATCAGAGGGGAATTCTGGAGAAAATGGAAGGAGGATTACCTGGTGTCTCTTCAACAGAGGACAAAATGGCGTCAGGATAGGCCAAACCCGAAAGAAGGACAATTAGCCTTCATTAAAAATGAAAACACGCCTCCAGCCAGATGGCCAATGGGGCGAATCGTAAAGACTACCAAGGGACAGGATAATAAAGTCCGAGTAGTCACCATGAAGACCAACAATGGCGAAGTTAAAAGGCCATTGAATAAGGTCTGTCTGCTGCCATCGAATGGAGGGGAACAATACAGCGAGAAAACGCAAGATCCTGTCCACCGGCCAACCAATGAAAAAAGGCAGCGGAGAAATAAGGCGAATTTGACAACAACAAATGCGATCATGAGCCTTCTGCTGATTCTTCAAGTAGCGAGTACCACTGCAACACCTGCAACCAATGTAAGCAGGCTAAATATCCAAAATTTAGAGGAGAAAACTACGATAATGATGGATAAAATTAAGAAAGTTGAAGTCGTATCGTCAAGTTGGCAGCTATTATTCTACTACGATATGCAAGCTTACTTTACTTTCCTTCAACAAGCCGATGATTTCCTGGACACAACTACCTCAATATGTGGAAAATTGGGAGGATTCACCGATTACTGCTCATCAGTCTGCAGTACCATGAAGGCCAAAGTAGACAGCATACAGGACAGAAATAAGATAGTAACCCAATCATCAAAAAGGAAAAGAAGGTTCATTATGTTCTTCGACATCGGCACAGCAGAGAGACTAAAGGAGAATATGGAGAAAATTATCAAAAATGAGAAGCAACTGACTGAATATATGGACAGCCAGGCCTCCATTATTAATGCAACTTCCGATCTAGTGCGAATAACCACAGAGGAAGTGAACAAAAACTTCGAACGCGTTACAAGCGAAATGAACAAAATACAAAACACGCTTAAGGATCATTTCTATGTGTACTCCGAAGCGACTAAGTTCTTCATGCTGCTAAACCAAGTGAGGAACTGGGTTGACGACGCGGAAAAACTACAATCCGCAGCCATCGCCCTTGTAACGGACGTTAACCTTGGAAAGGTACATCCCGCCCTGATTGACCCAAAAAAGATGGTAGCCGAACTGGATAAAATTCAAAATAAATTAAAGAGGGATCAGCTCTTACCCGGCGGAAGGTCCCCTAGCAGGTTACAATTAGCATACAAGCTAATGAAAGCTCAGGCAATATTTAAGGACAACGTACTTCTGGTCGATGCACGGCTACCCATTTACGTCAATCAACATGCGAGCCTATTCAAGGTCGTCCCAATACCACTACAAATTAAGGACAGGAAGTGGATTCCGAAGATCAAAACGGAATCCCTTATCTACAGCACCGAACTTAACGCATATCACCCCATGACTGAGGGAGAAGTTAATCGCTGTCAACAGGAAAACGAGGATACCTGGTTATGCGAAGGAAGCTGGGCCTGGAAGGATGCGGACGATCATAGCTGTGAGATATCGCCGATCAAACCGAACAATAAACAGTCCTGCGAAATGGATGAGTTTACCGAGGACCTGTACTACAAAAGGCTAAATGGAAGAAACCGCTGGCTGATTAAAACTTTTAAAAACATATCAGCCCATATGGCATGCGGAGACAACCATGAAGTAGTCAAATTGCCAAGCCTAGGAATAATAAATGTACCTGCCGGATGTACTGCTCGGATAGCTGACATCACAATTATCTCTCCAGAGATAATTACTACGACTGACAGTGTAACCTTCTCACCCCACATTCTAAAGGTGCTAGATGATGGCGAAACTTGGGTACCAACACCCATTCACCACGTCGTGGTAAATAATTCAATTGAATTGTACCACGTACGAAAGAGCCTGAAAGAGCTGGAAGGCAAGAGGGTACGCATCGAGGATCTGGTTTTCCATACCGTGAACGGACACATATCGCTTGGCCTGGTGACTATCTTGATAGCTGGAATTTTGGTATATTACAAGAGAAAAAGGGACCAGAGACGAGAACTAATGGCTGTCGTGTTTCCTGGCCCCCCGCAGAATGTTCAGGCACCAGCATGAACATGTGTCAATACTGCACTGAACTGCACGGCACTGTACCGCTGTACATTGCTAGTGCTAGCAGGTACAGGATGTTGTCCCATGCAGCGATCCCTTATCTATCGTTTTACGACAGGGACTAAACATTTTACGACTTCACGTACACACATGTTTACGATAAGAGAAGGGATCGCAACTATCTTGTATTTGTGTTAAATAATAATTATCCCACGCTGCGTCTTTCAAGTGCAGCATATATAAATAGATACATATGTAAGCGAAATAACCACCACCGCGGTTTCTTACAACACCGCATTAGATTTTAAGAGTTAGTTATGTTTAAACTCACAAAGTGTAGAGACCTACAATCTCCTACACGATCAGTTGAAATAAACTCGTACAAGTGTTTAGAAGTGTCTTTTCTTTACACTTGCTTTAGTGACTCGATTTGTGGTGCAATTCATGGCTAGTTGGATTTCTGCCAACGCATCTTGCCATGATCGCTGACTCGTTTCCACAGCAGTAAGCATAATCTTAAGACTGCTCATAACCCTTTCAACCTGCCCATTTGCTCTACTGGCACCTGTAGCTATTAAGTGCAACTCAATCCTGTTTGTTGAACAAAACTCACGGAACTTGTTGCTGGCAAAACTTCTGCCTTGATCCGCTATAATACGACTGGGAACTCCAAAGAAAGACATACTTGACTTTATAGCTTTAATACAATTTTCCGAGTCAAGATTTAGAGTATGATACAAGTGAACAAACTTAGTGAACGCATCTATCTGAACTATGATATATTCCTTTAGATCGTTCTTTCCACTAAGCTTCCCACTTATATCTACGTGAACGGTATGCCACGGTATGTCAATCTTGGGAATTGGGTGCATTTCAATTTGTATTTTGCCTGATGAAGGCTTGGACAGTTTGCATGTCATGCAATTTTCCACAAATTTTCTTACATATTTGGTCATATGCTCAAACCAATATTTCTCGTAGACCTTGTCTAAAGTTTTCTGCCACCCCAAATGCATTACAGCTTCGTGTACATGATTTATGACGGACCACCTAAACGCTTTAGGGATTACTGGTAGGCAACGAGTCTTGCCATTACGCTGTATTTTGCGATATAGTAATTCAGTTCGGACCTCATATGTTTTATCGATATTTGCCTCCATATCTTCGTTATTCAATTGAGCCAAGATTCTCTTTATGTCCTCATCTCGTTGCTGTTCGGCTAATAGCCAATTATCTGTTATTGTCGCCAGATCAACACGAACTTCATCTACTTTGCCTATGGCACTTGAAACTGTGGGAATCGGATTTCGTGATAAAAAATCCACGTGAGCCATTTGGCTGCCCTTGCGATATTCCACACTAAAGTCAAATGCCTGTAAGTACGCCCACCAGCGGTGTACTCTTGGAGTCAACTCGGCCTTTGTACGACTAGCTTTCAACGAATTGCAATCAGTATACACAACAAATTTTCTACCGTGCAAATAATGTCTAAAGTGTCTTACTGCATTATAGACAGCTAGCGTCTCTAACTCATACGAGTGATATTTGGCTTCTGATATTGATGTGCATTTGCTATAATATTCGACTACTCTGTGTTTCCCTTCTATTTTATGCATGAGCATAGCGCCGTAGCCATCTGCACTGGCATCAGTATGCAATTCAATTGGAAGCTCAGGGTCGAATATGGTCAGTACAGGGTCACATATAAGCACTTTGATAATATCCTGCCGTATCTTCTCGTGTTCCTCCTTCCAAACAAAAGCATTCAGCTTAGAGGTTAACTGATACAGTGGCTTCATCTTCTCTGAGAATCGTGGAATAAATTGTCTGAAATACGATGCCAGACCTATAAACTGCCTTAACTGCGTTGCCGAGGTTGGCTGAGATAAAACAGAAAGAGCTTCTATCTTACGAGGATTTGGTTTAATTTCTCCATCCTTGATGTAGAATCCTAGGTACTCTATTCCTGTACAAAGAAAATTACATTTTTTTATATTGAACGAGAACCCTGCCTCTGACAACGCTTTTAACACTGTATTCAACCTCTCATATGCTTCCTGCTTTGTATTCGCAACTACCAGCACATCGTCTATGTAAACAACTGCATAGGAATAAGCTAAATCCCCCAAAGCTTGAACAATAGCACGTTGAAAAATAGACGACGCATTCTTTAGACCAAATGGCATGGCCAGAAATTCGTACTGACCCTCTGTAGTCACAAATGCTGTTTTTTCTATAGAATTTGGATGAATCGGTATTTGATAAAATCCGCTGGCCATGTCTAAGATGGAAAAATATTTACCACCCCGCAAACGATCTATTTGATCCGAAATCAGTGGCAATGGAAACTTATCGGAAATCGTATTTAAGTTAAGCTCACGAAAATCGATACACAACCTGTCACTACCGTCCTTCTTTTTAACTAATAACATTGGACTTGCAAATGGAGAACTACTGGGACGAATTACATTAGATTCAAGCATTTGTTCTATCTTTTCTCTAACTAACAGCTTCTCATCTGTGCTGAGTCGATATGGGCGCCTTTGAACAGTTTTGTTCTTATCAATTAAACGAATTTCTAATGCACCTGTGGTTACACGCTTATTTGGTATCCCAATTACGAAACTATCGGCATACTTTTCTAATATATTTCTTAATTTACACTTATCATTATCATTTAATTCTGTATTGGCGCTAAAAAGTATTTCCAAAGTGTTCTCAGGTGCATTATTTTGAACGGCATTAATAATTTTGGATTTGTAAATACTAAATTTATCAGATTCAACCATTTATCAGATTCAACCAATTTATCAGATACACCGAAACCAAGCTTTAATATGTCTTGGCCAATCATTATGTCGTGCTTTAAATAGTTATCCACTACAACATGAAACAAAATTTCTAAATTAAATTGAGACATTTGGACTGTTGATAGTATTTGCAAGTGGCTCTTAACTATATTGTCACCGATTCCTCTTAATGTAACTAGATTATTAATTCTCTTGCCAGATAATTTGTTACTTAATTTTTCTTTTACCAAAGAACATTCGGCTCCCGAATCGAAGAAGAATGGAAAGGGCTCACCCGATTGAAAGAATAATCCACTTGGCTCACTTAATTTGCATACGTCAACTCGCTTTTCGATGTATTTGTTGTTGTCTTTGGGACATACAGAAGCCACATGTCCCATTTCGTCGCATTTAAAACATTTTATGGTCGAACGATCTTTTGACCCAGGCGTGTTGCTTCCGCTGTAGCTTCTTCCTTTTGTGTTTGATGTACCTTCCTTTCGAGCGCGGCATTCGGCGAATTTGTGGCCAACTTTCGCACAAAAATGGCACTTAGTCTGCGACTGCATTCTTGACTTCTTCTTTTCTGGGGCAGAATCATCTTCGTTGTTACGTTTCTTGAAGGCGTAAGCTTGCAGCTGTTGCTGAAGCTCATTGCGCGTTGCCACATTTGTCGTAAACACCCAACGCAACAAATTATTATCGATTTGTGCCATGTGAGCCAACGCTACCGATACCGCAATTTCCTCCAAATCCTTGGCCTTCCACTTAGACAGCAACAAGGTGACAATGCGACTTCCATACTGGGCAAAGCTCTCTCCAGGTTTTGGACGTCCATTCAAAACGTTCATGAGAATGGCAGCCGTCGTCTCAATCCCTACGAATCGCTGTATGAACAGTTCCTTAAACTGCGGCCATGTGATGCCAGCGAAGCATATCTGCGACAGCCATTGCGATGCACTGCCTTCTAGCGCTTTGCTCAACGCTATTACGAGCGCACTGCCTACAAGCGCATTATCTGCAAAGATTAAGTCCACCGTGGTGCACCATGCAGATGGATCCGCTCCAGCGCTGTCAGCGCAGAATTTTGGAAGTGTGACGTGCAAAGACTTTTCATCTGACGCCGGTGCTCTCGGTGCGTGCATGGTTTTTATTATTTCCATGAGGTTACGGTTTTGTGTTTCCAACGCAGCCATATACTGATCAGAGCTGGGCTCTTGTGGCGAAGGCGATCCCACTTCTGATGTCGGCAATAGGGGAGTCTTATCCATTTTTATTAATGAGCCTTGTAAGTTTGGTGCAGCAGCACAGCAAGTTCCGATCCATTTCACCAGTCAAACATTACTGACTTGATTTTCTTCCTTTACTCATCTTCTTCATATTCTATCATGTCTATACACAACACTGGCGTTCACTATATTGTCATCCCTCTCTAACACACTATTTATGACAACCAGATCGGACCTCACTCAGCTGCAGAGGCCGTCTGCGCCTCTGCTGCAGTGCTCGTCAGAATTTCACCACAATGCTACAATTTCATCAGAATGTGAAATCATAGAAACGATTCCCAACATTCCAGGAATCGCGCTCCGACATATACTTAAGCAGACCTAATTTACACAAGCATACCGATTCGAATCTAGCGTCAGACATTTTAAACTTTTTATTTGCATTGTATGGTAACAGAATTGGTTCACAATGCAGCTTTGCCGATGGGCTAAGGAGTGAGGCAATGGCCGAGTGGTTAGAGTGGCGGACGGCAAATTAAATTGACTGTGAGAGAGTGCGTGCGTGTGCGTGTGTGTGTTCAACTCCCGGTTGAGGCGGGTGCGAATTATCATTTATTTATTATTTTATTTTGTTTATTTATTTTATTCTAATAAACTAAAAGAAAAGTTGCAGTCAAGCGGGCTGTAATATAGCAGCTACAAACAATTAAATTATTTAATTAAATTTCAATAAAATATAGTTTTTCCTTATTTTGTTTTCATACTATGTTATGCAATAAAATTATAATAGTTACAAATAATATTTATCATTTATAAATAAAGTTTACTATTTTCATTATATTTAGCACGCATCAAAAAGACGCGAGCCAAAAGTAAACAATGCGTTCTTCAACACCGTCACTCTCTCCGTATTTTGCCTGTTATGACTTTGCAAGTTCAATATGATTCTTATTGGATATTGTTATTTTGTCTTGCTCTCAATATTTTGGAATTAGAATGCTAGAACATAACAGCGATCACTGTGGCGACGCAGCCTCATCGATATGAGCCCGATCTGGCAGCCCGGCACCATCATAAGCAGACGATAGTTCCACCGTTTCACTACAAGCCCTTTAAAAGTTGTGAATGTGTGAGTGGGACGCCCATACATATATATCCACATGTATGTATTGGCATCCCACTTCAACACACATTATTGCATGCATGTATGTACATGCATATGTACAATACAATTAGATTTGGATTTGCTGTTGTATACCAACGAAAGAAAACTGACTTCTAATTACATATATTGCGTACCAAAAACTTAAAAAAACCGCCCCTTTTCAATGTTATTGAGCTTTTAAAATATTTTAATGAAAAATAAATAATGAAAAACAAAAACTTTCACATGCCGATCGCGGTAGCAATCGCGAACTCCGAAACACGGTCAACATTGTTGGCCTTACAGTCCGAGACATAATCCACTCAGCCACTGAATAACTCTAGCTAGTGTCAAAAATCAACAAGAAGCACATGAAATAAATTTTGGTACACGCTAGAAATGCATACATATACCTATTTCCCTCTCGCACAGTCTAATGGTTGCGACACTTCGCTTCTGCTTTGTCTATGCGTTCTTCTTCTTCTGTTCGTTAATTCAAATTGCGCGTGGCGTCCTAAACTGTATAAAATTAATCTCAGCCAAATTTTTAATATTAATCCAAATAAAGCGCAATTTTCATTGCAAGTTTTAATTAATATTCGAATATAATTAAGTTATCTATGTCTGTGTGTTCAACTCCCGGTTGAGGCGGGTGCGAATTATCATTTATTTATTATTTTATTTTGTTTATTTATTTTATTCTAATAAACTAAAAGAAAAGTTGCAGTCAAGCGGGCTGTAATATAGCAGCTACAAACAAATTAAATTATTTAATTAAATTTTAATAAAATATAGTTTTTCCTTATTTTGTTTTCATACTATGTTATGCAATGAAATTATAATAGTTACAAATAATATCATTTATAAATAAAGTTTACTATTTTCATTATATTTAGCACGCATCAAAAAGACGCGAGCCAAAAGTAAACAATGCGTTCTTCAACACCGTCACTCTCTCCGTATTTTGCCTGTTATGACTTTGCAAGTTCAATATGATTCTTATTGGATATTGTTATTTTGTCTTGCTCTCAATATTTTGGAATTAGAATGCTAGAACATAACAGCGATCATAAGACTGTGGCGACGCAGCCTCATCGATATGAGCCCGATCTGGCAGCCCGGCACCATCATAAGCAGACGATAGTTCCACCGTTTCACTACAAGCCCTTTAAAAGTTGTGAATGTGTGAGTGGGACGCCCACACATATATATCCACATGTATGTATGTATTGGCATCCCACTTCAACACACATTATTGCATGCATGTATGCACATGTACAATACAATTAGATTTGGAGTTGCTGTTGTATACCAACGAAAGAAAACTGACTTCTAATTAAATATATTGCGTACCAAAAACTTAAAAAAACCGCCCCTTTTCAATGTTATTGAGCTTTTAAAATATTTTAATGAAAAATAATGAAAAAGAAAAACTTTCGCATGCCGATCGCGGTAGCAATCGAACTCCGAAACACGGTCAACATTGTTGGCCTTACAGTCCGAGACATAATCCACTCAGCCACTGAATAACTCTAGCTAGTGTCAAAAATCAACAAGAAGCACATGAAATAAATTTTGGTACACGCTAGAAATGCATACATATATCTATTGCCCTCTCGCTCAGTCTAATGGTTGCGCCACTTCGCTTCTGCTGTGTCTATGCGTTCTTCTTCTTCTGTTCGTTAATTCAAATTGCGCGTGGCGTCGTAAACTGTATAAAATTGATCTCCGCCAAATTTTTAATATTAATCCAAATAAAGCGCAATTTTCATTGCGAGTTTTAATAAATATCCGAATATAATTAAGTTGTCTATGTCTGCAGATTGCAGAAATTAATTAATTTGGGGAACATTTAAGTTGCGGAGAACATCTCAAGTTGACTCACCAAAATTTAATTTTTTAAGAACAACTAGCCCCATTACATGTGCTGTAACTTCCCCTTGGTACTGATTATTTTTGATAATCGGTGGAAAATTCGAGCGGCGATTCTATTCTGTTATTTACAAACTTGTTTACGGTATACTAAGATAATCCATGGCCTTATACAGTCAGCACCTGACTGTAGCGTTTGTATTTTTTTTGTTTAAGTTTGTAAAATTGCCAATCCCACAATGTTTGCAAAATTTTCCCATCAAATTTTATAGCAGAAGTCAGGTGACTAATCACCTCACTTTGAAAGTCGATTGAAATGACAGGGCTGCATTTTTAGCAAAAATATTTATAGATTCTTTTTATATAATTAATCTATTTTTAATATATTAAGTTAAAATTAAGATTTGAGACGACAAAAGTTTCGACTTTATGCCACTTTTTTTGGAATTTAGCCTAATGTGAATCGTAAGCAGACGATAGTTCCGCGGCGATATTGTCCGTTACACAAAAATAGACGCTAAGTTCGGATAGACGCTAAGTACAGACAACAACTGAATTGTCACGCTTATCATTTACGCATACGAAATAAATGCTTTAATTTAATAACAACATAGTGTGATCCACCGTTTTATTATAAGCCCTTTAAAAGTTGTGAATGTGCGAGTGGGACGCCTATACATACATGTCTGCATATCCACATGTATGTATTGGCATCCCACTTCAACACACATTATTGCACGCATGTATGTACATGCATATGTACAATACAATTAGATTTGGAGTTGTGTGCCAACGAAAGAAAACTAATTTCTAATTACATATGTTGCGTACTAGAGGTGCTTTTTTTCGTGGCCCGCGGGCTTTTGCCAAAAAAAACGTGCTCGTGCCTAAAAATCGAGTTTCGTTCGGGTTCGTGCGCGCCCCGGGCCTAATAAAAAAGCCCGGAGGGCCGCAAAATCGAACCGCACAATCGGTGGGACTCGTGATATGATAGTTTTCAATGTTTCAGATATTTATCGCCTTGTGCCCATCACTTTTGCTACCAAATTGCACATCACTTATTTAAAATATCCCCCTAATCCGATGGATTGATGCTATGCTCAAACACCGGACTATTTCCTCTACCTTGGACTCTACGACCGCTTTTATTAGTGCGGTGAAGGGATGTCCCCAGGGAGGGGTCTTATCCCCCTTACTCTGGTCCCTAGTAGTTGATGAACTACTGAGCATCCTTGCAGAACAGGGCGTGGTAACAATCGGCTACGCTGACGACCTGGTTCTCGTAGTGAACGGTAACTTTTCCAACACCGTGACAGAGCTGATGCAATCTGCTCTGAACACGGTTTGTAGATGGTGCGAAGATGTTGGTCTGAGCATCAATCCACAAAAGGCAATTAACGTTCCCTTCACTAAGCGCCATTCCGTTGACATAGGACAATTGCACATTAGCGGCTCTCCCGTGGGACTTTCCAGCGAGGTTAAATATCTAGGGGTAATTCTTGATAAAAGACTGAACTGGAACTCCCATCTAAACAACACTCTATCAAAGGCAACTCATGCCATGTGGGCCTGCAGAAGATTCTTTGGTAAGATCTGGGGTCTCAAATCTTGCACCATTCGGTGGTTATTTGAGATGATGGTAAGACCCATCGTTACCTACGCTGCCATTGTATGGTGGCCAAAGGTTACGCAGGTCACTGCCATCAACAAATGCACTAAACTGCATAGGCTGCTTTGCCTGTCTTTAACGGGTGCACTTCGCACCTGTCCCACAGCAGCAATAAAATCAATTTTGAATTTGACTCCGCTGCACATTCAAATACAAGAAGTCGCCGCTATGAGTCTTCTTAGAATCAAGCTTCAATCCGGGCTTCTAGCTACCGAATCGGGGCACGCTAGACTTATCAAAGACATTCCTGGCTTAGAGATCTGCTCTAGATCAGATTCTATGACCAAGGAACTCTTCTTTGGCGCAAAATTTAGAACCCTCATCCCGGACCGGAGGGATTGGGATGCTGGCAACCCCATCAGTGACCCTCACGGTATACACTGGTATACCGACGGGTCAAAGACTGATCAGGGGGTTGGAGCTGGAATACATGGTCCCAACTCCAAAACCTCGATTGCTATGGGCAAGGGGCCCATGGGCGGTTAGGTTGACCGAACGCTACTGGTTCTTCCAACCAGGGATGAGGCAGGCTAGAGAGCTTACGAATCCCTCGGTTAAGCGAAGAACAAACTTGCTCTCTAGGAGAGATCTCTATCTCCTTGTTGGTTACCTTAGTGGCCACCATTTGGTGAACTACCACCTCACAAAAATGCGTCTGTCCTCTGATGCAGAATGCAGGCTCTGTAAAGAGGACGACGAAACCACTAAACACATCCTGTGTGATTGTCCAGCCTTGGTTTGGATTAGGAGGAAACATCTGCACGTGGAAACCGCAGTTCCCGAGCACATTGTCCGTTCCTCGACAAAGGACCTGTTATGCTTCATCAGGAAGCGGAACAGCTTTTGTCATGTTAGGGAGAGCATTCTAGCTACAAAAGATCGTTCTGGTCGCAGTGCCTCGCCCCTTCTCTGCTGGGAGACTCCCTCTCCAAATAATAATATATAAAATATCAGTGAAGTGAAGGCATATACAATGTCGCGACAGGAAATACAAAATTCAATTGATATCAAAAGTGATAAAACTAAATTAATTCCAAATAACAAAGGGCGCAGTAATGTGTGGCAAACATTCGATTTAATCGAATTCAACAATAAAATAGTTGATTTTGTATGCTGCCGCGAATGCAAGAACGTAATTGCATATGCATCTAGGCATGGAACGGGCACACTCACCCGACACAGATGTGTTTTGGCGGCAAATGAAAATGCCAACCAACCCAGAATCGATTCGCTTCCATTATTTGCCAAAAAAACGGTGCCCAATCGTGTGATGAAAATTCTGAAGAGAAAACAGCTCGCATTGGTTGCAAAAGATCTACATTCGTTTTCCGTAACTGAAGGTTAGTACAACGAAAATAGTCAGATGTTGTGAATGATTCATTTTTTCAATTGGCAGGCAATGGCTTTCGCGACTATTGCCAAGAGCTTTTGGATATTGGATCAGTGTATGGCAAACAGGACTTCGCTGATTTAGTCACATCGCGCAAAACGTTGTCATCTACAATTATGAGCCGAGAGTACGAAAGCCTAAAAAGTGAAGTGCGGTCCAAAATAAAAGGTCAACAATTGGCATTTACAACAGATATGTGGACGGACGACTACACGCAAAGAAACTTCATTTCGCTGACGGCTCACTACGTGGATGAGTCATTTAAGCTGCAAATGGCTTTGCTAGGGATAAAAAAGTTCACAGATGATAAGAAGACAGGCGAGAACATCCTCAATAACGTTGAGGTAATATTGGTAGAGTACAGTTTGGATTCTAATATCGATAAATGTATTTTTGTTACGGACAATGGGGCAAATGTGGTTGCTGCCTTTAAAAGCTACAAAAGATTATCGTGTGCATGCCACAATTTAAACCTGGCTATGGATGACATATTTGAAAAAAATCCTCTTCCTCCAATTAAGTCCTTAATAGAATGTTGCAAAAATCTTGTTAAATATTTTAAACATTCGAATTTGAATAGCAAACTGTCTAAGACCTTAAAGCAAGAAATACGTACGCGTTGGAACTCGGTGTTTATTATGTTAGACAGCATAAAATCAGTGAAAGAAGAAATAAAAGTAATTTTATTAGAAAGAGATGAGCTCAATCGAATATCCGGACTAGATTTTTCATTGCTCGACAGCTTACTGCATTTTTTAAAACCGTTTAAATATTGTTCGGAGGCACTAAGTGCCGATACGCAACCTACCATGCACACTTTTTGTTTGTGGTCGGAGAAATTATTGAAGGTGTGCGCCACTGAAATGCTCGATTCTGAAATCATAATGCGGCTAAAAAATAATACGTTAAATTCTTTAAATAAAAGATTTGCACCATCAACACATTATGTTGGCCTCTTCTTAAATCCTCCCTTCAAGGAAATGCGTTTCTTATCGCCAAAAGTTAAGGAGAATGTCATGGTAACGGTCAAAGCAATGCTTTCAGAAATGATAAATGATGAAGAGGCCGCAAATGAGTTTGTGGAATTAAGAACTGCAAGCCCAGATGAAAAGGGGTCAGGACTGTTTGCAGAATTTCAAGATAAAAAATTTTCCAAAAAACCAAAGTTACAATTGAATTCTTTTGATATTGAAATCGAAAAATATTTAAATGGCTGTGCAGCCATTTCAGACCAAAATGTGTTAGAATTTTGGAAATGTAGTGACCTCAAATTAATGAAAGTAATTAGGTGGAAGCGTACTTACAATATATTTATTTTTCAACCAAAAACTTTGGGGCAGAATGTGCCAAAAATATGATTTTTTCCAGTCGTCCGACGTCTTGGTCTGATATGCCGATTGCTCTTTACCTAGTTACTGATGCAATTCGGTTGCATATAATTGCATTTATTCACTGGAACTAGTTGCCGTATCACCAACAGTTGGCGCTAATAGCCAATCGTACCCTAGGTCATATGCCCGTTTATAGATGGCGCTTTTGAACATACAAATTTGTTGATTGCCTACTTTTAGGTCGAACTTATTCGTTACGTTATAACGAACTCTTAAACACAAAATGAACTTGTGACAAGCGCCACTTCAAATCCCCCGACTAAAATCAGACTTGGTGGGGAAATCAAGGATGATACACGCTTGGAACTGGTGCTTAATTGTTTGAGGTCCTTTGCATGGTATTTACCTACGATATTACTCTGCATCTCCTCATTCTTATAATATGCAGACCCTAGCTTCTTTCTAATACGAGCCTTTATAAACGAAGGAACTAGCTTCGCACAAAAGTCTTTTGCAAAATTGCTCTGTTCAAAATTTCGGCGGAAAATTTCCTGTCCTTCTTTAAAGGAAACCTCACGACTGAATATGTCTGTTATATGTCGTTTCATTGCGCGTAGCTGTTTTTGCATGCTGCGTGCAATTTGATCTTGCATTATGTCTATGGAGTCTTCTCTGTCAAACGAAACTGATCGATCTTCGAGCAGATTTAATGGTCTCAATAGCTCACAATTTGTACCATATACTGCTAAGATTTTCATCCAAGCTGCTTTAATTTGGGTTTATGTACGCTTTGATAGCAGCAATCACACACATATTGACTCGCTCTGAGGCGTTTCCCTGAGGAGCGTAGGATGCCGTATACGCATGTTTCACGTTTACTTCTGCAACAAATTGTTGAAAGCATGTGATTTAAATTGAACCCCATTATCAAATACAAAAATTTCTGGGACTCCAAAGCAATGGAACAATTCTTCTTCGACGTATGGTAAAATGGCATCAACCGAAAACTTTTTATCGCTTTTAGGAAAGGAAATTTTGTAAAATGGTCAAGCACTATGAATATACCAATATTTCCGGACTTGAAACGCGGATATGGGCCTAAGCAATCGACATACAATCGCTGGAAGGATCTTTGGCATTCTGTTGGCCTAGCCAGTGATGGCCTTAGAGTAATGTTAGGATGTTTAGTGCTATTACAGATATCGCACTCGTTCACATACCTCCGCACATCTGCTAACACGTCGATATGGGCCATTTGTAATACTCCCGGAACTAATTCCTTCCCAGCAGAGAAGGGGTGAGGCACTGCGACCAGAATGATCTTTTGTACCTATAATGCTCTGCCTATCATGACTAAAGCTATTCCGCTTCTCTGATGAAGCATAACAGGTCTTTTGTCGAGGAACCGACAATGTGCTCGGGAATTGCGGTTTCCACGTGCAGATGTTTTCTCCTAATCCATACCAAGGCTGGACAATCACACAGGATATGTTTCGTCGTCCTCTTTACAGAGCCTGCATTCTGCATCCGAGGACAGATGCATTTTTGTGGGGTGATAGTTCACCAAATGGTGGCCACTAAGGTAACCAACAAGAAGATAGAGATCTCTTCTATAGAGTAAATTTGTTTTTCGCTTAACCGAGAGATTCGTGAGCTCTCTAGCCTGCCTCATCCCTGGTTGGAAGAACCAGTAGCGTTCGGTCAACCTATCCGCCAATGCTTTCACAAGGGATGAAATAGTTGACCACCCCACGCCGCCCAAGGCCATGCAGAGGGGCTGATGACCCCGCCCTCGCTAGTTCATCCGCTACCTCATTGCCCTGGAAACCAGAGTGTCCAGGTACCCATCAGAGGGTAACTTTTTTTATGTTGGAAAGCCTCTCGATGCAGTTTCAACAGTCAGTCACCCTACGCAAACCTACTCTTTTTGAGGAGAGGGCTAGTATGGCAGCTTGGCTATCCGAGAAGATGTAGATGTTCGCTCCTCTGATCCCCTTCTCAAGGATAAGACGACAGCAGAACTCGATGGCATGAACCTCGGATTGAAAAACCGTGGGCCACTTGCCCATAGCAATCGAGGTTTTTGAGTTGGGACCATGTATTCCAGCTCCAACCCCCTGATCAGTCTTTGACCCGTCGGTATACCAGTGTATACCGTGAGGGTCACTGATGGGGTTGCCAGCATCCCAGTCCCTCCGGTCCGGGATGAGGGTTCTGAATTTTGCGCCAAAGAAGAGTTCCTTGGTCATAGAATCTGATCTAGAGCAGATCTCTAAGCCAGGAATATCTTTGATAAGTCTAGCATGCCCCGATTCGGTAGCTAGAAGCCCGGATTGAAGCTTGATTCTAAGAAGACTCATAGCGGCGACTTCTTGTATTTTAATGTGCAGCGGAGTCAAATTCAAAATTGATTCTATTGCTGCTGTGGGACAGGTGCGAGGTGCACCCGTCATAGAAAGGTAAAGCAGTTTAGTGCATTTGTTGATGGCAGTGACCTCCGTAACCTTAGGCCACCATACAATGGCAGCGTAGGTGACGATGGGTCTTACCATTCTCTCAAATACCCACCGAATTGGTGCAAGATTTGAGACCCCAGATCTTACCAGAGAATCTTCTACAGGCCCACATGGCATGAGTTGCCTTTGATAGAGTATTGTTTAGATGGGAGTTCCAGTTCAGTCTTTTATCAAGAATTACCCCTAGATATTTAACCTCGCTGGAAAGTCCCACGGGAGAGCCGCCAATGTGCAATTGTCCTATGTCAACGGAATGGCGCTTAGTGAAGGGAACGTTAATTGCCTTTTGTGGATTGATGCTCAGACCAACATCTTCGCACCATCTACAAACCGTGTTCAGAGCAGATTGCATCAGCTCTGTCACGGTGTTGGAAAAGTTACCGTTCACTACGAGAACCAGGTCGTCAGCGTAGCCGATTGTTACCACGCCCTGTTCTGCAAGGATGCTCAGTAGTTCATCAACTACTAGGGACCAGAGTAAGGGGGATAAGAACCCTCCCTGGGGACATCCCTTAACCGCACTAATGAAAGCAGTCGTGGAGTCCAAGGTAGAGGAGCATAGCATCAATCCATCGAATTAGGGAACGGGCAATATTTCTGCGCTCCAGCGCAGCAGAAATAGACCCGTAGCCGGTATTTTCGAACGCCCCCTCTATATCAAGAAAAGAGCACAGAGCAATGTTCTTGGATACGAGGGCTCTTTCGATTTTACTCACTAGCTTGTGGAGAGCGACCTCCGTCTATCTTCCGTCTATATAGGTAAACTGCGTTGGATGTAGGGGATAAGTTTTCTACAGAGAGCGCCGAATGTGCTGGTCTACGAGCCTTTCCGCTGTCTTTAGCAGAAAGGACGTAAGACCGATCGGCCGATATAACTTAGGCTGATCAGGGGGACGATTCCCTTGTTTGGGAATGAATACCACATTGACCCTCCTCCAAGAGATGAGTATGTAACCCCAATTGAGACTAGCTCTAAGAAGGCCGACCAGCGGATCAAGAATATGATCCATGCTGTTTTGTAGAAGGCCCCCTGGGGCTTTGAAGGGAGCGAAGGAATCTACAGCCCATTTGACCTTTTCAGGGTCGAAGATGGTTCCTGACAGACTGGACCCACGAGAGTCCGGTGACAAGGTGGCGTCATCGTGACTCGATAGATCTGGGTTCGCCACAGAACCTGGGAAGTGGACTTGTAGTAGAAGGTCAAGTGCTTCCCTGCGATCTTGAGTGAAAGAGCCATCTGCTCTTTTAAGAAGCCCTATCCCATTAGACGACCCTTTAGCCAATACTTTGTGGAGTCTCGCTACCTCTGGCAACGATTCAATGCTACCACAGTAGCTGCGCCACGTATCGCGTTTAACACGTCTAATGTTCTTGTTATAATTAGTGAGAGCGTCCCTATAGACGTCCCAATTGACACGGTTAGATCTGGCCTTGTTGAATAGGCTTCTAACCTTCCTTCTTTGAGCAGCCAGTTCCTCGTTCCACCATGGAACTTTACGGTTGACTTTTAGGGTCTTGCGAACAGAGCTGTCCTCGAAGGATGTGATTAGCACATCTTGAAGCATGTTGGCAGCAAGTTCTATCTCACTGATAGAATTGGGGTTGCTGATTAACGAGTCTGCTTTGAAAGCCACAGAGGCTTTGAAGAGTTCCCAATTTGTCTTTTTTGGGACAGAAGGAGTTCTGGCGGATCTCGACTTGGCCAGGGAGGTCGAACCTAATGTGCTGATGGTCCGACAAAGTGGCTTCGTGTGTGACCCGCCAGTTGGCCAGCGAACTCGCAATAGAGTTGCTGACTAGGGTAAGGTCCAGAACCTCTTCCCTAATGGCGTTAATAAAAGTAGGCTTACACCCTATGTTAGCGACATCTAATTGACAGCACAATACTCGTAGATACTCTAAAAGGGACTCACCACGTTTATTGACGTCGCTGCTTCCCCAGATCGTGTGATGCGCATTTGCATCACAGCCGATCACAAGCGGCTTGTTGTGTAGGTGGCAGAAGTCCACTAGCCGCCGCACCTCTGTGGGAGGAACGGCAGAGGCGATCACTACCTCCCGGACACCATCGGTCGTGGCTACCTCAATAGCCGTTGCCACCAGGTCTCTCTGGATGAAATTAGGTAAAGGGAAGTGTCTCACATTGTTATTTACCACAATTGCAGTGCGAGGGGCACCACCCATACGGTCATATAATAACTTACATGATCCGCACGATAGTCCACGGATGTGGCCACCGATCAACCACGGCTCTTGGACGAGAGCCAGGTTGATTGAGTCTTCACAGACTACCCTGCACAGGGTGGCGGACGCTCCTCTGGCGTGGTGCAGGTTCGCCTGGAGCACCTTAATGGCGCTCGGCATCCTCCTTTAGGGCCACCTGCCTTGCCCCCCCGAGAGTCATTTCCTCGGATGCACTTCGGCAGTCTGGAGAAACTGCCCGGGAGAGGTCACCTAGCGACTCCGCTCGCAGGAGGTACCCTTGCTGGTGATGGGCCTTGACGGGACAAGGAGCGCCTGTTGCAACCACCGGCTCCGTACGGCCCGTTGTGGCGGCAGTCACCACAATGACCGGGGGTTTAGGGATTTCGGTTTGCAGCGCCACTGCGGCTGCGTCACTGGTAGACGCCACCGGAACGGCAGCCACTGCTGTCACGCCGGTGGGGGCCACCGTTGCCGCTGCCGGAGGAGCGTTCATAGGAGGGGGAATGGTTGGAGATAGGGAAAGGGACAGAGCAGGAGTGGGGGAGACCCTGACGGCGGAGTTCTTAAGGATAAGTTTTATCCTGCCGAAGCGGTATTTGACGTTACCATTAAGATCCGTCAGCGCCTTATACGACTTCTCGTCGACCATCATCGCGAGGTGCGTCGTTTTGCCGTTGAGGCTGTGTTGAACCACCCGCCACAGTTTCGTTGAGAAGCGTTCAAAATATTGGAGACCCAAGTACTCCAAAATTGAGGCGGGTGGGAGTTCAGCACTGTTGGGGAAGTAACCTCTAATGAGGTGAACTCTTGGGAACTCAGATTCCTCCAACAGTTTGATATCAAGGCAGCTGATGGACCTGATATGTCCAGCAGCTCCCCTGACCCACTCAGCAGTGTTGCTATCCTCGCACCCAAGGAGCAGCCATTCATTTCGAGGTATGCAGACCTCGAAACCTGGACCGGCCACCGATGTGGAGGGCAGCAGCATCGCCTTCAGGATGCTGTCTTGCACCGTAGCCAACTGCTCCGGCGAAAGAGGTTTGGTTGGATCAGCCGAAGTGAAGCCCAGTTTCACTCTGCTTGCCACTTGGCTGAAGAGTGGCTTTATGGACTCCACGTGAGTCTTTGAAGACCCTTGGGGTTCGGGGAAGGTTCACGAATAGACGGGAAGGGTAGGTCACCCACGACATAGCCCGCGTGCCGTGGGAAGTCTGAATAAAACTGGAGGGCGACAGGTATCCAGAGTCCGCATACTAGAGACCAGGCTACCCCCCGGCCATGCATCCGTTAGCGTATGCTGTTCCGCCTTGGATTGGGGTGATTTATAGATTCACGATCTTCGCCCGACTACAATTAGTCAGCACCCCTAGCAGAGACATGACCGTACTAGGGGCCTGCTTCCAGCCGCCCTCACGTGGAGAGTATAGCCGCACTTCCGTCAGTAGGAGTAAGGACGGCACGTACCTCAGCCAAAACTGCGGTTACATTTATATCCCCTTACTGTCTCTGACGGCTGACGGCCATAGTGCTAACATCGATTGAATGGGATAACAAAGATGTTTTTCCCAATCATTTCTCAACGAATGAAGGGAACTGTTTAATTGTGCTATCTAACT
Source organism: Zaprionus camerounensis (assembly GCA_018904165.1). Lineage (NCBI taxonomy): Eukaryota > Metazoa > Arthropoda > Insecta > Diptera > Drosophilidae > Zaprionus > Zaprionus camerounensis. The sequence continues at coordinate 225,009 of JAEIFS010000354.1, forward strand.
GTGTCTGTTTAGTGTCTGTTAACGAACAAAACAAATTTTTGTCAATAACTGCGAGATGTTCAGTCCGCTTACCAACAGGCAATAATTGAAACTTTATCCAAAAGTCGATGCCAAGATATCGCGATTTTTTGAGCGTAGGAACAATATGGAGTGTCAAATCCTTGCGTTTGCCATTGTACTCTATTGCAGTGTACATTGCAATTTAAGGGTCTATATTCTATTTAGTCCTGCAAAATATCTGCCGCTAAGCTTCCGCCTGATTGACTGATTGACGCTCCAGTATCCATTAGGACAGATATTGATCGACCTAGCATAGAGACTGTGGCATACGGCCGCATATCGGGTGACATAATACAAGATATTGACTGAGTATTTTCCCCATTAGGCTTATAGTTAAAGATATTTAAGTGCTGAGACGAACGGGATAGAGTTTTTGAAGTATCGCATTCTTTAGAGGGAGAAATTAAATCTTGAGGAGGAAAGTAAGGTAGATTTGTTAAATCAAGTGAAATTTGAGCGGAATAACTATGCGTCACTCGGTGCTGGTGGCTCTCGAAGCCATATGTTTGCGTGCCCCTTTCCAAGGTGCACGCACTTGGCAGTTTTTGAAGCGCTTCGCTGAGCACACGATGGCTTAGAGGTGTGAGCGTTGCCGCAACCGTAGCAGAATACTCTGCAGTTGTCATAGCGGTGACCTGCTTTACCGCAATTCCTAAAGGACAAGTTGACTGCGGACAATTCCAGGTCATCTTCTTCCGAATCAACTTCTGTTGACACCTCAACCTCATGCGCTAGACAACGGGGGGCTGGTTGGGGCTTTTGTAACACGGGCCTGAGCGTCTGCAAGAATGATTCCCTGGTACGGATAATACGTCGAAGCTGGGCAATAGTACAGATATCCTGATATAACAGCTCGTGCTGTATTTCAGGCAAGAGATTGGAGCGTATCGACTCCAATAGTGAAGCTTCGGCTAACGGCACAGATAATTTATCCGATAGTAAAACAACGCTTTCGGCGCGAATGCTTACGTCGGTTTGTTCTTCTCTGAACTGCGTACGTATAGCAAAGGCCGTTCCACGTGACGGTATGCAGACTTTTGTGATACCGCCAATACCAGTTGCTTGCACTGCCTTCCAACAAAGTATTGTACTTATGTTGCTGGTTAGAATGGCAAAGTTAGTCTCCAGAACTGGTGTATTAAGGCTTCTACGCGATATAGAAAATCCTCTACAAATATACCAGATCTGCCTGAGAATTTTAGCTTCCAATTACCCATCAACATCAAAGAATGCCAAGATGTGGCGCGGTACCAGAGTCCATGCAGACTCGGACAGCGACCCTCAAGGCAACGATATAAGTGCTGAGGCGGAAGAAAGCCTCTTGCGCTCCCCAGTCAAGGGTTCCAACTCCCCTAGTAGGGAAGGGCCCAGGAAGACAAAGGAGGGCTTGAGAGCCAAAGCCCAGTACAAAGCAGCCTTGAAGATCAAATCTCGGCTCGCTGGCAGCAACAAACTCACCCCTGAGGAGAGAAAGAAGCTGGAGTGTGCCGAAGATAAGATCGAGGAGGGTCGAAAACACTTCGAGGGCAAAATGGCGATGAAGGCTACCTCAAGCCAATACGCCAACAAGGTCGAGGAGCTGCTGCTTACCAAAAGGCAGCGTTCTGAAGACCAAGACAAGGCGGACGTGCCCGTGAGCAAGCGGCCGCGCCTAAAACCCCCCAAAAAGTCACTGCCGAAAAGGGAGACGGTGAGCGATGTGGCGCGTCGGCACCTAGTCGTCGCGCTCATCGAGCGCAGTAACCCCCACGGCAAGATAACACCCGAGAAGTGGAAGATGGTAGAGCTGAGGCTGTTGGACGCCCTATTCAAACGAATGGAGGAGCCAGAGTCTCAGCCTACCACCTTCGATGGAGCGGGGTGGCTTAATGGGGTGAAGATATTGAGCTGCAAGGATGACCTCACCCTGAAGTGGGTCACCGAAACTGTGTCCAAGATGGACGCCCCCTGGGAAGGTGCCAAGCTGGAGGTAGTTGACAGAACCTGCATTCCGTCAGTACCAAAAGCGAAAGTACTCTTCCCGAGGGTCGTACCTAAGGAACAGGCGCTCAAGCTGCTCAGATGGCAGAATCCAGACGTGCCTACCGCTGACTGGACGGTACTACACGTTGGCAAGCCGGAAGGCAATGGCCAACAGATGGTCCTCCAGATCAACAAGGAGGCCGAGGATCTGCTATACTCAAGGTTTGGGAAGATGGCGTGGGGAGTAGGAAACGTGTACCTACGACTCAAAAAACGCCACCCAAACGACACTAATGCCAACACGCTGGAGGCCGGCGAGGTGGAAAAGGACCTTGAAGCCTTGACCGACGCCGCAAACAGCCTCGACATAGAGGACGAAATGGAGGAGGATGGTGACCTGACTATCATAGCCAACCCATCCAAGCAGGAGGTATCCGAAAATAGCCATGAAGCTACGGATCCTTCAGCTAAACCTCCATAAGAGCAAGTTGGCGTCGGCGGAGCTCCTCTTGACCCTGGAGGAGGAGTACGTCGACGTGGCCCTAGTCCAGGAACCCTGGATCGCGTCGGGTAACAAGATCGCTGGGCTAGGGTCTAGCAACTACTCCATCTTCTACCAGACCACCGTAAGTAAAGCTAGAACTGCAATTCTGGTAAGAAAAGGCATCTATGCTTATCTTATGTCTAATTACAGTACAGACGACATCACGGTGATAGCGCTAGAGGGATGCAGAGACGAACCACTCCTGATGGCGTCCTGCTATCTAGCGCATGATAGGGAATCGCCGACAGAGGAGACGGAGCGTCTGATCCAGGAGGTGAGCCAGAAGAGGCAACCCCTGGTGATAGGCGCTGACGCCAACGCTCATCACACCCTATGGGGCTGCAGAGATGTGAACAATAGAGGTGAGTCACTCTTAGACTTCATTCTAAAATATAATATTAAGATCGCTAACAGGGGAGAGGAACCTACCTACGTAGGTCCCACCTCATCTAGCGTCATAGATCTAACACTCGCGTCTGGAACAAATACCGAAGTCACGGAATGGAGGGTCCTCAGAAAACCCTCCTTCTCTGACCATAGGTATATCCAGTTCGAAGTTCAATTTGAGTGCAAAGTGACAAAAAGTCTTTACAAAAATCCCAGGAACACCAACTGGGATATGTTTAAGACAAAAGTGACAAGGACACTCCCATCCCCAATAACAATCTCATCAACGGTGGACATTGAGAAGTCCGTGAAGACTCTCTGTCATCACCTAACCTCAGCTTTCAACGCAGCGTGCAAGACCTCAATAACAAGAAGGAAACACCCTGGTGGAACCCACAATTGAAGGCACAACGCACCGACCTACAAGAAATCTTCAAAATAGCTAAACAAGCAAACGAAGATATTGTATGGGACGAATATAGGATAAGGCTCCGTGACTTTAAGAAAAAGGTCCAGACAGCCAAGAGAAACTCATGGAGATCCTTCTGCTCTGGCATTGAGAAGGTCACGGAAACCGCCAGACTTAGGAAGCTTCTGTCGAGCCAACCGGCAATTCAGAGCCAACTAAGAACTAGCGATGGCCAATGGACGAGTAGCAGTAGGGAAGCGACTAATGCCCTTCTAAGCGAGCACTTCCCCGGATGCACAGATGCACTCGATTCACGACAATCAGTGCACACGCACCCAGTGTCCGATGTACCTGGGAATATAATCACACCAGACAAAATTCAGTGGGCCATAGACTCCTTTGAGAGCTACAAATCCCCTGGGCTAGATGGTATAATACCAGCCATGCTGCAGAAGACCAAAGAAAAGGTCACTCCATGGCTGGAATCAATATTCAAAGCATGTCTGAGGCTGGGATATATACCTGTACCCTGGAGGACAGCACGTGTTGTGTTCCTGCCGAAAGCAGGAAAATGCAGTCACATGCAACCGAAAGATTACAGACCGATAAGTCTCACCTCTTTCCTGCTTAAAACCCTCGAAAAACTTCTGGATCTACACATAAGAGGAGGCATGAACCGACTCGTAGAATCCAACCAACACGCCTACACAAAGGGAAAATCGGTGGAAACAGCGTTACACTCTCTAGTGGCCACCATCGAAAAGGCCCTACACCACAAGGAATTTGCCTTAGGAGCGTTCCTGGACATCTCAGGTGCATTCAACAATGTATCTACGGAAGCGATCATGCGGAGCCTGAGAGCTACGGAAACTCACGAGGCTGTAAACTCTTGGATAGGAAATCTATTGAGCTGCAGAAGAGTAAGAGCCGAATGGGGAACCACCACCACAACCAAGGTGGCGCACAGAGGCACGCCACAAGGCGGAGTGTTGTCGCCGCTGCTGTGGAACTTAGTGGTAAACAACATCTTAAAGAAATTCAAACGGAAAGCCCCAAAGATAACCGCCTATGCAGATGACATAGCCATAATTATCGTGGGCAAATGTCCAACGACGATCAGCTCCGTCATGGACAGCACGCTTAAAGAAGTACTGAAGTGGGCTATGGATGTCGGACTCAGTATCAATAGACGGATCTAATTCTCTTTACCAAGAGATACAAGATACCGCAATGGACTCCGCCATCTCTAAACGGTGCCATGCTCGAGCCAAAAAAGAGCGTGAAGTATCTAGGAATAGTCCTGGACAGCAAGTTGAGCTGGAAAACCAATGTCGAGGAAAGGGTAAAGAAAGCCACAAGTGCACTATATGCATCGCAAAAGATGCTAAGTAGCACGTGGGGCTTGTCTCCCAAACTGATGCACTGGATCTTCATCTCAATTGTTCGTCCAATACTACTCTACGGTGTCCTAGTATGGTGGAAGGCCACCAAGAAATCCACATACCTCCTAATAATGGAAAGGGTACAAAGACGTGCACTGATGTGCATTACTGGGGCACTGAGATCTACTCCAACAAAGGCCTTGGAAGTGATACTTGGAGTTCTCCCCATCGACATACAGGCCAAACTACTAGCACAAAAGACCGCGCAACGTCTTTGTGCTACAGGAAATATGGCCCTCGCAAATTATGGGCACAGTGAAGTAGGAAGAGAGTCACTCAATAGCACGGACTATGTGACTCCAATAAACAACTTCTCTAGAACGCCCGCTCTAATGGGACATGAAGATTGGAAAATCGGCATGGACGAAAACGCAACAAAGCTATTCACAGACGGATCTAAAATGGAAACCGGCGTGGGCGCCGCGGTCTACTGTGCAGATCCGCTCATTCAAGTGTCGTACAAGTTGCCGGACTACTGCAGCATCTTCCAAGCGGAGGTCTTCGCTATAAAGAAGGCTGCAGAACTTGCGACAACACTCAACAAGAATCAGGTCAGCATCTTTGTCGACAGTCAGGCGGCTATCAAATCCATGCAATCCTATGTCATCAGCTCCAAAAGTGTACTGGCAAGCAGAGAAGCATTAGATGCATTAAGCAACCGCTCGAAGGTGCGCATCTTTTGGGTTCCCAGCCACCAGGGCATCGACGGAAACGAGATGGCAGATAGGCTAGCAAAGGAAGGTGCCGAATCTAGACAACTGGCAGTTGAAGACCTGAAGACACCGCTACGATCTATAGGCCACAGCTTCGAAGAAAGCGCTGCATCAACAGCAAGAAGAAGGTGGCACAGCACAACAAATTGCAAGATAGCCCGCACTATGTGCAATTATACAAATGCGAAACTGGCCCAATATGTCATTCAGCTCCCGAGAAGAGACTGTAGAATAATGATGGGTATACTCACGGGTCACTGCCTGACCGCAACGCATGCAAAGAAGTTGGGCATCACCGATAACGACGAATGCAGGAAATGCAGGGTACCAGAAGTAATAGAAACTCTGGAGCACCTCATCTGCGACTGCCCCGCACTCATGACCTCGAGAGCGAAATGCCTTGGAAGCCCCCTGCTTGCATCACTGAAAGAAGCAGCGGGCCTGGCACCCCAAAAACTCCTGGCTTTTGCCAAACTGACCAGCATACTAGACTGGGATAATTAAGTCATTTAACAGATTAACAGCCTCCATCACTTATCCGGCAACACTAAGGATCATACTGATCTATGTGAGGCCCCCCCTTGAGGGTCTGCCGATATAACCTAACCTAACCTACCCATAATTTGGCTTACTTTATTGAGGCGAATTACTGAGTCTGTGGGTGAGCATCTTGGTGGAGTTGTAGGACTTCTGGGGAGTTGTTATAAAAAAGGCGAAGCTGGGGGTGCCACGCGAAGATTGGTGGAAAATGCTGTTATCATGCCTTGGAAGCTTTGCTGAAGGGCCAACATCATTTCAGTTTGTGTAGCAGCAGAAGCATTAATTGAGACTCACTAGATGGAGCATCAACTCTTACATTGGCTTCTGAAGACAGGTTTGCGCTTTCGGCGCTTGTCTTAAGTCTGTATTTACCGTTAGGATCAGTAAGGAAGACTGCAATGTTGATCGAAAAACTGGACAACGCTCGCGATCTTTCGTATTAAAACAAACCCAATGAAATGTATGATTGCAGCCTGTCGATAATAATTGGGCGGTATGTTCTATTTCTTTCAAGGAAATATAACATGTCACCTCAACATCTATTGTTTCTGAGCTTCGACTCATAAACATACTGAAAAGTCTAAAGAGTTTTTCAGATACGAAATTTAACGAAAAACGAAATAACTTTCACCCGGTATTAAAAGATTATTGGTATTAAAGATAATCGCAGTTCATTTGCTCAAGATCAATACAAGACTAATTCTAGTATACAATTGTTACTCCCTTTGGCCCCTTTGTAAACAGTAAACAGCCGAAGCAAAGACGAGCATTAACAGAGTATTAGAGTTGTTCGTTTTAAATGTTATGTTATGTATTTCAATGTAATTCAATATTTATTTATTTCCATAAAATTATCTATTTTCTATATTAATCTATTAGTTAAAGCTGCAGCGCTCCAACATTCCGCCACCATTAAAGGACTGCGGTTCTTTGATCCATGGGATTGGCGCCAGTTTGTGAATTGCTCTTTTAACGATGCCGGTTGAGGCTTGCACCTCTGCCACTCGGACCTTGCGGTCGTCTCCCGCGATGACTCGGGTGACGCGACCTAGATGCCATTTCTGGGGCGGCGTGTTGTCTTCGTGTATCAGCACCATGCGTCGCACCTCTAAGTTGTTGGCCTCTGTTGTCCATTGTGATCGCTGCTGGAGGCTTAGCACATAGTCCCTGGACCAGCTGTGCCAAAACCGCTGCTTGAGCTCCGACAGCTGCCGCCACCACTTTAAAGATTTGGATTGCTTGACATGTTGCAAGGCATGCCTGGCGCGTATTCGCGCGGCTGCATGGTTAGAGCCTGACCCAGCAGCAAATGGCCTGGCGTTAGTGACTCGCCGTCGTTGGGATTGCTGCTCTTGGCCGCCAGTGCATAGTGGTTCCCCCAGAGGCCAAAATTAAAAAAATAGGAATCAGAATAGATTTGCGCAAAAAGTAAACAAATCATCTCTAAAATGTCCAGACAATTCAAGACAAAACCGGTTTTTTCTAGAAAGCTAACGGTACTTTCTAAAAATAGAATTTAGGTCGCGAGCACAAGCTCATTTGCGAAGCGTAGTTGGACGAATTGCATTCTTCTTGATATCAAAGCGAACTTCAAAAAGGTAAAACGTCCGTAATACTTATCTGATTGACATAATTCAAAATGCAGTTTAAATTTGAAGCTATTTACTTTTATAAATTCTTTATGTTAAGTTAATTTCATTGATTTAACATTTTTTTGTAATTATATTTGATTTAACCTTTTTTGTGTATTTTGTGAATGTCGTTTTTATGTTTACGTAAGGTTTTAGTTGTGTTCCGTCGAAACTCCGAAATAAATGTTTATGTCATTGTATTAAAGAGTTTCTTGAGGTAATAAAACTGTTTGAGAATTTTGCGGAAAGTTGCGGATGTGCTTGTTATCGTTAATATACTAACCCAATCTCTTATTTTTTCAAGGTTAAATTTGCCAACTAAGTCTCTGTTTTGCCTTTTTATTGTGCTGTCTGTGTGATTTTGTCATTCGTGTATGTGTACAATTTTCAATGCTCATTTAATTAATTATTTTGTGTAAATTCGATTTGGATTTAGACGGCGATTTGTATCAGTGTGTGTTTGAACGCCATCACATTTTTAATTTATGGTGCGCAAAAAAGGGTACCTATACAGAAAAAATGCAAGAAATTATCACTGCTGTACGAGATGAAATTAAGACTAAAGGCCACATAGTTGAATTGACCGAACATATGCAATGTATTCACAACATTTGTAAACAAATTGCTGTTTATTTGACACGCTATGATCGAAAAAAATCGTCAGTACTCAAATATAAGTCTGATTGGCTGAATCAATAGGAATCAATTCCAGTTAAAAGCATCTCTAAAAAATATTAGCAAAGAGTACAAAGTCCACATCGTGCACGTCAAAAACTCGATTTTGAGGAATCCTCGGCGAGAACAAAGCGACGGCGTTTAGCTCATCTGGCCGAATTAGATGAGTCTGCTATTTCTTCGTTACGCAATGAATGTGAAATGAAAAATGTATTGCCAGCAGATCCCGATGAGGTAATTTCGCTATTAATGGAGACCGCTATGTCTAAAAACCAATATTTGCTTATCAGAAACTTTGTGAACAGCAAAATATCCTTTGATTTTTTTCTCACGCTGAAGTTGAATTACAAAGTTTGTTAGATAATACAGTGTCGAGTATTTTAGAGCTACAAGCTAATGTTGTGGAAACAGTCAATGACGATTCTATTGAAAATTTGGTGTTAATTGGAAAGTGGGGATTTGATGGAAGTACAGGTCATAGTGAATACAAACAAAAATTTTCCAATAATAATTTAGATGACAAAAGCTTGTTTGTGACGTCCTACGTACACTTGAACTAATTTCAAAATCTGGCAATAAAATAATTTGGAAAAATCCCCGGCCAATTCGTTTCCAGTTCCAAAAAGAGACAAGTCAACTTTCTATCAATGAGGAAAAATATTTTAAAGAGAAAATAAACCTTCTAAAGCGGTCAGTGATTTTTGTTCATAATAGAAAGATAAACGTTGAACATAGTTTACAACTGACTATGGTGGATGGAAAGGTATGCAATGCCTTAACTGAGTCATCCTCTGCCAAATGTTACATATGTGGTGCAAATCCAAAAGAAATGAACGATTTGGACAAATGTTTAAACAAAGTTGTAAACAAAGAACATTTCGAGTTTGGTCTTTCTCCCCTTCATGCAAAAATACGGTTCTTTGAATACTTTTTACATATTTCTTACAAGTCCACCGTCAGATGTTAGAGATCCGAAAAAAAATTGGAAATAATGGAAAGAAAGCAAAAAATGCAAAAGGAATTTCGCGAAAAAATGGGATTAATAGTTGACAAGCCCAGAGATGGGGGTAAAAGATCATCAAACGACGGAAATGTCGCTAGAAAATTCTTTTCTAATCCAAAATTGGCATCTGATATTACAGGAATAGATGAAAACTTGATTCATCGTTGTGCCACTATACTTCAAGCTATTGCATCGGGCTACAAAATTAATGCCAATAAATTTAATGAATACGCTTTAGAAACTGCCAAACAACTAATAAAAAAATATTCATGGTACTATTTGCCGGCTACAGTTCATAAGGTGTTAATTCATGGATCTGCAATTATAGAACATGCAATTATATCAATTGGAGAGCTTTCCGAGGAAGCTGCGGAATCCAACAACAAAGAAATTAAAAAATGTAGACTTTATCACAGCCGGAAAATGTCACGGATTATTACAAACACCGACATTTTGAATGCACTCCTTCTACGCTCCGATCCGTTTATAACCGGACAGAGGGCCCTTGAGAAAAAGGATAAGTCAACTTTACTTGAATCTGTTCATAGTTTGCTAGAGGATACATTGTAAAATTTATAATAAAGTATTAAATTAATTTATAATATGCATTTTTATATTTTTCATTAGTTTTTTCCATACAAGAAAAATAGAGAAGAATAGAATAGAGAGAAGAATAATACTCCATAAAGTATATATATTTGTCTGCCTGCCCATTTGTCAAAAATATATACGAATTAATCTGGTTTTATTTGCTTAAAAAATTATTGCCTACTTATCGGTGCTTGAAAAAGGGTTTTTTTGCATTTTGGTGAGGAAGGGGGCTCCAATCCTAACAATTTTTACACAATGCTTTCTGAAGCACTATTGGATCCCTGAGGCCAAATTTAAGGTTTTTAACTGCACTGGAAGTATTTATGGCCGCGTCTCCATACAAGAGGAACCACTGCAGTGGCCTGGAGTTCAGCGGCGCTTCGACGTCGGCCAGATGTGTGTTGAGCTCGTCGCGTGTGAGGTTGGCGTTGCCGGCCCCTCTCACCAGCCGATGCTTTGCGGCCTTGCTGCCGCCTCCCACAGCTCTCCGAAGTGTGGTGCTCTGGGTGGAATGAAGATCCACTCCACTCCTCTCTCCGCGGCGTAGTCCTGAAGCTCCTCCTTCTGCTTCTCGAACGCTGTTTGCAGATCCTTCAATACGTTGCTTGCTCCCACGAAATTGGTCTCATTGTCGCTGTATATCTTCTCCGGCAGTCCTCGTCTGCCCGCGAACCTTTTAAATACATTTAAAAACGCATCAGTCGATAAGTCAACTACGAGTTCAAGGTGAACAGCCTTTGACGTGAAACAAACAAACACAGCGACATAAGCCTTCACTAGGGGTATACCGCGCAATCTGTAGCTTGCATAAAATGGTCCACAAAAATCAACACCGCAAACTCTGAATGGACGACCTTCTCTCAAACGACCTTCTCTCAAACTTATGGAGTTGTGGCCAATTCTCGGCAGAGTTATGTAAGAAGCTTGGACCCTTAAACCATAATGATTTAATAAGCTCATCTATACATGCACCTCTACACCGGTACATACCATATAACATGATTAGAGCGCTCTTGAATTTCAGCAACTCTATTAGCTACAAAGGTAGATAATGACGCTGGCTCTTTTTCTAGCCAATAAAGGGTTACTTGAGAGTAAGACCAAAAGTTCACGCTGTCTATTTTAAATTTGGACAGAACAGGGGCAATTTGTTTCCACACAGTGCATAGCAAATGCGCAGCGCACAACTCAAGACGAGGAATGGTCTTAGTTACCTATGGAGCGACTCTAGATTTTGGTGTTAGCAACACTGTCTCTACTTCATCTTCATACCGTGTTATTATGTAGATGCAACATCCATAAGCGTCACTCGAAGCGTCTGCAAAGCCATGAATTTCCAATTGATTGTATTTACTCTTACAGACGTATCGAGGCAGCTTTATTTTGCTGAGATCATGTAAAGTATCTATAAACTGAATCCACTCTGTATGAAGATAAGCAGGAATGTCTCGTCCCAATATAGTTTCTGTTTCCACAATTTTTGCAACAGAATTTTTGCTTTTGTGATAATTGGACATAGCCATCCAAGGGGGTCGAAAAGTCGAGAAGCAACTGACAAAATGTTGCGCTTCGTCGGCTTTATCAATATAAATTCATCTATCCGCACTCGGTACCCACCGTATGCCGAGAGTCTTCACTGAACTTGTCTCGTCGACCTTTAATACTTTTTCGCCCTCATCAGTGCACAACTTTGGATGATTCGAAGCCCATTTTGCCAATGGAAAACCTCCTGATAGTAAAACTTCTTTAACTTGTTGGCATATTTCTTGTAAGCCTTCATATGTGTCAGCGCCAGCAAGCATGTCATCTACATAAAAACAATCTTTTATGACAGCTGCTGCTACTAGATGCGATTGTAAGCAATTTTCTGCTAATTCAAATAGGCATCTAATTGCCAAAAATGGTGCAGATGCTGTGCCATATGTTACAGTATTAGGTAAGTCTGTACGTTTGCACTGGCTGCGAGCTTTTTGCTCTCCAAAGAATTAGCTGAAAATTGCGATCTTCATCAGTAATGTCAACTTGGCAATACATTTTGGAAATGTCGGCTGTTACAGCGTATTTAATCTAAAATTAAGCAATGTTAAGTTAAGCTCCCTCTGAATTGTCGACCCAACCATGTGAGTTTCATTTAATGAAACACGACTCGAAGTTTTGTTGAGGTGCTTTCAGGTCTCAAGATGGGGGATGTAATAATGCTGTCTTAGAGGAGCAGATTCTATAATAGACATATGACCCCGATCTCTGTACTCTTTCATGAATGTATGATACAGTGCATCGTCTTTACTTAACTTGCGTTCGAGCTGAAGATAACGCCTTTCGGCCGTTTGAAATGACATGGCAAGTGAACAAATTTCAAAACCGAAAACAATAATGACACGGATTTGTAGTACGTTAAGTAAATGAGCAATTTAATTATTGCTCTTTTTTAACGGAACTTCGCGGAACGTGAAAATAAGCTAGGCTGCTACGGATTGAAAGTAAACACCACCAAGTTCAATGATCCAAATGAGAGTGAATTCTATTTTTGGCACAGGGAGAAGGCAAGAGCACAAAGTAAAGACTTACAGCTAGCTTATGCTAATTAACAGCGTTTCATTATGTGTTCAAGTTATACGTATGTATGTATACTACTTACTAGAAAAAAGCTACTACTTAATGTAAAAGGCTACTACTTAATATAAAAGTACATTTTTGTTATACTAGTAACTGACTCGGATCCAACAGCAAGTATACTGGGATTCTTTTTTAAATGGGAGCCTGACTTGAAATCGGCCCGAAGGCAAACATTGTACAGTGCGAATAAAAATATTATCACACTCTCTTTGTTCAGCTGTTCTATGTGCAGCCTTCGACTCATCTGGTGTTCTGTCTAACTCCCAAAACCGTTCCACCAATGACTCGAGAGAAAATTCAATTTTTTGAGCAACTACCAAATATACAGCTCAATTGTCGATAATTTAATTCACCGCTATATTTGCCGGATACAATCCACCCGAACAAGGTTTTTTTGATTTAGGGAAGCCCTGCACTTAATTTAAATTGCCCGACGCACAGCAAATCAATGAATGCTTCCGCTCCTAGCAACAAATCAATCTTTGCAGGTTTATGAAACTCTGGATCGGCAAACTCTATGTTTGCAGGTATTTTCAATTTGTAGGCAGCATTTGCCCAGGCTGACACGAAGATATATTATTTAATACCAAAAAATCGGTTGAAAGGCCATACGAATGTAAGCGAGACTGGACATAAGCAGATACTTTATGTTTAGGCCATGGATTTTAAAAAAATTCATGGTCTATTGTGTTTGTCGGAACGGAAATTAACGTAACAGGCAGTAGGAGGCATCTCCGACCCCATAAACTATATATATTCTGAATCAGTATCAGTAGCCGAGTCGATTAAGCCATGTCTGTCTGTCTGTCTGTATGAACACCTGGATCTCAGAAACTATAAGAGCTAGAGTCATCAAATGCGACAACATACGTATATATTGCAGTGTCTCAAAGTTTTTGTACAATTTTGACACGCCCTTTCCTGCCTCTGTAAATCAGTAATAACTATTTAAAAACTACAATATTAGCTGAACAACCAAAGTTGTATACGATATCTTACATGACAAATACCTTGCCACGGGCGTTATGTGAAAATTTCATTTAAATCGGACTATTAATAAGTGAGATATGATATGAATTAAACTCACTTTGAACATATATACTTAAGCAGACCTAATTTACGCAAGTATACCGAAGTTCAAATCTAGCGTCAGACACACAGCATTTTAAACTTTTTATTTGCATTGTATGGTAACAGAATTGGTTCACAATGCAGCTTTGCCGATAGGCTAAGGAGTGATGCAATGGCCGAGTGGTTAGAGTGGCGGGCGGCAATTTAAAACGGAACGGAAATTAACGTAACAGGCAGTAGGAGGCATCTCCGACCCCATAAACTATATATATTCTGAATCAGTATCAGTAGCCGAGTCGATTAAGCCATGTCTGTCTGTCTGTCTGTATGAACACCTGGATCTCAGAAACTATAAGAGCTAGAGTCATCAAATGCGACAACATACGTATATATTGCAGTGTCTCAAAGTTTTTGTACAATTTTGACACGCCCTTTCCTGCCTCTGTAAATCAGTAATAACTATTTAAAAACTACAATATTAGCTGAACAACCAAAGTTGTATACGATATCTTACATGACAAATACCTTGCCACGGGCGTTATGTGAAAATTTCATTTAAATCGGACTATTAATAAGTGAGATATGATATGAATTAAACTCACTTTGAACATATATACTTAAGCAGACCTAATTTACGCAAGTATACCGAAGTTCAAATCTAGCGTCAGACACACAGCATTTTAAACTTTTTATTTGCATTGTATGGTAACAGAATTGGTTCACAATGCAGCTTTGCCGATAGGCTAAGGAGTGATGCAATGGCCGAGTGGTTAGAGTGGCGGGCGGCAATTTAAAAAGACTGTGAGAGGTTGCGTGTGTGTGTGTGTTCAACTATACCGGTTGAGGCGGAAATGAAATCATTTATTAATTATTTATTATTTTATTTTATGTTGTTTATTTATTTTATTCTAATAAACTAAAAGAAAAGTTACAGTCAAGCGGGGTGTGATATAGCCGCTACAAACAAATTAAATTATTTAATTAAATTTCAATAAAAAATAGTTTTTCCTTATTTTGTTTTCATACTATATTGTGCAATAAAATTATAGTAGTTATAAATAATATTAATTATTTATAAATAAAGTATTTTGCCTGTTATGACTTTGCAAGTTCAATATGATTCTTATTGGATATTGTTATTTTGTTTTGCTCTCAATATTTTGCAATTAGAATGCTAGAACATAACAGCGATCATACGACTGTGGCGACGCAGCATCATTGATATGAGCCCGATCTGGCAGCCCGGCACCATCGTAAGCAGACGATAGTTCCGCGGCGATATTGTCCGTTACACAAAAATAGACGCTAAGTTCGGATAGACGCTAAGTACAGACAACAACTGAATTGTCACGCTTATCATTTACGCATACGAAATAAATGCTTTAATTTAATAACAACATAGTGTGATCCACCGTTTCACTACAAGCCCTTTAAAAGTTGTGAATAAGCGAGTGGGACGCCCATACATACATGTCTGCATATCCACATGTACATATGTATTGGCACACATTAGTGCACGCATGTATGTACATACCTATGTACAATACAATTAGATTTGGAGTTGCTGTTGTGTACCAACGAAAGAAAACTAAGTTCTAATTATATATATTGCGTACCAAAAACTTAAAAAAAACCGGCTACTGCCGCCACCCTTTTCAATGTTATTCAGTTTTTAAAATATTTTAATGAAAAATAATGAAAAACAAAAATTTCACATGCCGATTCGTGGTAGCAATCGAACCCCGGAAACACGGTCAGGTCAACATTGTTGGCCTTACAGTCCGAGACATAATCCACTCAGCCACTGAACAACTCTAGCTAGTGCTAAAAAATCAACAAGAAGCACATGAAATAAATTTTGTTATGTGCTAGAAATGCATACTTATACCTATTGCCGTCTCGCTCAGTCTAATGGTTGCGACACTTCGCTTCTGCTTTGTCTATGCGTTCTTCTTCTTCTGTTCGTTAATTCAATTGCGCATCGAACACTGTATAAAATTTATCTCCGTCAAATTTTTAATATTAATCCAAATAAAGCGCAATTTTCATTGCGAGTTTTTATAAATATCCGAATATAAATAAGTTATCTATGTCTGCAGATTGCTGAAATTAATTAATTTAACTTTTTAAGAACAACTAGCCCCATTACATGGGCAGTAGCCTCCCCTTGGTGTCTGCAGATTGCTGAAATTAATTAATTTAACTTTTTAAGAACAACTAGCCCCATTACATGGGCAGTAGCCTCCCCTTGGTGTTCCCCAGGTACTGATTATTTTTGATAATCGGTGGAATTCGAGCGGCGATTCTATTCTGTTATTTACAAATTTTTTTTACGGTATACTAAGATAATCCATGGCCTTATACAGTCAGCACCTGACTGTAGCGTTTGTATTTTTTTAACAAGGAATGGGGAGACATTTTCAAGATTTTGAGGTTTCGTGTTGTTAGTATTGTTATACCCTTCGACCATTGAAAATGGTCAAAAAAGGGTATACTAACTTTGTGCAAATGTATGTAACAGGCAGAAGGAGGCGTGGCAGACCCCATAAAGTATATATATTCTTGCTCAGGATCACTAGCCGAGTCGATTGAGCCATGTCTGTCTGTCTGGATGTCCGGATGACCAGATGAACACACAGATCTCAGCTATTATAAGAGCTAGAGATACCAAATTTTGCATGAACATTTCTGTGTAGCCGGCGCAGATCAAGTTTATTTCAAATGTTGGGTGCCACGCCCGCCGCCCCCGCCAATCAATAATTTAATTTTTGAACTCAATTTGTAAGCGTTGTATTAAAGATAAAACTTTCTGACTTTAACATATACTAAGCTGATATACTAAGCTACTTTTTCTCTAAATTGCAATCCGATCGGACAATAAACAGAAAAGTTATTTAAGAAAGTATGAGCATAAAACCAAGTGCTTGTGTCAGCTAACAAGGGAGGCAGGCCAGCGCGAAACGCGAGCGCCATCTATCGAGAATAATTTCAAATCATGTGCATATGTATATGTGTACATACATAGGAACGTAGGTCGAAGGGTATCCCACTATCGCGTGCCGCGCGACTGTTGCATTTCTTACTGGTTGTTGTTGATAATGTTGCTGCTTGGTACTCTCTCCATTATAAGATATTTGGGTCCAGGAGCAAAGATGAATGAGTTATTATTGTAGTGAGTTGTTGATTTGTCTGGTGGAACCGGTGGTTGTCCCATTGTAAGGACCGTTGGATGCGCCTAGCATACTGCTGTTGTCCTGGTTATAGTGGATTTATTATTTTTTTTTTTTTACAATTTTCACAGGCCAAAAATAAAGAATTTTTCCAATCAATTTGGTTGAAAATTTAAACGTGGTGTGCTTAGAATCAAAAGGAAAAATAAAATTTTTTTTTTTAAGAACACGATGTGGAGGGTTGAAGTTCATGAAACGAACTGTGTTTCTATTTTACTTAACTTGGTTTCATTGTCGTCAGAGTTTTTAATGATACGGATTTTTTCGTTTATAGTCTTGTGGAGTCTCTCTATGTCAGCGACACCTGTTTTCGTAGTATTAAGTTTTAATTCTACGTCTTCGGTTTCGAGCCAACGTTTAAGGGCTAGGCTGGAGAATGCGCCATCTCTGTCTGCTTTAAGAAGTCTAGGTTTCCCCAACTGATTAAATATGCGCATTAAGGCATTTTTGCATTCTATCAAGTCTTTTGTCCTTATCTGTTCAAATTTGGAGTAAATATCGATACAGCTCAAATAGTGATTTCCTTCAGAAGAATAGATGTCTATTACAAATTTATCGCGGCAATGATCGGGTTTAGGGGTGATTTTCATTGGCATTTGTGTATTACGGTGTTCTGTTTTGGCTAAGTTGCAAACTTGACATTCATTGATTATATTTTGAATAAGGAGCTGGCTATTGGGAAAGTAGTAATTTTCACTAAAGAGTTTTACAGTTTTCTGAATTCCTGGGTGTAAAAGCTTTTCGTGTGTGTTTAATTAATTTTTTAAATTTTGCATACGTGGGGATGTTTTTTAGTAAAACGAGACTTCGGAAAATTTTTGTACATTTTGGATTCATTGTTTCTGTATAGGCGCTTTGAATCATTTCGAAGTCTGCATCGCTTTCGATATAAAGAGCGCTATTCTTTGAACAAAAATGATTGAGTAAATATTGTTTGGCTGTTTCGAGGGTCATTTCTTTATAGGAGATATGTATGATTTGTTTCTTGAAATAGGTTTCGTATTCTGTATTACTATTGGGACTTTTTGAAAAAATGATTTGTCTTTTGTGATAGTTAATGGCCTTTTCAGATAGTCCTATTAGTTTGCTACTATCTTCTTCCGCGCTATGTTGCGTGGATTCTCCGAAAAATGTTGCTCTATTTTGATTTTAGACAGTGCGTCCGCGACATGGTTTTCTTTCCCTTTGATATACCTTATGTCGAAGTCGTACTCTGATAGTCTAATCTTCCATCTGATCAACTTTGAGTTAGGCTCTTTTAGTTTGTGTAGCCAGCACAATGGTTGATGGTCCTAATAGGTAATGTCTGTCGTCCTAATAGGTAATGTCTGGTTGCCCAAACTATTGCCAGTAATTCCTTTTCTATAGCGCTGTAATTAACCTCGTGTTCATTTAGAGTCCTACTAATGTAGCTAACAGGATGTCCATCTTGAGATAGAACAGCGCCTAGTGCTACATTACTTGCGTCCGTTGTTAATACAAATTTTCTTTCGAAGTTTGGTATTTTTAATATAGGGTCTTAGGAAATAAGTAATTTTAGTTTATGGAATGCCTCTATGTAATCCCTTTAGTTTATATCTATCTTGACTCCCTTTTTTAGACATTTAGTCAATGGTTTGGCTATATCGGAGAAATTAGGTATGCATTTTCTGTAGTAACCTGTGATTCCAAGAAATGCTTTGATTTCTTTGGGTTTGGTTGGAAGCGGATATTTTTGTATGGCTTTAATTTTTTCAGGATCTGGTTTAATCCCATCTTTAGTGAGAACGTGTCCTAGAAAGGTAGTTTCCTGTCTTAGGAATTCACATTTATCTAGCTGTAGTTTTAGATTAGCTTGAGATAATTTCTCGAAAACTGCTTCAAGGGACTGAAGGTGTTCCTCTAAAGAGGTGGAAAAAACGATGATATCATCTAGATATACTAGACAGTTTTTATTAAGGAGCGGATGGAGCAGATTATTCATACAGCGCTGGAAGGTGGCAGGGGCGTTTTTAAGTCCAAATGGCATTCTTGTATATTCGTAGTGACCATATTTGGTTGAGAAAGCTGTCTTGGCTATTGACTCTGAGTCCATTTCTATTTGGTGGAAGCCTTTTGCCAGGTCTATTGTTGTAAAGTAATTGGACCTCCCTAGTTTTCCTAATATTTCGGCTATACTTGGTATAGGGTATCGGTCATTTATTGTTATTTCGTTTAGTTTCCTGTAATCTATTACTATACGTAATTTCTGTTGTCCAGAAGCATCTAATTTTTTTGGTACGACCCAAATGGGGCTACAGTACGGTGAGTTGCTTTCTCGAATGATACCCTGCTCTAACATTTCTTGGATTTGTTTTTCTACTTCCTTTTCGTACGTTTGTTGGAAACTATACAACTTAGAATAAACGGGGATAGTGTGTGTAGTGTTGATGGTGTGTTTTTCTTGGTTCGTAAAACTAAGTTTGTCGCCTTCGTGAAATTGAATGTCTTTAAATTTTGTCAATAAGTTTATTAGTTTGTGTCTTTCCTCTCTATTTAGGTGGTCTAGTCGGAATAAGTTCTCTTGGAGTGTGGAAGTTTCTAAAAAGGTGGGGTCTTGTGAGAATGGAGGGTCTGTTTGAGCATGGTTCTGTTCTGTAGGATTCTTAGTGTCTTTTATCTTGTAAACTTTATTAAAAAGGGTAGCAGTTCCCTTTTGATAATCTATTACTGCTTTAGCCTTGGACAACAATTTGCGTCCAATCAGCATGTCGTAGTGATCTGAGAATTTATGAATTAAGAATTCTTGGGCAATAGGAAAGTAGTTATTGGGTGGTATAGTTGTAGCTTCGTTAATAGTTAACGGGCCATTACTAGTATGGATTAGGTGGTTGGTTTGTTGTATGGGTGTTCGGAAAATATTCCGAGTGAGCATATTTATAGTGGATCCGGTGTCAATTAGGCACTTTAGTTCGACGTCATTATGTCTGTTAATTACATATTGGCTTGATCCGGGGCAACTAGCCGAAAATTTTCTGCATGCTCGGTATTGTCTGGTTCGTCATCGTTCGGTACTGTTTGCTCTTGTTGTGTTGTGTCAGAATTGTCATTGTCTTGTTCAGGGAGATTTTGGATTGGTTATGGGATGTAACCCATTTGGCAAGGATAGGGTTGAGGTTGGAAATTATCCGGGTAATATGGATAATTATTATTATTATTTGGAGAGGGAGTCTCCCAGCAGAGAAGGGGCGAGGCACTGCGACCAGAATGATCTTTTGTACCTAGAATGCTCTCCCTAACATGACAAAAGCTGTTCCGCTTCCTGATGAAGCATAACAGGTCTTTTGTCGAGGAACGGACAATGTGCTCGGGAACTGCGGTTTCCACGTGCAGATGTTTCCTCCTAATCCAAACCAAGGCTGGACAATCACACAGGATGTGTTTAGTGGCTTCGTCGTCCTCTTTACAGAGCCTGCATTCTGCATCAGAGGACAGACGCATTTTTGTGAGGTGGTAGTTCACCAAATAGTGGCCACTAAGGTAACCAACAAGGAGATAGACATCTCTCCTAGAGAGTAAGTTTGTTCTTCGCTTAACCGAGGGATTCGTAAGCTCTCTAGCCTGCCTCATCCCTGGTTGGAAGAACCAGTAGCGTTCGGTCAACCTAACCGCCCATGCTTTCACAAGGGATGAAATAGTTGACCACCCCACGCCACAGAAGGGTTCGGGGCCATGCAGAGGGGCTGATGACCCTGCCCTCGCTAGTTCATCCGCTAGCTCGTTGCCCTGGAAACCAGAGTGACCAGGTACCCATGGAAGGGTAACTTTGTTTCTATTGGAAAGCCTCTGAAGGCAGTTCCAACAGTCAGCCACCATACGTGAACCTACTCTTTTTGAGGAGAGGGCTAGTATGGCCGCTTGGCTATCCGAGAAGATGTAGATATTCGCTCCTCTGATCCCCTTCTCAAGGATAAGATGACAGCAGAACTCGATGGCATGAACCTCGGATTGAAAAACTGTGGGCCACTTGCCCATAGCAATCGAGGTTTTGGAGTTGGGACCATGTATCCCAGCTCCAACCCCCTGATCAGTCTTTGACCCGTCGGTATACCAGTGTATACCGTGAGGGTCACTAATGGCGTTGCCAGCATCCCAGTCCCTCCGGTCCGGGATGAGGGTTCTGAATTTTGCACCAAAGAAGAGTTCCTTGGTCATAGAATCTGATCTAGAGCAGATCTCTAAGCCAGGAATGTCTTTGATAAGTCTAGCGTGCCCCGATTCGGTAGCTAGAAGCCCAGATTGAAGCTTGATTCTGAAAAGACTACTAGCGGCGACTTCTTGTATTTGAATATGCAGAGGAGTCAAATTCAATATTGATTCCATTGCTGCTGTGGGACAGGTGCGAAGTGCACCCGTCAAAGAAAGGCAAAGCAGCCTATGCAGTTTATTGCATTTGTTGATGGCAGAGACCTGCGTAACCTTAGGCCACCATACAATGGCAGCGTAGGTAACGATGGGTCTTACCATCATCTCAAATAACCACCGAATGGTGCAAGATTTGAGACCCCAGATCTTACCAAAGAATCTTCTGCAGGCCCACATGGCATGAGTTGCCTTTGATAGAGTGTTGTTTAGATGGGAGTTCCAGTTCAGTCTTTTATCAAGAATTACCCCTAGATATTTAACCTCGCTGGAAAGTCCCACGGGAGAGCCGCTAATGTGCAATTGTCCTATGTCAACGGAATGGCGCTTAGTGAAGGGAACGTTAATTGCCTTTTGTGGATTGATGCTCAGACCAACATCTTCGCACCATCTACAAACCGTGTTCAGAGCAGATTGCATCAGCTCTGTCACGGTGTTGGCAAAGTTCCCGTTCACTACGATAGCCAGGTCGTCAGCGTAGCCGATTGTTACCACGCCCTGTTCTGCAAGGATGCTCAGTAGTTCATCAACTACTAGGGACCAGAGTAAGGGGGATAAGACCCCTCCCTGGGGACATCCCTTAACCGCACTAATGAAAGCGGTCGTAGAGTCCAAGGTAGAGGAAATAGTCCGGTGTTTGGGCATAGCATCAATCCATCGGATTAGGGGGCGGGCGATGTTTCTGCGCTCCAGCGCAGCAGAAATAGACCCGTAGCCGGTATTGTCGAAAGCACCCTCTATATCAAGAAAGGAGCACAGAGCAATGTTCTTGGATACGAGGGCTCTTTCGATATTACCAACCAGCTTGTGGAGAGCAACCTCCGTCGATCTTCTGGCTATATACGCAAACTGCGTGGGGTGCAGAGGATGAGTTTTCTGCAGAGAGCACCGAATGTGCAGGTCTACGAGCCTCTCCGCCGTCTTTAGCAGAAAGGAAATAAGACTGATCGGCCGATATGACTTAGGCTGATCAGGGGGACGATTCCCCTGTTTGGGAATGAATACCACATTGACTCTCCTCCAAGAGATGGGTATGTAACCCCAAGTGAGACTAGCCCTAAGAAGGCCGACCAGCGGATCAAGAATGTGATCCAGGCTGTTTTGTAAGAGGGCTGGAAAAATTTGATCGCCCCCTGGGGCTTTGAAGGGAGCGAAGGAATTTGCAGCCCATTTGACCTTTTCAGGGTCGAAGATGGTTCCTGACAGACTGGACCCACGAGAGTCCGGTGACAAGGTGGCGTCATCGTGACTCGATAGATCTGGGTTCGCCACAGAACCTGGGAAGTGGACTTGTAGTAGAAGGTCAAGTGCTTCCTTGCGATCTTGAGTGAAAGAGCCATCTGCTCTTTTAAGAAGCCCTATCCCATTAGACGACCCTTTAGCCAATACTTTGTGGAGTCTCGCTACCTCTGGCAACGATTCAATGCTACCACAGTAGCTGCGCCACGTATCGCGTTTAACACGTCTAATGTTCTTGTTATAATTAGTGAGAGCGTCCCTATAGACGTCCCAATTGACACGGTTAGATCTGGCCTTGTTGAATAGGCTTCTAACCTTCCTTCTTTGAGCAGCCAGTTCCTCGTTCCACCATGGAACTTTACGGTTGACTTTTAGGGTCTTGCGAACAGAGCTGTCCTCGAAGGATGTGATTAGCACATCTTGAAGCATGTTGGCAGCAAGTTCTATCTCACTGATAGAATTGGGGTTGCTGATTAACGAGTCTGCTTTGAAAGCCACAGAGGCTTTGAAGAGTTCCCAATTTGTCTTTTTGGGACAGAAGGAGTTCTGGCGGATCTCGACTTGGCCAGGGAGGTCGAACCTAATGTGCTGATGGTCCGACAAAGTGGCTTCGTGTGTGACCCGCCAGTTGGCCAGCGAACTCGCAATAGAGTTGCTGACTAGGGTAAGGTCCAGAACCTCTTCCCTAATGGCGTTAATAAAAGTAGGCTTACACCCTATGTTAGCGACATCTAATTGACAGCACAATACTCGTAGATACTCTAAAAGGGACTCACCACGTTTATTGACGTCGCTGCTTCCCCAGATCGTGTGATGCGCATTTGCATCACAGCCGATCACAAGCGGCTTGTTGTGTAGGCGGCAGAAGTCCACTAGCCGCCGCACCTCTGTGCGGGGAACGTCATCCACGTCGCCCGGGAAATAGGCAGAGGCGATCACTACCTCCCGGACACCATCGGCCGTGGCTACCTCAATAGCCGTTGCCACCAGGTCTCTCTTGATGAAATTAGGTAAAGGGAAGTGTCTCACATTGTTATTTACCACAATTGCAGTGCGAGGGGCACCACCCATACGGTCATATAATAACTTACATGATCCGCACGATAGTCCACGGATGTGGCCACCGATCAACCACGGCTCTTGGACGAGAGCCAGGTTGATTGAGTCTTCACAGACTACCCTGCACAGGGTGGCGGACGCTCCTCTGGCGTGGTGCAGGTTCGCCTGGAGCACCTTAATGGCGCTCGGCATCCTCCTTTAGGGCTTTGGTGACAAGGCCACCTGCCTTGCCCCCCCGAGAGTCGTTTCCCCGGATGCCCTTCGGCAGTCTGGAGGAACTACTCGGGGGAGGTCACCTAGCGACCCCGGTCGTCGGAAGTACCCCTGCAGATGGTTTCCGCACTGCGCTGGGCCTTGACGGGACGAGGGGGCGCCTGTTGCCAACCACCGGCCTCGTGCGGCCCGTTGAGGGCTTGGGGGCAGTCACCACAATGACTGGGGGTTTGGGTGCTACAGTTATCGGCGCCACTGCGGCTGCGGCACTGGTAGACGCCACCGGAGCGGCAGCCACTGCTGTCACTCCGGAAGGGGCCACCGTTGCCGCTGCCGGAGGAGCAGTGATAGGAGGGGGAATGGTTGGCGATGGGGAAGGGGGCAGGGCAGGAGTGGGAGAGACCCTGACGGCGGAGTTCTTAAGGATAAGTTTCAACCTGTTGAAACGGTATTTCACATTACCCTTAAAATCCGTCAGGACCTTATACGACGCCTCGTCGACCATCATCGCGAGGTGCGTAGTTTTGCCGTTAAGGCTGTGTTGAACCACCCGCCACAGCTTCGTTGAGAAGCGTTCATAATTTTGGTGGTGCAACTGTCCCAAAATTGAGGCGGGTGGGAGTTCAGCGCTGTTGGGGAAGTAACCTCTAATGAGGTGAGCGCTTGGGAACTCGGATTCCTCCAACAGTTTGACATCAACTGATGGACCTGATATGTCCAACAGCTCCCCTGACCCAATCAGCAGTGATGCTATCCTTACACACAAGGAGCAGCCATTCATTTCGAGGTATGCAGGCCTCGAAACCTGGACCGGCCACCGATGTGGAGGGCAGCAGCATCGCCTTCAGGATGCTGTCTTGCACCGTAGCCAACTGCTCCGGTGAAAGAGGTTTGGTGGGATCAGCCGAAGTGAAGCCCAGTTTCACTCTGCTTGCCACTTGGCTGAAGAGTGGCTTTATGGACTCCACGTGAGTCTTTTTGGGCTTCTTTGAGGACCCTTGGAGTTCGGGGAAGGTGTCGTCAGCACGCGTCCGCTTAGCCTTGGTTTCCACGGGGGACGCAGTGGCGATTGCAAGAGCCTCTGCTGTGCTCGAACCCTTTGCGAGTGCAGCTTTGAAGAGCTTCTTCTCCCGGGTCTTCATTTTAACGAAGGCGTTCCCCGAGTCCAGTCGCAGCGTCTGGATTTGGGAGCCTGCTTCCGTGAGGCCTGACCTCTGAGAGGCCACGGAAGCGTCGTCAGCAAAGCTGATCAGGTCACCGTCAGCTTCAGCGTCAGAGGACATCACCTCGACGGTCTGCTGCATGCCTGAGCAGTTGTTAGACGAAAAAGCAGCACTAGCGAACTCAGTGTCCAAGGGAGTTCGTGGCCTGTCCGAGTCCTCCGGGATACTAGGGTCGAAACCCGTAGTATTGGGGGTGGAAGCCAGCAGCCCAATGGCTGCAGTGCTAGTGTTGGGGTCGGCCGTGAAAGCTTCGCCCTGAGTTCATGCTTTTAAAGTCGCATCAGACTTTTCTATTTTTTTTAATCCATGAATTTGGTCCCACGAGTAGGCGGGAAGGGAAGGTCACCCACGGCATAGCCCGCGTGCCGTGGAAGATCTGAGTAAAACTGGAGGGCGACAGGTATCCAGAGTCCGCATAGTAGAGACCGGGCTACCCTCCGGCCATGCATCCATTAGCGTATGCTGTTCCGCCTTGGATTGGGGTGATTTATAGATTCACGATCTTCGCCCGACTACAATTAGTCAGCACCCCTAGCAGAGACATGACCGTACTAGGGGCCTGCTTCCAGCCGCCCTCACGTGGAGAGTATAGCCGCACTTCCGTCAGTAGGAGTAAGGACGGAACGTACCTCAGCCAAAACTGTGGTTACATTTATTTCCCCTTACTGTCTCTGACGGCTGACGG
Organism: Zaprionus camerounensis; assembly: GCA_018904165.1. Taxonomy (NCBI): domain Eukaryota; kingdom Metazoa; phylum Arthropoda; class Insecta; order Diptera; family Drosophilidae; genus Zaprionus; species Zaprionus camerounensis. Next base: position 250,682 of record JAEIFS010000354.1, read on the forward strand.
CTAATATGGATAATAGTAATAGTATGGGTATTCGGATTGATTTGATACCATTTCCTGGTATCTTAATTCTTCTACACTCATTTTAGATTGTCCACTGTCCGATGGTCTCTGTCTTTTTACAGGGTTGTTGGTCTGTGCATTTCCAGTTGAAGGGAAGTTAGTTGGTATGCCAGTGTGATTAGGTCCGAAACGATTTTGGTCAAAGATATTCTGTCGATTAAAGGCAAGGTTCGGTCTGGGTTGTTGCATTATGGGTATGTTAGATTGTGGGTGGATTGGTCTTTGTTGGTATTGGGGAAAAGGGTTTTGATTAAACCTGGGTGAATGAGCTGGTGTGTATGGATATGGTTGATAGTAAGGTTGGAAAACATTATTATGAAATGGTTGGAAAGGTGTTATAGGCTTGTTCTGGCTATTAACTTGTCTGTTTTGTGGGTTAGTTGGTGTCCTATTGGAATTAGGGACTGGCCTAAAATTATCTTTGCTTGATGTTGGCGTTTCGTAAAGGCCTTTTTCTTGTAAAATGTTAATCAGGGATCTTAAATCAGGGATGTGACATTTGATTATTCTTATGTGAATATGGTTAGGAAGTTTTTGAATAAGGTCCTCTATCTTGGACGAGTCTAGTAAATAAGGCGGTTTCTGCAGAGTTACTTTCTAGTTCTAACTTACTCATTAAAACTTGTCGTCTTCTCTCGGCCTCTTCCAAAAACTGTCTGATGTCCAAAAGCTGATGGTTCGGTGCTTGTGGTTTGTAGTAGAGAATCAATCTTGTCCTTAATTCGATCCAGCTGGCGAAGTTGTCGGTTCCCAGTGTGCGGATGACGTCGCCACTGATGTTGCGTCAGCTTCTGTCTTTCGTCTGTGGTCTGGTACAAGGCCAGAATGAAAGAAAGAATGAATGGTGGTCGGATCTCCATTGAAAATTTCGACAGCATGTATCTGACTTTCGACCTGACTCATATTTGAGTCGGATAGTACTACAGGGGCTGGCGTTGATACTGCCATTGTTGTTTGTTGGTTTGACTAAGGGTTAACTATTTGTTGCGTTTATTGTTAATTTGTGTGTTAGATAATGTTCACGTATTCACTGTTGGTTTAGGTATTTATTGTTGGTTGGTGTTCTGGATAATGTTTGTGTATTTGATAAAGCTTATGTCTTTGCTGTTGGTTAGAGTTTTCACTATCGGTTTACGTATTGGATAAGGTTCGTATATTTGCTGTTGGTTTTTGTTTTCACTATTGGTTGATGTATTGGATATGGTTCGTGTATTTGCTGTCGGTTTTTGTTTTCACTATTGGTTGATATATTGGGTAGGTTCGTGTAATTACTGTTGGTTTATACTTTCGCTATTGGTTGGTGTCTTTTGTTTGAGCTTTATATCCGTGCTTTTGCTGATATGTCTTTGTTGTTTGCTCACTTATTATAGTTATTTTAATTCACTTATAATGTTTATGTTGTTTACTTAATTGTAGGTTAGTTAAGATATTGTTAAGTTACGCACTTATTTTTGTTGTTTTAATTCACTTATAATGTTTATGTTGTTCACTTAGTTGTAGTTTAGTTTAGATTTTGTTGAGTTGCGCTCTTAGCTGTTTGGCTCTGATTTGAGTAACCTTTTGTGGATTTACTACTCAGCGAATTCAAAGGCGTCTTCTTAAAATTTTATAATTTTAAGTTGTTTTGCGTTTTTGATCACTTTGTGGGATTAGGCACACTATTGGTTAGCACTTTTCCGCTCTGAACCGATTTACCGACGCGACTTGCGTTTGTTCTTTAGTGGATGATAATTGAAGAATTGAATAGGGTTTCTATCGCATCAACAATGTATCATCCTACCGGCTGCGCCACTTACGTTTTCTTTACGAATGTGAGTCGAACTAATGATCTGTGTTTCGACTAAGATCAACGCTGCAGAGTTTGAAAATATGGAAATAAACACGAACGAGTTCAGAATATAGCCACTTTATTGTTTTACTGTCAGCTTAAGACTAAATGTACAGAGTTTTGATCGGCTCGAAGTGAGTCGCGAGAAACGGAAATGTGTTTGTCAGCAATTTTATTTATTTGTTTTTAAGTGCATGCAAAAATAATGATGAAGTTATACAACAATCATGCGCTTTGGCTTATTGTGGGTTTCAAGTTTCGTTACGTTATGTTATGTATTTATGCACGCGCAAGATTGTATGCGCGTTGTTCAGGTTTGAGTTTTGTGTAAGCAGAAAATGAGAAGCATATTATGCTATAACCATGGGATCAGACAATCAGGATTGCCGACTTCTAGTAGGACAGGCCTATGGTCATACTCTCCGATATATATGTACATAGATAAGTTATTGAAAGCATGTATCAATGGGAAGCTTTAGATAAAGAGGCATACGATGTATAGTACATATTAAAAGCAACGCACATGCAACGTGGTGAACAAATTAAAGAATACTAAAAAGCATTGACTTTTACAATCACGTTTTTCATGATAAGGGCAAAGGAAGTAACAATATATTTAGATGAGAATGATTACATCAAAATCAAATATAATTATGGGACATGCAAAATTTATTTTTCTTGTCCGATCCGGATCGTTCCAACTTATAAACAGCGTTCAGCAATAAGAAGTATGTGTAACAAGTTTCATCGAGATAGCTTTAAAACAGACGGACACACGTACAGACGAAAAGGGTTAGTTCGATTCCTCTGTTGAAGGGTCTCCTAAGTTGCGTTTCAAGCTCCTGGCCGAAATTAATATACCGTCTGCAAGGGTATAAGAATTACACTTTAAAATTGGGGCTGATGCAGAATAAAGGTTCTGGCCAAAAATAATATGCCCTCAGCAATGGTATAGAAACTGGATTTGTCTAAAGAGCGCCATCTATCGATACCACCTTGATGTCCTTCAAAAGCTCATAGTACAAAGCAGTGCAAATATAGAGGACTCTAAAAGCTGAAAAAACGTATGCGATGTTTTCGAGATTTTGCAACCCCTGAAGCAAAAGCGTTTCACTCTCCCACCCTCGGCACTCTCTCTCTCTCTCTCTCTCGCATTTATAATCCCAAAGCCGCACACAGCGGCACAGTTCAGACGCACAACGACAGTGGTGTCAAATTTAATATGCCAACCACGAAATGAAATTGCCGTTGAACGTGTAATAATTAATTATGTTTAGGCCATGGATTTTAAAAAAATTCATGGACTATTGTGTTTGTCGGAACGGAAATGTGCGTAACAGGCAGAAGGAGGCATCTCCGACCCCATAAACTATATATATTCTGAATCAGTATCAGTAGCCGAGTCGATTGAGCCATGTCTGTCTGTCCGTCTGACCGTCTGTCCGTCTGTCTGTCTGTATGAACACCTGGATCTCAGAAACTATAAGAGCTAGAGTCATCAAATTTTGCGACAACATACATATATATTGCAGTGTCTCAAAGTTTTTGTAAAATTTGGACACGCCCCTTCCCGCCTCTGTAAATCAGTAATAACTATTTAACAACTACAATATTAGCTCAACAACCAAAGTTGTATATCTTACATGACAAATACCTTGCCACGGGCGTTATGTGAAAATTCATTTGAATCGGACTATAAATAAGTGAGATATGAATTAAACTCACTTTGAACATATATACTTAAGCAGACCTAATTTACACAAGCATACCGAGGTTCGAATCTAGCGTCAGACACACAGCATTTTAAACTTTTTATTTGCATTGTATGGTAACAGAATTGGTTCACAATGCAGCTTTGCCGATGAGCTAAGGAGTGAGGCAATGGCCGAGTGGTTAGAGTGGCGGACGGCAAATTAAATTGACTGTGAGAGAGTGGCGTGTGTGTGTGTTCAACTCCCGGTTGAGTCGGGTGCGCGGAATTATGAATTATCATATTTATTAATTATTTATTATTTTATTTTGTTTATTTATTTTATTCTAATAAACTAAAAGAAAAGTTGCAGTCAAGCGGGCTGTAATATAGCAGCTACAAACAAATTAAATTATTTAATTAAATTTTAATAAAATATAGTTTTTCCTTATTTTGTTTTCATACTATGTTATGCAATAAAATTATAATAGTTACAAATAATATTTATCATTTATAAATAAAGTTTACTATTTTCATTATATTTAGCACGCATCAAAAAGACGCGAGCCAAAAGTAAACAATGCGTTCTTCAACACCGTCACTCTCTCCGTATTTTGCCTGTTATGACTTTGCAAGTTCAATATGATTCTTATTGGATATTGTTATTTTGTCTTGCTCTCAATATTTTGGAATTAGAATGCTAGAACATAACAGCGATCATAAGACTGTGGCGACGCAGCCTCATCGATATGAGCCCGATCTGGCAGCCCGGCACCATCATAAGCAGACGATAGTTCCACCGTTTCACTACAAGCCCTTTAAAAGTTGTGAATGTGTGAGTGGGACGCCCATACATATATATCCACATGTATGTATTGGCATCCCACTTCAACACACATTATTGCATGCATGTATGTACATGCATATGTACAATACAATTAGATTTGGAGTTGCTGTTGTATACCAACGAAAGAAAACTGACTTCTACTTAAATATATTGCGTACCAAAAACTTAAAAAAACCGCCCCGTTTCAATGTTATTGAGCTTTTAAAATATTTTAATGAAAAATAAATAATGAAAAACAAAAACTTTCACATGCCGATCGCGGTAGCAATCGAACCCTGAAACACGGTCAACATTGTTGGCCTTACAGTCCGAGACATAATCCACTCAGCCACTGAATAACTCTAGCTAGTGTCAAAAATCAACAAGAAGCACATGAAATAAATTTTGGTACACGCTAGAAATGCATACATATATCTATTGCCCTCTCGCTCAGTCTAATGGTTGCGCCACTTCGCTTCTGCTGTGTCTATGCGTTCTTCTTCTTCTGTTCGTTAATTCAAATTGCGCGTGGCGTCGTAAACTGTATAAAATTGATCTCCGCCAAATTTTTAATATTAATCCAAATAAAGCGCAATTTTCATTGCGAGTTTTAATAAATATCCGAATATAATTAAGTTGTCTATGTCTGCAGATTGCAGAAATTAATTAATTTGGGGAACATTTAAGTTGCGGAGAACATCTCAAGTTGACTCACCAAAATTTAATTTTTTAAGAACAACTAGCCCCATTACATGTGCTGTAACTTCCCCTTGGTACTGATTATTTTTGATAATCGGTGGAAAATTCGAGCGGCGATTCTATTCTGTTATTTACGAACTTGTTTACGGTATACTAAGATAATCCATGGCCTTATACAGTCAGCACCTGACTGTAGCGTTTGTATTTTTAAATTTGTTGATAAATCTAAATCTATATATGAGGATTTTTTCAACAGTTTAAATTCACTTTTGAATATTGTTCTTTGTACCATAGCGATCAGCTTAAGGAACAATTTATTTCATTTTGATGCCGATAATACGAGGTAGAAACAAAAATATGGCACTTAAGCGGACTACATAAGAACGGGTATAATAATTTTAGATAATGTTGCGTATTTCAAAAAGTAATGTAGTAGACATCTATATTATATGTGTATTATTCAGGGTGACTTAAGACATAAACAATTTAAAAAATACAAACGCTACAGTCAGGTGCTGACTGTATAAGGCCATGGATTATCTTAGTATACCGTAAACAAGTTTGTAAATAACAGAATAGAATCGCCGCTCGAATTTTCCACCGATTATCAAAAATAATCAGTACCAAGGGGAAGTTACAGCACATGTAATGGGGCTAGTTGTTCTTAAAAAATTAAATTTTGGTGAGTCAACTTGAGATGTTCTCCGCAACTTAAATGTTCCCCAAATTAATTAATTTCTGCAATCTGCAGACATAGACAACTTAATTATATTCGGATATTTATTAAAACTCGCAATGAAAATTGCGCTTTATTTGGATTAATATTAAAAATTTGGCGGAGATCAATTTTATACAGTTTACAACGCCACGCGCAATTTGAATTAACGAACAGAAGAAGAAGAACGCATAGACACAGCAGAAGCGAAGTGGCGCAACCATTAGACTGAGCGAGAGGGCAATAGATATATGTATGCATTTCTAGCGTGTACCAAAATTTATTTCATGTGCTTCTTGTTGATTTTTGACACTAGCTAGAGTTATTCAGTGGCTGAGTGGATTATGTCTCGGACTGTAAGGCCAACAATGTTGACCGTGTTTCAGGGTTCGATTGCTACCGCGATCGGCATGTGAAAGTTTTTGTTTTTCATTATTTATTTTTCATTAAAATATTTTAAAAGCTCAATAACATTGAAACGGGGCGGTTTTTTTAAGTTTTTGGTACGCAATATATTTAAGTAGAAGTCAGTTTTCTTTCGTTGGTATACAACAGCAACTCCAAATCTAATTGTATTGTACATATGCATGTACATACATGCATGCAATAATGTGTGTTGAAGTGGGATGCCAATACATACATGTGGATATATATGTATGGGCGTCCCACTCACACATTCACAACTTTTAAAGGGCTTGTAGTGAAACGGTGGAACTATCGTCTGCTTATGATGGTGCCGGGCTGCCAGATCGGGCTCATATCGATGAGGCTGCGTCGCCACAGTCTTATGATCGCTGTTATGTTCTAGCATTCTAATTCCAAAATATTGAGAGCAAGACAAAATAACAATATCCAATAAGAATCATATTGAACTTGCAAAGTCATAACAGGCAAAATACGGAGAGAGTGACGGTGTTGAAGAACGCATTGTTTACTTTTGGCTCGCGTCTTTTTGATGCGTGCTAAATATAATGAAAATAGTAAACTTTATTTATAAATGATAAATATTATTTGTAACTATTATAATTTTATTGCATAACATAGTATGAAAACAAAATAAGGAAAAACTATATTTTATTAAAATTTAATTAAATAATTTAATTTGTTTGTAGCTGCTATATTACAGCCCGCTTGACTGCAACTTTTCTTTTAGTTTATTAGAATAAAATAAATAAACAAAATAAAATAATAAATAATTAATAAATATGATAATTCATAATTCCGCGCACCCGCCTCAACCGGGAGAGTTGAACACACACACACGCCACTCTCTCACAGTCAATTTAATTTGCCGTCCGCCACTCTAACCACTCGGCCATTGCCTCACTCCTTAGCTCATCGGCAAAGCTGCATTGTGAACCAATTCTGTTACCATACAATGCAAATAAAAAGTTTAAAATGCTGTGTGTCTGACGCTAGATTCGAACCTCGGTATGCTTGTGTAAATTAGGTCTGCTTAAGTATATATGTTCAAAGTGAGTTTAATTCATATCTCACTTATTTATAGTCCGATTCAAATGAATTTTCACATAACGCCCGTGGCAAGGTATTTGTCATGTAAGATATACAACTTTGGTTGTTGAGCTAATATTGTAGTTGTTAAATAGTTATTACTGATTTACAGAGGCGGGAAGGGGCGTGTCCAAATTTTACAAAAACTTTGAGACACTGCAATATATATGTATGTTGTCGCAAAATTTGATGACTCTAGCTCTTATAGTTTCTGAGATCCAGGTGTTCATACAGACAGACAGACGGACAGACGGTCAGACGGACAGACAGACATGGCTCAATCGACTCGGCTACTGATACTGATTCAGAATATATATAGTTTATGGGGTCGGAGATGCCTCCTTCTGCCTGTTACGCACATTTCCGTTCCGACAAACACAATAGTCCATGAATTTTTTTAAAATCCATGGCCTAAAAATAGTAGATGCTCCCTTTGGTACTGGAGAGAGTGGTCTCGTAACACGCTATTATAATATCAATTAGACAGAAATAAAGATTAAAAAAAAAACAAATGGTTTGGTATGTCCAGCGATTAGAGCATCAAATCTGGCCACACTAGAATATTGCAAGAGTGGCAACGCCTATTTTAAGTACATACATATGTATATGAGTTAAGAGTCAACCGCCGCTATGAACTGACGTGCAGATTTTGTATCGTGAATAAATAAAACTTCTTTTCTTTACTTCCTTAATTGATCTTTTCATTCTCTTGTGGGACATATGCGAACTCTGCTTCGGACGAATAGGTTATGGGCCCAGAAAACGCAGAATGCCAATAAGCTGAATTTGTGACTAAATTAATTGACTAAATAAAGTTAAAGAAAAAGCCACGAAAAATGGCTGGTGCGTATATTAAAATTGAGCCGCTAACGCGGAGAACTGTGATACATGGAAGTTAAAAATGCGCAGTGCTCGTGAAAAACGATCTATGGCTATATGTATAGTAGATGGGACAAAACCATGTCCAGATAATCCGACTCAGATAACGGAATGGAACATTCCCCGAAAAAGCGTGAGCAGATATACTACTTTCTACTAGTACATCGGAATTAACAATTATAGAGAACTGTGAAACATCAAAAGAGTCTTGGTTGAAATTACAAGAAACATTTCAATCAATAAAACGTGAGCAGAAATCTCAGTGCCAAAAATAAATTTATTACCAATATAACTTTTGCAACTTTTGTTTGACTGTGAAATTTCTATTGTGGATCTCGTCCACTGCGTCACTTATCAGTTTGGAAATACCCCTTTGGGACTTGTTTATATAATTAATTATATAGCTGCAATAAGCATAAGGGTCCAAAATGAATTGAATATCAATTTTTGCCCTTTGCATTCCAAGAATATGTTTATTGTATGGATTTGTACAAATGGCATTAAAACTTCTCTTCAGAAAAATTTGTGGCTTTTTTAAGCCAGATCTAAGATCATATACATATTCCTCGTAAGTGAGGTTCACTAAAAAATTTTCAAAAATAGAAAAAACCACAGTCGCGCTGCACGCGACAGTGGGATACCTTTCGACCTATGTTCCGGTGTAGTTTAATTTGTTAAATTCATACACATATAAAAATGCGCATGCTTTTAAATTATTGCCGACAGATGGCGCTCGCTCTTTGCGCTCGCCCGCCTCCCTTGTTAGCTGATACAAGCACTTGGTTTTATGCACATACTTTCTTAAATAACTTCTGTGTTTATTGTCCGATCGGATTGCAATACGAGAATACGTAGATATTTTAATGAGCTTAGTATATGTTTAAGTCAGAAAGTTGTATCTTTTATACAGCGCTTACAAATTAAGTTCAAAAATTAAATTATTGATTTGCGGGGGCGGTGGGCGTGGCACCTAACATTTGAAATAAACTTGATCAGCTTACAGTACACAGGAGTCTTCCTGCCAAATTTGGTAACTCTAGCTCTTATAATAGCTGAGATCTGTTCGTTCATTCTCAAAGTCCACTTTTGGGGCGTCTTTCAGCCAAAACATTCCGTGGATATGAGGTGAACCTCTTTGTTCAAACTCAACTCTCCAGTAATACAACACAACGTTGTGTCTTCCAAAAACACCCCCTTCTTTTTTCAAAACTTTAAACAATTGCCTCCAACGATTGTCAAAATATCTTACACATGTCACCGGGTCGGTACGAATCAGTCGAACCTTGTCGTTTGAAGTCAACCCAAGTGCCTCCTCTTCCGTAACTTCTTCCTTGTCCACAACGCTTTTGAGTATGACAAGGAGCTCCCCCACCTACTTTCAGCAGCAGACAATTTAATAAAGAAGGTTGGCAGACCGAATTGTCGGATCATTGCCATGACGTTCTTTTTTTCTGTTTCCCAATGAGCAGGAGACGTTCTAATACCTTTAAGAACCCTATAAGCGTCATCATGACGAATTAAACTATCAATTTGATCCTCATTTAAGGCGTTAGAGGCAGTATTATTCCTAATTTGAAGAAGCTCTAACTTTTTGTAATTAAAGAACAACTTATCAGTTCTACAACCTCTCATATTAAAATTCCTAAGTTCAGATCTAACTACGTTTGTAAAAGTCTGACAAGTCTTGCGTTTGACGCCTGCATAAATTGTTGGAAACGCTAGTTCCTCTGAATCAGCATCCAGAATCATATCGAGGGGTCTTTGGCCAATTCGGTGGCTGCTTCATGTACACAATTTCATGAAGCTTGCTGTTCAGGTATGCGTTTGCGATGTCGACTTGGTGCACAAACAATTGATTTTCAGCAGCGATTGCAAACAGCATACGAATCGTCTCATACCGGATGACAGGTGAGAACGTTTCCCAATAATCTACGCCAAACTGTTGCCCACAGCCTTGAGCAACCAATCGTGATTTGAAGCTTTCAATATCGCCGTCTTTGCTTCTCTTGATTCGATATACCCATTTCGAACCGATAGCCTTGTGTCCTGGAGGTAGCTCACATAACGTCCATGTATCGTTTGCTTGAAGAGCGTCGAATTCATTTTGCATTGACTCTTTCCAATCATGCGAATGTTGACCCTGCAATGCATCTGCAGCGGATTTCGGTGTCTCAATATCATCCATATAGTTCAGACTATTGAGCACCTTGTATTCTTTCCTCGGCCGGCCTGGCTGCCCTGTACGTACTAGTCTGGGCCTACCTGATCCTCGTCTGGGTGTAGTATCGTCCTGCTGAGGTTCGCTTCTACCATTCCCTTCATCGCTGCCTTCATTATCGCTTGCGCTCGCAAACTCCTCCTCCTCTTTGCCTGAGTCACTGCGCGGGTCTTCTACTGCTTCTTCATGCTCAATCTGCTTGTTTTCTGGAGTATAAGTGCATGACTCAAGGCGAATGATGTTTGTCATAAAGTTGTTATTTTATTCACAAGGTTCCCAGTTTTTGATCGTTTTTGTGCAAAACTCACCTTCAACAAATCGAACGTCTCGCCTTTCAATTATAGATCGCTTCTGTCTATCATATAAGCGATATGCCTTTGCTTCAAAGGAATAGCCAACGAAGATGTATTCCTTTCCCTTTGCCTTAAACTTGCCTTTTGTGCATTTATCAAGAGCAAACGCACGAGATCCAAACACTCTCATGTGCTTAACTGACGGCTTGTGGCCTTTCCAAGCCTCAAATGGTGTACCTCCTGCCAGTGCTCTTGTAGGACATCTGTTCCTCAAATAGACTGCCGTAGTTACAGCCTCTGCCCATAGGAACTCCTCTAGCCCTGCGTGAATTAACAAACACTTCGCCATCTCCACAATAGTATGGTTTCCGCGTTCTGCTACACCGTTCTGCTGCGGGGTGTAGGGAACCGTCAACTGCCGTTTGATGCCACATTTTTTTAGTGTTTTGTGAATTCCTTGTTAACATATTCCGTTCCGTTGTCGCTTCGTAGCGACTTGATTTTGTGTCCGGTTTGGCATTCCACATAGCTTTGAAACTTTTTAAATCTCTCAAACACTTGACTTTTGGTTTGCAAGAAGTAAACATAGATTTTGCGTGAGTAATCATCAATAAACGTAAGAAAGTATCTATTTCCAGCGATAGACTTCACATTCATGGGCCCACATACATCTGACTCGATTGGACTTTTGTGGGAACGGCAACGAACACAGTTTTGCTTGATTGCACATGTCACAATTAATTTTGTCTTCTATGTTTCCGGTGTGCATCCCATGTACTAGTTGCTTCTCGCTAAGCAACTCTAAATATTTGAAATTAAGATGGCCAAATCTATTATGCCAATTTACTGCAGGTGACAAAATGATTATTGTAAAGACAGCTCTTTTTTCTGAGTATACGTACAAATTGTTTTCTTGGACTGCCTTTAACACAACTTTGCCGTATTTGTTTTTTACCAGCGCTTCTTTTCCATTAAATGTAGTGGAAATGTCATATCTTGCTGCTGCGCTTACTTTTTTTTTTTTTTTTTTGCTTTCTATTATTTATTGAATCTTCCCTTTGCCTTAAGAGACTAACAATAAGTATTCAAATCTTAATCTAGCTTAGTTAACTTTCACTTAGTGATAGTGTTTGTGGTTAATGCCCTAATAAGTTTATTGCTGCGCTTACTGAGTAAAAATTCATATGCAACTCCGGGACAAATAAAAATTTTGCAGCACTAATACAGTGTTTTCGTATTGTAATTTCACTATACCGACGGCTTGCGACTCAACGAATTTGTTTGCTGCCAACATGACTGAAGTCTTCCTCTTCTCATCAACATGTTTCGAACATGTTACGATCGCAACACATGTGACATGTTGCACCACTATCGACATACCAAATGCTTTCGCGCCTTTTGTCAACGTAGTTGTGCAATACACAACTTGCTTGATGCCCTTTAGCACTGTCCGTCGCGCTCTTTTTCTTATTCCGACATTCGCTAGCTCGGTGCCCTGGCTTTTCGCAGATAAAACATTTTCCGTTAAATTTTTGCTTTTCGCTTGTTCTTTCGTTTCTCTTGGTGTTGTTGTTTTCTCCTTTGTCTCTGTTGCCTTTAGCTTGCGTGTGTGTGTACACTGCTTGTGACGCCGCATTGCCTTCGCGTTCTGCTTTTTCTTTCTTTCGAGCGCCTTCTTCTAACAGTTTAACTTTGACGATTTCAAATGTGGGCAATTCATCGCGAGTTTCAATAGCGAATACGAAGTGTTCCCATGTATCAGGCAAACTGCTCAACAACATTATAACCTTCAATTCTTCGTTTATTTTGATGTCCATTTCAGCTAATCTCTCAATTGTCTCCACAAATGAGTTTACATGTGCTCCTATATTTTCGTCTTGCTGCATGTTGAAACGCAATAGTTTCTGATACAACTGTACTTTCCGTATAGGCCCAACTTGTGTGTGCAGTTGCTGTAGTTTCTTCCAAGCTGCTTCTGCCGTTGTGCACGCTTTAATGTGCATCAACTGAGTTGGTTTTACGTTTAACACCATATACGCCAGTGCCTTTTGATCTAGCGTATCCCATTTTTCTGCTTCTGATGGATTCCCTTCATCTCTCACATATCTTCCACACACAACTTTCCATAAGTCTGCTGTTGCGAGGAGACTTTTCATGGCCATGTGCCATATTTCATAGTTTTCGTCACCAAGTTTTTCGATTTGAAGGGACATATTCATTTTGGCTTATTTTACCGGGTTAATTCGCGCACGACATTAACTAATAGCAATCAACGAGTTACTGTAACGAACATTTGATTTCTAGACCGACACGCACTCTCCTGGTCCCATAACCTGTTGTAAGAGTTTTTGTATATCAATAAATAAAGACACAACGTAGTGGTACGGTCGAACGTTTAATCAGAACTGAGGATAAAGAGTAATACAAAAACTGGTGCTTCATACAATGTTGCCAGATAATTTAGTAACGGCTGTACAGTGTTGCCTGATTATATGTTAGCTTACTTTAAATGTTAATGGCTGTTACATATTCAATACATAATAATTAATAAATATTTAAAAAATGTGTAAACAATATGTAAACCTGGCCACCCGGGGACTTGAACCACTATTTCCGACGGCTACGAGAGTTGTGCAGTGGCTTAGTGGACTATGTCGCGGACTCTAAGGGCAATGATATTAGCCGTGTTCTTCGGGGTTCGATTGTGCCGCGATCGACATGTAAATTCTTTGTGTTGTTTTTCATTAAAACTTTTTTTTCATTATTAAATGAATTTTATTAAAATCCATGGCCTAAAAATTGAATAGCTGGCGCAGGCGCAAGGCGTTTTTATAAACTTTGCCGGATGTTGCACAAATGGGCAGTAGTGCTGCGCATGTGAGCGGCTACAATTAAAAAATTCTTATACCCGGTGCCATATATAATAAAATTTATATTGTTTAAACCAGAGACCTAAACATAAAACATCAACGCGCCAAACAATTGAATAAAAATTCACATGTGTTTGCCGAATTCGACAATTGAAAATAGGAAAGACGGCAATGCGAAGAATTGTGAGCAAAACTAACAGCCGTTTGTTAGAATAGGCAGAAGATATTAAAACACCAACTGACGGCAGTTTGTTTAGAATAAGGAGATGGGCAATAGCGTTAATTCTCTCACTTCTTAGTTTTCTTTTGTTGATACACAACACAACTGCAAATCTAATTGGATGTACACACATGCGCGCAATGACGTGTGTTGAAGTGGGACGCCAATACATACATGTGGATATGCAGACATGTATGTATGGGCGTCCCACTCGCATATTCATAACTTTACAAGGGTTTAGGATCTCTATTATTTTCAAGCATTCTAATTGCAAAATATTGAGAGCATAACAAAATAGGAAACATCCAATTGGAATCATACTGAACTTGCAAAGTCATAACAGACAAAATGCGGAAAGAGTGACGGCATTGAAAAACGCATTAGCTCGCGTTTTTTTGATGCGTGCTAAATAAAATAAAAATAGTTAACTTTGTTTATAAATAATTTATCTTATTTATAACTATTATAATTTGATTGTCTTTCATATTACATAATAAATATGAAAACAAAATAATGAATTTTTTTTATTTTTATTGAAATTTAATTAAATAATTTAATTTGTTTGTACCGGCTATAAGTTAATTAGTCGGTATATTTCATGTCTATGGAAGGTAGGAAATGGGATAGTGAACCTGTAGTCATATTTATCTGATTTGTAAAAGAATATTTGATTTTTGAAAACATTTATTGGGGCTTCGACGCTGACGATTAAGTCATGGCTAGAACTTTCGGCGCTATGTTGTGTAGATGCAACGGAGTTAATTTGCTCTAAAGGTAATCTTGAGACCGCGTCTGCAACAACATTTTCTTTTCCCGGTTTATAGAATATTTCGTAATCATATTCTAAAAAATACAAACGCTACAGTCAGGTGCTGACTGTATAAGGCCATGGATTATCTTAGTATACCGTGAACAAGTTTGTAAATAACAGAATAGAATCGCCGCTCGAATTTTCCACCGATTATCAAAAATAATCAGTACCAAGGGGAAGTTACAGCACATGTAATGGGGCTAGTTGTTCTTAAAAAGTTAAATTTTGGTGAGTCAACTTGAGATGTTCTCCGCAACTTAAATGTTCCCCAAATTAATTAATTTCTGCAATCTGCAGACATAGATAACTTAATTATATTCGGATATTTATTAAAACTCGCAATGAAAATTGCGCTTTATTTGGATTAATATTAAAAATTTGGCGGAGATCAATTTTATACAGTTTACGACGACACGCGCAATTTGAATTAACGAACAGAAGAAGAAGAACGCATAGACAAAGCAGAAGCGAAGTGGCGCAACCATTAGACTGAGCGAGAGGGCAATAGATATATGTATGCATTTCTAGCGTGTACCAAAATTTATTTCATGTGCTTCTTGTTGATTTTTGACACTAGCTAGAGTTATTCAGTGGCTGAGTGGATTATGTCTCGGACTGTAAGGCCAACAATGTTGACCGTGTTTCGGAGTTCGATTGCTACCGCGATTTCATTATTTATTATTATATGATTTTTCATTATTTTTTTTATTAAAATATTTTAAAAGCTCAATAACATTGAAAAGGGGCGGCTTTTTTAAGTTTTTGGTACGCAATATATGTAATTAGAAGTCAGTTTTCTTTCGTTGGTATACAACAGCAACTCCAAATCTAATTGTATTGTACATATGCATGTACATACATGCATGCAATAATGTGTGTTGAAGTGGGATGCCAATACATACATGTGGATATATGTATGGGCGTCCCACTCACACATTCACAACTTTTAAAGGGCTTGTAGTGAAACGGTGGAACTATCGTCTGCTTATGATGGTGCCGGGCTGCCAGATCGGGCTCATATCGATGAGGCTGCGTCGCCACAGTCTTATGATCGCTGTTATGTTCTAGCATTCTAATTCCAAAATATTGAGAGCAAGACAAAATAACAATATCCAATAAGAATCATATTGAACTTGCAAAGTCATAACAGGCAAAATACGGAGAGAGTGACGGTGTTGAAGAACGCATTGTTTACTTTTGGCTCGCGTCTTTTTGATGCGTGCTAAATATAATGAAAATAGTAAACTTTATTTATAAATGATAAATATTATTTGTAACTATTATAATTTTATTGCATAACATAGTATGAAAACAAAATAAGGAAAAACTATATTTTATTAAAATTTAATTAAATAATTAAATTTGTTTGTAGCTGCTATATTACAGCCCGCTTGACTGCAACTTTTCTTTTAGTTTATTAGAATAAAATAAATAAACAAAATAAAATAATAAATAATTAATAAATATGATAATTCATAATTCCGCGCACCCGACTCAACCGGGAGTTGAACACACACACACGCACTCTCTCACAGTCAATTTAATTTGCCGTCCGCCACTCTAACCACTCGGCCATTGCCTCACTCCTTAGCTCATCGGCAAAGCTGCATTGTGAACCAATTCTGTTACCATACAATGAAAATAAAAAGTTTAAAATGCTGTGTGTCTGACGCTAGATTCGAACCTCGGTATGCTTGTGTAAATTAGGTCTGCTTAAGTATATATGTTCAAAGTGAGTTTAATTCATATCTCACTTATTTATAGTCCGATTCAAATGAAATTTTCACATAACGCCCGTGGCAAGGTATTTGTCATGTAAGATATACAACTTTGGTTGTTGAGCTAATATTGTAGTTGTTAAATAGTTATTACTGATTTAAAGAGGCGGGAAGGGGCGTGTCCAAATTTTACAAAAACTTTGAGACACTGCAATATATATTTATGTTGTCGCAAAATTTGATGACTGTAGCTCTTATAGTTTCTGAGATCCAGGTGTTCATACAGACAGACAGACGGTCAGACGGACAGACAGACATGGTTCAATCGACTCGGCTACTGATACTGATTCAGAATATATATAGTTTATGGGGTCGGAGATGTCTCCTTCTGCCTGTTACGCACATTTCCGTTCCGACAAACACAATAGTCCATGAATTTTTTTAAAATCCATGGCCTAATAATTAAATAAATGATAATTCGCACCCGCCTCAACCGGGAGTTGGAACCCACACCCACACCCACGTTACTCCTCTCTCACAGTCTGTTTAATTTGCCGTCCGCCACTGCCACTCTAACCACTCGGCCATTGCCTCACTCCTTAGCTCATCGGCAAAGCTGCATTGTGAACCAATTCTGTTACCATACAATGCAAATAAAAAGTTTAAAATGCTGTGTGTCTGACGCTAGATTCGAACCTCGGTATGCTTGTGTAAATTAGGTCTGCTTAAGTATATATGTTCAAAGTGAGTTTAATTCGTATCATATCTCACTTATTTATAGTCCGATTCAAATGAAATTTTCACATAACGCCCGTGGCAAGGTATTTGTCATGTAAGATATACAACTTTGGTTGTTGAGCTAATATTGTAGTTGTTAAATAGTTATTACTGATTTACAGAGGCGGGAAGGGGCGTGTCCAAATTTTACAAAAACTTTGAGACACTGCAATATATATGTATGTTGTCGCAAAATTTGATGACTCTAGCTCTTATAGTTTCTGAGATCCAGGTGTTCATACAGACAGACAGACGGACAGACGGTCAGACGGACAGACGGACAGACAGACATGGCTCAATCGACTCGGCTACTGATACTGATTCAGAATATATGGGGTCTTTATGGGGTCGAAGATGCCTCCTTCTGCCTGTTACGCACATTTCCGTTCCGACAAACACAATAGACCATGAATTTTTTTAAAATGCATGGCCTAAAATGGTTGCCAAAACATTTCAATATTATAAATACATACATACATTCTATAATAGTTATTTATTTCACTATCAAAATATATTGTGTTATTTATTTTATTATTATATTATACTTTATTAATTAATGTCACTACATTATATGATATTTTATTTTATAATTTATTTTGTTCATACGTATAAGGCCAAAGAGTATATCTATGTATAGACTCTATCTATGATAGATAGATAGATAGACTCTATCTATGACTGCACGTATTGCAGAAATTAATCTCTTGGGGAACATTGGGGTTGCGCAGAACAACTTAAGTCGACTCGTAGGTCACCAAAATTTAACTTTTTGGGAACAGCTCACCCCATTACATTTGTAGTGGTGTTCCCTGGGTACTGATTATATTTGATAAATGGTAGCAAATTCTAGCGGCGATTCCATACCGTTGAAACTTTTATTACGGTATAATAATCCATGGTAATCCATGGCCTTATACAATCAGCACCTGACTGAAGCGTTCGTATTTTTTGTCATTCTATTAACCAAACTTCTTTACATAGTGATCTTAAATCTATTAAACCTGTCTTGTCTCCTGGCTCTGATGGTGTTCCAGGATGTGTTCTTACATGTTGTACTGACTCACTTCTAAAACCATTTTTAAGCTGCTTGACTTGTCACTGTCTAACCGTTATTTTCCACCTATTTGGAAAAACTCTTTTTCCACTCCTCTTCACAAAAGTGGATCTAACCATGATGTGAGGAACTATGTATATATATCGATTATTTTACTAACAGGTCTCAACGAGTTCTTTTTAAATAGTGTCTATCGAAATTTTAGTTTCTTCTGGTGTTCCTCAGGGCAGCTATCTTGGACCTTTGCTTTTTAACGTTTTTATTAACGATCTTCCTACAATACTTCTTCATATCCTTATGTATGCTGATGACGTGAAACTCTGTTTGACCTAGAGTCTGTTCAAAAGCAACTTGTACTCTTCGCTTTCGTAACTGGGTTGTCAGGTGTAGACCATCTTACTCTAATTAACCTACCTTCTCTTACTAATCGTAGTACTATGTTAGGTGTTACGTTATTAATCAAGTATGACATTAACTCCCCTGCTTAACCAAATCCCTTTCTGTATTCCTTGTAGAGTTTCTCGTAACTTTCTGCAACTTTCCTAGGACTTTTGTTTCAATAATTTTAACTTGCATGATCCCTTCTCAGTTCACTGTGCTGATTACAAAAGACTGTTTGGAGTTTTCATCTCATAGTCCTCCCTTAATTCTGTCAAACTGTCCATCCTTAATTACTTAAAACTATTGTTTATTCCAAAAACTAATACTAACCGATCTGATTGGGTTTTACTGTGATTCTTTTTTTTATCCCAGTTTAAATTAAAATTTGTCTGTTTAATTTCAATTTAAATTTAATAATATGTTAATAATTTTAAATTTATTAATTTTAATTTCTTAATTATTCTTAATTTTAATGTACATTCTTTTTCCAGTCGACTGCCATTAGTAAATAAATAAACTAACGGTAAAGAAGCTATAGGATGCCTTAAAGATTATTTTAGTGCATAGCATTTAGATCCAAAAGTTTTAATTTCGGACAGAGGTAGTTGTTTCACTTCAAATAATTTTAAAAAATTATAGATAAATTAAAGGACATAAAAACAAAATTTAGCAAAAGTAAGCAATGATCCAGAAGATGCTCAAGAAAAAT
Organism: Zaprionus camerounensis; assembly: GCA_018904165.1. Lineage (NCBI taxonomy): Eukaryota > Metazoa > Arthropoda > Insecta > Diptera > Drosophilidae > Zaprionus > Zaprionus camerounensis. Next base: position 269,942 of record JAEIFS010000354.1, read on the forward strand.
CACAAACATAACACCGAACATATAATGATAAAAGAAAACCAGTAAGAAAAGCAACTGTCTCGCGGCAGCTACAGTGGGATACCCTTCGACTGTTTTGATTTGGTTTAATTTGTTTAATTCATACACATATTAATATGAACGTTGTAAATAACTGGTTTGTTCAGTTTCGTGAACGGGAGGTTCACAAGTCAGATGGATACAGCGATTGGAATCCTCTGGTTCCCTAAGCTCGTTCGGGGTGGGGTGGGTTGTTGCTGATCATCGACTCCAGTACATAACATTTATTTAGGATTCTCTGAAACTACTCAAATGGAGCTAAACTCCAAAAATTATATCAAAGCAAGACCAAAAGTACCAAAAAAATATATGAAGGCTTTTACAAAGAGACATCTAGTGAAAAGCGGCGTCTGAGGTGATGTTCGACGCTCGCAGTCTGTACCCTACCCAACCATGATACTCAGCGCGAGGCAGTAAGAGAGTATCCCAATAACAGAATTGTCTATCGATTCATTATACCATGTCTTCAGGAATTATTAAGGCAATTAAGGATTCATTATATATCTTATATTTTATTTCTTAATTCATAACAATTTATTTCGGCATGTTGCATTCGTTACTATAAGCAAACAATGGTATTTCATGATCTGAGGTAAAACTATACTGAAACTTCCAGCAGAAGGCTAGGCTATATATGTTTTATCAAAGCGTACTTATTTTATTGTCCACTGGGGTCGCAACAGAAGGCTAATAGTATTAATTACTAACAAAATATATTTTATTTAGTCTACCGGTATACCAGAACTAATCGCAGGAATATTTAATCTACTTTTCTTAAGTTTGTGTAGGCTAGTGTAGTTAAGCCGATCATTGAACCAGCGCGACAGCTGATCATGCTTGCGTGAGCTTTCGTTTGCAATATGTATGTATTATATGTATGCAGGTGCCGTGATATATGTATGTATGCTTGTTCGCAAACACTGATTATAGCAGAGATTTAGAAATAATAATTTTTAATGAATGTTATTGTAAATATATGGTAGGTATTATTCATATGTATATGTCGGAGAAAGAGATCTTGGCTGATCTCCTTCCATTATTTCTATATTATTACTGCAATACTAAGAGCACAGCAAGTCGCCTTGCAAGATGTTTAGTCGTCTCTCTCTTTTGCCGAACTCTACTCAACTAACTGTTCCACCGCGTGGCGTCGTTTCTTTTCTCCTTGTTCCTCTACCAAGTATTTCATCACGTTCATTCAGCAACTTATTTCATCATATTCATTCTTTTTGCATGTATGTACATTCTCACATACTAGAACATCTGCAGGCGCCATGCTCATTCAAATTGCCATTCGAATGATGCTCTCGTTATATAACAGAATTCATTCCTCTAACATGCTATGTACTATTTTTCCGTTGAATTCAAACTTTAACATAATTCTGTTACCTAGCCTGCTGCGACACGGCCTTCCTGACGATCACACGTCCTCGTGTGCCATAAAACATTTCTTTCTTTAAAGTTCAAATACTTCTTTATTTTAACATACAATTTGAAATTAGTTCGACATAAGATGTTTCTTCAATTAAATATAAAATACTTCATGACTTTAACATATGATTTTCATTTCTTTTTACTTATAAATTTCAACATACGATATTTCTTCATTTAAACACGAGATATTTGTTCATTTCAACATAAAATTTTCTTTGCTTTACTTATGTCTTACTTATAAAGGCTCCATGCTCTGCTCAAGTTCTCTTTAACAATTAACGTTTTCTCTTCTCTTTTCTCTCATCTTCTGTTCAAGCCAAACAACTACATCTCCGCTATGCCACATGATACTTCACATTTCGTTTCGTTAGACTATCCATAACACACTCTCGCTCACTAGAGAGTCTATCACGTCACGTTCTTAGGCTCTTGCTGCACACCTTTGCAACGATAACACGCACTCTGCGTCATGGTCACTCTTGACCCTCATAGCCCCCGCCATGTAGCCACTGGCCAGCTAACTACATGGTGCGACTGTAGCCTTGTGAATGATTTAATTTGTGTTGATGGAACCATCGAGTGCCTCACCCGGCGATCTCTCGATTGTCTCTGCGTCTACCTCCTTAGGCATCGCGCGCAATTGTTCATGTGCATACTTATATGTTCGTTTGCTTGTCAAAGATTTCAAAGTATATCGGTCACCATCAAGCTTCTCTACTATCACAAAGGGACCTTTAAACTTTGGGTCGAGCTTTGTTTGGTGCCGTTCTTCACTCTTGAGCAGGACATGGTCGCCCACCTTATAGGCAACAATCTTAGCTTTACTTTTATCATATCTTAACTTGTCATATTTAGCATTCTTTTCTATATTTTGTAGGGCTGTCTTTCTTATGCTCTCTCTGTCAATTGTTTCTTCTTCTATTAATGGCATCATGCCCATAGGTCTAGCCTCTTTCCCTATAAATAATTCTAATGGACTAACTTTTGTTACTCGATGAGCCGTGCAATTCATAGCCAACTGGATTTCCTTTAAAGCTTCTTGCCAAGATCGCTTACTGGTCTCTACCGCTGTCAACATTGCCTTCATGGTACTCATGACGCGCTCCACTTGGCCATTAGCGCGGCTAGCTCCAGTTGCTATTATATGCAGGTCTATTTTTTGCGATGAGCAGAATTGCTTAAAATCATTGCTAGTAAAACTACGGCCCTGGTCTGCAATTATGCGAGTTGGCACCCCAAAAAGACATATAGTGGACTTAAATGCATCAATGCAACTGTTTGTGTCAAGGTTTAGTGTATGGTGCAAGTGAACATATTTGGTGAAGGCATCTATTTGCACTATCACATATTCTTTAATGTCATTCTTCCCACTTAACTTTCCACTGATGTCGACGTGCACCGTGTGCCATGGAATGCTCACCTTCGGTATTGAATGCAATTCTATTTGAGATTTACCCGAGGTTGATTTTGACAGTTGGCATGTAATACAATTTTCAACAAACTTTCGTACGTATTTAGACATGTTTTGGAACCAATACTGCGTATATACTTTATCTAAAGTTTTTTTCCACCCCAAATGCATAATGGCCTCATGGACATGATTAATGACGGACCATCTAAATGCCCTCGGAATTACTGGTAGACACCTAGTTCGACCATTTCTCTGTATCTTCCTATATAGTATCCCCGAACGCAATTCATACGTCTTTGCTAATTCATGCTGGAATTCATCACTCTGCAATTTTGCCACTAAATCAGAAATTTCAACATCTCGATGCTGTTCCGCAATTAACCAATTGTCTGTGATGTCCGCTAGCTCTATGCGCATTTCTGTTACTTTTGTTGCAATAGGGGATTTTCCGATCACTATGGGGTTACGCGAGAGGAAGTCTACATGCGCCATGCTATTTCCCTTTCTGTACTCTACCTCAAAATCAAAAGATTGCAGATATGCCCACCAACGATGGACCCTTGGCGTCAAATCTACTTTATGACGACTGGCTTTCAGGGCGTTACAATCAGTATATACCACAAATGATTGGCCATGTAAATAATGGCGAAAATGCTTCACTGCATTAAACACAGCCAGCGTTTCAAGTTCGTAAGAGTGGTATCGCGATTCTGCCCCTGAAGTGCATTTGCTAAAGTACTCTATGACTCTCGGTTTGCCGTCTACTTTATGCATCAATATGGCGCCATACCCATCTGCACTAGCATCTGTATGGAGTTCAATTGGGTACTGTGGGTCATAAATAATCAATACAGAATCGCTCACTAACGTGGATATAACTTCTTGGCGCACCTGCTCGTGCTTGTCACACCATTTAAACGTATTATTCTTTGACGTTAGCAAATACAAGGGCTTCATTTTTTCGGAAAATCTGGGAATAAACTGACGAAAATAAGATGACAAGCCGATGAACTGTCTCAGTTGTGTAACTGTCTGTGGTGGCGGTAATGCAGCCAATGCTTGTATCTTTTTCGGATTTGGCCTTATTTCACCATTTTCAATTTGATACCCTAAATATTCAACTTTCGATTTTAAGAAGGTACACTTGTTTATGTTAAAGGAAAACCCTGCATTGGATAACCTCTGCAACACCTCTTTAAGTCTGATAAGCGCCTCCTCTTTTGTGCTAGCTACTATTAGAACGTCATCTATGTAAACTACAGCATATGAGAGTGCTACATCCCCTAAAGCTTGAATAATTGCTCTTTGAAACACAGATGAGGCGTTCTTGAGACCAAAGGGCATAGCTAGGAATTCATATTGGCCTTCTGTAGTGACGAATGCTGTTCGTTCAATAGAATTAGATTTTATTGGGATTTGATAAAATCCGCTTGCCATGTCCAAACTAGAGAAATACATGCTGCCACGCAACCTGTCAATCTGATCTGATATTAGTGGCAATGGATACTTATCAGAGATTGTATTCGCATTTAACTCTCGATAGTCAATACACAATCGATCACTACCATCCTTTTTCTTTACCAATAACATTGGACTAGCGAATGGTGAACAGCTCGGACGTATGACATTGGATGCTAGTAGTTCCTGTATTTTGCTTCTCACCAGCAACTTTTCCTCAGTACTCTGTCTATACGGACGTCTCACAACCGTCTTATTGATATCAGTCAAACGGATTTCTAGTTCACCCGTAGTAACTCTCCTATTTGGTATACCCTTTATAAATGTTGGAGCATATGACTTCAGCAATTCTACAAGTTCGGCTTTATCGGACTGACTCAGATCTACGTCATTATTTATGGTATCCATGAAATCCAACTCAACAATGCTGGACAGTGTATTGACAGTATTTGTTTTATAAAGAGTAAACTTGTTGGCATCGATTGACACTCCAAAACCCTGACCTAGAATTTCACGGCCGATCAGCACATCATACTTAAGATATTTATCCATGACTATATGGAAAAGGATTTCAATAGAAAATTCACAAATTTTTACAGTGGACAGAATTTGCATTGTGCATGTCACTGAGCCATCACCAATGCCGCTTATCAATACAGTATTGTTGAGTCTTTTTCCCACGAACTTATCAATTAATTTTTCTTTCAATAACGAGCACTCCGCTCCTGAATCAAAAAAGTATGGAATATATTCACCCAGTTGATACAGAACTCCTCTTGGTTCAACGACCGAACATAGATTCACTCGCTTCTCAAACGTGTTTCCCTTGCTTGTAGACGAAGTATCCGTAGTGCAAGTTGTTGCAACATGGCCCAGCTGGCCACACTTGTAGCAGGTCACGGTGGACAAGTCTCTTTTCGATGTGAAGTTGCTGCGAGTAGAATTATTCTTGGATGCACTGGATTCTGCTGAAATCCTGCTTCGGCATTCCACGATCCTGTGTCCAGATTTCCCGCAAAAGTGACACTTCACGTGTGATGGACATCTCTTCTTTCGTTCTGGCCCAGAGATATAATCCGATGTTTTCCCATCACTTCGTTTGCCATATGCATAGGCACGTAATTGTTGTTCCATTTCGCTGCGTGTACTGATATTCGTTGTAAACAACAAACGTTGCAGCCTGTTGTCCAACTGCGCAGTATGTGCCAGCACAACGGACACCGCAATTTCCTCATTGCTCATTTGCTTCCACTTCGATAGCAACGCCGTAACTTGCCTGCTAGCATACACCGATAAGCACTCGCTTGGTCTGGGCCCGCCGCTGAACATATTTAACACAATTCCTGCCGGAGTCTCTACGCCTTCATAACGTTGAACGAACAAGTCTCTGAATTCCGGCCACTTCATTCCGCTGTAGCAAATTTGAGACAACCACTGAGAGGCTCCTCCTTCCAATGAATTGCTTAGCGCCATGACCAGAGCGCTACCTTCCAACACACTTTCTGCCATAATAATGTCCACAGTTTTACACCACGCAGCCGCATCTGCATTTGCCATGTCAGGATTAAATCTTGGCAGCGTTACTTTATTACTGTGTACCGCTGCCATCTTGGAAGTCTGCATGCAGCTCATTAAGTCCAGAAAATTCTTGTTTTGCGCCTCAAATAATGCACGCCACTGATCACTCGTAAAGTCTTGTGGCGAGGCCGATCCCACTTCTGATGTCGGAGAAAGAGATCTTGGCTGATCTCCTTCCATTATTTCTATATTATTACTGCAATACTAAGAGCACAGCAAGTCGCCTTGCAAGATGTTTAGTCGTCTCTCTCTTTTGCCGAACTCTACTCAACTAACTGTTCCACCGCGTGGCGTCGTTTCTTTTCTCCTTGTTCCTCTACCAAGTATTTCATCACGTTCATTCAGCAACTTATTTCATCATATTCATTCTTTTTGCATGTATGTACATTCTCACATACTAGAACATCTGCAGGCGCCATGCTCATTCAAATTGCCATTCGAATGATGCTCTCGTTATATAACAGAATTCATTCCTCTAACATGCTATGTACTATTTTTCCGTTGAATTCAAACTTTAACATAATTCTGTTACCTAGCCTGCTGCGACATATACAAACATATATCTCACTATATACAGATATATATAAATAATTATATATATATATATATAAAGAGAGAGATATATATATATATGCATATATAAAAGGGAATATTTAGTCGGGTTTAATATTTTTTTTTGTTCTTTGATATAAGTTGCATTAAATACTTTAATATGGAAATAAAAAAAGAACTATTGATTTTAATTTGCAGGCAAAGCAGACAATTCAATGTCAGTATGTATATACAGCTCAAGCTTTAGTATGTATGTAGGTATGTCGGTATTTATACTAGCATAGGCGGCAGTATAAATACATACATACGCACACACAACCACTGAGCCGGCGGTAAAGCTTTGCCGCTGCACATGCGCGTATGCATATATACGTACGATATATGTTTACTTGCCGAAGAATTAAAACAATTAAAACGAAATGACCATAGCAGAACAATGAAATTTTAGCAATATAAAAACTAATTGTTTATGTTTCACTTACATGAATCTCCACGATGAAAGGCCTTCCAACGATGTAGATGTGTGTGTATGTTGGTGTGTTTGTATGTTTCTTGATGTAAATTTTTAAGCACTTTTAATATTGGTTAAATTTTCTTTGTTTTTGCATATGCTTTCGTTTTACTGGTAAATTTTATTATTTAGGGAACTGGCAATAAAGCTACGTTATTATTTTTCAGCAATTGATCTGTGGTCAGATCGAAATTAACATTTGCGAATTCACTACTTTACATACACCGCAAGCATAACATTTCTTTTGCAACGAATTTTGCAACTATAAACATTTCACTGATTGGCTTTACACTATTATACCCTATTCACTGCTTGTGGCATGTTTTAACCGGAGGATATAAATCCAAAAAAATATATAAAAAAAATATACAATAGAAATACACTGACCGAGTGTAAGCAAAGAAAATGAACAACTAAAACTAGAGATAAGCCGATGCTAGAAAGCTTTCTAGTGGCTGCGCAGCTGCACTTGCGATGCAAGGGGGGGTGAGTCACGGTAAAGCTCGATCCCAGTATAGGGAGAGGCGATGCACATGTAGAAGGTGTCCAACGGTGGATGTTTCTGCCGCAACAGACTTCCAAGGTGGGAATTTCGGCAAATCAACCAATGTTCGGTAGAACAGAACTTGGCGACAGTGCGGAGCGCTCCAAGCGAACTTTTCGAATCGTTAAACTATCCAATTTTCTATTTTAACAGCCCACACCTATGGCAAGCAGAAGCCTCTGCATAAAGGTGGGCTACAAAAGTCGTAGACTGGTGCAGGCTGGGTAACTGGTACTTGCGTCAACCAGGTTATCTTTTCTTGTGCTGAGCACAAAGAAAGCAATAATAGGCTCTTAACCTGCTCGGGAAGGCTGATGTCTCCAGATTTCTCTTGCAGAAAAATGGGCGTGGAAAATGTGGTTATGTCTTCGGTGTCTTAATTGGTGGTTTTTTTCCGGTTTTTTTTTTTAGCATTTAAATGCACCGACACGAATTTAATTGAGCTGCATATATGTGCACTATATGCAGCTGTATTATCTTCTACAGACTTTACGAAATGTGACGCACGAATATATACTCGACACGTGTAGCAAACGCAGCGCTAACCGACGTGGAGTGGACACTTAGAGTTTCGACCGATCAGAAAGAGGGCAAATAGAGAAGGGGAGCTGCATTTATAGACCAGGCTCTCTGCAAAGAAGAGCTTTTTTCTATGATTCAGCACCTACAAAGATGCATCTGAGCGGAACATGACCCTTAAGCCTATGCTTGAAAGCTTTGACATGTAATTCGAATTGGCGGATGCTGGTTCGAAACTAGGGGATCAGTACGCACGGCAACAGTAAACATTATCGAACATGTTCGACGCAACAAGTTTGATGCGATCTTGCTAGTGTGTTGTATGGACATAATTATGTTGCTAAGCAAGGTTGAGGACTTAGATAATAACATCAATAATATTTTTATCGCTACAAAAATCGATGCGATAAAACGACAAATTCGACGTTCGTTGCAATGGTGCAACTGATACCATTACAACATACTTTCAAATCAGTTTAGTAAATGTTAGAGTTAGAAAGTTATATATTTCTTACGACGCTTACAAATCGAGTTTAAAAACTAAATTAATGATTTGCGGGGGCGATGGGCGTGGCATCCAACATTTGAAATAAACTTGATCTGCGCCGAGTACATAGGAATCTTCATTCCAAATTTGTTGTCTCTAGCATTTTTAATAGCTGAGATCTGTGTGTTCATCTAGTCAGACGGACATCCAGACAGACGGACATGGCTCAATCGACTCGGCTAGTGACCCTGAGCAAGAATATAAATACTTTATTGGGTCTGCCACGCCTCCTTTTGCCTGTTACATACATTTGCACAAAGTTAGTATTAGTTAGTTAGTGTTAGTAAGGAGACTATGTAATGGTCAAATATGTAAATAATACTATGGGGGCCTCAAGAATATAAGGCCTTGGTTAAAAAATAAAACAAACGAAAAAGAATATGGCAATGAGAAAATATATAAAGTAAAACAAAAAAATATAAATAAATAAATAATATATATAGATAACCATGGGATCAGACAATCAGGATTGCCGACTTTTAGTAGGACAGGCCTATGGTCATACTCTCCGATATATATGTACATAGATAAGTTATTGAAAGCATGTATCAATAGGAAGTTTTAGATAAAGAGGCATACGATGTATAGTACATATTAAAAGCAACGCACATGCAACGTGGTGAACAAATTAAAGAATACTAAAAAGCATTGACTTTTACAATCACGTTTTTCATGATAAGGGCAAAGGAAGTAACAATATATTTAGATGAGAATGATTACATCAAAATCAAATATAATTATGGGACATGCAAAATTTATTTTTCTTGTCCGATCCGGATCGTTCCAACTTATAAACAGCGTTCAGCAATAAGAAGTATGTGTAACAAGTTTCATCGAGATAGCTTTAAAACAGACGGACACACGTACAGACGAAAAGGGTTAGTTCGATTCCTCTGTTGAAGGGTCTCCTAAGTTGCGTTTCAAGCTCCTGGCCGAAATTAATATACCGTCTGCAAGGGTATAAGAATTACACTTTAAAATTGGGGCTGATGCAGAATAAAGGTTCTGGCCAAAAATAATATGCCCTCAGCAATGGTATAGAAACTGGATTTGTCTAAAGAGCGCCATCTATCGATACCACCTTGATGTCCTTCAAAAGCTCATAGTACAAAGCAGTGCAAATATAGAGGACTCTAAAAGCTGAAAAAACGTATGCGATGTTTTCGAGATTTTGCAACCCCTGAAGCAAAAGCGTTTCACTCTCCCACCCTCGGCACTCTCTCTCTCTCTCTCTCTCTCTCGCATTTATAATCCCAAAGCCGCACACAGCGGCACAGTTCAGACGCACAACGACAGTGGTGTCAAATTTAATATGCCAACCACGAAATGAAATTGCCGTTGAACGTGTAATAATTCATTATGTTTTAAATTGTTTATGTCTTAAGTCACCCTGAATAATACACATATAATATAGATGTCTACTACATTACTTTTTGAAATACGCAACATTATCTATTTAGTTTAATTAGTTTATAGTCGGACTAAGGTCAGTCGACTGTGTAAAAGTAAAGAAAAAAAAAAAACAATTAATAGTTATATATATTAATAATTTTAAATTAAAAGTAAAATCTTAACTGTGAGAAAAGAAAGCAAAAAGAAATTAATTAAATTGAGTTGACATTGGGATCATAAAAAATGAAAGAGCCGATTCAACATTTGTTGCAGAGGATTGGGGAAAACCCAGAAAAACCCAATCAGATCAGGAGAGTTAGTGTTAGTAAGCAAAACCTAATCAAAATAGCGATTCAATGTTCAAACATGCAGTTAGTAAAAAAGTACTACTGTTACTAGAAAGCAGATAAGTGTATTTAACTAGTTACTAGAAAGGTGGTTAAGGATTTGTACTTTTAAGCAAGATACAGAATTATTGTTGTTATTAGCAACAATGTAGTATAGTTTATTATAGTCCGAACATAATACCCTGAAAGGCTCATGCAGGGCATAATTCGAGATACAATATGAAAGTTTTAGAGGAAGATAATTACGGGTGATTCTACCAGGGACAGAGAAGTGTAGTCGACTAAGCAAGTCGTTACTATCTATGTCCCCTTGTATAAGGTTATAAATAAATACAACACCAAGCATAGTTCTACGATTGGCTAGGGAAGGCAGATTTAGTAACAAAAGTCTACTAGGATAGGAAGGAAGTCTTGAATTTACATCCCAGTTAAGGCCTCGCAAGGCAAAAATTAAAAAGTTTTTCTGTACGGATTCAATGCGATCCTTGTGAACTGTGTACTGAGGACTCCAGACACATGATCCGTACTCTAGAATTGGACGAACAAGCGAGGTGAAAAGAGTCTTAGTTAGGTAAGGATCGTCAAACTCCTTAGACCATCTCTTAATAAAGCCGAGCACACCCATAGCTTTATTAACCATTGAGAATATATGTTCGCAAAACTTGAGTTTGCGGTCCAAACGGACACCTAGATCATCAACCAGGGAAATTCTTTCCAAGGTACAACCACAACGGATACCCAACATTTGAAATAAACTTGATCTGCGCCGGCTACACAGAAATGTTCATTCCAAATTTGGTAACTCTAGCTCTTATAATAGCTGAGATCTGTGTGTTCATCTGGTCATCCGGACACCCGGACATCCAGACAGACAGACATGACATGATCCTGAGCAAGAATATATATACTTTATGGGGTCTACCACGCCTCCTTCTGCCTGTTACATATATTTGCACAAAGTTAGTATACCTTTTTTTAACCATTTTCAATGGTCGAAGGGTATAAAAAGAGTAGATGCTCCGTTTGGTACTGGGGAGAGTGGTCTCGTAACACGCTATTATAATATCAATTAGACAGAAATAAAGATTTAAAAAAAAACAGATGGTTTGGTATGTCCAGCGATTAGAGCATCAAATCTGGCCACACTAGAATATTGCAAGAGTGGCAACGCCTATTTTAAGTACATATGTACATATGTATATGAGTTAAGAGTCAACCGCCGCTATGAACTGACGTGCAGATTTTGCATCGTGAATAAATAAAACTTCTTTTCTTTACTTTGTGAGGACTCGTATTTCGAGCCCCACAATAACTTTAGGTTAATATTAGTATTAGTTTACCACGAAGGTATTAGTAGTTATAAGTATTACCATGGAGGTGCTTTGTTCCGTAGATTGAAATTAGTTATAAGTTAAGCATAGGCATATTACCACGAAGGTAATTAGTTATAAGCTAGGCAAACGTAGTCACATTACCATGAAGGTACTTAATTTAGTAAGCATAAGCCAATTGGCCACAGGGCACGCAGTAGGGAGAGAGCACACGCCGCCGAAACACACAAAGAAGACGCACTCACACACCAACACACCGGAGCAGGCACACAACAAAGAGCGCACGCGCCCACACAGCGAACACACAACGAAGAGCGCACGCCACGTAGAGTGCACACAACGAAGAGCGCACGCAACGAAGAGTGCACGCAACGAAGAGCGCATGCACACACTGACGGCACAGAGTGCACACAACCACTAAGCATCGAACATATAGAGTACTCAAACAGCGGAATCTACTCATCTAACGCAATGCGAACGGAGGGACCCCAGAAGGCGAAGTGTTTCACGAGTGAGCGATGGGCTCTCTTCGTTAGAAACGCACATCGGCAGCAAGTCAGTCGCACAACGACAGCGGAACGATGAGCATGGGTGCGATTCTTTGCGCTGTGCGATCGTTTCATTGTGTGCGTATATGCATGCACAAGCTAGCATATGAATGTATGCGTTGCTTGTGAAGTTTGACAACAGGCAATCGCTTCGGCCAGCGCGCTGGCAGCCTGAAGTCAAGAGAGCCAAGAGACCAAAGGACAGTGGGCAAAAATGATTATTTGGCGGCAATAACTTTTAACATCTGAAAATATGTGCATTTATAATTTATTGAGTAGATAGATTAAATATTCATATTTCTATTATAATTTGTATATCAAATTTATAATATCGAAAAAAGTTGTGCAACACCTATAATTTTTTTGTTTATGACTATACTAATTTTGACAAAATTTATGAGCCAAAACTAAAAAATTCGGAATACATCAATATGTATTTACTAAATAAAATTATGCCATAAGTCAAGCCACATATTTTCGAAGCTATAAAAGTTTCGCCGCAAATTAACCGTTTGTGCCCACTGTGCCTCAGTCTCTTGGCTCTCGACGCCGAAACATAAAATTGACTTCAGACTGCCAGCGCGCTGGCCGAAGCAATTGCCTGTTGTCAAATTTCACAAGCAACGCATACATTCATATGCTAGCTTGTGCATGCATATACGCACACAATGAAACGATCGCACAGCGCAAAGAATCGCACCCATGCTCATCGTTCCGCTGTCGTTGTGCGACTGACTTGCTGCCGATGTGCGTTTCTAACGAAGAGAGCCCATCGCTCACTCGTGAAACACTTCGCCTTCTGGGGTCCCTCCGTTCGCATTGCGTTAGATGAGTAGATTCCGCTGTTTGAGTACTCTATATGTTCGATGCTTAGTGACACAACGAAGAGCGCATGCACACACAGACGGCACAGAGCGCACGCAACGAAGAGCGCATGACGAAGAGTGCACGACACAGAGTACACGCTACGAAGAGCGCACGCATACGAAAAGCACACGCATACATTGGCAACGCCGAGCGCATGTACACGCTAACGATGAAGAGCGCAGGCGTACAGGCAAGAGTGCACGCACAAAACTCCACGCACACACCCACACATAGTGTAACGCAGAGTGCACGCACACGCAGCCGAAGCCAAGAGAGCCAAGCCGAGAGCGCACACGCACAAAAGCCAGAAAAGATACAGAGAGAAGCCGGCGACAAGTGTGGCGCCCGTTGACACGCGCCAAGAATGTCGACGGGTCAACGACTGAGAGAGCAGAGGATAGGCAGTCGTGAATCAGAGCTAAGTAGGTCAAGTGCGCGAAACTCCGCAGTGAAGAAAAGTGCAAGTCAACGACGTCAACAGCGGCAAAGACAACAGCAGCAAAAGCCAACAGCAGCAAAGACAACCGCAGCAAAGACAACAGCAGCAAAGACAACAGCGGCAACAACAACAACGGCAACAACAACAACGGCAATAACAACAGCAGGAGTTCTACAAACGACGCCGCGGCAACAACAATAACAGCGGCATCCCCGAGAACGACGTCACAGCAGTAACATCAACCATAACAGCGACGACCCCAGCGGGACAAACTTCTGGTGAGCGACGATCAGGGCTGCGACGCAGCGTTAGGGTAGAATATTTTTATAAAACGGCTACGGTGCTAGGCAGGGTAATATTATAAGTTACTATTAGGCAAATTATAGAGGAAAATAAAGAAATATGAACCGAATGTGGCAATCGTTTGGCATCGATAACGGTGCCTGTAGAGGCGTGAGACCCAGCGGGGGCACCCCAGAGGAAACGGTCAGTCTGTCGGCACCCCAAATGAATCGAGAGTTAGGCGGAAGTGTGGGAGTCGGGCTCAACCACGCCACACTTACGCTCAACTTTCGAAGCAGGCACATGTCAGCGACTGGCCGTAAATGTCGACTGAGAAGTGCGCGGGGCGCGGAGTACTGATTCGTGGCAAGTGGACTCGGTCTGACCGAGGCATCGTGCGCATATTCCTCTTCCCCGCCCGCCGAGACCGAAACGCTCCTCTCTCACCCCCAAGGGGAACTATTCTCCGTCTCATAGTCTCGGCAAAATTTTACAAATAATTTGTAAAAGTGGCTCTGGACAGGACCGAGCGTACCTCAGCCAGAGAAAACTACTTTACAGATGGCGCCCGAGCAGGGACCACTACAGGAGTGAGAAAAACAGAGTCAGAGCGTCGGTACAACCACCGACGATAGTAAAATAGAAGATTTAGGATATAAACAGGGGGTACAAGAAAAACAACGCAATGAAAACAGACGAAGGACACAGGACATTTGAGCGCGAAAAGATCATCAAGGAGTTGGTTAGGGGGACGCAAAGGAACTCGGACGCGACAGGACAGCGCAGATCGTCGTTCTCGCCGCGAGAACAGCAACAACAACAACAAGGGCATAACGGCGGTCTGCGGGACTCGTGCGTTCGGGCCGCCCGAAAACATAACGGGACCCGAAGCCGAGCATAACGGTTCGGTGCGGTCGGCCAGCGTATATAAGGCCGACCGACGGCGCAGAGAAGGCACTCAGTCTCCAGCAGCGATCAAGGGAACATCTCCAGGGAACAAAAAGTTTTAAATAAAAGTGCTAGACAACAAGGACAACGAACAAGGATACCCGGCCAGGATTAACAACCAGCAGCAGACAACAAGGACCCACGCACAGGATACAACGAGCAAGGATCATAACACGCACAGGATACAACGATCAGAGAGGCACGACCAGCAGCAGACAACCAGGACACAACGAGCAAGGATACAACGAACAAGGATACAACGATCAGAGAGGCACGACCAGCAGCAGACAACCAGGACACAACGAGCAAGGATACAACCAGCAAGGATACAACGAACAAGGATACAACGATCAGAGAGGCACGACCAGCAGCAGACAACAAGGACACACGCACAGGATATAACCAGCAAGGATACCAAGGCTACAAGGATAAACCATGGTAGGCGTACGATGGGTGTCCTTCAGGATGAAGAACGAGCTCGAAAATTTCGCCGACGAGTTCGGCTTTGAGAACGGGAAGGGACCGTCGACGAGCTACGTGCGCGCATGTCTGCCTTCATTGGCAGAAAAGATCATTCTCCAGCCACAATTCACCGCCTCAAAGCATTGGAGGCACAGTACGGCACCAGTCCCAGTCCGGATCGGCGACCAATCGGGAGCCAAGTAAACACACCCTTATCACACCCAGAAAAGGATCCAAAGACTCCCAGCCACACAGCAGAAGAAACTAAACACGTTCCAGGGAAGCAGACCTTGCAGGTTCCCACAACAAGGGTCACGTGTTCAGACCCCAGGATCTGTGCGGAGGAGCAAACGGCGGATCGCATGAGAAGGTGGGGGATCACCTTCGATGGCACCTCAGACCCTCTGCGATTCATCGAGCGGCTGGAGGAACGAGCGGCATCTTATCGGATCAACGTCGAACACATGCCCCAAGCGATCCCCGAGCTGCTAGGAGGAACAGCTGAGGATTGGTTTCGGATGAGCGGACTTCAAGGCGAAACCTGGAAGGTCTTCCGGACCGAGTTCCTAGATTTTTTCTTGCCGCCTAGGTACTTCCAGCGGCTGGAAGATGAAATCAGGGTACGTTACCAGCGGACGAACGAGGCCTTCAAAACATACCTTTTGGAGATCCGCCTAATGATGCGCCGGGTCGGATATACCGAGGCCCAGGAACTGGAGAGGGCGTACGAAAACATGCTGCCGGAGTATCAGTTATTTGTGAGGAGGACAGACATAACCAGTAAGAAAAGCAACAGTCGCGCGGCACGCGACAGTGGGATACCCTTCGACCCATGATCTAGTGTAGTTAATTTGTTAAATTCATACACGTACACATAGGCACATGCTTGAAAATTATTCTCGACAGATGGCGCTGACACAATCACTTGGATTTATGCTCATACTTTCTTAAATAACTTCTGTGTTTACTGTCCGATCGGATTGTAATTTGGAGACTACGTAGATATTTTATTCAGCTTAGTACATGTTAATGTCAGAAAGTTGTATCTTTTATACAGCGCTTATCAATTGAGTTCAAATACTAAATTATTGATTTGCGGGGGCGGTGGGCGTGGCACCCAACATTTGAAATAAACTTGATCTGCGCCGAGTATATGGTGTCTCTAGCGTTTATAATAGCTGAGATCTGTGTGTTCATCTGGTCAGACGGACATCCGGACAGACAGACGGACATGGCTCAATCGACTCGGCAAGTGATCCTGAGCCAGAATATATATACTTTATGGGGTCTGCCACGCCTCCTTCTGCCTGTTACTTTTTTGACCATTTTCAATGGTCGAAGGGTATAAAAACATTACGTGAGGTCCCGTGAGGTCCCGCCTTTGCCACGAACTACGAGGTGACAAGAGAGCGAGAACGGAGTCGACGGCAATGGAGCCCGTATCCAGAACCCGCGCAAGCCAGATTAACCGAACCGAGGGTGACTACGTGGACACCGGCGGTCAGTAAACCTTCACCAGAACCAGAAACGACAACACCGGGCATAAACACAACACCAGGGGAATCACACCGGATTAACACTCGGGAAGCCTGCTGAAATTGCGGAGTAGCCGGACATTTCGCTAGGGAATGTCGTGGATAACGGGTGCTGTTTTGTTGGACGTGCGGGAAGCAGGGCATCAGGACCATCGACTGCTGCAAGACTCCGTTGCCGGGAAACGGGCGGGGGCCCTCACTGAACCCAGACTCAGTGGGGGTGTCACCGCAAGTCCGGCAATAGAAGCCCTGACGGTCGCATCAGTGCTAGGATCAGCATCGAAGGACACCTGGTCCTCGCTACTCTCGACACCGGGGCTACAAGGAGTTTTATCGGGGAAAGACTGGCACAAAAGATCCGCAACAACACTAACCAATGCGAAGTGAAGACCTCAGTATCCTTGGCGGATGGGACCCGAAAGGACCTTACACAGGCACTATGGGTAAATGTGCAACTAGGCAAGACGTGCACTCAGGTGCAAATGCTTGTACTACCGATCGTGTTAGACGATGTCCTTCTGGGTCTGGACTTTCTGGGGGCCGTTGGCGCAATACTGACCTGCGGATGAGCAGAGCTGCGACTGAGCCCTAAACCAACTAGTAAAGGAAACCAACAGCGCGACGAAAACCAGAACGGCGACAGGAGTACATCAGAAACACAGCAAAAGGAGAATAAGGATCACAACAAGGATACACTAGTGCACACTGAGGGCAGAACACAACGCGATACAAATAAGGATCATGTCAAGGATACATCAAAACACGGCAAGGACCAAACGCAGCAACACAAGGATCATGGCAAGGGTACATCAAAACACGGCAAAGAACAAACACAGCAACACAAGGATCATGGCAAGGATACATCAAAACGCGGCAAAGAACAAACGCAGCAACACAAGGATCAGGGCAAGGATACATCAGACCGCGGCAAAGACCAAACACAGCAACACAAGGATCAGGGCAAGGATACATCAGACCGCGGCAAAGACCAAACACAGCAACACAAGGATCACGACAAGAATACATCGGAGCACGGCAAGGACCAAACACAACAAAAGAATAACAAGAATCATGACAAGGATGTCCAAGGGCACGACAAGAGGAAACCACAGCTCACGGGAAACAAGGATTACGGAGGAGCTCTACAGCGAACCGGGGTCGCAACCATTCATTCAACCCTGGAAAACACGAGGCCGCCGAAACCCGAACCAGGCGCCAGTGAAGAAGGCACCACGCTGGACCCCGATGTAGCGGAGTTCCTCGAGACGGAGCTCGCGTTATTTGAGCATTTGTCGGGATTATCGAATATCACGGAACACGTGATAGTGATGAGGGATGAACGTCCTATTAAACAGCGATACTTTCCAAAGAACCCGGCAATGCTCAAAATAATAAACGCACAAGTCGACGAACTTCTGCAGGACGGGCAAATCGAACCGTCCAAGAGCCCCCACAGCGCCCCAATCGTCCTGGTGGGAAAGAAAACAGGCGAGACCCGGATGTGTGTCGACTTCCGCCAGCTGAACGCCCGGTCGGTACCCGATGCCTACCCCCTCCCGAGGATTAATTCCATATTGGAACGACTCCGTGAGGCGAGGTTCATCAGCACCTTGGACCTCAAGAGCGGGTATTGTCAAATTCCTATGGCCGAACGAAGCCGGGAATGTACCGCGTTCACTGTGCCGGGCCGAGGACTATTCCAGTGGAAAGTGATGCCATTCGGGTTGCATTCGGCACCCGCCACTTTCCAAAGAGCCCTGGATCACGTGATCGGCCCAGATATGGAGCCACACGCTTTCGCGTACCTGGACGATATCATCGTCATCGGGAAGACGAGGGACGAACACATGGAAAACCTACGAGAGGTCTTCAGGAGGTTACGAACGGCAAATCTAAAGCTGAATAAGAAGAAATGCCATTTCTTCCAACGACGACTGGTGTTCCTGGGGCACGTGATCAGCGAGGAAGGAATACACACCGACCCGGAGAAAGTTGCCGCAGTCCGGAAGCTGCAACCCCCAACCAACACGAAGGAGTTGCGTCGTTGCCTAGGGATCGCCTCCTGGTACCGACGGTTCATACCAAACTTCGCTACAGTGGTACTCCCGATGTCGCAGTTACTCCGGAAAGGTCACCGCTGGGAATGGAACGCCGAACAACACGCGGCCTTCGAGAGATTAAAAACCCTCCTAACTGAAGCACCTGTACTGGCATGCCCTGACTTTAGCCGCAAATTCGCACTGCAGACGGATGCTAGCGATTACGGCCTAGGGGGAGTCCTTACACAAGATACGGAGGAAGGAGAACGAGTAATTGCGTATGTCAGCCGTAGGCTAATCGCAGCGGAGGAAAACTACTCAGCGACCGAGAAGGAATGCTCGTCATCATCTGGGCCATAAGGAAACTTCGATGCTACCTAGAGGGATATCGTTTCGATGTCGTTACCGACCACCTCGCTCTCAAATGGTTAAACACGATCGAGAATCCGACTGGTCGTATCGCTCGATGGGCACTGGAACTCCAGCAGTACCAATTTGACATACACTACCGCAAGGGCAAACAAAACATCGTAGCAGATGCACTCTCACGACAACCTCTAGAAACTTTATGCCAGGCTCGGGAAGGATCAGACGAGTGCTCATGGCTCCGTCGGCGGAGTCAGCAGGTACAGGAAGAACCAGATAAGTACCCCGATTATACGATTCAAGGGGAGGAATTGTACCGCCACTTGGGGCTTAAATCCGATGAGGAAGAACATATACCATGGAAACTGTGTGTAAGCACTGAACGGGTACTGCAGGAATGTCACGACGCTCCCACCGCAGGACATCTAGGCATCTGCAAGACAGCGACCAGGGCTGCCCAGCGTTACTATTGGCCCGGAATGTTCCGAGACGTAGCCAAATACGTAAAAAGGTGTGGCTTTTGCCAACGATTCAAGACAGAACAGCGCAAACCTGCCGGGAAGATGCTAACGCGGCAATCGAAAGGACCCTTCGACACGCTATGTGCCGACTTCATAGGGCCCCTCCCACGGTCCAAGCAGGGCAACACTATGTTGCTAGTATTTTTTGATTTGGCCACCAAATGGGTCGAACTCGTCCCACTGCGCAAGGCGACAACCGCACTACTGGAAAAGGCGTTTCGTGAAAGGATCCTCAGCCGGTTTGGGGTCTCTCGAACCTTTGTGTGCGACAATGGGACGCAATTCACGAGCCAGGCCTTCAAGACGTTTTGTAAGCGAGCCGGCATAGAAGTGCAACACACTGCACCCTACAGTCCGCAACAAAACCCGACCGAACGGGCTGACAGGACAATCAAAACAATGATTTCCCAGTACATCGAGGCACCACAACACACATGGGATATTTTGCTTCCAGAGATTTCACTGGCCATAAATAGCAGCGTCTCGGACACAACCGGATTTAGCCCAGCATTCCTGGTCATGGGCCGAGAGCCGCGTTTACCCGGAGCCCTCTACGAAGAAGTGACCCCAGGGACGGGGAAAAACGAAGTCAATCCAACAACGCGAGCCCGGCAATTACAAGATGTGTTCCAGATCGCCTGGGAAAACGCACTGAAGGCATCCGCAGAGCAAAGCAGGCATTTTAACTTACGACGTCGCGAATGGAAACCGACGATCGGCTCAATCGTACTACTGAAGCAGCATACATTATCGAAGGCCGCCGAGGGATACGCTGCGAAACTCGCGCCAAAGTATGAAGGCCCCTATAAAGTCATAAGGTTCATCTCAACAAACATAGTGAGACTACAACGCGAGGGAAACCGGGAAAGACGTTCCGCCCACATCGCGGACCTGAAACCTTTTAATACGGACGACCCTGAAAACAGCAGCGAGGAACCTAGAAAAGGGGAAACGGGCGAAGAGGAGTTATAAGAATTTAATCTAAGCAGTTAGCAATCAAGCACCGTAGTCTCAGGGCCCATTTAGGCAAACAGCAGGGTATAAACCAAATTGTATCATACAGCGAAAAAAATGGAGCATTTCGAGGGAATCGAGCGGTGGATAGAGGGACTGCCCCTTTACCTCCCAGAAGGCGATCAACACGAGGGTCCGGTTGCGGTGGCGAATGACGACAACGAGGACGACATCAGCACAGTCGAGTTCCCACACGCACGGCCCATCGCTTGCCCGGAAATCTCATCCACGAGTCACACCCCGCTAGACATCCGCCCGGCTCAAGTCGTGATGTCCAATAAGGAGGGGATATCCTTCACCCAAACCGGTCGAGCGCTCAAGTGGGTGGACCCAAACACGCCACCGGATGCAGCAAGGCGCCAGCCATGCCCTGATGCCGAATCCACGGTCGAGGGATGGGAACAGATCCTTCATTTGAGCCGACAAGAAGTCGAGGAGCTGCTCGGGAGCGAACTAGGCGAAATCGCCGACAATTTGCTCACACCCGGAAAGGACTGGGTGGAGGCGCCTTCCCCGTGGCGTATCTACACAGCAGACCGGCGTCTCCCGCCCATGCTGCTGAACCAGGTGCGCATGCGACAGGATCAGCGAACCCCGTGCCGAACACACAACGAAGAGCGCACGCCACGAAGAGTGCACACAACGAAGAGCGCACGCAACGAAGAGTGCACGCAACGAAGAGCGCATGCACACACAGACGGCACAGAGCGCACGCAACGAAGAGCGCATGACGAAGAGTGCACGACACAGAGTACACGCTACGAAGAGCGCACGCATACGAAAAGCACACGCATACATTGGCAACGCCGAGCGCATGTACACGCTAACGATGAAGAGCGCAGGCGTACAGGCAAGAGTGCACGCACAAAACTCCACGCACACACCCACACATAGTGTAACGCAGGAAAAGTGAGAGTATACCGATTTGCGAGGACGTGTTTTCCAGGCGCTGCGCGAAGTTACATATATTTCAACAGCGTCGTTACGAGCACAGGTGCGAAGTCGTGCCGACCCATACCGAGGCAGTGCCTTATTGCTTCGAGAGTGGATAGCGCGAATGACAATATACAATAATACATAATTTCACGAAAAATTAATTTTGGCGGGAGGCACTGTAAAAGGAATAAAAAAAGACAGAAAGACCAGCTGATCGTTCTGTTAACAGATCAGCGGCACTAAGCAATGAACATATGTTCATTGCTTAGTGTCAGCGGTGCGTCGCGATCTTTTTTGCGTCGCGATCCTTTCTGCGTCGTGATCTTCTTTTGCGTCGCGATCTTTTTTGCGTCGCGATCTTTTTTGCGTCGCGATCTTTTTTGCGTCCCGATCTTTTTTGCGTCACGTTCTTTTTGCGTTGCTGTTAACTGATCTGCTCTGCGTTGCGATCATTTTTGCGTTACAACGGTGGGCGCGTGATTCAAATTCAAATCCGAATCTGAATTTGTTTCTGATCCCTTCTAAAGTCGGATAGATCGCTCATAAGAGATGAATAGTGCAGAGGGGGGCAGTTCCCCCGATCCCAACGACCCGTTCAGAAGGAGATCCCGTCTATCGAGGTCCCCCACTAAAGGAACAGGGATGCCGGTGCTAGGAGCTGCGAACCCAGTGCCGGCGGTTGGGATAAGTGAGCAAGTGGGCACTCAGCAGTCACAGCCCAGTAACCGCAGTGCTGTAGAGCTGGCCAACGTGGCCACAGCTACTAATACTACCTGTATCATTACCGACTTGATTAGCGTGCCGGCACAAAAACTGGCAGCAAAATCCCCAAATGTGTCACCGATCCGGCCGTTAGATCCATCGGTGTATCAAGACGAGGACCTGCAAGGCATTTTGGACAGAATGACGGTGAAAATCAACATGCTACTAACCGCATTCGAGACGCAGCATCACGTCACACGGGACACCAAAGGTGCAATCGCGGAGCTGGCTACTCTCAATGCCAGAGCTATACAAATACAAGAGCAGGATAAGACAAAAAAAGGGCCCCTCCAAAGAGCGTCGCAACTCAGACGGAAGTCCAGATGAAGGAAGGGCGCGCTGTGGCGCTACTAAAAAGACCGCTCCAGTGAAGCCTCCCGTATTGAAGCCTCCTGTACTGAAACCTCCTTCTAACAAGGATTCGGTACTGTCGACGTCTTATGCAAGGGAGGCAATCCCTCCCAGCTTTGCATCCGTTGCCAAGGAGGGTAACAAGAAGGTGGAGTGGACAAAAGTGGCACCCAAGCGACTACGTAAGAAGCCGGAGGCAATCATCATCAAAAAGACGGGAGATGCCTCGTATGCTGATATGCTCCGAAAACTTAAAGCGGATCCGAGCATGAATGATTTTGGCAATCTTGTCAGAAAAATTAGAAGGACCCAACAGGGAGAGTTACTACTAGAAGTAGAGGGAAAAGCATCCGCAAGTATGCCAACATATAGAGGAGCGATCGAGGAATCACTGCGCGAGATGGCTGCGGTCCGCACGGGCGCGCAAAGAATGGCGGTAATCTGCGGTGGAATGGATGAGGTAACTACAACAGAAGATCTCCATAGTTGCCTGGTCTCTCAGTTTGAGGGAATCCTGGTGAACCCAGACGATGTCCGTGGTCTGCGCAAGATGCGTGATGGAACCCCAAGTAGCGACAGTAATGCTCAGCGTGAACGATGCGATCACCGTTCTTAAAAAAGGCTCTATTACTATAGGCTGGTCACGGTGCCGCATCACCCAAGATACACGTCCCACGAGATGCTTCAGGTGCCTGGGTTACGGGCACAGGGCTACCCACTGCAAGGCACCCGATCACTCGGACTGCTGTCTCCGGTGTGGAGAACGAGGACACAAGGCGAAGGGCTGTGAAAGACCGCCAAGATGTCTTATCTGTTGCGACAATGTTGACAGAAATCACCCGACAGGTGGCTTTAAATGCCCAACCTACAAAGGCAGCGTCACAAAAGGAGCCATGAGCCGTCATGATGATGCAAATTAACATTGTACAGCTGAATGTTAATCATTGCGCAGCTGCACAGAGTCTCCTGGCCCAGACAGCTATTGAGCGCAGTGTGGACGTGATGCTCCTGAGTGAACCATACTCCCCGGATGCAGGAAACTCAGGGGTGGTTGTGGACGCGACAGGAAAGGCGGCAGTCAAATGCTGCAGCAGCCTCTTCATAGAAGATAAAGAAAGCGTGCCCATGCGCGGCATTGCTTATGCAAAAGTTCAAGGCGTGCATCTCTATAGTTGCTATGCTCCACCAAGTGATAGTGCGGAACAGTTCGAGGAGCTGCTGAATATGCTCGTGCACCATGCGAGAGGGCGCAGCCCGGTAGTCATTGCAGGTGACTTCAACGCATGGGCGCTAGAATGGGGCAGCCGCACATACAATCCCAGGGGACGGGCTTTGATAGACGCAATGAACGAACTAGAACTGGTTCTGCTGAACGATGGGGCTAAGCCGACGTTTAACAATGACAGAGGTACATCATTCATTGATGTCACCTTTGTTAGCAGAAGGCTAGCCCCCACCGCAAAATGGTTGGTACACGACGACGTAACGATGAGTGATCATGCCTTAATTTCGTATAACGTACGAACGACAAGGCCCTCACAAAGACAGCAGAGACGTGCCCTAGGGCAGGCATGGGACACCAGGAAACTGGACAACGACATGCTGGCTTACCAGATCGAGCTTCTGGAACCCACAAACGGACAGGCGGAGACCATGGTGACTGCGCTTATGAACATGCTGGAAGCAACTTGCGATGCAACGATGCCGAGAAAACGGAAGGCCAAACGCAAGCCACCTGTATACTGGTTGAGTGTCTCTCTTCATCAGCTTCGAGCTGAATGCTTCAGTGCAAGGAGGCAAGCGCAACGAGCCAGAGATGACCTTCAAAAAGCCCAACTTCACGAGGCATACAGAGTCAAGCGCGCAGAGCTGCGAAATGCCATATCAGCTGCCAAAGCGAATGCTTTTAAGGAGCTTCTAGCAAGCGTAGACGAAGATCCCTGGGGTCTCGCCTATAAAATAACAAGAAAAAAGCTGGTGGAGGGACTCCACAGGATCCGGTCGTACTGGCCAACATTGTGGCGGAACTGTTCCCGACGCAGGACACATTATGGCAACCTGCGCAAGAAACCCCGGACCCTGACTTCCCATGTGTTACATCACGCGAGGTCGTCGAAGCTGCCAAAAAGATTAAGGACAACAAAGCCCCTGGTCTCGATGGAATCCCTGGAGTTATAGTCAAAGCAGCTGCTATTGCAAAACCGGAAATCTTCAGGGACACCTTCCAACAGTGTCTCCTGAACGGTGTCTATCCAAAGCGGTGGAAAAGCATGAGACTTGTAAGGTAAGGGGCCCACAAATGCTGCAAGCAGTTTCCGCCCATTATGCATGTTGGACACTGTGGGGAAGCTCTACGAACGTATTCTATACACACGCATAGAGATGATTACGGAGAGTCCCAATGGCATACGGCAACATCAGTACGGTTTCCGTAAGGGAAAGAGCACGCTCGACGCTCTCACGGCAGTAAGAGATGTAGCCAAGAACGCTCTCGACGGTGACAGATGGCTAGGCGGCAGTAAAGAGTACTGCGCCATCATCACGCTGAACGTCAAGAACGCGTTCAATACGGCGAGATGGCCAAACATTCTCGGTGCGATGCACACAATGGGGATCCCGGAATACCTAAGGATCAGTATTGGCAGCTACTTCAGGGGCCGTGTACTATGGTAGGACACTGAAGCCGGGCCGAAAAGACACTATGTCTCTGCAGGTGTTCCACAAGGGTCGGTACTTGGTCCAATCTTGTGGAACATAATGTACAACGGCATATTGTGCATCAGCAAGCCCAGAGGTGCGGAGTTACACTGCTTTGCCGACGACGTGGCTGTCACAGCTGTTGCCAAAACCTTACCAGAGCTCCAGGTCACGAGCAATGCGGCGATTAGTTCGGTAACCGACTGGCTTGAGAAGGTTGGTCTACGAATCGCTGCGCACAAGACCGAAGTACTCTTGCTGAGTAGCAGGAAAGCTGTCGAGAATATGCAGATCACAGTAAAAGACGTCCAAATAAGCTCAGCCAGAACTCTTAAGTACCTGGGAGTCCTACTTGACTATAGGCTGTCGTTCAAGGAGCATGCGAGGAAAGCCAGCAGGAAAGCCGCGATGACAGCTGCAGCGCTGGCAAGGCTAATGCCCAACGTGGGAGGACCCAATATGCCAGCTAGGAGGCTGCTTGCGTCGGTCACGAAATCGACCCTTATTATATGCTGCCCCTATCTGGAGGGATGTCAACAAGAAAGCGACTTATTTAAACAACGCACGTGCAGTATCAAGGACCATGGCTCTTAGACTCATCAGAGGGTTTAGGACTATATCCGACGTAGCAGCGCATGTTCTTGCGGGCATCCCGCCGGTCGACTTGGAGATCGAAGCGCAATACCTTTCCCGAGAAGGTGTTAGCCGGACTGAAATCCACGAGTGGCTTCAAAGAGCGTGGCAGGCTAGGTGGCAGAGGTCACAACAAGGGAGATGGACCTACCAGCTCATTCCTGACTTGGCAGAATGGGCGGGATGTAAGCATAAAGTGGTTGACTATCACTTGACTCAATTCCTGTCCAACCACGGCTGCTTTAGGGGGTACCTCTTCAGGTTCCACCATGTGGACTCGGACCGGTGCCTCTTCTGCTCGGATGCTGTGGAATCAGCGGAGCACGTCCTCATGCACTGCTCTAAGTTCGTTACGGAGAGGGAGTTACTGGAGTCGTTCTTAGAAGCTCCGCTCAGCCCGAGAGTTTTGACTGCCGCTATGATGGCAGACAAATGTGTCTGGGAGAGGGCTCATGGAGTCATTATTAAGATGATGAAGCGTGTCCGTCATGACGAGATGTGCAACAGAAGCGAGAGATGAGCAGCACTCCCGTGTGGTGGCGGGGTAAGAATATTACCTCAGCGGACTCGGCTTGTCGTAAAAGGCAACTAATGAGCAAATGAGCTAAGAAATGATCATCACTACGCTGCAAGAGAAGAGGGAGTGCCATCTGGCATCGCATCCTGCTCACCGAAGTAATACCTTGACTGGCAGTCCCGGTGAGCGCGAAATGGACTGGAGAGCATACGGGGGTTGGGGGGTTATGAATCGTGCATGCCATCTACGGACGGTGGATGGTATCTTTCGAAGATTTTATTTTCCCTCCGTATGCGCAATACAAAAAAAAAAAAAAAAATAGTGTAACGCAGAGTGCACGCACACGCAGCCGAAGCCAAGAGAGCCAAGCCGAGAGCGCACACGCACAAAAGCCAGAAAAGATACAGAGAGAAGCCGGCGACAAGTGTGGCGCCCGTTGACACGCGCCAAGAATGTCGACGGGTCAACGACTGAGAGAGCAGAGGATAGGCAGTCGTGAATCAGAGCTAAGTAGGTCAAGTGCGCGAAACTCCGCAGTGAAGAAAAGTGCAAGTCAACGACGTCAACAGCGGCAAAGACAACAGCAGCAAAAGCCAACAGCAGCAAAGACAACCGCAGCAAAGACAACAGCAGCAAAGACAACAGCGGCAACAACAACAACGGCAACAACAACAACGGCAATAACAACAGCAGGAGTTCTACAAACGACGCCGCGGCAACAACAATAACAGCGGCATCCCCGAGAACGACGTCACAGCAGTAACATCAACCATAACAGCGACGACCCCAGCGGGACAAACTTCTGGTGAGCGACGATCAGGGCTGCGACGCAGCGTTAGGGTAGAATATTTTTATAAAACGGCTACGGTGCTAGGCAGGGTAATATTATAAGTTACTATTAGGCAAATTATAGAGGAAAATAAAGAAATATGAACCGAATGTGGCAATCGTTTGGCATCGATAACGGTGCCTGTAGAGGCGTGAGACCCAGCGGGGGCACCCCAGAGGAAACGGTCAGTCTCTCGGCACCCCAACTGAATCGAGAGTTAGGCGGAAGTGTGGGAGTCGAGCTCAACCACGCCACACTTACGCTCAACTTTCGAAGCAGGCACATGTCAGCGACTGGCCGTAAATGTCGACTGAGAAGTGCGCGGGGCGCGGAGTACTGATTCGTGGCAAGTGGACTCGGTCTGACCGAGGCATCGTGCGCATATTCCTCTTCCCCGCCCGCCGAGACCGAAACGCTCCTCTCTCACCCCCAAGGGGAACTATTCTCCGTCTCATAGTCTCGGCAAAATTTTACAAATAATTTGTAAAAGTGGCTCTGGACAGGACCGAGCGTACCTCAGCCAGAGAAAACTACTTTACAACTTCCTTAATTGATCTTTTCATTCTCTTGTGGGACATATGCGAACTCTGCTTCGGACTGAAAGTCGAATAGGTTATGGGCCCAGAAAACGCAGAATGCCAATAAGCTGAATTTGTGACTAAATTAATTGACTAAATAAAGTTAAAGAAAAAGCCACGAAAAATGGCTGGTGCGTATATTAAAATTGAGCCGCTAACGCGGAGAACTGTGATACGTGGAAGTTAAAAATGCGCAGTGCTCGTGAAAAACGATCTATGGCTATATGTATAGTAGATGGGACAAAGCCATGTCCAGATAATCCGACTCAGATAACGGAATGGAACATTCCACGAAAAAGCGCGAGCAAATATACTACTTTCTACTAGTACATCGGAATTAACAATTATAATGAACTGTGAAACATCAAAACAGTCTTGGTTGAAATTACAAGAAACATTTCAATCAAAGGGGCCTGTGCGGAAGGCAAATTTGTTAAAACGTGTCGCTCTGTCACGAATGAGTGAAGGAGGTGACGCAAGATTGCAGATACATACATAGTTTTTCAATGCAGTAAGAAATAGGAGTACACATCGGAAATGATTTACTCGCTATTCTCTTATTGTACAGTTTACTCGATTCGTATGATACATTTCGTTGCGCCATGAAGTCGCGCGACGATTTGCCAGAGCCTGAAATTCTAAGAATTCAAGATCTAGAAGAATCGGAAGCGCGACAAACGAAAAGTGAACGCGACGAACGCATTGTACGCGAATAACGGAAAAGCCAAAGAACGGAATGACAAGCCACACAAAGAAACGAGAAAGTGCTATGCGTGCGACAAAGTCGGGCATATCGCGCGCAACTGCCGAAACAAATCAAAAAACAAAAACGTAAAAAGTGAAACAAAAAATCACGAAAACAGTGAATACCGAAATGAAAAGGAAATTTCAAATTTAACGTGCGATAATGCATTCTTTGCCGAAAATCAAAACGGAATGTGGTGTCTAGACAGTGGCTGTAGCGCACACATGTGTTCGAATGCAAATTTATTCGAAAGTGTAGCAGAAGCCGAAAAGACTCTGCATTTGGCAAATAAAGAAACAACCAAGGGTGACGTGAAAATATAAATAAAAGAAAAACGAAAAAACAATGAAGTAACGTTAAAAAATGTTTTATAAGTCTCTGACTGATACAAAACTTAATTTCAGTGTCAATAATAACTGATAAAGGACATGAAGTTTATTTTCGAAAAAAACGAAGCCGTAATTGTAAAGAACAACGGTGAGGAGTGGCTGTGTGCAAAAAGATATGGTAACTTGTACTATATAAATATAGAACAATATCATGCGAACAAAATCGATTCCGAAAACCAAAGTGATATCGATTTGGGGCATTATCGTATGGGACGGTCTGAACTTAAAAGAAAACGAAAAGTTATCCAAATGCGAGATACATATGTATAACTGAAAAACAAGTAGAGAACAGCTATAAAAGCGCAATTGAAAAACGTACAAATCAATGGTTGGAAATAGTGCACACTGGTGTGTTTGGACCAATGCTTACAGGGTCATTAAGCGGTCGCAAGTATTTTGTAACTTTCATAGATGATTACTCACGCTATTGTGAAGTTTATTTTCTCTCACAGAAATCTGAAGTCTTTGAGGCCTTTAAATATTATAAGGCAGCTGTGGAAAATTTTACTGGTCATAAGATAAACCAGTAAGAAAAGCAACAGTCGCGCGGCACGCGACAATGGGACCTTCGACCTATGTTCCTATGTATGTACACATATACATATGCACATGCTTTGAAATTATTGTCGATATAGCAGATTCACAAAAATAAGCAAGACAACGTCGAGGTTTTTATAAAATCTAGTGGACACAAGGATCAAGAGGAGCATTCAGGTGACGAAGCGTCAGAAAAGAAAGAACAACCTCATGAAGTGCGATGTGGCAGGGGGTGTCCAAAATTGCTCCGTTCTGGACGGCCAGGCATACCGCGCAAGGTCTATCAACCAGCAACAAACTTTAGATATGTAAATGAGCGTGCCGATGATACGAGCAATAATTCATCAATAGAAGACACATTTGAGGAATCTGAAATGGCCTTCATAGCAATGGATGGTCCAACAACATACCAAGCGGAAAGCTCCGAGGATGCTGCAGATTGGATGGAAGCCATTGAAGATGAGTTCATGGCACAAGTTCTGAACAAAACATGGAAAATTGTGGAAAGACCAAATGACCGAAAAATAATTGTCAACAGAATGGTATTTCCTACAAAAGAAAATAACACGTCAATAGGCAAGAAAAAGGCGCGCTTAGTAGCAAAAGGCTATGCGCAGAGACCAAGAGAAGACTATCATGAATCCTTTTCACCAGTCGTTCGATTTACTTCGATACGATTGCTAGCTGCCTTAGCGGCAGCGTACGATATGGAGGTACACCAAATGGATGAAGTTACAGCCTATCTAAATGGAGAATTAAAAGAGAATGTCTACATGAGCATACCAGAGGGACTTGAAGAATTTGAAAAAATTGGAATTAGGCGCCAAAATTGGAACGCGGTTGCACATAATAAGTACAAACAAATATCTAAAAGATGGCGGAGAAATGTTAAACAAATGCAGAATTCAGTTTGTATGATAATTAAGGATCTTTACCGACTTCGACAGAGTGGGTTAAGATGGTACGAGAAGCTGACCGCTAAACTACAAGAGATTGGATTGCAACCTACTGAGCAAGACCCGTGCCTATTCTTTAGACGTCAAATAGGAAGACTTCTTGTCACGATCTACGTAGATGATGAATTGTTAATAACCTCAAATCATCCCGAATGGCTGACGGAGATAAAAACACATCTCAGTGAGACCTTCATGATGAAAAACATCGGACCAGTGAAAACATGCTTGGGCATTGAATTTAAACAGAATTTGCAGAAACATCAGATCTTCATTTCGCAGGTAAAGTACATAGATAACATTCTTAGGCGATTTGGAATGACGGAGTACAAGCCAGCACTAAATCCCATTGAGGCAAATTTCTTATTACAGCGTCCAGTAGAAGCAGATGAATGAGAAATGAATAAGTATCCATATCAAAACTTAATTGGTGCCTGAATGTTTCTTTCAGTAACCGCTAGACCAGACATTACGTATGCTGGAACTTCATGAGTACAACCTTGAACACTGGAAGGCAGAAAAACGCATTCTTTGATACCTAAACGGTACAAGAGATCTCGGTCTCCTGTATATGCAAACAGGGAATGAGATGTATGGAGTTGTTGACGCTGACTAGGGCGGCAACTTATCAGACGAGTTGCTTAATCAAGTACTGAATCCGAGTATCTGGCCTTATCAGAAGCAGTTAAGGAGGCATTTTCCTTAAAGGCCCTTCTAATCAAAATTGGGCAACGATGTGAGAAGGTGCAGTTATACAATGATAACCAGAGCGCAAAAAAATTGGTGAAAGGTTTTGAACGAAACACATCGATGTACGTCATCATTTTAGACAACGACTACATAAGAGTGGTGACATTGAAGTCGACTACCAGCAGATGTCCTGACGAAAGGTTTAACCAGTCCCAAACATTTTAGATGTATTTTGGCATTGGGCGTCTTATGTATTTACCCTATAGTACTGGCCACTAGTTCGTAGCTGGTGAAATAAGTACTTACTAAGGGACTACCCCTACTTACTTTACACACCCTAAGCAATGTATTGTCGTTTTTTGTATGAAATGTCAGCAAATAGGGTCAATCGCCATCACATCGTTTACCAGTAAGTGGAGAATAGGGTACCTGAAAAATCTCTAAGGTTTTTTAGAGAGCGAAAAATAAAGAAATAAAAAGGACGCGGTGGCTCGATTAATATTTCACAAATTTAACAATTTATTGCTGCTGCTGGCTTCTACGATTGCTTGACAACGAATACTTTTTTCATTAGCGAGAGTGGGCCACAATCCGACCACATTCCTCGAATTCAACGTCGGCATTTGCCGATCGTCAAGGGCTTAAGAGAGCATTATAAAGAGAGCTTAACTACATTTAAATTCCACAATTTTCCCTTACTTTATGCTAGCCTATGACTTCAATGTCAATTTCAAATTAATATTCAATAATAATAAGTTCATTCAAGTAATATAGATATTAACAATAATAATAAAACTAAACAAAACTATGCTGCTCTAACATTCCGGCCCCGTTGAAGAGCTCCGGTTTTCAATTATTGGGAGTAGAGCCAGCTTATGTATAGGGCGCTTAATGACGCCTGTTGCGGTTTTCACCTCTGCCACTCGAACCTTGCCGTCCTCCCCTCGAATTGTGCGCGTTACGCGCCCGGTTATCCACTGCTGAGGGGGTGTGTTGTCGTCGTGCACTAGCACAACCGCTCCTTCCTCGAGATTGTGCTCGCCTTTGGCCCATTGAGTGCGCTGCTGGAGGCTGAGCAGGTAGTCCTTGGACCACTTGCGCCAAAAGTGCAGTTTGAGCGCCGACAACTGCTGCCACAGCCTCAAATATCCTCGTCCTGGTTTCCTGCTGCTCTCGTCTGGATCGGATCCTAAAGGCAGCGCCAACAAAGGCTGACCGATGAGTAGGTGGCCTGGCGTCAGTACCTCTCCATCGCTGGGATCGCTGCTGTCGACGAGCAACGGCCTGGAGTTGAGCAGCGCCTCGACGTCCACCAGATGTGTGCTCAACTCGTCCTGCGTCAGGTTGGCGTTGCTCGCTCCTCGCAGAAGCCTGTGCTTGGCAGACTTCACTGCGGCTTCCCACAGTCCTCCGAAGTGCGGGGCGCGGGGGGGAATGAACCTCCACTGCACTCCTCTCTCCGCTGTGAAGTTCACCAGCCTCGCCTCGTTGTTGTGGAACGCCGTCTGCAGCTCCCTCAGCACGTTGCTCGCTCCAACGAAATTCGTCGCGTTGTCGCTGAATATCGTCTCCGGTAATCCGCGTCTCCCGATCAACCTTTTAAAAACGTTCAAAAAAGCATCAGTTGATAGATTGGTTACCAGATCTAAATGAACCGCCTTTGAGGCAAAACAAACAAAAACATTTTACATTTTTACAGGTGGTCTACCCCTGATTCTATAGCTAACATTGAACGGCCCACAGAAGTCTACTCCACATACTCGAAACGGCCGACCTTCTCGAAGACGATCAGCAGGCAAATTTCCCATTAGTTGCCCCAACAATTTTGGTTTATATCGGAAGCAGTGTATGCAGTTCCGAACAACTGCAGTGCACAAGCTTCGAGCATTTACTACCCAAGTTTGCTGCCTCAAAAGTCCAACTAGAACTTTTGGGCCAGCATGGTGGTGCCTACGATGCAAATAACTGATAAATAGTTGAATAAATCCTGACTTATTTGTCACTAAAAGCGGAAATTTAGCGTCATACGAGAGGGGCCCGTGTTACAAACGTCCTCCTACTCGAATGAGTTCAAATTGTATTCCATTTTTGTCAAATATATCAATAAATGGATTCAGCGATTGCAACATTGGTGCTATTGCTGATTGTCTCAATAATTTCAATTCGCTTTTGAACGATGTGCTTTGTACTATGGCGATCAGTTTAAGAAATGAAATATTTCTTTCTGATGCCGACACCACGAGAGTCTGATTTGAGCCCTTTGTAACAGAATCGAACCACATAAGCCATTATGCGAATCAACTTTGGAAAGTTTGAGTGACGATTAATTAGCTCAACAAAACAATTTGGCTCAGCTTCTGCCAAAGTACATACAACAGATTTGATTTCCGACGCTATTTCAACCAGGTGAAGCTGAGGCCATTGGTCTTCCTCCAGTTTCAAGAAATTTGGCCCATCGAACCATAACGAGCTAACAATCTCGTCTATGTCGGTTCCTCTCGATACTAAATCCGCCGGATTAGCATCTGTTGGAACGTGACGCCACACAATACCTTTCGACAACTCCTGAATTTCTGCAACTCTATTTGCCACAAATGTGCCCAATGTGCCAGAATCATGTTGCAACCAATACAGCACAATCTGTGAATCCGACCAGAAATTCAAACTTTCTATATTAAATTTTGATAAGGTTGTCGCAATTTGGTGCCAGAGCTTGGCCAGCAAGAGCGCTGCACATAGCTCTAGTCGGGGTATTGTTTTCACGTTTAGTGGAGCTACCCTAGACTTTGCAGTAAGCAATGTAATGCCAACGTCTCGGTTGTTGCAAGTTCGAACGTATATGCAACAACCATATGCATGACTGGATGCATCGGCAAAGCCATGTATTTGAACCCTTTGATACGTATTTAGACATACGTACCGGGGGATGCGGATTTTATGTAAATCGCGCAATGTCATGGTAAATTTATTCCATGTAGTGTGAAGACTCATTGGGATGGCTTCATCCCAGATCAACTGTGATGCCAACCTTTGTCCGTTTAGCGCAAATCGTAAAAAAAAATTCAAAATAAATGTCGTGCGAAAAGACGCTAATTAATCAAAACAAAATAAAAAAAAAAAAAAAAACACCACCGGAGTGATGCTCCCGGCAACAAATATCGTACAACTTTTCTTCTTTTCTATTATAAATTTATTCCAAACACAAAAAAAAACCGTTTATATCAATAACAACAAATAATAAAAAATGAGTCAGAAAGATCTTCGGGCCCAGCGCCAACTGGAGCAAGACCAACGTCGCCTCTCTTTGCAACGAAACAACACGTACTTAGTCGTACGGTCAATCACCCCCGACCCAATCAAAAACCACTACTTACCAACAACAAGCGAGAGAGCGCGGTCTTGCTCTCCATCAACCTTTAAAGGGATCGTTGAAATGCCCGAGCAAGAGCAAGCTAAAAATCTTTGCTTATCAACTGGCTCTGGTACACCTGCTGTGACAAAAACAACAACTCTTCCGGTACACGCTCGATCAACGATGACTGCAAGTTCTGCTGAGCAAGCACCAAATTCACTGTGTGCTGCACCCTCAGCAAAATAAAGTTCCTCGACCATACAGACTGGTATAGATCGATACATATAAATAAAGCGAAAACTAAGCCCGCAAAATTCTTCAATGGGTAATAAATCAAAAATAAATTGTGACATAACAAGACAGAAAACTAACATGCCCAACAATGATAACCGATTTGCCATTCTGGCCGATGATTTAGACGATCTGCCAAATTCTGACACAGACATTAAGAAGACCCCTAAGCCGCCTCCAATCTACATCAGAGAAAAAAGTTCCAGCGCCCTCGTAAACAAAATAATGGACCTTATTGGGAAAGACAGTTTCCACAAAATTCCCCTGACCAAGGGCAACATTCATGAAACAAAAGTGCAAGTCAAAACGGAAGTAAACTTCAGAGCGCTTACCAAATACCTCAACGATGCCAAGAAAAACTTTTATACGTACCAGCTAAAAAGCAGCAAGGGACTACAAATAGTTATTAAAGGCCTTGAGCCTGAAATAAATCCTGAGGAAATATCAGGAACCCTAATAGAACAAGGTTTTAAGCCGAAATCAGTTATCAACATATTTAACAAAGATAAAAAGCCACAACCTCTTTTCAAGGTCGAACTTGAACCAGACTCTTGGGCATTGAAGAAAAACGAGAGTCACCCCATTTATAAGCTGCAATATCTCTTACACCGTAGAATCTCCGTTGAAGAGCCGCATAAGCGCAAAGGACCCGTACAGTGTGCAAATTGCCAAGAACATGGTCATACAAAAACTTATTGTACCCTTCGCACTGTATGTGTAGCTTGTGGTGAGCTTCACAGCTCTTTTAACTGCCCATCAAACAAAGCTGACCCCGGCATAAAAAAGTGTAGTAATTGCGGAGGTAACCACACAGCAAACTACAGAGGCTGCCCTGTATATAAGGATCTAAAAAATCGGTTACACCAAAAAGTGACTATGATGCGTGGGCAAAGCACGCCGAGCACAAACACTTAAACAGTCTGACCAACAGGACCGTAACTTTTGCAAGGGCGCTTAAATCAGGTCTTGCATCTACAAATCCTACAACTCCATTGCCACTCGCTGAACAAAACAAGGTAAATGCTGATCAGCCACAAGGCAATATTGAAACAATGATCTTTAACTTGCAACAAAGCATGACCGAATTCATGACATTTATGAGAACAACCATGGAAAATCTTATGCGTAATCAGGATCTATTGATACAGATATAGCAGATATAGCAGCAGTCAAAATAATCAATGGCTCCCTTACGTATAACTCTATGGAATGCCAACGGCATTTCGCGACACAAGCTTGAAATGGCTCAATTTCTCCAAGACAAACATATCGATGTAATGCTCCTTTCTGAAACACATCTTACAAACAAGTACAAGTTTCAAATAAATGGTTATATATTCTACGGCACCAACCACCCTGATGGTAAAGCACATGGAGGCACTGGAGTCCTGATTAGAAACCGCATAAAACATACTTTCCGCAACGACTTTGCGACAAACTACTTACAGGCAACATCTTTAAATATACAGCTGGGTAATGGACAAATAACACTTGCTGCTGTATACTGCCCACCCCGCTTTACGATATCCGAAAACCAATTTTTGGATTTTTTCAACACACTAGGGGATCGCTTCATAGCTGGTGGTGACTACAATGCTAAGCATACGCACTGGGGATCTCGTCTTGTAAACCCTAAGGGAAAACAATTGTACAATACAATTATTAAAGTAAGCAACAAGCTTAGTTGCGCCTCTCCGGGCACACCTACATATTGGCCAACGGACCCCAGAAAGATACCAGACTTGATTGACTTTGCTGTTACAAGAAACATCTCACATAATCATATAAACGCCGAATCCCTCCCAGACCTATCTTCTGATCACTCGCCGGTGCTCCTTAATTATCTTCAATATCCGGATCTGAAAAATTCACCCTATCGATTGACATCCAATAAAACTAACTGGCTAAAATACAAGAAATTCGTAAGTTTGCACATCGAACTGAACCCAAGAATCATCAATAAGGCTGACATAGAAAGCACTACTAAACTTTTGGAGTCTGTCCTTGTTGCAGCAGCCCATGCCTCAACCCCAGAAAAACAAACTGTACAGTATATGCAACGTAAGACAAATGTTCAAATTGAGCTGCTTGTCTTGGAAAAGCGCCGCCTATGACGAGAATGGCAATTTTATAGATCGCCATTTGCAAAACAAAGGCTCAAAAACGCAACTCGTAGACTAAGAAAGGAGCTAATCAACGAGCAGGAACGCGCACAACGCAGCTACATAGAGCAATTATCACCTTTAAGCACAAAAAACCCATTATGGAGAGCACACCCATCTCTAAGCCCCCCAGTAGAATCTGTTGTGCCAATAAGAAATTCTGCAGGTGAATGGGTCCGCAGCGATAAAAATAGAGCTTCTACTTTCGCGGAGCACCTTCAAAACGTGTTTCAACCAAACCCAGCAACGAATAAGTTCGAATTACAAGAGCAAACAGTTGTAAGCCAAACGACACAGGATCCAATAGAAATTCGACCAACTAAAATTGCCAAAATCATTAAGGAATTAAAACCTAATAAGAGCCCCGGCAGCTATCTTATAACCCCTAAGATGATCATCGAACTTCCATTTTGTGCCGTCCAAACTATCTGCCAGCTCTTCAATGCAATAAATAGAATTGGTCACTTCCCTTCGTTATGGAAAAAGTCGAAAGGATCATACAGTACCATCATCATACAGACCTATAAGTTTACTACCATGTATGTCAAAACTCTTCGAAAAATGTCTGCTGACCTTTGTTATACCCTATCTGCGAACTTTTAACAAAATACCGGAGCATCAATTCGGTTTTCAGGAGAAACATGGAACAATCGAACAAGTCAATCGAATCACATCTGAAATTCGAACTGCATTCGAAAAGAGAGAGTACTGCACTGCCATTTTTCTCGACGTGGCCCAAGCATTTGACAGAGTCTGGTTAGATGGCCTAATGCATAAAATTCAGTCAACACTCCCTGAATGCACCCATAAGCTTTTAAAGTCGTACCTGCACAATAGAATTGACTTCAAAATGGGCATATGTCCCAAATCTAAATACTCTTTCATGAAGTCATGGTACATAGTTTTAAGAACTGCATCCTTTGATATTTTACGCTCAAGTTGCAATAAACGACTTTCAGCAGTTTGAAAGGAAGGATCTTTTGGATCGGTCTTGAAAGGGAGATCCACCTGGAAGGGACCAGAAGATAACTGTTTTACAGTTTTCTCAAAGAACAGTTCACAAGCCTGTTGTTCAGCTGTTTGGCGAACAGCCTTCGACTCGAACGGACATTGGTCCAAATTCCCAGAAACGGTTAACTAACGAGTCGAGAGAACAATTAGATTGGGCCATTAAACACCCACTGAACTGGCGCATAGGTACTTGTTCAGTACATTTGCCTGCTACTATCCATCCTAGCAGCGTTTTTTGCATTGTAGGAAGTTCAGAACCTAATTTTATTTGCCCAACGCACAATAATTCGTAGAACAATTCTGCTCCCAAAAGAATGTCAACTTTAGCTGGCCTATAGAATTCTGGATCTGCAAGCTTTATATTTTTGGGAATTTTCCAATTTGAAATACCCATTGAATGTGCAGGCTGTCTTGTTGAAATGGATTTCAATACCCAACAGTCAGCAGAAAAGTTGTGAGAATTTATGCGCGACTCAATAGAAGCACATATCTTATTTTTGCTATCTATTGTTGCACCACCAACCATTGAGATAACTAGGGAAGTTGGCTCGCGCTTGAGTCGTAGCATTTGAGCCATGCTTTCAGACATCAAATTTATTTGGGAACCACTATCGAGCAAGGCTCTGGCAGGATGCAACTGACCAAATCTATCCCGTACATTTACGATAGCTGTGGCGAGAACGACTTGCTCATTATTGAGCACATGTCCCAAATATGCCTCTGAAGCAGTCGCGTGAAGAGAAGGCGTTTCACCTTGAACAGGTGTACTATACCTGTGAAGCAAGGAATGGTGAGGCTTCGAACAAATTCTACATTTTGATGCCTTACACTTTGACACCGTATGCCCCACCACTAAACAATTAAGGCAGAGCTTTTGTGTCTTGACAAATTCAAAACGCTGCATAACTGAGATTGCAGCAAACGATGGACACGAATAAATATTGTGCGTTTCTGCCTTGCAAAAAACCCACACAGACGATGATGAACGTCCTCCATCAGCACAAGCAAAGGACGATTTAGACTGATGGGGCTTCTTAGCGTCAACTCGCGACTTTGTTTTGTCCCGCGTTGACTCTTCTGCAGACAAATACTGATACCGTTTATTCAGTTGTCTAGCACAATCTTCCCAAGACGGCAGCGTATCATAGTCAAGCTGCTCTTCGAAACGAGATTTGGTAACATGGTCTACCTTTGCCATGACCATGTGAATTATCATTGCATTAGCAATGTCTTTGTCGTTTCCTAATGACGACAACGAAGAATAAATAGCAGACACCGTATCTATGATCGATCTCAAACTCGATGCCGATGGTTTTGTCATGCTAGGTATGTCAAACAATTGTGAAACTGTATCAAAGAATATAAGACATTTGTTGTCATACACTGCTTTGAGACTAGCGAGGGCCTTTGGGTAGTTGCAATCCGTTAATTGATACGGCTTAACTACCCCCAATGCTTCATCTGACAAACACGAGACTACATGATTGAACTTTTCGACATTTGACAAGGAATTGTCATCATCGACTAAACTTTCAAACAGGCACATAAAATTTTTGTACTCAGAATGTTTGCCACTAAATTTTGGCAAACGCATTTTCGGCAACTGAGAACGCTGGCTTGAAACTACGGAGCAATTATGCTCAGGTCTAGGCTCTGATGTTGGCTTGGATGCATTTATGTATAATGCCCTTGTGACGACACACAAATCCTCTAATGGACCTCTAGAATCATTAAGAGGGC
This sequence comes from Zaprionus camerounensis, assembly GCA_018904165.1. NCBI lineage: Eukaryota > Metazoa > Arthropoda > Insecta > Diptera > Drosophilidae > Zaprionus > Zaprionus camerounensis. The sequence continues at coordinate 309,817 of JAEIFS010000354.1, forward strand.
TTAAATTATCTATCTCAGCCTGTAAATCCATTGCCTTTCCTATGTATCCTTCTAAAAGCTCTAATCGGCACGCTATCTCTGTTTATACCCTTCGACCATTGAAAATGGTCAAAAAAGGGTATACTAACTTTGTGCAAATGTATGTAACAGGCAGAAGGAGGCGTCCGAGACCCCATAAAGTATATATATTCTTGCTCAGGATCACAAGCCGAGTCGATTGAGCCATGTCTGTCTGTCTGTCCGTCTGTCTGTGTGAACGCACAGATCTCAGCTATTATAAAACCTAGAGTTACCAAATTTGGCAGGAAGACTCCTGTGTACTATAAGCAGATCAAGTTTATTTCAAATATTAGGTGCCACGCCTACCGCCCCCGCAAATCAATAATTTAATTTTTGAACTTAATTTGTAAGCGCTGTATAAAAGATACAACTTTCTGACTTAAACATAAACTAAGCTCATTAAAATATCTACGTATTCTCGAAATTGCAATCCGATCGGACAATAAACACAGAAGTTATTTAAGAAAGTATGTGCATAAAACCAAGTGCTTGTATCAGCTAACACGGGAGGCGGGCGAGCGCAAAGCGCGAGCGCCATCTGTCGGTAATAATTTAAAAGCATGCGCATTTGTATATGTGTATGAATTTAACAAATTAAACTACACCGGAACATAGGTCGAAGGGTATCCCACTGTCGCGTGCAGCGCGACTGTGGTTTTTTCTATTTTTTATTAGTCGAGATGGTTTTTGCTTTAATTGCTGTTTGCATACGAGCAATATCAGCACGAACCCTGTCAAATCTTTGCAAACATAGTGATAATTTTGCACTTGTCTTGCTGATTTGTGGCTTTTCAATCATTTTTTCGGACTCAGACATGTTTAATAAAAAGGCTTACTAAATTAACAAAATATAATGTGTCACAAACTTTGTGAGCTACCCTCGCAACGACGCTGACTATGTAAGTCTATCTTGCTTAATACACACACACACGCAACCAATGCGTTGTGTGAGCAAACAAACGACAATGATCCAAGCTATCCAAAATAAAGCAAGCTAAACTTTTACTGTAACTACGTTTGTAGGCAGCAATGTAAAATGCGGGGTGCGGGGCCTGCAATGCAACTGAGAAAATATATACACACGCACTTTAAGTGGTATATATATCAAACAAACAAGAGAAAAAACAAGCGAAAAGAGAATCAAACAAACGTTTGCTGTAACTACGTTTGTTGACAGCAATAGAATACGCGGGGTGCGGGGTGACGATAGGTAAGTGGCACTAAATTCAGGCGCAAGCGAAACAACGAAATTATGTGAGCCCAAAGGGAGGTTCGAGGTGAACGAACGCAACAACAAATGTATGTGTGTATATGCAAACGGCAATATATACGTATGTAGTTATGTATTCACAGATGTTCCAAGTTAACGGTCAATATGTAAATATGTATAATGTGCTAACCGAAGATCGAAAGGAGATAATTTGCATTTACACACACACTTAATTATTAAAATAATTAATATGTAAGCCACCAATTTTATATTTCAATGTAAGATAAAAATTGACGTTTTTGTTTATTATTTGTTATAATGCGAATAACAAATTGTTAGTAAACTAAACTTCATATGTATGTATGTATGTTCGCTTTTATATGTGTTCAGGCACTAGCATGAACATGTACTAGCACTGCACTGTACAGTACGACACTGTACTGCACTACACTGCTGTGCTATCGGCAAGACTATCAGGTATCAAGGATATTGTCTCATGCAGCGATCCCTTATCTGCGTTTACGACCGGCTACAATATTTTATGACCTCACGCACACACATGTTTACGATAAGTAAGAAAGGATCACAAACAATCCTATGTTTACCTAATAGCCTCTCCTAGTGCTGCGTCTTACACACGCAGCATTGATAAGTAGATATATTAATAGATACATATGTAAGCGAAATAACCACCACCGCGGTTTCTTACAACACCGCATTAGATTTTAAGAATCAGTTATGTTTAAGCTCACAAAGTGTAGAGACCTACAATCTTCTACACGAACAGTTGAAATAAACTCGTACAAGTGTTTAGAAGTGTCTTTTCTTTACATTTTTTGGTCCTTCGAGCCGGATAGAACATTTTTATGTCCTCCGTGTTGAACCAGTCGTCGATCACTATGGCCATCGACCGAACATACTTGTATTCGGAGATGAATCAAGCCAAGGAAGACGAACAGCCGATGCCACTCGTGGACACTGGCAAACAAGTCCTGCACGCTAAACCAGGTGCTTCTAAAGGACTTGAAGTATATCCGGATGATATAACTCTATATGATATAGTATACTCCGAAGCTGCAGAACTAAGGCGATACATAGACACTGTGAACGCCAACCTTTACGATAGTGATTGTAAAGATTTGCGGGGCCACAAGAATACGTTGAATTTTCTGTGGTCACAAGTACAAATATCGCTGAGTGTGATAGAGGCAACTTATGGAAAATATGCCTACAGTTTCGAATTCTTTGTAACCCTGGAATGTGATGTCGAGATTCTATTGGGATTAATAGATATAATACTAAACCGGATCCAACGAACAGAAAAGGAACTGCTGAAGGACCATTGTGAAGGCAGTATCCATAAGTCGTTGGTCACTAGGTCAGCCAATACAGGCAACCAAAACCCACGAACAGAAGAGGAACTGCTGAAGAACCATTGTGAAGGCAGTATCCCTAAGTTCTTGCAAACTAGCTCAGCCGATGCGAGCAAAATGAGCATGGAGCAAGCTGAAAAGTTCAACAATAAAAGCAATCGAGTATCTGGACTCGAAGTGCAAAATACAAGGAGCAACCGTTTCCCGCCGGCAAGCCCCCAAATGGGAGGATCGTGGTTATATGGACCACAACGTTCAGAATTGGAGATGTGTATTCATGCCACACCGACGACTCAAGGAAGGGATGCACAAGCCCAGAAGCAGATGGGCAAACTGGAAGAGAACTTCGCCCAGATACAGATGGGCACTCTCGAGGAGGACTTCAGCCAGACACAGAAGGGTAAACTCAAGACGCACCTCACCCAGTCGCTGATGCGCGTAGAAGAGTCCACTACAAAGACCTTCACTCAAGAAGCACGGCGTAAGCGGGAGCAGCAGGAATGTGAGAGTGATACCCAAACCCAGGACCCCAAATATGTCGACACTTTGGGCGTCTACGAAGTTGGCACCGCGCTAAGCAGCGTCGGGTCAAATATATGCGCTACAGAACCAGATCAGGATCGCACCAATAGTCTACAGAGTGCAGCCCATAGCACCAAAGAGACAGCTACGGTGGCCAATCTGGACTTCTTCGGCAACTCTCAGACCCTGGAGCAATTTTCCGTTCAGCAAGAGAATTTCAACATTGAGCTGGCCAATATTCATTTTGAGCAGTTCGATCTGGATATTCAGGAAGCTGAATTGACAGCTAAGATGCCGGGACAACAGCTGGAAAATCTGCTACTCGATGCAGAAACAATCGCTAAAGGCAAAAGCGAGAACGTGCAGCACAAAAGCAAGGTGCTGCAGCACAAACATAAAGTGTGGTACAACAAGAAGTCCACAAGAACTACCGAACCACAACAACTATTGCAAAGCTACAAAATTGCAATAAAACATCGCAACGATTCTATCAGCCAGCAGAATTGTTCAATACACATGTATTTCGATGCCAAGGAGAAAGTTGACGAACTGATAAAGAAACGTACTTCGTTTGATGGGGAAAAGTCGAAGGTTAGAATTCCCATAACCAAAAATCGTCAGAAGCGTCTAGCTCATCGTCGTCACAAGGAACGCCGTCAAACCCTCAGCCGCTCTAAGAAGAAATGCTTCTTTCAAATGGACGGGACTAGAACTGGAGGCAATAGTCAGAAGAGGAGTCAAACACTGGACAACAAAAATGATCTCTTCGTGTACAAGGACGAGCGTTTGTATAAATCAGCCGAAATACTGGTGGTGGGGTTTCCTGGACCTCCGCAGAATGTTCACGCACAACCGTACCCATGGGTATGGAGTTTTCTGGCCCCCCGCAGAATGTTCAGGCACTAGCATGAACATGTACTAGCACTGCACTGTACAGTACGACACTGTACTGCACTACACTGCTGTGCTATCGGCAAGACTATCAGGTATCAAGGATATTGTCTCATGCAGCGATCCCTTATCTGCGTTTACGACCGGCTACAATATTTTATGACCTCACGCACACACATGTTTACGATAAGTAAGAAAGGATCACAAACAATCCTATGTTTACCTAATAGCCTCTCCTAGTGCTGCGTCTTACACACGCAGCATTGATAAGTAGATATATTAATAGATACATATGTAAGCGAAATAACCACCACCGCGGTTTCTTACAACACCGCATTAGATTTTAAGAATCAGTTATGTTTAAACTCACAAAGTGTAGAGACCTACAATCTTCTACACGAACAGTTGAAATAAACTCGTACAAGTGTTTAGAAGTGTCTTTTCTTTACAATATGTGTGTGTCTATACATATGTATATGTACCTATGTAATAGTTTTGTTCTGCTCAATATTTGGCGGTCATTTATTTAAATAGGTTGGCGCGAATATTTAATATACATATATACATACATATGATTATCTATATTTGTGTGCAATAAAATGAGTGTCAGAAATTGAGCTATGTAATATCTTAATTAATTTAATGTCGACCAAAGCGTATACAAGTACACAACACACTATTTACGTGTACGATCAATTTTTGACACTGAATACCTGGAGACTGTCTAGCGAATCAATAGACATGGAACGACGATTATTAGGCCATGGATTTTAAAAAAATTCATGGACTATTGTGTTTGTCGGAACGGAAATGTGCGTAACAGGCAGAAGGAGGCATCTCCGACCCCATAAACTATATATATTCTGACTCAGTATCAGTAGCCGAGTCGATTGAGCCATGTCTGTCTGTTCGTCTGTCTGTCTGTATGAACACCTGGATCTCAGAAACTATAAGAGCTACAGTCATCAACTTTTGCGACAACATACATATATATTGCAGTGTCTCAAAGTTTTTGTAAAATTTGGACACGCCCCTTCCCGCCTCTGTAAATCAGTAATAACTATTTAACAACTACAACATTAGCTCAACAACCAAAGTTGTACATCTTACATGACAAATACCACGGGCGTTATGTGAAAATTTCATTTAAATCGGACTATTAATAAGTGAGATATGATACGAATTAAACTCACTTTGAACATATATACTTAAGCAGACCTAATTTACACAAGCATACCGAGGTTCGAATCTAGCGTCAGACACACAGCATTTTAAACTTTTTATTTGCATTGTATGGTAACAGAATTGGTTCACAATGCAGCTTTGCCGATAGACCGAGAAGTGAGGCAATGGCCGAGTGGTTAAAGTGGCGGACGGCAAATTAAAAAGACTGTGAGAGGCGTGTGTGGCGTGTGTGCGTGCGTTCAACTCCCGATTTTATTAATTATTTTTTATTTTGTTTATTTATTTTATTCAAATAAACTAAAAGAAAAGTTACAGTCAACCGGGCTGTAATATAGCAGCTACAAACAAATTTAATTATTTAATTAAATTTCAATAAAAACTAGTTTTTCCATATTTTTTTCATATTATATTATGTAATAAAATTAAAATAGTTACAAATAATATTAATTATTTCTTAATTAATTTTACTATTTTTATTATATTTAGCACGCATCAAAAAGACGCGAGCCAAAATTAAACAATGCGTTCTTCAATGTCGTCACTCTTTCCGTATTTTGCCTGTTATGACATTGCAAGTTCAATATGATTCTTATTGGATATTGTTATTTTGTTTTGGTCTCAATATTTTGCAATTAGAATGCTAGAACATAACAGCGATCATTGATATGAGCCCGATCTGGCAGCCCGGCACCATCATAAGCAGACGATAGTTCCACCGTTTCACTACAAGCCCTTTAAAAGTTGTGAATGTGCGAGTGGGACGCCCATACATAAATGTCTGCATATCCACATGTATGTATTGGCATCCCACTTCAACACACATTATTGCACGCATGTATGTACATGCATATGTACAATACAATTAGATTTGGAGTTGCTGTTGTGTACCAACGAAAGAAAACTGACTTCTAATTACATATATTGCGTACCAAAAACTTAAAAAAACCGGCTACCGCCGCCGCCCCTTTTCAATGTTTTGAGCTTTTAAAATATTGTAATGAAAAATAATGAAAAACAAAAACTTTCACATGCCGATCGCGTAGCAATCGAACCCTGAAACACGGTCAACTTATTGGCCTTGCAGTCCGAGACATAATCCACTCAGCCACTGAACAACTCCAGGTCGTGCCAAAAAATCAACAAGAAGCATTTTGGTACACGCTAAAAATGCATACTTATACCTATTGTCCTCTCGCTTAGTCTAATGGTTGCGACACTTCGCGTCTGCTTTGTCTATGCGTTCTTCTTCTTCTGTTCGTTAATTCAAATTGCGCGTGGCGTCGTAAACTCTATAAAATTGATCTCCGCCGAATTTTTTAATATTAATCCAAATAAAGAACAATTTTCATTGCGAGTTTTTATGAATATCCGAATATAAATAAGTTATCTATGTCTGCAGATTACAGAAATTAAGTAATTTGGGGAACATTTAAGTTGCGCAGAACATCTCAAGTCGACTCGTAGGTCACCAAAATTTAGCTTTTTAAGAACAACTAAATCCATTACATTTGCAGTAGCTACCCTTTGGTGTTCCCTAGGTACTGATTATTTTTGATAATCGGTGGAAAATTCGAACGGCGATTCTATTCTGTTATTTACAAACTTTTTTTACGGTATACTAAGATAATCCATGGCCTTATACAGTCAGCACCTGATTGTAGCGTTTGTATTTTTATCCATATGGTCCAGCGGCGACGATGAAGACGGTTTGGCAGCTTTTGGTCCAGTTGATAGGATGATGACTCCCACAAGCACAAGTGTCAATAATTTTCTATTTTATTCACACCCGCACACGAAACGCGCGAAGCAATTGCCACGAAAGGCACAAAATAAATTGTTACCAAAAACAAATTATTAACCACTACACCGAAGTCCCTGCTCGGGCGCCAATGAAAAATCTCTAAGGTTTTTTAGAGAGCGAAAAATAAAGAAATAAAAAGGGCGCGGTGGCTCGATTAATATTTCACAAATTTAACAATTTATTGCTGCTGCTGGCTTCTACGATTGCTTGACAACGAATACTTTTTTCATTAGCGAGAGTGGGCCACAATCCGACCACACTCCTCGAATTCAACGTCGGCATTTGCCGATCGTCAAGGGCTTAAGAGAGCATTATAAAGAGAGCTTAACTACATTTAAATTCCACAATTTTCTTTTACTTTATGCTAGCCTATGACTTCAATGTCAATTTCAAATTAATATTCAATAATAATTATTTCATTCAAGTAATATAGATATTAACAATAATAATAAAACTAAACAAAACTATGCTGCTCTAACAGTACCCATGATTGGAGTACTTATGTAGCTACTAGAATTGACTACCCCTGATAAGAGTACCTTTGTAGGTACCCATGAATGGTCTAGAGAAAGAAGTATCTAGAATATGAGTAGTACAGAAGTTGCCCATGAATAGGTGGGTCAAAAGAGTACCCATGACTAGAGAACTTATCTATATACCCCTGAACAGGTGGGTGGGAAGAGTACCCATAACTCGAGTAGTTATCATTTTATTTCAAGTATCAATTGCATCTGAAAAGAACAAGAGTAAACAAATAATCACTTTCAATTGAGCAATGTAAGTTGGCTAGCTTGTTCTGCCGACAGATAAGCTGTGTGACTGTTCTGATTTATCGTCAGCGCCATCTATCGTCTGGAGAGACGATGTATTAATTATACCTACCAAGCAAAACTTTATTAAAAAATACAAACGCTACAGTCAGGTGCTGACTGTATAAGGCCATGGATTATCTTAGTATACCGTAAAAAAAGTTTGTAAATAACAGAATAGAATCGCCGCTCGAATTTTCCACCGATTATCAAAAATAATCAGTACCTAGGGAACACCAAGGGGAGGCTACAGCAGAGCTAGTTGTTCTTAAAAAGTTAAATTTTGGTGAGTCGACATGAGATGTTCTCCGCAACTTAATTGTTCCCCAAATTAATTATTTTCTGCAATCTGCAGAGATAGATAGCTTAATTATATTCGGATATTTATTAAAACTCGCAATGCAAATTGGATTAATATTTATTTTTATTTGGATTAATATTAAAAATTTGGCGGAGATCAATTTTATACAGTTTACGACGCCACGCGCAATTTGAATTAACGAACAGAAGAAGAAGAACGCATATACAAAGCAGAAGCGAAGTGGAGCAACCATTAGACTGAGCGAGAGGGCAATAGATATATGTATGCATTTCTAGCGTGTACCAAAATTTATTTCATGTGCTTCTTGTTGATTTTTTGGCACTAGCCAGAGTTATTCAGTGGCTGAGTGGATTATGTCTCGGACTGTAAGGCCAACAATATTGACCGTGTTTCGGGGTTCGATTGCTACCGCGATCGGCATTATTTTTCATTAAAATATTTTAAAAGCTCAATAACATTGAAAAGGGGCGGCGGCGGTAGCCGGTTTTTTTAAGTTATTGGTACGCAATATATGTAATTAAACCTTAGTTTTCTTTCGTTGGTACACAACCACAACTCCAAATCTAATTGTATTGTACATATGCATGTACATACATGCGTGCAATAATGTGTGTTGAAGTGGGATGCCAATACATGTGGATGCTCATTCACAACTTTTAAAGGGCTTGTAGTGAAACGGTGGAACTATCGTCTGCTTATGGTGGTGCCGGGCTGCCAGATCGGGCTCATATCGATGAGGCTGCGTCGGCACAGTCTTATGATCGCTGTTATGTTCGAGCATTCTAATTGCAAAATATTGAGAGCAAAACAAAATAACAATATCCAATAAGAATTATATTGAACTTGCAAAGTCATAACAGCCAAAATACGGAAAGAGTGACGACATTGAAGAACGCATTGTTTACTTTTGGCTCGCGTCTTTTTGATGCGTGCTAAATATAATTATAATAGTAAACTTTATTTATAAATAATTAATATTATTTGTAACTATTATAATTTTATTACATAATATAGTATGAAAACAAAATGAGGAAAAACTATTTTTTATTGAAATTTAATTAAATAATTTAATTTGTTTGTAGCTGTTATATTACAGCCCGCTTGATTGTAACTTTTCTTTTAGTTTATCAGAATAAAATAAATAAACAAAAGAAAATAATAAATAATTAATAAATGATAATTGATAATGCGCCCCCGCCTCAGCCGGGAATTGAATGAACATACGCACACTCTCACAGTCTTTTTAATTTGCCGTCCGCCACTCTAACCACTCGGCCATTCTCTCATTCCTTAGCCCATCGGCAAAGCTGCATTGTGAACCAATTCTGTTGCCATACAATGCAAATAAAAAGTTTAAAATGCTGTGTGTCTGACGCTAGATTTGAACTTCGGTATGCTTGCGTAAATTAGGTCTGCTTAAGTATATATGTATGTTCAAAGTGAGTTTAATAAGTATCATATCTCACTTATTAATAGTCCGATTTAAATGAAATTTTCACATAACGCCTGTGGCAAGGTATTTGTCATGTAAGATATACTTTGGTTGTTGAGCTAATATTGTAGTTTTTAAATAGTTATTAGTGATTTACAGAGGCGGAAAGGGACGTGTGCAAATTTTACTAAAACTTTGAGACCCTGCAATATATATGTAAGTTGTCGCAAAATTTGATGACTGTAGCTCTTATAGTTTTTGAGATCCAGGTCTGTATGAACTACAGACAGACAGACGGTCAGACGGACAGACAGACATTGCTCAATCGACTCGGCTACTGATACTGATTCAGAATATTGTAAGGATGTTTTCTCAGGCTGGGGTACATATCTCAGTCTCGCAGGGTCTTTACTATTATTATTATAAATACTATTTTATTATTATTTATAAATACTAGGACTACTATGACTTTAGCAAGAGAGGCTACTAGCAGGTCATACATGAGGCGCACATGGTCCACATCACGTACGTGTGCTCGTTGATCATGTGGGTTTCCACATGGATTTTTACCACCACGTGGTTCTGTTGGGGCTTACGTGCATGTGTGGCGTGTCACGCGTGCCTGGCTGACGGTTGATCGTGAGGAACGCACGTGACCGCGGGTACTTTCGCTCGCACTCCCCAAGTCGCTCGTTGGTGTATTCCACCACCCGTAACTAGTTAGAGTCCACGCCCACGCACCCCGCTTGCCAACTATCGCTCACTCACGACACCTCTCACGGTCGATCGTTGGTCGTGCATAACGCCCGTGACCACAGATACTTTCGCCTGCACTCCCACAAGTCGCTCGATGGTGTATTCCACCACGCCACAAACTTGTTAGAGAACACGCTCACGCACCCACTCGTCACCTAACGTTCACTCACGACACGGACAGTGTGTGTACGCTCATAATCGCTCACTGGCCAGCGGAGCACCGGCATGCCAGAAAAGCGCTACTCTGCGAATACACACTCACACGGACACACACGTACACGACACTCTCACACAAATTCTCTAGAGGGGAGAGAATTTATCACTGGGTATTTAAATAATCACGGCTGGTTTTGTTTCGGTATATCAATAACATGGTTTTATTATCTAAATCGCTTGTTGTTTCCTCGCACCATTTCTTATCCTAGGTAGTCCCTGCCTTCCTGCCTACTTCGCACCATTACGTAGCTCGAAAATACGAGCTCTAAATATTTGAGTCTTACTGCTCACTTTGATCCTCCTGCGACAGGATTCATCTTCGTCATATGTAAAGGTCCTTGGGCTGGCACTATACTTTGTATTTTCACTTATTTTATTTCCCCGCGGGAAGAGCTTGCTGCCGGCTTAGTTTGCTGCTCACGAACGACTGCCCTTGGCCTAGTTTTCGCAGCTTTCATTTTGCTGCCGCGAACATGTCGTCGCTGCTGCGTACATGTCGCCGCTGCTTGCCTGTCGCCGCTGCTTGCATGTCGCCGCTGCCTTCGGCTGATCGTGCCTGGCTGCTGTGAATCTGCTCGCACTTCGCTGCCTGCACGGCGCCGTTCGCATTTTTTCTGCATGCACGGCGCCGTTCGCACTTTTCTGCATGTCCGGCGCCGCTGCTTGCCTAGCTTCGCTGCTGGCTGCACGTCGCTGCTGGCGGCGCGTCGCTGCTGGCTGCGCGTCGCTGCTGGCTGAGCGTCGCTGCTGGCTGAGCGTCGCTGCTGGCTTAGCGTCGCTGTTTGTCTGGCGCCGCTGCCCGCGATGCCGTTGCCTTGTGCTGTCTGTGCACGAGCTCTGGGTGCCCAAGCACCGTTACTTGTGCAGCTGCCTGACTAAATGCGCGAGCTCGGGGTACCGAGGCACCGTTACTAGTGCAAGTGTTCGGCTGTGCGCTAGCTCTGGGTCCCGAGGCACCGATACTTGAGTGTGCACAAGCTCTGGGTACCGAGGCACCGTTACTAGGCATGGGTGCCGAGTGTGGGGGATTTTCCTCTTTTATATGCCCTGTTTCGCCTGTTTTGCCTACGCCCTTGCCTTTGCCTATGCTTGCTGTTCCTACTCAAGGAAATGCTACCGGGTATATTGGGCTTAGAGATATCTTATCTTTTATTTAAAGTTAAAGTTAATAATAATTAAAAATATAATGAGGCGTCGCTTCATTGCGGCGTCACAATATATATAGTTTATGGGGTCGGAGATGCCTCCTTCTGCCTGTTACGCACATTTGCGTTCCGACAAACACAATAGACCATGAATTTTTTAAAATCCATGGCCTAAATACTTAGGTTTTTTAAGGCAGCTTTGCCTTGAACGCCATCAATGTTGTAGGCCAGTACAACCGCATTGGCCATAATATTTTTAAATTTTTTTAAAATACCGCCTGGCATTATTAACATCTTGATTACATAAATCAATAGAAAATAGAGATAAATTTTAATTAAAGATGAATTTAATATTTATCTCCTACTCTCGGTTTGTGCTGTTTATTTCAACAATAATTGCATTTAGTTCTTCTACTGTGGGTTTAGAGAAGTTTGTCCCTGACCTTGCTGCTTTGTCATAAATTTGATGGTACCGGTTTGCTCCGTGACAGCTTCTTGCAGGACTTTTTGAGTAGCTAAATATAAATACAATGAAATGGTAAAATATTTACATAATCATGTACTAGCCTTTTAAATTATAGTTATACCTTTTAAAGAATTAATTTCATCCAAAGGTCGGAAACCATTTTTTCAAGGCTCCTTATATGCTGACAACAGCCACAGGCATTGGCCCTGTAAATAGTATTATTAGTTGGCTTAAAAATGATAATTTATATGATTTTTGTTACTTACGAAACTCCAGTCGCTTAATTTTTCTATCTGGACTATTTGACATATTTGATCGCATTTATTTTTTTGTGGTGTTCGGCATATCTTCTATTTTTGAAGTCCTCGTCTTTTATCAGTTCTCCACTTTCGGTTTTATATGTCAAAACACCATTTATTTTTCTCCGAACTTGGTTGCATTTCGCATTTCCATGCGATGATGTACGTCCAGGAGTCCCACTGACATAAACTCTGGCTGGGGCATCACAGACAATGGTTCTAACTTCTATTTTAATGCCCTTTTCTTCCGTCTCAATTCCATTTAAAAGTATTTGTTGTAATTCGCTTATGAATTGGCAGAAAAATTTATCGCAATTATTGGGTTTCGATTTGCCAAAAAATTTTCCCACTGGTACTACCGGTGAATTCGTTGGTTAACTTGATTAAAATGGGCCAAAGTTGTGAATTACAACTTTTAAATAGCGGAATACCATCAATGTTAATGTCTAAAATTTTTTTATCATTTACATTATATGCCACTAACAATTTACTTATTTGATTTTTAATGCCAATATGTAAACAGAAGCCGCCATCGATTTGGGTTATAACTGCTTTAGTTGCCGAAGTGCATTTGTAAAATGGCGAAACATTTACATTATTTTTCTTTACAACATGCACTAAGTCAACTGCTCAGTCACGGGTCCGTCTATGTTTTAAGAACCACTTTTTTAAATCCTCATTGAGGGTATTATTAGAACTGTCAAATTTATCATTAAGTTCATTTTTATACCCTTGAAAATGGTCAAAAAAAAGTATACTAACTTTGTGCAAATGTATGTAACAGGCAGAAGGAGGCGTGGCAGATTTGTAAAATGGCGAAACATTTACATTATTTTTCTTTAGAACATGCACTAAGTCAACTGCTCAGTCACGGGTCCGTCTATGTTTTAAGAACCACTTTTTTAAATCCTCATTGAGGGTATTATTAGAACTGTCAAATTTATCATTAAGTTCATTTTTATACCCTTGAAAATGGTCAAAAAAGGGTATACTAACTTTGTGCAAATGTATGTAACAGGCAGAAGGAGGCGTGGCAGACCCCATAAAGTATATATATTCTTGCTCAGGATCACTAGCCGAGTCGATTGAGCCATGTCCGTCTGTCTGTCTGTCTGTCTGTGTGAACGCACAGATCTCAGCTATTATTAAAGCTAGAGTTACCAAATTTTGTAGGAAGACTCCTGTGTACTATAAGCTGATCAAGTTTATTTCAAATGTTATGTGCCACGCCCACCGCCCCCGCAAATCAATAATTTAATTTTTGAACTTTATTTGTAAGCGCTATATAAAAGATACAACTTTCTGACTTTCCGTATTCTCGAAATTGCAATCCGATCGGATAATAAACACAGAAGTTATTTAAGAAAGTATGTGCATAAAACCAAGTGCTTGTATCAGCTAACAAGGGAGGCGGGCGAGCGCCATCTATCGGCAATAATTTAAAAGCATGCGCATTTGTATAAGTTAACAACCAAAATGTCACAATTTAGAATAATGAACTCCAGTACGCAAGTTCCAATCTGCAAGCTCAGCGTCTGCATAATTTCCTGCACGCGCCGAGCTACCAAGCTGAATTCTAAGAATCTGTTTGGCAACCGCTTCCGTTCCCACCAATGCAAGTGATTCCAAGAAGACTGCAACAATTCGACCAACAAGACATCAGCCGATGTCGTGGCCTATTGGAAGCAACGAAGTCGACGTCGATCCTCTGCCACCAAGGGCAGCGCAGCTCGCAGCCAAGACTCACAGCTTGTTAGGGACAGCTTAGGGTAATCAGTTGTAAATTGGATTTAGACAAATAAAGTCATTGTTCTTAATTGAACTCTAAAATCTTTTTATTTTTTACTTTGCGACTTGCAAGTAATTAACTGGCGCCCGAGCAGGGACCGGTACGCGTACGATACAGCAAAACGTCTAGTAAGTTCGCGGCTGGCAATAACATTTGCCGCAACCGGTCTAAAACGCGAGTGTAAGTGAACGTGCAACTCCGAAAAAAAATTAAAACATTTTTCGTTCGTTCAAATCGACTCCGGCAAATCGAACTTAACTTGTTCATTTGCCCATCGGTGGACTCCAAGGACTGAAGGCAGGGCCACAGACCACCCCTCAACCCTGTCGTGGGACAAACAGGATGAAATCCGGATCGTCGGAGGGAGGAGCCACATCATATAAGTTACCCATAGTACTGTAAGATTACACCAATTCATTATTAAAAAAACTAAACTAAAAACACAAGTAGACTCTTAAGAAAACACGGATATTTACATAAAAAACCGTAAAACGATAAATCAAACAAAAAGATCACAAAAGTGATATAACCGATTCCAACTTTACGATTCCCAAGGGACCCTCTAAAGTAAAAGGAAAAAACCAGCCTCTGGTTATAAAACAAACAAGCAACAAACACGAACACACACACACACACACACACACATACACACAAAAACAAATTATCTCTAAGAAAACACAATATCTTACTAACTCAATTCAAACATAATAAGCTCCATAATTTGCTCCCTTGACTTATATAAAACTCGACACATTCTTAATCCAGATTCACTTAGCGTTTTATGGCTAACGTGAATAATCTGATCAGGCCCTCAATACTAAGTGCAGAAGCTTGTAGACAAAGAATTAGACGTCAGGAAGAACAAGAACTTAATAGAAATATGGTTGAAAACATAGACAGAGCTGCATTAGCAGCAACAGTGAGTGAAATCCTAGCACAACAATTGCCAGGTTTGTTGAGACGTCACAATTCTTCAGAAGAATTTGCGAACGTAACAGACCAGGTAATTGCCCCAGAGCATGCAGGGAACTTAGGAGACTTAGACAGAGTGCCGGATATAGTAAAAACTATCCGAGACTTTTCAGGTGACCCTTCAGAGTTCAGCTCATGGAAGAAGGGAGTAGATCGTATCTTAGAAGCGTACAGTGCTTACCAGGGTACCCCAAAATACTATGGAATCTTACATACCATACGTAATAAGATTGTAGGACATGCCGACATGGCACTAGAATCCTACAATACCCCATTGAACTGGTTAGCGATATCAAAGTGTCTGACTCTTCACTACGCGGACAAACGTGACATTAACACACTAGAATACCAAATGACGATGCTTATACAGGGTGTTAACCAATCAGTGGAAGAATTCCACCAAACGGTTTATAAACACCTATCACTAAACCTAAACAAGATCGGTTGTATGGGGTTAGGAAGAGAAGCAGAATTGTTAATGACGAAGATGTACAGAGATAAGGCTCTAGACACCTTCGTACGAGGATTACAAGGCGACTTGCCTCGCCTACTGGAAATCAAAGAACCAGTAGACTTACCCTCAGCATTACACCTTTGCCTCAAGTTAGAAAACCAGAACTTCAGGGCAAGACATGCTACAAACATGGGACAGACAAGACAGTTTAGGAACCAGACTGCTAAGCCTTCACCTGCTCCTCGCAGCACTTCCTTCATAAATAGACAACCACCAATTCCACCTCCAAGAACTCAATATTACCAAATCGGACAACAACCACCGACTGCTTTACCACGACAAAATTTAAATAACTTCGGTTACCAGCTTGCACAGTCAGCAGCTGCACCTCGACCTTTCCAGAACAGGCAATTTCTGCCACAACTGTCAGCGCCACCTAGGCCACAGGCCCCAAAACCACTGCCTCGTCCAGAGCCTATGGATGTGGATCCCAGTGTTCAGACCAGAATGGTAAACTACATAAACAGACCTCGCTTCGAACCAGGCAAAAGACCACCTGGTCCAATACCAGATGGGATGAAGCGACAAAGAAACTTTAATATACAGACCACAACGGAAGAAAACGAGACGCGACCCACTGAGACTCCATTGACAATGACGGACTATGAACAAGCTATGGCAGAGTACGAGGACTACAACAACCTTGACGACAACTTGGACGACTACGTAGACCAGATAGACGAAGCCGACGCTGACAATAACACGTACGATTACTACGATGACGCAGCATTGAATTTTTTAGAATAAAGAATTCCTCTCTTCCATATTTCGTATGCAAGATGAGGAATGAAAAATTTCCTAAAATACTTATAGATACCGGTTCAAACAGAAATTACATCCAACCTAAATTCGTCAATAATCCTATTCAAAATAAAGCACCTTTCAATGCTGTCTCAGTAGGCGGCAGCACAGTAGTTACGCACCATAAGGTAGCGAACCTTTTTAACATTCCAGACGTCAAAGTAAAGTTTTTCCTGTTGCCCACATTGAAATCTTTCGATGCTATTTTGGGCAACGATAGTTTAAAAGAATTAGGGGCAGAGATAAAAATAAGTAAAAATATAATGACACTAAAAAACGGTATTTCAATCCCCATCAAAGAAAAAACATTCGAATCAGTCAACACAATTATTCCGAGAACATCCCACTTGTCCGACACACAAAAAGCTAAGCTAAGCGAATTACTCAAGTCATTTCCAGACTTGTTCGCAGACCCAAACCAGAAACTGACCTACACAACAAATGTGAAGGCAACGATCCGAACCTCGTCCGATACTCCGGTTTACTCAAAATTCTATCAGTATCCAATGACACTGAAAGATGAGGTAAACAAACAGATAAAAGAACTTTTAGAAGATGGTATAATTCGACCTTCTAGGTCCCCGTACAATTCACCAGTGTGGATTGTACCTAAAAAGGCAGACGCTTCAGGCGAAAAAAAATATCGAATGGTTATTGACTATCGTAAACTTAATAAAATAACCATTGCAGATAAATACCATATTCCCGAGATAAATGAGGTACTTACCCAATTAGGGGACAATAAAGTATTCTCTGTTTTAGATCTGAAAAGTGGCTTCCATCAGATATCTTTGAAAAATAGTGACATAGAAAAGACCGCCTTCTACGTAAACAACGGAAAATATGAGTTTACACGACTCCCATTCGGTCTTAAGAATGCGCCCTCAATCTTCCAACGTGCATTAGATGACATACTTCGAGAACATATTGGAAAAATATGTTTCATTTATATAGACGATATCATCATATTTAGCAAAGATGATGATACGCATATTAAGAACTTGGCTAAAATTTTTCAAACTTTACAGAACGCTAACAAGAAATGTCAGCTGGACAAATGTGAGTTCATGAAAAACAAAGTCGAATTCCTTGGATTTGTTGTCTCCGATAGGGGAATAGAAACAAACCCGAGTAAGGTGGCAGCGATAGCAAATTATCCCTGCCCTAAAACTTTGAGAGATCTAAGATCTTTCCTAGGGTTTTCCGGCTACTATAGAAGGTTTATACAAAATTATGCCAAATTGGCAAAGCCCCTAACTTCACTTTTAAGAGGGGAAGATGGACACGTGTCCAAAAGAATGTCATCAAAAAAATTAATTTCATTAGACAATGAAGCTCTAGAGTCTTTTAAGAAACTTAAAAGTAACTTAGTTTCAAAAGAAATAATTCTCCGTTACCCAGATTTCAAGAAGGAGTTCCATTTAACTACTGATGCTTCAAATTTCGCGATCGGAGCAGTTCTATCGCAAGACAACCACCCTATATCATTTCTCTCTAGAACACTTTCCAAAGCCGAAGAGAATTATGCGGCTAACGAGAAAGAGATGCTAGCCATAATTTGGGCACTCAAGGCCCTCAAAAATTACCTGTACGGTAAAGCAAAGGTTAAGATCTTTACAGATCATCAACCTTTAACACATTCTCTGAGTAGCTGGAATGGAAATGCCAGAATCAAGAGATGGAAGGCATATCTAGAGGAGTATGATTATGAAATATTCTATAAACCGGGAAAGGAAAATGTTGTTGCAGACGCGCTCTCAAGAATACTTTAAGAGCAAATTAACTCCGTTGCATCTACACAACATAGCGCCGAAAGTTCTAGCCATGACTTAATCGTCAGCGTCGAAGCCCCAATAAATGTTTTCAAAAATCAAATATTCTTTTACAAATCAGATAAATATGACTACAGGTTCACCATCCCATTTCCTACCTTCCATAGACATGAAATATACCGACTCGACTACACTACGGACGATATAATAACAGACTTAAAAAAATATCTCAACCCTTCCGTGATTAACGGTATTCACACGACTGAAAATATTATGGGAAAAATACAGACAATTTACCGAAGTCACTTCAAAGGAATCAAAACTCGATTCACCCAGTCCATGGTAGAAGACTTGACAGACGAAACTGAACAGGATGAAAGAATTCTTGAAATCCATAGAAGAGCACATCGAAACGCTCTAGAAAATCAAAAGCAACTATCAGAAACCCATTATTTCCCAAAAATGAAGCAAAAAATTATACATTTAGTCAAGCAATGTAAAGTTTGCAAAGAGGCTAAATATGACAGACACCCCCCTAATCCGGAACTTCAAGAAACTCCTACTCCAGAATACCCCGGTCATATATTGCACATTGACATCTACTCTACCGAACGACACTTAGTACTCACTGCAATAGACAAGTTCTCCAAATTAGCGCAAGCACGAATTATAAACTCAAAAGCGATAGAGGACATCAGAACCCCTTTGCGCGATATTATATTCTATTTCGGAGTCCCTAAACATATCGTTATGGACAACGAAAAAGCTTTCAATTCCCAATCAATTAAGTTCATGCTGGAACAGCTACAGATAGAAGTTTATACTGCCCCACCATACAAATGTACCGTTAACGGCCAGATAGAACGGTTTCACTCAACACTTTCAGAAATAATGAGATGCCTCAAGAAAGAGGGGACAGAGAGGAATTTCAAGGAACTTTTAGAAAGGGCAGTTTACGAGTACAATTACAGTTTCCATTCCGTTACAAAGAAACGACCACTAGAAGTATTCTTCGGCAGGAGAGTGACAACAGACCCGGACCAATACGAAACGGCCAGACAAGATAACATTGAAAGACTTAAAAATAAACAGAAAACGGACCGGACAAACCATAATAAGAGGAAAAACGAAATACGTAATTATCAGCCTGGAGAAGAAATATTCGTAAGAATAAACACTAGATTAGGTTCCAAGCTTTCCCCAAGATATAGGAAAGAAACAGTTAAAGAAAACAAGCACACAACAATAATAACAGTATCGGGAAAAACAGTACATAAAAGCCATATCAAAATCTAAAATTTTTCAGGATATTACTATGGATTACGAACGATGTTGGTGGAACGATGAACCTTACGAACTATACGAACGCACAGATACTGACGATAACCAAAGGGATCGGAAAATTACAAACCTCAACGACCAAACTAATACACCTCATTAACCTCGACCAAATCCAAACCGCTTTAGACATTTTACATGAACATACGGAAAAAAGCATTAAACGCAGTCCATTATACGCTACCCTTCACCATGAGATAAACACAACTATTCACACTTTCCAAACAATTACAGCCTTTCCCAAAACTCGGAAAACTAGGTCTTTAAATTGGCTAGGGTCAGGTTGGAAGTACATAGCAGGTAGTCCAGATCATGATGACCTGGTTATGATAGAGCAGAACTTGGATAAACTTATTGACAACAATAACCAACAGGTCATTATTAACAAACAGTTAGAAGAAAGAATAAATAAACTCACTTCGGTATCCAACGCCCTTACAAATTCTATTCATAAAAGCAGTTCAGTTAGTATTGAGATAGCTATCAGCTTGCACAATCAGATTAGACTTCTAAAAGAAGAAATTATTAACATAAGATATGCCATTCAGTGGGCACGACTAAACGTAGTTAACACACTCGTACTGAATGAAGATGAGTTAATTGAAATCGAGAAAATTTTTAAAAGAAATAACATGCCACCCCTGTCAATGGAAGAAATAATGGAGTTTTCCGATGTCTCAATTTTGCACAATAAAACAACACTTTTGTATATTGTAAAAATTCCAAATTTAGAAGAAATACAATACCAAGACATTATCATAAAGCCCATAGAAAAAAACAATTCAATTATACACTTAAACTTTCAAGAAATCTTTGTTTTCAAAAATCTCACCTATGGCATTCCCCAAACTTGTAAAACAATAGAACGTATTAAGATATGCGATAAGAAAAACATTGTTAATATAAGTAACTCAAATTGTATTCCGAAGTTAGTTCAGGGAAAGAAAGCGCTGTGTAGTTTTAGCAATGCTGACCACGTATCCAAAACAGAAGAAGTCGACGACGGAATCATCCTACTAAACGACTACGATGGAAACGTTACCTGGAACAACACAGAGCTTCACCTAAAGGGAACCTACCTTGTTCAGCTATCAAACGACTCGATGATTATCGACAACAAGCGGTTCAGCAACTTGGAACCTACAGTCTTGACCCCTGGAGCTCCTATTGTGCAGTTTACGGCTGAAGAAAAAGAAAGACTTAAGGTCCTATCACTTGAAGCACTGGAAGCATTGCACATAAATAACACTGGACAGCTGATGCACATAAGAACCCATTCAATGGTCAACAGCATAACTTTGCTGACGCTCTTTGGCATTGCTCTGATTCTCATCCTGGGCTTGCACACCTATAGTCAAAGGCAGAAGAGCATAACATTGCAACTAGGACCCACGCCTGGAATGGAAACAAAAGTCACAGCGATCCTCGCACCATCAACCTGCGAGCAATCTTCGACCGAGGCACATTATCAGTTACCTCAGTTCAACAACATTCCCTACTTCTAGAGACCGCTTGAGGACAAGCATAAATTGGAGGGGGAAGAGTTAACAACTAAAATGTTACAATTTAGAATAATGAACTCCAGTACGCAAGTTCCAATCTGCAAGCTCAGCGTCTGCATAATTTCCTGCACGCGCCGAGCTACCAAGCTGAATTCTAAGAATCTGTTTGGCAACCGCTTCCGTTCCCACCAATGCAAGTGATTCCAAGAAGACTGCAACAATTCGACCAACAAGACATCAGCCGATGTCGTGGCCTATTGGAAACAACGAAGTCGACGTCGATCCTCTGCTACCAAGGGCAGCGCAGCTCGCAGCCAAGACTCACAGCTTGTTAGGGACAGCTTAGGGTAATCAGTTGTAAATTGGATTTAGACAAATAAAGTCATTGTTCTTAATTGAACTCTAAAATCTTTTTATTTTTTACTTTGCGACTTGCAAGTAATTAACTTATATGTGTAAGAATTTAACAAATTAAACTACACCGGAACATAGGTCGAAGGGTATCCCACTGTCGCGTGCAGCGAGCGCGACTGTGGTTTTTTCTATTTTTTTGTTTATTTTTTGTATTCTAATAAACTTAAGGAAAAGGTCATGCGGGCTGTGATATAGCCGCTACATACAAATTAAATTTCAATAAAAAATTGTTTTTCATTATTTTGTTTTCATATTTATTATGCAATATGAAAGTGATAAATTTATTATATCGTGTACTTTATGTACTGAAAGTTCAATTACGACTCACTGTTTCGTCAAATACATACAATTACCAATGAGGTGCAAAAAATGCCTACGATTAGGACACACCATTAAAACATGCCAATCAGCTGACGTAACATGCACTTCATACGTGGTCGACGTCACAACATTGCGACGTTGACATAATGAGCCAATGTACAAACGGTCTACAATGCATCAACTGCACCGAAAAAATGTAAACAACAACCAGTCTTCACTTGATGAAAAATGCCTAATACAACAATAAAATAAATGCCATAAAAACAATAGCTCATCTGGCCTTTCTCAGGGCCAGTCCGTTGGCAACACTGCTCAGTACCAGTGTTGCCAACGGCGTGGCTCTGAAAAAGGCCAGATGAGCTACTGTTTTTATGTAATAACATGTACATATGTCGCTTTGCATAGATATTAACTTTTTGTTTTAATTGCAGGTAAAGAGAAAGAAGCGGATAAATCGCATGTTGCGAAAAAAATAAAAGCTAGCAAATCAAAAGCGTGGGGTCACTTCGACCAGTCCAACGATGGTCAGTCTGCCAAGTGAATTTTTTGTGCAAAAGTGCATAAAATAAGTGGCAATACACAAAATTTGTTTGACCACCTAAAAAGGCTGCACCCTGGAATTAACTTGGACGATATCCCACAGAAATCGCATTCAATTGTGCGTTTTACAACAAATACCTACGCTCCGTCCTCAGAAACGAAAAACTGTTACACTTTTTAGAAAATACAGCACTATCGTGATACTATCGAATATTTCATTAAAAACCATCGGAAATATCGAATGTTTCCCAGCTCTAATTCACACGCCAGCATGTACATACATACACGCACACATTGAAACGATCGCACAGCGCAAAGAAGTACGCGCATGCTTATCGTCCCGCTGTCGTTGTGCGACTGAAGCAGTTTTGATGTAGAGTTGTACCGTTTAGTTCAGACTTAGTTCGTTTGAACTACTCCGCAAACTGAACCAACGAACTAAATCCCTGATTTTAGTTCATTGGTCTTTTGGTCTTTAGTTCATTGGTCTTTTGTTCTTTTAGTCTTCGAGTATTTTGTTCCTTCCTTTAGTTCGTTCGTCCAAATCTTGTTCATTCCAACCAATGGTTCGTTCATTTGAAGCACACGTTCGATTTATCGACTTTAGAACAAATATTTTTGTGCTTCCATAACGGTTCTTGTGATTTTTTAATATTTGAGTGCGCATTAAAAAAAATTAAAATGTTTGCTAAACGGAAGCGCTCAGAAATATGGAACCACTTTGTTGTTTCAGAGAGTGGCAAAGGCAAATGTGTTTATTGCAAAAAGCTAATAAGCATAAACGGAAACACACACAGTAATTTGGCGCGCCATATCAAAAATGTACATCCAACAGTAACTGTAGGCCGCCAAATTGGTAACAGAAATGATCAGCCTTCCATTTCGGATGACTCACCAGTACTGGTAACAACGTCCAGCACATCTGGTAGGAACAAGTGAAAACTTAAATTTTTTGTATGATTTTAATCTTAGTTGTTTGTACACATTTTCAGCATTACCTCAATCGCCACCTAGGCTAATGTCAGTAGCAGGACAACTAATTATTTTGATCGCCCAGTGGCAAACTGGAAGATTGCCCAAATTGACCGCCAAGTCCTTAAAATGGTCGCAAAAGGCAATCACGCTCTTCGCATTGTCGAAGAGCCAGCCTTTCGCGATCTAATAATAGCTGTCAGCAAATGCCCAGGCTACAAGCTCCCGACTCGCAGCGCACTGTCAAGTGCGTTATTGCCCTCCGTTTACGAGGAAATAAAGGCGAAGGTTCGTGGTGAACTTCAAGTTGCAAGTGCAGTTTGCATTACAACGGATGCCTGGACCTCGATAAGCAATCAAAAATATGATGCAGTTACTGCACATTTTATAAATGAAGATTGTGAGCTACGTGCAAGAACATTAACTTGCCATGAGGAAAAAGAGCGCCATAACATACTATGGACAATCTGGCAAATTTCCTAAAAAATTGGTGCTGCTGAGCTTAAGCTCAAAAATGATGTTGTAACCAGATCGAACTCAATCAACATTTGAAATGTTTGAGCGTCTGTCGAAAAACAAGGATGCCCTTGCACTTGCATTGCCGCATTTAAAGCCTGAGCTATGTCTTTTGCCTGCTGACTGGATGCTGCTTGATAGAGTACTGCCGATACTACAGCCTTTCTATGAAATAACTTTGCAGGTTTCATCAGAAAAGAATGTCACCCTTTCAATGGTAATATATTCAGCTTTTCAACATAGTTGTTCTTAACAAATTCTTTTTAAATAGGTTTCTCTATTGGTTAAAATCCTGCAATCGTTAATGGTGCAACAAAAAGTGTGTGAACCAATGGAGCTGGTAGAAATACTACAACTGGAAGTTTTAAAACGTTTCGGTGAATATGAAAAAAAATACCCTTTATGCGGAGAGCACTATTTTGGATCCACGCTTTAAACCGCGTGGATTCAAAAATGAGTCAAATTTTAAACAAGCATTGGAGCAGCTTAAGCCGAAGCTAAGGCCAGTTGAAACAATTTCGAATGCTGACTGCCATCCATCTGGGATAGCTACGATGCAGAGTTTAAATCTGTGGTTCAGCCTGTCAACAATTTTGCTGCGTCTCAGCGGGAAGTAGACAAATATCTCGCAGAGGAATATTTAGACAGAACAAGTGATCCTCTCGTATGGTGGAAGGAAAAAAAAATCAGTATCCACGCCTTTACGCCTACATGCTAAAAAGATTTTGCATTGTTGCAACTTCTGTGCCATGCGAACGACTGTTTTCTGTAGCTGGCCAGATAGTAACAGACCGAAGGAGCTTGTTACAACCAAACAAGGTCGATAAGCTCACATTCATGCATAACAATATGGAGTAGTTACATTATTTAATTTATATTCTTAGCCAACATATATATATAATAACATGAAGTTCCTATTTAGCTTGAAGCAAATATTATAGTAATAATATATTTTATTTTTTTTGTTATCTTTTGAATTTTGTTTTTATTTGTAATTTAAATTAAAACATAATTAAGCTTAATATATTTTCAATACCACATGCAATTATTTTTTATTTACTTTTAACGATCGACAGTTGAAAACATGCACGGAGAATGGCAAAATTATACGATGTCAATGAAAGAACAAGATTTTGACGAACGAACTAAAGACTAAAAGACTCGAACGAACGAACTAAAGATTGAACTATACAACGAACTAAAAGACTCGAAGACCAAAAGACTAGAACGAACGAACTAATGATTGAACTATATAACGAACTAAAAGACTAGAACGAACGAACTAAAGATTGAACTATAGTTCATCGAAAAATGAACTAATGAACTAAGTCCCTGAAACGAACCCAAATCAACAACTCTATTTTGATGCTATGCACCTGAGCTACCCCGGTCGAGCGTTTATTCTCAATGCTTCTTCTTCTCCGGGGTGGCAGGCCCGAAAAATCAGCATCAAACAGCTCCTGACGCTGTTTGAAGTCTCTATGTGTTCATTGCTTAGTGTTTATACGTACATTTTTTTGTAAAGGTTAAATAGCTGCATGCGTCACCGATTTTGTTTCCATTTTTGTTTACTGATAGGGCTATATTTATCATGATTTTAGGTGAAAGAATTATTTGGCGGTCACAGGCCTGTAGCTAGACCTAACTGGTAGTACGGGCACAAAGTAATGAAGGACGGGCAGGATTATAAATGCGCAATAAATGATTTGAAGAATGATACGTAAAAAACGTTTATGTATTTATATATTCTTTTATACTTTATATATTCTTGAAATTATATTATAGTTGAGCAAATCTAATACAACTGCAGATTACGATCTTTTCTATCATTAAATTTTCTTAGAATCATGTTTATATTCAATGCGGTCGTTCTATTTCTTTCAAAAGCCAAGTAAACAAGATCAGCCATGCGAGCATGGGCCATTGACAGGCGTTGGGCCTATTGATCGCAGTCAATGTTGAAAACGTTGATTCGCAAGTTGCTGTAGTTGAATGTCTCAACAGCTGCCGTTAATTCGAAAGTTTCTTGGAAAGCTGCACGATACCTGAAAAGTACCTCTAGTCTTGTCCCATCGTAAGTCTTGGCTTCTCGATTCATCAACAAGTTTTTCACAACTGTCAATTCTTCTTGATAGTAAAACGCCTAATAATTCTATGTTGATTGTATATTATTTCAAATTATCGTACCTAGTTTAAAAATGTTCAAATTATCAGTTTTTAGTTCAATAATGCTGGAAATAGCAACAACAAGTTCTTGGTTATCTGAGAAGCGTCGATTTATTTCATTTATGATCAGATCAAGGCATTCATTGTATGTACATTTGTTTCAGCTTCATCTTCGATTCCTGTAGGTCCCTATGAGTGACGCGATTCATCGAGTATGAAGGTAACCTAGTCTCCGTTATGTTCGTTTGGTCATTGTTTTTTCCATGGATTTGGCGATCGGTATTTTTCTAGATATCAATTTTTTTCGGTTTTTTCTTAGACGCGCTGTACGGGCAAACAAGTCGACAGTACGGGCAACGCCCGTACTTGCCCGTACGTAGCTACGGGCCTGTGGCGGTCGCTTCTAGTTTTTTTTAGGCCATGGATTTTAAATAAATTCATGGACTATTGTGTTTGTCGGAACGGAAATGTGCGTAACAGGCAGAAGGAGGCATCTCCGACCCCATAAACTATATATATTCTGAATCAGTATCAGAAGCCGAGTCGATTGAGCCATGTCTGTCTGTCCGTCTGACCGTCTGTCCGGCTGTCTGTCTGTATGAACACCTGGATCTCAGAAACTATAAGAGCTAGAGTCATAAAATTTTGCGACAACATACATATATATTGCAGTGTCTCAAAGTTTTTGTAAAATTTGGACACGCCCTTTCCCGCCTCTGTAAATCAGTAATAACTATTTAACAACTACAATATTAGCTCAACAACCAAAGTTGTATATCTTACATGACAAATACCTTGCCACGGGCGTTATGTGAAAATTTAATTTGAATCGGACTATAAATAAGTGAGATATGATACGAATTAAACTCACTTTGAACATATATACTTAAGCAGACCTAATTTACACAAGCATACCGAGGTTCGAATCTAGCGTCAGACACACAGCATTTTAAACTTTTTATTTGCATTGTATGGTAACAGAATTGGTTCACAATGCAGCTTTGCCGATGGGCTAAGGAGTGCGACAATGGCCGAGTGGTTAGAGTGGCAGACGGCAAATTAAATTGACTGTGAGAGAGTGTGCGTATGTTCATTCAATTCCCGGTTGAGGCGGGTGCGAATTATGAATTATCATTTATTAATTATTTATTATTTTATTTTGTTTATTTATTTTATTCTAATAGACTAAAAGAAAAGTTGCAGTCAAGCGGGCTGTAATATAGCAGCTACAAACAAATTAAATTATTTAATTAAATTTTAATAAAATATAGTTTTTCCTTATTTTGTTTTCATACTATGTTATGCAATAAAATTATAATAGTTACAAATAATATTTATCATTTATAAATAAAGTTTACTATTTTCATTATATTTAGCACGCATCAAAAAGACGCGAGCCAAAAGTAAACAGTGCGTTCTTCAACACCGTCACTCTCTCCGTATTTTGCCTGTTATGACTTTGCAAGTTCAATATGATTCTTATTGGATATTGTTATTTTGTCTTGCTCTCAATATTTTGGAATTAGAATGCTAGAACATAACAGCGATCATAAGACTGTGGCGACGCAGCCTCATCGATATGAGCCCGATCTGGCAGCCCGGCACCATCATAAGCAGACGATAGACAGACCGTTTCACTACAAGCTCTTTAAAAGTTGTGAATGTGTGAGTGGGACGCCCATACATATATATCCATATGTATGTATTGGCATCCCACTTCAACACACATTATTGCATGCATGTATGTACATGCATATGTACAATACAATTAGATTTGGAGTTGCTGTTGTATACCAACGAAAGAAAACTGACTTCTAATTACATATATTGCGTACCAACAACTTAAAAAAACCGCCCCTTTTCAATGTTATTGAGCTTTTAAAATATTTTAATGAAAAATAATGAAAAACAAAAACTTTCACATGCCGATCGCGGTAGCAATCGAACTCCGAAACACGGTCAACATTGTTGGCCTTACAGTCCGAGACATAATCCACTCAGCCACTGAATAACTCTAAGTAGTGTCAAAAATCAACAAGAAGCACATGAAATAAATTTTGGTACACGCTAGAAATGCATACATATATCTATTGCCCTCTCGCTCAGTCTAATGGTTGCGCCACTTCGCTTCTGCTGTGTCTATGCGTTCTTCTTCTTCTGTTCGTTAATTCAAATTGCGCGTGGCGTCGTAAACTGTATAAAATTGATCTCCGCCAAATTTTTAATATTAATCCAAATTAAGCGCAATTTTCATTGCGAGTTTTAATAAATATCCGAATATAATTAAGTTATCTATGTCTGCAGATTGCAGAAATTAATTAATTTGGGGAACATTTAAGTTGCGGAGAACATCTCAAGTTGACTCACCAAAATTTAACTTTTTAAGAACAACTAGCCCCATTACATGTGCTGTAACTTCCCCTTGGTACTGATTATTTTTGATAATCGGTGGAAAATTCGAGCGGCGATTCTATTCTGTTATTTACAAACTTGTTTACGGTATACTAAGATAATCCATGGCCTTATACAGTCAGCACCTGACTGTAGCGTTTGTATTTTTTTATTTTATATAAAACAAAATGAGGAACAACTATTTTTTATTGAAATTTAATCAAATAATTTAATTTGTTTGTAGCTGCTATATTACAGCCCGCTTGACTGCAACTTTTCTTTTAGTTTATTAGAATAAAATAAATAAACAAAATAAAATAATAAATAATTAATAAATGATAATTCATAATTCCACCCACCCGCCGCCTCATCAACCGGGGAGTTGAGTTGAACACACGCACTGTGTCACAGTCAATTTAATTTGCCGTCCGCCACTCTAACCACTCGGCCATTGTCTCACTCCTTAGCCCATCGGCAAAGCTGCATTGTGAACCAATTCTGTTACCATACAATGCAAATATACAAAATGCTGTGTGTCTGACGCTAGATTCGAACCTCGGTATGCTTGTGTAAATTAAGTCTGCTTAAGTATATATGTTCAAAGTGAGTTTAATTCGTATCATATCTCACATATTTATAGTCCGATTCAAATGAAATTTTGGGGTAACGACATAAGTCCGCGCGACATATCTCCGCCGATCTTAAAACGACATATCTCCGCGCGGAGTTATGTCGTTTGAAACGTCATATCTCCGCGCGGAATAATGTCGCTACAAAACGACATAGTTCCGCGCGGAGATATGTCGTTTTTAGTTTGGCGGAGATATGTCGTTTTGAAAGCGACATAACTCCGCCAATAAGAAATCGACAGAGATATGTCTCCGCCAACCTATTAGCGACATACATATGTATGTATGTACAAATGTATTTATGTGAATACGTATGTTTGAATGTATGTACATATATTATTCGAAAATATATGTGCAAGTATGTACAGCTATCGAAGAGAGATTTTGAAAGAACAAAACGCTTAATTAATTTTTCGTACAAAGGTTTTTTATTTAATTATAAATAAATACATTTTTGATAGCCTCTTGTACTATTTGTTGACAGGTTGGGCATTTAGGTTTATCTTCATTTTCATTTTTTTCGTTGTGTGCAACAATTTGATCCCAACAGGTGCAACATATGTTCACATGGTTACATGGGCGCAATAAAACCGATTTGGGGCTTTCTAAACAGACTATGCACGGATTTTGTTGAACAAATGATGAATCGGACAACTGACTTAAATTAGATGAATTGGAGGAAAGAGACGATGATGAGGACTTAAGTTCGGACGACATTTCGGACAAATTTGTTTGCGTATCCACACTATCTAAAAGGTCTTGTTTAGAGAACTTTTCGTTCAGAGAAACGGTGCGTGTCAAAAATCCTTGGATGTCTATTTCTCCTCTATCAAAGATTTGCATGGCATCCATAATTTTTTGAGCGCGGTCCTGCAAATAAAATTAGTGTTATAACATTACATTTCAATAGATTTCATTACATTTTGTATAAACTTACACGTAGGTGCTTTGGTTGTGACTGATTGCCAATTCCACCGTTTTGAAAAAGTAGAGCGAATTCCCGACTCTTCTCATACTCTGCATCAATTATATTTTCAACAAATTTGAAAAAGTGTCCTTTTGCTCGAATTTTGTTGCCCAAATTTAAATTATAGGCTTCGACGGAGCCCGTGGTTCTCGTCGAACGTTTAAAAACTGATATGCTTTTGGGTCCTTCCTGTATACAAAGATAAATAGAAGATAATTGATTAAAATAAAACGAAAAAAAATATACGTGCAATAAATTTGTATCAACATAAATTTTGAGAAATACCTTTTTAAGCCACTGCTTCTTAAAATATTTTAAGAAAGGCGAAAACTTCTCATTGCTTAATGCAGTTGCTTGAGTTTCGAGAAGATGAAATGCTTCGACAATTTTGCTGTCCGGTAAAAGAGGCAAGTACATAAATTTCATAAACAAAATATACGCTTGTTTATTGAATTTAAGCATATTTTCGAAGCCTGTTATTTTCTTTGCATTTCTCTTGCATGCTTGGGTAAAATGAAACCAGCAAGCATAGAAATGCATGGAGGGATGCAAGTTTTTCAATGCGTTACGCATGGCTGTTTCATAATCTGAGATAAATGAAGCACCTTTTAGGCAGCAAATATTGGAGTCTATAAATGTAAATAAATGCTGATAACAAAGCTCCGATTTGCGCGTCATCAGAACAAATAAAAATGGGGTTATCTAAAAAACAAAAACAATTTAATTACGACATGAATTTAAACTGAAAAAAAAAAAAATACCTTTTGCATATATTTTATATATATAATAAGCAGCTGCTGAAAGTCTCCGAAAGGGCATACTTTGAATGTAGCATCAATTAAAAAATTTCGATTCTGCTCCTCAATATTTGCTTGCATCAAGGTTATGACCTTATCCGACGAAAATATGCAATACGCAAATGAGCTTGATGCGTATAGTTTTTTGAAAAACACATTCGGAGTACTTCCCTTGGTCATGCCAAAACGACACATAATGTTTTCATCTTGAAAAGCTTCACGTACGTCCTCTGGGGTAGTTGGCGATTTGGGTAGAAACGGTTGCCTCTTTCTTTGCAGAGTACGTTTGACCGTGTCATAGTTCACTTCTATCTCCACTTGTCCTTCCGTTTTCCTATTAAGAGCACAAAATAAAAATATTAAACTATTTAT
The DNA here is from genome assembly GCA_018904165.1 of Zaprionus camerounensis. NCBI lineage: Eukaryota > Metazoa > Arthropoda > Insecta > Diptera > Drosophilidae > Zaprionus > Zaprionus camerounensis. The sequence continues at coordinate 341,077 of JAEIFS010000354.1, forward strand.
ATTGTGTTCATGTGTAAATACAGTTTGTCAAGAAACACTTTACACAGATACATAACATTAACATGTACATCTGTGTAAAGTGTTTCTTGACTAACTGTATATGAATATGTACATGCATACATACATATATATGTATGTACATTTGTCGACTTACTCAGCGAGAACATCATTAAATACTTTTTTGGTGTCGTCGTTGCAGCTACTCTGACACTTCTTTTTGATTTCACTAACAACTTCGATTTTCTGCATTTCCTGGCCCTGCGAACCATGAAAATGCTCCACATTCTCTGGCTTTGAGTATACTCGAGCCTTATCTGCACTTAAATATACGCGAGCTTTGCAGTCTTTGACGTGGCACACATATGCGGTTTCACCTGATTTTAACTGTTTGTTTTTAATGTAAATTTGTTGGTCCATTGGTGTGAACAACAATAAAGAGCAGCCCGCTCGGGCCCCCTCTTTAAATTCAAATCTTATGTTTTCGTAGTTCATATTCTTTTTTTTTACTTTCAAAAAACGACGCAACACACTCTTTGCAAACCCGAAATCAAATGGTTGCAGTTGCAAAGTAAAAACGAAGATCAGCAGCGGCGTACGCCAAAGTCCAACTGACGTTTACACGGAAAAAAAAGAATGCAATCTTTTCTACATTTGATTTCAGGTTTGCAAAGAGTATGTTGCGTCGTTTTTTAAAGTTACAAGAAAATCGACTACGAAAACATCAAATAACACTTTAATGATGAAATGCAGCCTCTTTCCCAAAATCAAAATTTTTGATAAATTATGATATCTTAGTTGTGTATGTAAAATTACAAATATTTCTTAAAGTGTACGAAACAGTTGACTAAAGAGATTCATAGAAAAACGCGCACTTATAGCGCGTGTCTATGCTTTTCTCATACATATGTAAATGTGTACATGCATGTACATATAGGACCACGCATTTTTGGCGCGTGCCTATGCTCTTTTCATATGTTCACAATAGAATTGAAGCATATAGTATAAACATACATACATATACATACATATGTACATATGTACATATCTTCGCGCGGGGATATATGTATGTATGTACGTACATACATACATGTATCGTCATTTTTAGTTCGGCGGAGATACATATGTCGTTTAGAAAACGTCATATCTCCGCACGGAATAATGTCGTTTCAAAGCGACATAGCTCCGCGCGGAGCTATGTCGTTTTTAGTTCAGCGGAGAAATGTCGTTTAGAAAACGTCATACCTCCGCTCGGAGATATGACGTTTGCAAAACGACATAGCTCCGTCAGAAAAAAGCGACATAATTCCGCCCGAAAAATGTACTGGGCGGAGATATGTCGGCGGAGATATGTCGCTATGCCGAAATTTTCACATAACGCCCGTGGCAAGGTATTTGTCATGAAAGATATACAACTTTGGTTGTTGAGCTAATATTGTAGTTGTTAAATAGTTATTACTGATTTACAGAGGCGGGAAGGGGCGTGTCCAAATTTTACAAAAACTTTGAGACACTGCAATATATATGTATTTTGTCGCAAAATGTGATGACTCTAGCTCTTATAGTTTCTGAGATCCAGATGTTCATACAGACAGACAGACGGACAGACAGACATCGCTCAATCGACTCGGCTACTGATACTGAGTTAGAATATATATAGTTTATGGGGTCGGAGATGCCTCCTTCTGCTGTTACGCACTTGGCTCTCGACGCCGAAACAGAAAATTGATTTCAGGCTGCCAGCGTGCTGGTCGAAGCATTTTCCTATTTCAAACTTCACAAGCAACGCATACATTCATATGCGAGCTTGTGCATACATAGCACACATACATCGAAACGATGGCTAGCGCAAAGAAACATGCCCATGCTAATCGTTTCGCTGTCGTTGTGCGACTGAGTTGATGCCGCTGTTCGCTGTTTCTGAATTGCTCACCAAAGAGAGCCGCGCTGCACGCGACAGTGGGATACCCTTCGACCTATGTTCCGGTGTAGTTTAATTTGTTAAATTCATACACATATACAAATGCGCATGCTTTTAAATTATTGCCGACAGATGACGCTCGCGCTTTGCGCTCGCCCGCCTCCCTTGTTAGCTGATACACGCACTTGGTTTTATGCAAATACTTTCTTAAATAACTTCTGTGTTTATTATCCGATCGGATTGCAATTTCGAGAATACGTAGATATTTTAATGAGCTTAGTATATGTTGAAGTCAGAAAGTTGTATCTTTTATACAGCGCTTACAAATTAAGTTTAAAAACTAAATTATTGATTTGCGGGGGCGGTGGGCGTGGCACATATTATTTGAAATAAACTTGATCAGCTTATAGTACACAGGAGTCTTCCTGTCAAATTTGGTAACTCTAGCTTTTATAATAGCTGAGATCTGTGCGTTCACACAGACAGACGGACAGACGGACAGACAGACAGACAGGGCTCAATCGACAGGGCTTGTGATCCTGAGCAAGAATATATATACTTTATGGGGTCTCCGACGCCTCCTTCTGCCTGTTACATACATTTGCACAAAGTTAGTATACCCTTTTTTGACCATTTTCAATGGTCGAAGGGTATAAAAATGCCAAAAGAAGTTTACAAACAAAAGTTTCGAGACGCATGTCTAAAATCTTCAACAGTGGATTTGTCGCGATGGGAAAGATCCTGATAAGGCATATTGCAAATACTGCGATTGCAATGTAAATCCCAAAATTGATCAGATCCGTGTTAAAAACCAAATTGCCACGACTACAAACTCCCTGTAAAATTTTACAATATGATAGGAAACAGTGCATCTTATGGATGTCTGGATTCAAATATTTGTGGAGATGATATAGTTGACGAAGTTCTCAAAGAATTGTCAAATAAAAATTTATAAAATTTGCTAAAATTTAAAATTTGTATTGTTTTATTTTTTCCCGTTTACATATATGAGCTATTTTTATGATTTTTAGACAGTTGAGCACCGAAAAAATATTAAATTAACGTATAAATGGTTGAAAAATAAACTGTCCTTTTTTTTGTCTGTTTTTTTTATTTTTGTCCTTTTTCTGTCCTTTTTTTTAAGCTCATCTGTCCTTTTTCAGAGCCAAGCTGTTGGCAACACTGTTTTCACTGTTTGAGTACTCTTTATGTTCATTGCTTAGTGGTATAAGCAACTCCCCTGCAGTGTTCTGTCGTTACGTCAGTGCAGTACTTAGAGAGTTAATAAATGAGAAAAAGATAATCGTATACATGGACGATATAGTTATTCCAAAAAAAGACGAGAAAAGTGGATTGCAAATATTAAAAGAAGTTTTAAAGAAAGCTTCAATTGCAGGACTTCAGATTAAATGGGAGAAAGCTCAAATTTTAAAAAGGAAAATTCAGTTTCTTGGATATGTAATAGAGAATGAAACTATTGCACCCACCGAAGATAAAATAAAGGCAGTCGAAAATTTTTCTATTCCTCAAAATAGAAAAGCGATAGAGAGATTTTTAGGCTTGACATCCTATTTACGCCGTTTTATGAAAGGGTGTGCTTTAGTTGCAAAACCATTGAGTGACTTATTAAGAAAAGAAAGTAAGACGATTAATGGTGGGAATATAGTATTGGACGAACAGTGTTTGCTAAGCTTTAACCAGCTGAAAAATTTGTTAGTCACAGCGCCGGTGTTGAAAATGTATGATCCGCGTGCTGTGACTGAAGACCATACAGATGCAAGCAAATACGGATTTGGCGGAATGCTTATGCAGAAAGACTCTGAGGATCAGTCGTTTCATCCTGTCGAGTTCATGAGCAGAAAGACCACTCCGGCTGAGGAGAAGTATAGCTCGTACGAGCTGGAAGCATTGGCGGTGGTAAACGCAATAAAGAAGTGGCGTATTTATCTGCTGGGAGTCAAATTTACAATAGTAACAGACTGTCATGCGCTCGCAATGACCCGAAGAAGAGCTATGTTTTTACAAGAGTTTAAATTTTCGGTGCAGCATAGGTCAGGTAGCCAGATGCGACACGTAGATGCGTTAAGTCGTTTGAACTGTTTTTTAATCGAAGACTCGACAAAGTATCGTTTAAAGGAAGCATAAGATAATGATGAGTGGATCAGAGCTGTCAAAAAAGTGTTAGAATTTTCTGGAAATTATGATGATTTCTTTTTGGCGAATGGTATTCTCTATAAAGATGCTGTTAAAGAATTATTAGTCGTTCCAGAACCAATGCACGAAGAAATAATAGGGATCGTACATAGAGAAGGTCACTATGGAGTTCAAAAAACGAGAGAATTAATTGAAAAATCCTATTATATGAAAAATCTTGCAGTGAAAGTAGAGAAGTTTGTTAAGTGTTGTATTGAATGCTTGATAATAGATTCAAAGCAAGGCAAAAAAGAGGGATTTTTGACACCAATCGACAAAGCACAAGAACCTCTTGGTACTTATCACAAAGACCACGTAGGACCATTGACGGAAACAAAAAAGAAGTATAATCACATATTGGCTGTAGTTGATGGGTTTACGAAGTTCGTATGGCTATATCCAACTCGATCGACAGGCACTGAGGAGGTTATAATTCGACTGAGCAAGCAAGCTGCTATTTTTGGGAATCCGCGAAGAATTGTTACCGACAGGGGCAGCGCTTTCACGTCTACGGGATTCAGGGATTATTGCACAGATCAGGGAATTCAGTTGCTACATATACCGACGGGAATTCCTAGGGGAAACGGACAAGTTGAACGAATTCATAAAATCGTGATTCCCATGTTAGGAAAGTTATGTCAAAGTAATCCTTCGAATTGGTACAATCACGTAGATAGAATACAGCAAATACTGAATGACACAAAGCCAAGGGCAACTAAATACACACCTTTTCAAATTTTGACAGGGTTAAATATGCGCAAAAAAGACGATGATTTGCGGAAACTGTTAGAGGATTTAGAAATAGATCAATTAATAGATGATCGAGACGAAACTCGGAGAAAAGCGCAGGAAAACATAGAGAGAGTCCAGCAAGAGAATAGAATTAGTTTTAAAGAAAAAAGAAAAGTTGAACATACTTATAAATTAGGAGAACTTGTGGCTATCAAAAGAACTCAGTATGGAACAGCTTTGAAGCTTAGAGCTAAGTTTTTAGGACCTTATAAAGTCACAAAAGTAATGAAACATGGACGTTACGAAGTCGAAAAAGTAGGTAATCAAGAAGGGCCTAAAACAACAACCACTGCAGCAGAATTTATGAAAAAATGGGGTTCATTCGGGACGAATGAATTATCAGGATAGCCCAATGTAGGATTGGGATAGTATCGCTGTAACAGCGTACCCTCCTCGATGTAACATCATTGAACCCATCGATAATTTTAATCGATTGTTCGCTTTGAATGGTCTTTTTTAAGTTTAAGTAAAAAAAAGAAGAAAGGAAGATCGGGAGACACTGAAGAGAGAAGTTGTATTGAAAAGACGTGCGTATTATTTTTATTCGGTGTGTTGAATTGCACAAGACTCGTGGTCGCTTGTTTTGCCCCAGTAACTTTATTTAATACTTTTATTACTTGTTAAACTCATAGTGTTAAGAAAGTAAAATCGAACAAATAAACTTTAATTTGTAATCCCACAGTCATCCATATAGAGAAATGCTAGAGATGGTTCCAGACCAGAGAATGCGAGTGTCATCATTCGCATAAATGAATTTGATGCAATTTTTAGACCATATGGTAGCCGTGTGAAACGATAAGAGCCTGAGCTCGTTGAAAACGATGTTATATTCCTAGATTTTCTTTCTAGTTCTATCTGATGAAAACCAGACATAAGGTCTAGACACGAAAAGTATTTCGCTCTGCCTAATTGGTCTAGTATTTCATCTATTCTGAGCAGTGGATATTTGTCTGCCAATAACTTCTTAATTATTTGTCGATAGTCTACTACTAAACGCCATCGTTTCTCCATTGAGTTGTGGAGTGATTTCTTGGGTACCAAGAGAAGTGGGCTGTTATATTCTGATAAAGATGGTTCTACTATACCATCATTTATTAGTTTATTGACCTGTTTGTCTATTTCTGGCTTTTCAGATTCTGCATTTCTATAGTTTTATATGTATACCGGTGTCTTATCAGCTAATCTTAACTTTTGTTTATAGAAAGTGTTACTAGTGATTGCTTCCATCTCTAAACCAAATATGTCACTGTATTTGGTACAAAGATCTGTAAGTTCTGCTTTAAATTGAACTGGGAATCTTAATTTGTTTAGCACATCCTGAGTTCTGTTTGATTTTTTTTTGTATTTTCTATTATTTCCTAGTCTGTTAACGCCTCGAATTTTATATTTAGGCCATGGATTTTAAAAAAATGCATGGACTATTGTGTTTGTCGGAACGGAAATGTGCGTAACAGGCAGAAGGAGGCATCTCCGACCCCATAAACTATATATATTCTGAATCAGTATAAGTAGCCGAGTCGATTGAGCCATGTCTGTCTGTCCGTCTGACCGTCTGTCCGTCTGTCTGTCTGTATGAACACCTGGATCTCAGAAACTATAAGAGCTAGAGTCATCAAATTTTGCGACAACATACATATATATTGCAGTGTCTCAAAGTTTCTGTAAAATTTGGACACGCCCCTTTCCCTCTGTAAATCAGTAATAACTATTTAACAACTACAATATTAGCTCAACAACCAAAGTTGTATATCTTACATGACAAATACCTTGCCACGGGCGTTATGTGAAAATTTAATTTAAATCGGACTATTAATAAGTGAGATATGATACGAATTAAACTCACTTTGAATATATATACTTAAGCAGACCTAATTTACACAAGCATACCGAGGTTCGAATCTAGCGTCAGACACACAGCATTTTAAACTTTTTATTTGCATTGTATGGTAACAGAATTGGTTCACAATGCAGCTTTGCCGATGGGCTAAGAAGTGAGGCAATGTCCGAGTGGTTAGAGTGGCGGACGGCAAATTAAAAAAACTGTGTGAGATAGTGGCGTGTGTTCGACTCCCGGTTTGATGAGGGCGGTTTGGAATTTTCATTTATTAATTATTTTTTATTTTATTTTGTTTATTTATTTTATTCTAGGAAACTAAAAGAAAAGTTATAGTCAAGCGGGCTGTAATATAGCAGCTACAAACAAATTAAATTTCAATAAAAAATAGTTTTTCCTTATTTTGTTTTCATACTATGTTATGCAATAAAATTATAATAGTTACAAATAATATTAATTATTTATAAATAAAGTTAACTATTTTTATTATATTTAGCACGCATCAAAAACACGCGAGCCAAAAGTAAACAATGCGTTCTTCAATGCCGTCACTCTTTCCGTATCTTGTCTGTTATGACTTTGCAAGTTCAATATGATTCTTATTGGATATTGTTATTTTGTCTTGCTCTCAATATTTTGCAATTAGAATGCTAGAACATAACAGCGACGCAGCCTCATCGATATGAGCCCGATCTGGCAGCCCGGCACCATCATAAGCAGACGATAGTTCCACCGTTTTACTACAAGCCCTTTAAAAGTTGTGAATGTGCGAGTGGGACGCCCATACATACATGTCTGCATATCCACATGTATGTATTGGCATCCCACTTCAACACACATTATTGCAGGCATGTATGTATGTACATGCATATGTACAATACAATTAGATTTGGAGAAAGAAAACTAAGTTCTAATTACATATATTGCGTACCAAAAACTTAAAAAAACCGGCTACCGCCGCCGCCCCTTTTCAATTTTATTGAGCTTTTAAAATTTTTTAATGAAAAATAATGAAAAACAAAAATATTCACATGCCGATCGCGGTAGCAATCGAAGGGGTAACGACATAATTCCGCCGCCATAATTCCGCCGCCATAATTCCGCCGCGCCAAAACGTCATAATATCGCGCGATCTTATGACGCTTAAGGACGCCATAAGTTCGCCAAGATAAAAACGACATTATTCCGCCGCCGGCGAACTTATGTCGCCCTTAAACGTCATAAGATCGCGCGAACTTATGTCGTCTTGAAATTACTCGTGGCGATCTTATGACGTTTAAGAACGACATAAGTTCGCCAAGATAAAAACGACGGTAAAGGTAAATAAATAAATAGCTGCATGCGTCACCGATTTTGTTAAAATTTTTTTACTGATAGGGCTATATTTATCATGATTTTAGATGAAAGAATTATTTGGATTATTAGTTTTTTTTAAATTGAATTTTGAAAATAATTAAATTTACATGTATTTTGTTGTTGCATTTTTATGCAAGGCGCCAGTCTGCCTGCAACCTTTTGTGACGGTACAGTGTCTAACAAACTGATTCATTTAAAATGAAAACTGAGCATGCAAGAAAATTCAAAGTGTTTAGAAAAAAAGCGCGCTGCAGGCAAACAAATTTTTGAAAAAATAAAATAGCGCGCGCAATTTTATTTTTTAACAAATTTTTTGGCTGCGGCGCTCTTCTCTTCCAGAAACAAATTTTTGTTAGGAGCACACATATCTTATTCTCACAGTATAATGAGTTATTAAACATCTTCGTTGGCGCTAATCTGCCGACCAACGAGTTCTAGTTGCAGGCGCCAAAACTCTCACTCAATATGCAACTCATAAAATAAAACATTATTGTGCATAAATAACATTTCGTTTGAAATAAATCGATTGTAGGCCACTGTGCGCATCATTGTGACGTTTTACTTAGAATTGGCCAACAACAAAATACATGTAAATTTAATTATTTTAAAAATTTAATTAAAAAAAAACTAGAAGCGACCGCCAAATAATTCTTTCACCTAAAATCATGATAAATATAGCCCTATCAGTAAAACAAATTTAAACAAAATCGGTGACGAATGCAGCTAATGAACCTTTACCAAAACGACATTATTCCACCGACATTAAATTGAACATGAGAATTAATTTTTAAACGACATAAGTTCGCGCGATCTTATGGCGCATAAGGGCGACATAAGAATGCCGTCGGCGGAATAATGTCGTTTTAATCTTGGCGAACTTATGTCGTTCTTAAGCGTCATAAGATCGCTTGAAGTAATTTTTGAACGACATAAGTTCGCGCGATCTTATGACGCTTAGAAACGACATTAACTCGCTGAAAAAAAACGCCATAATTTCGCGGACAAAATGTACTGGGCGAAATTATGGCGGCGGAATTATGACGCTATGCCCAATCGAACCCCAAGAACACGGTCAACATACAACAACATAAAAATACAAATAACTGTTAATTCCAATGCAATGGGCAGAGTTAGTCACACATTTAAAATGTGCAAAAGAGGAGTTCAATAGGTCTTATAAATGTCTGAATAAAAGTGTACCAATAACAACGGAAACTAAAACAAAACATATAGAAATTCCAAAAATACAAACGCTACAGTCAGATGCTGACTGTATAAGGCCATGGATTATCTTACTATACCGTAAACAAGTTTATAAATAACAGAATAGAATCGCCGCTCGAATTTTCCACCGATTATCAAAAATAATCAGTACCAAGGGGAAGTTACAGCACATGTAATGGGGCTAGTTGTTCTTAAAAAGTTAAATTTTGGTGAGTCGACTTGAGATGTTCTCCGCAACTTAAATGTTCCCCAAATTAATTAATTTCTGCAATCTGCAGACATAGATAACTTAATTATATTCGGATATTTATTAAAACTCGCAATGAAAATTGCGCTTTATTTGGATTAATATTTAAAATTTGGCGGAGATCAATTTTATACAGTGTTCGACGATACGCGCAATTTGAATTAACGAACAGAAGAAGAAGAACGCATAGACAAAGCAGAAGCGAAGTGTCGCAACCATTAGACTGAGCGAGAGGGCAATAGGTATATGTATGCAAGTTATCACCCTCAGATACTCAGCGTTCCTTATGTAAATTGTAAACAACTTTTCATAGTCTTTTCGGACTCTTGACAATTCATTCTCAGCTCCTCATATTTCGCTATTTTAAACAATTTCCATTGAGTCACGAGTAACTCTTCTTGGAATTAATAAACCACCCACGCAGCCTTAAAAGCCTAGCGCGCAAAACACTCAATGTTTATTTGTAAACAAACTCTTCTTAAGAATAATAAGCCTAGCGCGCAAAACACCCAATGGTTATTTGTAAACAAATCCTCCTTGGTCCAAACGGCATCACGAGCTTTAAGCTTTAGCTCGATCAGCAGAAGCTTTGACATCTTCATAGGCTACTTTTGGCCTCAGAACGATATTGTAACTTTAGTCTTAATTTTGTACTCACAAGAAACGGAGTCGTACTCCACAAATAAAATATATTTTTTTCAAACTCCTAGAAACGGTTTGATTGATTGGCGCCCAACGTGGGTCTCACGTTAAATTGTTCTAGTTGAAGCACGCACAAAAGGATAAACGAAATCCTTAAGTGATTTACAAGTGAATATAACACAAAAAGGGATTAACAACCATAATTCCCAAGTGTCGCGAGTGACCGGTTTCCTGTGTTACAAAGTGAGCAAATATTCGAAAACGCTCTTTAAGAACTCACAAACAGACCATTTATTTAAAAGAAAGGAACCTTGAAATAAATAAAAAGGTGTCCAAGGAAGAAGAGCAAATATTCCAAAACGCTTTTTTTAAAAAAATTCACTAAAGTGCTATTCAGTCGCTTCAAACATAACCAAAGACAAGTGGCAAACATAATAAGTGAGCCGTAGTGTTACCAAACTTAAACCAAGAACGAAGACACCCATAACCAAGAAGTGAAAGAGAGTAAATATTCAAAAAACGCTCCTTAAACAAAAATTCAAAAGTGCTACTCAAACTAAACCCAAGAAGGAAGACCCTCAGCCAAGAAGGAAGACATCCACGAAGACACCCTCAGCAAGAAGGAAGACATCCACGTGAGCGTCGATAAATTTTTTTTTTGTTTTATTATTATTATTAAATTAAGCTGGACGACCTAATAAGCGGTTTTTCAAACTTAAAAATGGCTAATAATTTGACAGCAGATATAATTGCAGAATTAATAGCAACCAAAACTAAAGCTTTAGCAGACGAAATTGCAGAATTAAGGTTACAATTAAATAACAACTCCAATTCAGTTCAAGAGTATCAACCTACTCAAATAAATGATTTGATTAAGTGTGATGAGTCATTCGACGTGATCAAATGGTTACCAGAATTTGCAGGTAGTTATGCAGGTTACGTCAGTTGGCGCGAAGCAGCGTGCTCCGCCATGAAGCTTTACAAAGAAGGTAGCCGAAAATATGTAGGTGCCTTGACAATCTTAAGAAACAAAATAACAGGAAAGGCAAATGATACTTTAACTAACCATGGTACGGTACTTAACTTCGATGCAATACTCGCACGATTAGACTTCGCTTATAGTGATAGGCGTCCAATTCATATAATTGAACAAGAACTTAGTGTCTTAAGGCAAGGCAATATGACAGTTCTTGAGTACTACAATTTGGTTAATAAGAAATTAACCCTATTAACTAACAAAACAATTATGACATATGGCAACAAAGCCGATGTTATAAATGAAATGAACTCTAAAAACAGGGAAAGCGCATTACGAATTTTCATTACAGGCCTGAACGGCAATCTTTCTCAAGTTTTGTTTTCTATTAAACCAGAAAACCTTCCAAATGCATTGGCTAAAGCTCAAGAGCTCGAGGCTAACTATCAAAGAGCAAATTTTGCTTACAATTATTATGCTCGCTCTCAGCCAACGAGTAACTCAAATCCTAAGACTCAAAAGAAGTCTGAAAAGCCAGATCAACAACATGATAATAATCTACGTTTCAATCAAGGAAATCAAAATAATTATCAACAAACAAATAGGAACGTTTTGCCCAAGGCAATTCTAACCCACAACCCCCACCGATCCCAATGGAGATCGATAAGTCTTTACAGATCCACAATAAACCGCAAGACAATCGTCACAACTCTCACCCGTTGAACCGGGAGTACACCCAACATTCAACACAGCAACAACCGCAAAAAGCAATGCGCGTAAATAATTTGAATGAAGAACATTTTTTAGAGAAAGAGGGGGAGAGCTCCCCTACATCTTCCGCAGAGACAGAACCTTAGGTACAAGACTTAAGTTATTAATAGACACCGGCGCACCGGCGTGCTATATAAGGAAGGGTATTTATCAGAACCCTGAAGAATTAGTAATTAAGAAAAGGATCAAAACAGTTAATGGGTATAGCATGATAACCCACTTTTATAATATAAATATTTTTGGTAGAACCGAAAGGTTCTATGAAATCGAAAATCTTGAAGCGGATCTATTGGTCGGTTATAATCTTTTAAAAAAGATGAATGCCATTATAGACTTATCAAAAGAGACGTTAGTTTATAATAACCAAATCGAAAAAATTAATTATGAAAGGCCACCTGAAGATACAGTTGGTAATTTACAGTGTTCGGATATAGATCCGAATGTGTTTACTTACTTGGGCTCCCAAAAAGGAAAAAATAGTAGTTTTTTTCCTTTACTCCAAGTGTCCAATATTGAGTCATCAACAAGCGATGACGATAATCCCCGCACTCACGATAATGAAATCGTTAGTAGCCCTAAACGTAGGAGGAAGGTAAAAAAGAGCAGACGTCATAAGTCCTCAGTATCCTCTTCAATCGGTTCTTCTTCACTACACAAACTATATTCTGTGAAACTCACAGACGACTTTCAAAATCTTGAACAACAAATTATTCAAGAAATATCTACCAAGCATTCGCAAATTCAAACGTGCCTTCCCTTTAGAACTGACATTAAAGGAGAAATAAGGACGTTAAGTGATAATGCTATATATAGTAAACAATATCCTTACCCCCATTCAGTTAACAATTTCGTTAACAAAGAAATAAACAGGATGTTGGATGAAAATATTATTAGGCCTTATTATTAGGAATCTTTCAACGGGCAATGGATAATATTTTAAGAGAAAAGATTGGGAAAACATGTCACATATATGTGGACGACATAATCGTTTATTCCGAGACTGCGGAACAACATCTATATGATCTAAAGGAGATCATAGACATACTGTTCGTAGCAAATATGAAAATAAGTATAGAAAAATCTAAGTTCTTCCGGAAGGAAACTGAATTCTTAGGTTATTTAGTATCACATAAGATAATTAAGACCGATCCACAGAAAATAAAAACAATTGTTGAATATCAACATTAGAGAGTTGCGTGGTTTCCTAGGATTAACTGGTTACTATAGAAAATTTTTACTAAACTATGCCTCTATAGCAAAACCACTCACTAAGCTGTTGCAAGGCCATAATGGAATGGTATCCAAACATATGTCAAAAAAAAATAGAAATTACTTTAGATGAGGAAAGCATTTCAGCCTTTGACAATTTAAAATCCCATTTAACTACTCAGGTTGAACTAACTCAACCAGATTATTCAAAAAAGTTTGTCTTAACCACAGACGCGTCCAATGTAGCAATTGGTGCTGTTCTTTCACAAGATAACAAACCAATCACTTTTATTTCGAAAACTCTCAATACAACTGAGCAAAACTATGCCACTAACGAGAGGGAACTTTTTGCCATAGTTTGGGCATTAAAAAATCTTCGAAACTACTTATATAGAGTAGTCAATTTGGAAATCGTTACCGACCACCAACCACTTTCTTTCGCAGTTTCTGCGCGGAATCCCAATTCCAAAATGAAAAGGTGGCACGCATTTATCGAGGAGTATTCTCCGAAGATATTATACAAGCCAGGTAAAACTAATGTTGTCGCAGATGCTTTGTCCAGGTTACAAATGAACAACATCACTGACCAAAATCACATTTCAGGTAGTTCGTCCGACAGCGGAACTGTCCATTCTGCCGAGAATAGTTATGAGGAAATCATAGCAGAAACTAACAAGCCTTTAAATCAGTTCAAGCAACAACTGATTATTTCAAAAAACAAGTTTACCATTCATGAAAAAAATGACAATTTTGATAAAACAAGACACATTATATGTTAGAATACGACACTGTGGACAATTTAGTAACCATATTAAAGGAATTCTTACAGCCTAACACCGTTACAGGAATTCATTGTACCCCCGAGGACTTATATGAAATCCAAACCAAACTTAAAAATACATTTACCAATAAGTTTTTATATACTAAAAAGTTTTTATCCGATGTCATAAATAGGGATGACCAACAAATAATAATAGAAGAAACCCATGCTAGAGCTCATAGAGGGTTCGACGAAAACTTAAAGCAGATTTTAAGGTATTATTACTGGCCTAAATTATATGAAAAGCTCAAAGAACACATTCGTAATAGTAAAGTTTGTAATGAAAATAAATACAATAGACACCCGAAACAAATTCCAATTTCAGAAGCCCCAATTCCAGAAAGAGAAGGCGAACAATTACATATTGACATTTTCTATGCCCAAAAACTAATTTTTTTAACTTGTATTGATGCTTACTCTAAGTATTTAATAGTTAAGGAAATTCAAAATAAATGCAATATGGAATTTAAAATTCTTGAGCTAATTCAACCATTTCCTTTTGCCAAGTCCATAATGATGGACAATGAGCCTAGTTTCTCTTCCGCCCAATTCAAATCAGCAATAGAGCGTGCTGGCTTAACCATTTTTTATGCAGATCCCAGACATAGTCTCACCAATGGCCAAGTAGAAAGAGTACACTCAACATTAATTGAAATTTCACGCTGTATTCAGGAAGAATATAATCTTCTAGACCATAAAGAAATAGTTTATCGCGCTGTCAGAGAATATAATAACACCATACAATCTTCCACACAGAATAAACCCAATGATATTATGTTTAACAAAATTGATCACACCCACTTACCTAACAAATTGAAAACACTTCAAACTAAAATGTTAGAATACCACAATCAAAACAGGACACCAAAAAATTACGAAGTAGGAGACATAATTTATGAAAAGAAACATGGGGAATGTATTGCATGTTACAGAAATAAAATACAACCTAGATATAAAAAACAAACAGTAAAAGAAGATTTAAGAAATAAGATTATCATAAATAATAAGAATCGAATAATTCATAAAGATAACATTAAGTTTTAATCAATTTTTGCATTTTCTTTCTTATTTATGTTTTTAGCATGAACATTTTATATATATTACTTACACCAATATTACTGGGTTCAACAATTTCTAATATTATAAACTACTCGAACGAGGAATATGTCTTACTTGAAGACGCAGACAACATATTTTTATATGAAACTTATGGAGAACTTTTCCACGATAATAACTTAAGTTTTTATAAATATATTATCGAAGAAGAGTTAAAGTACGTGAAGGATAGAAACATCAGTGTAGATTGGGAATTTTATTTGAATTTAAAATTAGCCAGTTCCCTTTTTTCTCAACTTACGCCACATAAAATAATTAAACGAGGTATTAATGAACTAGGAACCATTTTTAAATGGATAACTGGTACGCCATATCACAATGACTTAATCACAATTCAAAACAAAATCAATGACTTGGTCGAAAACAACAATAAACAAAACCAAATCAATTCTGCAACTTTTAAGGAAATTCAAAAAGTAACCAATTTATTAGAAAACTTAAAAATAGATGAAGTATTTGCTATTAAAAAACAGAGATTAAAATTATTGTCATTCGACTTACAAAATCTGCGAGACGCAATATCATTTTCAAAAGCTAATATTTTATATTCAAAAATTCTAAACAACCACGATGTGGCAGATATATTTACTCACGAAAAATATAACATAACTATAATAGACCTAATGGATGTTTCTTTTTTTTCAATTATATCGCACAACGGTTTAATTATATATTACATAAAATATCCCATTGTAAAACATAGTTGTAAGTTTTTTCACGCAAAAGCCATATCTCAAGCAAACGGTAAATTATTATCGATGACAAAGTCGCTAAATGCAACGACACTTATTACCCAATAAAAACTTTCAAAAAAGAATTATACAATAATTTTGGTCAAATTCAAGAAAAAGACAATTGCTTTGTAGATATGCTTAATAAAAAATATGCAGTTTGCAGTATGCAAGAAAATCAAAGAAAGAAACAAACCTGTAGAAATTATTACAGACGGTGCTATTCTAGTATCCGGTTCAAACTATATCAACCACACATTTGTTACAGGCATTTATGTAGTTACTTTTCAAATCATCGTTGATATCAATAATATAACTTATACCAATAATAAACAAAAACTGTTAAACTATATCGAAAACAATAGATTTAAAAATTACCTGATAACAGAATATTTACAAAGTAACAATTCCGAACTTAAATTTCAAAATACAAATATATTATCACAAATTATTATACCACATAAGCATAATCATTTTGAAATAACATTTGTAATAATTTTAATCATGCTTGTATTTTATATGTCAAAGCTTCTGAAGTACCTTTTCCCCAATTTATTTTTGAACATCTTTAACTTCATAAAAGCTAAATATTCTTTAGTTACTAAACGTAACACTATTAAAAAATCAGAAGTTGACCCTGACACTTTAAAATCATTAAGCGATAAAGTGGACCAATTATCAGAAACCCTTTAGAATCGGGGACGATTCATTTTAAGAAAGGGGGGAGTTATCACCCTCAGATACTCAGCGTTCCTTATGTAAATTGTAAACAACTTTTCATAGTCTTTTCGGACTCTTGACAATTCATTCTCAGCTCCTCATATTTCGCTATTTTAAACAATTTCCATTGAGTCACGAGTAACTCTTCTTGGAATTAATAAACCACCCACGCAGCCTTAAAAGCCTAGCGCGCAAAACACTCAATGTTTATTTGTAAACAAACTCTTCTTAAGAATAATAAGCCTAGCGCGCAAAACACCCAATGGTTATTTGTAAACAAATCCTCCTTGGTCCAAACGGCATCACGAGCTTTAAGCTTTAGCTCGATCAGCAGAAGCTTTGACATCTTCAAAGGCTTCTTTTGGCCTCAGAACGATATTGTAACTTTAGTCTTAATTTTGTACTCACAAGAAACGGAGTCGTACTCCACAAATAAAATATATTTTTTTCAAACTCCTAGAAACGGTTTGATTAATTTGCATTTTTAGCGCATACCAAAATTTATTTCATGTACTTCTTGTTGATTTTTTGGCACTAGCCAGAGCTATTCAGTGGCTGAGTGGATTATGTCTCGGACTGTAAGGCCAACAATGTTGACCGTGTTTCGGAGTTCGATTGCCAGATCGGGCTCATATCGATGAGGCTGCGTCGCCACAGTCTTATGATCGCTGTTATGTTCGAGCATTCTAATTGCAAAATATTGAGAGCAAAACAAAATAACAATATCCAATAAGAACCATATTGAACTTGCAAAGTCATAACAGGCAAAATACGGAATGACGACATTGAAGAACGCATTCTTTAATTTTGGCTCGCGTCTTTTTGATGCGTGCTAAATATGTATAATAATAATAGTAAACTTTATTTATAAATAATTAATATTATTTGTAACTATTATAATTTTATTGCATAATATAGTATGAAAACAAAATGAGGAAAAACTATATTTTATTGAAATTTAATTAAATAATTTAATTTGTTTGTAGCTGCTATATTACAGCCCGCTTGACTGCAACTTTTCTTTTAGTTTATTAGAATAAAATAAATAAACAAAAAAAAATAATAAATAATTAATAAATGATAATTGATAATTCGCCCCCCCGCCTCAGCCGGGAATTGAATGAACATACGCACACTCTCTCACAGTCAATTTAATTTGCCGTCTGCCACTCTAACCACTCGGCCATTGTCTCACTCCTTAGCCCATCGGCAAAGCTGCATTGTGAACCAATTCTGTTACCATACAATGCAAATAAAAAGTTTAAAATGCTGTGTGTCTGATGCTAGATTCGAACCTCGGTATGCTTGTGTAAATTAGGTCTGCTAAGTATATATGTTCAAAGTTAGTTTAATTCGTATTAATAGTCCGATTGAAATGAAATTTTCACATAACGCCCATGGCAAGGTATTTGTCATGTAAGATATACAACTTTGGTTGTTGAGCTAATATTGTAGTTGTTAAATAGTTATTATTGATTTACAGAGGCGGAAAGCGGCATGTCCAAATTTTACAAAAACTTTGAGACTGCAATATATATGTATGTTGTCGCAAAATTTGATGACTGTAGCTCTTATAGTTTCTGAGATCCAAGATTTAAGATTTGTTAATACAGACAGACAGACGGTCAGACGGACAGACAGACATGGCTCAATCGACTCGGCTACTGATACTGATTCAGAATATATATAGTTTATGGGGTCGGAGATGCCTCCTTCTGCCTGTTACGCACATTTTCGTTCCGACAAACACAATAGACCATGAATTTTTTTAAAATCCATGGCCTAAAAAATTATTGTTGAAATGTTCTGGTTTATATTTCTTTACTTATTTTGTTTGTCTTTATTGACATCTATTTCTAAGGCTATTGCTTATTCATTCTACTAACGCAAATAAAGATTTTTAGGAAATGTGGTTGGCTCACAATTCGATTTAAAATTCATTATTTAAAAAAAATTCTTCAACCACATTTGTTAGTACAAAGCCTATTGTTTGGTTTAGTAGTGTTCAAGCAGCGGTTTCCCGCATCGGCTTGATGTTAAAATTAATTAATTAAAATAAAGGCAAATTGGGGCATTGGCAATTATGCAGGCCGTTTGACAGTTTTCCGGATAGGGGCTGTTTTAAATTTTTTCCGGCTGACGCTGTTAAAATCCGGACAGATCTATCCGGGAAAAGGCTAAATTGGCAACACTGCTCAGTACAAACAGTGCATAGCATCAAAACTGCTTCAGTCGCACAACGACAGCGGGACGATAAGCATGCGCGTACTTCTTTGAGCTGCGCGATCGTTTCAATGTGTGCGTGTATGTATGCATATGCTGGCGTGTGAATGTATGTGTCAATGGTGAAGTTTGGCAACTTATTATTAAATGGCCTTCGAGAAGTCAATTTTGTCTTTCAGCATCAACACCAAGCAGCCTACAGAACGAGACTTCGCACGTGGCTGTGTGTGCATGCTGGCAAGGGAGTGTTTTTTCGCTGCCGAAACAGTGGTACCACGCGCCCATTCATTGTTATACCCTTCGACCATTGAAAATGGTCAAAAAAGGGTATACTAAATTTGTGCAAATGTATGTAACAGGCAGAAGGAGGTGTGGCAGACCCCATACGGTATATATATTCTTGCTCAGGATCACTAGCCGAGTCGATTGAGTCATGTCCGTCTGTCTGTCTGTGTGAACGCACAGATCTCAGCTATTATAAAAGCTAGAGTTACCAGGAAGACTCCTGTGTACTATAAGCTGATCAAGTTTATTTCAAATGTTAGGTGCCGCGCCCACCGCCCCCGCAAATCAATAATTTAATTTTTGAACTTTATTTGTAAGCGCTATATAAAAGATACATCTTTCTGACTTTAACATATACAAAGCTCATTAAAATATCTACGTATTCTCGAAATTGTAATCCGATCGAACAATAAACACAGAAGTTATTTACGAAAGTATGAGCATAAAACCAAGTGCTTGTATCAGCTAACAGGGGAGGCGGGCTAGCGCAAAGCGCGAGCGCCATCTGTCGGCAATCATTTAAAAGCATAACGCATTTGTATATGTGTATGAATTTAACAAATTAAACTGCACCGGAACATAGGTCGAAGGGTATCCCACTGTCGCGTGCAGCGCGACTGTGGCTTTTTTTTTGTTTTGATTACTTGTTTGTCCTTTTTTTTGATTTATGCCGCGCATCTTGTGGCGTATTTATTAATTTGTTGCTGGTTACCTTATTTCATATTAAATATTTTTTTATTATCTTATCACTAGCAGAAAATTTACAATATACTAATATCTATTATTTTTATTATTATTCACCCTGAACATATAGAGAAACATAAATAGATCATTAAAATCAAATGAAATGCATTTTTATTTATTTCAGTAATTTTGTATTTGTATTATGATACATAAGCTAATTTTGAAACCTGTTAGCAGGTTGCAATTTACAACTGTCTTATCAAATTATTTGTTTTGATTTGGGGTGGGTTTTGCTGCTGATATGCGTTTATATGCGTGTATGCATGCACAAATGTGTGTGCGTGTATGTGCATATGCAGAGAACATTGTTGTTGCCAAAGCAAGTGATTTTGTTTTTGTTTTCGCCGCTCGAATTAGCTCCCGATTATAAAATCAATCGGTTGATGACTTTCGAGTCGACTTGAGATATTCAAATGTGTGTCATTTAAATATTTCCATGTTCCCCACCTAACCTACACACCTAAATTTTATTCTACACATCCCCAACATAATAAATAGTCTAAAACATTGCAATACATAGAAGGACTCAAGACAAAAGCTGCTAGTTTTAAATCTTCGGCATGCCGAGTATAAAAGGGCTATGTCGACTTAGTTTTTGATAGGGCTGCCTCATTACTGAATCTTTGCACCTGTTCACACCTTTTTCTAAGATTTCCTTGGCTTAGCCCATTGGAGGTGTTTTTGTTTTTTCACAGCACTGGTGTGGCTAGCCAATGAAATCGGTAGCCTCGGTGTCTATTTGAAGCATCTGCGCTTATTGTTTTAGAATATCTATTTTCCGCTTGCTTTTTTACCTATCAGTGCATAGCTTTTCTGACAGCCAAATTGTATTTTTGCGGAGGAGGACGAGTATAAAGAAATTCAGAATATGGAGTCGGTGCTCATGGCAATCATGCCGTTCAGAATACCAATCTGAGTACTCATCAACGCATTCAGCTTACGCAATGCACTCATTTAGAATGGTTTTCTTTATTTTTCTTACATAAGGATGATTCTGAAAATATTTGTGAAAAATCCTGTAGTGCAGTTTCATTAAATTAAAGAAACCATCTTGTGGAGCATTAAGTTTAAAATTATTACTAATTGTTTTAAAGTTCTTATCAAACAAAAATAACTCAGACTATTCGCAAATTGCAAGATCGTCCTTCAGTAGTAAACTACATTGATCACAATTATATTTATTTTGTGATTTAAATAGCATATACCCTGTGAAGCATCGCAATGCGTTTTCACTAGCATAGCTAAGAGTTGATTGAATTTCGTCTACCTGGGCTATGTCCATATCTGCATAATTATGTATGTTGAATTCAAAATTATCGCAATCTTCCTGCTCTGGGTCATTCCAAATGTTTGCCAGTTCTTGCTTTGTTTCTTCTATCGTACAACATTTATTCGCAAGTCATCATCAGGTTCACAATTTCCAGTGCTCTTTGTTGAAGTGATGATCTTCATTGACAGCATCTTGGAAAGAATTGCATTAAATTCGAACAGCATGGGATTATTGTTCGTTCCACCTCTGCTTCTTATTAAATAGAATAGGTGCTCCAGAGCATGTTGATTCAGCCGCGATAAATATTGGTAATCACATTCAATCCAAATATCTTGTGCAAGCATTAAGATAGAATTTATTGTATGAATTAAGCCATCAATACAATATACTTTGTTGGATCGAGGCTGACAATTCATTAGATAGTCCATCATTTCAATCATATAGACTTCTATTTCGCTATTTTGTTTTAGTGCTGACTTGAATGGGCTTCGATCATATAAGTTATTGCTGTTTAAGCAATCGAACAACTTATTAATCTTTTCTACGAACTTGGCCGTATAGATTGCAGCATCTTCGCAATCTTTGTATGTCCCATTTAGAATAAGGGTCTTTATTGCAGATGATACGGTGTGGCTAAATACTTGAGTTGCATATTTAACCTTCATTTTTTTAAATGAATTGGGGTGGATGTGCTTTCTTGTGAGCTTTGGGCACAATCTTGCCGAAGTGTTGTTTGTATCAATTTCAAATAGTTTAACTATTATTTTCCATGACACTTTACCATCTGGCGTATCAATCATACCATTCATTAGGGTATTTCTTATTGATTTTATTAGGTGTGGGACATCATAAATTGCAAATATTTTTTTATCATTTAAAAGATAATATGGCGTTTCCTAATTAACTTTATTTTTGGCAAACCCTCCTCTGTTATTTAGTTCCTGATCGCAAGCAATGGATCTTATATTTAGGCCACAATTTTGAGCGACTGTAATATTTTTAATAATCGTCTCTTTTAGTTTAGAGGACAAGAGTGCAGTTGATGATCCAACATAGCTTAATACGAATTTCCAATTATCGTAGAACCCACGAACCATAAAGAACCCACGAACCAAATCTGTTTGCATAAGTCCATGGTTTTTTCACAGCTGTCGTCTGCAAACCCCTCCACTTCGTCATGGTGGGAACTATATTGGAGGTCTTTTCTAATTGATATTTCATCAAATACCAGAACAGCTTGTTTACTTTTATTGTCCATTTTTGAAAATATTGCTTTTATAGCTGTCCATTTCACCAATGAAGACTTTGAAGGAAGATTAAATGAAGAGTATCTCTCATAAAAGAGTAGGCCTTGGCAGAATAAAAGTTTATACTCTGAGCAATAACTTTATCTTCTTCTTTCCACGTCTGCTTTTTTCTTATCAACATTTTGCAAAACATGGTTGAACTTTCAGAAAGTCCTTTGTCAATTGGTGCAAAAGTCAACGGACCTTTCTTGACTCATTGACACGTCGTTCAATATCCATATATTCCACATTTGTTTGAACATCGGGCCTAGGTGCACTTTTGTAAACAGGAATTAGTTGGAGTTTACTATCATATTCAAATTTAGAATTGGCTCTTCTACCAAATCCAGAGTCGGTGTAGCCCCTTTCTTTAGTTGTTTCCCACCTAAATACTTATATTCAAAATGTAAATTGCAAATAACTGCTTTGTCAATATTGACATCACTTGCAATTTTCATTTTGAGACCCACGATTCACGTGCAATTAATTCTTTCGGAAACTTAAACAGACGGACAGGGGAAAGGTCGGTGCTATCTCTACAGCAACGCCGGCAGGAACTAATTACACATTGTACCCCAGAGGTTCTAGAATCTTAATTTTTTGTTGCTGTCATTTTAGTATTAAAAAATACTTATTTAATCGCATGTTCGACCAGTCCAACGATGGTAAGTCTGCCAAGTGAATTTTTTGTGCAAAAGTGCATAAAATAAGTGGCAATACATCAAATTTGTTTGACCACCTAAAAAGGCTGCACCCTGGAATTAACTTGGACGATATCCCACAGAAATCGCATTCAATTGTGCGCTTTACAACAAATACCTACGCTTCGTCCTCAGAAAGGAAAAACTGTTACACTTTTTAGAAAATAAAGCACTATCGTGATACTATCGAATATTTCATTAAAAACCATCGGAAATATAGAATGTTTCCCAGCTCTAATTCACACGCCAGCATGTACATACATACACGCACACATTGAAACGATCGCACAGCGCAAAGAAGTACGCGCATGCTTATCGTTGTGCGACTGAAGCAGTTTTGATGCTATGCCAGTGTTGCCAACAGCTTGGCTAGGAAAAAGCCCAGGTGATCTAAACAAATAGGACAGAAAAAGGACAAACAAAAAAATAGGACAGACTATTTTTCAACCATTTTTACGTCAATTTAATATTTTTTCGGTTCTCAACTGTCAAAAAAAATATAGAAATAGCTCAAAGATAAAAAGGGCAAAAATAAAACAAGACACAGTTTAAATTTTAAGCAAATTTTATATATTGTTGTTTTCCGCCAAAGTGGTTGACTCACAATTCGTTCAGGTGCCCAACACAATTTGTGGCAGCGTGCTAAGCAACAAACATTGCCAGTGTAGCTTCCTGACAACCTAATTCTTTGGCTACTGTAGGCTTGAAATTAAGTTTGTTTGTTTGCTCAAAAGGCCCCGTATTCTGCACATGTTTTTTTGTAGTCATATGCGCACGGATGTTATTATTTTTGGGATTCAGACTGCATTTGCAGTATTTGCAATATGCCTTGAAGATGCGGCCATGCATCTCGAAAATTTTCTTATAAACTTCTTTTGGCATTGGTACATCCCAAAATGTTCACGAAAAGTAGCGCGATATGCTTTTATATCGATTATACCATTAAGCATCGAACATATAGATTACTCTAACAGCGGAATCTACTCATTTGATGCAATGCGGAGATGGGGACCCCGAACACGAAGTGTTTCGCGAGTGAGCGATTGGTTCTCTTCGTTAGAAACCAGTGTTGCCAACAGCTTGGCTCTGAAAAAGGACAGATGAGCTAAAAAAAAAAGGACAGAAAAAGGACAAAAATAAAAAAAACAGGACAAAAAAAAGGACAGATTATTTTTCAACCATTTATACGTTAATTTAATATTTTTTCGGTGCTCAACTGTCTAAAAATCATAAAAATAGCTCATATATGAAAACGGGAAAAAATAAAACAATACAAATTTTAAATTTTAGCAACTTTTATAAATTTTTAAAGGACAATTCTTTGAGAACTTCGTCAACTATATCATCTCCACAAATATTTGAATTTAGACTTCCATAAGATGCACTGTTTCCTATCATATTGTAAAATTTTACAGGGAGTTTGTAGTCGTGGCAACATGCACCTTGCCGGCGTAGCCCAAACCTGAGAAAGACGAATTTTATCAATATGCGTATAATTTAAAAAAAAGACAATTTATTTCCCTGATAGATAGAATAGCCTTTTAAGTTTCTATCTGCATCTATCTGCGCAATTTGGTTTTTACCACGGATCTGATCAATTTTGGGATTTGCAGTATTTGCAATATGCCTTATCAGGATCTTTCCCATCGCGACAAATCCACTGTTGAAGATCCGGCTGTTTTAGCCATGCGTCTCGAAACTTTTGTTTGTAAACTTCTTTTGGCATTTTTACATCACAAAATGTTCACGAAAAGTAACGCGATATATCGATTATAAGCCATTTCAACAGGGTTGTATTTTTAATAAATGCTCATATTGATTTTAAATATATACCAATTTGAATGATTTTGTAACAATTTAATCAGAATCAATAAAGGATAGAAAAAGGACAAACCAAAAAAAAACAGGACAGTTTTCCGGATAGGGGCTGTTTTCAATATTTTCCGGATGACGCTGTTAAAATCCGGACAGATCTATCCGGAAAAAGGCTAAATTGGCAACACTGTTAGAAACGCACATCGGCATCAAGTCAGTCGCACAACGACAGCGAAACGAAGTAAATGTATGCGTTGCATGTGAAGTTTGGCAATAGGCAATTGCTTCGCCTGCGAAAAGTCAAAATTTTGTGTTTCAGATTCGAGACCAAGCAGCCTAGCCCGAGAATGAGTTTGCATATGTGTGTGTCTGTGTGCCAGGGGGTATTTTGTTGTTGCCAAAGCATTGATAGGCACGCCCCCATTCATTGTTTTGTTTTGATTACGTGTTTGTCCTTTGTTTTGATTTTGAAGATTTAATTTCTACAATATTTTTCATTTGTTTTAATATAACTTATTTCATATGCTTTTTTAATGTTGTTATAATTTTTTCACCTGGAGAATAATATGCAATATACAAATATTTATTATCTTAAATATTTAATATATATTAATTTTCTCTCTTTTAGAAATATGTATATTAAGAAAACATAAATAAATTATATAATTTAAAATAAAAATTATTCGAACTTAAATACATTTCTATTATTATTTTTGAAAATTTATTTTTGTAATATGATATATATAAAAATTTGAGATCTGTTAGATAAATAGGTTGCAATTTACAACTACTATTTGTCTTATAAAATTATTTGTTTTGATTTAGGGTGGGTTTATATGTATGTTTGTACATGCATGTATGCCAAAGCAACCCTCTAGTACGGCCGACCGACCCATCGTCAACGCTGCGTTGACGATTTTGTGACTGTCGTCGCGCGCGCGATTTTATTTTTTCAAACATTTTTTTGCCTGCGGCGCTTTACTTCCCAATATTAAATATTCTTTGTTTGCCGCACACATATGAAATTCTGAAATCATATTGACCTATTAAATATTTTCGTTGGCGCCAGTCTGCCGACCAACGAGTTCTAGTTGCAGACGCCGAAATTCTCACCCATTATGCAACTCATAAAATAAAACATTATTGTGCCTAAATAACATTTCGTTTGAAATAAATCGCTTGCGGGACACAGTGCGCATCGTTGTGACGTTTTACTGAGAACTGGCCAACAACAAAATACATGCAAAATTTAATTATTTTCTAAATTCAATTAAAAAAAAACTAGAAGAGTCCGAGACTTCTGTCATTCACCTAAATTCATCATAAATATAGCCCTACCTGTACAAACAATTTAAAAAGAATCGCTGCTGAGGGCACATATTTAATAATTACCATAATAATAACCAGTAAGAAAAGCAACAGTC
This sequence comes from Zaprionus camerounensis, assembly GCA_018904165.1. Lineage (NCBI taxonomy): Eukaryota > Metazoa > Arthropoda > Insecta > Diptera > Drosophilidae > Zaprionus > Zaprionus camerounensis. The sequence continues at coordinate 367,374 of JAEIFS010000354.1, forward strand.
GCGCGGCACGCGACAGTGGAATACCCTTCGACCTACATATGTTCCTATGTATGTACACATATCCATATGCACATGCTTTATTATTTATTTTTATTCTCATACTGTCTTAAATAACTAATGTATGTGTTTATTGTCCGGTCGTATTGTAATTTGGAGAATACGTAGATAATTATTCAGCTTAGTATATATTAAAGTTATTATTGATTTGCGGGGGCGGTGGGCGTGGCACATAACATTTGAAATAAATTTGATCAGCTTATAGTACACAGGAGTCTTCCTGCCAAATTTGGTAACTCTAGCTTTTATAATAATTCGGAAGGTTAAAAAACATATAGAAACATATATCGCATGACCCGATCATGACCCCCATTAATTTTTGGGGCTACAAAAATTGTTCGAGTTTTTTGAGGTTAACTCGAAACTTAGACGTTTAATGCATATATCGCATGCCCAGATCAAGATTCTATATCTTTTTGGGGCTATTCTAAGGTTTTGCAGTTTTGTGAGGTTATGTGGAAGTCCAGACGTGATGGCGAAATTCTGACATCGGATTCTGATTCAGCGATCGAAAATACATCTAACTGCATATGCTACATATCCAGATCATGAAACTTTTTTTTTTTTGTGGGGCTGTGTTATTATCAACTTCATCATGCAAAGCGACAATGCCAGTATATAGTAAAAATTGACGGAACTCAGTAGCCTTCCAATGCGGCAGTTCATTTAGTACTTGCGGTTTGCGTACAATTTGTTGGAAATATTTAGTTTATTGAGATCAGAAATTTTTTTTTAGCCATATTATTTTGAAGTCGAGTCAAATATTTTCTCATTACACCTAGTTCAACTAGGTGCATGCAATCTAGGGGTATCTGGATTACCATACAAACACTAATTTTTTCGAAGGCGCACTCTTCCGCTAAATATTCCCTAGTGTGATGTCCAGGGAATGTCCTATTCGTGAAATCGTCGTATGTCAACAAAACCCCGACTGTGTGCTGTAAGTTAATGTCGAATTTATTTTTTAGCTACCTGAGTAGATTTCGCGCACCCATGGCGAGATGTATGCCCAGAAGTACCACTTATATAAGCTCTAGCAGGCGCATCACACACAATAGCCCGAAGTTGAACCGAAATATTATGTCCGTCCACTATTAAAACGCTTTTTACAACGTCGGACACCTCTGAGCAAAAGTCGCCAAGAAACTCATTACAATTTCCCGGCTAACTTTTCCCTAGAAAAACACCGACCGGAAAAATTGGTACATCTCTAACATTACTCAAACGGATTAAAATTGGCCACAATTGATTCTTAGAGCTTTTGAATAATGGTAATCCATCAATATTAATATCTAAGCTCAAGCTGCTTGGCAATTTTATTCCTGCATTCAGTAAGTTGATTTTCCAGGCCCAGATTTAAATATGAGCCACCACTAATGTAGGATATTGTCGGTTTCACATTACAGACAAACTTGTAAAAACCACCTACATTCAAATTTTCACCCCGTAAAATTCTAACATGGTCAATGGCGCAATCGCGTCTCGGCTTATATTTTAAAAACCAATTACGCAACTTGTCAGTCAAACTAATATTCTCCTCATTAGAAATAATGTCCGGTATGTCAAAGTCCGCGGCGTCTTGCATTTCATTTATACTTACATTTCAGGCGCGCGCACTTTTTTCATCTGCTCTGCCTGATTTTCGTTGCCCAAGAATTGTTGCAAGCGCTTCCTCTCTGCCGCTTTCAATCGCCGCATTTGCCGTTCTTCAACCATTTTAATTTATATTTTTATTATTTATTATTTTTTATAATTTATATTTTAAATGACAATAATAATAATAATAATTATGATGTATTACGTTTAACGTAGTTGCTCACTGCTTCAATTTTCACTCGTTTATGTGACGCGTACCAAAAATTGCAACCGAAACAAAGCAAAGACACAAAAGACATAAGCATAATCGCCGATTAGAACATGCATTTTTTGTTTCAATTTCTTTTCTCTTTTCTTTTGCGCGACGCTTGTATACCCTTCCCAATGTGGAACGAATTTTACAGAACAATTTTTTTTTCTTTACGAATTTGCTTCACCAAACTAAGGAATATTTATTTTATTCAGTCACTCATAGCAACTATATTAATATAGTATGTGAGCATTGCAATGCATTTCACTGGTATGCTGTGAAATATTTTGCAGTTAGGGTGTTCGAAGATTACTGTACCCCTTTTTTAAAATTCATTTTCTATTCCTTGCACATCCCTATAGTTCTGGCGACTAGTTCGTAGCTAGTGAAATAAGTACTTACTAAGGGACTACCCCTACTTACTTTACACACCCTAAGCAATGTATTTTTTCATTTCGTGTTTTGTATGAAATGTCCCCAAATAGGGTCAATCGCCACCACATCGTTTACCAGTAAGTAGAGAATAGGGTACCCATGATTGGAGTACTTATGTAGGTACTAGAATTGACTACCCCTGATTAGAGTACTTATGTAGGTACCCATGAATGGGCTAGTGAAAGAAGTACCTACAAAAGGAGTAGTACAGAAGTTACCCGTGAATAGGTAGGTCAAAAGAGTACCCATGACTAGAGTACTTATCTATATACCCATGAATAGGTGGGTGGGAAGAGTACTCATAGATAAAATGCATTTAAATAATAATTTATATATTAAATATTGTGTTTTTTATTTTAAAATTCAGCAAGAAGTTATACACTGCCTGCAGATGGCGCTGCCAGAGGAAGTGTGTGCTGTGTGTGATATATCGTCAGCGACATCCAACGTCTGTCGTTCGAAACAGCCGGATTATCCAAATTTTCTATTTTTGAAGTCGTCTGTTAATAATTTCCCACTTTCAGTTTTGTTAGCTCTTGCTGGCTTATCACAATCTTTGGCTCTAAGTTCCATTTTGATACACTTTTCGTCGGTCTTATTTCCAGCTAAGAGTTTCTTTTTCAATTCGCCTATTAATTTGCTAAGAAATTCATCACAGTTCTACGGAATAGATTATCCAAAATAATTTCCAATTGGCAATGAATTCTTAACATTTGTCTAAAATTATGTTATCATTAACAAAGCAAAACAATTTCAGCATGACAATTGTTTTTGTAATTGTCAAAGCCAACCAAGACAAAAATGAACATTATCGAAAATATAGTGAGAAATTGAACACGAAAAAAGCGACTAAAAGTAGGCGTTCAACTTCGTTGATACTTAGGTGGTTCTGCGTTCGCTTACACTAGGGTGACTAGGGTAACTACCCCTGTAGGGAGTAGTCGGGTATGTTGTTTAAATATTGCTAAACTTACACCAGAAAGCGACGAAAAGTAGGCGTTAAAATTCGATTGACACTTAGTGGCTCGGTGTTCGTTTACTAAAGGGTGAATAGGGTAACTACCCATGTAGGAAGTAGTCGAATAAGTAGTTTATGTATGGCTTATCGACACCCCTAGAACGACTGGGATGCTATGGAACAGAAAACTAATTTGAGCGTCCGTCTCTCTCTGTCACTCTGTTCAGCATTCGGACTCAATCGTTTGTGACAAGACGCATCGCCGTAAATACGCCAACGCTGCGTTGACGAAAGTACAACGACTACCGCCAGCCGTACTAGCGGGAAGTGACTGTCACGCGGCTTTCGTGTTGTTTTTGTTTTTCTATGATCTCTTGGTTTGTTTTGATTATGCAATTTGCATTTTCCTATGCATCGATTTGACCGCGCCTTTGCACATAAGCACATTTACGCGCTTTTTTTGTTCTTTTTCACTTGATTGCAAGCGAGACGCTAGCGTTTAATTTTGGTGAGAAAGAATTTTTGCATTTTGACAGATTTAAACAGTATTTTTAAATACTATAATGGAAAAAAGATATCTAAAGATAATAGGAAGAGTGGGTTACATTGCATAATTAATTCATGTCTCCGTGGTAAAAGAGATAGCAGTGAACTCTTTCCCGTCCGTCTGTTTAGATTTCCGAAAAAAGAAGTGGTCCATCAGGAGTGGATCTCCAAATGTAATTTGCAAACGGATGTCAATGTTGACAATGCCTTAATTTGCAGTCTTCATTTTGAACACAAATACTTAGGTGTCCAAAAATAAAAGTTAGGGGCTACGCCGACTCTGCGTTTGGTAGAAGAGCCATCATTAAATTTGTTTATGGATAATAACAACATAAACATGTATGAGTTTACCGATGAAATTGGTGAACAAATACCAAATTTTAAAACTGCACCCAAGAAATATAAACTGCCGAGCACACATTTTATTAATATTGAAATGGAAAAACCATTAGAAAATGATGTGTATTACAGGAATAAATATTGGGCAGCTGCTAAAGATCTTAATGATACAAAAAAGAAGATAAAAATGTATCAGAAAAAGATTGGACAGTTACAAATGTCTATACGCAACCAAAGATTGGCAAAAATCAAATATTTAAAACAAAAGAAAGAAAACACTCTATGTCCTATTCTTGAAAAAAAAGGTCTTTCTCAGAGTGCAAACACGTTTTGCGAAATGCTAATAAGAAACAAGCAATCGTGGAAAAAGGAAGATAAAGTTATTGCTCAAAGCATCAACTTTTATTCTTCAAAGGCCTATTCTTTTATGAGAGATGATCTACATTTAAATCTTCCTTCAAAAGCTTCATTGGTGAGATGGGCTCCAATTAAAAATTTAACACCGGCACTCAATGAAGGTGTTCTTACAATTTTGAAAGAAATATTTTAAAAAATGGAGGCTAAGAGGAAAGAAGCCGTTTTATTATTTGATGAAATATCAATAAGAAAAGGACTGCCATATAGCTTCCACCATGACGAAGTGGAGGGGTTTGAAGACGATGGCTGTGAAAAATCAATGCAATTATGCAAACAGATTTTCGTTTTTATGGTTCGTGGACTCTACGATAATTGGAAATTCATATTGAGCTATGTATTATCATCGACTGCACTCTCGTCGTTAAAAATAAAGGAGACCATTACTCAGAATATTAGAGCCGCTCGGTACTGTGGACTTAATATTAGATCCATTGTTTGCGATCAAGGGTCAAATAACAGATCAGCGTTTGCAAACAACAACGTGAATTTGGAAACGCCATATTATATTGTAGATAATCAAAAAATGGCGTGGCCTGTGACCTGTCTTCGTTAAAAACATTTTTAGCTGACTCAAGGTCAATATCGGTTCGATTTCTGCATCATAGCTTATCTAGCCGATATTTTTGCCAAACACAACAAGAACACTTGTCAAAAGACAAGGAGCGGGCTTGAATGTACAATTGTTTCTGCGAGGACAATACTCTACACCAATAGAGCGTTATGCACCTTTTAACTAAGGTAACCTGCAATCAGGAATTCTCGCAGAAGAATTTAATGCAGTACTAAGTCCAAACACAACACAAAGAGACAAGCTTGGTTTATAGAATCAGTTTCTACCTCGGCACCACTAAAATTCCCAACGAGTTCTAGCAGTGAGGAGATGAAGCTGCCTTCGATCACCAAGTTAGTTAGCGATGAATGCTGATGATCGAAGTTGGCTACTTCGTGAAACAATTGTACATTTAAGCCCGCTCCTTGTCTTTTGACAAGTGTTCTTGTTGTGTTTGGCAAAAATATCAGCTAGATAAGCTATGATGCAGAAATCGAACCGATATTGACCTTGAGTCAGCTAAAAATGTGTTTAATCAAGAAAAATATTTACAATTTATGCTGTTCTACATCTTATAAAATCAATTAGAAATACCTTAATGAATGGTATGATTGATACGCCAGATGGCAAAGTGTCATGGAAAATAATAGTTAAACTATTTGAAATTGATACAAACAACACTTCGGCAAGATTGTGCCCAAAGCTCACAAGAAAGCACATCCACCCCAATTCATTTAAAAAAATGAAGGTTAAATATGCAACTCAAGTATTTAGCCACCGTATCATCTGCAATAAAGACCCTTATTCTAAATGGGACATACAAAGATTGCGAAGATGCTGCAATCTATACGGCCAAGTTCGTAGAAAAGATTAATAAGTTGTTCGATTGCTTAAACAGCAATAACTTATATGATCGAAGCCCATTCAAGTCAGCACTAAAACAAAATAGCGAAATAGAAGTCTATATGATTGAAATGAAGGACTATCTAATGAATTGTCAGCCTCGATCCAACAAAGTATATTGTATTGATGGCTTAATTCATACAATAAATTCTATCTTAATGCTTGCACAAGATATTTGGATTGAATGTGATTACCAATATTTATCGCGGCTGAATCAACATGCTCTGGAGCACCTATTCTATTTAATAAGAAGCAGAGGTGGAACGAACAATAATCCCATGCTGTTCGAATTTAATGCAATTCTTTCCAAGATGCTGTCAATGAAGATCATCACTTCAACAAAGAGCACTGGAAATTGTGAACCTGATGATGACTTGCGAATAAATGTTGTACGATAGAAGAAACAAAGCAAGAACTGGCAAACATTTGGAATGACCCAGAGCAGGAAGATTGCGATAATTTTGAATTCAACATACATAATTATGCAGATATGGACATAGCCCAGGTAGACGAAATTCAATCAACTCTTAGCTATGCTAGTGAAAACGCATTGCGATGCTTCACAGGGTATATGCTATTTAAATCACAAAATAAATATAATTGTGATCAATGTAGTTTACTACTGAAGGACGATCTTGCAATTTGCGAATAGTCTGAGTTATTTTTGTTTGATAAGAACTTTAAAACAATTAGTAATAATTTTAAACTTAATGCTCCACAAGATGGTTTCTTTAATTTAATGAAACTGCACTACAGGATTTTTCACAAATATTTTCAGAATCATCCTTATGTAAGAAAAATAAAGAAAACCATTCTAAATGAGTGCATTGCGTAAGCTGAATGCGTTGATGAGTACTCAGATTGGTATTCTGAACGGCATGATTGCCATGAGCACCGACTCCATATTCTGAATTTCTTTATACTCGTCCTCCTCCGCAAAAATACAATTTGGCTGTCAGAAAAGCTATGCACTGATAGGTAAAAAAGCAAGCGGAAAATAGATATTCTAAAACAATAAGCGCAGATGCTTCAAATAGACACCGAGGCTACCGATTTCATTGGCTAGCCACACCAGTGCTGTGAAAAAACAAAAACACCTCCAATGGGCTAAGCCAAGGAAATCTTAGAAAAAGGTGTGAACAGGTGCAAAGATTCAGTAATGAGGCAGCCCTATCAAAAACTAAGTCGACATAGCCCTTTTATACTCGGCATGCCGAAGATTTAAAACTAGCAGCTTTTGTCTTGAGTCCTTCTATGTATTGCAATGTTTTAGACTATTTATTATGTTGGGGATGTGTAGAATAAAATTTAGGTGTGTAGGTTAGGTGGGGAACATGAAAATATTTAAATGAAACAGATTTGAATATCTCAAGTCGACTCGAAAGTCATCAATGATGGCCTCCCCGTAGTGTTCCTTGGATACCGATTCATTTTATAATCGGGAGCTAATTCGAGCGGCGAAAACAAAAACAAAATCACTTGCTTTGGCAACAACAACGTTCTCTGCATATGCACATACACACACACACATTTGTGCACGTATAAAACACATATCAGCAGCGAAACCCACCCCAAATCAAAACAAATAATTTGATAAGACAAGTTGTAAATTGCAACCTGCTAACAGGTTTCAAAATTACCTTATGTATCATAATATAAATTATCTATTAATGTTTCTTTATATGATTAGGGGGAAAAATAATAATTGCTTTAAATATACATATGTAAGATATTAAAATTACTATGTATATTGTAAATTTTTCTGTTAGTGATAAAATAATAAAAAATATTTAATATGAAAAACGGCATAAATCAAAACAAAGGACAAACAAGTAATCAAAACAAAACAATGAATGGGCGCGTGCCTATCAATGCTTTGGCAACAACAAAATACCCCCTGGCACACAGACACACACATATGCAAACTCATTCTCGGGCTAGGCTGCTTGGTCTCGAATCTGAAACACAAAATTTTGACTTTTCGCAGGCGAAGCAATTGCCTATTGCCAAACTTCACATGCAACGCATACATTTACTTCGTTTCGCTGTCGTTGTGCGACTGACTTGATGCCGATGTGCGTTTCTAACAGTGTTGCCAATTTAGCCTTTTTCCGGATAGATCTGTCCGGATTTTAACAGCGTCATCCGGAAAATATTGAAAACAGCCCCTATCCGGAAAACTGTCCTGTTTTTTTTTGGTTTGTCCTTTTTCTATCCTTTATTGATTCTGATTAAATTGTTACAAAATCATTCAAATTGGTATATATTTAAAATCAATATGAGCATTTATTAAAAATACAACCCTGTTGAAATGGCTTATAATCGATATATCGCGTTACTTTTCGTGAACATTTTGTGATGTAAAAATGCCAAAAGAAGTTTACAAACAAAAGTTTCGAGACGCATGGCTAAAACAGCCGGATCTTCAACAGTGGATTTGTCGCGATGGGAAAGATCCTGATAAGGCATATTGCAAATACTGCAAATCCCAAAATTGATCAGATCCGTGGTCAAAACCAAATTGCGCAGATAGATGCAGATAGAAACTTAAAAGGCTATTCTATCTATCAGGGAAATAAATTGTCTTTTTTTTAAATTATACGCATATTGATAAAATTCGTCTTTCTCAGGTTTGGGCTACGCCGGCAAGGTGCATGTTGCCACGACTACAAACTCCCTGTAAAATTTTACAATATGATAGGAAACAGTGCATCTTATGGAAGTCTAAATTCAAATATTTGTGGAGATGATATAGTTGACGAAGTTCTCAAAGAATTGTCCTTTAAAAATTTATAAAAGTTGCTAAAATTTAAAATTTGTATTGTTTTATTTTTTCCCGTTTTCATATATGAGCTATTTTTATGATTTTTAGACAGTTGAGCACCGAAAAAATATTAGATTAACGTATAAATGGTTGAAAAATAATCTGTCCTTTTTTTGGTCCTGTTTTTTTTATTTTTGTCCTTTTTCTGTCCTTTTTTTTTAGCTCATCTGTCCTTTTTCAGAGCCAAGCTGTTGGCAACACTGTCAACCAGTCGCACAACGACAGCGAAACGATGAGCATGGGCGTATTTCTTTGCGCTAGCCATCGTTTCGATGTATGTGTGCCATGTATGCACAAGCTCGCATATGAATGTATGCGTTGCTTGTGAAGTTTGTCAACAGGCAAATGCTTCGGCCAGCGCGCTGGCAGCCTGAAGTCAATTATCTGTTTCGGCGTTGAGAGCCAAGAGATATCGGAGTCCGTTGGCAAGACTCATTCATCTCCACCTCCTGTGCCTCTCTGATGGCGGCCTTGCGTTTCCTCGACATTTCGACTGCCTTCTTTTAGTGTCCGTTTTTCACTGACTCGAATTTGATGCTAGCACAATGCCTACACACCGTTTTTGGCACGCGTCTTCTTGACGCCAGTTAGCCACTACGCAATAATTGCAATTATTGCATCATCCATTCGGACACACACTATATTTGTCTCGCTCTAACGCAGCGTCAGACCGAGGCTACGCAGAACAGTCAATTCTGTTGGGCTTGTGGATCGTGTGCAAGAGAAGGCACAAGTGGGAAGAGGATGGATGAGAATAGATAATCTTCCTATCTTTGTCACTTGTTCTTTATTAGTGATGACATTCATTACAAAATAATAAGTGATGATACTAAACAACTAGGAATTAAACAAATAATATCGATGCGACATATACATATGCACATGCTTTACAATTATTCCCAACAGATGGCGCTCGCTCCGCACTCGCCCGCCTCTCTTGTTAACTGACAGAAGCATTTGGTTTTATGCTCATACTTTATTAGATAACTTCTGTGTTTATTATCCGATCGGATTGCAATTTCGAGAATACGTAGATAATTCATTCAGCTTAGTACATGTTAAAGTCAGAAAATTAAATTATTGATTTTCGGGGGCGGTGGGTGTAACACCTAACATTTGAAATAAACTTTTTTACAATTTTTTACAGGTAGGGCTATATTTATGATGAATTTAGGTGAAAGAATTAAGTCTCGGACTCTTTTTTTTTAATTGAATTTAGAAAATAATTAAATTTTGCATGTATTTTGTTGTTGGCCACTTCTCAGTAAAACGTCACAACGATGCGCACTGTATCCCGCAAGCGATTTATTTCAAACGAAATGTTATTTAGGCACAACAATGTTTTATTTTATGAGTTGCATAATGGGTGAGAATTACGGCGCCTGCAATTAGAACTCGTTGTTCGGCAGACTGGCGCCAACGAAGATGTTTAATAGCTCAATATGCTCTCAGATGTAATAAACTGGGTGTTCAAGTTCATGAACGCGAGGTTCACAAGTCAGATGGATACAGCGATTGGAATCCTCTGGTTCCCTAAGCTCGTTCGGGGTGGGGTGGGTTGTTGCTGATCATCGACTCCAGTACATAAAATTTATTTAGGATTCCTCTGAAACTACTCGAATGGAGCTAAACTCCAAAAATTATATCAAACCAAGACCAAAAGTACCAAAAAATATATGAAGGCTTTTACAAAGAGACATCTAGTGAAGAGCGGCGTCTGAGGTGATGTTCGACGCTCGCAGTCTGTACCCTACCCAACCATGATACTCAGCGCGAGGCAGTAAGAGAGTATCCCAATAACAGAAGTGTCTATCTATTCATTATACCATGTCTTCAGGAATTAGTAAGGCAATTAAGGATTCATTATATATCTTATATTTTATTTCTTAATTCATAACAATTTATTTCGGCATGTTGCATTCGTTTCTATAAGCAAACAATGGTATTTCATGATCTGAGGTAAAACTATACTGAAACTTCCAGCAGAAGGCGAGGCTATATATGTTTTATCAAAGCGTACTTATTTTATTGTCCTCTGGTGTCGCAACAGAAGGCTAATAGTATTAATAACTAACAAAATATATTTTATTTAGTCTACCGGTGTACCAGAACTAATCGCAGGAATATTTAATTTACTTTTCTTAAGTTTGTGTAGGCTAGTGTAGTTAAGCCGATCATTGAACCAGCGCGACAGCTGATCATGCTTGCGTGAGCTTTCGTTTGCAATATGTATGTACTTATGCAGGTGCAGTGATATATGTATGTATGTATGCTTGTTCGCAAACACTGAGTTTAGCAGAGATTTAGAAATAATAATTTTTAATGAATGTTATTGTAAATATATGGTAGGCAATGTATTAGTCATATGTATACAAACATATATCTCACTATATACAGATATATATAAATAATTATATATATATATATAAAGAGAGATATATATATCTATGCATATATAAAAGGGAATATTTAGTCGGGTTTAATATTGTTTTGTTCTTTGATATAAGTTACATTAAATACGTTAATATGGAAATAAGAAAAGAACTATTGATTTTAATTTGCAGGCAAAGCAGACAATTCAATGTCAGTATGTATATACAGCTCAAGCTTTAGTATGTATGTATGTAGGTATGTCTATATTTACACTAGCATAGGCGGCAGCATAAATACATACCTATGCACACACAACCACTGAGCCGGCGGTAAAGCTTTGCCGCTGCACATGCGCGCATGCATATATACGTACGATATATGTTTACTTGCCGAAGAATTAAAACAATTAAAACGAAATGACCATAGCAGAACAATGAAATTTTAGCAATATAAAAAAACTACTTGTTTATGTTTCACTTACATGAATCTCCACGATGAAAGGCCTTCCAACGATGTAGATGTGTGTGTATGTTGGTGTGTTTGTATGTTTCTTGATGTAAATTTTTAAACACTTTTAATATTGGTTAAATTTTCTTTGTTTTTTTTGCATATGCTTTCGTTTTAGGGGTCAAATTGTATTATTTCGGGAACTGGCAATAAAGCTACGTTATTATTTTTCAACAATTGATCTGTGATCAGATCGAAATTAACATTTGCGAATTCACTACTTTACATACACCGCAAGCATAACATTTTTTGCAACGAATTTTGCAACTATAAACATTTCACTGATTTGGCTTTACACTATTATATTCTATTCACTGCTTGTGGCATGTTTTAACCGGAGGATATAAATCCAAAAAAATATATAAAAAATATACAATAGAAATACACAGACCGAGTGTAAGCAAAGAAAATTAACAACTAAAACTAGAGATAAGCCGATGCTAGAAAGCTTTCTAGTGGCTGCGCAGCTGCACTTGCGCTGCAAGGGGGGGTGAGGCACGGTAAAGCTCGATCCCAGTGTAGAGAGAGGCGATGCACACGTAGAAAGGTGTCCAACGATGGATGGTTCTGCCGCAACAGACTTCCAAGGTGGGAATTTCGGCAAATCAACCAATGTTTGGTAGAACAGAACTTGGCGACAGTGCGGAGCGATCCAAGCGAACTTTTCGAATCGTTCAACTATCCAATTTCTTTTTGACAGCCCACACCTATGGCAAGCAGAAGCCTCTGCATAAAGGTGGGCTACAAAAGTCGTAGACTGGTGCAGGCTGGGTAACTGGTACTTGCGTCAACCAGGTTATCTTTTCTTGTGCTGAGCACAAAGAAAGCAATAATAGGCTCTTAACCTGCTCGGGAAGGCTGATGTCTCCAGATTTCTCTTGCAGAAAAATGGGCGTGGCAAATGGGGTTATGTCTTCGGTGTCTTAAATGGTGGTTTTTTTCCGGTTTTTTTGGCATTTAAATGCACCGACACGAATTTAATTGAGCTGCATATATGTGCACTATATGCAGCTGTATTATCTTCTACAGACTTTACGAAATGTGACGCACGAATATATACTCGACACGTGTAGCAAACGCAGCGCTAACCGACGTGGAGTGGACACTTAGAGTTTCGACCGATCAGAAAGAGGGCAAATAGAGAAGGGGAGCTGCATTTATAGACCAGGCTCTCTGCAAAGAAGAGCTTTTTCTATGATTCAGCACCTACAATGATGCATCTGAGCGGAACATGACCCTTAAGCCTATGCTTGAAAGCTTTGACATGTAATTCGAATTGGCGGAGGCTGGTTCGAAACTAGGGGATCAGTACGCACGGCAACAGCAAACATCATCGAACATGTTCGACGCAACAAGTTTGATGCGATCTTGCTAGTGTGTTGTATGGACATAATTATGTTGCTAAGCCAGGTTGAGGACTTAGATAATAACATCAACAATATTTTTATCGCTACAAAAATCGATGCGATAAAACGACAAATTTCGACATTCGTTTCAATGGTGCAACTGCGACCATTACACCACCCGATAATCTGACACCGTCAGACGGAAAGATTAGCGGGAAATCAGCTACGAAGATCTTTAGCATGATAAGTACCGATATCTTTTCCTTGCAAGTCTTCTAATTGGTAATAACAGTTACCAAGCTTTCTTGCAATGCGACATTTTACAAATTGTGGGCCAAGTTTTGCATTGAAATTATGCGTGAACTTGCTGAGTGCGAAATTTCGACGAAAGACTTCCTGGCCTTCTTTAAAAGACACAGGTCTGCTGCGAAGGTTGTATTGTGCTGTATTTTTATCATGGGCTCGACGGATGTTAGCTTGAATATCTTTTCTTAATAAAGCTAAGTTATCTGAGTGAGAAACAGGCACAACAGGTTCTTCTAACAGGGATAAAGACTTTAGCAACTTATAATCGGCGGCATGCGTTATCATATCTAATCCAAATAAAGCTCTATATGGAGAACATCCGATAGACTGATGAACGGACGAACGAAGAGAACAAGAGATACTTGTCAAATGAACATCCCATTCAGTCTGATCGTGCTTTAGATATGAACGAACGGCGGCTAAAAGAGATCGATTAACACGTTCCGCGGCATTACTTTGCGGCGAATATAAGGCGGTATAGATGTGGTTAATACCAAGCTCGGTGAGAAAGGCATTAAATTCATGGGCTTTGAATTGGGTGCCGTTGTCACTGACAATGGTTTCGGGCACACCAAAACTGTGAAAAATCTGGTGTAGTAAGAAATCTTGTACGGCTTTAGAAGTGAACTTCTTTAGAGGCTGTAACCAATGATATTTACTAAAATGGTCAAGAACGATTAATAAGCCTACATGGCCATTTTTGCTGCGTGGATATGGGCCTAAAAGATCAATGTAGAGCCTTTGGAAAGGTCTACAGGTGGGATTATGAGCACCCATGGGAGGACGAAGCGTGTAAGTAGATATATAATGCGGGTTCTGGGACAGGAAGTGGAATGGGGAGTAAAAATTAATGGGGTGTGACGAGGGGGGGTTAGGTAATTAAGGTACCTAATTAGCATATTTAATGGGTTTTTTTGGGGTGATCGGTCAATTTAGGGTCCTAATTAGCATATTTAATGTGTTTTTTGGGCTAGATCGGGACAAAAAGTGGGGTGGTTAGGGGTGCGTGACGAGGGGTCAGGAGTTAAGGATCCTAATTAGCATATTTTCTGGGTTTTTCTGGGACAAAAAGTGGGGTGGTTAGCGGTGCGTGACGAGGGGTCAGAAATTTAGGGTCTTAATTAGCATAATAGCTGGGTGTTATGTATTATGAAAATGAGCATGCATGATCATGTTTACATACGCACGTGTTAGGGTTTGTGGGTGAATGCATGCGTCAGTGCACACATGCATGTGTGACGAGGGGTCAGAAATTTAGGGTCCTAATTCGGTGATGAATTAGGGTGGGGAGTGTTAAAGGTTAACAGGTGAGTATATGAAAATGAGCATGCATGATCATGTTTACATGCACACGTGTTAGGGTTTGTGGGGGCATGCACGCTTCAGTGCACACACGCATGTGACTCATGGGGTTGGCAGGTGAGTATATGCAAATGAGCATGCATGATCATGTTTACATACGCACGTGTTAGGGTGTGTGGGTGAATGCATGCGTCAGTGCACACACGCATGTGTGACGAGGGGATCGCTGACGAGGGTAATATTTGAGAGGCCGGGACACCCTACCACAACATGTTAATGTGTGTATCGCCTCTTTTGTGACCCTAGCCGTGACCGTGAGCATGAAAACGGTAAGGGTGTCCTCAAGAAGGGTGTCCTCAAGCGTGCTAATTGATCGTTAACACGTGGTTAATCATGAAATGTGTAAACAGCTACCGCCTCAACTTGTTGATTATGTGTGCGTGTGTATGATCAGTAACCCTATTTTAATATGCTAATTTTCTAATTGATTATTCAGTGTGAGAAATTTCACATGACACCCCCATGTGATAGTAGTATCCCTATCATGATATGTTAGTGCGTAAACAAAACACTGTAACCTGTTGTCCTAACGGCTTACTGTGTTTGTTGGCACCTGTTCTCCTGCTATTCAGCGTGGGAACTATCTTGTATCCTAATTATTTTCTATGAACCGAGGGTGGTTGGGCGTAGTAAATCCACCTTCTAACATGGTTTATTCTAATAATAGTACAGTGATCAGCTATCAACTTTTTTAGTATTAAAAAAGTCTTCAAACCGAGTAGAGTGCATTAGTGAACCAAAAAAAAAAAAACAGCAACAACAGCTAAACAGTTAAACAGTTAAAGAACAACAACAGTTAAAGAATAAAAATAGTTAAACAGTTTAAGAACAATAACAACAGCTAAACAGCTAACAGTTAAAAAACCAGCTAAGCAGTTAAAAAACCAGCTAAGCAGTTAAAAAACCAGCTAAGCAGTTAAAAAACCAGCTATGCAGTTAAACAGCAACAACAACTAAACAACAACAACAACAGCTACCGCAACAACAACAACAACAACAACAACAGCTACCGCAACAACAACAACAACAACAGCTACCGCAACAGCAACAACAAGAGCAGTTAAACAGCAACAACAGCTAAACAACAACAACAACAGCTACCGCAACAACAACAACAACAACAACAGCTACCGCAACAGCAACAACAATAACAACAGCAACATCCGTTTATCAACAACAACAACAACAACAACAACAATAAAAATGGCTTTAAACGGAATCTTTTCAACAAAGGATTTGAATGAAATCGCTGCAGCTAGGGAGCAGCAGCAGCAGCAGCAACGAGAGCAGTTGAGATTAGCCTGGGCTGCTCGTCAACGAGCCGGATCCAATAACATGAAACATTGTGCGCTCTGTAATGTGACTATTCAAAATAATATAAGTTGGTCACATCACACTCGTACAGAGCAGCACAAGAGACGTGCTATTGAACCTGTTGATAACAGGATATACAAAAATACTGATTTATTCAATGGAAGGATTCTTCAGTACCTGTATATCAACAGTAACGGAGGCTTGGTATTGCCTAAAGATTTTCTGCAGGAAGCAGGCGAGGCATTCCTTCAACATCTCTTCGGTGTGCTTGAAGCTCACACTTCCATAAAAGTGAATTTTGAGCTTTTCGCCGAATATGTTCTAGCAAAACAAGAGATTGAATACACCGAAGTGAAGTCTTTCCAATCTAAAATGGAAGTCTTCACCGTCAATTCTGATTTACAAGAATTGTACAAGGAGCATGCCGAAAAAATAATCTCACGAATGGATGATTTCCAAGAGAGGGATAGTGGATGGGCATTAACTCACATTATCCGTTTGGAAATGAATGTGAATAAGTACAAACCCATAAGAGGATCCTCCTTTATCGCACTACCCAAGAGTTTGAGTAGTAAAAAAGCAATTGTGAACGTTAAAAACAATGACGAATACTGTTTCAAATGGACAGTGATTGCTGCGATAAAGGAGGAAGATCAACATGCTGAAAGATGCGGATCATATAATGTGGAGATATCTGAGCACATAATCAAAGTAAACAATATTGTTTTGAACTTTGAAGGCTTAGATTTCCCACTCAATCCTAAACATATTAACAAGTTTATGGATAAGAACCCTTTGATCAGCATAACAGTCTTTGGATATGATCTGGAAAAAGGAAATGTAATCGGGCCCATCTTCTATCCCAAAGACATCAAACAGCATCACATCAACATGTTGTTACTGGAAAGTGATGAGAAGGCTCACTACACTTGGATTAGAAATCTTTCACGGTAAGTACATATAGAAAAAAAAATATATAGATTTTAGTACTTATCATTATACTAATTTCATTTATATATTTTCTTCATAGATTGGTAACATCACAGACTGGAGCTCCCAAGTGCAGACAATGGTTCTGCAATATTTGTCTGAACTATTCTAGGAGTGAGGCAACAGCCACTCGCCATCACGAGATCTGCAGCAAGAAGGTGTGCCAACTACCCACTGGAAAAAATACAGTTCTTCGGTATAAGAACTACCAGAAGGAAGTTAAGGTACCATTCGCCGTCTACGCTGATTTCGAAGCCATTCTTCAACCCAAGAATGAGAGTGTGAGTGCTAAAATTAAAGATATAAATATACATTTACCAATTTCATATGCATACCTTATAAAGTGTGCATATGATAATGAGTTAAGTAGCTTTAAGTTAGAAACAAGTGTGAGGGCCAGTTCAGCATTTATAGATAGCTTAGTTGAAAATCTCACAAATATTTACGATAGGTATTTATCTAAAAATGTTCCTATTCAAATGTCTTTTGATGACGAAGTTAGATTTCAGGAGACCAACAATTGTTTTATATGTGCAGCACCCCTATTAGAAGACAGAGTTAGAGATCATTGTCATTTTACTGGTAAATTCAGGGGTGCTGCACACAATGCCTGCAACTTAAAATATAAAGTACCTAATTTTATACCAGTATTTTTTCATAATTTCACTAGGTATGATTGTCACTTGTTTATTAACGAGTTGGCAAATATACCTGGACAACTTAGCGTAGTGCCCCTCAACAAGGAACAATATATTTCAGTTTCGAAATTTCTTCCAATGTCCGATGGCAAGAATTTAGAGATTCGTTTTCTAGATTCTTTCCGTTTCATGTCATCTTCGTTAGATAAATTAGCATCTAACCTAGATGATTCACAAATGTCCACTACGAGGCAAATGTTTGAGTCCGAATCAATGTTTCAGTTGATGCGTAAAAAGGGTGTCTTTCCCTATGAACATTTAAGTTCAGTTGATAGACTTGAAGAAACTTCTCTACCACCTAGAGAAGCTTTTTACAGTAATTTAACTGAATCAGAATGTTCAGAAGAAAGCTATACACATGCAGTAAATGTCTGGAACAAGTTTTCATGTACAACTCTAAAAGATTACTTAGAGTTGTACTTGAAAACTGATGTTCTGCTATTGGCAGACATCTTTGAAAACTTTAGAGAATTATGTATTAGTATATACTCTCTAGACCCTGCACAGTTTTTCACAACTCCAGGGTTATCTTGGGACGCCATGTTAAAAAGTACCAAGATTGAATTGGATCTTCTTACAGATATTGATATGTACAGATTCATTCAATCAGGTATACGTGGCGGTCTAGTGCAATGTACCAAAAAATATACAAAAGCGAATAATAAATATCTACCGGAATATGATGAAACAAAAGATTCTTCATATTTGGTATATTTAGACGCTAATAATTTATATGGTTGGGCAATGTCACAGTCGTTACCATATGGCGGGTTCGAGTGGTTACCTCTAGATACTCTAGAAGACTTTGATATCTTTAACATAGACGATGACTCTGAATATGGATATATTCTTGAGGTAGATCTAGAATACCCATTTACAATTCATAATAATCATAATGATCTTCCGTTTTGTCCGAAAAATAAAAAACCTACTCCCAATTCTCATGTTAAAAAGTTGATAGCTGACTTAGAACATAAGTCAAACTATGTTATCCATTATAGGACACTAAAACAGTGTCTAGAAAATGGATTAATTTTAAAAAAAATTCATAGAGGTGTACGATTCTTCCAAAAACCTTGGCTGCAATCGTACATTGATCTGAATACTTTTCATAGAACGAATGCTAAGAATTCGTTTGAAAAAGATTTTTTTAAACTTCTCAATAACGCAGTCTATGGCAAGACTATGGAAAACGTTGAGAAAAGGGTTAATGTGAAATTAATAACTGAATGGGAAAGTGCAACGCCAACCGATTCCTCTGGTCGCAAAAGAGATTGTGCACGCTCATTGATTGCTAAAAGCAATTTCCATAGCGTGAAATATTTTAATGATCATTTTTGCGCATTCCAAATGCGTAAGTTGAATGTTTATTATGATAAACCTATTTATTTAGGGTTTGCTGTGCTAGATATTTCAAAATGGAAAATGTATGATTTTCATTATCAGTATATGAAACCCAAATTTGGAGAGTCTGTATGTCTAAACTATATGGATACAGACTCTTTCATATACACGATAAAAACTGAAGATTTTTACGCTGATATACGTGAAGATCTTCCAATGAAATTTGATACATCAGATTATCACGCAGATCTCTTGAATAAATATAATTTTAGCAGCGTTAACAAGAAACGCTTAGGGTTTTTCAAAGATGAGTTGAATGGCAAGCCTATGAGTGAATTCGTAGGCTTACGTTCAAAAATGTATTCATTTCTTGTTCCTGGTGCTCCAGAAGTAAAAAAGTCTAAAGGGGTTAAGGCAAGTTGTGTTAAGCGAATCGGCTTTGCTGATTATAAAAAATGTTTAAATACTGGTAAAAAAACAAGCGGTACAATGTCGTTAATCAGATCAGTTAATCATGTACTTAAAACAAGTACAATTTCAAAAATAGTTCTTGATAGCAAAGATGATAAACGAGTTATAGAACCAGATTTACATAATACAATGGCACATGGCCATTATAGAATACAAAAACGTAAGGCTCTGGAAGACATAGACTTGTATGATGCTGACATTTTTGTTTGGGAAAAGAAAATTCAAGAGATAGAGACAGCTGAAAATAAAACAATTAAACAGAAAGCCCTATTAAAAAGATATAAGGAAGAAAAAGAGAATTCAGAAGTTAATTTATTTTATGCTGAAGTGGCCCTACATATAGACTTTAATTGAAAAAGAGAGAATTTATTAGAAAATTGTTTTGTTTAATATTTATTTATAAAATGTATAAAATCTTATTAAGAATAAAACAATTGTTATTTATATATATATATTGTATATAAAAAATTTGATTAAGAATAAAACATTTGTTGTTAGTATAAGTTGAATATAAAGACAATTTTGAAATTAAAGAAATATTTAAAAAAAAAAATACAATATAAATTGTTTTAAATTTAATGTATATGTTGGTTTACAGCGGTGGGGTATATATTATATTAGATGACAAAGTATATATTTATAGAATTTCATTTTTGTGTACCCAACTATCTTGAGAGGTGGGGAAACCCAGCCAACGCACGAGGACTCTATCCCCTTTTCGTTTCAAAACTTTTTCCACTAGATATGTATGTGGGAAACGGGTTTTCTTTATCTCTTGCTTATAAAATCCCCCTTCAATAGGGTTTCCATTAAGGTCATCGAGTAAATATGTAGTTGGATACGTTCTTTGAATTTTCCGAATTCTAAAAATTTCTGTTGTCCAATTTGGGGTATAGCCCTTTTCAAATACATGTTTGTATTTACTTATGCGCACAAGATCGCCTTGACGCAAGTTTTTGTCTATAAATATTTTTATATGGTTATATGCTGTCTTTAGAATTTTTTTTTCATTGCCCTTTGTTACATTAATTGGCTTCTCTTGTATGGTTCTATGCTTTCGATTATTATATACATCAATTAGCTGTTTGTATATTTGAACCCATTTATATGCTCCATTAAAACTGAACTCACGCCACATAAGTTCTTTCAATGTTCTATTAAACCGTTCAACAATTGATGCCTTTAGGGAACTGAATGTAGAGTAGTGGTTGATTTCATAGCGTTGCATTAATGCGTTGAAATGTGTATTATAGAATTCAGTTCCGTTATCAGTTTGTAAATTTTTTGGTGCACCATGACCAGATTTGAATATTTTTTCCATTGCCTGTGCTACTTCTTTAGCTGTTTTTGTTTTTAATGCTTCACCCCATGCATATTTTGAAAAACAATCTATAACAGTTAGAAGATATCGGAACCCATTATTCGATGAGGTGTATGCCCCCATTTCAACTAAATCAGCTTGCCATAAGTCGTTGATACCCTTCACGATTACTCTACGTCGCTTAAAATTCTTAACAGATGCTCCATGTAGTTCATTCACTATTTCTCGCTTCGTTGATGGCAACATTTTCGTTGTTGTCATAATCGTTGACGTCTTCATACTACTAATTCTACTATTCTAATTTAGTTTTGATGACGATGTATAAAAAGGGGTACCTCTTTCTATGCTTTCACTTTCACTTTTCAGAGTTGTCTTAAAGCTAATGTAGTTAAAAAAATCTTCTTCTATATCATCTAATTCTTCAATTCGTTTTTTCACAACTGACTCTAAGTTGGAAATTCTTGTGTTGAACTCGACAATGTTTCTCTCAATCTCTGAGACTAATGCTTTTTTCTGATTTTTTTGTTGACGCTGTTTCTTAGTAATTGAATTTGTTATATTCCTAATAACTTTTTTTAGTTCTTCATCAACATATAATTTTGATGTCAAATCGTTTTCATTTATGGGAGCTAGACAATTTTTAAATATTTTCTTCTGTGCATTCAGATTACCATCGGAGGAGTCATTGAATAAAACTTGAAATTTTTCCACACCTTTCTTAAAGTGTTTTGAATATTCTACTTTATTCGAATAATGCCCAAACCTATCAAGTGACATGTTGAATATGACTGTGAGTGGCAATTGCATATCATATTTAAAGTTTTCTTTACATTTTGACAGGTTTTATTATAACTTCTGGATATTCTTCCTCTCCTTTTTCATTTATTATAATACTTGGATAGTCAAGATTTTGACCATATGCATTTTTACCCTGAATCAGTGCACCATCTATTTGTATATTACTAGATTTTACAGCAGGTTTTTTTAAATATTTGCTCACAAATCTATTCAAGTTGTTTATTTTTTCGATAATTGTATTCATAATTTTATCGAGATTTGCCATTAAATTAAGTAAACGGATTACACTGTCTTCCATTTCTGTTATACGTTTATTTCGTTGATCAAAAGCCTTAATTATTGTTTGCTCCTGTAATGCTTTCAATTCATTTACTTTCCCATCTACATACGCTTTTATTGTCAAGTCAAAATCATTTGTCGGTAGCGAAGAATTTTTAACTCGTTTTTGCTGTACATTTATATGACCATCACTATCAAGATATACACCTGTTAGGTTTTCAAGTTCTCTTTTGAAAATTGAAGAAAATTGTCTATTACTCGAAAAATGACCAAACTTGTCAATAGACATTTTAATATTAATTGAAATGTCTGGGTGACTACTCTATTTATTAGTATATTATTTTCTCTTCACGCAACTCTTCTGCTATTGATATAATTTCATTGGTATGATTGTTATTACCAGCAGCTTGTGAAGCTATTAAAAGTTGTAATCGTTCAACTAATTCGTTAACATTATTCCAATAGACATAATTTGGTTTGACCTGTTTTAACTTCATAAACATACTACTATCAACACCCCCTCCTTTCTTGGTTTGAATTGGTGTAGATACAGCTACAGGTTTTAGTTTAGTTGCTGTTGGTGTTGACGATATCAAGGGCTTAATAATTTTCGTATATTTCAATGCACGAGTTCCTTTAATTTGTTTTTTTGGATCATGTTCTCTTCTATGTACACTCGTTTCTTCTAAAATCTCTTTATATGAAACTAAATCAGTTTTAGAGTAATTCGTAGGGTGGCTATGAAAAATTAGAGAGTATAAACCAAATGTAAGAGGCCATGTACTCCCGCTTGATAATATAATTTTTTTGTTTTTTACTTCTAGTTGTTTGTTACCCAATTCTAGTCTTGATTTAGACCCTGTCGGTCCATAAACCCTATCCAAAAGATTATCATTTAAAAGTTTATTTACACTTAAATTAATATTATCAGGTATTTGATCTTCTTCACTTTCTTCTTCTTCTTCTTCTTCTTTTACTTCATCATTATCACTATCTTCATTTTCTATATTTGATTGAGAATAGTAAATATCATTATCAGTATCATCATCATCATCATCATCATTATCATCATCATCATCATCATCATCATGATCAACAGTTGAATTATCTATAGAAGAGTCTCGCTTTTTATTTATTCTTTCATACTTTATTTTTTTAATTTTATTATAGTTGGCATGCTCTTGTTTTACATCTCTAACAAGTTCATGCAATGGTTCTGTAATAGGTTTAAAAGTTTCTTCCAAATGAGAGATGTTATCATTTTTTGCTTGCTTCAATTCGGAAAATTTTCTTTTCAGAATATTTCTAGTTTTTGTCAACTGATCTAATATTTTCGTATTCATTTTATTGAATTCAGATATCTATTTCTCTATGTTACTTCTTCAGTACTGTGGATAAATAATAAATGTCTTAAATATTTATAACAATTGAGTTTGAGGTTTCAAAAATTTAAACTTTATTTTTCTTCTTCTTAGTTGTTGTTGTTGTTATTGTTGTTATCATTAATTACATTCTTAAATTTCATTAATTTTTGTTTAACAGTTTTATTTAATTCTAATACTAAGTTATCATTACTTCCTTTGGTTATGGTGAAATGCTTGTCCTTTAGAACCTCAATTGTTTCATCTAGCATATTTGCATACCGTTCAGGCAAATACAAAATGTAGTCATCCAGTTCAAGGGCCAATGATTTTCCGATCCTGGTCTGCTTGCGTGTTGCTTTCACGATTGGGTAGCACACATCGATCTCCATCTTACTTTTGCTTAAGAGTGGCTTCGACGTCATCCCGTTGAACTCCTTGAGTACATTCAAATGTTCCTGGTTGGTCATTTTTTCGCTGTTGTTGTTGTTGTTGTTGTTGCTGTTGTTGTTGTTGCTGGTATTATTGTTTGTTTTTTGTATTGTCGTTTTCTGCACCTGCTCTATACTCGTTTGAGAACACACCCTCGCTCTCTCTCTCTCTCCACTAGATCTTCACTAGAGCATGTCAATGCAGAGAGGGAGAGAGCATTCAACCCTCATATTCTTGATCACACATTCTCTCGTTTTATTTCACTGCACCTGCTATATGCTCTCTTGAGAACACACCCTCGCTCTCTCTCTCCACTAGATCATTCAACCCTCATATTCTTGATCCCACATTCTCTCGTTTTATTTCGCTGCACCCGCCCTATGCTCGCTTGAGAACACACCCTCGCTCTCTCTCTCCACTAGAGCATTCAACCCTCATATTCTTGATCCCACATTCTCTCGTTTTATTTCGCTGCACCTGCTATATGCTCTCTTGAGAACACACCCTCGCTCTCTCTCTCCACTAGAGCATTCAACCCTCATTTTGTGTTCCCTGACTTTAAAGTTAGTAAAAAATGAAGTGAGAGATGCCCACAGTTGAATGTATTAAATTGTTTTTGTTCTCTAACATAGTTATAATTGATATTTTTCCCCAAGTATTTCACAACTTCTTTTGGCGGTTGTAAATTCCCAAAACTATCAAAGTAGTGTATGCTCTTTCCGTTTTTATTATAAGCTACCCAATGTGTACCATCTGATGTTGAATCGTCCAAGTTGACGATACCCGATTCACAAAGCCATGGGGAACTTGGAAGTGAATCTCTCATAAATACACCTCTAAAATGGGAGATATGTTTTCGAGCAAACTTTTCAATGTCAAAATTAGAAAGTGCTCTGTTGGGTAGCTTATCTAGTAGTTTTTTTCTTTTCCTACACCCCCTTTAAACGGATTAAGATACAATCCATAACCTTTTTAAGAAACATGCCATTTCCCACATGAATACTCTCCATTTTCTTATTATGTCGCTTACTCTCTTCCAACTGTTTTTTTCCTGTGTTTGCATTGGTGATTGCTTTAGCAATAGCAGCACTACCAGAGGCAAGGCTGCCTACAGCGCTGAGAGCAGTTAAAATGGGAACAAGTGGTAAAAAGCCACCAATTTTTGGTACATTAATTACCCTAGGAACTTTTATGTTTTTTTTCTGACGTCCAATTGATTTGGTAACTGCTTTGCGTGCAACCCTAATTGCATTCATCAAGTCTAATGGCTTCTTTTCTTTTAACGCTCGAATACCTGATTTGATAACATGTGAAATGTTCTTGTTTCGCAGTTTACAACGTCTTTTCTTATTTTTCTTATTATTTTTTTCCCCTTCTTCCTTTTTCTCATACCCATTCCAAATTTCCTTTTTGCTTTCATTATATTTGTAACAAAATATGCCGATGATTTTTCTCCTAAACTAGAGTCTTTTGCATTTACACGCTCCCAAGCCCTGTTTATCAACTCTTTATCAGCCTCGTGTCGTTCACTCAAGTCTTTATGTTGTGAATATGCGATATCGTGTATTCTACAAGCCTCGTCCAATTTATTTATTCCTCGATCGCCACGTGCCAAACGTTTAGATAACTTTGTACCAGGACCACAAAAATTATAACCAGGTAGATGAGCTTCAAAAGGTAGCCCATTAATTATTTTATTTATAATACCACCGCCACGCTTCAAGTTTGAATTATGACTGGAACAATTATAAAAGCGTTTACCCATTTTATTTGATGTTTAATCGATGAGTATTTCCCATTGAATGAAGTATAGTGTGTGAGTGACAATGCGTTTAATAAAACAAAAACAAGACATTTGTATTAGAAACATTGAGAGTGGTAATGACAGTCAATCACTGTCTCAAAGATTACCACGTCATAGCCCCCTCTTACCTAATACAATAAGAGCACTTGTTGTTGGACCATCCAACTGTGGTAAAACTAATC
The DNA here is from genome assembly GCA_018904165.1 of Zaprionus camerounensis. Classification (NCBI taxonomy): domain Eukaryota; kingdom Metazoa; phylum Arthropoda; class Insecta; order Diptera; family Drosophilidae; genus Zaprionus; species Zaprionus camerounensis. The sequence continues at coordinate 393,137 of JAEIFS010000354.1, forward strand.
TAATGCTCGGCTTAATCGAGAGTCCAAACGGTTTAAAATTTGAGAACATTTATCTATTCTCAAAGAGTTTGTATCAACCCAAGTACGAATATTTGGAAAAACTAGTGAAACCGATAAAAGGCATGGGGTACTATACTTTCTCAGAAAATGAAACAGTTTTACCACCCAACGAAGCTAAAAATAATTCAATTATGATTTTCGATGATGTTGCATGTGAAAAACAGAATAATATCCGTTCATATTTCTGCATGGGTCGTCATAATAATATTGATTCATTTTACTTATGTCAAACCTATACACATATCCCGAAACACCTTATTCGTGATAACGCAAATATGATAATAATGTTTAGACAAGATGATTTAAATATGCGACATATTTACCGAGACCACATTAATACAGATATGAGCTATGATTCATTTCTGAAAATGTGTCAAAAGTGTTGGAAGGATAAATATGGGTTTCTGCTAATAAGCAAAGATAATGATATAGATAAGGGACGGTATAGAAAGGGTTTCAATCAATTCATAATCAATTAAGAATATAATAGGATATATTGGCTGAGTGAATGTTATTATTCCCAGTATATCATTAGATTTCAAAATGGTTAGATCATTCACACTCACATTAAATGGCAGTGAACCCATACTAAACACAAATTTTTTTCCACCAATAGAACTGAATGGTGAATACGAGTGTGCACTCATTGATTTTCACATGTATAATTCTATACCCAATGTCGATGATAGCAATAACTTATTTCATATTGGTGATAAGATCATTGAAATTCCTATAGGGTCATATGAACTAGAAGATATTTACGATTATTTAAAAAACCAATTACTAGCAGATGGTCTTGATAACACATTCAGGATAGAAAGTAATAATAACACACTTAAAGTGCATATTACTACAAGCACACAGCCTATTTATTTTGATAAAAAAAGATCGATTGGAAATTTGTTTGGATTTAATAAGAGAATACTACAAGCAGATAAAAAGATAACATATGTTTCTGATCAGCCTGTAAACATTTTTAGAATAAATACAATACGTTTGGTGTGTAATATTGTGGGTGGTACATATATTGATGGCGGTCAGGATCATGCTTTATATGAATTTGGTATTAATGTACCACCTGGCTATAAAATGAGTGTAACCCCTAATAATCTCATTTATTTACCAGTCAACACTAGAGAGATAAGAACTCTTTCTATACATATAACTGATCAAAACGGTGATTTAATAAATTTGCGAGGTGAAAAATTTACAATACGTATTCATTTAAGACTAATACAATGATTGTATATAATAAAAGACCTGTCACTTACATTCCACAACCCACTTCTATTCGAAAAGTTAAACGAAGAGGTTCAAAGGGGAAAAAAAGCAATAAGCTAACATTAAAAAATAAATTGATTCTAAAATCATTGGGATACAAGCTTCGAGTTTAATAACAAAAATATTAATATAGAGAAATCATGATGCTGAACGAAGTATTATCTGTGCGAGAAAAAACCTACTCTGATGAAAGTATATCAAAAAAAGAGTATCATACTTATTCACCATATCAACAATCATTTAAACCTAATGATGAAATCAGAATTACAATTCAAAACCAAGACTTGTATGTACTCCCTCATGAGAGTTTTATCAATTTTCATGGTGTCATTGGTAAAGTTAAAGAAGATAATACGCTGGACACTACAAATATTACTACAAAGCTACGAAACAATTGTATGGCATATTTTCTGGATGAAATACGTTATGAAATAAATGGTGTTGAGATTGATAGAACAAAATTTGTTGGTACTACTTCTTCAATTAAGAACTATGTATCTTTGAATCAACTGGAGAGTAAGAGACTTTACAATTCTGGATGGACTGGATCTGGAGACTTTACTTCACAAAGTTATTTTGAATATTCAGTTCCACTAAAAAATTTACTTGGGTTTGCTGAAGATTTTAAGAAAGTTATATTAAACTGTAAACATGAACTAGTACTTTTGATATCTAAAAATATGAATGAAGTTTATGATGCAGCCCACGCTGGTAATAATTTAAGACTAGAAATGCTGAGTATAACATGGAAAATTCCTCATGTAACCCCCAGTGATTCAGCTAAAATTAAATTATATGATATAATAAAAAGCGGCGCTAATCTTCCATTAGCATTTCGTAGTTGGGATACCTATATTAACCCTAAACTTACTCAGGGTACACATCAAATTTGGAATGTTAAACTATCTGCTAACCGTGAACGACCTAGATTCGCATTAATTGCGTTTAAAGATGGAAATCAGTTTACCACAAACAATTTAACCAATCTAAAAGTCTATCTAAATTCTGAAACATATCCCTATGATGATTTAAAATTAGATTTTAGTAAGAATCGTTTCGCACACCTCTATGAAATGTATTCAAAGTTTCAAAATAGTTACTATAACCGAAACGAAACTCCATTGCTTTCACCACATGATTTTCTAACTAAGGCACCGATTATTGTAATAGATTTATCATATCAAAATGAAATGGTAAAATCAGGTCCCATTGATGTTAGGGTATCAGCAGAGCTTAGTAGAACATCTAATGAAAGTACACAACTATATTGTCTACTCTTACATGATCGATTAGTTGAATACAACCCGTTGAACGGATTAGTTCACCGCATTGTTTAACGGATATTAACGAGAGCAATTAGCACCAGTAATAAAAACAAGAACAACAACAACAACAACAACATGAGTAAAGATATTGTATCGATTGATATTCAAGGGTTCCTCGGAAACAATAAACAGTTTATTTTAAAAGAAATTGGAGTGGTTTTTAGTAACATAAACGTTAGCACACTCAATTCACATTTCATTATACATTCCCCATATGATTTTACTAAACTAAATAAGCACTTGAGAAAAACTGCTGCTTGGATGACCAAGACCCATCATAAAATCTACTGGAATGACGGGTTGAACTACTATAAAGAAGCACAACAACATATTAGAAAAATAACTAGCGGAAAACAAATAATTTGTAAAGGATATGAAAAAAAAATGTTTCTAAAAAGATTTCTTAAAACCTATGATATAACAGATATTCATGAACTTGGTTCTCCTAAATTAAAAGAAATGGATAGCAATCAGTTTCCTTTTTGTTCACTACATTATATGGAAGGGGTATGTGCATTGAATAATGCTCATAAAATTTTAAACTACTTTGAGAGTTGCGAGCGTGAACATCTTTAAACATGGAAGAAAACAATAACAGTCATTTTTCAAATTTAATAAATAAAATTAATATTTTAATATCTGACTTTGGAAATATATTAACCGAAGCGGATCTACAATTTCTTATCAAGTCAAGGAAAATGTTCATGGAAGTTGGAAATTTCAAAATTATAAAGACACAATTTGGAGAACATTTAGAATTCTGTAAATCTTGCTATGATAATACAGAAACATGTGCTTGCTTTTACTTTGTTATTCAACAACATGATGTTAAAAAACTTATTACGTCATATAAACTACATGTCTAAAATACTTACATAAGCTACCTTTGTCAAATGTAAACATTAAATAAAGAAAAAAGAACACACACACACACAAGAGAGAAAAACTACTTTCTTTGTTACGGGGGTGAAGCTAACTATAGTCAAGGGGGGAGGGGAGAGAGAGAGAGAGGGGGAAAGAGGGAAATGAGAGAAAGGCTAGAGAGAAGAGAAAAACTATTTATAAAGTCACCTATTTCTTCAAACTGAAGCTCAGTTTAAAACGAGACTTTAAGGAAGGAAGAATATCCAGAAGACTCTTCTACAAACAAGATGAACACCATGATAATAAAGGAGTTTCTAAATCAGTATGATGGTATTATTCATCATACTGATCTTAAAAAGATGGAACAAATAGAAGCAGAGTTGAAGCTGGCGGAAAAGTCTCCATACAGGACATCTATACATGGGACACATAGAACTTCATGTCCATGGTCTTCTGATGAGGCTCATGAAGGACCGGATACCTGTGCATGCAACAGTGAGCAATATCAAAAAAACGAGGCTGAAAAAATAATTGAATATTATAATAAACTAGCCTTAAGATTTATAAAATAAAAATTTTATTAAAAATCAACTTGTTGTTGTTGCTGTTGTTGCTTAGCTGTTCTTCAGCTGTTTAGCTGTTCTTTAGCTGTTCTTTAGCTGTTTAGCTGTTCTTTAGCTGTTTAGCTGTTTAGCTGTTCTTCAGCTGTTTAGCTGTTCTTCAGCTGTTTAGCTGTTGTTGCTGTTTAGCTGTTCTTTAGCTGTTTAGGTGTTGTTGCTGTTTAGCTGTTTAGCTGTTGTTTAGCTGTTTAGCTGTTGTTGTTGTTTAGCTGCACACTACGCCTAACCACCCTCGGTTCATAGAAAATAATTAGGATACAAGAATTGTATAAAATTATGCTAACAGTTCCCACGCCGAATAGAAGGAGAACAGGTTCAAACATAGTTAACTGTTAGGACAACAGGTTGTAGTGTTTTGTTTACACACTAACACATCACGATAAGGATACAAATATCACATGGGTTGCCGTGGGAAATTTCTCACATTGAATTATCAATTAGAAAATTACTATAGTTAAATAGGGTTACTGATCACACACACGCACACATACACAAAACTAATATACATAATCAACAAGTTGTTGTGGTAGCTGTTTACACATTTCATGATTAAGCACGTGCTGACGATCAATTAGCACGCTTAAGGACACCCTTAGCTTATCGATCGCCACGTGCTAACGATCAATTAGCACGCTTGAGGACACCCTTACCGTTTTCATGCTCACGGTCACGGGGAGAACAGGTGCAAACAAACATAGTAAGCCGTTAGGACAACAGGTTGCAGTGTTTTGTTTACGCACTAACATATCATGATAGGGATACTACTATCACATGGGGGTGTCATGTGAAATTTCTCACACTGAATTATCAATTAGAAAATTAGCATATTAAAATAGGGTTACTGATCATACACACGCACACATAATCAACAAGTTGAGGCGGTAGCTGTTTACACATTTCATGATTAACCACGTGTTAACGATCAATTAGCACGCTTGAGGACACCCTTCTTGAGGACACCCTTACCGTTTTCATGCTCACGGTCACGGCTAGGGTCACAAAAGAGGCGATACACACATTAACATTGTGGTAGGGTGTCCCGGCCTCTCAAATATTACCCTCGTCAGTGCAGCGATCCCTATGAGTCACACATGCGTGTGTGCACTGACGCATGCATTCACCCACACACCCTAACACGTGCGTATGTAAACATGATCATGCATGCTCATTTGCATATACTCACCTACCAACCCCATGAATCACACGCGTGTGTGCACTGAAGCGTGCATGCACCCACAAACCCTAACACGTGTGCATGTAAACATGATCATGCATGCTCATTTTCATATACTCACCTGTTAACCTTTAACACTCCCCACCCTAATTCATCACCGAATTAGGACCCTAAATTTCTGACCCCTCGTCACACATGCGTGTGTGCACTGACGCATGCATTCACCCACAAACCCTAACACGTGCGTATGTAAACATGATCATGCATGCTCATTTTCATAATACATAACACCCAGCTATTATGCTAATTAAGACCCTAAATTTCTGACCCCTCGTCACGCACCCCTAACCACCCCACTTTTTGTCCCAGAAAAACCCAGAAAATATGCTAATTAGGATCCTTAACTCCTGACCCCTCGTCACGCACCCCTAACCACCCCACTTTTTGTCCCGATCTAGCCCAAAAAACACATTAAATATGCTAATTAGGACCCTAAATTGACCGATCACCCCAAAAAAACCCATTAAATATGCTAATTAGGTACCTTAATTACCTAACCCCCCCTCGTCACACCCCATTAATTTTTACTCCCCATTCCACTTCCTGTCCCAGAACCCGCATTATATATCTACTCGTGTAATTTGGTGCTTTGTTCTCTTTACATTTGTCACATGAGCGTATATATTCTCTAACATCTTTTGCCAAGCCAGGCCAAAAGAGGTGACGACGAATCTTTTCAATCGTTTTGTGCATCCCTGCATGAGCTGAGGTGCAACTATCATGCGCTTGTCTAAGAACATCAAGTCGAAGGCTTTCTGGAACCCATAACTTCCATGAAAGTTTATCTTGTACTTCTTCTCCAGAAGCATGCTCAGTGCGAATGTACAAGTATTTATCAACGATTTTCAGATCCGGCAATCTGGCTTGATTTTCGCTATAACGAGTCTTAAGCGTGGTATATTTGTCTTCTGAGAAGGCTTGTGAATTCAAATCAATGATTGGGCTCATATCTAATTCTGCGATTTCATTTTCGCATAAGCGAGAGAGCGCATCGGGAACAACATGTTCCTTTCCTTTACGATGAGAAATTGAAAACTTATATTGCTGCAGGCGAAAAATCCAACGAGCGAGTCTTCCAGACACGTTTTGTTGACGCATAAGCCAAACCAAGCTTGAGTGATCGGTGATTACTTCGAACTCTTGGAGTTCTAGATAACATCGAAACTTTTCTATCGCAAGGATGACAGCTAAACATTCACGTTCGGTGACGCTGTAGTTACGTTGTGCGCTACTTAATTTTTTTGACATATATGCAATAGGTTTCTCTTCCTTGTCGTCGGAAAGCTGAATAAGGACTGCGCCAATGCCAAAATCACTGGCATCGCAATGTAAATAAAATTTCCGAGCAAAATCAGGGTTAGCTAATACAGGGGCGGAGGTCAATACGATTTTTAACTTGTCCATAGCCAACTGAGCTTCTGAAGTCCACACAAACTTAGATTTTGTAGAAAGCACATTAGTAATGGGGCAAGAAAGGTCTGCGAAGTTGTGAATAAATCGACGGTACCATCCACAAATTCCGAGAAAACCTCGAACCTGTTTAAGATTCTTTGGCGGAGGCCAATTAACGATACACGATATTTTTGAAGGGTCAGTACAGATACCACCACTTCCAATTACATAACCAAGATAGGTAATGCTGGTTACGCAAAACTGGCTTTTAGCTATATTTAAAGTAATGTTAGCTTTGCGGAATCGCTCTGCGAGTCTAACTAGAACAGCGAGATGCGAAGAAAAATCTTCGGAGACAATACAAAGGTCATCGAGATATCCGAATATGCAATGTCTGAGATCTGGCGGTATGATATCATCCATAAGACGACACCTAGTGGAGGGAGCGTTACAAAGGCCAAAAGGCATCACTTTAAATTGGTAAAGCGGGCGACCAGGGACTGTAAAGGCTGTTAAAGGCTTAGATTCAGGAGACAACTGTATTTGCCAATAAGCGTCTTTTAAATCAAGCTTTGTAATGAGATTAGCACGAGGCAAACGCGAAAAGATTCCATCAATGCTAGGCAGAGGGTATGCGTCCTTCTTGGTAGCATCGTTAAGCTAAGTTAAGCTAAGGACTAACAGAGGGTTCTATAACATCCAGCGATAACATTCGATCGATCTCGTCATACAGCAACTTTTCAACAGCTGGGCTGACGGGATAGAAGCGTTGTTTGACGGGCTTTGCTTCTCCAACATCGATATGACGTTCGATAAGCGAAGTTCGACCAAGTTTCTTTAAAGCGTTGGGAAACAACTCTTTAACAACAGCGAGCTGATGAAGCTGCTGAGGGCTTAATGGATAAGAATTCGAATCGGGCGAGTCTAACGAAGCGGAGGGTGAATCAAGTGCGCCAATGATATTGGGAGCAAGCTGAAATATTCTCCAAAAATCATGACCCAAGATAAGTTTTTGTTTTATTGACGGAATAACATACAGTTTGATTGGTTTGACCAAATTATTATATGATACTTCAACGTCCAAAACACCGATAATATTTTGCTTTTCTCCACCTGCTGTGTTGACATGCGACTTCAATGGTTTGTATTGTGCAATCGCTGAGAAGTCTTTAGCAGCCAGAGTGGAACCTATGCAACTGATATTCGCTCCAGTATCTAACAGACCAAGTTCTGTGAAGTCTAGAAACGAAACTTCTGCATAGCTACGTAAATCTTGATTATTATTAAAGATGGTTGATATTATGAGCTTCTTGTTTTGTTTAATATTAGCATAATAAGTTTTTAGTCGGCGAACGCGATTACTAATGGGAATGGGTTGACTAAAGATACGATTCTTAGTTTCTAAATAGTTTTGCAGTCTCTCATCATACGAGCGATGATAAAGAGGGACAGTAGTAGACGATAGAGATGGTTGCTCAACTGAAAGAAAAACTGGATCAGACGAATCTGATGTTGTACTCTGTTCGGGCTTAGCAATATTCAAATTTATGCTTTCGGGGGCATCCGGGTGTTGTTGGGTGCTCCCTGTCGACGGTTTTCCGACAGTTTTTGCAAGCAATTTTTACATTGTGGCTTGTAAACATTAAGTTTACCACAACCATAGCAAAAGATACGTCGAGACGCAAGACAATTCTCCCAAATGTGACCAAGCTCATCGCAGTTCCAGCACGTAAGTTTTGCATGGGCGTTACGAAGAGCAGCAAGTTCGAGATCATGATGAACGTCTTCTTCTTCAGGGTCAGAACATGATTCTTCAAGGGCGTGAATTTGTCTTGGAGGGGTAAAAGGTTTTGACTTTCGTACTTGCTCAGCTCGACAGTTGAGTTCGTACGATAAATTCTCACTCATCTGTACAAGGCGACGCAAATGTCCCACAGAATGTACAGGTTGGTACAGTAATTTCTGACGTGTGTCAGGCAACAAATTATTTTTAAGAATTTCGACTAATTCTTCTTCTGCAACTTTTATGGAGGATTTATCAATAAGCGAAGCCACGCTTTCATAAAAAGCTGAGAAAGGTTCTCCAAACTTTTGCTTACGCGATCTTATTAACTCCATGGACATGAAAACTGAGCGATAATCCTTATAGTGTTGGCGAAGAGCAGAGCAGAAATCAGACCAAACTATGCGGTTAACTTGTTTGTGGTATCTCCAATACCAATCTCGGGCTTTTCCAGCAAATAGCACATGCATATGTTTGCACATGGCCGTAAAATCGCTATCCAAAGTTTCATCTGTTAGTGATTTTACCCTATATATAAATTCTTCCACCCCTAAACCTTCTGGGGATCCATCGAAATGTAAATTCCACTTCTGCATAATATCTGCAGTCTTGCGGGTGAACAGGGATGAAGTTATAGGCGACGGAGTTTCTCGCACGGGAACAGACGGAACTTGAACATTAACTGGATTTGTTTGGGTGTTCAAAGATGACATTAATCGAGATACAGTTTGTTCAATCATATTCTGAATGACTGTATAATCGATCTCATTGTTGCGGTGGGCAGGGGGAGGGCGAAAAGACCTTCCTCGTTGTCTACCACGAGTGGATCTAACTGGAGCTACTTGAGTAGGACTGTTACTGACATCTAAAACTGATGAAGCAGCAGCGCTTTGATTTAAAGAGCGAGGCTCTTGCTCATGCGAGGTGCTTGGGCCTTGAGCTTGCTCTAAAGCTTTGGTCAAATTACGAGTCATAACTCTCGAGGTGTTTTGTGCAGTCGGTGCGATCGGCTGTGCTCTAGGAGGAGAACAATTGCCGACGACCAGCTTAGGATCGTTAGGTTGAATGGCGACATTACAAGAATAGCAACAAGAATGACTGACCATCCAATTTTCTAGGCAAAGTTTGTAAAAGACATGCAAACATGCTAAGGAGTAGCATTGGTGCGTGTTGTACATTAATTGATTACAGATAGCACATTTACTATCTGTATTGGCCAAAGGAGTTGGCGTGTTCCGAGGGCTGTTTGTAACAGGCATTTTCATACTAAAAGGTTTCCTGAATGACATATATTGGCAAATGAAAAGATAGTACAATTTAAATACAAAGATGCGGTTTGTAAAAAGCAGGTGTTTATTATGTAGGGCTATTGAACTTAACGAAAGGTTTTAATTTCTTGATTTGCGCCGTCTATCTAGTGAAGCTATTCGGCAAGTGTATGCAAAAGCAGCATGATCACGCGTTCCATGACAATAACTAAACTAAACTTCCAACGAAAACAAAATAACTAAATAATCCAATCAAATGTTATGGTACTAGGGTCCACACTTATTTAATCAGGAGCGCAAGAAAATTATGTCAAACTAGCAATCAGTATTGGTAGGCAATAATGCTCTGACATCAATATTCTGGAATTGGGTATGACAGTATTTCACAACGCTAGCTAATCAAACAAAAGTATTTCCTAGACTTAACGAAGAAAAAAAAGCGAGCAATAATGTGAGAGAAGAAAATCATATATATAAATATATATATATGTATAGCTGATGTTCATTGCTATTTTTTTCCAAATCGGAAAAGAAAAGTCAATGGTTTCTCGGAAGGTAATCCTAATACAGAATTATCCAACAATCGTAGTCCGTAAAACAAATCTAACCGAATGTATCTGTAACAGCGGAAGCTAGACAAGACTATCTTAGCAACGTCAGCTGGCAAGACACGCATGAAAACTTTTCAACTCTACACAGAAGGTGTGTGTGGGGAAATTTTGGAAAGTAGGTGTTATTTATTCCTTTTTAATGCTAGAGAGGGGGGCCCCACGTTGGGCGCCAAAAATTTATGTAATAAACTGGGTGTTCAAGTTCATGAACGCGAGGTTCACAAGTCAGATGGATACAGCGATTGGAATCCTCTGGTTCCCTAAGCTCGTTCGGGGTGGGGTGGGTTGTTGCTGATCATCGACTCCAGTACATAAAATTTATTTAGGATTCCTCTGAAACTACTCGAATGGAGCTAAACTCCAAAAATTATATCAAACCAAGACCAAAAGTACCAAAAAATATATGAAGGCTTTTACAAAGAGACATCTAGTGAAGAGCGGCGTCTGAGGTGATGTTCGACGCTCGCAGTCTGTACCCTACCCAACCATGATACTCAGCGCGAGGCAGTAAGAGAGTATCCCAATAACAGAAGTGTCTATCTATTCATTATACCATGTCTTCAGGAATTAGTAAGGCAATTAAGGATTCATTATATATCTTATATTTTATTTCTTAATTCATAACAATTTATTTCGGCATGTTGCATTCGTTTCTATAAGCAAACAATGGTATTTCATGATCTGAGGTAAAACTATACTGAAACTTCCAGCAGAAGGCGAGGCTATATATGTTTTATCAAAGCGTACTTATTTTATTGTCCTCTGGTGTCGCAACAGAAGGCTAATAGTATTAATAACTAACAAAATATATTTTATTTAGTCTACCGGTGTACCAGAACTAATCGCAGGAATATTTAATTTACTTTTCTTAAGTTTGTGTAGGCTAGTGTAGTTAAGCCGATCATTGAACCAGCGCGACAGCTGATCATGCTTGCGTGAGCTTTCGTTTGCAATATGTATGTACTTATGCAGGTGCAGTGATATATGTATGTATGTATGCTTGTTCGCAAACACTGAGTTTAGCAGAGATTTAGAAATAATAATTTTTAATGAATGTTATTGTAAATATATGGTAGGCAATGTATTAGTCATATGTATACAAACATATATCTCACTATATACAGATATATATAAATAATTATATATATATATATAAAGAGAGATATATATATCTATGCATATATAAAAGGGAATATTTAGTCGGGTTTAATATTGTTTTGTTCTTTGATATAAGTTACATTAAATACGTTAATATGGAAATAAGAAAAGAACTATTGATTTTAATTTGCAGGCAAAGCAGACAATTCAATGTCAGTATGTATATACAGCTCAAGCTTTAGTATGTATGTATGTAGGTATGTCTATATTTACACTAGCATAGGCGGCAGCATAAATACATACCTATGCACACACAACCACTGAGCCGGCGGTAAAGCTTTGCCGCTGCACATGCGCGCATGCATATATACGTACGATATATGTTTACTTGCCGAAGAATTAAAACAATTAAAACGAAATGACCATAGCAGAACAATGAAATTTTAGCAATATAAAAAAACTACTTGTTTATGTTTCACTTACATGAATCTCCACGATGAAAGGCCTTCCAACGATGTAGATGTGTGTGTATGTTGGTGTGTTTGTATGTTTCTTGATGTAAATTTTTAAACACTTTTAATATTGGTTAAATTTTCTTTTGTTTTTTTGCATATGCTTTCGTTTTAGGGGTCAAATTGTATTATTTCGGGAACTGGCAATAAAGCTACGTTATTATTTTTCAACAATTGATCTGTGATCAGATCGAAATTAACATTTGCGAATTCACTACTTTACATACACCGCAAGCATAACATTTTTTGCAACGAATTTTGCAACTATAAACATTTCACTGATTTGGCTTTACACTATTATATTCTATTCACTGCTTGTGGCATGTTTTAACCGGAGGATATAAATCCAAAAAAATATATAAAAAATATACAATAGAAATACACAGACCGAGTGTAAGCAAAGAAAATTAACAACTAAAACTAGAGATAAGCCGATGCTAGAAAGCTTTCTAGTGGCTGCGCAGCTGCACTTGCGCTGCAAGGGGGGGTGAGGCACGGTAAAGCTCGATCCCAGTGTAGAGAGAGGCGATGCACACGTAGAAAGGTGTCCAACGATGGATGGTTCTGCCGCAACAGACTTCCAAGGTGGGAATTTCGGCAAATCAACCAATGTTTGGTAGAACAGAACTTGGCGACAGTGCGGAGCGATCCAAGCGAACTTTTCGAATCGTTCAACTATCCAATTTCTTTTTGACAGCCCACACCTATGGCAAGCAGAAGCCTCTGCATAAAGGTGGGCTACAAAAGTCGTAGACTGGTGCAGGCTGGGTAACTGGTACTTGCGTCAACCAGGTTATCTTTTCTTGTGCTGAGCACAAAGAAAGCAATAATAGGCTCTTAACCTGCTCGGGAAGGCTGATGTCTCCAGATTTCTCTTGCAGAAACATGGGCGTGGCAAATGGGGTTATGTCTTCGGTGTCTTAAATGGTGGTTTTTTTCCGGTTTTTTTGGCATTTAAATGCACCGACACGAATTTAATTGAGCTGCATATATGTGCACTATATGCAGCTGTATTATCTTCTACAGACTTTACGAAATGTGACGCACGAATATATACTCGACACGTGTAGCAAACGCAGCGCTAACCGACGTGGAGTGGACACTTAGAGTTTCGACCGATCAGAAAGAGGGCAAATAGAGAAGGGGAGCTGCATTTATAGACCAGGCTCTCTGCAAAAAAGAGCTTTTTTCTATGATTCAGCACCTACAAAGATGCATCTGAGCGGAACATGACCCTTAAGCCTATGCTTGAAAGCTTTGACATGTAATTCGAATTGGCGGAGGCTGGTTCGAAACTAGGGGATCAGTACGCACGGCAACAGCAAACATCATCGAACATGTTCGACGCAACAAGTTTGATGCGATCTTGCTAGTGTGTTGTATGGACATAATTATGTTGCTAAGCCAGGTTGAGGACTTAGATAATAACATCAACAATATTTTTATCGCTACAAAAATCGATGCGATAAAACGACAAATTTCGACATTCGTTTCAATGGTGCAACTGCGACCATTACACAGAATATAATATGTATGTGTGCGGGAAACAAAGAAAGAATGCGCTGTTTTTCTAACCACTTTGAATTTTCTTGCTTGCTCAGTTTTCATTTCAAATGAATCGGTTTTTGGGACACTGTACCGTCACAAAATGTTGCAGGCAGACTGGCGCCGTACACAAAAACGCAACAACAAAATACATGCAAATTTAATAATTTTCAAAATTCAATTAAAAAAAATACAAACGCTACAGTCAGGTGCTGACTGTATAAGGCCATGGATTATCTTAGTATACCGTAAACAAGTTTGTAAATAACAGAATAGAATCGCCGCTCGAATTTTCCACCGATTATCAAAAATAATCAGTACCAAGGGGAAGTTACAGCACATGTAATGGGGCTAGTTGTTCTTAAAAAGTTAAATTTTGGTGAGTCGACTTGGATGTTCTCCGCAACTTAAATGTTCCCCAAATTAATTAATTTCTGCAATCTGCAGACATAGATAACTTAATTATATTCGGATATTTATTAAAACTCGCAATGAAAATTGCGCTTTATTTGGATTAATATTAAAAATTTGGCGGAGATCAATTTTATACAGTGTTCGACGATACGCGCAATTTGAATTAACGAACAGAAGAAAAAGAACGCATAGACAAAGCAGAAGCGAAGTGTCGCAACCATTAGACTGAGCGAGAGGGCAATAGGTATAAGTATGCATTTCTAGCGTGTACCAAAATTTATTTCATGTGCTTCTTGTTGATTTTTTGGCACTAGATAGAGTTATTCAGTGGCTGAGTGGATTATGTCTCGGACTGTAAGGCCAACAATGTTGACCGTGTTTCGGAGTTCGATTGCTACCACGATCGGCATGCGAAAGTTTTTGTTTTTCATTATTTTTCAATAAAATATTTTAAAAGCTCAATAACATTGAAAAGGGGCGGTTTTTTTAAGTTTTTGGTACGCAATATATGTAATTAGAAGTCAGTTTTCTTTCGTTGGTATACAACAGCAACTCCAAATCTAATTGTATTGTACATATGCATGTACATACATGCATGCAATAATGTGTGTTGAAGTGGGATGCCAATACATAAATGTGGATATGCAGACATGTATGTATGGGCGTCCCACTCGCACATTCACAACTTTTAAAGGGCTTGTAGTGAAACCACTAAGCAATGAACACATAGAGACCTCAAACAGCGTCAAAGCGGTTTGATGCTGATTTTTCGGGCCTGCCACCCCAGAGAAGAAGAAGCATTGAGAATTAACGCTTGACCGGGGTAGCTCGAGTGCATAGCATCAAAACTGCTTCAGTCGCACAACGACAGCGGAACGATAAGCATGCGCGTACTTCCTTGCGCTGTGCGATCGTTTCCATGTGTGCGTGTATGTATGCACAAGCTCGCATATGAATGTATGCGTTGCTTGTGAAGTTTGTCAACAGCCAAATGCACTGGCAGCCTGAAGTCAATTTTGTGTTTCGGCGTCGAGAGCCTCGAGTCTGAGGCACAGTGGGCAAAAATGGTTATCTTGGGGCGAAAATTCGAAAACATGTGGCTTGTTTAATGGGGATAATTTTATTTTGGAGATATATATTTATGTATTCCGAATTTTTTAGTTTTGATTCATAAATTTATCAAAATAAGTAAAAATATAAACAAAAAAATAAAAAT
Organism: Zaprionus camerounensis; assembly: GCA_018904165.1. NCBI lineage: Eukaryota > Metazoa > Arthropoda > Insecta > Diptera > Drosophilidae > Zaprionus > Zaprionus camerounensis. Next base: position 408,360 of record JAEIFS010000354.1, read on the forward strand.
AAAGTTGTTGCACAACTATTTTTCATATTATAAATTTGATATAAAAAATATAATATAATTATGAATATTTAATCTATCTACTCAATAAATTATGAATACACATGTTTTCAGATGTTAAAAGTTTTTGCCGCCAAATAGCCATTTTGGCTCACTGTAATTCGGTTTCTTAGCTCTCGATGACAAAGACAAAAACAAACACAGTTGATTTCACGCTGGCCAGGGCCGTAGCTAAAAGTGCGCAGGGTGTGCGGTACAGAAGGGCTCTCAACAGTCAGGGGCTCACGGTTACCAAACATAAAAATGTTATTAATGAGGATATATTTGTACAATTTAATTCCTTTGGTAAACACATATATATTTATTAATTAATGTGATTCAAGTAGGAGTCCCTGATAAGTATTGCACAGGGGCCCGTACAACCCTCACTACGGCCCTGTGCCTCAGTCTCTAGGCTCTCGACGCCGAAACACAAAATTGACTTCAGGCTGCCAGTCCGCTGGCCGAAGCATTTCGCTGTTGACAAACTTCACAAGCAACGCATACATTCATATGCGAGCTTGTGCATACATACACGCACACATGGAAACGATCGCACAGCGCAAGGAAGTACGCGCATGCTTATCGTTCCGCTGTCGTTGTGCGACTGAAGCAGTTTTGATGCTATGCACTCGAGCTACCCCGGTCAAGCGTTAATTCTCAATGCTTCTTCTTCTCTGGGGTGGCAGGCCCGAAAAATCAGCATCAAACCGCTTTGACGCTGTTTGAGGTCTCTATGTGTTCATTGCTTAGTGGTGAAACGGTGGAACCATCGTCTGCTTATGATGGTGCCGGGCTGCCAGATCGGGCTCATATCGATGAGGCTGCGTCGCTGTTATGTTCTAGCATTCTAATTGCAAAATATTGTGAGCAAGACAAAATAACAATATCCAATAATATCCATATTGAACTTGCAAAGTCATAACAGGCAAAATACGGAGAGAGTGACGGTGTTGAAGAACGCATTGTTTACTTTTGGCTCGCGTCTTTTTGATGCGTGCTAAATATAATGAAAAAAATAAACTTTATTTATAAATGATAAATATTATTTGTAACTATTATAATTTTATTGCATAACATAGTATGAAAACAAAATAAGGAAAAACTATATTTTATTGAAATTTAATTAAATAATTTAATTTGTTTGTAGCTGCTATATTACAGCCCGCTTGACTGTAACTTTTCTTTTAGTTTCTTAGAATAAAATAAATAAACAAAACAAAAAATAATTAATAAATGAAAATTCCCAACCCGCCTCGCCACACGCACTATCTCACAGTTTTTTTAACTTGCCGTCCGCCACTCTAACCACTCGGCCATTGCCTGACTCCTCAGCCCATCGGCAAAGCTGCATTGTGAACCAATTCTGTTACCATACAATGCAAATAAAAAGTTTAAAATGCTGTGTGTCTGACGCTAGATTCGAACCTCGGTATGCTTGTGTAAATTAGGTCTGCTTAAGTACATATGTTCAAAGTGAGTTTAATTTGTTTAGTTTGTTTGTTTAGTTTAATTTAAATGAAATTTTCACATAACGCCCGTTGCAAGGTATTTGTCATGTAAGATATACAACTTTGGTTGTTGAGCTAATATTGTAGTTGTTAAATAGTAATTACTGATTTACAGAGGCGGGAAGGGGCGTGTCCAAATTTTACAAAAACTTTGAGACACTGCAATATATATGTATGTTGTCGCAAAATTTGATGACTCTAGCTCTTATAGTTTCTGAGATCCAGGTGTTCATACAGACAGACAGACGGACAGACGGTCAGACGGACAGACAGACATGGCTCAATCGACTCGGCTACTGATACTGATTCAGAATATATATAGTTTATGGGGTCGGAGATGCCTTCTTCTGCCTGTTACGCACATTTCCGTTCCGACAAACACAATAGTCCATGAATTTTTTTAAAATCCATGGCGTAAAAAACAAGAAAAGTCCGAGACTTAATTCTTTCACCTAAATTCATCATAAATATAGCCCTACCTGTAAAAATATTTAAAAAAATCGCTGCTGAGGGCACATATTTAACAATTACCACACTTGATCAGCTTATACACAGAAAATTTGGTAATTCTAGCTTTTATAATAGCTGAGATCTGTGCGTTCACACAGACAGATAGACAGACATGGCTCAATCGACTCGGTTTGTGATCCTGAGCAAGAATAAATGTACTTTATGGGGTCTCCCACGCCTTCTTCTGCCTGTTACATACATTAACACAAAGTTAGAATACCCTTTTTTGATCATTTACAATGGTCGAAGGGTATAAAAAGGACCATCCACCAGCTACAACCAAAAAACACAAACGAAACACTACAAGAAACTCCCATAAATCTGACTCAGAAGAAACGATGTCACAACAAGAACAATCAGATAAATTCTAAATTCTAAGTCAAGCCATAATACACATAAATTAGCCCACTAAAGAACAAAATCACATTTAAACAGCCTTACACTTTAAAACTCTATTAACCCAATGTCTTTAAAAATCCTTTAAGGGAACATCAAAGAGATTATCAATAACTACAGTGAACTATTAATTATCATTAAGAAACATCAGCCTCATATAATCAATTTACAAGAAACACACATACTCGAACAAACGTACTTACCTACACCCGTTAACTAGAAATTACAAACATCAGATGCCTCTAATAAATTTGGAGCAGCAGCTATTCTAACTCATTTATCTGTACAACATTCAGAAATTATTACAAATACTTTGATATTAATGCAGCCCAATACTTCTAAACAAAAACTACCTATCTTTTCTACTTATATTTCCCCAAAACAAACTTTTACATGTACAAAACTTGAAAACATTTTCAACTTCCAGAATATACCCTCAATAATTCTTGGAGATTTCAATAGTTGGTACTCCAACTGGGGATCTCCACAGAACAATATAAGTGGAAACACATTAGCCAAATTTATTGAAAAATCAAACAACATTATACTAAATGATAAGTCACCTACACATTACACCGCACATAATACTTTCACTCACATCGATATCACACTCTGCTCACCTCAAATCGCACATCTTTCGGAATGGAAAATCTTTAATGAACCCTGTGGTAGCGATTATTTCCCTATCCTATTATCGTTATTTCCCGACCCTACAATCGAAAACATATCTAAATGAGCTAAAAAAGAAAAAAACAAAAGATGGCGAACTCTAAAACGTAACATGAACATTGAAAACATAATGAACTATAAGCGTGCTAAAAGACACCTAAAAATAGCGAAAAGAGACTCCACTCTGATATTTACCTCAACTATATAACCATCCACAGCATCATGGCTAAAACATGGTCCAATATAAGAAGATTCTGTGGCTTAAACCATTGTATCCAAAATCCTACAAATAATCATACAATGACATCCAAGATGGACGTTGCAGAAATCTTTGCCATTAACTGGTCAAAGCTCTCAGCCAAAACAATCGAAGGAGAAATCTCTTTCACCGAATTTCAATTTAGTCTTAAATCTTTAAAGGATCTACACCCGGTCTAAATAGAATATCTTACCCCGTGATAAAAAAATTGCTCACACTCTCTTCAATAAAGAATAACTCGACACTTCTACAATATCTTTAATAATTATATACCACAAAGCTATAAAACCAGTCTTGTTATACCCATTCACAAACTTCAGTCAAACAAGACTATCGTCTCCTCCTACAGACCAATATCTTAAAACTGCTGCATAGCCAAAAATTGGACAAAATAATAGCTAAACGTCTGTGGTGGTTCACAACTCAACAAAAACTACTTCATCCAAACCAATTTGATTTTAAGCCTGGAAAATCCATTACCGACGCCTACTTTATGCAGACTACCTTATATCAAAATCAATAGCCACTGAAAGACACACTTCAATCGTCACCCTTATAGTAATTTTTCAAAGGCTTTTGATCGGATTAGAGTTCACACAATTATTGATCATGAGGAACAGGAAAATAATAGTGAAAATAGCATCTGGTTTAATCATCAACTTTGACAAACACAAAAACATAAACTACAATCTAGATAATGTATATCAAAATATAGAAAATAGTTGCTCATACTCTGAAGCCAAAATATCAACAGAAAAATGTCAACACTAACAAATTTGTAGAAAACACAACTGTATCTATAGAATATCGTGTAACAATATTAAAATCCCCTCCGTATCTAATGTTAAATCTTAGGCTTAACCATAAACAATACTTATACATGGAACTCTCACATAAAAATGTATGATTAGATAATCTCTATCTAAAAGATTAAATATTATCAAATATCTAGATAGCCCAAAATTTACCTGTAACACATACACACTCCTTTCCGTCACCAAAACAATCGTAATTTCTAAAATTGACTATGCCTTCTTTTTCTACGGACATACATACACATAAATAAATTCTAAATAAAATTAAAACTCTTTCATTTCAGCATTCCAATTAAAAAACACAAAAATACAGGTACAAAAAATATTTCAGCAATAGAAAAAACAATCTCAATTGCAATATCAAATAACTTACCATACCTTCCCTACTAACCTACAGACCCAATAAACATATCATTAAGCTCTTATAGTACAAGAAAAATAAAACAGCACCATACATATTTGAAAAACTCTTTTCTAGTATTACAACCAATATAAAAACTATACTTTTATATACACAGATGGATCACAATATTATAACAATATCACAGGATACGCAATCACGACAGAAACATACACCCTCAAATTCGTCACATTAATAGGTCAATTGATAAGTCCCGTTACTATACGACAGCGCTACTAGAATTAAATCAACATTTTTAATAGTTGGCCCTAACCTTTAAAAGACGCGTGTATAAATTTGACAAAGCGCTTGTCACTCCAAATAATTCCGAGGTACACCTAAAAGTATGCAACAGTAGGAGGCAACACTTTGGTTTTAGTTTTAGTAGTAGACGGCGACGATTTAGAATAGTAGCAAGTTAAAGCCTATCAAAAATCGCCAAAATATAAATATTTAAAACAAAAAAAAAAAACTCCTTGCTCCTGGTTGTTTTAGCGAACGAAAAAAAAATATAAAAATAAAAAGAAATTGATTTTCATGTTATTGGGTATCGATATTAAAATTGTTTCATTGCCAACATAGTAGGGGTGGATTGCTTTCCCGTGGAATGATGACTAGGCAAAATTACCGCGTCATTTGGGCTTGAAAAAGGCGCCAAAAAGGTTTCCTGGATAGGTCAAGCCTTGGCTCTGCTTACTACCCACTCATTCCTTATACCGGACAGATCGTTCTGCGGAACCAAAAGTACGAGCAAGCCTGAGCAGCCTTCATCAAAAAAATTATTACTACATATATATATTTGTATATATATATACATATATATCAGGTAAATACATATAGGAGTTTTTCCAGTTGCAAGCAATACCATGAGAAATGGAGGTTTCCTCATTATTCCCCTCTTCTTTTCTTTATATCTAGCGTAAGTTGCTGAGTTTGCAAGATTGGCTTGCAAACAGCTGTTCTCTGCAAGATTTTACATTCCACCTCTCTCCGCTTCGAGCAACAAGATCTCAGTTGTTTCGAGAGACGCGGAGCGGGCAGAAGCCCAGCTGGCCCGGGCTGTAGGCGAAGCATTTTTTTTGTGTGTGGAGCTTAGCTGGCTAAAATCTTTGACCGCCAATGCTAATGCAAGTTTAAGTGGAGTGCAGTGACTTGCCTTATACAATAAGAAAGAGATGTCGGCAGTATAGGCAGAAAGTGCGTAAAGCGCAAGGTGCAAGGCAACAGAAAGTGCTTAAAGAGCAAGGTGCAAGGCAACCGAAAGAGAAGCGACCTTTGTTCCCCGCTAACTATGAAATTCCCAAGTTGCAAAATGCGTATATTTTTTTTTGTAATTTTTATTATGTTATTTTAATTGATTGCTAAGTTAAAGTGCAGTTAACTCAAAAAAAAGAAAAATAATTATAATTGTAAGAGAATGAGAATGGAGTGAAAATTAATCAAAAAGAAAAACAAAACGAAATATAAACAATTAATCATAATAAAAGTTTTGCGAAAGTAATGAAATAAAACAGAAACTAATCCCAAGATAAACAAATAAGCAGCAAAAGCGTAAAATAAGACATAAAGTGTGCAGAAAAGGCATGGTTTGACCCACTGTCCAACCGTTGCAGAATACAAAAACCTCTTTTGCAGCATCTTCGCCGAAAGCGCTTTCGTCGATGGACAGCGGCAAACGGGGTAAGTGACCGATATTTCTATTAAAACTTACACCGAGCATACGAATCTAACGCATAAAGCACGCGCGAAGCTACTCGCACTTTGATCGTTCTCTTGAACGGCGCGCTCTTAGAGAGAGAAAGAACAAAAGAATACGAAATGCTCTCTTGAGTGAGTCTTCAGTCTTCTTCTTGCGTTCAGTTATTTTTCACGTCTATCGTTATTCGCAATTTTGCCTTTGGTTGCTCATTTGTTAGTATGCTCTAGTATGAGAACCCAGAATACCCTTACTTAAACATAGAATGAATACAAATTAAACTTTAAACTATTATATTATATATATTTATTTATATTGCTTTTCAACTTTTAAATACTAATATTATATTGCAAATGTTTTTATAAAATGCCATATTATTCCTCCACAGCCTCATTCTCCCACTGCTTTAATAGTATTATTTAATTGTATAAAAATGAATTTTGCTAGGTATAGATATAATAAGTATTGTTAATAAATGTTAATTACTGAAATGAACTCGTGCTAGAGTCTTTTTATAATAGGGTCATGCTCCGTGAAAGCAAGGTAGGGTACTAATCCATCGACTCGATCGTAGGGACCATTTAAGACTGAAGACAAAACAAAAACGGATGAAATGGTCAAGGTAGGGCGGGCAAGTTAATCAGCTGGAAAACACCACCAGCAAGCAAGCATGATCGACTCGAAGCTTTAGCTATGTTTATGTTCTTTCCCTTTTCCTCTTCTCTACTTCCTCCCTTATACTGTCTTCTTATCAGGTGCACTTAAGCTTATCTAACCCCTACAAGCACGCGTCAAATAAATTCTCTGTAGACTCAGCCAGCATTTGCATATAGCACACTAAATCAGATGATCCCCCCCACTTCTTTCACCCGAAACCTAGCCGGTTTTATCGCGTGCAGTGCTGTAATGTACTGACCAACCGCTGGTGATGAAATACTTAAATATTTCTACGTAAAATGCTACAAAATCCAGAAAATGCTATTAAATGACCGTAAACTGAAATGAATAAAATAGCTGGGACTCTGAAGATATCGACGGAATGTGAATCATATCATTCACGAATTTTTGGGTATGAGAAAGCTCTGTTCAATGTGGGTGCCGCGCGAGCTCACGTTTGACGAAAAACAACGACAAGTTGATGATTCGGAACAGTGTTTAAAGATGTTCAAGCGTAATAACCCCGAGTTTTTTCGTCGATATGTGACAATGGATGAAACATGGCTCTATCATTTCACTCCGAAGTTCAATCGACAGTCTACCGAGTGGATGCACACGATGAACCCGCTCCTAAGCGAGCAAAAAAACAACAGTCAGCTGGCAAGGTTATGGCGTCTGTATTTTGGGATGTGCGTGGAATAATTTTCATTGGATACCTTGAAAAGGAAGGACCATCAATAATGACTTTTACGCTGAAAAACGTCCATATTTGTCGAAAAAGAAAGGGCTGTTTTACCAAGACAATGCACAATGTCTCAAGTCAGAAAAACTATGGCGAAAATCCATGAATTGGCTTTCGAATTGCTTCCGCATCATATTCTCCAGATCTGGTCCCCAGCGACTATTTCCTGTTCTCAGATCTCAAAAGAATGCTCGCTGGGAAGAAATTTTCGTCGAATGAAGAGGTGATCGCCGCAACTGAGGTCTATTTTGAAGCAAAGGAGAAATCGTACTACAAAAATGGTATCGTAAAGTTGGAGGGTCGTTATACTCAGTGTATTCCCCTGAAGAAACTATGTTAAATAAATAAAATCTATTTTGCCAAAAAATTAATTTTTGCTATGGTAGGCCGGTGACTTTTCAATTTACCTGTTACCACACTACTCGTCAGTATTATCAGAAGAAATTATTGCAACCTTCGAAGCAGTCAAGTTTATACAATCTATGAAAGGAACATACATATGTATGTATATTAGGCTGTCCCTTATATGGCAAAAAAAAATTTTTTTTAGGATTTCGTAACGCATACCCTCCAATTTTTTTATAAATGCTAAAATGTATTTAAATATGAAATTTCATATCTGTAGCATGATTCCAACCCGTGCCGACCGAGCTCTAAAGTTTAATAAAAAATGGTGTTTTGGTCTGACATTTTGGTTTGATCTAAAACTAATTAAAATGCAACAAATAAAGTAAATATGAGTAAAACTAAAAAAATATCAATACAAACTTTTATTTAAATACAAATTATAATAATAATTAATTTGGGTAACTTCTCTTCAGTGTAGTTTTTTTACAGTCTGGATACAGATTTCTGTGTTCCTGAACACAACGCAACAAAAACTGTTTTTGCTCTTCTTCAGCCGTGATAAGACCATTAAAATCTTGCATTAATTTAACAGCTCTTTCAGCAGTGTCATTTACGACCTTCAAACGACTTAATCGTCTTCTATCTTTCAAAAAAGCAGGATTGTCACCCCACGAAGATACGTCTTCCCGAAGAAAACTGTCGTCGATCTGTAGTCGAGATAGAAATCGTTTGCTTCTTTGAGTCACAAAATCATCCAGCGTCATATCTGAAATAAAGAAAAAACCATCAAAATAAGCAAAAACTAAACCACAAAACTTTGAAAAAGAAACAAGAAAATATTAAGTACTTACCAAACAAATTTTGCGTAATTTCTTCCTTAGATGGGACATAGCGTTTAGAGGAATCTGCACTTTCGTCTCTGATTAAATTATTAATCATTTTTGTCTTGGTTTTGGTATCAACTTCTTCATCAAAGAGTGATAATATGACTGTTTCTTCACACAAATACCATAAATGATGAATAAACTTGCTTATGGATGCCTTGGAACTTGTCGCGTCTACTTTTTCATATTCTTTTAGAGCTTTCAAAAAGGACAAGTCTTGGTTAGGTGCTTTAACTGCCATTGTACATTCGAGCCAAGGTTTGGTATACAAGGTGACGATGAATAAACAAACATCTTGTAGAGCATTTTTGTCCTCTGCAGTAATTTTAAGTTGCGATTGAAGCAAACATATTTTTATAGAATAGATTGCTCTCGCCATCCATCGCGCTTGATGCAAAGCTCCGGGGGGCCTGAGTTTTAGTTTATTCTCTGTGTCTCCTCCTAAGAACACAACGCATAGTTCAACCAATTCGCGGTAATCGTCTCTAACAAAAGATTTTTCCAGTTCAGTCTTATAAAAACTTAACAAAGATGTAATGTTTGTCTTAGCAATATGTGCTTTAACGAAATTTAGAGGTGCCTCAATGTTATCAGTGTTAATATTTTTCCAATTATCTCTTAACTTTTTGAAAATTGGAATATCTGGGCTACTTGTAATATGTTTTACCTTGGCTTCAAAAACAGCTTTAAGGACCAACTCATAAACATGATGACGACAAGCAAAAAGCAGCAATTCCCTTTCTAAAGTCTGCTCCAAAATAGCACAAGCTCCACTGAAACGTCCAGTATTGGAAGCTGTTGTATCGCAGCACATTATCTGTACTTTGTCATGGAGGGTCCAGTCAAAGAGAGCAATTGAAATGGCTTTAGCTTGATGTTTTCCAGAAGAACTCTCTAATTTCGGTACTGCAAGAAGCTGTTCTCTATCGTCAAATGAAGCAATAATTGGCAAGCGTTCTTCTTTTGAACTTCGTACATCCAATCCAGGTAATAGTTTTCCATCCCAATGAACTGTGACTACGTCAGGCAAATTATTCTGGAAGTCAGTTTTTATTGCTTCTGCCCTGGATTTTCTCGCTTGAGTACGAACTCGCTGAATCGAGGATTTGTTTATAGGGAAATCATCGCTGTTCAGACCAAGCGCATCTACAACCGCATGGAGAATGTAAACTGAGTCCCTTATGCTTAATTGGCATCGATCTAAAGCTGCTACCAGTTTAGGAGTTATTAAACTTTTCGTGCCTCTTTTAAAACTTCTTTCAGGGCAAGGAATCTGAGTACTAAGTTCAGAGTTCGAAATCTGTTCCTCATCCGAACTCTCAAGACATTCCAAGTTATCTATCGAAGAAGTAGATGCAACAGCCAATAACTCTCTTTGTTTTACTTTTCTTTGCTCTTTTTCCAATCGTCTCTGCCTAACTCGTTCTTCTTTCTCCGCCAATTTTTTGTCGATTCCACCTAAGCATCCCGGTCGACCTGGCTCTCTCTGTTTCCTTAAGAAATCTTTGTCTTCCTCTATCTTTATTCTGTCAAAGGCATCTGCATGTGCAATATCAAATAAGTTATCAAGGTCTTTTACAAAATTATTTTCACGATTCTTGAAAGTCAACTGAGTTTTCTTACAGTTTTTTTGCAGCTCCCTCCAAATATGATATAAATTAATAAGTTTCTTCACGCAGTTAGGGATTGCCTTCGTAGGAATTCTGGCTTTTTCCCAAAATATAATGCACTCTCTTATAACAAGATTCGCACTTTCACTAACAGTCAGCTTGACTTCACGAATATTGTAAAATAAAACGGTGAGAACTTGTCGATTAGATGGTAATTTTGCACCATTTATCTGGTGGCTTGGCAGTCCGATAAGGAAAATATTTTGTTTATCACTTCGTAATTCCACAGACATTTTCACAAAATAAACAACAACGCACTAAAAATGTTAGAAATCACTTATGAAATCACAATTGAAATTCGCAGTAACAAGTCGCCGCGCTGCTCCCGCGCAACTTGTATGGACAAGTTAAAAACTCAAGTCGGCACGGTTTATCGTTTATAAATCGGGCTAATATTTATTTCTAGACTATATTAGGTCCATACGAAACTTTTTGGAAGGTATGCATAAAAATATATTGAAGTTGAATTTTAAGGGACACCCTAATGTATATAGTATGCTCCGACTCATTGTCCGCTTTGAAATCCATAGCCAACTTAAATAACAACAATCACTATTCAAATATAAGCAGGTCAATAAGAACCACAATCTAACATTGATTAAAACTTTTTTGGCTCCCAGGACATGCTGGCATACCAGGCAATGAACTAGCTGATCAAGTAGGCAAAACTTCAACAAATATGCCCCTGATTCATACCCCTAACTTCAATACAAATGACACTAACAATCAACACAAAAATCACCTTCGTATGCAACAAAACGCAAACATTTCAAAATGTAACGAATGGTACTAAAACTTTAACCAAAAATCCTTACACATAGAAGATTACTTTTATAATTGTTACAAATATTTTGTATAAGCACCCCTGTATGTTTTCTTATTTTCTTTTATGCACCACAAGGGTAATTATTAAACATGTGCCCTCAGCAGCGATTTTTTACAGGTAGGGCTATATTTATGATGAATTAAGGTGAATGACAGAAGTCTCGGACTCTTCTAGTTTTTTTAATTGAATTTTGAAAGTAAATAAATTTGCATGTATTTTGTTGTTGCGTTTTTGTGTACGGCGCCAGTCTGCCTGCAACATTTTGTGACGGTACAGTGTCCCACAAACCGATTCATTCGAAATGAAAACTGAGCAAGCAAGAAAATTTAACGTGTTTAGAAAAACAGCGCGCTGCAGACAAAAATTTTTTGAAAAAATAAAATCGCGCGCGCGATTTCCCGTACATGGTGATATTTGAAATCAGTGTGTTGGCTGCGTGCCTGAAATTTCGAGTCCTTAGCTAGACATTGTGCACTTTGATTATCGATGTTGATTTGTGTTGCGTAGCCGTCGCCAAATCCCATTTCACGCATCACCTTGTGAATGTACGTTGCTTCTTTGGCAGCCATCGATAGTGCGACGTACTCCGCCTCAGTGCTGCTCAAGGCTACCACACTGTGTTTTTTGCTATCCCATGAAAATGCTGCCCCGGCAGCGATGTAGGTCCAGCCAGTGCTGTCTCCAGTCCAATCATCATCAACGAAGCGATATACAGGCTTTCCAGTCTTCTTCAGTGTTGCCAATTTAGCCTTTTTCCGGATATATCTATACGGATTTTAACAGCGTCACCCGAAAAACAATTTAAAATAGCCCCTATCCGGAAAACTATCCTTTTTATTTTTTGGTTTGTCCTTTATTGATTCTGATTAAATTGTTAAAAAATCATCTAATTTGGTATAAATTTATAATCCATATGAGCATTTATTAAAAATGCAACCCTGTTGTAATGGCGTATAAACGATATAAAAGCATATCGCGTTACTTTTCGTGAACATTTTGTGATGTAAAAATGCCAAAAGAAGTTTATAAGCAAAAGTTTCGAGATACATGGCTAAAACAGCCGGATCTTCAACAGTGGATTTGCCGCGATGGGAAGATCCCGATAAGCCATATTGCAAATACTGCAAATGCAGTCTGAATCCCAAAATTGGTAACATCCGTGCGCATATGACTACAAAAAAACATGTGCAGAATACGGTGCCTTTTTAGCAAACACACAAACTTAATTTCAAGTCTACAGTAGCCAAAGAATATGCTGCACTGCTAATGTTTGTTGCTCAGCACGCCATAAATTCTGTTGGGCACCTGAACGAATTGTGCATCAAACACTTTGACGGCAGACAACAATATATTAAATTTGCTTAAAATTTAAAGATTGTCTTGTCTTTTATCTTTGATCTATTTCTATAATTTTTTGACATTTGAGCACCGAAAAAATATTTAATTAACGTAAAAATGGTTGAAAAATAGTCTATCCTTTTTTTTTTTACTTTTTTTTGTATTTTTGTCCTCTTTTTGGTTTTTTTAGCTCATCTGGCCTTTTTCAGAGCCAAGCTGTTGGCAACACTGGTCTTCTTATACCATAGACATAATTCGGCAATGCCCCTCAAGTACCTCAATATTCGTTTAGCAGCTGCCTTGTGATCCTGATGTGGATCTGCATTCTGCTGCGCAAGTTTTAAACTGAGTGAAGTATATCCGGCCGTGTTGTTATTGCCACATACATTAGAGAGCTTATCAGTGATTGATAGCTCGTTTGAAATCCTGCGTGTTGCCCGTCTCGCCTTTATTATCTATTTCAATTCCAAGAAAATGGTTTAACAGACCGCCATCAGTGACGTCGAAATCGTCAGCAATCGACATCTTTATTCCTTTTAGGTCATCTTCGCTGGAACTGACCACAATCATGTTATCTACATACACCACTATGATGCCCAATGTTTGACCTTGTCGCCGTATGTATAGCCACGGCTCACTGGCGCACGGGTTGAAGCCCATCTTCACCAAAACAGAATTCAGCTTCTCATTCCACTCACGCCCACTTTAAGCCGTACAAAGATTTGTTAACCTTTATCACACGCTCAGGGAACTTCTGGACAACAAATCGGTCTGGTTGGCGCATGTACACCAAATCTCGCAGTTCACTGTTGAGATAAGCAGAAGAGACATCCATTTGATGGACATACATGCTCGACTGCCAGAGCAATCACCAGCCTGATCTTAGAATCCTCGCCAAAGGTAAAAAAGTTTCGCTGCAGTTGATGCCAAAGCGCTGCGCACAGCTTTTAGCTACTAAACGGGACATGAATTTATCCACCTCGCCAATTTTGTCACGTATCACGGCGAACACCCATCTGCTACCAATAGCTCGTCCACGTTTCGTTGGCTTGTAGACTTGTTATCTCCTTCTGTATCGATGCCTTCCAAAATTTGGCATGATGCGAATTCAAAGCTGCATCCACAGTCCCAGGCAGTGCTACATCATCAGTTGTCATAACATTGAGTATGTTATACTGCTTACGTGGACGTCCGGGTTGCCCAGGCGAATTAGCTGTGGTCGTCCACGTCCTCTCTTTCCGCAATCATCTGCTGTGTCGACTTCCAAATCTCCTTTCATTCATACCGTCCAGTGGCACATCTTCTATATTGTCCTCTATGTTACCCGCAGAATTAGACTCGTCCATCACCAGCGTGACTTCGGTGCCATCTGTAATGGACTCTTCAAGAAATATAACATCTCGTGCCTCTGTTACCTTCCTTGTTTTTGGGTTGAACAAACGAAATGCCTTTGCTGTTGCAGAATAGCCAATCAACACTCGCTGCTCACCTTTAGGTTGAAACTTCTTGCTGTGCGTCTTGCTAGGCACGATAGCTCTACTACCAAATAGTCGTAGATGACTTACGCCTTATCGGTCAACGTCGATGATTCAGAGCGATTGCGCAGATATGCAGCTGTATTTATGGCCTCTGCCCAAAAACATCATTTCCATCTCCACCAACGTACGGTTCGCTCGTTTTGCCACACAATTTTGCTGATGTGTATGAGGCACAGTAAGCTGGCTCCTTATACCATTGCTGTTCAGGAACTGTTAAAATGCGTTACTCAAATAATCGCGCCCGTTGTCACTTCTCAGACACTTTATTTTCCTACCAGTTGTTGTTTCCGCAATTGCTTTAAAGTCTTTGAACTTATCAAAAATTTCATTTCGCGTCTTCAAAAAATAAACGTAAACGAAACGCGATTTATCGTTAATGAAAGTTGCAAAGTAACGTGCACCGCCAACAGAACTCTTATTCATTGCTCCACAAATGTCTGTATTAATAAGATGTAATACGTCCTTTACCCGATTATAAGACTGCTTACGAAATTGCTTTCCATTTATTTTGCACATTGCGCAAGTCTCACACATATAATTTTGCATTTCAATACATTGTTCGGATGTTAAGCCGTGAACCATATGATTTTTCATCATTATACCCTTCGACCATTGAAAATGATCAAAAAAGGATATACTAACTTTCTGCAAATGTATGTAACAGGCAGAAGAAGGCGTGGCAGACCCCATAAAGTATATATATTCTTGCTCAGGATCACTAGCCGAGTCGATTGAGCCATGTCTGTCTGTCTGTCTGTCTGTCCGGATGACCAGATGAACACACAGATCTCAGCTAATATAAGAGCTAGAGATACCAAATTTGGCATGAACAAAGTATGAGCATCAATCCAAGTGCTTGTGTCAGCTAACAAGGGAGGCGGGCGAGCGCCATTTGTCGAGAATAATTTCAAAGTATGTGCATATGTACATATGTATATGTTCACATACATAGGAACATATGTAGGTCGAAGGGTATCCCACTGTCGCGTGCAGCGAGTCCCTTGTTCACCAATTTCGCCACGGAAATATAATTGCATTAATTATCTTCAACCAGATGTATGTACATCGGTCAAATCAATTGTACTATCTTTCCACTGTAAGCGCATTGTTCCGATACCGATCGCTTCAATATAATTTTGCCTGGCTAATACAATTATTTTTTTGTGCTGTTTGATCTTTATACAAAGCGATTTATTATTACACAAATGTGCAGTCGCACCACTTGGACGCATCGAATATTCTTCGAAAAACTGTAGTTGTGGTTCGCAGCAGCAAACACTGAATATGATTTCTAATTATCACTATCTTCATTGTTTCTCTTTTCGTTGGTTTTCTTGGAAGAATTACAGTTAGCCGCGATGTGCCCTTGACGACCACAATTCCAGCACACTCGCTGTTTTATGTTTTTGTTTTGCGAGACTGTACTTTTCTCACGTCGCGACGAGAAGATTTTCTACTCTCCGCTTTGTTCTGTATCTATATTCCGGCGCTCACTCTCTTCGAGTAATTTGATTGTTAACGTACTCAACAAAGCTAACGAATTACTCGATTCAATGGCAACAACAAAATTGTCAAGAGATTCCGGCAAACTATACAATAGCAATATGCACAGGCACTCATCGGCCAATGCAAAATCAATTTCAGACAGTTTTTCAATTAAGTCTGAAAATAGCTATGTGCGACGCACTATTTTCTATTTATATAAGTTAACACGCGCAAGCTTGAGTTTGCTGACAACACTGTTGCGCCGGATGCCGTCGCGACAAAGTTGCAGCCGAAATCCGAAACTCTCACGCGCAAGCAGCCTGATCGCCCGTTGGTGACGCCAACTCAGCACTCAGCCGGCATTCCAGCCAGCAGCGACGGCTTCACGGTTCGATGCAGCTTGCCCTAGAAGGTAGTTTAGAATTTTTCTATTGTTCAAACTAACTTGGAAAAAAACGAATTAAAATAATAAAGAATATTCTCTAAATATAATAATAAAGAGACTTCTTTTAATTTATACAACAGTTATCTCAGCAAGTGAACACGGCGCGCGAGACCTGGAGGCATAATTTACTATAATGGATGCGTATTAACAATCGTATCACGTGCAAAAGTAAGCAAATAATTTGACGCAAATTGCCACTGCACTTTTAAAAGCTCATAAAAAGCTTTAGTGAAGCTTTAGGTCAGTTTTGTTTTTGTTTTTTATTTATATGATCAATTTATTTTTAGAAAATAATTGATTAAGGACGATATAATGACATACAAATTCAGACTTTATGCCAAAAAAAACGAATTCTGGACCATAGTGCCATGGACACAATCTTAATTTTGCACACGCACAGGCGTGCGCCCGTCGTGTCACGATGTGACACAAAGAAAACACGATCCATGCCCAACTCTACTCGGGAGTATCAGTTTCAAGTTTTACTTTTCGTCCACACACGTGGCCCCATAACTCGGCATGTATGAGTACGCTTTTCATTTGAACGACCCACGCACCATAATTGCTGTCGTCCAATTTCTCTATCGAGTTCATTATTGAATTCATTGTTACACAAGAGAAAGTCCAGAATATTTACTATTCTGTTTCTTTACTTATTCAATATAATACTTGGCGTACAATTGTATTTATTGAGCCCACTGGGCCCATAACCTGATGAATTTATTATATCGTGAACACGTGCTGAAAGTTCAATTACGACTGACTCAATGTTGCGTCATGTAAGGCGATTACAAATACGTATGTATGTACATAAGTGTGGCTTATACTTATACAAATGTGTATGCATAATGAAGAGTGCCTATTATTTACAGTAATTATTAAATATATGCCCTAAGCAGCGATTTTTTTTTAATTTTTTTTACAGGTAGGGCTATATTTGTGATGAATTTAGGTGAATGACAAAAGTCTCGGACTCTTCTAGTTTTTTAGGCCATGGATTTTAAAAAAATTCATGGACTATTGCGTTTGTCGGAACGGAAATGTGCGTAACAGGCAGAAGGAGGCATCTCCGACCCCATAAACTATATATATTCTGACTCAGTATCAGTAGCCGAGTCGATTGAGCCATGTCTGTCTGTCCGTCTGTCTGTCTGTATGAACACCTGGATCTCAGAAACTATAAGAGCTAGAGTCATCAAACGAGTCGACTTGAGATGTTCTGCGCAACTTAAATGTCCCCCAAATTAATTAATTTCTGCAATCTGCAGACATAGATAACTTATTTATATTCGGATATTTATAAAAACTCGCAATGAAAATTCCGCTTTATTTGGATTAATATTAAAAATTTGGCGGAGATCAATTTTATACAGTTTACGACGCCACGCGCAATTTGAATTAACGAACAGAAGAAGAAGAACGCAAAGACAAAGCAGACGCGAAGTGTCGCAACCATTAGACTGAGCGAGAGGGCAATAGGTATAAGTATGCATTTCTAGCGTGTACCAAAATTTATTTCATGTGCTTCTTGTTGATTTTTTGGCACGATCCAGAGTTGTTCAGTGGCTGAGTGGATTATGTCTCGGACTGTAAGGACAATAATGTTGGCCGTGTTTCGGAGTTCGATTGCTACCGCGAATGCTACCGCGAATCGGCATGTGAAATTTTTTGTTTTTCATTATTTTTCATTACAATAATTTAAAAGCTCAAAACATTGAAAAGGGACGGCGGCGGTAGCCGGTTTTTTTAAGTATTTGGTACGCAATATATGCAATTAGAACTTAGTTTTCTTTCTCTAAATCTAATTGTATTGTACATAAGTATGTACATACATACATGCCTGCAATAATGTGTGTTGAAGTGGGATGCCAATACATACATGTGGATATGCAGACATGTATGTATGCGCGTCCCACTCGCACATTCACAACTTTTAAAGGGCTTGTTGTGAAACGGTGGATCACACTATGTTGTTATTAAATTAAAGCATTTATTTCGTATGCGTAAATGATAAGCGTGACAATTCAGTTGTTGTCTGTCCTTAGCGTCTATCCGAACTTAGCGTCTATTTTTGTGTAGCGGCGAATGTCGCCGCAGAACTATCGTCTGCTTACAATGGTGCTGGGCTGCCAGATCGGGCTCATATCGATGAGGCTGCGTCGCTGTTATGTTCTAACATTCTAATTGCAAAATATTGAGAGCAAAACAAAATAACAATATCCAATAAGAATCATATTGAACTTGCAAAGACATAACAGGCAAAATACGGAGAGAGTGACGGCATTGAAGAACGCATTGTTTACTTTTGGCTCGCATCTTTTTGATGCGTGCTAAATATAATAAAAATAGTAAACTTTATTTATAAATAATTAATATTATTTGTAACTATTATAATTTTATTTTATATAAAACAAAATGAGGAACAACTATTTTTTATTGAAATTTAATTAAATAATTTAATTTGTTTGTAGCTGCTATATTACAGCCCGCTTGACTGCAACTTTTCTTTTAGTTTATTAGAATAAAATAAATAAACAAAATAAAATAATAAATAATTAATAAATGATAATTCGCCCCCGCCTCAGCCGAGAATTGAATGAACATACGCACACTCTCTCACAGTCAATTTAATTTGCCGTCCGCCACTCTAACCACTCGGCCATTGCCTCACTCAGCCCATCGGCAAAGCTGCATTGTGAACCAATTCTGTTACCATACAATGCAAATAAAAAGTTTAAAATGCTGTGTGTCTGACGCTAGATTCGAACCTCGGTATGCTTGTGTAAATTAGGTCTGCTTAAGTACATATGTTCAAAGTGAGTTTAATTTGTTTAGTTTGTTTGTTTAGTTTAATTTAAATGAAATTTTCACATAACGCCCGTTGCAAGGTATTTGTCATGTAAGATATACAACTTTGGTTGTTGAGCTAATATTGTAGTTGTTAAATAGTAATTACTGATTTACAGAGGCGGGAAGGGGCGTGTCCAAATTTTACAAAAACTTTGAGACACTGCAATATATATGTATGTTGTCGCAAAATTTGATGACTCTAGCTCTTATAGTTTCTGAGATCCAGGTGTTCATACAGACAGACAGACGGACAGACAGACATGGCTCAATCGACTCGGCTACTGATACTGAGTCAGAATATATATAGTTTATGGGGTCGGAGATGCCTCCTTCTGCCTGGTACGCACATTTCTGTTCCGACAAACACAATAGTCCATGAATTTTTTTAAAATCCATGGCCTAAAAAACTAGAGTCCGAGACATTCATATGTACATATCTCCGCGCGGGAATATACCATATGTATGTACGTACATACATACATATGTACATGTATCGTCGTTTTTAGTTCGGCGGAATAATGTCGTTTTAAAGCGACATAGCTCCTCCGCTCGGAGATATGACGCTTGCAAAACCGTCAGAAAAAAGCAATATAATTTCTCCCAAAAAGTGTACTAATCGACTCAGCTGTTGATGCTTATTTAAAATATATACATACATACTTACATATGTATGTCGGTACATTTTTTAGGGGTCGGATATGCTCTCTTCTGCCAATTACGCACATAGCATGTTCCGACAAACACAATAGACCGTGAATTTTTTAGAATCAATGTCCTAAATAGTTTAAAAGCTACAATTGAGCATGCCCGACTGTGATTTCTCACGAGCCTGTCCAAAGTACGTATATTACTCTCTTTGTGGTTATACCTTGGAAAGAATTTCCTATGTTGGTGTCCGTTTGGACCGCAAACTCAAGTTTTGCGAACATATATTCTCAATGGTTAATAAAGCTATGGGTGTGCTCGGCTTTATTAAGAGATGGTCTAAGGAGTTTGATGATCCTTACCTAACTCAGACTCTTTTTACCTCGCTTGCTCGTCCAATTCTCGAGTACGGATCATGTGTCTGGAGTCCTCAGTACAGAGTTCACAAGGACCGCATTGAATCCGTACAGAAAAACTTTTTAATTTTTGCCTTGCGAGGCCTTAACTGGGATGTAAATTCAAGACTTCCTTCCTATCCTAGTAGACTTTTGTTACCAAATCTGCCTTCTCTATTTATTAACATTAATAATTACCTTATTTACCTTATTTATTAATAACCTTATTCAACGGGACATAGATAGTAATGACTTGCTTAGTCGACTACACTTCTCTGTCCCTGGTAGAATCACCGGTAATTACCTTCCTCTAAAACTTGCCAATTGTAGCTCGAACTATGCACTGCATGAGCCATTCGGGGAATTATGTTCGGACTATAATAAATTATATTCCATTGTAGCTAACAAAAACAATAATTCTTTATCTAGCTTAAAATTACAAATCCTCTCCCACCAATCTATTAACTAGTTAAATATATACTTATCTTCTTTCTAGTGACAGAAGTACTTTTTAATTAACTGCATTTTTATAACATTCTACTCGCGATTTTGATTTGCGTTTGGTTACTAACACTACAAATGTTGGATCGGCTTTTTCTTTTTTATCCCAGTTCAATTCAATCAATTTCTTTTTTTTTTCACATTTATGGTTTTACCTTTAATTTATAATTATTCTTAGTTTTATATTTTAACTTAAAATTTCAATTAGAATTAATAATTGTTTTTTACTTTGAAACAGTCGACTGACCATATTTCGACTATAAATTAAATAAATTAAAACTAAACTAGATTCATAAAAGTTATTTTTGTACTCAGAAATGTTTATTAAAATGTAACTTTTATAGATGTTTCTAGCATTAAACGGTTAACAATTGTATCTATTTTCCAACGATTCTTGATTGATTACGTTTGCATACGTTTTTGGACCTGTTAAAAACACATCCTCTTAGCGGTTTTTAAGAAATTTTACTCTTAAACTGTTATGTTAAACATTTTTGTAAATGTTATTAGCATTAATAGTTTGAGAGTATGTTAAAATATGAACAACAATGCTCTTAAGATTTTTAAAATGGATTGCCCCTGTCATATCGTATTATAAGGACTCTGTTAAAAGACTTCCCCTTCGCTCTGTTAAGGAGAACCACTCTTAAACTGTTCAAGCTTTTAAATATGTTAAACCTAAAATGTTTGTTCTCTTAGCATAATCGACTTGCGGACTGCTGTCGAAATATGGGGTAGTTTTAAAAAAGGTAAATTTAATCCTTATAAAAGCTCTTATTCCACCTACTACAAAAGCTAGCATGTTAAGCTTTCGATTTCGTACATAAAGCTTTAGCTCTTTTGTACTCTCACACCAATCCGATGTGGTTTAGAAATAAAACGTGCTTCTCTCATTGGCTATGTTGGGCTTATAAAAGAAGTAAATCGCCCAATAAAAGTTCAGTTCGGCTTACACCTGGACGAAAACTCTACGAAGTCAAGGAACCTTAATTTCATTGCATCCAATACCCAAAATATTCTACTTTTAAATGTGAATAAACAAGAATTGGAAACAGAAATACTTTAACAATTTTAAGAAAGCATATTCTTTAAATTGAGTTTGACTTTTAAAATTATTTTAGGAAAACAACAAATTTTTGAATATCAATTTTTTAAGTGATCACAGAATAAAACAATTTCAATATAAAATGTTGTATATAATGTTATTTTGTTGTATTCAAGAGATTAATCTATTTTCATTGGCGGTACATCATTTAACACGAACTTCATCACCAAATTTGGAAACATCATTGCATACACCTCAACAATTCTGAGACATTCGCAGACTACTCGCATCTGCAATGTTTATACAACGTTCTGTTTGATCATATTGCCATACAAAAACTCGATAAAAATGTATGTTAACATAACTTATGAAATTTTCATTTAAAGCATATTATATTGATAAGATAAGTAAGATATTGTATCTCTCTGTTGTTCTGTAATCAATTCCAAATCGTCGTAACGCATCGGGCCAGTGACCATACTAAATTATTATTACTACATAAAACCCTATGTTATATAACATACTATTTGTCAAGAATGGCTTTGCTTAAATAAATTAAATTGTCTTCGACGTAAACTCTTTACGTGGTGGTAATAAATATCTGCAACATACCATCTCAATTCAAATACTTTTAAAATATATTAATTATACTGTATAACAATTTTGTATTTAATGTTAACCTAAAATATTAATTATTCTCATATTGTCGTTTTACTTTACTCTTTCTTTTATACTTTTTCAATTAAAATTGATTTTATTAAAAACTTATTGATCAAATAGGAATATATAATTATTTAAGTCGTTCAAAACATATGTTCAGAAAAAATATATGTTTAAGTTTTCATCCTGTACGTATTTGAAAAATACTAAAATTACCTCCTTTTTACTTTATAGACTCGTATAGATAAAAAATTTAGAAAAAGAAGTGTACACCCGACAGTAAGATACCCTTCGCACCATTTTTGAAGACATTATTATCAAAAAAAGAAAAACAAATTGTCCGCAAATTCTTTGGCCACCTATTGGTTTCTCGCTCTCACGTAATGTACTTACATATAGGCAAACAAGCGATGCATCGCGACATCGACAAGCAGCAACGAGCAGGCAGCGCTGCTGGGAACTAACTGTTACCCTAAATACTTTTTTGAAAAGCCGAGTATTTTATCCAATCAGATGGCAATTTTGGGTATATTTTCAATAGTTATCTTAATAATCGAAAATTACCGATCCGAAGGCGGTGAGATAAAATAAAGTTCATCTGCGCTTTAAAAATATTGTAGCTGAGATTTTAACGTTCAAACAGACAGACAGACATTGCTTTATAGACTCGGCTAGTGATCCTGAGCAAGCATATATGTACATATGTTCATATACATATGTATACAGTGAGTAATTTCAATTTGATTTTAATACCCTCCGACCATTGAAAATGGTCAAAAAAGTATACCCTTTGTGCAAATGTATGTAACAGGCAGAAGGAGGCGTCGGAGACCCCATAAAGTATATATATTCTTGCTCAGGATCACTAGCCGAGTCGATTGAGCCATGTCTGTATGTCTGTATGTCTGTCTGTCTGTCTGTCTGTCTGTCTGTCTGTCTGTCTGTCTGTGTGAACGCACAGATCTCAGCTATTATAAAAACCAGAGTTACCAAATCTGGCAGGAAGACTCCTGTGCTTTATAAGCTGATCAAGATTATTTCAAATGTTAGGTGCCACGCCCACCGCCCCTGCAAATCAATAATTTAATTTTTGAACTTAGTTTGTAAGTGCTGTATAAAAGATAAAACTTTCTGACTGAATATATACTAAGCTCATTAAAATATCTACGTGTTCTCGAAATTGCAATCCGAGCGCACAATAAACATAGAAGTTATTTAAGAAAGTATGTGCATAAAACCAAGTGCTTGTATCAGCTAACAAGGGAGGGTCAGCATTTTTGATTTTTATTTTTAAAAATCAATTATAATAATTGAAAAATATAATAATTTGAATTAAAAATTGGGGAAAAAAGTTTACGCGGTTTTTGTGTCGCCGATTTTTCCCACTTTTTTCGAGACTTTGAAGAGCTTTGATTTTTTTAAATCTCATAATTATTATTTACGGTCCCTGGTGCATAGCTTTACGATTTCAATAAAATGCAAAAAGAGTACGTCGGTTTCTTAATAACTTTGATTGGCACTGGTAATTTTATTCATTTTGAAATAGAAAACAGGATCCTGTTCTTTCCGATTTATTTACGGAAATAGCAATAGCCAATTTTCATCAAGATGCATAGCTCAAAAACTGAAACATTAGTATGTGTTGCAACGGACAGACGAATAAGCTAACATAGTTCAATTTGCCAGTTTTTTACTTTTTTCAATTGGTACGCTCAGCATTTTTGAGTATGTCGGAAAAACCTGAAAAAGTTAAAAGCAATACAATTTGTACGCTTCCATTAAGATTGCCAATTTTTCTTTAGTGAGCGATAAAATAAAATTTATTGCCGCAAGTGCGAACCATTTTTGCAAGCATGCTGCACTTACAATTGCAATTTGGGATTAGACCTTTCCAGGCCCTTCCCTTTTGTAATTTGCGAAAAGTTCACAAAGGAACAAGCTAATTAATTTCCACATGACTTTGTGTTAGTCTTCCGCATATTTCAGATTTAGACAATGCAGTTAAACTACCACAGTGATGCGGTAGTAAGGCCTTGTGAAAAGTAATATTACATCTGCAAGTGTACGAGAGTTGCCTTTTATGTTTTGGGGTTCTAGAACAAAAACAAATATTAACCAGCAAGAAAAGCAATAGTCGCGTGGCACGCGACAGTGGAATACCCTTTGACCCATGTTCTGGTGTAGTTTAATTTGTTAAATTCATACACATATGCATATGCACATGCTTTAAACTTATTCCAGCCCTTGTAAGCTGACACAAGCCCTTGGTTTTATGCTCATACTTTCTTAAATAACTTATGTGTTTATTATCCGATCGGATTGCAATTTGGAAAATAAGTAGATATAACTAGTATATGTTAAAGTCAGAAAGTTTTATCTTTATACAGCGCTTACAAATTGAGTACATTTGAAATACACTTGATCTGCGCCTGGTATACAGAAACCTTTATTCAAAATTTTCCCCATTAATGCGCTTGAACCAATTTTCGAAGCACTTTTGTCACCCTGATTGAGGTATCTCCAAATGCATTCCGAATGTATCAACCGCTTTTTCAGATGTCGAAAAAAGTTGACCTCACGTTTTATTTTTCTCAATCCCACGATAGTTCACATGACGATCTTGCAACATCCGTTGGCGTACAGCATCAATGGTTTCCGGAACAACTACTGATTTTGAACGACCTTCACGAAACTCGTCTTGGAGTGAACTACGACCTCGGTGGAATTCACCATACCATCGAAAAACAGTGGTCCTCATTGCTAAAAATTGAATTAAGTTCATCGAAAGTTGTAAAAATAATCGCATGAAAATGTTCACAATTTAATTCCAACACAAATAGAGTTTGTATAATATATCAAAAAGTTCAGAGTACGTATAACCTCAAAAATTTCAAGCGATAGGGCTGTCAGTTGCCAGATTGCAACACTAGGGTTACCTCATCCTGACAAATAAAAGGCAACCCTCGTATAAAAACTATATATTTATATACAGTTTTTTCAATCATACTATGGTGTTGGCGTGTATGTCGGCGGCTGGAGACAACGATGAATAAGGTTTCTTGAAATTTGTAAGTCCAATTTACTGGAAAGTGCGAAAAAACAAGGCATACGTGACCATTTTCAATTTTACCAACACAATGACCCGAAGTGTAATTCAGGAATTGTGCAAACCTGGCTGGTTTTGAAATTGTACACATGTTATGAAACCCCCAGCACAGTCGTCTCTCATGAATTTCATAGAAAATTTGTAGGTAATTTTGGATACAAACGTCCGAAAACGTTAAATTCAATAATTAAATCTGACTTTACCATAATGCGGTGTTGGTTGCACATGCTATAAAATTATTCCCGACAGATTTCGATCGCGCTTCGCACTCGCCTGCCTTGTTAGCTGACAGAAGCATTTGGTTTTATACTCATACTTTCATGAATAACTTCTGTCTTTATTGTCCGATCGGACTGTAATTTGAAGAATAAGTAGATTATTCATTCAGCTTAGTACTTGTCAGAAAGTTGAACCTTTTATACAGAGCTTACAAATTGATTTCAAAAATTAAATTATTGATTTGCAGGGGCGGTGGGCGTGGCACCCAACATCTGAAATAAACTTGATCTGCGCCGAGTACACAGGAACCTTCTTTCCATTTATAATAGCTGAGATTTGTGTGTTCATCTGGTCATACGGACATCAGGACATCCAGACAGACAGACGGACGTAACTCAATCGACTCGGCTAGTGATCCTGAGTAAGAATATATATACTTTATGGGGTCTGCCACGCCTCCTTCTGCCTGTTACATACATTTGCACAAAGTTAGTATACCCTTTTTGAGCATTTTCAATGGTCGAAGGGTATAATTAATAGTTCTTAGCATAAGAAAATATACTAAAGGGGTTACCTGATTGAAGTGAGCTGTTGCATTATTTTAAGCTTTTGTTTTGCAGATGGAGATCTGGAAGATTGCCATTCTCTACGTAAGCGTCGTTTTTCGTAAACGAGTTGCTCGTTTTGTACATTAGTCTTTTTCGGATTCAGTGTAACGTTCGTGATTTTAGGTGTTGCAGTACGAGCTGCTGCCGTAAGAATGGATTCCAGTGTACCTGTGCAGCTCTCTATATCAGATTCAGTGTTTTTAGTTACATATTCATACTCAGGATCACTAGCCGAGTTGATTCAGCTATGTCTGACTATCTGTCTGTGTGAACACACAGATCGCAGCTATTTTAAAAGCTAGACACCAAAATTTTCATGATCGTTCCTGTATATGGTACTTTACGCTAATCAAGTTTATTGCTACTGTTGTGGTGTTCATATGTACATATGTACATATATGTGTATGAACTTAACAAATGAAAGTACACCGGAACATTGGTCGAACAGAGGCCCGACTGCAGCGTTCGTTTGGTCTCTTTCTTGACTTTATACCGATTAATCTATATCAATGGTTTCTATGCAATGTACGTCCAAGAAAGCTTGGATGTTCAGAAAAATTACTCACGTAGTCGGAAAACGCAGTCTTTTGCTAATCCCCGCAAGCGTGACTAGCTGTGGGAAAGACTAAACTGGTAATTTCTAACACAAAAGCCCTAAACGGGCTTATAAAAGTTCTGTACCCTCTTTAAGTAGGGACGAAACACATTGTATGGGCATTAAAGCAACGTAGCTGCTCACATCGATACCCAGTGCTGTTTGGTTGACCCTTCCCATTTGCCCGCTTTTGATAAGAAACTTTTGCCGGACACACAAGTTAACGGATTGAGAAAGCGGTTTCCGTTAACTGACCGTTTATCTCATTTGTGTTTTGAGTATTTCTGCCTCTGCCGAGCTGAGTTCTCTCAACATATTCCAAAAATAATTTGTTATTCTATGCGAACCACAAAAAGCACACAAAGCTAAAAACATGTTGGTATACTCACTAGACATTTAGTAAATTGGCTAACAACTTTTTGTCGGTCTGTCTTGCGTTCTGTTGGTACACTTATGCTGCTCGACTATAGTATTGTTTGTTGCAGAAGTTCTTGTCTTCAGCCGTACACGCGGCTGTGTTGGTATTTGACTGTAAAATTGAGAACATAAGTCTTTAAAATTTTACGAATTCTCGCTAAATCAACAGTGTCCACAAGTAGTCTTCGTGTGACATCTTCAGACATCAAAATGTTGTGAATTCATCCACTGAGATTAAACGATAAATTTAACAAAGAAAACGTCGCTTTAATTTAGACACAGGTGATGGATGCTTTTTCGAACACAAGCGCAATCAGACAAAAGCTGCAGACAAAAGTCTTTTTCTGAAAAACTGTTAAAATTACACTTTAAATACATATTCTTCTAGCACTTTTTCTCACTCTTACACTCATATGCTATGAAGAAGGAGCTCGTGACGCAATGTGGTTGACAGTCAAAAATTATTAGGATAACTGAAAGACAGACAACAAACATCAAACACAATAAAAAAAAAAACCACAGTCGCGCTGCACGCGACAGTGGGATACCCTTCGACCTATGTTCCGGTGTAGTTTAATTTGTTAAATTCATACACATATACAAATGCGCATGCTTTTAAATTATTGTCGACAGATGGCGCTCGCCCGCCTCCCTTGTTAGCTGATACAAGCACTTGGTTTTATGCACATACTCTCTTAAATAACTTCTGTGTTTATTGTCCGATCGGATTGCAATTTCGAGAATACGTAGATATTTTAATGAGCTTAGTATATGTTAAAGTCAAAAAGTTGTATCTTTTATACAGCGCTTACAAATTAAGTTCAAAAATTAAATTATTGATTTGCGGGGGCGGTGGGCGTGGCACCTTACATTTGAAATAAACTTGATCAGCTTATAGTACACAGGAGTCTTCCTGCCAAATTTGGTAACTCTAGCTTTTATAATAGCTGAGATCTGTGCGTTCACACAGACAGACGGACAGACAGACAGACATGGCTCAATCGACTCGGCTTGTGATCCTGAGCAAGAATATATATACTTTATGGGGTCTCCGACGCCTCCTTCTGCCTGTTACATACATTTGCACAAAGTTAGTATACCCTTTTTTGACCATTTTCAATGGTCGAAAGGTATAAAAAATGTGCTTGATTTTCTATATGTATGTATGTATGTTAGAGACGTATTTGAATTAGGTGAACGGTAGATGAGCAACCCCGTTACTTATTTTATTTCGATATTATTAATCCCATCAGGTCATTCATTAGGCATGCTGTGCGACAGGGGGAACTAGAACTACTTGTGTGCACTTTTCTTGCCGACTGGCAATATATTTTTACCTTAATATATTACCATTTACATTATTGTTGGAGATCTGTAAGCCAATTACAGCGCTCGGAGCTCTCTCACTCCTCTGCGAGGCATCTGTCAATGCAGTTTCAAATAAAAGGTATGTGCTACCCCTTAGGCATAGCCTGCCTGATATCCATGTGTCGACACATTCTTAACTGCTCAGACTGCTCTCAGACTCTTGCTTGGGTGTAGTCGTGAGTGCAGTAAATTCCTGTAAAGGAGCACCCATGCTCAAGATCTGCAGAATGCACATCTGAAATTACAAGTAGCAAATGCATGTCTGCCATTTTTAAGCACACATTTTATTTGCCATGCCATGAAGCATAAGGAGAAGGAGACGCATGTACATAAATATACACGAGACGGTATTAAATAAGCGGCGAAAAGC
The DNA here is from genome assembly GCA_018904165.1 of Zaprionus camerounensis. Classification (NCBI taxonomy): domain Eukaryota; kingdom Metazoa; phylum Arthropoda; class Insecta; order Diptera; family Drosophilidae; genus Zaprionus; species Zaprionus camerounensis. Next base: position 437,364 of record JAEIFS010000354.1, read on the forward strand.
GACAAACTGAAGACAACTGCACAATCCACAGCTGGAAAGCGACTTCCTTTTAGTTCCGTTTCATTTGCTATCATCTCCTCTATTTCCCTTCCACTTTTCTTGTTGTTGATAGTCGACATTTGACATTTTCGTACTAATCTAAAAAAAAATAAAAAGAAGCATCTTTGGCATGCCGAAGATGCAATGCTCTTGTGAGTTTTACGAGTATCGTAGTATCATTCTCCTATTTTAGATAAATTAATAATTTTTGACTAATTTTTGATAATCAAATAAAATACTGTACAATTTTGATTGGTAATAGCAGTTGATTTATGTATTTCGAAAAAACAAACTGTTCCAAAAGCAGATAAGTGATAAGTGTTCAAATTTTGCAGAAAATATTACATATGATTAAGAAAGACAAATACCGTGTAGTAAAATTTAGTTTGAATATTGTAGAAAATAAAATAATCTTCAGATAGGTTCCATGGTAGCTATAGAATTTCGATCCGGCCCGGATAAGAAGCATGTGTGTCAGTTTTAATTATTATAGCTCAAATGCTAAGAGACCGGTTTCCGTTTTAACAGACGGACACACCGACAGATGGATAGGGCTAGTTGGACTCCTCACTTGATTCTGATTCTAAATGTGTATTTATTTTTATTTATTTATTTAAAGTCGGCAATTAACCTTTAATTAAAAATTTTAAATTAAATTAAGTCAAATTTTATTTTCACATTTAAATTAATTCAAATTTAAACTGTGGTAAACAATAATTAACTGATCCAGCATTTGCTGCCAGGGATTGAGAAAAACCCAGAAAACCCCAATCAGATTAGGAAAGTTAGGTATTCGTAGAGTTAATAATTATTAAAAATACAAACGCTACAGTCAGGTGCTGACTGTATAGGCCATCGATTACCTTAGTTTACCGTAAAAAAGTTTGTAAATAATAGAATAGAATCGCCGCTCGAATTTTCCGCCGATTATCAAAAATAATCAGTACCTTGGGAACACCAAGGGGAGGCTACTGCAAATGTTATGGATTTAGTTGTTCTTAAAAAGTTAAATTTTGGTGACCTACGAGTCGACTTGAGATGTTATGCGCAACTTAAATGTTCCCCAAATTAATTAATTTCTGCAATCTGCAGACATAGATAACTTAATTATATTCGGATATTTATTAAAACTCGTAATGAAAATTGCTCTTTATTTGGATTAATATTAAAAATTAACAAGCGCAATTTGAATTAACGAACAGAAGAAGAAGAACGCATAGACAAAGCAGAAGCGAAGTGTCGCAACCATTAGACTGAGCGAGAGGGCAATAGGTATATGTATGCATTTCTAGCGCATACAAAAATTTATTTCATGTGCTTCTTGTTGATTTTTTGGCACTAGCCAAAGTTATTTAGTGGCTGAGTGGATTATGTCTCGGACTGTAAGGCCAACAATGTTGACCGTGTTCGGGGATCGATTGCTACCGCCGATCGGCATGTGCAATTTTTTGTTTTTCCATATTTTTCATTACAATATTTTAAAAGCTCAATAACATTGAAAAGGGGCGGAGGCGGTAGCCGGTTTTTTTAAGTTTTTGGTACGTAATATATGTAATTAGAACTTAGTTTTCTTTCGTTGGTACACAACAGCAACTCCAAATCTAATTGTATTGTACATATGCATGTACATACATGCGTGCAATAATGTGTGTTGAAGTGGGATGCCAATACATTTATGTGGATATGCAGACATGCATGTATGGGCGTCCCACTCGCACATTCACAACTTTTAAAGGGCTTGTAGTGAAACGGTGGATCACACTATGTTGTTATTAAATTAAAGCATTTATTTCGTATGCGTAAATGATAAGCGTGACAATTCAGTTGTTGTCTGTCCTTAGCGTCTATCCGAACTTAGCGTATAAATTTGTGTAACGGCGAATATCGCCGAGGAACTATCGTCTGCTTACGATGATGCCGCGCTGCCAGATCGGGCTCATATCGATGAGGTTGCGTCTCCACAGGCTTATGATCGCTGCTAAGTTCTAGCATTCTAATTGCAAAATTTTGAGAGCAAAACAAAATAACAATATCCAATAAGAATCATATTGAACTTTCAAAGTCATAACAGGCAAAATACGGAAAGAGTGACGACATTGAAGAACGCATTGTTTACTTTTGGCTCGCATCTTTTTGATGCGTGCTAAATATAATAAAAATAGTAAACTTTATTTATAAATAATTAATATTATTTGTAACTATTATAATTTTATTGCACAATATAGTATGAAAACAAAATAAGGAGAAACTATTTTTTATTGAAATTTAATTAAGTAATTTAATTTGTTTGTAGCTGCTATATTACAGCCCGCTTGACTGCAACTTTTCTTTTAGTTTATTAGAATAAAATAAATAAACGAAATAAAATAATAAATTAGTGATTGAAAATTCGCACCCGCCTCAACATGGAGTTGAAGACATACGTACTCTCCCACAATCATTTTAATTTGCCGTGCGCCACTCTATCCACTCGGCCATTACCTCAGTCCTTGCTACACCGGTAAGCTGCATTGTGAACCAATTCTGTTACCATACAATGCAAATAAAAAGTTTAAAATGCTGTGTGTCTGACGCTAGATTTGAACTTCGGTTTGCGTAAATTAGGTCTACTTAAGTATATATGTTCAAAGTGAGTTTAATTTCTATCATATCTCACTTATTTATAGTCCGATTTAAATGAAATTTTCACATTGTTGAGTGAATATTGTAGATTTTAAATAGTTATTACTGATTTACAGAGGCGGGAAGGGGCGTGTCCAAATGTTAAAAAAACTTTGAGACACTGCAATATATACAGTATGTTACGCAAAATTTGATTACTCTAGCTCTTATAGTTTCTGAGATCCAGGTGTTCATACAGACAGACAGACGGACAGACAGACATGGCTCAATCGACTCGGCTACTGATACTGAGTCAGAATATATATAGTTTATGGGGTCGGAGATGCCTCCTTCTGCCTGTTACGCACATTTCCGTTCCGACAAACACAATAGACCATGAATTTTTTTAAAACCCATGGCCTAAAAATTAAAAGTTTAGAAATTTAGACATGCCCAAAATCGGCCGAGGGCGATTTCGCAAACGAGTAACCCGACCGACCGAAACGAAATTCTCGAGCAAAATTCACGAAAAGAGATGTATAGCATGGATGGTATAATAAAGATGTTTCGAGGATAGTTAGTTTAATTGCTAGATAAGTGAGATAGGATTAAAAGTTTTAAAGAAGCTACAGAGTTAGTGTTAGAAACGATACAGTTGAGTTTGTTATAGTCCGAACGGAACACCCTGAAAGGCTCGTGCAGGGCATAGTTCGATCTACAAAACTTAAGAGTTTGTGGTGAAAAATGACGACTAATTCTACAAGGGATAGAGAAGTGTACCCGGGAGATTTGGTCGGAGATATCTCCTAATGTCCGCTACAACCAACGCCCGACAATAAGATACGCTTAGCCTTCTTATATATGGTGACTAGATTGACATAGCCCAATCGTCTCGTCTAGTGTCAAATTATGTATATACAATGTATATATACATTATGCCACGCCTTTTTCTGCATGTCGTTCTGACAAAATTAGTATACCGTTTTTTACCATTTTCAATAGTCGAAGGTTTATACCCTTATTTGATGAAATTGAAAAATGGTACGCAGTCATGGATGTAACATATAACTTTAAATGGTACATACCATATATGTTAAGTTGAAAACAATAAAAGTTTTTATAATAATGACAATATGACAATACTAAATCGATTATTTAATTATTCTTATTATATTATTATTATACGAATTAACTTTTATACTATGTGGGGTCGGAGATGCCATGGTCAGCAAGGATATCTATACTGGTAAGATATGTATCTGATACATCAATAGTCTGCCTACCTTCTATCAACCCTCTGTCAATCCGGCCCTATGATTTAAGCTATTATAATAGCTGGAAACACTTTAATTTCAAAAATTTGAGCTTATAAAGCGACACACACATAAATAAACTCAATATGCACTCATCCTCCAAATTGCAATCGCTGCTTGGGCCTATCTGCAATGCCTTAGTTTTAAGGTTATAGTATGTTCGGGAGGTATGAGGTACGCAGGCCGCACCGTGGAACTAGAGCGAGTTTATTTTAGGCCATAAGTTGCACGCCTGAGAAACTTCACAGCAGAAGCGTGCGTGTAATGCTGGTCGTAACTCATTAAATTCCCAGTGAAAGACAAACATAAAAGGAATTTCTTAAGATATAAAAACATTCTTCTCAATAGATTTCCAGCACTCTTTATGCCTTCTCAAACTCCCCTGCCTGTTAGGAAATTCAACACTTAGAAGGCGTCTGTGTGCCTGCAGCTGTCAAATACGGTATATTAAATGTGCTCAGAGCAGGCTACATCGAACCAACACAAACACAAATTCAATTACTAAACAGTAACAACAGAGACAGCGAGACCGGGCGTATGAGTGACATTAATGCGATTTAGCCAGCTGCCAATCATATCACTGGCTGTAAAAATACTTTGAGTCTACAATGTTCTTTGTATTTTATATGTACAATCCATACATAAAAACATATACCATTTTAGCTGCCTTTTTCGCCTTTGATGTCAAATTTGCAATTTAATTGATCACAACAAAATATGCAACTTAATCAAATATCTACCATATATATCTTTGTGTCCGTTTATTTTAGTCAGTGAAAATAGCAAGTCCCTCCAGGAGACTTACTATCTACCTTCGGAATCACAGCGAATCTCTCTCAATTTGTATGATCTGAATTTTCTTGGAGGAGTGTAGTGGGCTTTGCTGCCTTAAAACTAAAACAAATAAGAGTTACAATCGAGATGCGCCACTGTGATGTATCCGATACCCACCTTTCATAAAAATACTAAATAAATTAATTTCTTAAAAACCTTTTATGTTTATTACTTAGCCGATTAATTATACGGCCTGCTATTTTAACTGTGCATATAAAAGGTTACTTTAAAAGTAGGATACTATTTTGAGTAGTAATCTGAATCACCTATTAACGGGGATCAATAATATTAATATATACAATTTTTTACTTTATTGGAAAATTCATGATTCAGTGCATTTTGTACCTTTGGTCTAAATCAATATACGCTTTACAAAAGGTAAGTGAAGTAAGCAAACAGTGCTAACTATAAAAACATCGTCGACCCCTGTCAACAGATAAAATTACAATTTACGGGAACTCAGGAGTGGCTAACGAGACGACGACACCCGACGAAAATTAAAATGGCTTGTGGAGGTGAGAAATTGAAAGGGTGGGGAGTGGGAGATGAAGATGGTTTTTGCAAACAGCTCGAACAAAAACAAAAAATGAAAACAGCAACCGCATTAGTGAGAGAAAGAGGGAAGGAAAGGCAAATAGGAGATGTGGATTCCCCAAGGTCTCGACAGAAGAAACAAAACAACGGCACTTTCAGCCAGTATAAAAACAACAGATGTTGGCATAAATTTTTGTCCAAGATAAACAATTTACGATTCGATTCCGATGCGGATGCGGATGCGGATTACGCTTGTGATTCCGCTGCCATCTATACTCAGTGCTGTCACTGCTCACGCTGGTAGCGGCGCTCCGCCTGTAGCTGAAACAAACGGATGGCTCGTAACCGATCCTCGCGCTTGAGTTGAAAAAAGCATATGAATCCCTTGACGTAACTTGACAACTCACGCACAACCTCGAGGAGGCACTCATCAGCCTCGGGTCGTGGCAACTTCCAGAGTAGCTGTACCAGCCATTCGCGGCAATGCGTGGGAGCCAGAGCTAACAGTAGCAGCGCTGATGGCAGTAACGTGAGCAGGGACAGCGAGAGGTTGCCGCACCAGCTCCAGTTGGAGCACAGGCGATAGCTCTGGTAGTGCACTAGGCGTTTGTACTTGCACCAACCAAACAGCATGGCTAGTTCCGAGATGAAGATGGTGCCCAACAGCTCCACGCAGGTATACAGGCGCGGAAAGACATTCAGGTAACGCTTGGGCAATACCTCGCAGTTCCACAGGAGCAGCAGCAGAGCCAGGCCAAACAGCCAGTTGGCCACGAAGGGTATCTGCGAGCACTGGTTCTGCGGCTGGCTTATGAAGATCGAGATGCCGCATAGCTGCAGAAGCGTGGCGACCACAATCGAAGGCGGGGAGACCATCTTCCAGAAGAGTATCGTCAAATTGAAAAGTCTTTTCTTTTGCCTTTGGAATTTATGTATTTTTTGGCTATCATTTCAAACTGTGCTTTGAACGAGTTAAATTCAAGCTGAAAGTCCACGCAGAGCCCCCTATACCTATCCATTTAAAATCCCAATTTAAACACAGACCCCACCCCTGTGTTATCATGTCCCTTTTCGCTGGTAGTTAAATAATATTAATATTAAATAAAAGAAAAAAATCAAGTGTTAGACTATCGCGCAGGCCCTTATAACCATATTCACACACAAAACGTCAATGCATTCATAGAATACGGAATCGCAGCAAGACGCAGTTTAATATACAGTTGAAGAAACTCTGGTCCGCACACTCTATCATTTACCAGCCTTTATGTAGAGTCTTAATTTACTGAGCTCTAGCGGGGCTCATGTGGTGTTAAGCACGACAAAATCCTCTACGTCTCATATGTTTGCCTTAATATTTATAGCGCACTCTGCAGAGCTTGGAAGTGCAAGTTGTTCAGTGAATTTGTTGTTGCTGTATATACTATAAGTGTATAACGTATAGGAACGTGTCCCCTGCACAGTAAACGTGACCGATATATGTAAATATAAAATAAATGCAGAGAAAAAGTAATGATATCTTGGGTAGAAGCAAAAATCGACCGACATCTTTTATTGACAGCTTAATCGATTTGACTTATTTAAATCATACTATAAATTCGGGTGAGAGACTAGTGGACGCGACAAATACCGAATCGATTAAAAAGTTTTATTTACTAATTTACCTTGAACCTCCCGCGCACTATGGTATGTACCCATAGTGCCCGTCAAAAATTTCGGCATTAATTTCAATTTAAGGAAAGACATTTTATTTTTTGTGTTATTTGGATTAAAGTGTTTAAGTGTAAATTTCGGTTTTCATTACTTTCATGATTGGACCGATATATTGTTATATAACCAAATTTACTATACCGGACTTTTTATACCCTTCGACCATTGAAAATGGTCAAAAAGGGTTAACTAACTTTGTGCAAATGTATGTAACAGGCAGAAGGATGCGAAGGAGACCCCATAAAGAATTTATTCTTGCTCAGGATCACTAGCCGAGTCGATTGAGCCATGTCTGTATGTCTGTCTGTCTGTCTGTCTGTGTGAACGCACAGCTCTCAGCTATTATAAAGGCTAGAGTTACCAAATTTGTGTACTTTAAGCTGATCAAGTTTATTTCAAATGTTGGGTACCACGCCCACCACCCCCGCAAATCAATAATTTAGTTTTTGAACTCAATTTGTAAGCGCTGCACTATGGGAAAAAAGTCAATTTTTTTGGCATTTTTTCAATTTGCAAGTTGTTTCAATATTAAAAAAATATTTAATTTTTTGCTTAACCACATTTCAAACTACTTAAAAAATATTTTTGTTGATTTTTACCACCTTCAGCGACAGTTCAATTATCGATTAAAGTTGACTAAATTGATCTAGTTATTTGCTGTGTTTCAAAATCTTCTATTACTATACTTCAAAGGCGATTTTCTGACAAGCCGTGCCAAAAAAAATAAATTTAGAAAATGGAGAAAAACAATCATGGCGTGTTCTATTAGTTTTTTATACAAAGTCCGCAGTAAATGTGCGTTTATATCAATTTTCTGATGTGTTGCTGATGTATTTGTTAGACTTTAATTAGGTATTTGATTTGTAATTTGTGTGGTCTGTAACTTTAGTTGAGTCGAGTTGAGACAAACGTTAAAAATGAGAATAAATAAACTATTCACAATTGATATCCATTTTAGTTTTTTGCCCATTTTTTCCAAGAAAACTACATGTTGCACATACATAAACAGCAACAATAATCTCCAATAAACGGTTTTATAGATATTTAATTGGGACAATATTATTTAAAAGCATCTTTATAAGGAACAACATTATTTAATAACACAAAATAGAGCAGCTTTGTCTTTACATTAAGCTAAAATGACCAAAATTAGATACATTTTGGAGCGCTTTAAGAAAATGAATTAACAATTGCTTGCGTACCACATATCGATATATTAAATTTACTAGAAATAAAATGCAAGACAAAGGTTGGAATACGATTAAGTTACACGAATGCAGGACCGACACCACGAAAATTTAAAGTCTCTATCTTTAAAATTTGAAACTTTCTGAATGAAATATCTACGTATTCTCCAAATTGCAATCCGATCGCACAATAAACACAGAAGTTATTTAAGAAAGTATGAGCATAAAACCAAATGCTTGTGTCAGCTAACAAGCGAGGCGGGCGAGCGCGAGGCGCAAGCGCCATCAGTCGGGAATAATTTAAAAGCATGTGCATATTTTTATACCCTTCGACCATTGAAAATGGTCAAAAAAGGGTATACTAACTTTGAGCAAATGTATGTAACAGGCAGAAGGAGGCGTCGGAGACCCCATAAAGTATATATATTCTTGCTCAGAATCACAAGCCGAGTCGATTGAGCCATGTCTGTCTGTCTGTCCGTCTGTCTGTGTGAACGCACAGATCTCAGCTATTATAAAAGCTAGAGTTACCAAATTTGGCAGGAAGACTCCTGTGTACTATAAGCAGATCAAGTTTATTTCAAATGTTAGGTGACACGCCCACCGCCCCCGCAAATCAATAATTTATTTTTTGAACTTAATTTGTAAGCGCTGTATAAAAGATACAACTTTCTGACTTAAACATATACTAAGCTCATTAAAATATCTACGTATTCTCGAAATTGCAATCCGATCGGACAATAAACACAGAAGTAATTTAAGAAAGTATGTGCATAAAACCAAATGCTTGTATCAGCTAACAAGGGAGGCGGGCGAGCGCAAAGCGCGAGCGTCATCTGTAGGCAATAATTTAAAAGCATAACGCATTTCTATATATGTGTATGAATTTAACAAATTAAACTACACCGGAACATAGGTCGAAGGGTATCCCACAGTCGCGTGCAGCGCGACTGTTGTTTTTTTTTTATTTTTATGAGTAAGATTTAACAAATTAAACTACACCGGAACATAGGTCAAAGGGTATCCCACTGTCGCGTGCCGCGCGACTGTTGCCTCTCTTACTGGTTTTATAACATATGATATGCATTTAAAATTTCATCAAAATCGAACAATGAACGAAACGAGGGTATAAAGTTAATTAATATCTTCACTTTCTTCGAAATTTAAATTATTTGATCGTCAGTAATATTATTTTATCCTGTATTGTGCTAAATATAACGCTTAACATGCTTCGAGATTGTGGTTGATGCAAATCATAAGCAGCGCTGCATCTTGCACGTGCGATTTGTAAAAAGGAGCAAAAAGGAACAATAGGCATATATTTGCAATGAACCTTGCACAATTTAGGTACTTGAACCTTGATTATACCTTGTGCTATACAAAAGTATCATTCCACAGAACACAGCGACATTTGTTAGTAAACCTACAAATACCGACAAGTAACATATTCGACAACTACAACACATTTGTATCGCAAACATGTACTTTTCCATGATTACTTCTTAATAAAATTAATCATTATTTTACAGAAAATATTTGTACTGAAACTTGTTTATATTTTGTGCTACGCAAAACACTTATAATCTTTACGCCTCTCACAACCAAACAAAAAATGCTATATACTTGAAACTCAGTACAGATGTTCGGGAAGAGTGTACCAACATAACAAAACAAAAAAAATCTAAATTTCGATTATACATAACCCGCGAAAATTAAAAATTCGCAATACTTTTTGAACACACCTCGTATATAATACTATGTAGTCTTATAACATTGTTCAAGAGTTCTTTATAATAACCTATAATCGTAGGAGTTAGGGAAAAGGAATCAGCATCATGTCGATATAGCCATGTCCGTCGATCTGTCCGACCATTTAAAAATCCAGTTCTCAGAGACCATATCAGATCAAGTTGGTTTACCACGCCTCTTACCTTCTATAGAAATTAGTCAAATACATATTGCACACGCAATTATACCCACATAACGAACATCGTATTGAGGACGTTTTGTGAAAATTTAATAAAGATCGGCCAATACATTTAAGTGTGGTACGCTAGTTATCGATAAGTTCATAAATGTTACGCGATATATTATAAGTTGCAGCACAAAAAGCTGAGTAAGATAAGTTTTATGAGAATGGAAGAATGTGTGAACAATTTCCCCATCTATAATTAAGTGTTACAATAAACGTAAACAAGTTTATATGTAATAGTAAGATATTAAATAAATCACTTCAAGTACTTACACAATTGAATTGCGTTGCAGGTAAACTTTAAATTATTGAATTTTTAAAACTTAAATTTGAGTGGCCAAGTGCTCTGTGGCGCGGACTCAGAAACCGGTTCGACTTCCGCAACCGACATGTGAGAGTTAATTTTTTTTTCTTTCATTATAATTTTATTTAACAAGTAGGGCAGCAGGTAGTTCGGTCGACTGTAGCTTACGTGCTTGTTCTATGTCATTTCTGATAGGATACAGCAGATAGCAGACTTAGGGTAAATTAAAAAAAGTTAACATAGGACTAGGACCTCATGTTACTTGGGATTACAATAACATACAAATGACTCCTAACGTGTGTAGAAAACTTCTAGCCAAAATGAATATATCCTCTGCATAGGTATAAAGAAGTTACTTTCGTGCGGACGATTTTATTCCCTCACAGCTATTAGATTCACAGACTAGTCTAATCCAAATACAATAAAGTTTTCCCATTTTGATCATGGGCTTGATAAAAATGTTGGAGAACTCCTATTCTAATTCTAATAAAAATTTGAATTGTTACTATGGTGATATGATATGGTTATCCGATTTTGATGATAAACAAAAAATATTACCGTGCTGATGAATAACTATAATTGGTATTGAAAATAACAATTCTTACTCATTTCGGACGTCTATTCCAAAACTCACTCGATAAATTTTTCTAATATTAACCACGTGCGCTAAGTTTCGTTTAACTAGCTTTAAACTCAACTCAGCTGTTAATGTATTTTATAGAGTTGGAGATGCCTTTAAGGATGAGTTCGATTTTTTTGGCCTTCTTTTAAAAATGGTTCAAAAATTGTAAACAATCATTAAATTGGCGTATATGTATATAATATATATATATATATATATATATATATAAATAGCATATAATATCACTTTAAAATCAAAATTTATTTACCCAGACTCTGTCCGCAAGTTAATTTATCTTGGTTTAGCCCTTTGTCCACAAAACTTTACGATATATGTATTTTAGTTACAAATTTGTTTTACATACATATATCTTAATCAATACTATGTACACCTATCCTTACAATCTAATCGGATAATTAAGTCAGAAGTTATGCAAGTACACATTCTCCATAATTCCGAATTGTCATTATCAATGACAACGATCGACGCTAATGTAATCGGACCTGCATGTGTGTGTGAGTGAAAAAGCTGAAGACTTTTTGCAGAATTAAATGATTGCAATTATATTGTATTACGATATTAGTATGGTAACGTGCCTATCCCTATCGAAATTGGTTGAAAGGTATTTTACTCATGGTCTGGCTGAAATGCTTTCAATACTTGTCTTTTATACGATCTCCATTAGTCTCATAAATTACTTGCAGCTCACAAATTCGAGCTTGCTTGAATTTAAGTGTATCTTTGTGGCGCACTGTGAGCAATCAAGCAAGTTTATGACCAATATAATGGAGGCGTAGATGGACGTTTTGTGGGCAATAAGTTCCCAGTGCGAGAATGCCAAATTGGCCAAACAGCTTTTTAAATATCCATCAAATTTTCATTGGGGAGAAGAATAGTATAACCTAGTCAGAACGCGGCTACGCCAGGTCAACTTAGTGAAGCCAAATACGTTGGTCGATAAAATAAAATATTTACAAACAATAAAAGTCAACATTATTATGATAATTGCCCGGGGGAGGTTAGAAAGCCGTAACAACCAGCGGTTCGACTGACTTTAATCACTAAATTAGTTTACAGAATACAGAACATATTTGGTTATATACTTATGTAAATAATATAGGCCGGCAGGTGGGAAGAAATAAAACGCCTCAAAGCATCTGGCCTTTATTTGACTAACGGTTTTGAATTTTCCGCTTTCGCGGAAAAGAAGCGCAAAAAAGGTACAAAAAGCTTTTGTTAAGTGCACAAACCATTCTCCCCGAAATAATAAGTAAACATTATTTATTTTAAAAAGGAATAGGAGAAAGTGTGGTGTAGCTGGAGGCGACACCTCACGCTCGAACAATAACGAAAAAGGGCGTGGCACGGCAAAACGTCAAAGTAATTAAACAAAAGTAATTAAGATTAGCGTGTTCCGAGTAGCTGCAAGTCATCAGGCATCCTTCCCTCGTTCCCTACATATTTCCAACTCGCTAAATTACCTGTTCTTTCTCCTTCTCTCCTATTATTACCATCATCGTTATCATAGTGAGGCGAAAAGTGCGACTCAAGGGCAGAAAAGCGGAAAGGTAGCGCCAGCAATATGCCAAGTTTGACGTCATTATAGCTACCTTCCCTGAAGGAAAACATACTTAGCCCCTCGGTTCGGTTGCTGCTAAGTTTTGTTTTGCAGATTGTTGTGTGCAGCTGCCCCGAGCTACTTTATGAATTGTTATTGTTCTCAAGTAGAGTGGAGAAAGGCAGGAGCTCGTTTAAACCTCAATGCGTGCTATCACGCATTCAACCGGACTGCAATCGCTATATCTTCAAGCCTATCGGAGGTCAGAACTCAAGAAGCCAGCCCGTATAGTGCTTCATTAACCCGCCTACACTCGCCCAATCAATCCTCGCCCGCAATCCACATGGCTTAGGCCTGACTAACGGATATCAAAATACCAGATTTAACAAAGTTGCAAACAAGTCTCGTATACTTTTCGCACGTTGCACGGCCATGAATTATGTCCGCTAGAGTAAAGGTCAACTGGAAGCCTCCAAATTAGATTTATTAACATTCAGATCGGCGCTCTATTCTCTTATTGACAGCCTATCGCATATTTTCATACCCTTGCAGAGGGTATGTAGTTTAATACGGCCGGAAGTTCGCAATGTAAACTTCGACTCCATAAAGTATACATACATATAATCATCAACACAGTCTCAAGGCTTAAGCCTTGATAAAACTTGGCACACAAACTTAATTTTGCTAAACGTTGTAACAACAAACCGGATCGTTGTACGAATCAACCCGGATCACACCCATATATCTTATAGCTGCCATACAACATATTCGCCATTTGTTGTTATATTACAAAATTCTATGAACTTCATCGGCATGTGTTAGTAAAATCGAAAAAGAAATAGCATTTTATCAAAATTTGAAATTAGCCTATTTTCGAACTAATTCATCACTGCCAATAAAAGTTTAATGGTAACCTAACTATCTTTTTAATTTTCATCAAAGTCAGACAACTATATTTTTTAACTTTAATAGCGTAAAGAGTATAAGACATTCGGCATGCCGAAAGTAGACTTTCTTTCTGGTTCACTGTGCCAAGCCTAACTTTTGTTTTGATTAAGTGAAGCTTAACGAGGAGAAGGCAGCTGGCAGTAGGCAAAAGCCAAAACTAAAGCACGTGGCGAGCACTCAGGTAACTCTGCGAAGGCAGGGGCAACGCCGTCAGCAGTGACTTTAAGCGAAGAGGGAAGCGTTTTACGAACTTAACTAATGAGCTGATTTACTGCCCAACACGTCGAGGCCAAGCGTCGACTGCAGTTCTCATGACAGTCTCGCAAAAGAGCAAAAGGGGGCGGTAAATGGAGACGGTGGACGAAGCTTAGATGTAAGGCCAATGAGCCGGTTTGAGAGTCGTATGACAAATGCGCTTTACGTTATTTATGGTGACCGCAGGACAAGATGTACTACGTGGGGCCATTAGGCCGCCTCTCTACTTAAAATTGTATTTTATGGCGAAACTTCGAGTGTAGTGAAAAGTGAACATGTGAATTTGGCATTGAGCTGTTTGAAAACATGAAGAAGGGAGAATATGCACGAAAATATAAAATGTTTGCTTGAACACTAGTACTATTAACACTGCATTAGTACTATGAACTTATTTTATCATAGATTTACTTACGCACAGGGACGCAAATAATAATTATAAGTTTAAAAAAATCGATGCCCAAAATATGTTGGAAAAGAGTCGGAAAAATTCTCTCATGCTACTTATAACTTGGCGAACTCAAAAACGGTTTAAACTTTTTCCCAATTTATACAGTTTATACAGACGTATACATGTAAAGTCTTAGGTCAAAGGGTATCCCAGGGTCGCGGACGCTCGACTGTTGCTCTCGTTTTCCATATTATTATTAATATTATATAGGGAAATGGATAATATGATCATTTCAGCTTATAGAAGGTCAATATATTGGTGCATAATATGTGTTTCCAGTCCGATTAGATTTTTATTTGAAATATATGTATTTGCACATAGTATATATATACATGTATGCGAAAGTAGAAACTTGTGACTTAAGTAGTTTCCATAATTACCCCAAGTTGCCGATTTGCGGGGGCAGTGGGCTTGGCAGCCAACATTTCAAACAAATTTTCCTTGGATAAAAGAGTGACCAGAAAGAAAATAGAGAGTAACTTTTCCTTGAGGAATGAGCCTGGAAGCATTTCCCACAATCTGCCACTAAACGCGAGATGATTCATTTTGACAATCGAGAGCAATAGCTACCATCGGCATGCCCTTGCAGGTTCTTGTATTCTCTGATCGTTCCAGTACTAGTTATATACAATATAATGGTTCAGAATTGAATTGTATTGTGTATAAAAAATAGTATGTTATGTTATATTCATTTCGGCCAATTGTTCCTATGTCAGCTTTACGATATATCGGTCGAATCCACCTTGTTAAAACTTATACAGAGTGCAGCAAGTTTCATCAGGATTTAAAACTGAGATACTAGTTTGCGTTGCAACAGACGGACAGGGCTAGTTCGATTCCTTTGTTGTTGCTGATTCAGATTAAATATAATTATTTGGTCGAAGATGTTTCCTAAGGCTCGTTGCAAACTCCTGGCCAAAATTAATATCCCTCTGCAAGGGTATACAAATTTAGCAGAGTACTGTTGTAGTTCATATCCAGCGCAATCTTATATCTGTGTTTTAAAACTATTGTCTCTTCAGTAAGAGGTGAAGGTATTCATAAAAGTGATAATTTTCTGGCTTTTATATATATACAGTTAGTCAAGAAACACTTTACACAGATGTACATGTTAATGTTATGTACATCTGTTTAAAGTATATACAAAGCGAAAAAATACCTAAATACCTATACCTATGCTGCCTGTCTCTGTCATTTTTCCACAAGCCCCCCTTCAACTAATTCGCTTGGATATTTGTGCTTTGTGATGTGCCATTCAAAATAATCCCTAATTAGGCGTTTGATATACATATCGTACAGATGTAGTATGTATGTATGTACATACATTTGCCGAGCTAGCAGACAACCTGAGCCAACTGACAAATCGTAATTGCGTGACAAACAAGCTGAAATCGGCTTAGCTAAGCTGGGCGGAGCACGAGAAGGTGGTCGCGGAATCAGGGGTTGTTACTTGGCTTTATTGAGTTATTAAGCGCCGAATGGCGGTTGCATACTTTCAGGCGTTACGCAACTCAATTGCCACGTAACGTCACAGGGAAGACTTGTTGTTGTTGGGACAAGCTTAGTCACTTCATAAAATAAAGTCGACTCCTTCGGGTGTCTTATTGACAGCCGATGGCAATGCAAATTCTTCAATGACAAAACGAATATTCTAATTGTCATTCTGCTCGTCATTCACGCGTGACTTTAAACCTAACACATACAAACATAGTTTTCTATTTGTCAGAAGGCCGTCTTGTCGCGATATTGGGTTGTTCTTCAATCTCCTTCTATTGTTTTTATGTGTGCATCTTAAACTTCTCATACCAAATGTACACGTATGTAACAGACAACAGAAGGCGCAACAGACTTTATCAGGTACATATATTACGATAGCTCAATCAATTTAAGGTATCTCTAGTGGAGGGTACGCTCAACTTTAGGTTTCTTTCCTAATACAGTTTTTTCAGTATACTAGGTGTCAGAGAACGGCACCGTTGACACGTTTTGCCACCTTACTCACTCCCGTTAAATTTTGTATCAGGTGGTCATGCACAACACCGGAGTTAGCGGCAACCAATTAGACAAATGATCATGATCACCGGAGCCGAAGTTAAAATATCATGCAAAACACCCGACACTAAGTTCACTCGTCTTTCAGCCCAACCGCACATTGTTTGCCGGTGCCTGAGAAAACCGGATGTACAGACCACCCCGTTTTTGTCTGAACCATCGGATAATTTTCCGGTGCACCGGTTGATCTGAGTGATCGGTGCCGATCTTTACCAGGCGTGTACATTGAAGTCTACCGGTTTTTTTCATAAAGGAAAATTTAATTTTCAATAGTATGCGAAATACAGACGGGAACAAATTTTATACGAATAGGTTGCTTTTTATACCCTTCGACCATTGAAAATGGTCAAAAAAGGGTATACTAACTTTGTGCAAATGTATGTAACAGGCAGAAGGAGGCGTGGCAGACCTCATAAAGTATATATATTCTTGATCAGGATCACTAGCCGAATCGATTGAGCCATGTCTGTCTGTCTGTCCGGATGTCCGTCTGACCAGATGAACACACAGATCTCAGCTATTATAAATTCTAGAGACACCAAATTTGGAATGAAGGTTCCTATATACTCGGCGCAGATCAAGTTTATTTCAAATGTTGGGGCCACGCCCACCGCCCCCGCAAATCAATAATTTAATTTTTGAACTCAATTTATAAGCGCTGTATAAAAGATACAACTTTCTGACTTCAACATATACTAAGCTGAGTGAAATATCTTCGTATTCTCTAAATTACAATCTGATCGGCCAGTAAACACAGAAGTTATTTAAGAAAGTATGAGCATAAAACCAAGTGCTTGTGTCAGCTTACAAGGGAGGCGGGCGAGCGCAAAGCGCGAGCGCCATCTGTCGGGAATAATTTTCAAGCATGTGCCTATGTGTATGTGTATGAATTTAACAAATTAACTACACTTGATCATGGGTCGAAGGGTATCCCACTGTCGCGTGCCACGCGACTGTTGCTTTTCTTACTGGTTGACTTATTGTTAAGAAAAGACACTTCTAAACACTTGTACGAATTTATTTCAACTCTTGGTAGAAGATTGTAGGTCTCTACACTTTGTGAGTTTATTCAGAACTGATTCTTAAAATCTAATGCGGTGTTGTAAGAAACCGCGGTGGTGGTTATTTCGCTTACATATGTATCTATTAATATATCTACTTATCAATGCTGCGTGTGTAAGACGCAGCACTAGGAGAGGCTATTAGGTAAACATAGGATTGTTTGTGAACCTTTCTTACTTATCGTAAACATGTGTGTGCGTGAGGTCATAAAATATTGTAGCCGGTCGTAAACGCAGATAAGGGATCGCTGCATGAGACAATATCCTTGATACCTGATAGTCTTGCCGATAGCACTGCAGTGTAGTGCAGTACAGTGTCGTACTGTACAGTGCAGTGCTAGTACATGTTCATGCTAGTGCTTGAACACTTATGTACATATATGAAATTTGGAGCGCTGAATCCAAATCCGGGGTCAGAATTTCGCCATCACCTCTGGACTTCGACCTAACTTCAAAGTACTGATATATGCACCAAAGATAGTGCTAACCAAAAGCTTTAAGTTTCATTGAAATAAGTTAAATTTGTCTGAAGGGTAATATTGAAAGATACAACAAATTAAATACATTGCAACACGTAGAAATTTACACAGAGTGCTAGTGAACAGCGTTAAAAAAACCGGCTAACTTTAATAAACACATTTATGTATGTATATAATATGTATGTTTGAGCCGTCTGCTTGACCGTCTAAATCTCAGTGATTAGCTAGAAACAAAGTCTCTGAATAAGTACTAAAGTTTTTGAATACTATAAAAACCAATCATCTAATTGTAATCTGAGCGGACAATAAGCACAAAAGTTATTCAAGTCAACGTTAGAGCAAGTACAGCTACATTAAGCAGAGCGTTAAAGTAGTGGACTTAGGTGTTAACAGTTTGTTGTAGACAATTACATGTGTTATATGTTCGGCGTGGTAACGTGTGTGTAACAGCTTCTCGTGCGAAGGGAACCCAACGGTCGGGCGCACTCAATTTTTTGTTTGTTTTGGTATGTCATTTTACTAAATTCACCGAAAAAATATTGCTTTCCATAAACGATAAGTGCAGCTGTCAATGGAATACCACACACGTACAGTATATACGTCGGAATGCAGAATATGCATTGCATGGCAGCTTGAGTGTGAAAATTACTGGAAAATGCTTACTGAACTTTGATTTTTGACTTTTGGAGTGAAAATGCTGAAGAAAGATCCAAGTATTTCGTCGATTTGTTTTGCCTTTGGCTGTTCCGCACTAGCGAGGAGAACCTCAGTTGGTGAATACAGCTATTCGCTATGGTCGTGCGACCTGTCTAAATATTTATTATTTTCTTTTTGAAATGTTGAAGATGACGTTTATCTACTTGAAAATGTGTAAATGGTGAAATAGCTAGAGATACATACATACATGACTTACTTTTGAAAAGAGTAGAGCGGTACATATATATGTACAAAGATATGACTGACAAATTGTATCGTTTCAATTAAAACTTATTATTCAACTCTTTAAAACAAAAATTCTATACAGCTTCAAAATGTGTAGTTTTTTAAGACTTTTTGTGCTATTTTGGGACTGGAAGGCAGTTGTTTAGTTAACTAATAGGGCTATATTGCTCAAGATTTTTTTTAGGTGAATTTTAATTTTGAAAATAATAAAAGAATCATTGCTTTGCAGGACCTGGCTGCTGTATAATTGCATCAACACATCTGCTCAGAGTCCCGACTTAAACCCCATTGAAAATTTGTGAGCGTTGCTGAAGAGGAAGGTAGCCAAAAGACAGCCAACAATCAAAAGTGCGATAATAAAGGCTATTGAAGAGGAATGGTTGAAATATTATGACTTAAATGGTCTCTTTCATTCGATGTCCAGGCGTCTTCGGGCAGTAATAGAAGCCAATGGTCACCGTACGAACTATTAATAGTTTTAGAGCAATTGTTTTAAGTGTTAGTTGTAAGTTTGAGAAATGTCTGCATTTTGCAAAGAATTACTTGACAGCTGGTTTGCTCAGCATTTTTTTTCTTTCTGTTTGATTTTAAAATGTTTAAATATGAATTTTATATTTTTATTGATGCTTATTAGTTCATAATTTTTTATCTAATAATATAGTAAAAATTGACCATTTGATATTACAAGCGATCAATATTCTCTATTTGTATTGGTGATTTTGATTTTTGCAAGAAATCTCGTAATATTTATTTGTGTAAAAAACTATGTATATAAGCGAAGTAAGTTACCTTACTGACATCTTGACCTTGACTTAAAATAAGTTAATTGTTTTTATCGAGTGATTTTAATAAAATGTTAAGTTTGATTCGTTAAAATTGAATTAAAATATTTGAAGTTAATTTAACTATATACTTTTACATTAAATATAATTTATTCGAGCAAAAAACATTTTTTTCAATCATACTGTTTATTTTAAGGTATTAAATGTGTCCTCCATTGTTCTTAAAATCATTTTTTACGAGACCGGCATGAATTTTTTTAAAATTTCAAGGCGTGATTTTTCTTATTTCGCCCACTCTAACATCATTTTGTCCTTAAAGTCTCATTGTGTTCAGTGGCTGTAAACTTTGCTACAAAGGATACCCATAAAATCGGTGTATTTCCGTATTGTCCTGTTGAAATGTCCAGAAATATTCCAAGATTTCCTCACCAAAAGAAATAAGATGTAAATACTGTGGAAGGCAAATTGGTTCACACACGATGTTGCAGAACTTCCTCTTTATTCGACACGTTAACACAGAAAGCTCCTCTCAGTCTTAAAATTAGTTTTACATTGGTTTAACATAGGCTTAACATAGTTCTCGTGTTATATGAGTATCGATATACATAGGCTTAACATAGTCATCGTGTTATATAAATATCGATACACATAAGCTTAACATAGTCATCGTGTTATATAAGTATCGATATATCAGTGTAACCCTCTGCCAGTCTACTACAATACAACAGTTTAATATAACTGATCATTTGGGCCGACTTAATTAAATTTTTATACCCTTCGACCATTAAAAATGGTCAAAAAAGGGTATACTAACTTTGTGCAAATGTATGTAACAGGCAGAAGGAGGCGTCGGAGACCCCAATAAAGTATATATATTCTTACTCAGGATCACAAGCCGAGTCGATTGAGCCATGTCTGTCTGTCTGTCCGTCTGTCTGTGTGAACGCACAGATCTCAGCTATTATAAAAGCTAGAGTTACCAAATTTGGCAGGAAGACTCCTGTGTACTATAAGCAGATCAAGTTTATTTCAAATGTTGGGGCCACGCCCACCGCCCCCGCAAATCAATAATTTAATTTTTGAACTTAATTTGTAAGCGCTGTATAAAAGATACAACTTTCTGACTTAA
The DNA here is from genome assembly GCA_018904165.1 of Zaprionus camerounensis. Taxonomy (NCBI): domain Eukaryota; kingdom Metazoa; phylum Arthropoda; class Insecta; order Diptera; family Drosophilidae; genus Zaprionus; species Zaprionus camerounensis. The sequence goes on from JAEIFS010000354.1 coordinate 458,131, forward strand.
ACATGTACTAAGCTCATTAAAATATCTACGTATTCTCGAAATTTCAATCCGATCGGACAATAAACACAGAAGTTATTTAAGAAAGAAGGGAGGCGGGCGAGCGCAAAGCGCGAGCGCCATCTGTCGGCAATAATTTAAAAGCATGCGCATTTGTATATGTTTATGAATTTAACAAATTAAACTACACCGGAGCATACGTCGAAGGGTATCCCACTGTCGCGTGCAGCGCGACTGTGGTTTTTTCTATTTTTTTTATCATTAACCAGTAAGAAAAGTAATAGTCGCGCGGTACGCGAGAGTGGAATACCCTTCGACATATGTTTCGGTGTAGTTTAATTTTTTAAGTACATACACATATCTGTCTGCACATGCTTTAAAATTATTCTCGACAGATGGCACTCACGCTTTGCGCTCTCCCGCTTTTTTTGTTTTTGTTTGATTTTGAAATGTTTAAATATGAATTTTATATTTTTGTTAATGCCAATTAGTTCATAGTTCTTTATCTAATAATATAGTAAAGAAAAATTAAGAAAACCCTCATTATGTAAATAAAAAACTACTTTAAACGTTAATATTCACTGCATTTTTCCTTTTGCAATGAATTAGTTGACACACTCTAGACAAAAACTTAACTCAAATCTTTATTGTCAACAATTTGACCGTTTGAAGACATCAATTAACCAGAAGCGACCAGAACTGGCCAATCGGATAGCAGTTGTGTGCTCATCAATCCAACGCTATGCCACACTCGTTGAAAGTGAACCGTTGTAAGCTAAGGCAGCTTGGCTGGCAGGATTTACAATAATTCATCCACCGTATAGTCCGGATCTGGACTAAACAGACTATTATCTTTTTCTGGCCTTATACAATTTTTTAAGTGCAACGAGAGCAACAGTCGAAAGGCACTTGACAGTGGGATACCCTTCGTCCTATGATTTGGTTAATTTGTTGAATTCATACACATATACATATATACATGCTTCCAACTTATTCCTGACAGATGGTGCTCGCGTGTTTATTGTCCGATTAGATTGCAATTGTGAGGATACCTAGATATTTTATTCAGCTTAGTATCCTATATTGTATGTTAAAGTCAGAAAGTTGTATCTTTAGTACAGCGCTTACAAATTAATTTCAAAAATTAAATTTTCGATTTGCGGGGGCGGTGGGCGTGGCATAAGTATTAAGGAAAAAAGTTGAGATTGAAATATATAGTACAACCTAATACTTTAAAAGTTCCTTCTGCTACTTACATACCTTCCGACAAACCTAGTAGGCCATTTTCCATTTTTAAACTCGACTATTAAAACTGGTCAAAAAGAGTAACTATTGTAACTTTGAAAAATGTATGTAATATGGTATATTCTAAGTCAGCATCACCATGAGAGTCGATCTACCCATGACTGTATGTCCGTCCGTGTGTCCTTCTGTTTGTCTGTTGCAATGCAAACTAGTCTCTCAGTTTTAGACCAGACTTCATTCATTTTAGAAATAACTTAATATTGCCAATCATGGTGAGACATAATATGAAATATACATACATATATATATATGTATATGTCGGAGAAAGAGATCTTGGCTGATCTCCTTCCATTGTTTCTATATTATTACTGCAACTCTAAGAGCACAGCAAGTCGCCTTGCAAGATGTTTAGTCGTCTCTCTCTTTTACCGAACTCTACTCAATAGGGCTGGAAGTTAAATCGATTCTGGAATCGATTAATCGATGTTTTCAATTTTCTCCGATCCATCGATTTAATTTTTGAGAATCGATTTAATCGAAAATTTGGAACAAGTACTAAATTGCTGCTACTAAATTAGTAAACATGTCTAGTGGTGGTACAAAATTTTAGTTGCTTAGAGATCGTGAGACGAATTTGTATTTGATTTTAAAAAACTGGAGTTGGCTAATTGCTTGAAAGCATAATGAGGTCTTTATTATATTGTCTAAATTATATTTCTGTAATTTTAAGCTAAAAAACAGGTTGTTTTTTTCTTAATTTCATTCCAAAAACGGTTTTTGTCTTATATTTCAAATTTTCGATTTAAATCGATTTTAATCGATTTTTCCCTTGAATTTTGCAAAATAAATCGATTCAGTGAACATCGATTTATTTCCACCTCTACTACTCAACTGACTGTTCCACCGCGTGGCGTCGTTTCTTTTCTCCTTGTTCCTCTACCAAGTATTTCATCACGTTCATTCAGCAACTTATTTCATCATATTCATTCTTTTTGCATGTATGTACATTCTCACATACTAGAACATCTGCAGGCGCCATGCTCATTCAAATTGCCATTCGAATGATGCTCTCGTTATATAACAGAATTCATTCCTCTAACATACTATGTACTATTTTTCCGTTGAATTCAAACTTTAACATAATTCTGTTACCTAGCCTGCTGCGACATATATATCTTTTAGTTCTGCATAAGTATACATATATAACTAGTATTGGAACGATCGGAGGAGATAAAAACCTGTAACGGTATGACACTTTCGGCATAAGGAAGGTAGCATTTATTATACCCTTCGACCATTGAAAATGGACAAAAAAGGGTATACTAACTTTGTGCAAATGTATGTAACAGGCAGAAGGAGGCGTGGGAGACCCCATAAAGTATATATATTCTTGCTCAGGATCATGAGCCCTGTCTGTCTGTCTGTCCGTCTGTCCGTCTGACCGTCTGTCCGTCTGTCCGTCTGTCTGTCTGTATGAACACCTGGATCTCAGAAACTATAAGAGCTAGAGTCATCAAATTTTGCGACAACATACATATATATTGCAGTGTCTCAAAGTTTTTGTAAAATTTGGACACGCCCCTTCCCGCCTCTGTAAATCAGTAATAACTATTTAACAACTACAATATTAGCTCAACAACCAAAGTTGTATATCTTACATGACAAATACCTTGCCACGGGCGTTATGTGAAAATTTCATTTGAATCGGACTATAAATAAGTGAGATATGATACGAATTAAACTCACTTTGAACATATATACTTAAGCAGACCTAATTTACACAAGCATACCGAGGTTCGAATCTAGCGTCAGACACACAGCATTTTAAACTTTTTATTTGCATTGTATGGTAACAGAATTGGTTCACAATGCAGTTTTGCCGATGAGCTAAGGAGTGAGGCAATGGCCGAGTGGTTAGAGTGGCGGACGGCAAATTAAATTGACTGTGAGAGAGTGCGTGTGTGTGTGTTCAACTCCCGGTTGAGGTGTGTTCAACTCCCGGTTGAGGCGGGTGCGCGGAATTATGAATTATCATATTTATTAATTATTTATTATTTTATTTTGTTTATTTATTTTATTCTAATAAACTAAAAGAAAAGTTGCAGTCAAGCGGGCTGTAATATAGCAGCTACAAACAAATTAAATTATTTAATTAAATTTTAATAAAATATAGTTTTTCCTTATTTTGTTTTCATACTATGTTATGCAATAAAATTATAATAGTTACAAATAATATTTATCATTTATAAATAAAGTTTACTATTTTCATTATATTTAGCACGCATCAAAAAGACGCGAGCCAAAAGTAAACAATGCGTTCTTCAACACCGTCACTCTCTCCGTATTTTGCCTGTTATGACTTTGCAAGTTCAATATGATTCTTATTGGATATTGTTATTTTGTCTTGCTCTCAATATTTTGGAATTAGAATGCTAGAACATAACAGCGATCATAAGACTGTGGCGACGCAGCCTCTTCGATATGAGCCCGATCTGGCAGCCCGGCACCATCATAAGCAGACGATAGTTCCACCGTTTCACTACAAGCCCTTTAAAAGTTGTGAATGTGTGAGTGGGACGCCCATACATATATATCCACATGTATGTATTGGCATCCCACTTCAACACACATTATTGCATGCATGTATGTACATGCATATGTACAATACAATTAGATTTGGAGTTGCTGTTGTATACCAACGAAAGAAAACTGACTTCTAATTAAATATATTGCGTACCAAAAACTTAAAAAAACCGCCCCGTTTCAATGTTATTGAGCTTTTAAAATATTTTAATGAAAAATAAATAATGAAAAACAAAAACTTTCACATGCCGATCGCGGTAGCAATCGAACCCTGAAACACGGTCAACATTGTTGGCCTTACAGTCCGAGACATAATCCACTCAGCCACTGAATAACTCTAGCTAGTGTCAAAAATCAACAAGAAGCACATGAAATAAATTTTGGTACACGCTAGAAATGCATACATATATCTATTGCCCTCTCGCTCAGTCTAATGGTTGCGCCACTTCGCTTCTGCTGTGTCTATGCGTTCTTCTTCTTCTGTTCGTTAATTCAAATTGCGCGTGGCGTCGTAAACTGTATAAAATTGATCTCCGCCAAATTTTTAATATTAATCCAAATAAAGCGCAATTTTCATTGCGAGTTTTAATAAATATCCGAATATAATTAAGTTATCTATGTCTGCAGATTGCAGAAATTAATTAATTTGGGGAACATTTAAGTTGCGGAGAACATCTCAAGTTGACTCACCAAAATTTAATTTTTTAAGAACAACTAGCCCCATTACATGTGCTGTAACCTCCCCTTGGTACTGATTATTTTTGATAATCGGTGGAAAATTCGAGCGGCGATTCTATTCTGTTATTTACAAACTTGTTTACGGTATACTAAGATAATCCATGGCCTTATACAGTCAGCACCTGACTGTAGCGTTTGTATTTTTTTAAATAACTAATGTCAAGCTTAGCCCATTCATTCATTATTGAGGCTTTCAGCTCATTAATGTCATTATATTGCCGATTATTTACATAGACGCGGCGTACTAATAATCCCCACACATTTTCGATTGGGTTTAAGTCCGGGGAACAGGCCGGCCAGTTCATAATTTGGATAGAGCACGCATCCAAGAACCGTTTTGTTTCTCGGCTGACAAGGATGCGAGCATTATCCTGTTGAAAAACGAAAGGAATCTCCCTATTTCCTTCAAGAAAAGGTAGCAGACTGTTTTCCAACACTTGAATATACTCAGCACTGTTCATCCGAGTAGAGGTAACTTGCAATTCAAGAGTGGATTTTGATGTAAAAGCTCCCCACACCATTAAGGATCCACCTCCGAAATTGCGCCTTGAGTAGTATTGAGGATCTTTTCGTAGGTCTCTCCAGTAGTGCCGGTAACCATCGGGGCCATCTAAATTCCACTTTTTCTCATCAGAAAAAATTACCTTTGCAAACAAAATTTTGAAACAAATAATGTCCCGAATCTACAGATTTTACTTACTGAATCCCAATCAACTGACAGATGTTCTTCTGCAAATTGAAGACGAGCAATCTTATGTCGAGGCAAAAGACAAGGAGCTTTTATTAGTTTTGACGATTTTAAATGCTCGCAGCGGTTTAGAGTGCGCCAAATTGTGGTCTTGGACACTTTATTGGCCATTATGGACGCCAGCTTAGCGCAACTGAGCGATGAATTCGAACTTTTATTGAGCAGAAGTCGCTGATCTCGATCAGAAAGTTTATGTTTCCTTCCAGTTCGTTTAATAATATGGTAACTGCTTGGACTTTGAATGAAATTTCGAATTACACATCGACTCCTGTGTAGTTTTTTCGAAATTAACGATATTGACATCCCTGACTCCTTATATGCCAATATTTTTCCACGTTCTTCATTCGATAATGTCGAACCTCGCGGCATTTTATTTAAAATTTATTATTAATTCAAATAAACCCAAAAACAATAGAAATTGACACGTCAATTGTCATTGAAAATCAATTTTCGACTAGTGTCTTATAATTATGAAACAACGAAAATTGCAGCAAAACAGCACTCACCAAGCAAAAGATAACGGTTCTATGGCGAGGCGCGAGCTCTGGCGCCTATAACGGTACACCAAAGGCAGAAATATGTGCAAGCACCAGAAATGCAAAAATAACTGTTTTAAAATGCTTCTCTATATTTTTACTCCAAAACAAAAATCTATTTGCAAATTGTCTTATAGCTATGAAACGCACTGTATATTCTTGCTCAGGATCACAAGCCGAGTCGATTGAGCCATGTCCGTCTGTCTGTCTGTCTGTGTGAACGCACAGATCTTAGCTATTATAAAAGCTAGAGTTACCAAATTTGACAGGAAGACTCCTGTATACTATACGCTGATCAAGTTTATTTCAAATGTTAGGTGCCACGCCCACCGCCCCCGCAAATAAATAATTTAATTTTTGAACTCAATTTGTAAGCGCTGTATACAAGATATAACTTTCAGACTTTAACATATACTAAGCTCATTAAAATATCTACGTATTTTCGAAATTGCAATCTGATCGGATAATAAACACAGAAGTTATTTAAGAAAGTATGTGCATAAAACCAAGTGCTTGTATCAGCTAACAAGGGAGGCGGGCGAGCGCAAAGAGCGAGCGCCATCTGTCGGCAATAATTTAAAAGCATGCGTATTTGTATATGTGTATGAATTTAACAAATTAAACTACACCGGAACATAGGTCGAAGGGTATCCCACTGTCGCGTGCAGCGCTACTGTGGTTTTTTCTATTTTTTTTCCTTTGTGTGCATTTGGTGCGCCTTCAAAGTTAGCGGCTTAAACATATCTGAGCTATCGATATGTTCTTTTGCTTCATTTTGCATGATATATTTCAGTAAGTATAGTAAAGTGTAAACAGGAACCAGTAAGAAAAGCAACAATCGCGCGGCACGCGACAGTGGGATACCCTTCGACATATGTTCCTATGTATGTTCCATATGTTCCTACATATGCACATGCTTGGAAATTATTCTCGACAGATGGCGCTCTCGCTTCACGGTCTCCTGCTTCCTTTGTTAGTTGACACAAACACTTGGATTTATGCTCATACTTTCTTAAATAACTTCTGTGTTTATTGTGCGATCGGATTGTAATTTGAAGAATACATAGATATTTCATTCAGCTTAGTATACATATGTTAAAATTATACACCATATGTTAAAATTATACACCGTTTACAAGTTGAGTTCAAAAATTAAATTATTGATTTGCGGGGGCGGTGGGCATGGCACCTAACATTTGAAATAAACAGGATCAGCTTATAGTACACAAGAGTCTGCTTTCCAAATTTGGTAACTCTAACTTTTATAAAAGCTGAGATCTGTGCGTTCACACAGACAGATAGACAGACATGGCTCAATCGACTCGGCTAGTGATCTTATGGGGTCTGCCACGCCTTCTTCTGCCTGTTACATACATTTGCACAAAGTTAGTATACCCTTCTTTGACTATTTTCAATGGTCGAAGGGTATACAAATATTTAAAAACTCTCTTGTTGCCTTTTATTGGATAAAATCCAGCAGCGATGCTTGCACTTTGCCGCAAAGCGATTCAAGTGACTCAAATATATAATAAGTATATGTCGAATAAATACTTCTGAAATCTTTTTCAAATATGCAAAATTCTATACAACATAATATTTTACATCATTAGCTGACTAGAAATCGAAGTACATGTACTGAACATATTTCTTATTTGACAAGTCGAACAGTCAAGACAAGTTAAACGTGAATAAAGAGGATAGTAAAGTAAGTGGGAAACACTCTCTGCAATATAGTATAAATTTGCTGAAGTTGGAACACAACTGCAAAACAAAACTTTCCATTTTCAATTCGCACAACTTTCTAAGACTTGCAAGGTTTTTTCTATTACGAATTCTGGTTTAAGTCAGTAACAGCAGCAGCATCAAAACAATAACAAAACAGCACGACTGAACCGGAAGAATAACATTGAACGGCGAACAATCACCAGTCAAAAATTTCATTGTCAAAAAAAGTCGACGGTCAGAGGGAAAACAAGAAAACTTTCGACACGGCGTGAAAAACGCAAAGAGGCAGCACCAGCTTCCCCACGGCGCGTCACTTTCACGAAGCAGACAAGCAAGTGTTGTAATGACCGGCGAAGGACCTACTTTGCACACTCTCTCACCTCCCTATTTCTTCCCTTTGCCCATTTGACGTTGAAATGAGTTGCAACGACCTGTGTGGCTTCGGCGTCGCGCCACAGTATGTGGCAAATAGCACGGCAGTTGATGAGCAACAGTCGGCAGTGAGACACGCCCACAAAGCGGCACCACCTCAGAGGCAAACGCCTTACGTAATGAACACGCAATGTGGCTTTAAAGGTTGTTGTTAGATTTGGTCGATTGATTGGTACATACATATGTATGTATGTACATGTGTCTCGCATTGTCAGTGTAAATGTTGCTGGCATTGAGTGATGCCAAGAAAAGATTTAAAAGAGTTCATTAAGATGGTTTCTCACTTTCCAACAGCCCACTGGCCCCCTTTCGGCTTCCCTTTTCCTTCTTGTACCCCATCTGTCCTTTCTTTGCGAAAGTTTAGTTTTCAGAAGTACCCCACTGACAAATGGTGGTGGTTGGGGGGAGGGTGTTGGATCCACATTAAAAATTTTAGATTCACTAGAGAGATAATGTAATTCTCAAAATACGCAAACATACCAAGATGATGAAAGTTGAAAAGAAATTCTACAAATGGAAATACGACTGTAAAATTATTGTACATAAGGTGTTCAAGTTAACATGTTATGAAGGTTCCTCATAAAATTGATTTTCTTTTTCTCTAAGTCGTAAAGCTTTATCAATTAATCAATAGGCAACAGGTGGCAGATTTTTTCTACAATTCGTTGTCAAAATTGTAGGTTTAGAGTGCGCAGAAGGATTGGAAAAAAAAATGGATTGAGTAATATTATTGATATCTTATAAATTGTGAAAAAGAGAAAATTCAGTAACATTAGCAACGAAGACGGTGGTATCGCTTTTAGTTTCCTTAAACAAATGAGTTTTGCAGTACTCACAATTATTTTAAATCAAAAATATGTTAAACTTAACATAATTTAATTTTAGTAAATCCATTCTTATGTAATTATTTGTATCCCACTTAAACATTGCAAATTGTTAAAAACAATGGTATACAAAATTTGTACAAATGTTACAAACGGCAGATGTATATACGATAGTACCTATATATTCTTGCACAGAATGAATTTCCGAGTTGATTGTTATTATTGTTGATATCTGCAGTTTTTGGTTTTTGGGTTGGGGACAAATGTTCGTACAGTTTTGTTTTAGTAAATCCCGTAAAATGAAGATGTTTGAGGGCCGTCTTACACATATGACCACAGTTGATTTTTTTAAACAAACAGCTTCCTTCAAAAGTTCGAGATACTCCTCCTCGAATTCAGCAGGTCGTTCGCTGCGTGTTAGTCTTCGTTTTTAGCTTGGCATATCTCTCGAGAGGCTTCAGCTGCTAAACAAATTGATAGTTAAACTATACGAGCAAACATATACAACAGCTGTAAAAGCAGAAAAAAATACGTTTTAAAGAATGCAAACTGGGACCATTAAAACCACAAAAAATAAAACTTATTTTTTAATGATAGCTTGCTGAGTTTGATTGTCGATCGTTTCATAATAATTATATATAGAGTAAAAATTCCGATTTGAATATAATGGTTGGATATTGACTGTTATTTTTTCGATCAAAACGACTATTATTCCTCATATAACGAATGCAAACTTATAAAGTGTGCCAAGAAGCTATAGAAGCTATATGCTGTATTGTTCCGATTTTGATGAAAATTTATATGGATTATTTAATCAGAAAAAGTGCGTCGTAAGATTTATAAACAGCGTGCATCAATAAGAAACATGTGAACAAACTTTTATCAAGATAGCTCAAAAAGTTTGCGTTGCAACAGACGGACGGACACGGCTGTTGATGTCAAATCACCTTACAGTATCGAAGATGTGTCCCAGGGTGCATTGCTTAATATGATGAAGAATCAAATGGGTCTTTTAAGTTTAAATCGATGATCAAAGTGTATACAAATAATTAAAATTGTTTCGCCTTGGTCCACTTGAAAAGTAAGCATCAAAGCTTTCCGAAAACTTCAGTATTTTAATCGAAAATTAAGAAAATAATCATTATTTTCTGATTACATTTTTTTCGCCTAAGCTAATAATTACACAGTCCTACAAAAACGAGAAGTCATATCCTGGGTGTACGACTTATGGAGTAATATGTTATTTTTGGTCGCTAAATGAATCAAGTCTGCATTTTGACAGAACCGCAAAAACCTCGGGACTCAGATTCAGAGAACGAAAATATGTTATTCAATATGTTACACACTCAAATAATGATAATTTTATTTTTTATTTTCCTATGACTACTTACGTATGCCAAAAGTAAGCAATTTGAAACGCTTTAGAACCGATTCCATAAAAGAAAAACAATCATTATTTAAGGTGCCTGCATTTAAGTGAAACTTGATGAAATGAAGGTATACTTATGATACCTGCGTACTTTCTTGTTAAGCTATGTTTAAAAACATTTGTACTGTATACTAATAGTCAATTAATCCAAAAGCATGTATATTTGGCAAATTGAATATTAAATTTATCTCATCTCGTATGTGAAACTAAAATTGAGCTGAAATAAATACAATTTATTTACTTGCCTAAACTAATCAAAGTTAATATACAGGTTTGAAGAGTCGAATCAACTTGTTTTGAATTTAAGTTATAATTCGTATTCATTCAATTAGCCAGACAGCAAAAGGCGGACTGCCTCAAACTTATTCGCAACCTGGGCTCGGTCTGGTCGTAAACTTTTCAACTTGTTGCAAATAGGTTCGACGTCCTTAAGTTCGATTGCAACCCAAACCAAATGTAACTCAAACTCGCGCGAGCGCCAGTGCGGAAGTCATTTAAGGACAATAGCTTGGTTTATGGAATGTTGTTGTCGACTGTTGTGAAGATGTGAGTGGTAGATAGGAGGGGGACATGTTACGATTGGGACCTCAGTTAACATTTTTGTCGCGTGTTTTGCGGCCTGTTGTTGTGGTTGCGGTTGCACACAAACTATACGCCGAGCGACGGTCATGCCTGGTATCGTAACAACATCAGCAACAAAAACAACAAAAATAGCAATATAACATAGAACATTAACCACAACGAGCAGCATCCTACACGATGGTTGTTTTCAGCCGAAGTACCTTCGTGTGGGAACCTCGGCTTTTGGTCTGTTATCATTCGTTACGTTTCTACTTTTTCTTTCATTCGCCGAAAGTTTTTTTTTGGGTTTACCCACAACGACTGTTGTTGTTGCTGTTACTGTCGTTATGGACCAGGCTCAAGCTATAGCTATGTGTGCTGTGCGTATGGCGCCTGTCGACGAATCAGTTTCGGTACAGATTCTGCACGAAGCGGACGCGTCAAGTTGTCGAGGTCGCAAGTCGCCTTCTACCGAACCAAATGTCCTTACACGAAATGTTTTGCTTCAAAAACATACGGTGATTTTGATCGCATTTTCGACGAACTTTTGTTTGAAGTATGTGTGACAAGTGACTTAGTTTATAACTACAAAATAAGGTGAATGAAATATTTTTGCTAGATTCCGTAAATTTAAATGAAAGAAAGGATTATAGACATTCGTACAATGATATTATAGTTACCTTATTCAATTAATATCATTAATAATAGCTTCGAACTTGCATTTTAAGAAAATATATATAAGTCTTTTGGTTAAGTCTTTCGCAAACTTTTCTCGCAATATTAAAGCTGTCTGTACTGGGTACTCATACTTCTTAATTTTACCCGCGTCGAGTCAGATGAACATTCTTACATATACAATATTAGTTTAGGTTTTTGGTAATTGATTTCAAATAATGCACTATAAAAACCGACGAAATTCCTTAAAACTCTAGATACTACACATAAAGATGACATACGAAAGACAGCAATATTTTTATTGAAATCGCCCAACTATATTTTCCAATTGTATCGTAACTTATGTAAATGTGTGGAACTAATTATATTTCATAGTTACAATTTCCATAACCACAGCATTACGTGGTTCCAATAAGTGTTCCTTACGTCAATAGGCATTTTATACACATATATCAGAACATGATTATGTCTTATAAGTACGCAGTATGTTCATGAAAAAACAACTGGAATAGTCAGATTTTGAGCCATAGCTTCAAATTTCGGTATGTTAGACTTGTTTATCTAATTGTTATCTGTAACACATGGTCAAATCACTAGATTATGGGGTTGCACCCTTTAGTCATTCAATTCAAAATCGAAATGAAATACTTAAAGAAGTAAAAATGCATGTTGGTTTTAACTTTACTTATGCCAACAATTGACAGTTAAACAAAATATTGAACGTACCTCTTGAACGTCTGCTCGACGAATACTTTAAACAAACTTATAAAAGATAAAATGAATAAACCAAAGTCAGACGAGTTTTTGACTCTGCAAAAAACAAGAGATTCATTATCGTTCTTGGAACAGAGCTTTTAATGCCAGCACAACACGACCCAAAACTGCAAAGCAAATATAAACAAAGAATCTAGCTTAAAAATACATTAGTCTAGTGCAAACACTGATGCAGATAGCGAAGACAGAGAAATGGGAGTGGAAAGGAGACAGAAAAATAGGTGCAGAGAGACTGCATGCGTAATGTGTATGTGTTTACAATTCTACATGTATGTATTTTAGCTCTATGTATGCGTGTATGCCTATTAGAATCAATGCAGATCAATGGCAGATGCCGGGAAAACTTTTTGCCATGCAGCATCATTGCAGCTTATTGCTTTCTCTTTGCCCTCGCACTTTGCTCTTTACTTCTTTTCTCTTTTGCTCGTCATTTTGCGTAACAAATTTACAAATTGTGCAAAGCGGAGCAAATAAATTGCAAAAATATGATGCCATCGACATTGATGATGATGATGCTGCAGCCGAGGCCACTGATGCTGATGATGTCGAGGCACAGTTGGCGTGGATACAAGTCGGCTGGGATTGCCTTTTGAGCTTTTAGTGCCAACACTCTGTGACAAATTGTGTGAATTTACTCGGGGCACAAGTGTGAAGTTATTTTTGCGGCTAATGGAAACATTGTTTATATTTGCATGTAATTCTGTAGCTCTAACAGCTGACTGTACACATGGCCGGCCAGAGAGTGAAGCTTTTCATGGGGCATTTATACAAACATATTTATTTTAAATAAAGAAAAACAATTAAAAAAAACGAGCAATAATCGAGTGCACTCAACAGTAGGATACCCTTCGACCTATCTTCCGGGTTGTTTCATTTGTTATGCTTTATTATTTAGTGTTTAGTGTCCGATCGGATTTAAGTTTAGAGGACACGTATATACGCAGATCTTTCAATCTGCTAAGCATATGTCAAAAATACATATCCTTTATACGTCGCTCACATATCGAGTTGTAAAATTCAATAATTGATTTGCGTGGACGGTGGGAGTGGAACCCAACATTTGAAACAAACTTGATCTGCGCATAGTATACAAGAACCAGCATGCCAAATTTGGTGTCTCCAGCTTTTATAATAGCTAAGATCTGTGTGACAGACAGACATGGCTCAACCGACTCGGCTAGTGATCCAGAGCAAGAATATATAACTTTATGGGGTCTGTCACGGCTGCTTATGCCTGTTAAATATGTATATCTATTAGTGAGTATACTCCCTTTTGACCAATTTCAATGGTCGAAAGGTATAAAGAGAAAACTAAAGTTTGCGCGTCAGGGTAGCACCTCCTACGACGACTTGGTTCATTCCGTGGAAAAAGTTAGTTATCAACTTTACAGACAGATAGACGGACATGGCAATGTTAACTCGCTTTTTGATAATGATTAAGATTGTTTTGGCAGAACTTTTTCGGTTACATGATAGATGATTGGGTCTACAATGGCAATAGTGCAATACATTTTACATTACATGCACTTATCTGGCGTGACAGAATTTCTTAAACGGATAAGGAGTAGTCCATAATGACCCCAAGCACACTCCAAGGAAGGCTACGAAATGGCTTGTGGATGATAACTTTCAAATCCCCGATTGGCCACTTCAATCACCAGATTTTAACCCCATCGAGAAACTATGAATAAAAATAAAACGCTGCCCAATGGATGCTGTGGGGCGGGGTATGGACAATTTTTAATTTTTTTTGTTGTCTATTTTTTTTGTTTGTCTATTAAATATTTCCAAATGCCACAAAATACTTTTTATTGTTTTTCAAATGCATTTCAGAAGAAATTGAGCCTTCGCTCAGGACCCGCATTCAAAAGATATATATTATATTACTACCTAGCCTGAGCGTGCTCAACTAGTTGAATGACTATACATTTTATATATGCATGTATATGTATGTAGATATTCTTATCATAGATGTTATAAACACTAAAATTTGACTATCGAGTATAACAGTCAAGCACACTCGACCTTACTTTCCATGACATAAAAAGTGTTGAAATGAAAACCTGGCAAACTAATGCAACATTCGCTTTCTATTTGCTTTTGAGAACTTACATACTTTTCAATCTGAAAACTTGCGAAATCGTATTAGCTACTCTAGAACAAAGACTTCTTATCAATTCCAGCGCTAATTGGCCGCGTGTCTCACATGCTTCTGCCACGATATCGATTAGGGGAGGATAAATAATATTTAATTTTATTTCCACTTCCATTTGGGGGTGTAGTAGCTTTAGTTTGCTTACCACACGTTGAGAGTATGGGCAATTCTACAGCGTAGTGATGATGTAATAAGCACTTTCACAAGTTTCGATTACGGGGATATGATGCTAATTAAAATCAGTTGTCTATTTGGTTTGAATTACGCATTGAATTCGGGCTCGTCTGTGTAGAGAAAATATGAGGCTCTCCTCTAATTAAAACAATTTTGAGACAATAACTCTTTTAACTTAAAATGACTTAATGTTTTAATCAAATCTAATAAAATAGGAACGTTTACTTCGCAACGCCGCGTCGCCGGAATGTGCAGTTTTTATTCAAAGGCCGATTATTTCTATCTCAAATACTTTTAAATGCATCGAACTACACTTATTATACCCTTCGATCATTGAAATTCGTCTAAATTTGTATACTTACAATGGTTGTACCTGGCAGAAGGACATGTGGCAAAACCCAGCGAGTTAACTGAGCAATGGCAGCCAGTTTGTGGAAACGCACAAATGCTTGATGCACAAAAATTATATACTTTCTGACTTCGACGAAAAAAAAACGGTAAAAAGTGAGTTCATACAATGTTATGACCCTCAACATGCCACAAATATGCATAGGAAATGTGTGCAAGATCAAAATCTTAATAAATTGGAGCGGTTCGACCCATCCCCGGACTTAAATCTAATAGAACACTTAGAAGGAATGGATTTGGAGGGATTTATTCAAAAAAAGGAAGAACTTTGACAATATTTCGCTATAAAGGTGGGCAGTCCCCTCCGTGACCTTTTCTCTATGTTACAGGTTTATTGATCAGAATTTTTGTACTAATTCGGTTATTTTCAGCTTCTCTTACCCGGTGGTATTGAATGCATTCCTTTTTCTTAGTATTCACTGTTATTATTTATTCCAGCTTAAACATGGAGCAGATTCCCAAAGTATCAAAGGTCATATCGACTGCAAAGGTCATAACGGGTCGCATATTAAAGTAGAGTTATCAGCCTTCTATGTGATGTCAATTTCATGCATATAGTGTTTGTACATTATGAGCAATTTAGTTTTTCGTCCAGGTGCAAGTGCTGTTTCTATTATATTTTCCAACACTGTATAGTTAACTGGCTATATCTAGTATCTCTCTCTCTCTTCTCCTTCAGTTCGATCGGAAAATAAACGCAAAAGACACATTAGTCCCAAGCTTTGAGCAGCGCGCTGCTGGTATGAAGGTGCCAGTAAATGTTAGTAAGACGGTAAGGGTATCTTACTGTCGGAAGCGTCTGTACAATTCGTATATATGTACATATATGTATGTTACATTAATCGCATTCTTTCAAAAAGTAGTACTATGTACTTATATTTGTATCTCTATATATTGGTTTATATTATATTATTGATTGTTTCTAGTGCATGTAAGCCAATAGAGTCCTTCGTTCGTCTTTGAAATTACTGTTGAATAGCGATAATACATTCGAGTTTCAAAATATAATCCTTTCTATTGTGTCCAAATTATTATTTAGATTTTATGTAATTTTTTTAGTTGTATTCCTTTTAGTTTTATTTTTCGCATGCCATTTGCAGATAACCTCACCTGGTGCCTGATCTAAAGAAGTTTCTGCATTTGCTTACGCTGAAAATACAAGCCAAATATTCGAAAGTATGCAGGCATTGCTTAATTTTCGTCCTTTCCATTTAACTTTGCGCACATAAATTTTCATTCAAAGCACACTCTGCTGCTTCCCCCTCTTCCTCCTCTTATTCTCTGTCTACTACATGTCGATTGTTTGCTATCTTCCAACTTGTGCGTTCCCTTCCGATCCTTCCAGCCTCATAGATGCCACGTAGGGAATTCAATAAAGTTTGGCAAAATATTATGTTGGAGTAAGCCGCCATATTCCGAATTGCACGCCTCTTTTGCATTTGGGGCTGCACGTGCCGCGCAAAACTTTTGGCCGTTGCCTGAAGAAGAGGCACGCAAATAAAAACCCTTTTGCCAAACCGAAACTCAAAAAGTCATAAAGATTTGACTCTAAGATTGTTGGAAGCGTCGGCAGCGCCCTCTGGCGGCCAATTGATAAATGGTCTGGCTGTGTATACAAAGGTATGCGACTTTCTTTGGTTTATGGGGGTATTATAATGATTATAGTATTGAGAAGTCTCTTAAAGCAATAAAAGACACAGAATAGTCCTAATAGAGAAAAGCTGTTTGGCTACCCTAATGAAACCTAGTAGATCTCTTGTCAAAGAATTTTTACCCGTCAACTCCAATACTATATACTTTTAATAATACTAATACTTTTCTTAATATTCTACCCGCAACATGCCCAAATTGATTCCGATTTGTACTGTGCACATATGATACAATTTCAGATACAGCTTAAAAAAAATACATCGTATATTAAGTTTGTTTCAATAAGCACAAAAAGAGGAGAAGGCGTGGCAGACCGTTTTTGTTAAAACAGTTAAATAGGGACTACATTTAGATGTACCATCAAAAGTTAAGGCTTTCAATTATGGTAAAATTCATAGGATTTAAGAATATATTTGGAGAAACAACTACAATCCATTCAATCCGGAAAATGTTTTTAAGAATGATAAGGATGACAAGTGAGTAGAAAAATGCACTTTAAAGCACTTTAACAAAGAAAACAAGAGCAACAGCCGAGCGGTGTAGTTTAAATTCATACACATATACATACATATGTACATATTATCAAATTATTCTCGACAGATGGCGCCCGCGCCATACATATTTTCAAATACATATTTTCTGTATGTATATGTACATATGCACAACAATTATTCAAATTGTAAATTCCTTGGACGCCGTACATTTTGTAAGGGAAGAATTAAAAAAAATAGAAAAAACCAGTCGCGCTGCACGCGACAGTGGGATACCCTTCGACCTATGTTCCGGTGTAGTTTAATTTGTTAAATTCATACACATATACAAATGCGCATGCTTTTCCCGTGTTAGCTGATACAAGCACTTGGTTTTATGCACATACTTTCTTAAATAACTTCTGTGTTTATTGTCCGATCGGATTGCAATTTCGAGAATACGTAGATATTTTAATGAGCTTAGTTTATGTTTAAGTCAGAAAGTTGTATCTTTTATACAGCGCTTACAAATTAAGTTCAAAAATTAAATTATTGATTTGCGGGGGCGGTAGGCGTGGCACCTAATATTTGAAATAAACTTGATCTGCTTATAGTACACAGGAGTCTTCCTGCCAAATTTGGTAACTCTAGCTTTTATAATAGCTGAGATCTGTGCGTTCACACAGACAGACGGACAGACGGACAGACAGACAGACATGGCTCAATCGACTCGGCTTGTGATCCTGAGCAAGAATATATATACTTTATGGGGTCTCCGACGCCTCCTTCTGCCTGTTACATACATTTGCACAAAGTTAGTATACCCTTTTTTGACCATTTTCAATGGTCGAAGGGTATAAATATTTCTTACCTAAAATTAGGCAGCTGATTTTGATTTTGTATGGATTTTGTAGCCTTTACGATTAATATGTTTTTATACCCGATATTCATGGGGTAGAAGGGTATAATAACTTTGTGCCAATCGAAAATGTATCTAATAGGCCGCAGACGGCTTGGCAGATCCCACAAACTATATATATTCTTAATCAGCATCAACAAAATGTACGGCGTCCAAGGAATTTACAATTTGAATAATTGTTGTACATATGTATGCATGTATATGTATGTAATTCAATTCAAAAAAAGGAGTCAATCTACAAAGATGACCATAATTGCTTTTTGCATTGTTTGTTCACCTACGGTGACATATGCGACCCTATGGAGTAAATATATGTCGGGGCGGAGGTATTATTTTCCATCTTTTAGTAATTGGTTAGCTTCCGTCTTTGCACAACTAGTTCTGTTCGCTTTTTGACGCGTCTAACCAAGAGTGACACTCTAGTCTTAAATGCAGTGCTATGATACTTATGTATATACTTGACGAACCTATCGCCGTCTCCGCTTTTATCCCCTTCGATCTTCGGTAAAAAAGAGTTGATTGTGGTGGCGGCGATATCTTCCTTCCTTCTGGGGGGATCGTAGATGGTGGTGAAATTGAAACTGAAATGCTGAAAATCGAAAACCGACGCGAAAACAAGTCGATATTTATTTTCAACTATATCTTATGTACATGTTACATATTTAGCTTAAGCCTAACTTAACATAATCTGGATAAAAGAGTGCGAGAGCCCTTGGTGACTTCTTGCACTGTTTACGACGAAATGCTGCCTAATTCTCGGCGGCTACGTTTCGACGTAAACAAGAGTAAAATAACTTATTATAAAATAACAAATGTATGTAATGTTTTGCTTATTCATTTAATTGCCTATTATTTTTTGAAGTGAAATAATTATTGTTTCTTCACATAGTTTTGTTTATTGTAATTTAAGTATCCAACGAAAATAGTTTTTAACAATGATTGAAAGACTTGGGACTGCATGCGACGAATATTCTGCACAAAGTGCCTTCTATTTTTTGCCCGTTAAAATGCGTTGCCACTACGCGTCACTCCCTTGCTCTTTTTTTGTCAGTTCCCTGATGATGGTTCACTTCACAATCGGCCCTCCTGATGCATCATTCAACCCGAATGAATTACACGACGGATTCATGTATTCTGCGCCTGTCGATGTTTTGCAAGATCCATCCCCGTCTTCCAGTTTTCTACGTCATACCTTCCGGGCTTGTTTATCCCAACAATTTAATAGGGTCCTAGATATTGCCCTTTTCCCTTTTAACTTTAAATCAGTTCCGTACTGTTGGGTATTTTATCTCTTTTATTTATTTCTTACTCGTGTCATCTCTATTTCTCATATATGTAATTCCTCCACTAACGATTCTTTTATCAAGAAGTGTATTATGTATTGTATTATTAATCATTTGCTGCACTTTACTGACAAGCTTATACCAGTTTCCAGCACTTTCAAGAGTTAGCTGTGGCACCATTTTGCACCCTCTCAACCTGGCCATTGCCACGTGGTACACCTGTAATCACTAAATGCTAAATCTTCTGCTTCTAACAATAAAACTCAAATGCCTGTGCCGTAAACGCAGCTCGCCTATCAGATATAATCCTCAAAGGATATCCAAAATTAGTGGCCTGACGCTCTAGCCAAGTGACAACTTCTTTAGCTCCTGTACTACGGGTGGGATACAACCATAAAGCCGCTTGCTCGTCATATCCATTGGCCCAACAGGGTGAATGTGATATGTGGTCAGTGGTTTATGTCCTCTTTTAATGGGTATCAACCAATCAGCTTTCTGTTACGCTTTTAATTTTAAAACAATATACTCGACAAAACTGTTCGATGAAATAAATGGTTCGATTGCTACCGCGATCGGCATGTGAAAGTTTTTGTTTTTCATTATTTTTCATTAAAATATTTTAAAAGCTCAACAACATTGAAAAGGGACGGTTTTTTTAAGTTTTTGGTACGTAATATATGTATTGGATGAGTGCATAAGTTCGTGCCCGATTTCAAGTGCAAACTAAAATTGAAATTTTTTGAAGAAAACGCTTTTATTAATCAATTATGTCCGTCTGTCCGTCTGTCCGGCTGTCCGTCTGTCTGTGTGAACGCACAGATCTCAGCTATTATAAAAGCTAGAGTTACCAAACATGGCAGGAAGACTCCTGTGTACTATAAGCTGATCAAGTTTATTTCAAATGTTAGGTGCCACGCCCACCGCCCCCGCAAATCAATAATTTAATTTTTGAACTTAATTTGTAAGCGCTGTATAAAAGATAAAACTTTCTGACTTAAACATAAACTAAGCTCATTAAAATATCTACGTATTCTCGAAATTGCAATCCGATCGGACAATAAACACAGAAGTTATTTAAGAAAGTATTTGCAGAAAACCAAGTGCTTGTATCAGCTTACAAGGGAGGCGGGTGAGCGCAAAGCGCGAGCGCCATCTGTCGGCAATAATTTAAAAGCATAACGCATTTGTATATGTGTATGAATTAAACAAATCAAACTACACCGGAACATAGGTCGAAGGGTATCCCACTGTCGCGTGCAGCGCGACTGTGGTTTTTTCTATTTTTTTCTGTTCGTTAATTCAAATTAATGTTTAATAATAATACAAAAAAAGTGCAATTTTCATTGCGAGTTTTTATAAATATCCGAAAATAAATAAGCCGAAATTGGACATGTCTAAATTTTTAATTTTTTACAATTATTAACCTTACTAATATCTAACTTTCCTGATCTAATTGGTTGATCTGATTGCCCCATGGCAATGAGGGATCAGCTATTTCTTGTTTAGCCCAGTTTAAATTTAAATTTAAATTTATACAGGTATAAAAATATAAAATTGCCTTAATGTAATTTTAAATTGTTAATGTAAAAGTATTTATTTTAATTTTAATCGTAATCTGTCGACTGCCTATTGTCGACTTTAATTAAATAAATAAATAATAGTCCGATGAAATTTTGAGATCATATTAAAGATCATATACAAGTCAAATGGGATAAGGTTGAAACCTATATCAGCAGCTATACGAAATATCGGCTCAATCTGCCTCGTTCCGGCTTATTAATAAGTGATAAGTATTACTTATGTAAAGTATGTATGCTAAGTTTCACTTTCATAGTATTTCAATTTTGAACGTTTTACATTGGCTCTTTGAAAATGTAGGAAAGTTCCACTTTAAAAATGAGCGCAATGAGGCCACGTTCTGTTCGCTTGCAAATGCATGGACTGTTCAGTTAACATTTGCAGGGTGTAAGATGATAGTTTGATCTATTCCTTATACGTAAATACAATAAATCTGCATACATGTAAAAAATACATTTATGTCAAAAAAATGGCCAAATTCCCCATAGTGTAATCGTTAATATTAACAAGAAATCAATTGGTGGCATTATAATAGGCGCACAGTTTGGTATTAGGATTTATTAGATATTCCAAAATTGGAGGACAATTTTTTGACTGTCGCGCGCTTGACTGTATTGTAGTTTACGTGTTTGGTTTAATCTGAGTTTAATTTAATTTTATTTATTCTTCAAAACTTTCAAAAAATAAATATAAAAGCTAGTAGTTAGTCACTGTTTGCCAAACTTTCACTCAGCCGTGAGCTGATAAGACCTTGGCGTTTTACTTATTACGCGCGTGGAGTGAATCTGTTGATATGCCAGAGAATATATTTAGTTGTGGAACAATTTATGTGATAACATATCCTTAATTATCCTCACCTTATTATATTTGATATACTACATATATGTTTATGTTATTTAAGATTTCGATACTTGTTTCTATATAATGTGGCGTGTGCCGAAGTATTAAGAATATTATTTACCAATTTTATTTTCTCGAAATAATAGTACTCACTAATCGTTTTATAATTTCAGATTAATTAACGAGAAAGCTGAGTACAATTAATTAACATTTGTAAACTAAAAGAAACCGTGCGATAAGATTCATTTGGAATTTCGTTCCGAAGAGCCCTCGATTGGAGAGAGTAGTGAGCAAAGCTTGACAAGGTAGTTATTGGTGCCGGCTGCTGGTAGAGCGATGCACTGCAGCCAGTCCAATAGGCCCGCATTGATGCTCCCGACTGAGAAAGGCAGCAAAGTCACAGCAAGTTGATGTTGCCGCCGTCCTGGCATTTATTTGGAGTCCTCCTAGTGCTCACGGCAACGACGGGGGACTTCACCGACAAGATCATCTTGCCACAGGTCGTCAACGGTAGCGTCGGGGGCGGTACATCCAGCCTCAGGAACAACAGTAAAAATAACAATAATAAAAATAATAACTACAACAATGCACACCCCACAACCAGCAGCAAATCGTCAGCGCCTGCGATTGTTAGCGGTGCAAGCCCCAATAGCAACACAGTTCTCAGTAGCACAGGCGTAATTGTCGCCGGCGGAGTGTCCAATGCGCCAACACCGAATTTAAACAGTAAGTATGCTTGTCACAACAAATTTTCACCTCATACATAGGTCAAGTAAAATGTAAGCATTATGTAATGAAACCAACCGAAAAGTTCACATTAAATTCCATTTGCGATAAGATAGTGTTTATCTTTGTGATTGGATGTTTTTAGCCTTTGTCCCCGGTGGTTTTATTAAATTTTCTCTAATTTTGTTGAGTTAATTGTTACTTGGAGTTCTATCAGTGCTTAATGGTGGTGCTTACACAGTGAGTAGCAAACATAACAAGTACTAATCCTGAGAAATACATAAGTTTGTAATAATAATTTCAATGTTTAGCATCTATTTTTTTGTTTTTGTTTTGTTTTGGCAATTATTTTGCTCTCTGAGTGTGTTGCGCCGTTCTGAGTCTATACTAACGACAATAGCTCCCTTGTTGTAAACGTCACACCTGATGTTGTTTTGTTTACTTCGAGCATTCTTTTCTTTCGTTGTTGTTCTATTTTTAGACTGATTGTTGGTATTTTAAGGTTTATTGAGTTAATGGATGTACAGAGTTTAGTTAGTTAGTTGATGGCGTGCGCTCTTGCCGTTATACACAGACCGGCAAGGCTTTCGGACGGTTACTACTGACTGCACAGTAGGGTGCCAGATGCATTTCCAACACTGATCATTGTTGATTTTAAATTTATAATGAAATTAAATTAAAAACCAGTAAGAAAAGCAACAGTCGCGCGGCACGCGACAGTGGGATACCCTTCGACCTATGTTCCTATGTATGTAAACATATACATATGCACATACTTTGAAATTATTCTCGACAGATGGCGCTCGCGCTTCGCGCTCGCCCGCCTCCCTTGTTAGCTGACACAAGCACTTGGTTTTATGCACATACTTTCTTAAATAACTTTATTTGTGTTTATTGACCGATCGGATTGCAATTAAGAGAATACGTAGATATTTTAATGAGCTTAGTATATGCTAAAGTCAGAAAGTTGTATCTTTAATACAGCTCTTATAAATTGAGTTCAAAAATTAAATTATTAATTTGCGGGGGCGGTGGGCGTGGCAGTCAACATTTGAAATAAACTTGATCTGCGCCGGCTACACAGAAATGTTCATGCCAAATTTGGTAACTCTAGCTCTTACAATAGCTGAGATCTGTGTGTTCATCTGGTCATCCATACATCCGGACAGACATGGCTCAATCGACTCGGCTAGTGATCCTGATCAAGAATATATATACTTTATGGGGTCTGCCACGCCTCCTTCTGCCTGTTACATACATTTGCACAAAGTTAGTATACCCTTTTTTGACCATTTTCAATGGTCGAAGGGTATAATTAACACGGATGAACTTTTGTTTACATTTTGCCAAGACTTTCACGCAAAAAAAAAAAATTATAATTGTCTTATGAAAATATAAAAACACATATGTATGTATGTAGTTTCCATCCATTTGCATCGGACGTGTTGTGGTGCCATTCTCTCTAATATATGTAATATTTTTTTCCGCTAGCAGCTGCCTCCATTTTGTTTGGCAACTCTTTTTTTTTATTGGAACAGCTGATCGCACCATCAGGGATGAGTTTTTCAATGACATCCACACAGCCCACATTACCATAAATATTGATTGGGTCACACTCAACCCTTTTCAAGAGCTGCTGCGTACCCGAAACACATAGAAATGCCTCAAGAAATTAATATTATTTCCGGTGGCCTCTTTTATTTTTGTATGGAGTTTTTCATATTTCTAGTTAGTGCGTACGGAACTGAAATATTATTTGAGGTATATTTAAAGATAATTGAAAATTTGGTATTTATTAAGAAAGTGTCTATTTATTCATGAATATCTATTTTCTCACCTTCATAGTAATCACCCCTATATCCGATTTTTCCAATCCAAGGCAGTTTAAAACATTATTTGTTGTGATCTTGTGCAGCTCCTCCATCGAAGCAGTTTTTATTTTCTCAATCATAACGTATCGTCGTCCTTTTGAGGGTTTCTTCAGTTTTGGAAACAAAAAAAGTTAAAGTATTTTAATAAATTCGCTTTATTTTTCACTTATTATTTCACGTCTTATTTGGCGAACAGGTTCCTTAAAAAGGTTATGATACTCTACATTAAATTATTATTCCAGTTATATATTTTATGAGGTCAGAGATTTATCCTAAGGTGCGCTGCAAACTCCTGGCCAAAATTAATATACTGCAAGGATATAAACATAGTATAGGGTATACAAACACCAAATTTGACATGAAACTGTTGTATACAATAGCTTTGGACACTATTTTAATTTTCTTCGGTAGCAGGGCTAGATGGGGGCCCTTATGTACCGCATACCCTGCACCCGTCCCCCTTCAGGCTTAAGTCCAAAGTAACTTCGCCATATGACACATTCAACACCCGCGTCCGCGCTCTTCATATCGTTTTTCATACAACATTTTATACAAATTCCTTTGTTAATTGTTTTGAATAAGCAAAATCGAAGACAACCCAAAACACTTCCCAGCAATAAAGCTGTAAAAAATTAACTAAACATTCAAAATGAACTGCATTGTCAGCATAAGTAAAGGTATTTGAGTATGAACATGATAAACAAATCAATCTAAAAAACGACTATCTTAATTCACGTACACGTAGCCCCCGAAAAATCAAAATTCATGATACTTTTTGAACAAACCTCGTATATAACGGGAGCAACAGTCGAGCGCACATGACAGTGGGATACCCTTGACCTAACATATGTTTAACGTAAAGAGTACTTAATTGTTCGATACCCTCTACTCTTTATATGTATGTGTATGTATATGTATATGTATGAATGTACTGTAAGTACATATGTGTGTGCATAGAAGAGAAAGTACACAGCTTAGGCTACGCGCTCGCATTCTCTCTCCCTTTCTTCCCTACACGAGCATTGCAATGAGATCATCGTCAAAGCGATCAAAATTTATGTAATATGTTGAATCTTTTTTGTCCGATCGGAAGATATTTCTCTCAGTTCTTCTGTTAAATACTTTATGAATCTTCAAAATAATATTAGAAATAGTTTTTATCACAAGTCGAACAAAATTAAAAATACCTTCGAAAAATTAAAATTTTTTCCATTTTTCACAAAGATTCAAATACATTTTTTACTATAAAATATTATTTTCGAGTTATAGACTATAAACTCTCAATCTGAATCTATTATTTGACGTGGTGGAAAAACTATTCAGATGAAAAATAAATTATTCTTTTGACATGCGTCTTGAAAAATAAAAAAAAACCACAGTCGCGCTGCACGCGACAGTGGGATACCCTTCGACCTATGTTCCGGTGTAGTTTGATTTGTTAAATTCATACACATATACAAATGCGTTATGCTTTTAAATTATTGCCGACAGATGGCGCTCGCGCTTTGCGCTCGTCCGCCTCCCTTGTTAGCTGATACAAGCACTTGGTTTTATGCACATACTTTCTTAAATAACTTCTGTGTTTATTGTCCGATCGGATAGCTATTTCGAGAATACGTAGATATTTTAATGAGCTTAGTATATGTTGAAGTTAGAAAGTTGTATCTTTTATACAGCGCTTACAAATTAAGTTAAAAAATTAAATTATTGATTTGCGGCGGCTGTGGGCGTGGCACATAACATTTGAAATAAACTTGATCAGCTTATAGTACACAGGAGTCTCCCTGCCAAATTTGGTAGCTCTAGCTTTTATAATAGCTGAGATCTGTGCGTTCACACAGACAGACGGACAGACGGACAGACAGACAGACAGGGCTCAATCGACTCGGCTTGTGATCCTGAGCAAGAATATATATACTTTATGGGGTCTCCGACGCCTCCTTCTGCCTGTTACATACATTTGCACAAAGTTAGTATACCCTTTTTTGACCATTTTCAATGGTCGAAGGGTATAAAAAGGATTATTTTTATAATTTACATTTATTTATTTTTTTTAATCTAATATAATTGCCAACAGGATTTTTTCTGAGGGGAAATACAATTTCTTGTGATTGCGTAATTTACCACACGCTTATTTCACAGTTATCTTTAAGCCCTCAGGGTCGACTGTCCGATTCCAATAACAGGCGGCTTGCCTTGAGCAATAATATTTACACTCTAGGTTGGGGCAGATATAGATGCAGAGATACAGGATGAGCGATACGGTATCACAACGCGGCCGTGGAGGTGGCTGCTGGTTGGCAGAAAGTCGCCTCCGGTTATATGGGATACAAGGAGATATGCCAAAAATTGATAGCCAGCAGCTGCAGATATATCAACGTGTCGAGAAAAGTAAAATCGAGGACAACGCTCGCGGGCTGGGGGTTGAACGTAGACAGAAGCACAAGGAATGGAGGGGAGGGAGCTGAACCCTGAGCACGAAACAGAAACAGACACATAGGCAGGACGCCCTGCTATAACCTCTTTTCCCTGAATATTATCATCCATGCCGGCTGTCATTGTTCTCAGATGCTGTCAGAGTCCTGCGATGCAAAAGGGGGAAGGTAGGAAAATATACAAATTTCGCTCAACTGTGCGCAAAATTCATTCAGGCAATGCAATTTATGTATGTCGCAACAGGCGACATCCACCGCATCATCAGACCCCAAATAAACAACCGTTTACCTTTCTTCCAACCCCATTAACTTGTCCTCGGCAATATTAATACCAAGTTTCTAAACTTGGCCTCATTTGAAGAGCCTGAACCGAATAAGTGCCAGCCCATAACTGGATCATTCAATTATTATTTTAATGGGAATATAAATATTTATGCAATAACTTTTTCGAGTGACTTTGCTCAATTGAACCCTGAACTCATAATTCAAAAAGAGGAAAAATTAAAATTTATAATAACCCCATTACACCATTAATTGGTTTTCTTACATTTTCATTAATTCCATCTTAAAATGCTTCTCACAACTTCGATTAGTAGGTCATTCACAAGTCGTCTAGTCCGTGAAACTGGTGAAAAGTAAGCGAAGTGGGTGATTTGTCGCCCTCTCGAAATTGATATGCAGACACGCACTCTGGCGCGAAAATTGCAGCTGGGTGAAATCCCATGATTATGCAAGTAATTTGACGCGGCTACAAAAAAGTTGCATGATAAGTGCCAATAGTTTGTATATTGCAAAATTTTTTTTACAGCCTCTGCTTCTATTTGTTTGTTTGTATTCAATTGAAGTGTAAATGAGAAAAACAAAAGTCGAGCTAAGATAGAGATAAAAACGAATGTATGCTATGGTTATATACATATGTATGTATAACTCGACTTGGGTTGCTCTTGTTGCTGCTGGTGTTTTATGTTTGATAATTAGATGGATCCACACACGCGGTCGACGTCATATAGTATGTATGTCAATTGTTTACTGACTGTTTATGCATGATTGGGTATAGGAGTGTGCGACCATATTTAAGTGTATTTGTGTGTGTGCTCGTACCCCAGGGGCACTTGCATTGACAGAACAAATTACATTGACTTCAGTCATGTGCGTCATGCTGTATTACACAATTCATGATTTGTTTATGTGTGTTTGTATGTATGCGTGTATTTATGTACGGGTGTGTAAGAGCTAAGCCATATACATATGTACATATGTATGCGTTTGTGTCTGCCGGCCATTATAAATATCTAATTACGCTACAGCATGACCGACAATACAAACGAACCACTGAAAGTTCAATGAATAAGAATATGCATTAATCGAAAATTGCATATATTAATAATATTAAGTAAAAGTCAATAATACATGTTTTAAAAGGCAGTTCTAATATATAAATACTAATACATATATTAATGTAACAACCCGAAAATACCGTTAATACCGTTAATTCGTAGATTAAGCGCGCACACGAGAAGTTTTATTCTACGAAAAACATCGAGCGGGTCGCGACCCTTCGCCCATTGACTAATTAAGACTATTTATACCCTTCGACCATTGAAAATGGTCAAAAAAGGGTATACTAACTTTGTGCAAATGTATGTAACAGGCAGAAGGAGGCGTCGGAGACCCCATAAAGTATATATATTCTTGCTCAGGATCACAAGCCGAGTCGATTGAGCCATGTCTGTCTGTCTGTCCGTCTGTCTGTGTGAACGCACAGATCTCAGCTATTATAAAAGCTAGAGTTACCAAATTTGGCAGGAAGACTCCTGTGTACTATAAGCAGATCAAGTTTATTTCAAATATTAGGTGCCACGCCTACCGCCCCCGCAAATCAATAATTTAATTTTTGAACTTAATTTGTAAGCGCTGTATAAAAGATACAACTTTCTGACTTAAACATATACTAAGCTCATTAAAATATCTACGTATTCTCAAAATTGCAATCCGATCGGACAATAAACACAGAAGTTATTTAAGAAAGTATGTGCATAAAACCAAGTGCTTGTATCAGCTAACAAGGGAGGCGGGCGAGCGCAAAGCGCGAGCGCCATCTGTCGGTAATAATTTAAAAGCATGCGCATTTGTATATGTGTATGAATTTAACAAATTAAACTACACCGGAACATAGGTCGAAGGGTATCCCACTGTCGCGTGCAGCGCGACTGTGGTTTTTTCTATTTTTTTACTTTAATTTTCATAATATTAGAAGTATTAGGACTTATAATCTGATGCTCAAACGTTGTTTCATAAGAATTTAAACTAATGTAAGCTAACAGCAAGGATCCCTATCTCTAAATAAATAAAAAAAGTTCCTGCCCCATCTCTAAAACCTAAATATAATAATCTGAAAATTTGGAGCACAGAAATGAAAAATTCCACACTAGTTTACAATACAAAAATAAATGACTGTTCTTTTTGCCTTGCAGTAATTGTTGAAGAACCCGAATTTACCGAATACATCGAAAATGTAACTGTACCTGCTGGACGAAATGTCAAACTTGGGTGCTCCGTCAAGAATCTCGGATCTTACAAGGTGAGGATGAAACTGGACATACTAGATATATATTAGATATATGTTTCTTATTTGTTGATTGTATTTTCCGCCTTGTATTAAAACTTTTTGTGTCAATTTTAGACCATATGATTTGATAAGTAACGCATTCTGCAGTCCAATGCTACAAGGAAATACCCTTCGATCACTTTTCAAAACCTTACAATTCTCAACACTAAACTCTGAACGAAGTCACAGTCACACATGTGTATTCTATAATATTATATATTGCACAGTGCAGCAGAGCTGCCTGCTCTCTTGGAAACTTTGAAAAACGGAGACCTGGATAACTTCTGGGTGTATTGTCCGATCGGAAATAAGGTGCCTGCATACACTGAAGAGCAAAACTGTAACCTGAGTTGTATATTCTCACTTTATCGTTAAAGTACCTTTGTCATGATTTTATTTCATAAGCTTGGGTCATTTTAAGTCAGATTACTATGGATTATGGAAAGCGAATATAAAAATTCATAGATTCTGCCAAATTCCCATGACTAGAAAATTCTGTGTAAGGCATATATGACTGCG
Source organism: Zaprionus camerounensis (assembly GCA_018904165.1). Lineage (NCBI taxonomy): Eukaryota > Metazoa > Arthropoda > Insecta > Diptera > Drosophilidae > Zaprionus > Zaprionus camerounensis. Next base: position 488,034 of record JAEIFS010000354.1, read on the forward strand.
CAGCGACTAATTAGTACATTCTTGAATATATTCCACATTTATTGTCTTAATCAAATTTTCACATATTTTAAAAATTTACAATGGAAGCTATAATTGCGTTTGCAATACGTATTTTCCTGATTTTTAAAGGCGAAAAGGGCTTGTGCAAATGTTACACACATTTTACAGGTACCGTGTATAATCATGGGTAATCTGTTTCGTCATTTTGTTTTTTTGCCCTTAGTTGACAGAAACCGTGTCTTGGAACTAGACAGTTGGATAGCCTTCGAGATACCATATAATATGTATGTTGATATTACATATAAGCTTGTACATATATGTGTATTCTAATATAAAATTATACATTGCGAAATTGTAAATACATTCCAATGCTATTTGGATGCCATTGACACTCGTATCGTGATCAGCATCGACCACTCCTGCTTAAGATTTGGGAACATCAACACTTTATTTAGTTACCAAAATTTAGTTTGAACTACTGTTTAGACTTATCGTCGTGCTGAGTGACTAACTTGCTCGACGTAACTAATCTACATGTCTCTTCCAAATACGTTTGTCGTCCAGGCGAACATAATAATGTATATCCCCCTGCTGTAGCGAACTGCCATTTATCCTTTCCCTTATAATCACGTGCCGCAACTCTCTCACCAACAATAGAACATTTGGTTGGCTTACATGTTCATCATAGCTCTTCTCGTTTTGGGAAAGTAACATCTCCAACCGCGACTGTATCTGCCTTCCAAACATCAGCATTGACGGTGACTTTGCAGTAGCAGGATGTATCAACATTCACAAATGTTTTATCGCAGCTTTAATTAAAATCAAAAGCGATTGAATCATGCAATTATTGATTTGATTGGTACATAATACTGCCTAAGTTTTTAACAATCCTGCCATAGTAGTTTATTAGTCCCAAAAAAACGCGGAAACTATTTTGCCTCTTCATATCCTTTGTTGCATTGACCTTGCTCTGCAACCTATGAATACCTTCTACTTTCTACATCCTTTGATGTAGCCACCTTAACGTAATTAAACTGCATGTCCCGCAACTATTCTTGGTCCAATAACGGCTTTTACTGAAAAGCACACTGTATAGTTTTGCATCGTACAGTAGATTTTCTCGGATCTTACCTTTACAAATTTAAATCCAACACAATCCAACGATTTCCCGCAATAGCTTATTAGTTCCTATTTATCCACTTTCCCTTGGAAACCATCCTGCAAGTTTATTATCAATACGGGCCAGCCTGTTTGAAGCTCAAATTGGATAATCTTTTTATTTACATTTTAAATGACTTTTTCCCTGTTTTTACTCTTCTCATTAAAGTTGTTTACTTTGATCAGTACCCGCTTTTTCACTTTTTCACATCGGTGTTTCATCGATGATTTACTCTACTCTCCCACCTCTAGTATCACACTGTCGCGTGCCGCTCAACTAATGCTCTCGTTTCTATTCCTTCTGCCAATAGTTTTCATAAGAACAATCAGTTAGAAACAAAGAAGTTCATTAAAAAGCTGTAAAAGTCCCGCAATTGGAGTTACTAAACTTTGGAATATCCCCTAAGAGATATAGAATCCTGATCTGGGCATGCGATATATGTTTTAACATGTATTTTGACTTGCTTAGCCCAAATCGAAACTCAAAATTTACCCTGCACGTTTAAGTTTCGACTTAACCTCAAAACTCGAAAAATTTCTGAAGCCCCAAAAAATAATGGGAGGTCACGATCGGGTCATGCTATTTATGTTTCTATATGGTTTTTAGCCATCCGAATCCGAATTCAAAACCAGTCTAAGTCAAAACTAACCTACAAATTTTTTGAAAAATTTCCAAAATTTAGAATTGTTTGTATAATGTTGAATTAGAGTATATTTGAGTTTTTATAAAAAAAAGTTTTCCGGTTGGAATATCTCCTTTTGAGCATTGTTTTAAAAAACATAAATTAAATACGTGACTGTACATAAATTTATAAATTGCGTAATGAAATATAAACCTGCAACAGTACAAACAGTACAGTCTTAGTTTTTGAATTTATTTATTTGTCAAAAGGTATATAATATATAATCGGCTATGCTGTGGTGGTGGTGATGAGTAGGGAGTGGGATGCTATAGCTATGAATTACTACATTACACATCATAGAGACGGGTATGCTGATATACAAGTGGGATGGAGCTAGTCTACTTCCTCGCGCACACAGAGCTACTTAAACATGCCATCAGCTAAACCGACTCAGCCCACGCTTTACCTGCTTGGCTCATAGTTATTTCGGCTGGCAGTTCATTGCATGCCATGCACGTACAACGCGTGCGAGGCTTCAACGTCATCGGTAGTTTTTATACCCTTCGACTATAAAACCTTTTTAAAAAAGAGGATACCACCTTTGGCAAATGTATTGTATGTAACACGCATAAGGAGGTGTGGTAGACTTTGTATATACATATATATATATATATGTTATATATATTCTTGCTCAGAACTACATAGCTAAGTCGATTGAGTCATGTCCGTCTGTCTATTTTAGCGTGAGGAACCTAGATATACGTACGTCGTACGCCGCAAGGCTTTTGGTTATTGCGTGCGTGGTTTGTTACGTACCGAGAAGTCAATAACTTATTCTGAATTGGGAAGTCAGGGTATTGTTTCATATTTGCAACAGCATTTCAAAATTTTTCGAAGGGTATTCTACTGTCGGGCGTTGGCAACTGTATCGTAACTTGTTTATTTTTTCTAGTTGTCGCTTTCTTGTTGCTCTCATTTACACCTCAATTTGATTCTATTTTTTGGATACGCTGCGAAGAGCATGCAGCAATGCTATCAGGTGCTCTGACTTGTTAGACGAGTCGACTCCTCTGTCTGTCTGTTTGTTGGTATGTGGGTCTGGCAGACAGTTAGTCAGCCAGTTGGCGTAAGCTACTTGAGCCGGTTTTTGAAGTGGCCTGTAATGATGCTTCAAGACGTTGGCTTGCCCGTCGCCCGTTACACCAATTGAAGACCTCTTGATATTCATGGTCGTGTTTTTCATTTTCATGGTAATGATGTGTTTAAGTTTGCAAACTGGAATAGTGCCGTTTGATCCGTTGGTATAAAATGCGATTGCCGGCGAAGGCCACATGCTTCTTTCTTAACCGAGCTACCGTATTTTACGAGTAAATTTAACTCTGGCACTCGAGTTGGAGAAGCTGAGAAACTAACAAAACAGAAAGGCTACTATCGGTTTTTGGCTTAAGTTTTCACCAGTGCTTCCAAATCTTTGGGTCATAAAATTATTAAACAATGTATATAGCCAGAAAATGTTGTTACCCAAAGCAATTTAGTCCTGAAACGATATTTTGTTGATTACACAACCCCACTATAAACAAGCAGGAAAGCTATAGTCGAGTGTGCTCGACTGTGATATACCCGCTATCCACCTGACCAACAAAACGATTTTATAAATACCATATATAACCTCTGTGTTTTGCGTATTTTGTGCTGCATTCTTTGGGGAGCTAATTCGGGAGCGGCTTGATAATATTTTTTTTAATAACCAACCACTTTTGTGGTTTTTTTTTAATCGATTGACGGTGCTGATGTGGGCGTGGCCAAAATCGAAACTATACTTGATCGGCCTGCAATAATATCACATATTGAAACCAAAATTGGTATCCCTACTATAGTCTCTGCGATCAAGGTTTGCACACGGACGGACGGACAGACATACAGACGAAAATGGCTTAGTCTACTTGGCTGTTGATGCTGATTAAGAAATCTAAATTTTAACTTAACCTCAAGAAAATTAAAAAATACAAACGCTACAGTCAGGTGCTGACTGTATAAGGCCATGGATTATCTTAGTATACCGTAAACAAGTTTGTAAATAACAGAATAGAATCGCTGCTCGAATTTTCCACCGATTATCAAAAATAATCAGTACCTAACATAGGGAACACCAAGGGGAAGTTACAGCACATGTAATGGGGCTAGTTGTTCTTAAAAAGTCAAATTTTGGTGAGTCGACTTGAGATGTTCTCCGCAACTTAAATGTTCCCCAAATTAATTAATTTCTGCAATCTGCAGACATAGATAACTTAATTATATTCGGATATTTATTAAAACTCGTAATGAAAATGGCTCTTTATTTGGATTAATATTAAAAATTAACAAGCGCAATTTGAATTAACGAACAGAAGAAGAAGAACGCATAGACAAAGCAGAAGCGAAGTGTCGCAACCATTAGACTGAGCGAGAGGGCAATAGGTATATGTATGCATTTCTAGCGCATACAAAAATTTATTTCATGTGCTTCTTGTTGATTTTTTGGCACTAGCCAAAGTTATTTAGTGACTGAGTGGATTATGTCTCGGACTGTAAGGCCAACAATGTTGACCGTGTTCGGGGATCGATTGCTACCGCCGATCGGCATGTGCAATTTTTTGTTTTTCCATATTTTTCATTACAATATTTTAAAAGCTCAATAACATTGAAAAGAGGCGGAGGCGGTAGCCGGTTTTTTTAAGTTTTTGGTACGCAATATATGTAATTAGAAGTCAGTTTTCTTTCGTTGGTACACAACAGCAACTCCAAATCTAATTGTATTGTACATATGCATGTACATACATGCGTGCAATAATGTGTGTTGAAGTGGGATGCCAATACATACATGTGGATATGCAGACATTTATGTATGGGCGTCCCACTCTCACATTCAAACTTTTAAAGGGCTTGTAGTGAAACGGTAGATCACACTATGTTGTTATTAAATTAAAGCATTTATTTCGTATGCGTAAATGATAAGCGTTACAATTCAGTTGTTGTCTGTACTTAGCGTCTATCCGAACTTAGCGTCTATTTTTGTGTAGCGGCGACTGTCGCCGCAGAACTATCGTCTGCTTACAATGGTGCTGGGCTGCCAGATCGGGCTCATATCGATGAGGCTGCGCCGCCACAGGCTTATGATCGCTGTTATGTTCTAGCATTCTAATTGCAAAATATTGAGAGCAAAACAAAATAACAATATCCAATAAGAATCATATTGAACTTCCAAAGTCATAACAGGCAAAATACGGAGAGAGTGACGGCATTGAAGAACGCATTGTTTACTTTTGGATCGCGTCTCTTTGATGCGTGCTAAATATAATAAAAATAATAAACTTTATTTATAAATAATTAATATTATTTGTAACTATTATAATTTTATTGCACAATAGTATGAAAACAAAATAAGGAAAAACTATTTTTTATTGAAATTTAATTAAATAATTTAATTTGTTTGTAGCTGCTATATTACAGCCCGCTTGACTATAACTTTTCTTTTAGTTTATTTGAATAATATAAATAAACAAAATAAAAAATAATTAATAAATGAAAATTCACACCCGCCTCAAGCGGGAGAGTTGAGAACACACCACACACACGCCACTCTCTCACACATTTTTTTTAATTTGCCGTCTGCCACTCTAACCACTCGGCCATTGTCTCACTCCTTAGTCCATCGGCAAAGCTGCATTGTGAACCAATTCTGTTACCATACAATGCAAATAAAAAGTTTAAAATGCTGTGTGTCTGACGCTAGATTTGAACTTCGGTATGCTTGTGTAAATTAGGTCTGCTTAAGTATATATGTTCAAAGTGAGTTTAATTCGTATCATATCTCACTTATTTATAGTCCGATTTAAATGAAATTTTCACATAACGCCCGTGGCAAGGTATTTGTCATGTCCGATATACAACTTTGGTTGTTGAGTTAATATTGTAGTTGCTAAATAGTTATTACTGATTTACAGAGGCGGAAAGGGGCGTGTCCAAATTTTACAAAAACTTTGAAACACTGCAATATAGACGTATGTTGTCGCAAAATTTGATGACTCTAGCTCTTATAGTTTCTGAGATCCAGGTGTTCATACAGACAGACAGACGGACAGACAGACATGGCTCAATCGACTTGGCTACTGATACTGATTCAGAATATATATAGTTTATGGGGTCGGAGATGCCTCCTTCTGCCTGTTGCGCACATTTCCGTTCCGACAAACACAATAGACCATGCATTTTTTTTAAATCCATGGCCTAAAAATTTGTAAAGCCCCAAAAAATAGTGAGGAGTCTTGTTCGGGTTATGCCATATTTCTTACTATGTGCTTTTGGTCATTCGGAATCCGAAGTCTAAAATTGGCACCTGTTTATTCTGTAAATTATATTTGTAATTAGTAACATTAAATAAAAAGTTTGCGCCCGCCCGCCTCCCTTGTTAACTGATACAAGCACTTGGTTTTATGCACATACTCGTACTTTCTTAAATAACTTCTGTGTTTATAGTCCGATCGGATTACAATTTCGAGAATACGTAGATATTTTAATGAGCTTAGTATATGTTATATATCTCTAATACAGCGCTTACAAATTAAGTTCAAAAATTAAATTATTGATTTGCGGGGGCGGTGGGCGTGGCACCTAACATTTGAAATAAACTTGATCAGCTTATAGTACACAGGAGTCTTCCTGCCAAATTTGGTAACTCTAGCTTTTATAATAGCTGAGATCTGTGCGTTCACACAGACAGACAGCCAGACATGGCTCAATCGACTCGACTTGTGATCCTGAGCAAAAATATATATACTTTATGGGGTCTCCCACGCCTCCTTCTGCCTGTTACATACATTTGCACAAAGTTAGTATACCCTTTTTTGACCATTTTCAATGGTCGAAGGGTATAAATATATCGGTCCCAATTGTCTGGTTCCGGGATATGTAAAATATAAACCCATTAGATGTGTGCACCAAATTACAGCTGTGATCACTATCGGATTGTGTGCTTCAAAAATGGTATTGCGCATTGCATTGTGCAGTGGCGTGCATGTTCGAGTACATGTTTGAATATATACGAGACTGGTGTAATTTGATCTGCGCAGAGTATATAGGAATCTTCATTCCAAATTTGGTGTCTCTAGCGTTTATAATAGCTGAGATCTGTGTGTTCATCTGGTTAAACGGACATCCGGACAGACTGACGGACATGTGATCCTGAGTCAGAATATATATACTTTGTGGGGTCTGCAACGCCTCCTTTTGCCGGCTACATACATTTGCACCACTATAATAAATAAGAATTTTAAAGTCTAATGTAATTTAGTTTAGATCGGAGCTGGACAGTTTCTTTGCTTTCGTGAATTCGCCCAGCTCCAGCGTAGTTATAAACTAGGCTTATGAAAATATGTAATGATCGCAACTAGAACTTAACATCGAACTAACGTCGTTTGCAGGCATCAAAAGTTTTTTGTTTTTGTCATTTAGAAAAAGTATTCTTAATTTGTAGCAGTTTTAATTTCGATCTCGCACAACGTATAATATTCTTATCTCTCTTTTTATATTTTCAGGTAGCTTGGATGCACTTTGAGCAATCGGCAATTCTTACGGTCCACAATCACGTAATTACGCGGAATCCACGCATCAGTGTCACACACGACAAGCACGACCGCCATCGAACCTGGTATTTACACATAAACAACGTTCATGAAGAAGACAAGGGACGGTACATGTGTCAGATCAACACGGTAACGGCGAAAACGCAGTTTGGCTACTTAAACGTTGTAGGTGAGTACCACGCTCTCAGGTAAAAGGCAATGTTTGTATTCGGAAAATACTGCGAAAATAAGCAGGGGAGTTAATGGTACACCCCCCAGTGTTCAATGCCACAATAAATGTATACTTTAAAAAGTTGTATGTGCTTGTCTTTATTCGTCTCTATTACTGTTAATGTTCGACATTCTTCGCTGTTCGCTCGCTGTCTGTATTACACATATGTGTGCAAGATAGCGGGAGAGTGTGCAGCTTTGTTGAGTTAACTTTTCTCTGACGGATATGATGTTCAGGTTTTTATACCCTTCGACCATTGAAAATGGTCAAAAAAGGGTATACTAACTTTGTGCAAATGTATGTAACAGGCAGAAGGAGGCGTGGCAGACCCCATAAAGTATATATATTCTTGCTCAGGAACACAAGCCGAGTCGATTGAGTCATGTCTGTCTGTCTGTCCGGATGTATGGATGACCAGATGAACACACAGATCTCAGCTATTATAAGAGCTAGAGACACCAAAATTTTGCATGAAGGTTTCTGTGTACCAGGCGCAGATGAGGTTTATTTCAAATGTTGGGTGCCACGCCCACCGCCCCGCAAATCAATAATTTAATTTTTAAACTCAATTTGTAAGCGTTGTATTAAAGATAAAAGTTTCTGACTTTATTATATACTAAGCTGATAGTTATATCTACTTATTCTCTAAATTGCAATCCGATCGGACAATAAACACAAAAGTTATTCAAGAAAGTATGAGCATAAAACCAAGTGCTTGTGTCTACTAACAAGGGAGGCAGGCGAGCGCGAAGCGCGAGCGCCATCTATCGAGAATAATTTCAAATCATGTGCATATGCATATGTGTACATACATAGGAACGTAGGTCGAAGGGTATCCCACTGTCGCGTGCTGCGCGACTGTTGCTTTTCTTACTGGTTTTTGGATATTTTCGTTTCGGATATACCAGGGTGCCCCAGTGTTCTCAGTATATCAGGAAACCGATTCCGCCATGTGTTTTTCACGCTGGATGATTGGTTCCATAGAACAAAAGGCGGCTTATTTGGAAATTGTATTTAGCAGAAGATGTGTTTCCGTTATTAGTATGACAACAATATAGTTGTCACGAAGAAAATGTGTTAATTCAAGTTTATCTCGTGAAACGCCATTGACGTTCAGCAAAGATATTCCAAGGGCAGCCGTTGATTTTTTGAAACGTTGTGATATTAGCATCTCCTTGAGGAGATTTTGGCTACGCACGAGGTCTTGCATGGTAGTCCCCATGAAGGAATTATGCATCATGGTTTCAATAATGCTTTTTTGTTGCGTCGATGATGAGGGAGTTGTTCTCGGATCAGTTATTGTTGTAGAAATAGATTCTGCATGTCCCGATTTCAGGACGTTACAGAAGTTCAAATCTAGCGTCAGACACACAGTATTTTAAACTTTTTATTTGCATTGTATGGTAACAGAATTGGTTCACAATGCAGCTTAGCCGAAGGCCCAAGGAGTGAGGCAATGGCCGAGTGTTAATATTAATTATTTATAAACAAAGTTTATTATTTTTATTTTTTAAGCACGCATCAAAAAGACTTATAATTAAATATCATATTATTTGTTCTAAAGTACGAATAAAGTTAATACTATTATAATAAATTCCCACATTTGGGGCGCTCGTCCGAGATTGAGCAAATGTGAACGGTATTGAACATAAGTGAACAAAATAGATGACATTAAACAGAAGTTGACCGTGAAAAAAAATATAGTCGACATTTTTTTTTACTATAATGGCGTGTTTAAATAATTTCATAAGTGCTACCTTACGCTCAAGCAAGAAAGAGAACAATGCTGCACTGCATAAGTTTGTGTTCGAAAGTGAAGGAGACAGAAGTAATCGTCAAAGAAGTTTACTGATTTCGACTTTGCCGATGTGTCAATTTGCAACGTGTTAGTCATACTTTAAGTTACAGAAATGAAGACTTGCATATACACATTTTCCGCAACTTGAAAATGAACAGTTTACTGGCGTCAAGCGAAGTCGACGACGATGAAACTGACGTTGAAGCAGAAAACGTTACATTCCAGACGCCGAACAGAGAAACGAACGCCGAAAGAAGTGATGAAAATGTACGAGGAGCAGAAGAGATGAATACCAGGCGCAACGTATTTACAGAAAACGACAGAATGTCGACGCCATGCTTTGCGATCAGTTTTCCCGACGTAGAAGAGAGCATACGCTGTTATGATGGCACTAACACTATATTCCAGTCAAAGTATGGATAGGAGAATACGAAGAACAGGCGGTGCTCATGTATTGGAATAAGTTCCAGAAGTTTCTGTTTGCAAAAAAGGCACTAAAGAGAATTTCAAAACTGTTTGTGTTGAGCGAGAGAGGTTTAAATTCGTGGAATTCTCTCAAAATAGCATTGCTATCCGAATTTAGGTCGAGTGTAGAGGTGGGCGCGGGCCGTGCTTTTGTTCGTCGCCCGCGGGCTTTTGCCAAAAAAAACGTGCTCGTGCCTAAAAATCGAGTTTCGTTCGGGTTCGTGCGGGCCCCGGGCCTAAGAAAAAAGCCCGGAGGCCCTCAAAATCGAACCGCACAATCGGTGGGACTCGTGATATGATAGTTTTCAATGTTTCAGATATTTATCGCCTTGTGCCCATCACTTTTGCTACCAAATTGCACATCACTTATATAATGGGTTTTTTTTTGTTGAAATTTTCGTGTTTGGCTTGGGCCGGGCCGTGCTTTTTCAAAAAAAATCGTGCGGGCCTCGTGCTTTTTTTGGGACTAGGTTTCGTGCTCGTGCCGGGCCGGGCCTCAAAAAGTAGGCCCGCGCCCACCTCTAGTCGAGTGTAAGCAGCAAGCTAGTTCACGAGCAACTCGCGCAAACGAAGCGTGGCAACAACGAGTGTGTTTTCGAGTACTTTTATAGAATTAAAGATATTGCTTCTCGATGTAAAATTACAGATAACGCACCGACAAAAAGAGTATAAACAAAACAATATTATATGGAGCGAAAAATATAAGTCAATTTAAAGAAAAACTAAAGTGTTTTGAAACAATAATTGCAAAGGAAAATCAGAGTGAGAGAGACAAGGCGAAGCGCAACGACAACAGTGTGAAAGACAAAGACAGAACAAATCAGAATGAAAACAAAGACGCAAAAAAAAAAAACCTGAAATGCTACATTTTTTTAAATTTTTTTTAAAATCCATGGCCTAAAAATGTCCCTTAATATCATCTCAAAACTGTAAACTGCATATACATATGTATATGTTAGTATTTGGATGCAATTATTTATTAGTTTAAATCAGGAATACAAGAAAATTTAATAGGGATTAATTTAATTTGGAGCAGAGCATTATTGATGAAATATTATATTATATTAGATGCCATTCAAATCCGTATAGTTCTGGCGACTAGTTCGTAGCTAGTGAAATAAGTACTTACTAATGGACTACCCCTACTTACTTTACACACCCTAAGCAATGTATTTTTTCATTTCGTGTTTTGTATGAAATGTCCCCAAATAGGGTCAATCGCCACCACATCGTTTACCAGTAAGTAGAGAATAGGGTACCCATGATTGGAATACTTATGTAGGTACTAGAATTGACTACCCCTGATTAGAGTACTTACATATGTAGGTACCCATGAATGGGCTAGTGAAAGAAGTACCTACAATAGGAGAAGTACAGAAGTTACCCGTGAATAGGTAGGTCAAAAGAGTACCCATGACTAGAGTACTTATCTATATACCCATGAATAGGTGGGTGGGAAGAGTACTCATAGATAAAATGTATTTAAATAATGATTTTTATATTAAATATTGTGTTTTTTATTTTAAAATTCAGCAAGAAGTTATACACTGCCGGCAGATGGCGCTGCCAGAGGAAGTGTGTGCTGTGTGTGATATATCGTCAGCGACATCCAACGTCTGTCGTTCGAAACAGCCGGATTATCCATATTTTCTATTTTTGAAGTCATCGTCTGTGATGAATTCCCACTTTCAGTTTTGTTAGCTCTGGCTGGTTTATCACAATCTTTGGCTCTAAGTTCCATTTTGATACACTTTTCGTCGGTCTTATTTCCATCTAAGAGTTTCTTTTTCAATTCGCCTATTAATTTGCTAAGAAATTCATCACAGTTCTACGGAATAGATTATCCAAAATAATTTCCAATTGGCAATGAATTCTTAACATTTGTCTAAAATTATGTTATCATTAACAAAGCAAAACAATTTCAGCATGACAATTGTTTTTGTAATTGTCAAAGCCAACCAAGACAAAAATAAATATTATCGAAAATATAGTGAGAAATTGAACACGAAACCAGTAAGAAAAGCAACAGTCGCGTGGCACGCAACAGTGGGATACCCTTCGACCCATGATCTAGTGTAGTAAATTTGGTAAATTCATACACATACACATAGACACATGCTTGAAAATTATTCCCGACAGATGGCGCTCGCGCTGCGCGCTCGCCCGCCTCCCTTGTTAGCTGACACAAGCACTTGGTTTTATGCTCATACTTTCTTAAATAACTTCTGTGTTTACTGTCCGATCAGATTGTAATTTGGAGACTACGTAGATATTTTATTCAGCTTAGTATATGTTGAAGTCAGAAAGTTGTATCTTTTATACAGCGCTTATAAATAGAGTTCAAAAATTAAATTATTGATTTGCGGGGGCGGTGGGCGTGGCACCCAACATTTGAAATAAACTTGATCTGCGCCGAGTATATAGGAACCTTCATTCCAAATTTGGTGTCTCTAGCGTTTATAATAGCTGAGATCTGTGTGTTCATCTGGTCAGACGGACACCCGGACATCCGGACAGACAGACGGACATGGCTCAATCGACTCGGCTAGTGATCCTGAGCAAGAATATATATACTTTATGGGGTCTGCCACGCCTCCTTCTGCCTGTTACATACATTTGCACAAAGTTAGTATACCCTTTTTTGACCATTTTCAATGGTCGAAGGGTATAAAAAGCGACTAAAAGTAGGCGTTCAACTTCGTTGATACTTAGTGGTTCTGCGTTCGCTTACCCTAGGGTGACTTGAGTAACTACCCCTGTAGGGAGTAGTCGGGTATGTTGTTTAAATATTGCTAAAGAAAGCGACGAAAAGTAGGCGTTAAAATTCGATTGACACTTAGTAGTAAAAACAACTATAATAGTTAATGTTGAACTAGAACATGCATCACACTCTTCTAATTTTAATGTTACTGTCTCATGATCTCATGTCCACTTAGTCACAAATTGTGTATTTTCAGAAGAAACAATGTGCATAACAGGCTCATTTATTTTCATTTATTATTTTTTTTATTTTGTTTATTTATTTTATTCTAATAAACTAAAAGAAAAGTTACAGTGATATAGCCGCTACAAACAAATTAAATTATTTAATTAAATTTCAATAAAAAATAGTTTTTCCTTATTTTGTTTTCATACTATACTGTGCAATAAAATTATAATAGTTATAAATAATATTAATTATTTATAAATAAAGTTTACTATTTTTATTATATTTAGCACGCATCAAAAAGACGCGAGCCAAAAGTAAACAATGCGTTCTTCAATGCCGTCACTCTTTCCCAGTGGCGGATCTAGGATTTTCTATGAAGGGGGGCTTGGAAGTTTTCTATAAATCGATGTTTGCAAGAAAAATGAAAATCAATATAAAGATATTCTTATTTTTTTAGATGAATTGCTAATTTTTAATTAAGCAATATTTATTCAAGCACTGTTTAACAGTGCCATTTTTTTTATTTAAATACTATATAATAGTGCCATTTTTTCACTCGTTCATTCTTCAAATGACCAATCTAACGTTGCAAGTCGCCGAGGTTTAAGTTTAGCGAAAAGATCCACAACTTCATCACTGGAGATTTTCACATCTTTATGTGTGTATCCCAAAGCCAAACCGTTGAGTCGATTATCAGTTTTTTTAACGCTGAAAAAGAACGCTCTGCTGTTGCTGAAGTCACTGGTATTGTTGCAAATAATTGAAGCAGTGTCGCAACATTCGGATAAAACGACCCGTAATTATTTGCCTCTATGCTTTTCAAAGCATCAATCGCTGTTTGTGCTTGTAGAAATGAAGATGTCCCCAATGCTGGTGCCAAAGGGTTAATTCTGATTTGAGCTCTGAATCATTGCAGCTTGTTAAACCTGCTTTGTATACTTTAGCAGCATTTACTATTTCCTCAACGGTCACTTTTGTGTGTAGCTTTGGAATTAGTCCCTCTAAAGGCAAAATTTTGAAAAATTCCCCCTTAAATCTTGCACTCATTGAACATATCATATGGTCTAAATAGGGGTAGAAAATCGTAGCTCTAAAATAAATAATTATTCATATAATCAAGTGATCAAATCAAACAAATATTTTGTATATACAATAAATACGAACCGATAGTATTCAACAGGTTATTGGTGTGTTGCAGGGATGTTAGATCGATTTTTCTGCCTGCCACACAATCGAGGAACCTTCAATTCGATGTCCATCAAACTGGCGTTTTTTCAGCAACATATAAATCGTACCTTGACCATTAATCCTGTACACGAATCTGAGTTTTGCAAGTCTGTTCGTTTTTCGCAATTCTTGGAACTACTTGATGTCGAGGCCGCAGACTCGTCTGAACTTTCTCTTTCAAAACCACTATTACAATTATTTTCCTAAATATAAAGAGCTTGTTGTACTATATACATAAATATAAAGAGTTTGTAAATACTTTTACTATTCATCATCACGAACACACACACATATATACATATGTATGCTAATTAGAATTACCTCAGGTTCCACGCTTTCGATTTCTGCAGTTATTTCTTGCGTGGTAGCAACGTCCGACGGTTTTGATAAGCGTGGCCTTTTCGCAAAAAATTGTCTGATGTCCATGTTTGATGACGAAACTTCGACTTAAACTTTTGTTACCGCTTTTAAAATCGCTTTTACAACACGTTGTGTTCACTAACTATCGATATTATATGAGTACTAGCGATGAGCTATCGAAAATATGCACAAATTGTATCGCATTTTTGCTCATCAACAAAAGAAGCGGCCACGGACTATCGATATATTGATTGTGCCATCGATTTCTGCTCCAGCTCTACTCACTTGTGTTGGTAAACAACCGCTCGTGCTGCCGGTTTCACGACTTTATCCAATTTCAATACTTTACGATTTTTGGTTGGCTTATGGGGGGCTACAGCCCCCATAGCCCCCCCCCCCTAGATTCTCCACTGCTCTTTCCGTATTTTGCCTGTTATGACTTTGCCAGTTCAATGTGATTCTTATTGGATATTGTTATTTTGTTTTTCTCTCAATATTTTGCAATTAGAATGCTAGAACATAACAGCGATCATAAGCCTGTGGCGACGCAGCCTCATCGATATGAGTCCGATCTGGCAGCCCGGCACCATTGTAAGCAGACGATAGTTCTGCGGCGACATTCGCCGTTACACAAGAATAGGCGCTGAGTTCGGATAGACGCTAAGTACAGACAACAACTGAATTGTCACGCTTATCATTTACGCATACGAAATAAATGCTTTAATTTAATAACAACATAGTGTGATCTACCGTTTCACAACAAGCCCTTTAAAAGTTGTGAATGTGCGAGTGGGACGCGCATACATACATGTCTGCATATCCACT
Source organism: Zaprionus camerounensis (assembly GCA_018904165.1). NCBI lineage: Eukaryota > Metazoa > Arthropoda > Insecta > Diptera > Drosophilidae > Zaprionus > Zaprionus camerounensis. The sequence continues at coordinate 503,251 of JAEIFS010000354.1, forward strand.
TGCATGTATTGGCATCCCATTTCAACACACATTATTGCCTTTTAAAATATTTTAATGAAAAATATGGAAAAACAAAAAATTTCGCCGATCGGCGGTAGCAATCGATCCCCGAACACGGTCAACATCATTGGCCTTACAGTCTTTCTAGTGCCAAAAAATCAACAAGAAGCACATGAAATAATTTTGGTAAGCGCTAGAAATTCATACATATGCCTAGAATCTATCTACATATGACTGCAGATTGCAGAAATTAATTAATTTGGGGAACATTTAAGTTGAGCAGAACATCTCAAGTCGACTTGTAGGTCACCAAAATTTAACTTTTTAAGAACAACTAGCCCCATGTATCACACATATTCATTACATTTTCGGTTGGTTGCAAGCAATGTGAAATATGTACATCAATGTCTACGATACTACATGTCATAAGTATCAGGCACGCAGTAGCTTCTTTTGATAATCACACGTATACACTCACATGTGAATAAAACGCTAAAGACAGCATATAAAAATTGAAATAATGTTTAAAATGAATTAATAACATTCGGAAACTGTAAATATAACATAGCCCCACATAAAATATTTTAAATGTATGTGTTAAATGTCTCTTAATCCGAATCTCTTCTAAATTTTGACCTAATTTAAACATTTTTTAAAACTTTCTAAAGTTTTTAGTTTTTCTGACCTTGAGATTAAGGAAATCTCTAGTTTTTATATACTCACATGATAAATTTAAGTGTAACATTTGTAAAAATACATTTTTTACCCTTCGACCATTGAAAGCGTATGTAACAGGCAGAGGCGTGGGAGGCGTGGGAGACCCCGTAAAGTATATACATATATTATTGCTCAGGATCACTAGCCGAGTCGATTGAGCCATGTCTGTCTGTCTGTCCGGATGTCCGGATGACCAGATGAACACACAGATCTCAGCTATTATAAGAGCTACAGACACCAAATTTGGCATACAGGTTTCTGGCATTTCGTCAATATCGGGTGACCTGATATAATGGTTGGAAAACCCCTCTATATTTGATCCTTTTTGACAACTTAGAAACACATCTCTCCATTTTCTTCATTGAACAAAAGTCGAATATATTTGGGATTCATTTAAACATGTTTGTCTTCTATTGGTGCAGTTCTGTGCGTTCTTCAGGGTTATAAATACTATACGTGTCTGAAAAAACGTTCGCTTATGCGGTTTGTGATTGTTTACGCATTTCTCTGAAAACTCAAGTTAGTAATAATTTAGTCATCTAATTCACCAATAACTATTGAAAGAAATTTTGGTTCTGATTGTGACTATTTTCAGTCCCTCCAAACATCGACGATTCGCTGAGTTCGAGCGACGTAATTGTACGCGAGGGTGCCAACATCTCACTGAGGTGCCGCGCCAGCGGCAGTCCCCGACCCATTATCAAATGGAAGCGCGACGATAACTCTCGTATTGCCATCAATAAGAATCACATTGGTAAGTGTTGACGTTGCCGTAGGCATCAATCATTTAAAGACAATAACGGAATTCTGTTTCCTTTCCCTGCTCCTATTATAGTGAATGAGTGGGAGGGCGACACTCTGGAGATAACACGTATCTCTCGACTGGACATGGGCGCCTATCTTTGCATTGCATCCAACGGGGTGCCTCCTACGGTTTCCAAGCGCATCAAAGTCAGCGTTGACTGTAAGTATTGTGGCAAGGGGCGAAAGATGGGCGAAGGGTACTTTTAGTTTGCAGTTTTGCTCTTTGATTAGTTGTCATTCGGAAATGATAGAGCGACTCTCTCTTAACTCCGGAGTGCACTCTGTTCCAAAATTGCATGCAGCAGGATTCGATATTTCTAAATTTGCTAATGCAATATGTATTTTACTGATTTTTATGGTTCTATTAAAACAAACTTGATCTGCGCGCAGAATTTAGGGTAGATAGACAGTTAAATAGACGGACATGGCTATATCGATTCGGCTGTTGATGCTGATTAATACGTTTGCTTCAGCCTGATACACACATTTTCGGTTTATAATAATTCAGAATTCTCCTACCCTATGGTAAGCGGGTATAAATTATTGATTTCGGGGCGGTACCATGGCACCCAAAGATTTAAATAAATCGATAAAACCGAATTCTTAGTGTAATTTTAATGCTCGACAGTTCATTTTTGGTAAACACAACAAGAACCCCCTAAATGATTTTTTAAAATTTGGTTGCAATCGGATAATTACGATAAAATTGATTTAAGAAAAAATTAAAATGTATTGATTCTAAAGCCGCTTCCTGCAAGAATGCAACACAAAATACTCAAAAGAAGTTATTTTCTGTTAGGAAATCGTAGCGGATGTATCACAGTCGGGCGCGCTCGAGTGTAGGTTTTTTTACCAATTTAAATGATTTAGGCGTAACTTTTTAAATTTGTTTAATACCAAAAGTCTTTGGCTTCATCGTCTTTAAGTGCATTACAAGTTAAACAGAAGTTTCAATGTTGAATGCGCTGTTCGCCAACATCTAGAAAACTTACCGCAATAGTATAGTACAGGTGTTTCGAGGAAAATTAGTTTTATTACTAGGTTGTGAGACAGAATTAAAAGTTTTCAAGAAACTACAGAAGAAAAAGGGCCTAAATGGCTTCCCTGGAGAATACCAGACGTGGCATGATTATTTTGAAAGAGGACTCTTTCTGTCAATCAAATATCTCAGTTAATGTGCAAGAAGTGAATGATATACTGAGTCAAATACTTTACTGAAATCAATGTAAATGACTACAGTTTGAAGAAACAGAACATGTCTGCTCTAACAAATTTGTTGAGGTTGAACAACGTTGAAAAAGAAATATGACGGTTCTACAAAACTCATGCCAGTAAGAAGTTTTTATATTGTCATCCGACAGTTATATCCGACAATGTAGAGACTGACTGAGACTCAGCAACCGAGGCGCAACGGCTTTGTGGATGTTCATTTGGGCCTCACTTCACTTCGAGACAGATCTCCCAAGGTCCTCCTCGTCAGCTAAGTCCTTGGATAAATTCGAGGCGTGAGGGCCGTTTCAGTTTGGTCGTTGCGAGCCAAATGGGTTGGGCTGCGACGGTGTGTGTTTTGGAAGGTCGGAAGATATCCCCCCCGAACTAGCTCCCAGCTTTGACTTCTTATGCTTTCGAAGCGGCGATGCCAGTGGTAAAGAGTCTCTACAGACCTGTATCCAGCTAGTTCTGGTTTTGGAACAAGAGATAAACTGCTCGTAGTACAGAATACTGTGATCGGGAAGGACGGTAGGATGTCATCGCCCACTTTCTCGCACATTTAAGACCCCTTTCACAATGCAAAGTCGGTGCCACCTGAAGAAACCCACCAGATGTTCTATCCGAAAATAAATGTTTGTAGAGACGACTGGAAAGCGTTTTAGGTCATCATGCCCTCATAATGCCATCAGTGTTGATCTCGCGGTGATAATGCCTTGTCACTCTATATACACATATATATACATATATACTAGCTTAGAAACACTAGTTAAGTCTATCTGTCCGTCTGATTGAACGTCAACTTCTCAGCTATCACCAAATTTTAGCATAAGAAATTCTGTATACTCGTACAACACGTAGATTAAATTTATTTTAAATTTTGGATGTCAAGCTCCGTATAAAAGGTGAAACTTTATGATTTGAACCAATACTAACTAACTATTCTATCTTAAATAGTCAAAATATATAGATTATATCAGAATATGTCTAAACAACTCACTTCTGACGAAAAGTGTTTTCGTTTAGTCGATTACACATTGGTTTCATCCGAAGCTTTCTTCAGGCATAGCTTTAAGTGACTTATTTTTGTTGACAAAGCTTAGAGTTGGGCTTGGTGGATATAAATTTAATCAAAATAGGAGATTAAACCTTGGTAAACCTCCTGGAGGATGGAGGGTCTAAAGGGGTTATCTCGTAACATATCTATGTATTTGTATGTCTCAATAAGCCAAAGTTCGTGTTGCTATTCATGGCATAGAAAGAATCAGTGAACAGTTATGTTAAAAATGGCTTTGTCTTTTAACCCGAAGCCGTTCTATTTTGTTCCAATCATTCTTCAAAAAGCACTCCATTTTTGTCAGCACTAACTGCACTGTGCACTGGTGATTGCAATCAGGCATCACTTGTGGCTGCAGCTACAGTTGGCTTTATCACTGAAGAACTAAACATGAAAAAAACTGTAAATCACTGTGTGGTTCTTTTTTAGATTTATTACAAGCGCCAGTTACATCACGCTGCCCTTATGCTCTCATGTCAGCAGGCAGTCATCAGGCAGCAGTCATGCTACAATTGAAGGGTGTGACGACAGGTGGAGAAATGAAAGGAAATAGAAGGGGTTGCTACAAAAAATTTGCTCGTTTTCTGTTACTTAAAATTGCCGCAAGCATAAATCTATTTTTTTTTTGCACGACATTTGGTCGGCAGCTCAAAAATAAACCAACGATAGCCACGCAAAACCTCAGGCTACAGGGTAACAATTCCCTCTATCCAATACGACTACACCAAACGAGGACTGTATTGGATACTCGGACAACCGCAAAAGAAAGCAATACAAATTACACGTGTGCAGAGTGGACATAGAAAGAAAGCCGAAGCGCTTGATTGATGCGCAAAAACAACAATATACAAAATGATACTTTGGCATGCCGAAGGCTTTATGCCCTTATATTATATAAATACATACATTTGACTGAAAATGGTCAAATGTTATTTCTTCCATCGATTGATTCCAATTCATGCATTGAGGATGATTCATAGTCAAGTTTTGTGTGTAAGCGAATGCATGCAATTTCTCCCAATGAAATGTAATGAGTACATTTGTATAAGGCTTCGTCCTATAAATAGTCGGAAGAACATTTTTTAGTTACGATCTGTCAACGTGCATGATATTGGTATGATCATGTATGGTTGATTGTAGTATATTTAACTTCTCTCCAATCTCACGCTCAGTTACATGACGATCCGATTCGATTAAAGCCTTGATACCGTCACCATCAACTGCACTTGGTCGACCTGAACATGGCTTGTCTTTGAGTGAAAAATCTGGCAAACGGAATTTGACAAACCAACTTTGACACTGTTTTTAATTTAAGGCTTTGTCACCATACACATCACGTAACTTTTTAGCAATCTGAGCTGCATTTTTCCTTTAAGGAAATAATAAAGAAAAATATGACGAACATGCTCCTTTGTGGGCTCCATATTAAAATTGCCGCCAAACAAACAAATGTAAACAAAATTACGCGCGCTAAAGGGGCCAGCTGATAACTGACAAAAGACACAATGCAATAACAAAGTCATAAGCCATTCAAAAAAATTTTCAAAAAATTGTATGCAAATTCACCGGTTTCTTTTCGGTCAACCCAAAAATATAATATTATACCTCGTGGTGGTCTCGTCGGCACCCGAAGTATGTTCCTGATTCCCTTATTGTACGTTTAAGTCACAGTCTATACTGAACTATACATATCCGAACATACAATAAGGGAGAGCTGGTTTAATTTATCATGGGGCAAATCGCATTCGAATTTGAAGCCGACAACAAAAATGTATAACACATACATATGTATGTAAATACAAATTAGTTAAATCATTACTCCTCCTGTTACATGCATTCGCAAAAAGTTTGTACTTTAACTCTTTGTCAACATTTTTAATAAACACCAAAGGGACGTTACAGTGGAGCACGCCGTCCGCAAAATACCATACGCCCTATTTGGAAAAACTGTTATTAAAATATGCAGACACGTACGCGCTGAGGCATACTAGCAAGCGCAGGCAGCTTATGAAGTACCATATATTCTTAATCAGCATCAACATGCGAGTCGATATAGCCAAGTCCGTCTATCCGTCTGTCCGAAATTCTGAAATTTGGTTGCGATTGAATAATTAACATAGAAGTTATTTAAGAAATACTATACATACTTCTGTATTATGTTTACAAATTGTATAAAGGCATATCATATCAACATTGTATATAAACATTGTGTTTAAGTTGCTTTTCGCTTTCGGTTGCATTTCAATGTTTCACAACATCGGCTCTTTCGCAAAAAGAAGATTTGCAGATCAAAATACGCTAAACATAAAAGTTATATTTTAAATTAAAATTTGGTCGATTTGGTCAGGTGGGTAGCGGGTAAATTACAGTCGGGCGAGCTCGACTGAAGCTTTTGTGCTTGTTGCATCTAGGAAATACTGAAACCGTAATGCCAGATTGGTGTCTCTATAGTTATACCCTTACCCATATATATCTATGTATATTTGGGACTTGGGTATAAACTGTTTTGTTTAAAGTTCAAGTAACAGTTGTTGTGATAAATTCACGGTTGTTTAAAATATTAAATTAAGTGATTTTATTTCAAAATACTCCAATGTAGTTTCTTAAAATTAGTTAGTAATTTAGTTTAATTTTAATGTTGTGGTTAATCTTTTTACGAGGGCTGCTATATATGGTTTTATTGTTTTTGAAGATATTCTCCATCAAGATTTATACACTTTTGCATGCGCTCAAACAAATTTTCGAAGTACTTTTTCCACTCCGATTGAGACACCTCCAAAACATGGTTTGAATGCTTCAACAGCATCTTCTGGCGACGAAAATCGTTGACCACGCATTATTTTCTTGATGGGTGGGAATAAAAAGAAGTCATTGGGTGTCAAGTCAGGGCTGTACGGCGGATGACCCATCAATTCGATGTTTTCGCCGGTCAAAAAGGACCTGGTTTGAGCCGATGTGTGAGAGCTCGCATTGTCATGGTGCACAATGATTCGTCTTCTCTTTTTCGTTTTTCGAAGCGGAACAGTCGCCACATGACCAGTTTTGCCGAAGAAACAGGCGACCATTTGCTTCGTAGTGCTTCTTCCACGAACAACTTTCATTGGATTTCGCTCGTCTTGGAAGACCCACACGGTCGATTGCTGTTTTGTTTCGGGCTCATACGCATAGATCCATGATTCGTCACCTGTGACGATCTTATAAACGTCTTTTGAAGCACCGCGATCGTATTTTTTCAGTATTTCTTTACACCAATCCACACGAGCCTTTTTTTGAGTGATTGTCAAATTGTGCGGGATCCAACGAGAACAAACCTTTTTTACGGCCAGGTATTCATGCAATATCGAATGTGTGCTGGTGGGAGAAATGCAGAGGCATGTCTCTATCTGAAGGTATATTACATAACGATCTTGCATTATCAGTTCACGTACGGCATCGATGTTTTCTGGCACAACGGCTGTTTTTGGACGACCTTCACGGAATTCGTCTTTGAGCGAGCGTCGGCCACGATTGAATTCGTTGTACCAGTTTTTCACAGTGCTATAGGATGGTGCTTCATAGCCATACAAAGATTTTAGTTCATCGATGCACTCTTGTCGTGATAATCCACGTCGAAAGTTGTGAAAAATTATCGCGAGAAAATGTTCCCCAGTTAATTCCATTTTTTGGCCGAGAAGAATTTTTTAATTAAATTAAATAAAACAATTCACTATCGTATTAAATGACAAAACGTTCTGAGTGATGTTATGCTAAAAAATGTCAAACTTTCCAATGGAAATGTCAGATTGCACCTGGCAACACTTAGTGTTGCCTAGGCCAGAAATATATGTATATAGCAGCCCTCGTAAGACAGAACGAGCCGGATCGAAATGATATATCGTGTAGCTGCCATACAAACTGTCGTCCGATTTTTGTTATTTGTCATGATATTGCAACCAAATTTCCCACTTCGCACTTCATATACAGGGTGGGCCATCTACATGTAAACCGTGTGATTCGTAAATAAAATTGTTAAGGAAAAGACAATTTGTTATTTTTTTGCACAGGCATTTATTTTAATTCAAGGAGATTAATATTATTAACATTTAAAATATTATTTGGCTCAAGTGCTCGCCTTTTTCCCTGATGACGAAATTTGCTCTTTTTTCGGCATTTTTCATCACTTTCTCGAGCGTAGCTTTAGGTATCGCCTCTATTTCACGTTCGATGTTCGCCTTGAGTTGAGTCAAGTCCTTGGCTTGTTGATGTACACTTTAGATTTCAAAAATCCCCACAAATAAAAGTCGGGTGGCGTCAGATCGGGCGAACGCGGTGGCCAATCAAAATCGCCATTTTTTGATATCAACCGACCAGGGAAGAATGACCTCAATAAATTTAATGTGACAGCTGCAGTATGGCATGGCGCGCCATCTTGTTGGAACCAGAAGTTACGCATTCGCTTTCTACGCACAATTGGCATCAAAAAATCGGTTATCATGGCTCGATATCGGTCGCCATTGACGGTAAGTGGCTTCGATTGATCGTCCTCGAAAAAGTACGGTCCAATCACACATTTCGCAGTAATACCATACCAAACTGTCACTCTTTGGTCATAGAGAGGCGCTTCGTGGATTATTTGTGGGTTTTCGAACGCTTTATGGTGTTTTTTGCGGGAGCACTTTGGATTTTATTTTTGGAACGGAACGCACGTTGAGTAGCCACGATAGAGAAATTGTTTTGGATGTATAGCTGAACAATTTCAGCGTGTTCAGGTGGAGTGTAGTTATCTATGGTTAATGTCTACTTGAAATGAAGAATCAGATGTGGTATGACGTTTGTCGATTTGACAATGTATGTCAAAGTTATTAAGAGTTTACGTGGGTCACATTTAGATGGCCCACCCTGTACATATGGTGTATACTCGTATAAAATGCATAAAAAACTTCAAATAAATCGGACGACCATAAAATTAAGATGCTATAGGAATTATCGGCCGAAATTCAGGTTTTTGTATGAAGACTAGTTTAGATTTTAGAAACATCTTCACATATCAGTGCCAATCAAGATTAGACATTATATTTTGCACAATTATACTAGCATAGAGACGATCGGAGGATATAAAAACCTGCAAGGGTATCGAACCTTCGGTATGCCGTCGTTCTCGTTTATCATATAAAAGCTGAGATATGCGCGTTGACACTAGAATTGCCCAACTGCTCACTTTAGTGAACATGTATACTTGATTTTCCCTACTTGGTTTTAAATCGGCTTGCTGCTTAGTTTGTTTACTTGCGTACTTTTGTTGAATGCTCGTTTTTGGTAGCTTGCTCATTCACTCTCCTCGGCTCAGTTTAACTGACTCAGTTGTTCTGTGCGCTCAAGCTTTCGCTCAAAAACAACAGAGCTGTTGTTAAATCTTTTATCCAGCTAAACGTATGTAACAAATAATCACCAAATTCAACATTAACGAGCAACAGTCGAGCGCACACTAGACCCGTGTTTAAACGTAGAATACTAAATTGTACGATACCCTCTACTCTTTAGTGGAAATAACGTAACGTAAGCCTTAACATGTAATGTCACCCTCTCGCGCTCGCATTCTCTTTCCCTTTCTTCCCTACACGAGCATAGAAAGACGTCACGGCTTGCTCGTTTGCATTCAAAATCCAAGCGATCAAGGTTTATGCAAAAACTTCTGTATTTATTGTTCGATCGGATTGAAACCCTGACTATATGTAGATATTATAGTTAAATAAGTATTGGTCTAAATCAGACATAAACTTAATTTGCGGACAGTTAACATAAAATCGCATGCCGAATTTTGATTCTCAAGCTCTAGATGTTCAAACAGACAGACGCAGGGACGGACAGACAGACAGACATGGCTCAATCGACTCGGCTAGTGATCGTGAGCAAGAATATAAATACTCTATGGGGTCTCCCACGCCACCTTTTGCGTGTTACATACATTTTCACAAAGTTAGTATACCCTTTTTTGATCATTTTTAATAGTATAAGGGTATAAAAAGTCATTTTAACAACATATTTGAATTGATTTAAAATAAATTCATTGTTTTTATCATGTGATTTAATATAAACAATACTAGGGGGCTCCGCCCCTGATCGCCCGCTCCGTGGTTGCCCCAACCCCTGGCTATATATAGTATTCACTGCCCTGTGCAAACAGAAACCTTTTTTTACAGAATAGAGATTTCAATTCACTCAATGCTAGCCCGTGCTTCGGTACTGCTTTAACCATTTCATTAGAGTGCTTTCGGATACACAATGTTCTTTATCTTTCAATCTAGCGGGAATACAAATGAATCTGAAGGTTTTCCAACACGTGAACAGGCCACATATTGTATGGCTACGTTAGAAACATGGATTTTTCGAATTTAAACCACACACCTGCAACGATTCAGCAACATTCCAGAAGTGACTCGCCCCAGGAACTGAACACATTTGAATTCGGATGACATACATATCTATTGGGCTTATTGGAATACGTGAAAAAAACTATTGCATTTTCCAGTCCAAATAGTCCTCCATAGCTTTGTTCATCATCTTGACTGACAGTCTGGTTTCGTTGCAAAGTCGCGGTGGACCTATATTTCAAAGGAAAATTATGGGTAGGCCAATTTTATGATGTAAGCACGCCTGGTAAATCAAGCGAATTCGAGAATTAAGTTGGATAGGAGATATCTTCGCTTCTATTCTCCATAGTATCGATCGAGTTTTATGTTTTCGTTTCTACAAAATGACTTGACTTGATAACAACGTTGATAGCGGTTCGGGTGGTTAATGTAATTCTAGACTTTTCCCTTACCGAAGCACATGGTTGGCGTTTCGTTTTTAAATTTGAAGGCGCTACAATAAGAATCTTCAAATTTAATCCATGATTCAAATAACGACGTTTGGATGAAGACTGGTAATCATAATTACTGTTATATATCAACATGCCGTATTCGTCTTGATCGAATGGTGCTTATTCTATAATTTTGCTTATTCTTGTTTTGCGTTGTTCAGGTCTCTCAAATGAACTTACCCGAGTAGTAAGAATTCGATCAGATTTGAAACTCTTTTCTCGTTGTGCAGATAATTCAAACAAACGGGTCTCGGCTTTTCCAGCCTGAATCCTCGTTGCTCGTCTGACTGTGCTGCTACATTTATGTATATGCTCTTATATCCCGTATATTAGGCAGAGATTTGTCAATTGCTTGTCGTTTAGAAGGTATATTTCTACAGCAAATATAATAATTAAAATTCTTAACCTAACTAAAATTAATTAAAATTAATAACAATCTTTGATTTTTTCTCAAAAAGACTAAAGTGAGTTCGTATCTAATTATTAAGTTTGATTAAGTCTGTTTACGCGGTTATAAAGTGGTGTGCTTCACTTCTTTTTAAATTATCTAAAATTTAAGCATTCTATGATCTTGCAAAAGTTTGATGGCAAGGTGATACTTTAAGTGAACCACAATTTCTTGAAAAGGAACAAAACCAACAAAATAACATTATGATTTGCTTCAACCGAATATTTGATATAGGTACCCATGATTTTCCTTCAAGTCGACAGTGAAAAGTACGGCTATTGCGTCGCTATGATGTTCATATTGTCCTAGCGACAAATTTAAAATTTATTTATTTTATGAGTTGCATAATGCGTTAAAACTTCGGCGCCAACAACGTAAAATTGTTGATCGGCAGACTAGAGCAGATATTCATTCATAATATTTGTGAGAAAATAAGCAACAACAAAATACCGGCAATTTTATTAAATTTCAAATTTTTATTTAAACTATATACACTATAAACACTATGTACAATATATATGTGTACTATAGAATAAACCAGTAAAAAAAGCAACAGTCGCGCTGCACGCGACAGTGGGATACCCTTCGGCATATATTCCGGTGTAGTTTAATTTGTTCAATTCATACACATCTACATATGTATGTACATACTGTAAAATTATTCCCAACAGATGGCGCTCGAGCTTCGCGCTCGCCTGCCTCCCTTGTTAGCTGACACGAGCAATCGGTTTTATGCTCATGCTTTCTTGAATATCTTCTGTGTATATTATCCGATCCGATTGCAATTTCGAGAATACGTAGATGATTTATTCAGCTTAGTAATTGTCAAGTCAGGAAGTTGTATCTTTTATACAGCGCTTATAAATTAAGTTCAAAATTTAAATTATTGATTTGCGGGGGCGGTGGGCGTGGCACCTTACATTTGAAATAAACTTGATCTGCGCCTGGTACACTCGTGCCAAAATGTTATATACAATTTAAGACGCCAAAGCTACTTATTAACCTTTAAATTCTCGTTTTCCACAGTTTCGAAAATCGCGAATTGTTGTGGTTTAATTATTACGCACGTGACTTCATGTACATACATATGTATGTATGTTCGTAGTTTAGCGAAGGGTATTTTATTGTCTGGCGCACGACTTTACCTTCCATTGTAAAAGGGTAGAGTAACTTTGAGCCTAACAATATGTAACAGTCAGAAAGTTGTATCTTTTATACAGCGCTTATAAATTAAGTTCAAAATTTAAATTATTGATTTGCGGGGGCGGTGGGCGTGGCACCTTACATTTGAAATAAACTTGATCTGCGCCTGGTACACTCGTGCCAAAATGTTATATACAATTTAAGACGCCAAAGCTACTTATTAACCTTTAAATTCTCGTTTTCCACAGTTTCGAAAATCGCGAATTGTTGTGGTTTAATTATTACGCACGTGACTTCATGTACATACATATGTATGTATGTTCGTAGTTTAGCGAAGGGTATTTTATTGTCTGGCGCACGACTTTACCTTTCATTGTAAAAGGGTAGAGTAACTTTGAGCCTAACAATATGTAACAGTCAGAAAGTTGTATCTTTTATACAGCGCTTATAAATTAAGTTCAAAATTTAAATTATTGATTTGCGGGGGCGGTGGGCGTGGCACCTTACATTTGAAATAAACTTGATCTGCGCCTGGTACACTCGTGCCAAATTTGGTGTCTCTAGCTCTTATAATAGCTGAGATCTGTGTGTTCATCTAGTCATCCATACATCCGGACAGACCGATAGACATGGCTCAATCGACTCGGCTAGTGATCCTGAGCAAGAATATATATACTTTGTGGGGTCTCCCATGCCTCGTTCTGCCTGTTACATACATTTGCACAAAGTTAGTAGGGTATAATGGGTATAAAGGGTATAATGAATTCATCTGCTTGCAACGAATTCAAGTTTTTTTTTTTTAAATTTGGTGGCTGTAACTTTTTTAGCTTCAGAGAAACAGGCGCTTATATAGACAGACGAACAGACAGACATGGCTCAATCGACTCTGCGATGTAGAACATATATATACTTTATAGGGTCGGAGAGCATCTTTCTGCCTGTTATGCACATTCCTCGTCCGACAAATACAATGGACCATCAATTTTTTTAAATCCATGATGTCAACTAAATTCTTGCATGATAAATCTGTTACGCAAGCATTAAGCCTCGTTCAAATCGGCCTATAGATTCACGATATGGTGGATTTCGGTACCTACTGCGTTTTGTCCTTTTCGTTTGCAATTTTGATTATTCTAATTAAAAATTGGATTGTTAAGTTGTAGCAGCGATGAGCATTGCACCAAGCAAGTAAATTTATTTTGGAATTATACGATAAAGTGCAGAATAAACATTATATTTTTGGTTTCTATAATTTTTTGATAAAAAAAATAAGTTTGTTCTATTGTACTATTACTTTTTATCGAAATTCCCGCCAAACAATACTTTTTTAATGACATTTTTTACTTTAACGCAAAGTCCCATTGGAATTCTTTGTGTACACTTTAAATAGATATATAATTTTATACGTAGAATTTCCGATTTTTAAATTACAGCCAACAATTTGTTCGGCAAGCAATAGAAACAAATTCCCAATTCATGTTTTCCATAGAAAAAGTATACAGACCTCCCCAAACAATTTGTTAAAACAACTGTGACAGCTTGCACATGTCGTTTACCCGGCACAGCCATACAACTTCTCATCCCCTTTCGTATCCCTACCTCTTGCTTCATTTCTCTTTTGTGTTTGTATGTTTATTGTGGCGTGCCTTGCTTAACAAACAGGAAGCAACAAATTCAGCTACTGTTTCCGGTGTTGGGGTATGTGCGTATGTATTGCAGTGATTGTGTGTGTGTGTGGTCGAGTTTGTTTCTTACAGTTGTGACTGCATACCGATTTGTTTGCTTAGTGCTGCAGCAGGACACAAGGACAACATATGCTGCGAACGACCTTTAACCTGCGCCACTTGTAAAAACGGATTCTCTGTGCAGCGCTCACTGCTTGCTGTCGACTCCTGTCTTGAAACATAAGCAGCTAATTTGGTATGCAATCCAGATTCTCGACTTTGGTATAATGTCTTCTCCTTATACGATTTGTCGCCGCGGCTCAACAGCCTTAAAGCTCTGATGCGCCTGTAGAGATCAACTCAGATTCGCTAAAACATCAGAAACTTACAAATGGACTTAGTTTTTTGATGGCATTTAATTTTTCTGAATTCCAGCATTTGCAAAAATTGAAACCAACTTTATTTTCTTGGGAGTCCATAATTCAAATCCTCAATAAAAATGTTATATACAATTTAAGACGCCAAAGCTACTTATTAACCTTTAAATTCTCGTTTTCCACAGTTTCGAAAATCGCGAATTGTTGTGGTTTAATTATTACGCACGTGACTTCATGTACATACATATGTATGTATGTTCGTAGTTTAGCGAAGGGTATTTTATTGTCTGGCGCACGATTTTACCTTCCATTGTAAAAGGGTAGAGTAACTTTGAGCCTAACAATATGTAACAGGCAGAAAGAGGCGTGGCAGGCCCCACAAACTATATATATTCTTAATCAGCATCAACAGCCGAGTCGATATATACATATATCGGAGTCCCAGAGACTATAATAGCTAACAAATTTGGTGTCAATATGTGTTATTATTGCAAGTAGATTAAGCTTATTTTAGAATTTGGACACGCCTCTTTCCACCCCGTAAATCGATAAAAACCGAATTTCAAGCGTAATTTTTGCAGTATATTTTTTGGTGAACACAATGAAACCCCAGTGATTCTTGAAATTTGGTTTCAATCGGATAATAAATATGGAGTTATTTAACAAATAATTTAAAGAGCTACTGATTCCCAAACGGCACTCTTAAGTATGCAACACAAAATTCGTTAAAAATATAAGTATCTTAGAAATCTTTATGGTCAAGTGGGTGTAGATATACCGCTCGACTGTAGCTTTCTTAACAGTTTTTATACCCTTGAAAATGGTCAAAAAAGGGTATACTAACTTTGTGCAAATGTATGTAACAGGCAGAAGTAGGCGTGGGATGCCCCATAAATTATATATATATATATATATATATATATACATAAATGTATAAATATATATATATATATATATATATATATATATATATATATATATATATATATATATTCTTGATCAGGATCACTAGCCGAGTCGATTAAGCCATGTCTGTCTGTCTGTCCGGATATCCGGATGACCAGATGAACACACAGATCTCAGCTACTACAAAAAACTAGAGACACCAAATTTGGCATGAAGGTTACTGTGTACCAGGCGCAGGTCAAATTTATTTAAAATTTTAGATGCCACGCCCACCGCCCACGCAAATCAATAATTTAATTTTTCAACTCAATTTATAAGCTCTGTATAACATATACTAGTCTACTACATCGGGTGAGGACCCCTAATTCCCTTCATCCGTGTTAAATTACAGTTGATTGGCGCCAATACTGGATCTAAAAAAAGTTTTTTGCTGCTAAGTGGCTGGTCTGGTTGCTGAAAAAAAAACTTGAGTCAACAATAATTTAGCTTGGCATTCCGCTTTTCTAGCGACCAAATAGTTTGGCAGTCGTGTCTGTCCCTGTAGTCAGTGGACAGTGAATGACAGTCTTGTCTGTCAGTTTCTGGAAAATTGCAGTAAGCCATTGGCTAGGAATGTAAACAACTTACAAATTATCCGTTAATGAAGCCTCGTTTCGGCGTGCGAATGGCGAGATGGTCTCTGATTACCTCTGAAACACCTGGTGTGCAGGTTGATTGCAAGTAACATTGCTGAAGAAATATTTGTGGAATTGTGTAGTGGCAAATTATAAAGAAGATGATGGCAATGAATTGATTGTGCAGAGATTGAATGAGAGAGGGACGGAAATTGTACGGAGGGATGAAAAATTTACACTTCAAATACAGCTACAGGTAAAGTTTAAAGTCTTAGATATATTTGAACTTATTCTCTATAAAAGGGTACATTTGTTATAATAACAATGGGTATATCATATATTATTTTTTTACCCGGTACCCATAAAGAAAAAGGATATTATGACTTATATATGGCCGAAAATGTATTTAATTCCCAGAAGGGACATATCAGACTCCACAAAGTACATACGATGTATGTACGATGTTAATATTCCTAATTAGCATCAACAGCCGAGTCAATATATATGTAGCTATGTCAGTCTGTCCGTCTGTCTGTGTAAAAACCTGGATTTCAGAGATTATAAGATGGATGGTAAATGGATAAAAACCCCTGTGAACACACAGATATCAGGCTTCAATTTTGGCTTCAAGATTTTTTTATACTATGCGCAGATCAAGATTATTTCAAATGTTGTACTACTGGATTTGTAGTCAAGCAAGATATCCACTCAGCCAATAAAGCACAGGTATATTGCTAGGCTTTATTGAATTGTGACCTTCTTTACTAGTAAATAAATCCATAAATCCACGCGACAGTGGGATACCCTTTGTTTAAACGTAGGGAGTACTGCATTCAACGCTCTAATAGAAATATCGTAACGTAGCCTTCGCATGCATACGTCTGTATATGAATACGTGTATATACATATACCATTTCATTGGCCAAACACATACATATGTATGTGCGTGCGTTTGAATGCAAAAAAATACGTGTGCATGGAAAAGAAGAGGAGAGACATAGCTCGCGCTACGCGCTCGTATTCTCTTTCCTTTTCTTCCTTACACAACCATTTCAATGACGTCACGGCTTGCTCGTTTGTATACAAAATCCAAGCGATCAAGGTTTATATAATAACTTCTTTTATAGTCAGAATAGATTACAATTTTGAGATTTATGCAGATAGTATAGTTACATATATCAATATGTTTGCCAAAGCAGAAACTTAAGTAGTTTCTTTAATAATGGCAAAAATTGCTCCAACTGGCATCCGAAATTTAAAATAAAAATGATCAGCTCCTATTCAGTAAGTATTTGAGATATTTGGGATTTGGCAATATATATAAATATTTGGGATCTGCCTGATGTGGAATACCAACTAAGGAGGCGTAGTTGGTATTCCACATTTTAAATGGTCGAAGGGTATATAAAATATGTTTGACTCCGGACTCGGATGTTTTTAAGTAGATATTAATGACATTTTTCACAGACGTCCGTCATGAGTGTACAAACAAAAGGCTGATGTGCAATACTTAAATTCCTTTTTATTTATTTACGAATGCGTGAAGGGGTCTGGCTTAATTAAAAACGAGGAAGAAAAGCTTCGTCCGGCATGCCTAAAGTTTTATACTGTAAGGATGTTTTCTCAGGCTGGGGTACATATCTCAATCTCGCCAGGGTCTTTACAGAAAATTTATAAATAGTATGACTACTATGACTTTAGTAAGAGAGGCTACTAGCAGGTCATACCCTATTAGGATATGTACAGGGTATCGGAGACGCACTTGGTCCACATCACGCACGTGTGCTCGTTGACCATGTCGATTTCCACATGGATTTTTACCACCACGTGGTCCTGCTGGGGCTTACGTACATGTGTCACGCGTGCCTGGCTGACGGTTGATCGTGAGGAACGCACGTGGCCGCGGGACTTTCGCTCGCACTCCCCAAGTCGCTCGTTGGTGTATTCCACCACCCGCAACTAGTTAGAGTGCACGCCCACGCACTCCGCTTGCCAACTATCGCTCACTCACGACACCTCTCACGATCGGCCGCTGGCCGTGCAGAACGCCCGTGACCACAGATACTTTCGCCTGCACTCCCACAAGTCGCTCGATGGTGTATTCCACCACGCCACAAACTTGTTAGATAACACGCTCACGCACCCACTCGTCACCTAACGTTCACTCACGACACGGACTGTGCGTGTGTACGCTCAGAATCGCTTACTGGCCAGCGGAGCACCGGCATGCCAGAAAAGCGCTACTCTGCGAATACACACTCACACGGGCACACACGTACACGACACTTTCACTCAAATGCTCTAGAGGGGAGAGAATTTATCACTGGGTATTTGAATAATCACGGCTGGTTTTGTTTCATGGTTTTATTTTTATTTCAATAGCTTGTTGTTTCCTCGCACTAGTCCTTATTCTAGTTAGTCCCTGCCTTCCTGCCTACTTCGCACCATTACGTAAGCTCGAAAACTGAGCTTTCAATATTTAAGTTTTACTGCTCACCTTGACTCTCCTGCGACAGGATTCATCTTTGTCAGTAAAGGTCCTTGGGCCGCCACTGAACTTATACTTGCACTTGCACTGTTTAATTCCCGGGGAGAGCTTGCTGCCGGCTCATTTAGCTGTTCGCGATCGACTGTCCTGTGACACAGTTTCGCAGCTCGCAATTCGCTGCTTGCGTTCCGCTGCTTGCCTGGCGCCGCTGCCTGTCTATGCACACGCTCTGGGTACCGAGGCACCGTTACATGGGTGCGCACTAGGCTCACGCTCTGGGTACCGAGGTACCGTAACTTGTGCGTGCGCTAGGCTCACACTCTGGGTACCGAGGTACCGTAACTTGTATGTGCACAAGCTCTGGGTACCGAGGCACCGTTACTTGTGCAGGTGTTCGACTGCGGGACTGTGCACCAGCTCTGGGTACCGAGGCACCGTTACTTGTGTGCGCACCAGGCTCTGGGTACCGAGGTACCGTAACTTGTGTGTGCGCTGGGCATGGGCGCCGAACGACTGGGGTTTCCCTACGTCATGTGCCCTGTTTCTGATGTTCTGCCTTCGCCCCTGCCTTTGCCTATGCTTCTGCCTCTGTTTAGCAAAATACTGAGGGGTATATTAGGCTTAAAGATATCTTATATATATAAGTTAAACCTATAAATTATGTGGCGCGCTTCATGCGGCGTCACAATACCCTTGCAGATTCTTATCTCCTCAGATCGTTCCAATATTAGTTATATATAATGCTCCAAAATTAAATGGTATTGTGTATTTCTAAAATCAAAACATATATTAGGTTGCCCTTCCGCTTTTTTGCTATTCATTCAATGCTTTATAAAAAGTGTTACAGTGATCGGATTTAGTTAAAATATGCGCCGTTTTGTTCAATGATCTGTTTCCATCTAGACGGCAACTTCATTATACTCCCCTCGTAGAAACCACCCTTCTTATTTGCGAAGAACTCGGACAACCACTTTTCACAATCCTCTTTTGAGTCCAACTTTACACCACCAAGAGCGTTCGCGATGGACAGGAACAGGTGGTAATTACTTGGCGCTACGTCCGGGCTATATGGTGGATGCAATAAAACCTTCCATCCGAGCTCCCGTAGCTTCTGACGAGTTATCAACGAAGTGTGTGGTCTGGCGTTGTGCTGGTGGAACACTACACCCTTCCTGTTGGCCAATTCTGGACGCTTCTGGTCGATCGCCTGCTTCAAGCGGTCCAGTTGTTCGCAGTAGATGGTAGAATTAAGCGTCTGGCCATATGGGAGCAGCTCATAGTGGATGATTCCCTTCAAACACAGCAAAACCTTCCTGGCCGTCAATCCCGGCTTGGCCACTGTTTGGGACGATTCACCGGCCTTCGACCACGACCGTTTTCCCTTGATATTGTCGTATGTGATCCATTTTTCGTCGCCAGTCACCATCCGCTTCAAGAATGGGTCGAGTTCGTTCCGTTTCAGCAGCATATCGCAGGCGTTGATTCGGTCCAGAAGGTTTTTTTGCCTCAAATTATGCGGCACTCAAACATCAAACTTTTTTTTATATCCAGCCTTCTGCAGATGGTTCAAAATGGTTTGGTGACTAACTCCCATCTCCTGGGCGATGTCACAAGATGCCATGTGCCGGTCTAACTCGATGTATTCCATGATTTGATCGGTATTTGTCGTCACAGGTCTTCCGCCGGCTGGCTTATCCATGGTGTCGTTTTCACCGGCTCTGAATCGTCGAAACCATTCCTCCGCGGTTCGAAATGATAGAGTACCATCCCCCAAAACACCATTAATCTCACGGAACGTTTCTCTAGCGGATTTGCCTTTAACGAAGGAAAACTTTAAAATAGCGCGAATTTCTGCGTTAGTGAATTCCATGTTTGCACGTCTATAACTGTTGAACGCAATATCCAAACTTATCATGCATAGCGTTGTTTTGTAGGTTATGTCAAGACCTTTCAAATTATGTATAGTGTTGCCAGATACGAGCTCTGTAGCGCTTTGTACATAGCCGCGAAATTCAAAAGACAAAAAAGCGGAAGGGAGATATTTGACAACCTAATATATAGGGAAAGTCCGATATATTGTGTTAACCGAAAAGAAACCGGTGATTTTGCATAACATTTTTTGAAACATTTTTTTGATCGGTTTATTGCATTCTATCTTTTGTCAGTTATCAGCGCGCGTATTTTGGTTTACATTTGTTTGTTTGGCGTGGCTTGTCTTTGAGTGAAAAGTCTCCCAAACGGAATTTGACAAACCAACTTTGACACTGTGTTTCTTTTAAGGCTTTGTCGCCATACACATCACGTAACTTTGAGGAAATAATAAAGTAAAATATGACGAAAATACTCCTTTGTGTGCTCCATATTAAAATTGCCGCAAAACAAACAAATATAAAAAAATTACGAGTCATAGCCGTTTAAAAGAATTGTCAAAAAATTTTGTGCAAGATCACCGATTTCTTTTCGGTCACCCAATAATAATAACAAAAATCGGCCAATAGTTTGTATGACAGCTATACGATATATCTGTGCAATCCGGCTCGTTCTGACAAGTTTCATGAAGATAGCTCTAAAATTGAGAGACTAGTTTGCATTGAAACAGACAAACAGACGGACGGACAGACAGACAGACATTGCTAGACGGACTTCCCTGGTGATGCTGATTTATAACATATTTACTTTATGGGGTCGGAGATGTCTGCTAAGGTGCCTTGCAAACTCCTGCCCAATATTAATGTACCCTCTGCAAGGGTATACAATTTCTGATTCTTAATATAACATACGAAAAAGTTATGGGGTTGCTGACGTCTTCTTCTATTTGTTACATACATTCCAAGGAACACAATAGACTATGCAATTGTTTTAATCCATGGCTAATAATATAATTTTGTGTTTTTGTTGTAGAATCCCTTCTTTGTGGTAATATTAACTCAATGCAAACAACAATATTTATAAATTTATGTTGACCCCTAAGTGTGCTGTTGAGAAGTAAACCAGTCGAACGCTACAGTCAGGTGCTGACTGTATAAGGCCATGGATTATCATAGTATACCGTAAAAAAGTTTGTAAATAACAGAATAGAATCGCCATTCGAACTTTCCACCGATTATCAAAATAATCAGTACCTAGGGAACACCAAGGGGAGCCCACTGCAAATGTAATGGTTGTTCTAGTTGTTCTTAAAAAGTTCAATTTTGGTGACCTACGAATCGACTTGAGATGTTCTGCGCAACTTAAATGTTCCCCAAATCAATTAATTTCTGCAATGTGCAGTCATAGATAGATTCTATCTGTCTAACTTATTTATTTTCGGATACTTATAAAAACTCGCAATGAAAATTACGCTTTATTTGGAATAATATTTAACATTTGGCGGAGAACGAATAGACAAGTGTCATAAACATCAGACTGAGCGAGAGGGCAATAGGTATATGTATGCATTTTTAGCGCGTACAAAATTTTATTTCATGTGCTTCTTGATTTTCTGGCACAAGCTAAGAATGCATATTGCGTCTTCTCACTCTGTCTGAGCTCTGTCACTAAGCAAACAATGCTCATTGCTTAGTGGTCTAATGTCTCATCCGCATGTGCAAATGCTTTATGTCATATCTATGTATATTTGTAAAAATAATTGTTTATAAATATTTACTTCTCAGTATATGTAAAAAAAAGGGAAAGGAAAAAATTTCAAATTTATAAAATAATAAAATCTAGCATTCTTATTGCAAAATATTGAGCAAAACAAAATAACAACATCCAATAAGAATCATATTGAACATGCAAAGTCATAACAGACAAAATACGGAAAGAGTGACGGCATTGAAGAACGCATTGTTTACTTTTGGCTCGCGTCTTTTTAAAGCGTGCTAAATAAAATAAAAATACTAAACTTTATATGTATAATTTATATTATTTATAACTATTATACTTTTATTGTCTTTCATATTGCATAATAAATATGAAAACAAAGTAATGAAAAACTATCTTTTTTTCTTGAAATTTAATAAAATAATTTTTTAATTTGTATGTGGCGGCTATATCACATCCCGCTTGCCTGTAACTTTTCTTTTAGTTTATTAGAATAAAATAGATAAACAACACCCTGTGAACTGAGAACCGAACACACTCGCTCTAAAAGTCTTTTAAAATTGTCATCCGCCACTCAGCCATTGCCTCACTCCTTAGTTATTCGGCAAAGCTGCATTGTGAACCAATTCTGTCACCATACAATGCAAATAAAAAGTTTATTAAAATGCTGTGTGTGTGACGCTAGATTTGAACTTCGGTATGCTTGCGTAAATTAGGTCTGCTTAAGTATATATGTTCAAAGTGAGTTTAATTCGTATCATATCTCACTTATTAATAGTCCGATTCAAATGAAATGTGAAGGTATTTGTCATGTAAGATATACAACTTTGGTTGTTTCAGTTAATATTGTAGCTTTTAAATAGCTTTTACTGATTTACAGCGGCGGCAAGGGGGGGAGTGTCCAAATTTAAAAAAAAAAACTTTGAGACACCCGGATATACAAGTATGTTGTCACCAAATTTGATTGCTTTAGCTCTTATAGTTTCTGACATCTAGGTGTTCATACAGACAGACAGACATGGCTCAATCGAGTCGCCTGATGATACTGATTCAGAAAATATATAGTTTATGGGGTCGGAGATGCGTCCGTCTGCCTCCTTATACGCACATTTCTGTTCCGACAAACACAATAGACCATGAATTTTTTTAAAATCCCTGGCCTTAAAAGTAGAAACTTATTTTTTTATGGGTTTCGAAGGGTATCTTTGATTTGGGCAAACTCAATTTTAACTTTGGAAACCAGGTTTTATTTAACCTTTTTACCTAATCACTAATTCTACCGAGTTAATTCAAAATTTAGATATCTTATTCATTACCAAATTCAACATGTATAACAACATTATTCTTTCTCTAGAAACAAACAATCTTTTTTTAATTCATTGCAGTAACTTTTTTTAAGTTTATCACTCCCTTCTTCTGACCAACAAAATTTCGAGTTCAATTTAAACATGCATTGAAGTCATTTCGACAATATTCTTCTGGCATTGGCTTTGCGGTTACTGGCTATGGTTGAGGTCGTAGCTTTGATTTATGGAAATGTAAGTCGGGCCACAACTTAAGAATAATTTCTTATGCAACTGATTTTCATTTAAATTGAAAGCCAAGACAAGTCAGAAGTATGCAAGGTTGCGCCTTTGCTTTGCGTACACATAAAGTTTCACAAGAAAAAACTGGGAGAGAAACTATTTTTCTTTCACAAGTACAGCTCCTGAAAAATCTTATGAATAGCATTATTCAGCAGTTCGCTTGGTTTCTCGCTGCCTGTTAATGCTGTGGGCGCATCTGTTGGGCGTTTGTGTCCAATGCCTTGTCGAAAATCGGAGAAAAAAGCACCTCTACAAGTTGCTTTCTTCGAACGCAGTATGGCGAGCCTTTTTAATTAAAATATTAAATAGGCCTCGCAGATATTTGCTTTTTACCCGGCAAACACTAATGAACGTTTCTGTGTAAGCCTGATCCTGATCCCAAGGCTGATGATGTTATCATCATTAGAGTGAGTACAAAAAGTGCTGACTGCGCACAATGGCGGCCTCTGTGGTCTGTCATTCCGCGTGGCATCTACCTTTTGTTGATTTATTCCCTAAATGAACTGAGAATTAAGCTGCGGTAAAAAAAACTTGAAGGGTTTTCACGGTTACGTGCTTATCTTGTGCGACTCCCACAGCATCTCTTTGTTTTCTTCCCCATTTCTCTTCTCGAAATCATTCTTGCTCCTTACCAATTAAAATTTTAATCAGCTTGGACACAAATTATTGTAATGTTTATGAAAAGCTTTGTCAAGTCTGTGAGTAAGCTTACCATTACTTTTGTAGCATTTGGTGTTCCTTTTACCATATCCGTAATCAAAAGACCATTAAGTGCCGCCGGATTTAAGTGTGAAAAAATGCGCAATTTAATTAACTTGTCAACGGGTTAAGTGAGGTGAGTGCACATTTAGAGAGAGTCGAAGCAGAGCTTCACTGCCCTTTTCCACATAAGCTAATTAGCCAGAGCCCAAAACGTATATAATAAATGAATTTGGGAGTCGCTTTTTGTTTCCTGCTAAAATTTCCTCTAGGACATGGAACAGCTGGCCCTGCTATAAGAAATACTTAATCCAACAAGAGACGACAGCTTCAAATAAGTGCACTCGTTAGACCAATTTTTAATCATTGAAAACACACACAAAATTTTCAAATTATGGTAGCTAAGATTTCTGCATTCAACCAGGCGGACTGAGAGGACACGGCTAAATAGACTCGGCATGCGATTGTACTAAATAGTAATTAACACGCAACCTACATTCGTAAATAACTTATATGTGTAGCATAATTTGTGCTGCATACTTTGCGGCACCGTTAGCAAAATCTTTGCGCCATCTCAGTTAATTTCTTTAATCTCTTCTATGTTTATTAGCCGATCGAAACAGAATTATCCGAAATTATTTGGTTGTTAATAAATATCGATTTACGGCAAAATTCTATAGCCGATCCGGCTAAAAACCGTGATGCTGTAACCATTATGTACAATGAAGTAAAAATCAAACTTAGTTGATAATTTAGAAAGGAATGAGGCAGGGAGTGTTATTTCGTATGCTTCGACGCGGCTTGTTCTTTATTAAAAGGAAAAAATACTAGGAAAAAAACAAACACTTGAAAGAAAATCTAATTTTTTAGTAGAGAATATAAAATATTGTTTACGTGTTCTTTTATGTAACAGGCATAAGGAAGGGTGGGAGACCTCACTAGTCGATTAAGCCATGTCTGTCCGGATGTCTGTGAGAACACTCGGTGTTCAGCTATTATAGAAGCTAGAAGCAGTTCCTGTATACTGTACGCTGATCAAGTTTATTTCAAGTGCTGGTGTCAATTAACAAGGGAGGTAGACCCACCTAGCAGGTATAAATTGAATTCTTGTATATATGTATATGTGTATGAATTTAACTAAATACGAGGGTCGTTTGATAAGTCCGTGACTTTTTGTATTTGCCGCGCACCTGCTCTAAATACAACACTGCTCCTGTCAGCAGTTATCGATTAACAGCTGACTGTAAAATTTTGAGAAAGCTGCGTTTCTTAGTTTGCGTTTTATAGGCATTGAAAGCAGACGATCTCGTGAATTTTAACGAAAATGGAAAAAAGTGAATTTCGTGTGCTAATTAAGCATTATTTTTTGCGTAAAAAATCCATCACCGAAACCAAGGAAAGACTTGATAAATATTATGGGGACTCTGCACCATCAATTTCAATGGTTAAGAAATGGTTTACTGAGTTCCGTTGTGGTCGTACCAGTACAAGTGATGCCGAACGTTCAGGTCGCCCAAAAGAGGTCGTCATGCCAGAAATCGTCGACAAAATCCATGGAATGATATTGGATGATCGGAGAATGAAAGTGCGTGAGGTAGCTGAGGCTGTAGGCATCTCAACTGAACGGGTACATCACATTTTACATGAATATTTGGACATGAAAAAGCTTTCCGCGCGATGGGTGCCGCGATTGCTCACACACGACCATAAGCGCAACCGTGTGACCATTTCAAAGGAGTGTTTGGCGATGTTCAACCGCAATCCAAACGAATTTTTGCGCCGTTTCGTTACCGTAGACGAAACATGGATCCACCACACCACACCAGAGACCAAAGAACAATCAAGACAGTGGGTTTCTCCGGGTGAACGTGCACCAAAGAAGGCCAAGGTGGGTCTGTCGGCCAACAAGGTCATGGCCACAGTTTTTTGGGATGCACAAGGTATCATTCACATCGATTACCTTGAAAAGGGTAAAACGATCACCGGCGAATATTATTCAGAGCTTTTGGACAGATTCGATATTGATTTGAAGCAGAAACGACCGCATTTGGCGAAAAAAAAGTGCTGTTCCATCAGGACAATGCACGGGTGCACACGTGTGTAGTCAGCATGGCAAAATTTCATAAATTGGGCTACGAACTGCTACCCCATCCAGCATATTCTCCAGATTTAGCCCCCTGTGACTATTTTTTGTTTCCAAACATGAAGAAATGGCTCGGCGGTAAGAGATTCGGGTCAAATGAAGAGGTCATCACAGAAACAAACGACTATTTTGAGGGCCTTGAGAAAACCTATTATTTGGAAGGAATAAAAAAATTGGAAAAACGCTGGACTAAATGTATAGAGCTAAAAGGAGATTATGTTGAGAAATAAAACGCTTCTTTGACGAAAAAAATATATTTTATTCAAAAAGTCACGGACTTATCAAACGACCCTCGTATATTACACCGGAACATAGGGGTATTCTAGAGTCAAGTGTGCTCGACTGTTGCTATCATTTTATTTGGTACTGATAAGTTGACTTTTTAGGATAAAGAATACTGGTTTTCATAACCAGAAAAATCTCATTTCGGCATATTGTTCCTATACCAGCAATAAATATGGTGTAGTCGTCAGGTTTTGATAAAATGATTTTCATTTTTTACATGATGTTAACTTTTATTCACAAGAAGTAGCGTTCCACAGTTCTCTAATGAGTGTTTACATGTGAAAATATGTGACACCAATCTTTGTTTAGAATTGGGTGTACGAAACTGCTAGTGTGTTGGCAACAGTTTGTTAAAGTTGATATGCCAGCACGCTTGACTGAATTTATTTGATTGTTGATTTTTTTTAAATTCATATATTACATTATACTTTTTTTTGGCAAATAACCCACAGTTCCACCTATGTTACTCATACCTCATCAGTTGGTCGGCGCTCCTGAAGGTTTCAATGTGACCATCGAGTGTTTTACGGAGGCGCATCCGACTTCGCTTAACTACTGGACACGCGGCGAGGGACCAATTATTCACGACTCGCACAAGTACAAGTAAGTTTCGAACCCAAGCTAATCAGAGGTATGTATTTGAATATATGGTATATATGTTCCTTCAATGCAGGGTTGAATCCAGCGTTGGTGTACCCGCTTACAAGACTCACATGAAGCTGACGATCAGCAACGTGGGCAGTGGTGATGATGGTATCTATAAGTGCGTGGCAAAGAACCCGCGCGGCGAGACGGATGGCATTATACGCCTATATGGTAAGTCAAATGCAGTTAATCGAATGATATCTGCATGGCTAACATACCGGAGATTGGTTTGTATTGGCGATTTTTTATAAAGTTCAACGTTTTTTTAAATTTGGCCACGACCCAAATGAATCATTACAAACAGTGGTGGATCTAGGGGGGGTGCTATGGGGGCTGTAGCCCCCCATAAGCCAAGAAAAAAATACAAGCGCTACAGTCAGGTGCTGTATATGAGATATGATAGAAATTAAACTCACTTTGAACATACATATATACTTAAGCAGACCTAATTTACAAAAGCATACCGAAGTTCAAATCTAGCGTCAGACACACAGCATTATAAACTATTTATTTGCATTGTATGGTAACAGAATTGGTTCACAATACAGCTTTGTCGTACGGCCAAGGAGTGAGGTAATGGCCGAGTGGTTAATCTGACGGGCGACACTTCTAAAAGACTGTGAGAGAGTGCGTGGTGTGTGTGTGTGTGTGTTCGATTTTGAATTCAGGGTGAAAATGTTCATTTTGTTTATTATTTATTTTATTCTAATAAACTAAAAGAAAAGTTTCAGTCAAGCGGGCTGTGATACAGCCGCTACATACAAATTAAATTATATATTTAATTAAATTTCAGTACAAAAAATAGTTTTTCATTATTTTGTTTTCATATTTATTATGCAATATGAAAGACAATAAAATTATAATAGTTATAAATAATATAAATTTTTTACATATAAAGTTTACTATTTTTATATTATTTAGCACGCATCAAAAAGACGCGACTTTGCATGTTCAATATGATTCTTATTGGGTACTGTTATTTTGTTATGCTCTCAATATTTTGCAATTAGAATGCTAGAACATAACAGCGATCATAAGCCCTTGTAAAAGCATGAATGTGCGAGTGGAACGCCCATACATACAAGTTAACAACTAAAATGTTACAATTTAGAATAATGAACTCCAGTACGCAAGTTCCAATCTGCAAGCTCAGCGTCTGCATAATTTCCTGCACGCGCCGAGCTACCAAGCTGAATTCTAAGAATCTGTTTGGCAACCGCTTCCGTTCCCACCAATGCAAGTGATTCCAAGAAGACTGCAACAATTCGACCAACAAGACATCAGCCGATGTCGTGGCCTATTGGAAACAACGAAGTCGACGTCGATCCTCTGCTACCAAGGGCAGCGCAGCTCGCAGCCAAGACTCACAGCTTGTTAGGGACAGCTTAGGGTAATTAGTTGTAAATTGGATTTAGACAAATAAAGTCATTGTTCTTAATTGAACTTTAAAATCTTTTTATTTTCTACTTTGCAACCTGCAAGTAATTAACTTACATGTCTGCATATCCACATGTACATACATATGTATTGGCATCCCACTTCAACACACATTATTGCACGCATGTATGTACATACATATGTACAATACAATTAGATTTGGAGTCGCTGTTGTGTACCAACGAAAGAAAACTCAGTTCTAATTACATATGTACATACATATATTGCGTAACAAAAACTTAAAAATCGCCTACCGCCGCCACCCCTCTTTAATGTTTTTGAGCTTTTAGATTATTTAATGAAAAATAATGAAAAACAAAAGATTTTCACATGTCGATCGCGGCAGCAATCGAACCCCCAACACGGTTAACAATTATTGGCCTTACAGTCCGGGACATAATCCACTCAGCCTCCCCTTGGTGATCCCTGCGTACTGATTATTTTTTATAATCGGTGGAAAATTCGAGCGGCGATTCTATTCTGTTATTTACATTTATATTTTTTTACGGTATATAGTACTATGATAATCCATGGCCTTACACAGTTAGCACCTGACTATAGCGTATTTTTTTATTATTGCATTGAGGAAGGACACGTTTCTCACAGATCGGTAACGGATTGTCTTTTTTTTTTGATTTGAATTGAAAAATGTATTCGTTAGTTGTCAAACTGTTTTATTCAGGTAAGCCGTTACTTAATTTTTTTTTAGTTAAAAGTTACATTGCATTGTTGGGTTGTGTAACTTGCTCTGACCATCAGCAAACAATAATATATGTACATTGTACACACAGTTATTTATGCGAAAATTGTATATTCGTACATTTTACATTCCAAATCAAATATCCAATACTGTATCTTTCTTGGAGAATCCATGATACACTTAACGACTAAAAAATCGTTCGGCTAATTAAAAAATTCTTATTCGGAGGAGAAAGGATGTGTGTTACTCATTGAAAAACTGCCGCATTGGCCTTAACACAAATTGACAGTTGTCAGCTAATAAAACGAAGAAGGCCAGAACACACGAAGTCTCAACTAGAAATGAGATAACTTAATTGCTTGGTACGGTGCTGACCAGTGCACTATGGGTAAAACCTCCAATATTTCGGCATAAATTTCAATGTTATAGATAGGCTTCATTTTTTTGGCTTGTGTTATTTGGATTAAAGTAAAATTTCGGTTTTTATTCTTTTTGTGATCGGACCGATATATCTAATAGTTGCCATACAATATCAGCCAATTTTAGTTATTTTTCATAATATTTCAACCAAATTTACCACACCTGTATAAATAATATGTATACAAAATTTTATGAAAATCGAATCACTATAACATATAGCTGCCATAGAAACAATCGGACTAAATGAAGGTTTTTGTATGAAAACTTATTGTCTTAGAAATTTAAATAATTTGATCGGCAGTTATATTATATTCTCTATTAGGTGCGAATTATAACTCTTAACTGCGTCGGGTTCACGTTTGTGGTTGATCAAAACCTCAAGCAGCGCTGCCTTTTTCACACCAGCAACATGAAATTTTTGCAACCAGCAAAAGGCCTTTATACAATTTGATTCCACATATATTTATTTATTGAACAGAATTTTCTTCAACCTTGTTGATACCTTGTGCTTTACAAAAGTAGCATTTCGCAGAACACAGCGGTGTTTGCTAGTAATCATTTACAAATACCGACAAGCACATTGATCAATTTAACTACAACACATATTTATCGAAAAACATAAACTTACAATTAGTTTAAATACTTTCACTAGTATTTTCTATACTTACTTAACAAATTAACTATAATTGTAAAGACAATTATTGTTGTTGTTTTGGCAGTATTTTTTCGGTTCGATGTTAAGCTTCAATGCAAATTCCAACCGAAATAATAACCTCGAGCTAGCTAAAAATACTCATATTGTTAAGAAAATATTTATGCTGCAAGTTGCTTACATTTTTTTGCTCAATCAAGGCGTCGCAAGCACCACGCAACAAACAGTCTTTAAAAGTACGGAAAACAGTAATCTTTTAAAATTACTTTCTTGTTTTTTAGGAATCACAAAATTAAAACTGCATTCCAATATTAATAACAATAAACATTTAATAATCGTAAAATTTTCCGACTTTTACCCATAGTGCAGTGTCAGCTGCAGATTTTCTTCGACATCTAACGAGAGCAGGAAAAAACCTTACCGAAGTGTGGTAAGGCAAACGGGTTGAGATTGTAATCAAGTCACGTGCCATGCTAGAGGTGTGGAATCATTCGAATTCGAACTCTCGCCACACAACTTTTTCTGGGCTTAGACAAAAAAAATATCTACGTTCATATTACAACAGCTACAAACCTTTCGTTAACTTAAATTTTCTTAGACGCTTCTATAAGTGTACAAGTTTTTGCTGCTTCCGAATTCTTTTGTGCTTCGATGCCAGTGTAGTTAAATAACGTGCTGGATTTGCTTTGTTCTATCTGAAGCACCCCTAATAATATAGAATATGTAATTTTCCTTTGAAATAAAGTGACCACGAACTTAAATTAATATCTGTAGCAAATAGGAGTTGTGGATAAGGTAATTATTAAATATGTGCCTTCAGCAGCGATTCTTTTTAAATTTTTTTTACAGGTAGGGCTATATTTATGATGAATTTAGGTGAATGACAGAAGTCTCGGACACTTCTAATTTTTTTTAAATTGAATTTAGAAAATAATTAAATTTTGCATGTATTTTGTTGTTGGCCAATTCTCAGTAAAACGTCACAACGATGCGCACTGTGTCACACAAGCGATTTATTTCAAACGAAATTTTATTTACGCACAATAATGTTTTATTTTATGAGTTGCATAATGGGTGAGAATTTCGGTGTCTGCAACTAGAACTCGTTGGTCGGCAGACTGGCGCCAAGGAAGATATTTAATAGGTCAATATGATTTCAGAATTTCATATGTGTGCGGCAAACAAAGAATATTTAATGTTGGGAAGTAGAGCGCCGCAGGCAAAAATTTTTTGAAAAAATAAAATCGCGCGCGAAAATTTTTTGTCTGCAGCGCGCTGTTTTTCTAAACACTTTAAATTTTCTTGCTTGCTCAGTTTTCATTTCAAATGAATCGGTTTTTGGGACACTGTACCGTCACAAAATGTTGCAGGCAGACTGGCACCGTACACAAAAACGCAACAACAAAATACATTATTTTCAAAATTCAATTAAAAAAAACTAGAAGAGTCCAAAACTTTTGTCATTCACATAGCCCTACCTGTAAAAAAAATTTTAAAAAAATCGCTCCTGAGGGCACATATTTAATAATTACCGTGGATAATAATAATGAACTACAAGCCATTTTCTGAAGTATGATTTGAAAAATCACAACCATTTTCAAATAATTAATGAATGCAGTAATGAATCGAGCACGCCCGATAGAAACAAAACCCATTTTCTACAACAAAGTAATTTGTCGCATATTGCTTTCTCACTCTCATGTGCAGGAACTCTATTACAAGAATCGCAAGGACATAACCATAACGCTAGAGTCGGGCACGCCCAACAGTAAGATACCCTTCGCCAAGTTTTGGAAAACCATTACAAATACACTAACAATACCAAAGACACAGTCTTCTGCCGCCTATTACTTTTCACTCTTACAAACATCTGCAGACACGCACAAACATCTGCAGACATTCTGGAGCATTGCGCACTTGAATGTGTTTATTGTCCGATCGGAATGAAATTTGGAGGAAAGGTAGATATATATACATACATATAATCAGCCAAGTATCTTCTAAAAAATAATATTATTGATTTACGAGGGCGGTGGGCGTAGCACCCGACATTTTAAATGATCTGCGCATAGTTTTCAGGAATCTTCATGTAAAAATGGGTGTAATAGCTGAGATCTGAGACAGATTCACAGACACAGGCACAATTGACTGGGCTATTGGTCGTGAGCAGAATATATATGCCTTCCTTTGGCTGATACATATATTTGAACGAAGTTAGTAAACCATTTTCTGACGATTTCAATGGTCGAAGGATATAAAATGGAAGCATCTGTCAGCCTATAACATATACATATTCTGAATCAGTATCGATAGCCGTGTCCATATATAGAATCGTCTAATTCTCAGAGAAATTAAAAGAGGTCGTATAAATTGCAAGCGTTTAAAGAGGTTTTCAAAATTATGCTGCGCATCTTTTCCGTCTTTGTAAATCAACACACACTATTCGAAAGCTTCATTACAGCTTCATCATCATAAATATCTTAGCACGACGTTTTGCCTAAGATCGGACAATAACTAAGAATGATATTAAGGAATCCTTTAAAATGTAAAACTTATATTTTTTTATTTCCATTCTTTCGCGTCTTTTCGTGTGGCGCTTTCTCGAGATACCCCATTTTCTTCTCAACTAGAGTGACGGGGAAGACTGCAGTTTCCGGGTGCCAAGATTGATTCTTATAAGACGACGAGATAAAATGAAAATATTAAGTAAAAATGTTGCGTTTTCGGCTTAGTTTATGAGATATAGGATCCGATAAGTCCTGATTTCCCATAAAAATGTTTAGCTGAAAGACCAGTGTGACCAGATTTCGAAAAGTAAAGTCATCCATATTTTTGCATTTAAAATAAGATAATGTATTTAATGATCGTTTAGTTAACTTACGAAAAGGAACCTCGGTGAAGGTTACTCGCCTACGTCACCGATTTCGTTTAAATTTATTTTACGGAGCTATATTTATCAAAGTTTTGGGCGATTTGTAAGCGCCGTTTCTATTTTTCTATTTCTATTTTTGTATCCGACGGATCAAGTTTATTTCAAATAGTGGGTGCCACGCCCACCGCCCCCGCATATAAATTATTTAATTTGCGAAGTCGATTTGTAAGCGCCGTATAAGAGATAAAACTTTCTGACTGACATATATGTAGTTACCCGTCTATAAAATTTATTTTTCCTCTAAATTTGTATCCGATCGAACAATAATTTTATACGTTAGATACCACGCCCACCGCCCCCGTAAATCACTTATTTAGTTTTTAAACTCAGTTTTTAAGCGTCAAAATAAAAAAAAAAATAAAAAAAATAAAATATATAACTTTCTGTATTCAACATATATAACCTGATAGTAATAACTTTCCATTCTCGAAATTGCAATCCGATCGGACAATAAACACAAAAGTTATTCAAGAAAGTATGAGCATAAAACCAAGTGCTTGTGTCTACTAACAAGGGAGGCAGGCAAGCGCGAAGCGCGAGCGCCATCTATCGAGAATAATTTCAAATCATATGCATATGTATATGTGTACATACATAGGAACGTTGGTCGAAGGGTATCCCCCACAAACCGATTTATTTGAAATGAAAACTGAGCAAGCAAGAGAATTCAAAGTGTTTAGAAAAGTGCTGCAGGCAAAAAATTGTTGAAAAAATAAAATCGACTCCGGTAATGATCCTGAGCAAGAATATATATACTTTATGGAGTTTAACACGCCCCCTTCTGCCTGATAATTATATTTGTACAAACTTAGTATACCCTTTTTGACCAATTTGCATGGTGTAAAGATATTATTTGAAATATGTAAAATTTAATTTCACATATTAAATTGAAAATGTCTGATATTTCATCATATCTTTAGTTTCGTACCCTCCCACGACCGCATTTTCGGGACTTTATACAACGGAATCGCATTGGGGCGAGGGCAGTAACAACATTTTAGCTTTTGCGAACTCAGACTCGACGCGCTCGATTTATGGGCAGGACAAAAGTAAGTTAACACGCTGGCACATCATACATATATAGTATTCACTCACGACACCCTCCCCTTCACTACCAATCTATGTAATTCTCTTTCTCTCTTTTGCATGCTTGGAACTCATCCTAAATTAACACCTTAGATACGCGTTATCAGTCGAATTTGAATGAAATCGGTTTATCAGAACAAAAATCATTCGTTGATAAATCGCAGAATGCAGCGACAGGAAGCGGCAATCCTTCGGTAACCCGTGCTGGTGATGGCGGCAATGAAGATGACAGAGACTCCAGTCGCACCGTTCAGGCCATAGCGTGGCTTGTGTTGTTCCCAACTTTGTTAATAACGCTGCGAGCTGAGGTTTTCTTCAGGATCAGCTTAGCTGTGTGTTAGACAGATACATATCTATATAAGACAACATCAATAGCTTTAAGGCTTAAGAAACTAGCAACATATATACATATATGAGATAAATGGACATGTAACAGACACCACATAAACATATATATTATAATAAATACTCCATTTGCCTAATCGAAGACCCTAGTTATAATCTGCCTCAATTAGGATACGTAAGCAGATAGAGCTTGCCAAATATAGAACTTTCATATGTACTACTAATTTCTAAGAAAAACAGAAAACAAACCACTCCCGACGTCAAGATAAATAGGCGTGTGTTCATGTTTTCAGTAATTGCAAGCATATTTATGAACAAAATGTCGCGAATAACCGATCAAACTAGCATTAACACAAATGCTGCAGATTTAAACAAATAACGAAGGCAACAGTCGAACGTGCGCGACAATTACCGTTGGTCCAATTTTTAAAGACCATTCCTATTATTCGGTATTATATGTTTTGAAAATTTCGTGATTATTCGATATCTTGGAATACTTTGCTTAATAATTGTAAGATACCGATTCCCGTGGGCAGCGGGCGTTGGACGGATTGATTGATTCGGCTCGTGATTCAAATACTACAAGTACAAGTATGTAGGTTCTGCCACGCTTCTTGCTCCATGTTTGCATTTCAATATTTTCACAAAGTTGGTATACCCTTTTTTGACCTTTTTCAGTAAGTATACCGAGGTTAAACTTTTTGGACATTGATTCTGATGTCAGCTTTTTCTTGGCACGAACTGGTTAACGTCTCGTTTAAATGAAATATTATTTCCCTTTCGGTAAGGTCGTCCGTGCTCAATATCATATTCTTTATTCCCACTACCCATAGGGTAGAAGGTTATTACAATATAATTCTGTGCTAACCGAAATTGTATGTAACAGATAAAAGAATG
Organism: Zaprionus camerounensis; assembly: GCA_018904165.1. Classification (NCBI taxonomy): domain Eukaryota; kingdom Metazoa; phylum Arthropoda; class Insecta; order Diptera; family Drosophilidae; genus Zaprionus; species Zaprionus camerounensis. Next base: position 538,931 of record JAEIFS010000354.1, read on the forward strand.
CGTCTCCGATCCCAATATGTACATACATACATACATACATATATTCTTAATCACCATCAACAACCGAATGGATAAAGCCCTGTCAGTCTGTCCGTTAGTTTGTCTACAAAATCTGGTAACAATATGTGTTATTGCCCGTAGTTTGTTTTAGTATTTTGAGCATTGTGAGAGACGGAATAAGTCTCTTAAATATAAAATATGTATTGCAAATGCGATTATACGATATGTAACTCTACAGCATAGATTTTTGGCCAACATTGTATCTCGGATGTTCTTCTTGGTGAATTAGATCGAAAATTAAATATTAAAGATATATCAGAAACTAGTACTAGAACTAGCTTCAGACAAACTTTCTATTATGCAATTCTTCATTATATTATATTATTGTGCATTTTTAAGCTACGAAAACGTACACGTATACCTCCTCCGTACGGAGCTTATATAAGAAATAACATAATATGAACATGTCTAGAAGAAATTGCTCTCAAATTATTTCTAGATGCCTTTTTTAGGGAGATGGCTGTTTTATTGGCACCCCAGCAATATTCGACGGTTGATTCCAATAGAAAATATTAGGTTGGGAGATATATCCTCAGTTTAGATTTTCGATACAATTTACCGATTTCCATAATGATAACTATACAACTGAATAATTGACTCCCCTGTTCATGCCGATGCAGAATATACATACATATATACATATGTTCCAACTAATTTACAGCATGCAGCAATAAGCAGCATGCGTGCAAAGTTTAATAAAGATAAGTCTTAAGCTGCAAGACTTATTTTTATTGCAACTGACGAACGTACGGAGTGACGGACGTGAGTAGTTCGATTCTACTTTTAATGATGACTCAGAATATACAGTATGCTACATATACACATTATAGGATCGGGAACGTCTTTTTAAGCGCGTGAGAAACATGTGAAACCTCTACAATGGTTTAATAAATAAACACTGACGGTAAAGGAAAATAACAGCTTACGTCACCGATTTTATTCATTTTTTTTTATTGATAGGACATAATTAGTCATAAATTTAGGTGAAAGCATTATTGAAATTTATTGCATGTATTTTGTTGTTGGCTTTTTCTAAGTCAATATGCCACTATGTTTTGCACATTCAATAAGCGTTTTATTTCACACGAAAAGACAAAAACTGTATTATTTTGTGAGTTGCGTATTGGATGAGAATCTGAGCGTCATCTGCCAATGCAGATGTTCAATATCCGAACAATCTTTTAGAATATCTTTTCTGTACCCTATATGAATAATTTTACGGAGAGCTGAAAGAGAGCGACGCTAACTTAAACTTTACCAACCCAAATTATTTTGTATTGCCTGTTTAAAATTGAATCGAAAACGACTTTGTGAAAATAAATTTGTCGACTATTTACAATAAAAGTATGAAAACAGTTGTCAATTTATTTCGCCCTGAATTAGTTTATGTACCGAAATTAAGTGCGATACCTAAATTTAATCTTAATAAAACTATGTAAAACATAAACCATAAAATCGATTATATCGTTTATACATATACATACATACTTTTGGTGTCGAAGAGGCTTCCTTGAACAAAATTAGTATATGGTCTTCAAGGGTATAAACTAAAGCAAAATTTATAACATTGGAATATTTAAGAATGCAAAGCAATCGACACAATTTATATTAGGACCAGAGAATATAAGAAGATGCTTACGTATGCCGATAAATACACATATACATATAACTATGGAACTGTAACCAATCATGCCAAAGTGAAAATTCAAATAAAAATCCACAACAAGAACAACTACATGTACATACTTTATATCCTATGACTTTTACCAAGCAGACAATCCAAATGCATAAGCATCGAATTTTGCTGATGAAAGCATCGATGTTTTATAAATAAACCTTAACAATCATCGATGTTTCTGCACTTCTACCACACACTTATACAAACTAAATAGAGTGGTTTAGCGATTATATGGATTTAAATTGCCTTAACTGAAACTTTATTACTTTATTAAAAATTTAAGTTTTCAAAATTTGCTATCGAATAGTTGAAATGCAACATGAAAAATATTTTATTTTATTTAAATAGTTTTTGGGGACCAGAAACTTAAAATGACATTTGGTTTGCACAGCATGGTGAGTAAAACTGGAGTAAGAAAACAAGAGAAGCGAGATTGAAGGTCGGTTACACGAGCAGCAACTTAAGCAACGCGGCACGCTGTCCACTTCGACGTTTGGCAATGCTCGCAGATATGGAAAATAGTATCACCAGAGTTTATTATTCGCATTGCAATTTTTAGGCCATTGATTTTAAAAAAATTCATTAGGCCATGGATTTTAAAAAAATTCATGGACTATTGTGTTTGTCGGAACGGAAATGTGCGTAACAGGCAGAAGGAGGCATCTCCGACCCCATAAACTATATATATTCTGAATCAGTATCAGTAGCCGAGTCGATTGAGCCATGTCTGTCTGTCCGTCTGTCCGTCTGACCGTCTGTCCGTCTGTCTGTCTGTATGAACACCTGGATCTCAGAAACTGTAAGAGCTAGAGTCATCAAATTTTGCGACAACATACATATATATTGCAGTGTCTCAAAGTTTATGTAAAATTTGGACACGCCCCTTCCCGCCTCTGTAAATCAGTAATAACTATTTAACAACTACAATATTAGCTCAACAACCAAAGTTGTATATCTTACATGACAAATACCTTGCCACGAGCGTTATGTGAAAATTTCATTTGAATCGGACTATAAATAAGTGATATATGATACGAATTAAACTCACTTTGAACATATATACTTAAGCAGACCTAATTTACACAAGCATACCGAGGTTCGAATCTAGCGTCAGACACACAGCATTTTAAACTTTTTATTTGCATTGTATGGTAACAGAATTGGTTCACAATGCAGCTTACCGGTGTATCAATGACTGAGGTAATGGCCGAGTGGATAGAGTGGCGCACGGCAAATTAAAATGATTGTGGGAGAGTACGTATTTCTTCAACTCCCGGTTGAGGCGGGTGCGAATTTTCAATCACTAATTTATTATTTTATTTTGTTTATTTATTTTATTCTGAAAATGATAAACTAAAAGAAAAGTTGCAGTCAAGCGGGCTGTAATAGCAGCTACAAACAAAATAAATTATTTAATTAAATTTCAATAAAAAATAGTTGTTCCTCATTTTGTTTTATATAAAATAAAATTATAATAGTTACAAATAATATTAATTATTTATAAATAAAGTTTACTATTTTTATTTTATTTAGCACGCATCAAAAAGACGCGAGCCAAAAGTAAACAATGCGTTCTTCAATGCCGTCACTCTTTCCGTATTTTGCCTATTATGACTTTGCAAGTTCAATATGATTCTTATTGGATATTGTTATTTTGTTTTGCTCGCAATGTTTTGCAATTAGAATGTTAGAACATAACAGCGACGCAGCCTCATCGATATGAGCCCGATCTGGCAGCCCGGCACCATCATAAGCAGACGATAGTTCCACCGTTTCACTTTAAAAGTTGTGAATGTCGAGTGGGACGCCCATACATACATGTCTGCATATCCACATGTATGTATTGGCATCCCACTTCAACACACATTATTGCACGCATGTACATATGTACATATGTACAGACTTATGTACAATAAAATTAGATTTGGAGTTGCTGTTGTGTACCAACGAAAGAACACTAAGTTCTAATTGCATATATTGCGTACCAAAAACTTAAAAAACCGGCTACCGCCACCGCCCCTTTTCAATGTTTTGAGCTTTTAAAATATTGTAATGAAAAATCATGAAAAACGAAAAATTTCACATGCCGATTCGTGGTAGCCAATCGAACCCCGAAACACGGCCAACATTATTGTCCTTACAGTCCGAGACATAATCCACTCAGCCACTGAACAACTCTTGATCGTGCCAAAAAATCAACAAGCACATGAAATAAATTTTGGTACACGCTAGAAATGCATACCTATTGCCCTCTCGCTCAGTCTAATGGTTGCGACACTTCGCTTCTGCTTTGTCTATGCGTTCTTCTTCTTCTGTTCGTTAATTCAAATTGCGCGTGGCGTCGTAAACTGTATAAAATTGATCTCCGCCAAATTTGTAATATTAATCCAAATAAAGCGCAATTTTCATTGCGAGTTTTTATAAATATCCGAATATAATTAAGTTATCTATGTCTGCAGATTCCAGAAATTAATTAAATTGGGGAACATTTAAGTTGCGCAGAACATCTCAAGTCGACTCGCAGGTCACCAATATTTAACTTTTTAAGAACAACTAAATCCATCACATTTGCAGTAGCTACCCTTTGGTGTTCCCTAGGTACTGATTATTTTTGATAATCGGTGGAAAATTCGAGCGGCGATTCTATTCTGTTATTTACAAACTTTTTTTTACGGTATACTAAGATAATCCATGGCCTTATACAGTCAGCACCTGACTGTAGCGTTTGTATTTTTAGATTATAAGTTGACTAGAACTCATTTAAGCAAAACATTTTAACTAAATAATCCGGAATGACCGATTAAGCAATGGACACTTGGGGTGAAACAAATTTTCTACGGATGGTATAAACATTCCTGTTAAATTTAATGTCTCTGGCTAATATAATTTATTTATTTATTTAAAGTCGACTGAAGTCAAATTGGACATTATTGCAATCAACTTAATAATAAATTTACAATTCAATAATAACTTTTAATTTAGACATTAAACCGACAGACAGTCACACACAGAAAAAACACATTTGTATAAACAGTTATTTATAGTAGCTATTAAATTATTAATTAAAATACAGGTAAATATTAAATTCCATACCGAAGGCTAAATCTGCACCGATTATTTTTATAATGGTTGTATAATTCCGGCTCTAGATAATCAGAGAGAAAGAAAAGAACGCAAAGAACAAATTGAAGAAAGCAAAGTCAATGGTGTTCTTGTGGTGGCGAATGTCCACCCTACCTATGATCACCTTACCTAAGAGCATGGCTCTGGTGACCCCTTTGCCCCCAACAACTATGTATAATTTCGTATTCTCTAAATTACAATCCAATCGGACAGTAAACACAGAAGTTATTAAAGAAAGTATGAGCATAAAACCAAGTGCCTGTGTCAGCTAACAAGGGAGGCGATAAAGCGCGAGCGCCATCTGTCGGCAATAATTTCTCGCCTCCCTTTCTAGCTGATACATGCACTCGGTTTTATGCACATACTTTCTTAAATAACTTCTGTGTTTATTGTCCGATCGGATTGCAATTTCGGAAATACGTAGATATTTAAATGAGCTTAGTATATGTTAAAGTCAGAAAGTTGTATCTTTTATACAGCGCTTAAAAATGAAGTTCAAAAATTAAATTATTGATTTGCGGGGGCGGTGGGCGTGGCAAATAAAATTTGAAATAAACTTGATCAGCATATAGTCCACAGGAGTCTTCCTACCAAACTCTAGCTTTAATAATAGTTGAGATCTGTGCGTTCACACAGACAGACAGACGGACATGGCTCAATCAACTCGGCTAGTGATCCTGAACAAGAATATATATACTTTATGGGGTCTGCCACGCCTCCTTCTGCATGTTACATACATTTGCACAAAGTTAGTATACCTTTTTTAGACTTTTTGAAGGAAATCGTGCTGGAAAATCATCATGCGAGTGTTGAAAAGATAGCACGTAAGCCTGACATCGGCCGTGAACCAGCTCGTTTGATTTTAACCGATAATTTGTGCATGAGACGTTTCAATGCTCGATTTGTTCTAACAAAGCTAAATTGTTTGCAAAAAGACCTATAGCTGTGAAAGATTTTAGGACCAAAAACTCATTCAATACCATCGATCAACCACCGTATTCACCGGATTTAGCCCCATGCGACTTTTTTGTTTAAAAACTCAAGTTACCACTCTGTGGAATATGTTAGGTTTCGACTCAATTCAGGACGCAAAAAAATTCGGAAATTGAACTGAAGGCGATCCCGGACAGCACCTACAAGGCATGTTTCGATGATTAGAAAAAGAGGTGGCATATGTGTCACGCTTCAGAAGGAGTATATTTTTTGATGGCAACCACAAATTTTTTGTTTTATTTACAATTTCCGGAATCTTTCTGGTCACAAGGGCCAAATAGCACTGAAATCCCTTCATATCATTTTAACTGCTCTGGTTTTTTCATCTGCAGGATTTGTTGTTGAGTTATCGACAATGTATCCCAAGAATTGACATTTCTTTAAAAAAAACTGACATTTTTCCTATTTAATTGTTTGTCCAGATGACTCACCCTAACTCGGGACTCTTTTAAATTTCTTATTAATTTTACTGGATATAATTTACGACACCAACTTTTTGTTTTGATGGTGCAAATGTCGCTGCCCGAATCGAATAAGGCTTGCCTGATAGGAATATTCTTAAAGACTCTTTTCGAAACATTTTGAGTCATTTGCTGAGTTTCTTTCTTTATTTTAGGTTCATCTTTAGTATCTTTATTAACGCATTCATTTGCTTATTATTCTTACTTAATACATTTGAAGCAATTGATCACCTCCTCTTTTCAGTTTTTAGCAATATGATTTTTGACAGCAGATTTCCTCTTTTCTTAGGTTAGGTATATCTTTATCAACTTTACTCGCTTGAGTAACATTTGAAACTTTAGTTGTCGATATTTTTTATTACATATTAATTTCTCACGAAAATTTTTCAAGTCTGAAGCTAAATTCAGGAGCGGAATAATAATAAAATAATAACACTTATTGACACAGTAAATATTTTAAGTTTCTTAAATAATTTCTATCATAATTACCCGATCGCAAACGAATTTTCAAAAATCATTTGAGCGTTGGTAGTTATTGTGTTTACTAATAACGAACTGTCTTGCATTAAAATAACGATTGGAATTCGTTAAGGAATTAGTAGGAATTCTTAAAAATTCTTCGCGTAGAATTTAGACATTATTTCATAATTTTGTTGGTAGTCCCAGCTCTTATAGTCTTTGAGATCTAGGTTTTCATACGTACGGACAGACAGACAGGCGGATATTGCTATATCGACTGTGTTGATGCTGATTTTTGTAGTTTGATGAGTCTGCTTCATTTACGAATAGCACAATGTTATTATATCCTTTTACAAATGGGTACCGTGTACTAACTACGCAAATTGGAAATATAGAAGGGCATCTTATTGTTGGGTTCTCCTGTAGTGTTCGTCTAATTATTGTATAATTGAATACGTTTATTCAGAGATTGTCATTCAGAAGAGTACGCTGCTTGGCTCCTTTCGTAGGGCGGGGAAGTCTGTACACTTTCAAACTTTGGGTAATATGCTCAATCTGACACACACTTGCCTTGACTTCAACAAATTGCTTTTTAATAGCTCCACTAAGCCAAGGAAAATTGGCAAAATAACCTCAACAACCTCAACAGCAAACTAACAACAACCAAAGCTGCAGTGGCACACTGGTCGCAATTTATTTTTTTCGGCTGAAACATACCTTTTTTTTAAACAATTGTTCCAACTGAGAAACCTTTATGGCTCGTCAAAATAACGCCATACATTTTAGAACAGTGAACTTAAGAATTAAAATTTTTATTAAAGAAAATAAATATTTAAAACAAATTTGAAGGTAGTGTAGTGTTATCGCTATAACTTTTGGCTTCTGTGGAAGTTTGAGGCATTGGCCTGAAGTTGTGCAACATCTTACAACTACCAACTAATAGTATGACCAAACGAATGATATACGCAAAGTTATTTCATAATTTTACGTGACTGTGATTCAACTTTGGCTTTATAAAACGCAATAATTTTAATGACAGAAAAGACAGTATTTATTTTTAAGTAAATAACATTTTACTTCAGTGTATATGTATATCAGGTCAGATCCGGAAAGATCTTTCTCTTTATTTTTCCATCTTATCCATATGAAACGCATTTTTGATATTATTTTAATATAATGTCTAAGGAACAAATATTTTAATAAAATTTTATATTTCCATATTTTTAATGGGCAGATTCAAAACATCGATAGAGCATGGAGCTTTCGCTTCAAATCGAAAAATTAGTATTCTTTTTTGTGTCTTTTTTCTTCAAGTCAACTTTTTTTATCCGTTTTTTTTCATTTTAATCTGCTGGATTGCAGACCTTGGTTATATTTCTGCTGTTATTTTATTTTAACTTCCGATAAAAATATTTGTATCGAAACTAGTGTCCTTTCTTGCGATTTTCTAACTGGCAGTCAAATGAAGTCGAACACCCACAAAGTGTACAAACAAATCTGTTCCCCTTCACACTAATAAACCCTTCCCTTTCTGCAGTAACTCTGTGCTAACTTGTAAGCCGCCTTCCTTTCTCCTTTCCAACTGTGTCCATACACATGGCGTAAATCTCTGTTTTTGAATAGTTTTGCATACCAAAAATACACTGCCGTCTTATCTTCATACACCCCGCATGCCAACCGACCCTGTTGAAATTTTGAAACTTGAGCAATTTGTGAATTAAGTGCCTAAGTTAGTTCATGTTTGTTATTCCGCTATTCATTGACTGCCAAACGAAAATGTGTGTACATACATACATATATATCAGGCAGAAGGACGCGTCTCCAACCCCACAAGTTATTAAAACCTAGTAATCAGGATCTATAAAATCTGAGACTGTTTGATTTGGTGGCAATATGTTTTACTATTTCACGCAGATATAGTTTGGCCACTCCGCTATTGAAATCTATACAAATAAAATTGGTGGTGTAAAGGGCAGAAAGTCTGATGCAAGCAATTATGGAGGTATCTCTAAATTGTTGACTATACCTAAATTCTTCGAGAATATTTGTATTTTTTGTAGATCCGTTCTATCTGCTTTCCAACACGGATTCATGAAACGTTGTTCAACCACTACAAATTTGTTGGAGATGTCAGACGCATTAATCGGCGTATACATTTATAGCCCGCAGCCAAAAATGGGTAAAAAGTCAAAAAATTTGGCAATCCTAAAATTGAAATGGTCAAAAATGGGATCAAGTTTATATATTTCAAATATTGGATGTCATGCGGCATGAAAATTCATTTCCCTTAGTGCTGTAATAAGTAACGCTCTTTTATCAGATATAAGAGACCACTGATTCGCTACGAATTGCAGTTAGCATACCAACAAAAATAGTGCTTTGAAACAGCTAAGACCTTAAAGCTCAATCGCACAGAGCACAACGATAGTTCGCGAGCCATAAAATAGGCTCAGCAGTAAAAAGGAGGAATAAAGGCTACATTCGGCATGCCAAATGTTGTATACCCTTCAGGTTCTTATCTTCTGCGATCGTTTTAATATTAGTTACAATATATATAATGGTGCAGAATTTCGGCTTATTCCGACTTTATTACAGACAGATGGACGGTCTGGCAGACATGTCTAGACACTTTTCTGGTGACTCAGGTAGAGTATATGTATATTTACTTTAGATGTCTCCTGAGGTGCGTTGCAGGCTCCTGGTCAAAATTAGTATACCCTCTGGGGTACCCGGGTATACAAATTGCAACAGCAAAACAGGTGCGACAACTCCGTATCATTGCATATGCAGCACAGAAAAAACAGCACTACAAAATAAGTGGAACATTTGCTTTTTGTGGTAATAAAAACTAATTAAATCTGCACGGGCAACATTCCAAAAAGCAAACTTTCTCTGTTGCTGTCGTTGGCATGTAACATGTTTTACCACTTTGTCTCGACCGTGCCAAACACTTTGGCATGCTAAAAGGCTATTTTCAATCTAGATTGAAAATTTAAGGTCCAATAATCTTTCGCCGACTTTTGTTCGTTTCGGATATTATTTATTTCTCTCTCTCTTTTACATTTTTCATAAGTTTCTAAATCAGTTTATACCCAATATCTCTAGGGTAGAAGCTTATGATAAATTTGTGCCAACCGGAAATACATACATAAATGTAACTAACAAGCATAAGAAGGCAATTTTGAACACAAAAAATATATGCATATATTCTTAATCAGGATTACCGGCAAAATCGATATAGCCAAGTCAGTCTATCCATCCGAATGAAGATTTTCAGAGACAATGAGAGGTAGGACTTCCGCTACCTTAAATCGATATACATCGAAATGTAGGATATAACATGTAATGTAAAAGATATAAGATTTACTCTTAGTGTACAGAATGTTTATCCCTACGTAAATTATTTCTATATTTGCGAACGGATAGTTATAATAGTATATCAAAGAAGTGACTTAAAATATTCTGATTTCGAAGGCTAGCCCACAAAAGTATCAAATAAAATACTGATCAGGTGGGTAAAGGGTACATAAAAATTAAGTACACACAACTGCAGCTACGTCACCGATATTGTTTTTACTGATAGGGCTATATTTATCATGATTTTAGGTGAAAGAATTGTTTGCCGGTCCCTTCTAGTTTTTGTTTAATTGACTTTTGAAAACAATAAAATTTAAATGTATTTTGTTGCCTTCATAACAGCAGAGATCGGTGAGTTCATCTAGACAGACAGATGGGTATGGCTCAATTGAGTCCCAAAATAAATATTTTACATTCGCACTAAGTATTGGTCAAGGGTTATAAATCCTAACCTACAAGCACTAAGCATCGAAGTAAGGACGTTCTCTAATACAATTATAGGCCTAGGCCCAATTTGCCTCATTCACGCTTCCTCCGATATTTATAATTTTTGGCACGCCGCAGAAAAGTCATTTAAAAACATCGCAGCGATGTACGGCGTCATTCTCAACTGATTTTGCCTAATGGAAATTAATAGCACAACAAAATCAAATTCATGGTTCTTACTTATGTATGTTATATCACAAAACAGTAGACACAGTGAACAATTTTTACTTGTTATTACCTATTATTTTTGTCTTATCTCGTCGAGATCTGTAAGGATCAATCGTCAGATCTTAACTCCTCGGATACTGAAAATTTCCCAGCACTTCTAATCATTTGTATTTGAAAATTAACTAATCTTTTACAAACAATAAATTACATATCATTCTGTTATTTGCAAGGCGCAAGAATAATAATAAAATATACGAAAATACCAACGAACGAACAGAACGAATGAATATTATTCATTAGTGATCATCCAAATCTGATATACAACTGGTAAATGATTTTTTGATGGAACTAATAAAAACAAGACAATGTTAAGACAAGACAATGTTAACGATAGATGCATTATTTGTTTACTGATGTATTACGATATAAGTAAGAACCATGAAATTGATTTTTTTAATATTACTTAGTATTTTTAGGCCATGGATTTTAAAAAAATTCATGGACTATTGTGTTTGTCGGAACGGAAATGTGCGTAACAGGCAGAAGGAGGCATCTCCGACCCCATTAACTATATATATTCTGACTCAGTATCAGTAGCCGAGTCGATTGAGCCATGTCTGTCTGTCCGTCTGTCTGTCTGTATGAACACCTGGATCTCAGAAACTATAAGAGCTAGAGTCATCAAATTTTGCGACAACATACATATATATTGCAGTGTCTCAAAGATTTTGTAAAATTTGGACACGCCCCTTCCCGCCTCTGTAAATCAGTAATAACTATTTAACAACTACAATATTAGCTCAACAACCAAAGTTGTATATCTTACATGACAAATACCTTGCCACGAGCGTTATGTGAAAATTTCATTTGAATCGGACTATAAATAAGTGAGATATGATACGAATTAAACTCACTTTGAACATATATAATTAAGCAGACCTAATTTACACAAGCATACCGAGGTTCGAATCTAGCGTCAGACACACAGCATTTTAAACTTTTTATTTGCATTGTATGGTAACAGAATTGGTTCACAATGCAGCTTACCGGTGTAGCAAGGACTGAGGTAATGGCCGAGTGGATAGAGTGGCGCACGGCAAATTAAAATGATTGTGGGAGAGTACGTATGTCTTCAACTCCCGGTTGAGGCGGGTGCGAATTTTCAATCACTAATTTATTATTTTATTTTGTTTATTTATTTTATTCTGAAAATGATAAACTAAAAGAAAAGTTGCAGTCAAGCGGGCTGTAATATAGCAGCTACAAACAAATTAAATTATTTAATTAAATTTCAATAAAAAATAGTTGTTCCTCATTTTGTTTTATATAAAATAAAATTATAATAGTTACAAATAATATTAATTATTTATAAATAAAGTTTACTATTTTTATTTTATTTAGCACGCATCAAAAAGACGCGAGCCAAAAGTAAACAATGCGTTCTTCAATGCCGTCACTCTTTCCGTATTTTGCCTGTTATGACTTTGCAAGTTCAATATGATTCTTATTGGATATTGTTATTTTGTTTTGCTCGCAATGTTTTGCAATTAGAATGTTAGAACATAACAGCGACGCAGCCTCATCGATATGAGCCCGATCTGGCAGCCCGGCACCATCATAAGCAGACGATAGTTCCACCGTTTCACTTTAAAAGTTGTGAATGTCGAGTGGGACGCCCATACATACATGTCTGCATATCCACATGTATGTATTGGCATCCCACTTCAACACACATTATTGCACGCATGTACATATGTACATATGTACAGACTTATGTACAATAAAATTAGATTTGGAGTTGCTGTTGTGTACCAACGAAAGAACACTAAGTTCTAATTGCATATATTGCGTACCAAAAACTTAAAAAACCGGCTACCGCCACCGCCCCTTTTCAATGTTTTGAGCTTTTAAAATATTGTAATGAAAAATAATGAAAAACAAAAAATTTCACATGCCGATTCGTGGTAGCCGCCAATCGAACCCCGAAACACGGCCAACATTATTGTCCTTACAGTCCGAGACATAATCCACTCAGCCACTGAACAACTCTATCAATGCCAAAAAATCAAGAAGAAGCACATGAAATAAATTTTGGTACACGCTAGAAATGCATACTTATACCTATTGCCCTCTCGCTCAGTCTAATGGTTGCGACACTTCGCTTCTGCTTTGTCTATGCGTTCTTCTTCTTCTGTTCGTTAATTCAAATTGCGCGTGGCGTCGTAAACTGTATAAAATTGATCTCCGCCAAATTTGTAATATTAATCCAAATAAAGCGCAATTTTCATTGCGAGTTTTTATAAATATCCGAATATAAATAAGTTATCTATGTCTGCAGATTCCAGAAATTAATTAAATTGGGGAACATTAAAGTTGCGCAGAACATCTCAAGTCGACTCGAAGGTCACCAAAATTTAACTTTTTAAGAACAACTAAATCCATTACATTTGCAGTAGCTACCCTTTGGTGTTCCCTAGGTATTATTTTTGATAATCGGTGGAAAATTCGAACGGCGATTCTATTCTGTTATTTACAAACTTTTTTTTACGGTATACTAAGATAATCCATGGCCTTATACAGTCAGCACCTGACTGTAGCGTTTGTATTTTTTATAATAAGGTAAGCAGTTACTGCCGTAAATGTAGCAAAATGTCTAAGCATCGAACAGAGGATGGTACTCGCCTAATGCCTTTAGTTTTTTGTGACCCTAGAGCCCGAAATAAATAAAAAACAAAAAAATACATGAAACATTTAAATTTCAAAATTCAAGGAAAAAAATCAGAAGCAAACGGGTATCTATATTTTCACAGGGTTATTAATGCTCGGAGTGTGTAGGACTGCTTGTTGCTGCCGCCAACTTATGTATAAGCTAAAGTGTAGACAGGCGCAAATGTAATAAATATTTCGGCAAGTCTCCGGCAGTCTCCGGCACCAGATGAATGTATTATACATACATAGATGCGATTTCGGCGCCGGCTGTCAAGTGTCCGTCGTCAAACAACTTTTACACACATTTATTTACATGCACTCAACTTATAAGCTGGTGTACATATCTATCTACATATGTACATATACATATGTACAAATATGATATACTACAATGGTGTTGTAATGCTTGTAAATGTGTAAATGAGTAAGCGTGTCGATGAATGTGTATGGCTTTTCCGACTGGAAGGAATTTCATATGCGTTGTGTGCAGGCATTAAATGAGGTAATTGCATGCGCTAATTCAAAAATCTTTAAAATAATAAATAGAAAAAAACGTACGCGAAATTTCTATCTTGAAATTACGCATACACATTTAAAACCCTTTTGACCATTTTAATTGTAATAATGGGTATACTAAGCGGTTTTAACTATTCATATCGTATCTTTTTCTGATCAGGATGACAAGACGAGTGAATTCAGCCTTGTCTGTGACCGTTCTTCGTTCTTGTACTTCGTAGTTAGTTGGATGTTGGGAAAAATCGCAACGGTCGGCACCTCGCTAATCAACTCTTCTATCTTCCCATTAGGCCACGGATTTTACAAAAAATTCATTGGTTCACAAAGAAACTGTGCCGATATTTAAAGGAAAGTGGCGGACGGCAATTCTAAAAGACTGCGTTTTGTGTGTGTTCAACGCTCAAGTGCAACTTTTCATTCTTTTTATTTATTTATTTTATTCTAATACACTAAAAGGAGTGGAGTGTTCTGTGATATACCTGCTGCCTACATGTTAAATAAGTAAATTAAATTTCTCGCGGTCGTCGGAAATGGTGGTTCGATTCCCCGGGTAGGCAGGCAGGTTTGCATATTGTGTTTACATTTTATTAATTATTATGTTATATAATTTGTAATTTGTAAAACATACTCAGAAGTAAATCTACACAAACATTTATTTACACACATACTATATATGACATAACGCATTTATACATGCGCGTGATACATTAGACAGAGCGAGAAGACGCATTATGCACTTTTAGCTCGTGCCAAAAAACCAAGTAAAGGCAAATGAACGAATTTTGGGAGGTGATAGAAATACATACATATATGTACATATATACCCTCTATATACCCTCTATTGCCCTCTAGCTTAGGCTAGCGACACTTGTCTATTCGCTTTTGCATTGTTCATGCGTTCTGCTTCTGTGTATCTCCTAGAAATTTTTAATAATAATCCAAATTCAGCGCAACTTTTATTGCGAGTTTTTATAAATTTACGAAAATAAATAAGAATCTATGTATCTATGAATGCACATTGCTGAAAATATTTAATTTGGGAAACATTGGAGTTGCGCAGAGCATCTCAAGTCGACTCTTAGGTCACCAAAATTTAACTCTTTAAGAACAACTAGCCCCATTACATTTGCAGTAGCCTCCCTTGGTGTTCCCTGGGTACTGATTATTTTTGATAATCGGTGGAAAATTCGAGCTTCAAACTTGTTTTACGGTATACTATGATAATCCATGGCTTGCACCTGACTGTAGCTTTCGTATTTTTTTATATTGAAAGGAAACTTCCTCTTAAGGTGAGCTAAAATTTCATTAGTTGCTTATAGTTAAATCTCGCTGCTGTTTTATTCGAATCTGAAATGCTGATTAAAAAATCAATTAAATATATTGGGAAAATTCCTGCTCCATCTCAATTATCATAAAGTCAGTCAATGCCCTCTGCTGTAAACCAATTTGTGGCACCCGTTTCAATGTAATATCGTATAGTCTGTTAGTTGTTCTCAAATCATCTGAACTTCCAAAGGACCACATCAGCAGCATAAACTTATAAGATGATTGGTACTTGGGGCGAAGGGTATTTTGATATTGACTTCCGCCAGCACACGATGCCTAATGAATTTAAAAGCTGAACCATTTAAAGCTAGAATAAATTTGCACAAAATCAACAAGTACCGAGGGAGTTAGAAAAGTAATTTATCATTTGCTTGTCGGTACGCTTTTTCGTCCAAGCCCGCAAGCTTGAGGTCGCCAAAAAAACAAACTGTGGACAGAGGTTTAATTAAAATTTTAAGTGGTGGTAAGAACTAGATTAAACAACAAAGGAAGCTTAAGTTCGCCATACCAAAGTTTCGATTGTGAGGGAACGGAAAATAATTTTCGGGGTATTACTTATTATTAGTCTCAGCCTTAGCCGTAGAATCCCTTTGTTTAGTTTCGGAAGCAATATCTTTAATATAAATGATGAATTATGGTGAATGATATCTAAAAGATCTATCGGTGCCACTCGTTTCATTTCCATATTACTTACAGCGTGCAGCAATAAAAAACATGCTTGCCGAGTTAAATTCAAATGGTTTTAAAACTCTGAGATACTATAGTATGTTTCGGATGCAACAGACAAACATAAGGGCACACGGTATACAGCTAAATTTTATATTATTGTAAGTATGTTATGGGGTGAGATATATTACTTTTGCGCATTGCAAATTTTTGGACGAAACTAATATAAACTTTGTTAAATTTATTTACCTTATTTACCAAATTTTGAAATGAGATTCTCTCGGAAACATAGGTATTCATTGCTCAATGGAAATAGCTACTAAGGGTTCACCATAATATGTTATAGAATCATACTATGTTAATATAAGATTTGGAATTTCACTTTTTAAGGGATAGTTTCAAAACTAACATTGAAAGTAAGAGTAATCAAGACTACAAAAATTTAAATTTTAAATTACATGGTTTACTATATAATAGATGATTTTTTTCTCCTTTTAGCACTTTGAAACCCTTTAACTCACAATAGACGTTGATAACTGGTCCAGGACCTAGCGAGACGAGCATCGTTGTTACTGAGAAAGTAGAAGCAGAATCCACAATAAAAGCCAGTTATCAATCTAGCTGAAAAGGAATGGAAGAAAGTATGATGGAACTAGTCCTAAAGCTGAAATGGCGCAAATGCAATTGCGATTGAATTCAAATTTCGATGTGGCTCTTCAAACTCCCGTGAAAGCGAGCTGAGTAAAAACCATGACTGCAATTGAGAACTACTCTTGTCAATGCCAGACTCCTTTATCCCAATTTTTATTTTGTTCTTTTTCAGAACCTTCTCGCCGTCGACTTAGTCAATTCCTAGCAGTTTATCCTGTTAAACTTGTTTTCTACGGCGTCAGTCAAGTGAAGTTCTCCATTCAGTGGGTCCTTGAGTTTGTTTTGCCAACTGTGGAGCGCAGCAGGGGTTGTGGCAGCGAATGAACATGAACCACACTCATGCGTGCTCCGCTTTGTTATCGCCGTAAATATTTTATTGATGTCATTTTGACAATGGTGTAGTAAGAATGTACGCCCGGCGCACTCCTTGTCAAATGTTTTATTGCTGGTATTGATATTTTATCATACTGCTTGCGTTCTTTTCATTGTGCTTTTAACTGATTTTATCATTTTAACGCTATAATTTCATCTTTATTTTTCGTATACTAACGTCCTTTGTAATTTTGACTATCACCTACACTAAGGTGCCACAACTAATTGCGAAGGTAAAATAAAAGAGGTTTTATTACCTTTGCAGAAGAAAAATCTTGGCCGGACGTTTTCAACGCACAGAAAGAGACACCCCGACCGTAAAAAGCGTATGTATTAAAAAAAGGGAGTCGAACTATCGTTTGCGTATGTCTGATTGTGAAATCCTAATCATATTGTAGCTATCTAACATACATAAATGAAAGCTAATGCTGTCCGAATCAGACCCATAGAAGCTATAGGTTCATGTTTGCTAGTTTTTGAGATATTATAATCACATTTACTACAGCGGTGTTTTCAAGCCAGGGGCTTAAAAAAATGCATGATCTATTGTGTTTGTCGGAACGAGGATTGTGCGTAAAGGCAGAAGGAGGCATGCAACTCTATAAATGGGTCATTTAACATTTAACGCAAAATAGTTTTATATTTTCCTTTATTCGTTAACAATATTTAAATACATGTTCTAATGTATTTGTATGTATATATGTATATACGAGGGTCGTTTGATAAGTCCGTGACTTTTTGTATTTGCCGCGCACCTGCTCTAAATACAACACTGCTCCTGTCAGCAGTTATCGATTAACAGCTGACTGTAAAATTTTGAGAAAGCTGCGTTTCTTAGTTTGCGTTTTATAGGCATTGAAAGCAGACGATCTCGTGAATTTTAACGAAAATGGAAAAAAGTGAATTTCGTGTGCTAATTAAGCATTATTTTTTGCGTAAAAAATCCATCACCGAAACCAAGGAAAGACTTGATAAATATTATGGGGACTCTGCACCATCAATTTCAATGGTTAAGAAATGGTTTACTGAGTTCCGTTGTGGTCGTACCAGTACAAGTGATGCCGAACGTTCAGGTCGCCCAAAAGAGGTCGTCATGCCAGAAATCGTCGACAAAATCCATGGAATGATATTGGATGATCGGAGAATGAAAGTGCGTGAGGTAGCTGAGGCTGTAGGCATCTCAACTGAACGGGTACATCACATTTTACATGAATATTTGGACATGAAAAAGCTTTCCGCGCGATGGGTGCCGCGATTGCTCACACACGACCATAAGCGCAACCGTGTGACCATTTCAAACGAGTGTTTGGCGATGTTCAACCGCAATCCAAACGAATTTTTGCGCCGTTTCGTTACCGTAGACGAAACATGGATCCACCACACCACACCAGAGACCAAAGAACAATCAAGACAGTGGGTTTCTCCGGGTGAACGTGCACCAAAGAAGGCCAAGGTGGGTCTGTCGGCCAACAAGGTCATGGCCACAGTTTTTTGGGATGCACAAGGTATCATTCACATCGATTACCTTGAAAAGGGTAAAACGATCACCGGCGAATATTATTCAGAGCTTTTGGACAGATTCGATATTGATTTGAAGCAGAAACGACCGCATTTGGCGAAAAAAAAGTGCTGTTCCATCAGGACAATGCACGGGTGCACACGTGTGTAGTCAGCATGGCAAAATTTCATAAATTGGGCTACGAACTGCTACCCCATCCAGCATATTCTCCAGATTTAGCCCCCTGTGACTATTTTTTGTTTCCAAACATGAAGAAATGGCTCGGCGGTAAGAGATTCGGGTCAAATGAAGAGGTCATCACAGAAACAAACGACTATTTTGAGGGCCTTGAGAAAACCTATTATTTGGAAGGAATAAAAAAATTGGAAAAACGCTGGACTAAATGTATAGAGCTAAAAGGAGATTATGTTGAGAAATAAAACGCTTCTTTGACGAAAAAAATATATTTTATTCAAAAAGTCACGGACTTATCAAACGACCCTCGTACATAAGTAAATTCACACCGCGACAAGTGACGCCCGATCGGTGTTCTTGCAAGCATAAGGCTCTGTCTCTCTTCTCTCCCACTGTACCAAGCTCATTGAAAGCTAACCCGCTCCGTTATTTGTTAGATCGTAAGCTTGCAGAGTAAAACAAGTACGGCCAAACATTCACAATGGAACAAGCAAAAACCAAACATATACTTTAAAGCTCCATTACAATTGCAACCTAAAGTTAACAACCACAATTGTGGAACAGACTTGACACCCACTATTGTATAATAATAAGATCGGGCAGTAAATAACGAAGATATTAAAGATTTTAAAATATATTCCAAGATACTTTGTATGTACATTTTTATTTAAAAATACAATGCAATGTAGCCGAGCACGGCAAGAGTGCGCGTTTTGGATGAGTGGTTAGCGTGGTCATGCCGACTACTAAAGCAGTAGTCTTGGGTTCTATTCTCACGTACGACTGTTTGATTGAGTATGTTTTTATACCCGCTACCCATGGGGTAAAAGGGTATTATAACATAGTGTCAACCCAAATGAATGTAACATGCAGAATTAAATATATTCATATTCAGCATCAACAAGTCGATATAGCTACATATGTATGTATGTCCATGCGCACAGATAAAATTGATATTAGATTTTTACCAACCCCCTTCCTCATCCGTATATCGATATAAACCGAATTCCAAGCGTAATTTAAATGCATAATTTAAACGCAGTACAGTTCATTTTTGGTAAACACAATAATTATCAACCCCAAATCGTTTCTGATTTTTTTTTGCGATTGGATAATTAATATAGAAGTTATTGTAAAACTAATATGTAGTAGGCTAGACGGTATATATTAAGTATACAAATTGTATATAAGCATAGCATGTTAACATTGTATATAAACATTGTGCTTAAGTTGTTGTTCGGTTTTGAAAGCATTTCTATGTTTCACAACATCGGCTCTTTCGCAACAAGAAGATGTGCAGATCAAAATACGCTAAATATAAAAGTTATCTATTTAACTTCAACGGTGTAGTTTAATTTGTTTAATTCATACACATATTCATATGAACATACTTTCAAATTATTTTCGACAGAAGGCGATCGCGCTTCGCGCTTGCCTGCCTCCCGTGTAAGCTGCCACAAGCACTTAGAGTTATGCTCATACCTTCTTGAATAACTTCTGTGGTTATGGTTCGATCCGATTGAAATTGCGAGAATAAGTAACTGTGAGCTTAGTATATGTCAGCTATATATATATATATATAATATATATACTTTATGGTGTCTTCCACGCCTCCTTCTGCCTGTTATATACATTTGCACAAAGTTAGTATAGCCTTTTTTGACCATGTTCATTGGTCGAAGGGTATAAAAATCAATTTGGTCAGGTGGGTAGCGGGTATACCATAGTTGGGCGTGCTCGACTGTAGCTTTTGTGCTTGTTTTAAATTCTATTTGACATATTAAGGTTTTATCAAGGTCCATGGCCTTATACAATCAAACCTTGACAGTACTATATGGTTCGACTGTTAAGGCCATGGATTTTAAAAAAATTCATGGACTATTGTGTTTGTCGGAACGGAAATGTGCGTAACAGGCAGAAGGAGGCATCTCCGACCCCATAAACTATATATATTCTGACTCAGTATCAGTAGCCGAGTCGATTGAGCCATGTCTGTCTGTCCGTCTGTCTGTCTGTATGAACACCTGGATCTCACAAACTATAAGAGCTAGTGTCATCAAATTTTGCGACAACATACATATATATTGCAGTGTCTCAAAGTTTTTGTAAAATTTGGACACGCCCCTTCCCGCCTCTGTAAATCAGTAATAACTATTTAACAACTACAATATTAGCTCAACAACCAAAGTTGTATATCTTACATGACAAATACCTTGCCACGGGCGTTATGTGAAAATTTAAATCAGACTATTAATAAGTGAGATATGATACGAATTAAAGTCACTGTGAACATATATACTTAAGCAGACCTAATTTACACAAGCATACCGACGTTCGAATCTAGCGTCAGACACACAGCATTTTAAACTTTGTATTTGCATTGTATGGTAACAGAATTGGTTCACAATGCAGCTTTGCCGATGGGCTAAGGAGTGAGGCAATTGCCGAGTGGTTAGAGTGGCAGACGGCAAATTAAAAAAACTGTGAGAGAGAGTGGGAATTTGCATTTATTAATTATTTTTTATTTTATTTTGTTTATTTATTTTATTCTAATAAACTAAAAGAAAAGTTTCAGTCAAGCGGGCTGTAATATAGCAGCTACAAACAAATTAAATTTCAATAAAAAATAGTTTTTCCTTATTTTGTTTTCATACTATGTTATGCAATAAAATTATAATAGTTACAAATAATATTAATTATTTATAAATAAAGTTTACTATTTTTATTATATTTAGCACGCATCAAAAAGACGCGAGCCAAAAGTAAACAATGCGTTCTTTAATGCCGTCACTCTTTCCGTATTTTGCCTGTTTTGCAATTTAATATTATTCTTATTGGATATTGTTATTTTGTCTTGCTCTCAATATTTTGCAATTAGAATGCTCGAACATAACAGCGATCATAAGACTGTGGCGACGCAGCCTCATCGATATGAGCCCGATCTGGCAGCCCGGCACCATGATAAGCAGACGATAGACAGACCGTTTCACTACAAGCCCTTTAAAAGTTGTGAATGTGCGAGTGGGACGCCCATACATACATGTCTGCATATCCACATGTATGTATTGGCATCCCACTTCAACACACATTATTGCACGCATGTATGTACATGCATATGTACAATACAATTAGATTTGGAGTTGCTGTTGTGTACCAACGAAAGAAAACTAAGTTCTAATTACATATATTGCGTACCAAAAACTTAAAAAAAACCGGCTACCGCCCCTCCGCCCCTTTTCAATGTTATTGAGCTTTTAAAATATTTAAATGAAAAATAATGAAAAACAAAAACTTTCACATGCCGATCGCGTAGCAATCGAACCCCGAAACACGGTCAACATTATTGGCCTTACAGCCCGAGACATAATCCACTCAGCCACTGAATAACTCTGGCTAGTGTCAAAAAATGAACAAGAAGCACACGAAATAAATTTTGGTACGCGCTAGAAATGCATACATATTGCCCTCTCGCTCAGTCTAATGGTTGCGACACTTCGCTTCTGCTTTGTCTATGCGTTCTTCTTCTTCTGTTCGTTAATTCACATTGCGCGTGTTAATTTTTAATATTAATCCAAATAAAGCGCAATTTTCATTGCGAGTTTTTATATATATCCGAAAATAAATAAGCTAGACAGATAGAATCTATCTATGACTGCAGATTGCAGAAATTAATTAATTTGGGGAACATTTAAGTTGCGCAGAACATCTCAAGTCGACTCGTAGGTCACCAAAATTTAACTTTTTAAGAACAACTAGCCCCATTACATGTGCTGTAACTTCCCCTTGGTGTTCCCTAGGTACTCATTATTTTTGATAATCGGTGGAAAATTTGAGCTGCGATTCTATTCTGTTATTTACAAACTTTTTTTACGGTAAACTAAAATAATCCATGGCCTTATACAGTCAGCACCTGACTGTAGCGTTTGTATTTTGCAATATAAATTTGTTTTAAAAAAGTTTGCCATAAAAAAAAATCTCTCGAAATGGGGTGTGAATACCTTTATGGTTTTCCGAAATATGTAAACAGTGCCAATTCAAGTTGTACAAGAACCGTTGTATATTTTTTCACAAATTAATTAAAAATAAGTTTTGGAAAATGTGATTTATTAGATGTACAGCGATAGATAGTTATTAAATACAAAATTCATTAATTCTTTTCGTGTTTTTTCAATGTATTTGATTTTTAAATCACAACTCGAATAAATGCACGTAAATTACAATTTACGGTGTATGTGGATGATCGTTATGATGAAATCGTGCTAAAAACAAACATGAATAAAATGATATGTTTCGATAAGAGAAGGATTAAAGACAAGATAAGTTCACAGTTATCGTATTTATGATTATTTTTTACTAGCAACATAATTATTTATTTACAAAGTTCCAGCGAAGTATGTTCTTCTGAGGGTCGATAAACTTAACAATTTTCCATATATTATATTTATATTTGAGCAAGTTATGGTTGGGTTCCTCAGCTCGAATGCAAAAGAAAAAAATCTTCAAGTTCTCCATATTTATGATAGGCGAAATAAATTTGGATAGTGCGGACTTGGGAATGTGGAAATTACAATTTCTTTACAGATTGAAGGGGTAATTGATATTTTTCAAGCATTTGCGTTCATTTGTGCTTTGGTTGTTTGTTGACTTTCGAATCTGTCTTGCAAATTTTGCCCGGATACTTGTCTATCGCAAAAACTGTTGTGAATAGTTCATTTTCGTTTGCTTTATTTATTTATTTTTTTCGTACTCTTTGGCTGTGGAAAACTTTGTCCAAGCAGCTGCAATGCAATTGCCATTTACTTGTCGCTTTTGTTGTTGTTTTTGTAAGCAAATGTAATTTCCTCTTTATGCAGATGAGTCCTGAGCAACACAGTGTGCCCCTCAGTAGTCCTTTCTGTAATGAAATCGACATTTTGTTCCGCGATTTTATGCCAATTT
Source organism: Zaprionus camerounensis (assembly GCA_018904165.1). Classification (NCBI taxonomy): domain Eukaryota; kingdom Metazoa; phylum Arthropoda; class Insecta; order Diptera; family Drosophilidae; genus Zaprionus; species Zaprionus camerounensis. The sequence continues at coordinate 562,587 of JAEIFS010000354.1, forward strand.
GTACACCTTTGGAGCATAGAACATTTTAAAAAATGGTATACTAACTTCGGACAGATAGACATACGTAACAGGCAAAGAGAGGCAGAATGGAACTCACTAAATTTATATATGTACATATGTACATTAGGGTGGTCGTGGCTTGTATGGGACCTTTTCGTTACTACCTTTATAACGAAAACGAAAGCTAGCTTTGCCATGCCGAAGGTTCTATACCCTCTCCGGTTTTTATATCCACCTATTATTCCTATACTAGCTATATATAGTATAATAGTGCAGAATTGAGAAAAAGTCTGTGTATATTCAATATTATGTCTCACTTTGCTTGGCACTGATAACTTAAGTTATTTCTAAAATGAAAATTGGTCACTATACATAAACCTTAATTGCCTATTGTGACCCGATTTCTGTTTTTTTTATATGAATATTATAAGTATAGAAAAATCCGAAGTAGTAAATTTAATTGCAATCTCATGACACATAACAAAAATCGTCCGATAGTTTTTATGGTCCGATATATCGGTCCGATCCAGTTCATTCCGACTTATTTACAGCGTGCAGCAATAAGTAACATGTGTGCTAAGTTTTATCAAGATAGCTTTAAAACTGAGAGACTAGTTTGCGTTGCAACAGACGGACACACGAACAGATGCAAGGAGCTAGTTCGATTCCTCTGTTGATGCTGATTCAGAATACATATTTTATACTCTATGGAGTCGGAGATGTTTTTGAAGGTGCGTTACACACTCCTGGCCAAAATTTATTGTATGTACAAGGGTATAACAAGAATATGAAGTTTACGAACGATTCGCAGAATATTTAGTTGCAAATTTTGGTAATAAATAATAAATAAATCAATAATTCACTCTTTTAATAGCTTAAACTTTTTGTTTTCATCCAAACTTTATCCCAATGTAATAAAAATTTCCTAATAAGAATTTACACTAAAAAGCATTAAAACTTAGAAAACCATACATTTTTGCATATTTTCTCTTATAATCATAGTTCCCTTCTAATGTTTTGAAATTGTGGAGATAATCCTTTTAATATTTTAATTCTTATATTACGCTCTTTTCAATTTGTACAATGTGTTCTCTTAGCTCTCTTAAGCTATAGTGACGCTCTCACACTCCTCTTGTGTTATACAACACTATCCTATCGATAGGATTTCCAATAACTAAATTAACTGACGATAGTGTATCGACAAAGTTCACAGTTGATAACATAAGACTTAACATAATAGAGTATAACTTAACAAAATATATATTTTTTTATGTAAGTAAATGTTCTTAATTATTTTCATAAAATTATACTATATTTTAAAACAAGCGCGATATCTAATACCGTAATAAAATCGATAAAAGCGCGATAACTTGAAATATTAAATGTTCATTGATTAGTGATTAAATGAACGGAGATGGCGACTATACCAAATATCGACCATATATTGAACAATATATTTAATCTACATGTCAATACTTTTCAGTTGTATGTATTCATGTATAATGCATGTAGAAATGCGTCAAGAAATATATATGATATATGTAGTTTTCCATGTCATCTTTATTTTTTGTTTTTTATTATAAAAATTAACTCATATATGTGGTACAGTTTCCAATGGAGTAATCCCTTTAATCAAAATCAAACTATTACTGCTACTACAGGGTGGGCCATCTAAATGTGACCCACGTAAAATCTTAATAACTTTGACATACATTGTCAAATCGACAAACGTCATACCACATCTTATTCTTCATTTCAAGTAGTAATTAACCATGGATAACTACACTCCACCTGAACGCGCGACCTTTTTCGAGGACGATCAATCGAAGCCACTTACCGTCAATGGCGACCGATATCGAGCTATGATAACCAATTTTTTGATGCCGCGTTCGCCCGATCTGACGCCACCCGACTTTTATTTGTGGGGATTTTTGAAATCTAAAGTGTACATCAACAAGCCAAGGACTTTGACTCAACTCAAGGCGAACATCGAACGTGAAATAGCGGCGATACCTAAAGCTACGCTCGAGAAAGTGATGAAAAATGACGAAAAAAGAGCAAATTTCGTCATCAGGGAAAAATGCGAGCACTTGAGCCAAATAATATTTTAAATGTTAATAATATTAATCTCCTTGAATTAAATTAAATGCCTGTGCAAAAAAATAACAAAATGTATTTTCCTTAACAATTTTATTTACGAATCACACGGGTCACATGTAGATGGGCCACCCTGTACTTTCTACTTTCTAAAGCTGTTATTACAAGAACGATATAATAAATTGTATACAAGAACTACACAAAGAAATGGAAATTCTGCCACGAAATAACGTAAGGACGGAAAAGCAAGTATGGAAACATCTAGTACGTACATATTATGCACGAAGATTCCATGCAAATAAAGCGAAAATCATTGTCTAAAAACGAAGGGCTAAAAAACACAATAACATTTTTAAATATAGTCGAAAAGGCAAAAGGAAAACGATATGCGAGGGGAAACCGAAGAAAGCTAAGGATGCCATGAGGAAACGGAAAGGAGGATGAACAAGTAGGTGCCAACAAGTTTGGGGAGTTAAAGTTCTGGAAAACATTCGTTGGTAGAAATGTGGTAAGGGAGTGTGCCATATGTTATGTTAGTCAAGGCAGCTGGCAGCAGCACTTGCTGGAACTACACCAACAACAACTAAAATGGCAGCACCAATGGCACCTGCATTAAATAACGGAAATGAAAACAAAAGACTTTAACTTCCGGAAAAGCAGCGAGAGTGGGGGAAACCAAAGTCAGCGCATTGTACTCGAGTCAAAATGGAAAGTGGCAAGTGGTGATGTGGCTTTTTTACGGTCCTCCCTTCCTGCTTGTGCACCACTTGCGCTCTCTTTGATTGCATTGTCTGTTGGTGTTGCTGTAGGGCAGGTGTATTTGGCCACGAGTTTCGCATGTGGCATAAATAATTTGCACTCAACAGGGCAACCAGACGAGGAAAAAGTCGGCAGTTGTTGCAGCTTCCCGTTAAGCTAGCTGCATGGTAAGGGGGATTGTATTGTTAAGGTAATAGAGGGGGGTCTGCTTACAACAAGGATCGCTGGGGATAGAGTTCCAACGGGCAGTTGCTTTGTTGTTCTCTTGCTACATGTTTTACGATACTTGCCACTATTTCTTCAAGTGCAAGAATAAGGCACACCTTTTTTACCAGGAGTCCTCCTGGTGTACTTAGCGGGAACTTGTGGCATGCACCTAATGGACATTCCGAAGGACTCGACCAAATGTTGACAGAAAGGACAGAATTTGCATTGCAAGACGGATGCACGGACAGTCGGATATGGGTACTTGGACTCTTTGTTTATCTTCATTTAGAATATACCTTATACAAATAATTATAGGTTCACTTTTGCTATTGACCATTGAAAATGGTCAAAAAAGAATGGTCATGCAGGAGAAGGCGTAGGAGACCACATAAAGTATATCTATTCTGGCTCAGGATCACTAGCCGAGTTGATTGTGCCATGTCCGTCTGTCTGTCCATCAGTTTGAACATAAAAATCGCAGCTATTAGTGGAGCTTGAAACCAAAATTATCATAATGGTTCCTGAATTTATATTGTTTTTTGGCAATTATGTTATGGTCCTCAGATTTTATACAATTTTAACAACACGGAAAGCACGCGTATTTCAGTGATCGTCGACTCCCGGACACAAGATAATATGTGTATTTATGTATGGTCGGACCAGCATAAATATAATATTTAAAACGCAGTTAACTCCCGAGTGCAAATAGTTATTAGTAAAATTAAAAAGTATGTGCGACAATCAGTAATGGGCCGCGTAAACTACACGGTGAAGACTACACAATTATTAATGTGTCGAGAGTTAAACGGAACGCGTCGCTTTGTCGACAAATTTGAGTACATATTGCACTAAAAGTAAAAATTCGAGTTTGAGCCAAGTCCAAACACAACACAAAGAGACAAGCTTGGTTTATTGAATCAGTTTCTACCTCAGTACCACTAGAATTCCCAAAGAGTTCTAGCAGTGTGGAGATGAAACTGCCTTCGATCACCAAGTTAGTTAGCGATGAATGCTGATGATCGAAGTTGGCTACTTCGTGAAACAATTGTACATTCAAGCCCGCTCCTTGTCTTTTGACAAGTGTTCTTGTTGTGTTTGGCAAAAATATCGGCTAGATAAGCTACGATGCAGAAATCGAACCGATATTGACCTTGAGTCAGTTAAAAATGTTTTTAACAAATACAGGTCACAGGCCACGCCATTTCATATTTATTTTTACTATATTATCAAACAGTTTGCAGGGGCAGCAAGCGTGGGCGTGGTCAAACTGGCCCAATTTTTTTTTTATAAATTATCAATGTCATAACAATAAAATGTGTGAAGTTTCAATCTTGTAACTCAATTTTTCGACTTTATTTCAAAAAAAATCGGATTCTGGACCATTGTGCACTGTACATAATAAATGTTTATATATAATATTATTTACAAATGTACATATGTAGATATTGCTATTAAGTATCGAACATTTACACGTGCACGTGAGCGAGAAGACGCAATATGCATTCTTAGCTCGTGACAAAAAACCCAAGAAGAAACATATGTAATGAAATTTGGTACGCGCTAGAAATGCATACATATACCTATTGCCCTTTCGCTCAGTCTGATGTTTACGACACTTGACTATTCGCTTCTGCATTGTCTATGTGTTCTTCTTTTTCTGTTCGTTAATTCAAATTGCGCGTGTCGCTCGAACACCATATAAAATTTATCTCCGCAAAATTTTTAATAATAATCCAAATCAAGCTCAATTTTCAATGCGAGTTTTTATAAATATCCGAAAATAAATAAGTTAGACAGATAGAATCTATCTATGACTGCAGATTGCAGAAATTAATTAATTTGGGGAACATTTAAGTTGCGCAGAACATCTCAAGTCCACTCGTAGGTCACCAAAATTCAACAGTTTAGGAACAACTAGACCCATTACATTTGCAGTAGCTACCCTTTGGTGTTCCCTAGGTACTGATTATTTTTGATAATCGGTGGAAAATTCGAGCGGCGATTCTATTCTGTTATTTACAAACTTTTTTTTACGGTATACTATGATAAACCATGGCCTTATACAGTCAGCACCTGACTGTAGCGTTCTTATTTTTTTGTACAATAGGTGAGAGAGCGAGGAACAGTTCTTACAATCCCATCTATTTTTATACCCTTCGACCATTGAAAATGGTCAAAAAAGGGTATATTCTTGCTCAGGATCACAAGCCGAGTCGATTGAGTCATGTCTGTCTGTCTGTCCATCTGTCTGTGTGAACGCACAGATCTCAGCTATTATAAAAGCTAGAGTTACCAAATTTGGCAGAAAGACTCCTGTGTACTGGTGTTGGGTAATCCTAGTTCAATTTGAGGAATAAGTTCGTTCGTTCGTTTAGAATCAACGAACTAGGTCGTTCATTTAGTTCAACCGTTCATTTTTTAAACTTGCTTAAAGGTGATTCAAAAAAAAATGTTATGAATTTTTTTCATACAATGCTGTCATTGAAAATTAATATTATTTATTCAATTTATGTCAAAAACACTTATACATAATACTAATTAGAAATAATAAAGAATTTACATATTATATTGAAGTAAGTGAACTATATTGAACTAAGTGAACTAAATTGAACTAACGAACTATATTGAACTATAAAGACAGACCTACTATATGTTAGTTCGTTCGTTCAGTTTGGTGAATAGTTCAATTTAGTTCGTTCGTTCGCGAACGACACAACACTACTGTGTACTATAAGCTGATCAAGTTTATTTCAAATGTTAGGTGCCACGCCCACCGCCCCCGCAAATCAATAATTTAATTTTTGAACTTAATTTGTAAGCGCTGTATAAAAGATACAACTTTCTGACTTTAACATATACTAAGCTCATTAAAATATCTACGTATTCTCGAAATTGCAATTCGATCTGACAATAAACACAGAAGTCATTTAAGAAAGTATGTGCATAAAACCAAGTCCTTGTTAGCTGATACAAGGGAGGCGGGCGAGCGCCATCTATCGGCAATAATTTAAAGCATGCATATATGTGTATGAATTTAACAAATTAAACTACACCGGAACATAGATCGATCACTGTCGCGTGCAGCAACAGTAAAATAAAAGATATTATATTATTTTGTTTTCCGATATTTTGGTTGCTCATTTGGGAACCGTCTTCAAGGATTTGTTTGACACGCTCGCGCTACGCGTTCACATTCTCCTCTTACACTTTCTTTCCTACACGATCATTGCAATGACTTCACGGCTTGCTCGTTTGTATAAAAAATCCAAGCGAACAAGGTTGTTTTAATAACTTTTGTGTTTATTGTCCGATCGGATTGAAATCGATTGACGATATGTGGATATTATAGTTTACTAAGTATTGGTCCAAATCAGAAAGTTGTATTTTTTATGTCGTTCACAAATTAAATTATTGATTCTTGGGGGCGGTGGGCGTAGCTTTTAAAATGCAAAATAAACTTGTTCTGCGTAAGGTATACAGAACCCTTCATGCCAAATTTGGTGTCTTTAGCTTGTGTAATAGCTGAGATCGGCGTGTTCATCAAGACGGACATGGCTCTATCGACTCGGCTAGGGATCCTCAGCAAGAATATATACATATACTTTATGGCGTCTGCCACGTTTCTTACACTTAAACAAAATAGGTGACGTAGGAAGATATTTAACCTTTACCAAATTTGTTTATAAATAATTATTATTTATATTATATGTGTGAAGGTAATATTTGTAGGCTTCATTTTAGATATTAAGGTTTATTATAAAATTAAAAAGAGAGACGTTATATTTCTGCACGCGCTGCTTTCTGGTGGATTGTTGTCATTTTTAGAAAAAAAGAAGGATAATAAAAAACTTATCAATCGACATATCGTATACATTGCCGATTAATCGAGGAATACCAGTGTTTTAGCACTGCTAAATTAACATTTGTTTACATATGTTTAATAATTATTATAATTTAATTGTCCTTAATATTGTATAATAAAAAGGAAATCAAATTAATGAAAAACTATTTTCAATTGAAATTTAATTTAATGATTTAACATGTAGGGAAGCAAATATATAACAGCTTTTTAGTTTATTAGAATAAATGAAATTGATAAGTTGAACCCGTCTCACATAAGAATTGAATACATAGTTTTTAAGAATTGCCGTCCGCCACTCTAACCACTTAACCATCGGCTCACTCCTTTAATCTTCGGCAAAGTGGCATTGTGGGCTATTTCTATTACCATTCTATGCAAATAAAAGGATTGAAAAATTCCTGTGTCACAGAAGCTATATTTGAACTTCGGTATGCTTGCATACATTAGGTCTGCTTAATTATATACGTTCAAAGTGAGTTTAATTCGTATCATATTTCACTTATTTATATTTCAATTTAAATGAAATTTACCCAAAAGGCCCGTGGCCAGGTATTTGTCATGTGTGACATACAACTTTGGTTGCTGAGCTTTTATTGCAGCTGTAATGTTAACATTTAAATAGAATTTACTGATTTTTAGACGCTGCAAGACTCGAATAATGTTTCTGAGATCTAGGTGTTCTCATACAGACATGACTCAATCGACTCGGTTGTTGATGGTGATTTGGAATATATGCTTTATAGGGTCATGGATTCATCCTTCTGCCTGTTACCCACATTCTTCGTCCGACAAACAAAATGGACCACACATTTTTTTAAAATCCATGCCCTTAAAATTTATTGGAAGCAAAGTCATCACAATATAGTGGCTACGGACCCAATTGGAACTCTAATTGGTCTAGTTTGGTCATTATCAACATTTTGCTGTTTTTTATAAAAAATTAGGAAATGCGGAAACCTATTTAATCTCGAAAACATCATGTCAAATTTACCCGAGCTATTTTTTTTTTTAATTTTTAAAGACTTAGCTTACTATCGCAATTTTACTTTTTCGAAGCAATCCGAAGCTCTTTTAGACTTCATAGCCCTTTCGATCTTAAAGTGCAACGTTCGGCATCTTAGCCCGTGAGATTCCTTTTATAACACAGGCCCACAAAAAATGAAAAGTGTCATGATCTGGGAATGCGGCATATGCCGTGTATGTGTATTTTATTTTTTCGGACGGGATCAAGAAGTTGGAAAATTGCTGGATTAAGTGTATCAACCTAAAAAGGTGTTAAATTTAATAAAATAAAAAAACATTTAAAAAAAAATGTTTTTTTCACTCCACCTATATAGATTTAACAAATTAACCTACACAGGAACATAGGTCAAAATGTATCCCACTGTCGCGTGCCGCTTGACTGTTGCTCTCGTTCAATAATTAGTCTTTTAATTGATTAAATAATTGACACCAACTGATTCCCCGTGTGACCAATATTTTGTATGTCAGTGAGCAACTACAAAAATTAAAAAAAAAAACCGCTTAAATTTTAGCATAATGTATGCTTGAAAAACGGTCACATTGACTTCAAACACTCGCTGCCGGAATAAATTGCAAAATGTAGGCAACTATTTTCTTTCATCTGTAGGAATGCCTTTAGGTAGGTGCAAAGTTCTTTTCGAAATTAATATACCGTCTGCAAGGGTATACAAAGATAAGTAATGTGAACCGAGCGGCAACCCGGACACTCGGGGTAGAGTGCTAGATCCTGTGGCAGTTGTTACGCCACAGCTGCTGGGACGTGGATGAGAGTGGTTGTCTTGATTATAGCTGAAATTTATTGGAAATTGGTGAGCAAGTTGGCGAGGGAAACGAGGAAAAGGCATCTTGTGGCTGGCCAGTGTTAATAAAATTGCAGGAAAAGGAAGGATTAAAGTTGGCAGCACAGCGAAATGTAGCGGGTAGTGCTGAGTTAAATTATATGACAATGCAAGTGTATATTTGGAATGCTGAATTTGAATTTATGACGACATTAAATTACCTCCAAAAGTGCTAGCAACAAAAGGATGGAAGCAGCTCGTAACCGGAATAAAATAAATAAAAAAACAAAAACCACTCAAAGCTGTGTAAATTAGGATGCCTTGGAAAGTTTTCGCTTCTTTAGTTAGTTTTGCGGTCAGCGCGCGATCCTAGAAACAAGACGGCTTGAACAGAACATTCAGCAGTAGGAGGGAAAGAGACAGGTCGACACTTAGCACCAGTTCTCGCTCTTTCCCAACTCGATTTTTCATGGCCTTCGACCATTGAAAATGGTCGAAATGGGTATACTAACTTTGCGCAAATGTAACACGCAGGAGGAGGCATAGGAGACCCCACACAGTCTAGATAATCTCAGGATCACTAGCGAGTCGAGAGAACCTTGTTAGTCTGTTTGAGTAATCCATTCAGAAACATCAAATTGAAGGACACCGTAAGTTACTTTGCTGATCAAGTTTATTTCAAGTTTAATGCGAATAAGTGAAATTATGTTTCGGTTCGAATGTTAAGCAAAATATTGAAGATTCAACTTCAATTCTAATCGGAAAACAACACAGAAGTTATTGAAATTGAATTATTTACTATATTTCTTTTAGTTTTTGGCGGAATTTGTATATGAGAATGAGAAAGTAATGGGCGGAAGAATATTTTGACACTTCCAATGCCTGGTTAGTGTATTTGTAACTTATTTTTCAAAACACGGCAAAGGGTATCTTACTGTCGGATACGCTTGACTGTAATATTCTTATTCAGCATGTTTACTATTTTATTGTGGCGCGTCTAGAACAACAACAACAGACAAAGAAACAAAAACCTGAAGACCACATAGAAGAAAAAGAAAAAACTTAGCGTTAAATTACTATAAGACCCCGAGGGCATTAACCAAAAATGGAAATTTATGCTCAAATTGCATTCCCGCAGGCCCTCCGGACGTTCTCCCTCTTGAGAGAATTTTGCCAATGGCGATTATTGTACTTATTATTATTCTTTAGGTTGGCTCTTTAAACTGGACTTAATTATATTAAAATGGCATTAGGATTGCTAGTTCGCAACGGAACAGTGTGAAATTACGATGTACGAGCTCAGCTGCGGTTACTGCCTGCTCGGTCGATGGGCAGCTCATTAGAAGTTCGGCATATTAAAAGGTAATTTGATATTCTATTTGTTCATGCCCCGGATGTACATGGCTTCCATTGTAATCAGGTTGGGTAAGCACTTTAAATTAAACGACAGGTCGACGTAAATGACATCATTTATCACTACCTGTCGCACTTTTAAGCTGAAGGACCAAAGTTGACTCTTGTGCTATGCCGAAATATTCGTTATTTGGCCGAGCAGGATATATAACTCATGTCTGCGGGTTGTCTACGAGCTTAAGTGCAAGCCCAATCAGACCGCTGTGAATAAACTAAAAATACGATCAAAGCAAATCGAAAGACAAAGTCTCATCCAATTTTGTACTGGGAAAGAGCACAAAATCGAAACCAAGGGATTTATTGCCATTGGGAAATCAACGTTCAAAGATTAAAATATGCAAATTTTATACGAATATCAAAAATGCAGATATAATAACAATGCTGTTTCCCAAAAGGCTATGGCAAAGATGAGAAATCGAAACCACAACAAAAAGACCTTTAAATGCTTGACTTCAGGGTAAATGTCCAATTCCAATTATAGACTCTTTCTTATCGCAAGGAGCCCATCTATGAGTGCTGCTCGATAGCTTACCGCAGTTGCCCTCCCTACTCTTGCTAACCCTATAATAATATATCCGTAAACAGTGACGAACGTCATTGCCAACAAGTCTAAGCCGATTGATACGAGCCGAAAATAACACTAAGAAAATAGCAGTAAAAAAGCCAGTAATGAAGCTAGTTGTATCGGAGAAAGAAGTAGCGAGGATGCGATTTAGAAAAGAAACTGGAGCAAGCCTAACCTGAAAGAAAGTGATTGCAATTACGATTGAGGCCAGATTCCGATGTTGCACTTTACAGTCGACTGAAAGCGAGTTTGCTTGGTTTCTGCCTCTACCTTCCTTCCTTGTCCCATCCCCCATTTGTTTCGTCCATATTCTCGCTACGTCCTTCATCAGTTCTTATCAGTTTATCCCGTTAAGCTCGTTTGCCACGGAGCGCCGCGTCGGCCGTCAAGTGAAGTTCTCCCTTCAGCGGCACCAGAGTTTATTTTACCAGCGTGGCGGGGATATATTGGGGGATGATGCTTGAGAACCATTCAGGTCTACGAATAATGCTTCTCTGCTTTGTTGTCGCCTTGAAAATGTTATTGATGTCATTTTGACAATGGTTCAATGACAACGTCGGTTGCTTGGCACACTCCAGCGATGTTATGTTGCTTGATTGTATAAATGTATCATCCTGATTATCACTGTACTTTTATTTGTTTCCATCACTTTGTAAGTTGTTCTTGTATTAAAATCAAATTTGATGCGCTTCATTTAGACCAATTTTATAGGGAATGGACTTAGATTGCTCTGAAAAAGAAAAGGGTTGTCAATTTGTAGTTAATCAGTTGTTTAGTAGCTGTTCAGGTTTCCCATAAAGTCATTTTGCTGTCAAACAAAACTCTTATAATATTTAATACTACCCATGTACCCATGATTGGAGTATGTATGTAGGTACGAGAATTGGCTACCAATTATTAGAGTACTTATGTACAAGTATGTCTTGGTACGTACCTCAAAGAAAGCACTACCCACAATAAGAGTATTTATGAAGGTACTCATAAATCCGTGGGTGAAAAGAGTACCAATGACTAGAGTACCTCTGTAACCTCTGTACCCCTGAATAGGTGGGTGAAAAGAGTACCCAAAAGAATACCCATTATATAGGTACCCATAAACAAAAATAAGATAGACTAAGATAAAAAAGGGGGAAAACGAGGAAAAAAGACAAAAAACACGTCAATAGGTTTTTAATTTATAAAATTTTATAAATTTATGTAATATTACGTGTTCAAATCGTTTATTATATGTTGCAATGTAAGCAACATTAACCAATTTTTTTGAAATATTTGTTCCACGGACCTGATCTTTTTTGTGATTTAAAACCGAATCAAAATAGGATTTTAGGAAAAATTTTTAATAAAATTATATCAAAAATACATTTTATTTGATCAAAACAACAGGACATATTTTCAGACAGTACGCTTAAGAGATTTTTCAGGCTTGGAAAAAAATAAATGAACGAACTTTACAGACGTTAAGATGCAGGCATGCACGGACGGACAAACGGATATGGTTAGTTTAACTCTCCTGTATCTCACAACTTCGCTTTTGTAATTTAAACGTCTTGCTTCTGGACGACCAGTGAGAATATCGATGATAATTAAGGAAACTTAATTCGGTGCAGCGAACAGAGTTTAATTAATGTGATATTCCTTAAATCTACATATACTACAATTCAATCAATAAATTTCAGTCAAAAGCCTAATAACTGTGTTTTCCACTTATTTGAATTTTGCATTATTTGTGGGACATCCTCAATACTAAATAGAATGTAATCTAAAACATTCTAAGTTTAAGTTTAAAGTTTCTTCCTTCTTTGTTTAAAGGCCATTCTTTTCTTGTAAAATATATTTTTTCTATTTCAATCGTGGTATCTTAACGCCGCGGCGCGCCGTCTCGATAATCGAAAGCTATTATGCCAACAACAATCTTACGCCCAGATTTCTATTCTCGTTTTGGTTCCTTTTCCGGTCCTGTCATCGTTTTTATGTAAACATTTACATATGCACGACGACACACTTTCTACTTCCAGCGCCTTTGCTGATGTGGTGAAAGTGGGGAGGAGCAGATGCGGCCGGGCCATGTAGGCAACAGCATTAATTTTTCGTCTGTTTGCCCACATTGTTCGTCTACCCAACCCCGCCTCACTGCCTGTCTGTTCGGCGGCTTGTCTCGTTTTTTATTGTTATTTTTGCTATTAAATTGCGTCGGCTTATCGCACGTTTAAAGCACGCTCATCTTAGCTTCGTTTGGATTGTAACTGTTAACTCCATTTATTGTGAATCATTGACGCTTGCGTTGCTAAAGAGGCAGTGCTGCGTACTTGTATGTAGAATCTACTATTAAACATACAAATATAAGAACATACTATTGGGTTGACCGAAAAGAAACTAGTGATCATATGATCAAATGATCATGTATGGTTGACTGTGGTATATTTCACTTCTCTCCAATCTCAGGCTCAGTTACATGACGATCCGATTCGATTAAAGCCGATCACCATCAACTGCACTTGGTCGACCTGAACGTGGCTTGTCTTTGAGTGAAAAATCTCCCAAACGGAATTTGACAAACCAACTTTGAGACTGTGTTTAATTTAAGGCTTTGTCACCAAACACATCACGTAACTTTTTAACACCCTGAGCTGCATTTTTCCTTTAAGGAAATAATAAAGTAAAATATGACGAAAAAGCTCCTTGCTCCAAACAAGCAAATATAAATAAAATTACGCGTGCTTTTTTTCTAAAACAAGCTCAAGGTGCCAGGTGATAACCGACAAATGATAGAATGCAATAACAGAGTCATAAGCTGTTCAATAAAATAGTAAAAATACTGTATGCAAAATCCCCGGTTTCTTTTCGATCAACCCAATATATATATTGTGTGTATGTATTTGTTTGCATTCGACGAACATTTCATCGGTCAAGTCTGGAAATGCAGCCGAAGAGTCACCTGTCAATAGCTTAATGCGGAAGTACAAATGAAAGTGGTTGAACAAAACGGAAAACAAGTTGAATAGCTGCCATCTCTTTAGTTCTTCTCTTCAGCAGTACTAAGTAGACCCGCCCACTCAAATGTCAAGTTTTCAAGTTGAGTTCAGACTCAACTCAACTCCTTTCCAAAGTTTGACAGACCGGCCAAGTTTTTCAAATTGAATCAACACAATTTTCTTTTCTATGGTCGTACCGGCCCCGTCCTCTTTGGCTGCTGCTACTTGCGTACTTGTTCTGCTTTTTGTGAATTCATAAGTGACCGAGGAGACTTTTGTCGTAGCGTCAGGTCTCAGTTCTCGTTTCTTCGCACTCGGCGAGCCACTTAATTACAAAATAATAAAGATTCCCCTGCCAGACATAGGCGCCTTCATTAACACAATTCTGGTTGGCCTACCTAAGTTGGGAGAGGTGAGTAGGGTTGGAGGCGGTGAGTTCCCACAAAGTTAATCTAATTCCAGTATTATGCACAATGACCTGGTTACATTTGTTTTCCGTCTTCTCCCTGACACAATGTTAATTTCAATTTGAAAAGTCGGCAAAGAGGGATGTGGGTGGAGGCTGTCCTCTGGGAATGCCAGCAAGGGTGGCTGTGAGTGTCGGGTTTGGTTCGTGTCCGACTTGCAGATTTGATTATTAATTGAAATTATGCCCTACGCGCATTGAATCTCTGACAGTTTTGGCAGCTGTTCGCCGATTTTGCAAGTCTCCTATTCCCCAAATGTTGCAATGATGTAAATTAACTAAGAGAATCCACAAGCCCATTGTATAATTCTTTGCCAGGCAAGTGACGAAGCTTTGGGTGAATATTAACTTTTAATTGAGTGGAAATAATACAAAAATACATAATATTTTATAAACAATAACTACAAATGATTGTGGTGTATAGTGTTTTATCAATCCATAAAAACCACGTACACGTTTATCACTCGGGTCAAAGCACCCTGTTTTTGTGTGTCCTTTGTTTAGCACCTTTGAGTTACGCTCAGGATTGAACCTTTCTTAAACCAGTAAACTCTATGTTATAAAACTGCATACCTTAAAATCGGTACTGTACTTGGAGTGGTAGGTGAAAACTGTAGACTTCATGAGTTCATAGGGCAATACAATCTACATACGTGTATGCCACATTATTCGGTGCGTGTAGATTAGCCTTAACCACAAATATGCGAGGAAACAAATCACAATGATATACGACAGCCACATCAAAATTGTTTATGGATATGTCGACTGTATGTAGGACTAAAGTCGACACATATAACCAACATCGTTTTTTGGACGTTTTGTGAAACTTCATTAAAATCGGTATATACATAAATATGGAAGATATTCAAGGAATCTATTTTAGTACTAAGGACTAGCCGCAATATTGAACCACGCTGCAGAAAACTATGTATTATGCATTTTTTTATTTTCACAGCAATTTTTTATTCAATTGCAACTTTGCAGACGCGTGCTTTTAAAAGTTCAGTGGAATTTGTCGATTCCCGCGACCGACATATGTACATACATATGGAATGAGATTTCTTTTAAATTGAAATCAACAAGTAGGGTTGTGGGTATATAGTATACATTGTGGGTATATAGTCACAGACGGGCACGTTGACTGCATCTTTCTTGATAGTATTTTATTAATTTATATTAAAGTGATTTTACTTATATAAATATATACATATTTAAACTACAATAATTCATCGTCAGGTGAAAAGATTTCTGCTGTTGTGTTAAGAGTATCCTTAATTTGATTATTTGTATAAAATATATATAATTATATATATTCTGAATCTGCATCAGTAGAAGAATCGAGCTAGTCCTGTCCGTGTGTCCGTTTGTTGCAACGCAACAAAGTATTTTTAACAGTAGCGACTGGTTGGGACTTTGATTTTTTTAAGCTCATAGCTATTCTTTGCGGTCCTTGATAAGAAGTTAAGTCCATTTAGAATTGTTTTTTTGCTTGATCGAAATCATGGATTTAAAAGTTATTGCTTTTTATATCAAGTTGGTTAAAGACGTATGTTATGCAGAAAAGGCAACTTCTTGAATTAATGACCAACCAACTGCACACAGATCTCTTTTCTCTTTGATATGTGTGGCAACGTGTCTGAATATTTCCCTTCAAGTTTTTCTGACTTTCCTGTTTGTTTGTAAAAGGTAAGCTTTAGTGACATTTATGACGACAAGAGGCCATGTTATGCGCAGCCGTCCCTGTTTCCACACTCGTACCAGTAGTCGGGCTAGCACTTGTACCCAGGGGTCCATACCAAGAGCAGTCCAGGCTGCTCGAATGATGTTGACACGTGCTACATCATTCGGCGATTCTTTTACGTTTTTGCTCAACTGTCACTACTCCGAGGCACGTACATAACATAAAAGTAACTGCACTGCGCTTTGTTGAAATAGTTTCAAAGGGAAACGGGTAACAAAGCATCGCAGGGCGAACAGACGCCCAAGGACTCGGGGTGCACTGGCACAGGCAACGTTAGAGGTACAAAAAATATATAGGGATTGAAAAAACCAAATTTGAAACTGGACTTCAAAGTGTTAACATTGCACCGCTATTTCATGTGTGAGCCATGTGTGCATGTCTGTGGACGACAAAGATTGTGTGAGTGCGAAAAAACTAAGCAGACATTAGCCTCAAATAAGAAAATGCAAAAGCTGCATAGGCTAATGACGGGACTGTTGATGCCGACCGACAGGTCGTTCACAAGAGATAAAATATCTCTTTGAGCAGAGTGTTAGCAAAAAGCTGAGAACAGCCTTAGCAACCTTAATTCTTGTCTTGTGTATGTATCGGTAAAACAAGGCAGGAAACAAACAAGAACAAGAAGACCAAGAACGACAGCTACAGTCGAGCATACTCAAATAACTCAAGTTATCAGCACTAATTAAGATAATGTTTTATATATTCAGCAATTTATATGACCATAACTCCCTCATTAGTGAGTTTTTTCATCTGCTACAGGATGTTACATTTGGTGGATTTCGAAAAGTTTGTATTCTAGATATTTATAAACGAGAGCAACGGTCGAACGGCAGGCGACAGTGTTCCGCTATAGTTTAATTTGTTAAATTGATACATTCTTCCAAATTATTCTCGACTGACGGCGTCCGCTCTCGCCTGCGTCCCTTGTTGACTGTCCCTTGTTAACTCTCTTGAATAACTTCTGTTTTTATTGTCCGATAAAATTTCGAGAATTACATACGTAGATATAACAATTAGCTTAGGATATTTTATAGTAAAGAAAACAAATTATTTATTTTAAACGTTGCTTACAAATCGAGCTGATATAGTAATATGAAATGGGTGCAAAATATGTTTTTGGACCCAATATTGTATGCTCATTGGACAAAACCTTGAATGCCCTGATAACAAATGCTCTTTTTCAATGTTGCACGCGACAGTACACTGATAAAGAATAAAAATGTAAAAAAATGGGCGTTGTCTCCATTTAAGGGCACCGAAAAGCAAAAATCACAAAACTATGCTTTACATTTCTTTTGGTAATGTAAATTTTTTAATTTCTCTAAGAGTACAAAACACAAAAAATAATTAAAACTGATCACTAGCGACGAAACAAAACCCACAACGGAGCACACAAAAAATAACAATTAAATAGGTAAAGAAAATAAAAACAAAAACAATTTGGAGGCAACACTACTAAAACTAAAAGCATAGAGAACACGGTATCAAATTGTAGATTATTGTACATTAATTAAAAAAAAAGTGTAACACAAAAATGCTGATTCTAATGGTAAAACAAAAAAAATACATTTCAAAATTCATTACAATTATAAAACTTTGGAGACGTAATTATGTTTCTGTATATGTACACGTGTTAATGAGTTCATTGCTTTTTTTCGAATAAACCCTTCTAGTGTTAGTGATACTCGTATACACTGATAAGCTGATAAGAAATTCGCAGTTATATTCTTTGATATATACTGAGATTTAATATATTTTGATATATACTGAGAAAATAAATCAAAGCAAAAAGTGCATTAGAAACGTGCTAAACAGAACATTCGCACTTCTTCGACTTTATATAAAAATAATATTTTAAAAAGTGTTGAGTAAATGTAAATTTAAATTTTGTTAATTAAATTTAATTGATTCCCTATTAAAACATTTGCACAAAACATACTGTTATAAACTTTGCAATTTTCTGGCTGCGGCTGACCTTTCTGGAAAATTACACATATACAAATTTAGGTCGCAGATGTCTGCTACTGCGGAAAAGCAAAGAATATCAAGGCCTAAAATTGAAATGATTGTTTCTTATAATTTGATAATTTCCAGTAATTAACATAAAGTTCATTTAGCCTTAAGCTTGGATCTCCTACAATTTTTGTTTCAAATTGTATAATATAATATATTATGAGCATATAAGTCAAAAATTTCAAGGTAAAACCTGCGTCGTGCCACAGGTATCTTTACTTTCCTGTTTTCATGATTTTTCTGTCGATTTTCAAACCCTCTTCGCCAACTCCGCGCGATATCCGGTCAAATTTTTGCTGTTACATAATCCATGAACATTTTAATTTCGCACTTGACGGAATTTGGGGGCTGTTCTTTGGTTTTTAGCCATTTTGTTTTATGAGTTGCTTATTTTATCCGACTCGCTTTTTGTCTTGCTGCAAGATTATATTTATAATGTAACAGCAAACCAGAAAACTGACAAAAAATGACAACGTCGGAAAATGATCACGGGCCTTGGAAGTACGGTATTAATACAAGGTGTTCATGATGGGATTTTGGTCGAAGCATCATTACTCTATGTTTTTAACAATAAGTACGACAGATACTTTGTTTAACCTTATTTCTAAAGCTACGAAATAGCACTTTTGTTTAAAACAAGGGTTTATGTTTTGCTTAAAACCATATTAGTTGCTGAGTCAAGAATTCGAGAGCACCTTGTATCACTCCATCATACCCAGAAAAATCTGAACATATGTGAACGAGTTCCCTGCCTCGGTAAAAGCCCAAAAAATGCTCGCCAATTGGCAATTATGTGGGGAAAGCGACGCGCAGGTAATTATAAAAATGTGGAAACATTAAACTTTAACGATTCATTTCGCAGAACTTTACCTTTTCATCTGCAACGCGCAGAACGCTTTAAACGACGAGATGAAAACTCTCGCGACATCCGATTTTTTCTAATTATGTATGTTAGATACATACATATGTATATATGTATGTTTGGAAGCTTAAACAGTTTGAAAACGCAAGTAATATCTGCAATTAAGCGCTGCTGTTGTCTCTTGTATACACACACATGCACGTAGTGGCTTAAGTTAGGCCATTCGTAATTCCCATTGCATGTTTGTTAGAATTTCCAAGATGGCAATTGGTGAGTTTATTACTTGGTGTCTACTCTCACTTATTTTCTGGATCCGGCGAGTTTAACAACGCGTCAATCGCGTGGCCAATTAAGCGATTATCGATTGCCAGCAATTTATTTTGCACTTCCTATCAGCCGCGTTCAGCCTGCCAAGACTCTTTGGTGAAACTCCAATTAGACGCCTCACTGCTAAGCGGATTGGCAGAGCGCTGCGAACTTTCAACGACGCATGTTCATAAATGCCTCAGGTGAAATATTGAAAATTGTAGTTCCCTCCCATTCTTTTCCTACTCGCAGTCGAACTTTAAATTTGCCTCAAACTGAAACTGTGCATGATTTAATAATTTATTCCCGGCCAGGGCCACGGGGTTTCGCACAGCTCAGTGAGTTGTTGAGACAGCACGAATAGGGACCAGTGTAGGGTGGAGAGGAGTTGCAAACGTGAGTAAACAACACTGGAAATCATTGCAAGGATATAACCGCAACAACAACAACAATCATAATAAGAGGTTGATAGAGAGAATGGAGGGTGCAGTGTTAGTGGCAGTGGCATTGGCAACCTTTGTAGCGCTGTAGAAATACGGCGAAAGGATCTTTGTTTTCGTGACTGTGTTTGTTTGCCCAGCTTTGGTTCGTTTCGCTTTGCTCTACTTTGGTTTGCTTTGGCTTGTACCCGACCTGCGGATAGTTGGCAGGGTTACCATTAAAACCCGTTTCATCGTTTTCATAAATTCTTAAAGCTGCTATCACTGCAGAATTGCAAGTAATTCACTGCTAGATATTCTCTGTTTATGCTCACCTTTGGTTGTATGACAGCATTGTATAAACTTGTTATTAACAAATCCACATGAATGCTTTCTTGATGCTCAACACATAACACTTTGCTCTCGATAATAGTTGTTGTTGCATAGTTGTTCGAAATTCGCTTCATTTTATACCCTCGCAGAGGGTATATTAATTTTGGCCAGAAGTTTGCAACGCACCTTAGAAAACATCTCCGACCCCATAAAGTATATATATTCTGATTCAGCATCAACAGAGGAATCGAATTAGCCCTGTCTGTGTGTCCGTCTGTTGCAACGCAAACTAGATTCTCAGTTTTAATGGTATCCTAATGGAACTTGGTACACATACTGTATATATGTCGGAACGAACCAGATCGGACTGACATATCGTTATACAAATTATGCGTCTTGGTAGCTGGCTCGAGGTCAAAATCAAATAAAATAAAAACAATTTGTTTATATTTCATTTTCTTTTCCGATATATTTCGGTTACTCTTCGGTAACCGTCTTCAGGGATTAATTTTGCACGTCTGCTCTTGCGGGCGCGGAGTTCCTAACATTTTCGCCAAAACATTTTAATAAGTTATACAAATTATAAATATAAATTCTTCAAATGTATACCTAGTATTGGAACGATCGAAGGGTATAAAACCTTCGGCATTCCGAATATGGCCTTTCTTTCTGGTTTAACTTAGTATTACTAAGGGACTAGCTAACTCTGACAGTCCATCTGGGAGAAACTAAATTTGACTTAAAGGTTATTGTATATCATACGCAGAACCAGTTTATTTCAAACATTGGGTACCACGCCCAACGCCCGCGCAAATAGATTATTTTTATTTATTATTTATGCTGAATTTGATATTGAGAAATAAAGTTTTGAATTTTTTTTTTAAGAACAGTTGTATCTTTTAATTTTTAATCCGACCTACATACGATATGCATGTGTATATCAGATTCTTTAGCCCTTTTCAATCCTTACACATAGTTTTATTTTTAAGATACTTTTTTTTCATTTCAATGCCCGGAATTGGGATTTAAGGGAATTTTTAACATTTTATAAATCAAATCACAGATTTGTATACCTTTGCAGAGGGAATATTTATTTTGGTCAAAAGTTCGTAACATATCGTAGGAGGCATATCCGACATTATCGAAATTAACTAAATCGGCCATTTTCGATATAATAGATAGAGGGCTGCGAGTGCGAGCCAACCCCCGAATATATGTATGTATGTATGTATGTATATTCGAGCGCTGGAAGCAGATTTTTGAAATTTTTTATTGAGCTCTCTTTGGATAGACTCGCTTCTACTTGTCTGTTATAATTGCAGGTAATTCTTTGCACGTAGTATATTTGTAAGCTTATGGGTGATATATGTCGTAAGTATAAAAACACAAATATTATTGTTGAGGTATATTTATTTTTAACCAAAGCCTGCAAGGGTATGAAATCTTCGGCTTGTCAAAGTCGCGAATAACCATGAGCTGCTTCACAAGAGCATGACTGTTCTTACACCATTCGACCATTGAATATGATAGATATGCTAACATTAAGATAATGCATGTAACAGGCTGGGGACTTGGCATATATTCTTTATAAGGATAATAAGCCTAATCGTCAAGCCACGTCAGTCTCTATAACAAAGATCAACGCGCCAATCTTAGCTATTATAAAAGCTAGAGATAAATTTAGCATGAAAATTCCTGTACATCGCAAATACGCAAATGAAATTTTGGAACACAATTTTCTGATTCGACTTATACACACGTGCACATATAGTGTGATAAAAATTGCAATCGAATAATAAACAAAGAAGTTATTTAAGTTAACATTCTCTATAGTTACGAGCAGAGTTGCCTGTGTACTTCTGTCAATTGTTAAAGTCCACATCGCGACGTCACGAGTCGCTTTAATAACTTAAGTTTAAATATGTTACTGCGTTCATGACTAATAGTAATGTTTTGGTAATAGTTTTTCTAAATTGGTCAAAGGATATTCCTGCGTCGGGCGCACTCGATTTAATTTTAGTAAAACCAAAAAGAGTGTTAAAATGAGCCAATAGTTGCCGCCACATTTCTTTGTCAATTACTGCTGGCAGCCTCCTAATGGGCAGAGAACCCCTGGCAACCAGCCAATTGAACTTGACAGTCGCCAGTTGGTGTCGGGAATACGGCATGCTGAGTTTTTCAAGGAAAAACCCAGCGGGTATGGGAAGCAGTGAAACACTCGAAAGCAAGGTTAGCTACGTCGCACTGAAGAATTTTTACCCTTGCAGCCATTTTCAAATATTTTATATTTAGTAATAGTTTCTAAGTAACTTAAATGTATTTAATTAAGTAAGCTAGTTAAAATTGTTAAATAGCGAGTGTTCCAATAATGTTTCTCAACTCTTTCTTAGTGCTGTAGCACAAACGGAAACATGTTGTCAAGTAAAACAAACTTTCAAATCATCAATTTTTCTCCTTTTTATACGGTTTATTTTTTAATACAGGTGTTTAAAAACATAATTTTTCCGGTCGCTTCTATTTTCATTATGTTTATATGAATTCTAAACATCTAAGATAAATAAAATATCTTCTGAAAGGGTATTGAAACATTAAGAACCGTCCACTGGTTGACTGTTAAACCAAAATGATGTGAGATTGTCCACTGAGTGCGATGGTGTTGGACGGTGGACTGCCCCCTGAGAAAAATCTTCCCGAACTCGTGATATTTTTAACGCCAATAAAATCAGGAAGTCACGTACGGTACGCCTTTGTCCATGTACAGTTAGTGTGGTTCCCTGCGACCCCCTCGTCATACTACGTTATGTATATCCTGCGGCTGCCCGACCCATTCAGGCGTGCGCCCCATCAAGTCCTTTATTATGACAAGCTGCGGCGATTCCTTTATTCGTCCGTATTTTCCCCCTTCGCCCATCCTTAATAAGTCAGTGTTGTGTGTTTCCGTTAATAGTTTTTGTTGTTGTTAATATTTATTGCCCGAATTGCTGGCATAATGGTGGTGGTGGTGGTGGTGGTGTGCGTGTTGTGACTGTGATGCCGGTAGTGTTTCTATGTTTTGAGCTGTGTTTGTGTTTGTGTGATGGACTGTGGTTGTGTGTTGCGAGTCCCCAGTTATAAGGATTTATGCGTAGAAATATACTTGACAATTGTTGCTCATGCGTTAGCTCCTTGTTAGGCAAAGATTGTGGCTATTGGGATTAGAGCTGCTATTCGGGATTTTCGGGGATTACCAAGGAGATAAAGTGGTCACTGGCTGCCAGGAAGTTAAGGTGAACGATGTAAATGATTGGTAATTTCTATTAGAAGGGGCGTACACTTGGACACCATAAACAAGTTTTATAAGTCCAGCGTTTGGAGTTATTATAGCTGTCAATAAATACTTAAAAAATATTATTCAAGCCTGCAAGGGTAAACCAGTAAGAAAAGCAACAGTCGCGCGGCACGCGACAGTGGGATACCCTTCGACCCATGATCTAGTGTAGTTAATTTGTTAAATTCATACACATACACATAGGCACATGCTTGAAAATTATTCCCGACAGATGGCGCTCGCGCTTCGCGCTCGCCCGCCTCCCTTGTTAGCTGACACAAGCACTTGGTTTTATGCTCATACTTTCTTAAATAACTTCTGTGTTTACTGTCCGATTGGATTGTAATTTATAGAATGCGAAGATATTTCACTCAGCTTATTATATGTTGAAGTCAGAAAGTTGTATCTTTTATACAGCGCTTATAAATTGAGTTCAAAAATTAAATTATTGATTTGCGGGGGCGGTGGGCGTGGCACCCAACATTTAAAATAAACTTGATCTGCGCCGAGTATATAGGAACCTTCATTCCAAATTTGGTGTCTCTAGCGTTTATAATAGCTGAGATCTGTGTGTTCATCTGGTCAGACGGACATCCGGACATCCGGACAGACAGACGGACATGGCTCAATCGTCTCGGCTAGTGATCCTGAGCAAGAATATATATACTTTATGGGGTCTGCCACGCCTCCTTCTGCCTGTTACATACATTTGCACAAAGTTAGTATACCCTTTTTTGACCATTTTCAATGGTCGAAGGGTATAAAAATGTTTGGCATGCCAAAGACTAGCTTGCTTTCTGTTTATAAAATTCGACCATGCCCCTTCTGCCTCTGTAAAATCTGCCATTGTTTAAAAGCTACATGACAGGTGCATCGTAAACTCAACAAACATGACAAACACCCAAACCGCCAATGTCTTCTGAAGCTTCATTAAGATCGGTCAATAAAAACAGGAACATGTTTATTAAATTTCCCTTAGTATCTACTTAAACAGGCTTAAATCCCGCGGAATAAACTCGTTTTAATGAAATTATTGATCTGCCTTATACAGTTAGAGAGAGTTATTTATTTGATAGCGACGGACTATTGCTATGATATTAGCTAAGTCTTTTTAGGCCATGGATTTTAAAAAAATTCATGGACTATTGTGTTTGTCGGAACGGAAATGTGCGTAACAGGCAGAAGGAGGCATCTCCGACCCCATAAACTATATATATTCTGAATCAGTATCAGTAGCCGAGTCGATTGAGCCATGTCTGTCTGTCCGTCTGTCCGTCTGACCGTCTGTCCGTCTGTCCGTCTGTCTGTCTGTATGAACACCTGGATCTCAAAAACTATAAGAGCTAGAGTCATCAAATTTTGCGACAACATACATATATATTGCAGTGTCTCAAAGTTTTTGTAAAATTTGGACACGCCCCTTCCCGCCTCTGTAAATCAGTAATAACTATTTAACAACTACAATATTAGCTCAACAACCAAAGTTGTATATCTTACATGACAAATACCTTGCCACGGGCGTTATGTGAAAATTTCATTTGAATCGGACTATAAATAAGTGAGATATGATACGAATTAAACTCACTTTGAACATATATACTTAAGCAGACCTAATTTACACAAGCATACCGAGGTTCGAATCTAGCGTCAGACACACAGCATTTTAAACTTTTTATTTGCATTGTATGGTAACAGAATTGGTTCACAATGCAGCTTTGCCGATGGGCTAAGGAGTGAGGCAATGGCCGAGTGGTTAGAGTGGCGGACGGCAAATTAAATTGACTGTGATTATTTATTATTTTATTTTGTTTATTTATTTTATTCTAATAAACTAAAAGAAAAGTTGCAGTCAAGCGGGCTGTAATATAGCAGCTACAAACAAATTAAATTATTTAATTAAATTTCAATAAAAAATTGTTCCTCATTTTGTTTTATATAAAATAAAATTATAATAGTTACAAATAATATTAATTATTTATAAATAAAGTTTACTGTTTTTATTATATTTAGCACGCATCAAAAAGATGCGAGCCAAAAGTAAACAATGCGTTCTTCAATGCCGTCACTCTTTCCGTATTTTGCCTGTTATGACTTTGCAAGTTCAATATGATTCTTATTGGATATTGTTATTTTGTCTTGCTCTCAATATTTTGCAATTAGAATGTTAGAACATAACAGCGACGCAGCCTCATTGATATGAGCCCGATCTGGCAGCCCGGCACCATCATAAGCAGACGATAGTTCCACCGTTTCACTACAAGCCCTTTAAAAGTTGTGAATGTGCGAGTGGGACACCCATACATACATGTCTGCATATCCACATGTATGTATTGGCATCCCACTTCAACACACATTATTGCACGCATGTATGTACAATACAATTAGAATTGGAGTTGCTGTTGTGTACCAACGAAAGAAAACTAAGTTCTAATTACATATATTGCGTACCAAAAAACTTAAAAAACCCGGCTACCGCCGCCGCCCCTTTTCAATGTTTTGAGCTTTTAAAATATTGTAATGAAAAATAATGAAAAACAAACAATTTCACATGCCGATCGTGGTAGCAATCGAACCCCGAAAAACGGCCAACATTGTTGGCACAACAAGAAGCACATGAAATAAATTTTGGTACACGCTAGAAATGCATACTTATACCTATTGCCCTCTCGCTCAGTCTAATGGTTGCGACACTTCGCTTCTGCTTTGTCTATGCGTTCTTCTTCTTCTGTTCGTTAATTCAAATTGTGCGTGTCGTCGTAAACTGTATAAAATTGATCTCCGCCAAATTTTTAATATTAATCCAAATAAAGCGGAATTTTCATTGCGAGTTTTTATAAATATCCGAATATAAATAAGTTATCTATGTCTGCAGATTGCAGAAATTAATTAATTTGGGGAACATTTAAGTTGCGCAGAACATCTCAAGTCGACTCGTAGGTCACCAAAATTTAACTTTTTAAGAACAACTAAATCCATAACATTTGCAGTAGCTACCCCTTGGTGTTCCCTAGGTACTGATTATTTTTGATAATCGGTGGGAAATTCGAGCGGCGATTCTATTCTGTTATTAACAAACTTTTTTTACGGTATGCTAAGATAATCCATGGCCTTATACAGTCAGCACCTGACTGTAGCGTTTGTATTTTTTATAAAGAATTAAATACCTTGGACTTCGCCTCAGTACTTCATCAACAAAATTAGCCATATCAAGGTTTTTACACCCTTCGACCTTTGAACATGTAACGGGCAGAGGGACGCGTAGAATAATTCACAAAATATATATGTATTCTTGTCAAGTCAAAGCCCCATTGTCACTTTATTTAGAGATAGTTTCAATAGTGCAGAAGGCCAGCGATTTTATACCCTTCCACCATTAAAAATAGTCAAAAAAGGGTATACTAACTATGTGCAAATGCATGTAACAGGCAGAAGGAGGCGTGGCAGACCCCATAAAGTATATATATTCTTGCTCAGGATCACAAGCCGAGTCGATTGAGCCACGCCTGTCTGTCTGAATGTCCGGATGTCCTGATGTCCGGATGACCAGATGAACACACAGATCTCAGCTATTATAGAAGGTAGAGACACCAAATTTGTCATGATGATTTTTGAGTACCAGGCGCAGATCAAGTTTATTTCAAATATTGGGTGCCACGCCCACCGCCCCCGCAAATCAATGATTTAATTTTTAAACTCAATTATTATTTAAGCGCTGTATAAAAGATACAACTTTCTGACTTTAACATATACTAAGCTGAATAAAATATATACGCATTCTCCAAATTATAAACCGATCGGACAAAAAACACAGAAGTTATTTAAGAAAGTATGAGCATAAAACCAAGTGCTTGTGTCAGCTAACAAGGGCGGCGGCCGAGCGCCATCTGTCGGGAACAATTTTAAAGCATGTTCATATGTGTATGAATTTAACAAATTAACTACACCAGAACTTGGCTCGAAGGGTATCCCACTGTCGCGTGCTGCGCGACTGCTGCTTTTCTTACTGTTTCTACATATTTCATTTTTTTTCTATAATTAAATTCATCCGTACGTTATTTTCATGTCATACAATAGTACATACAAACGCATGCATAGTATTTACATACATTATACATCTATCTTATGAACGACTTAAGAATTTGCCTTATAGAGTGCTTGGAGAGAAAAGCAATTTTGTTAGGCGATTCTTCGACTGCTCCGCCTGAATTGAGTAAGCAATGTTGATACAAAGCCGTATATAAAGTTTTCGTTTTAAAGCTCTTTCAAGTGCAGAAAAAGAGAGAAAGAATTTTCGGGAAAATTTGGGTAATGGAAAGCATGAAGCTGCAGAGCAAAACATTTTTTGCGTAAAAGAACAAATTGAAAGATAGCATAATCTTGAGAAGGAGTAGGGGCACACTGCACTGTCTGCCCCCTCACTGTTCTCGTTCTTTATCGCCGTTTGTCCTACCAAGTGCAATTCTGGCTGCGGATTCTGATGATTTTATTGGGCCGCCAGCAAACATTTTTGAGTGTAGCCAGCGGCGTTCAGGACTGCGGAATGCGCCAAAGTATTCGGTAACTTTTTTCCTTCTCCTTCGTCCTCTCTCAGAAAAGGAACTTTTTGTAGTCGTTTTTTCAGACATAAAGGATTTAGCGATTGTGCCGAAAGGCGTGCAAATTGTTATGAACTTTTGTGTTTTGGACTCGCTACCCACAGAGTAGAAGGGTATTATAACTTTGTGGGAAAAACGTGTAAAAGCCAGGAGACATCCCCAACTCTAAAAAGTGTATATTCTTAATCAGCGTTTACAATCGAGCCTATGTGAATGGTTTATTGGTGCGTCTGTTCTTCCTTCGTCCATTTTGGCATCGCTTCCTAAATTCTGCAAGTGTTGTTGCGATCGAGACAACATCGAGAACAAAAGGAAAACAGTCCAGTTCATTCGAATGAAGCTTTCTAAGTTTTTCGAATTCGATATGCACTTTCCACATGCTTCAAAATTTGGAATGCAACGAAAAGTGAAATCAACAATGGAAGCTAAAGAGCAATTTAGTGACAAGGGAAAAGAAAGAACGTGCAGCGAAGCATTGCCTTCTTTACAACGGAAACTGCAGATGTAGTTATGCTTGCCTGGGTTCTTCTTTCTTGTTCAATTCTTGCCACCTGGCTGGCATTTTCACTTGCAGTAATATTAGCAGACAGACAGCCCGCCGGCTACTTAGTTTTAAAGTTGAACTAAAAAAAATAGAACAGGGTAACAGCAATATCAACACTCACCAACTCCCATGCAAACATACGTTTATACATACATATGGCACATACTTGGCCATATAAGTCTATCAATATTTCGTAACAGTTTTTCCTTGGGCCTTATGTATCGTTGCTTATAGACCATGGCACAGTAGCTACGGGCACTTACTTAGCGGTGAGTGCCAGTACCTGGGCCCCAATGAATCTGTGAGTAGGTTTATGTATTTCCTTGTGTTTGTGTATGTATGTGAGTGTGTTTGTGAGTCGAAGTGTACAAATGTTGGGTAAGTGCTTGTTTAGCTGGCTTAACCACCACTTGCGTTGCTTATACATACATACATACAGACATACATATATTTGCAGAGTTCGCTATACAACACATGCGTGCGTCATAAACGGCCAATAACCATACTTGCTTGCAGTCTTAATATGCCGTAAAAATAACTCTCAGAATAAAGCGAAATTAACTATTTCAAGATATATCTTTAAAAATATTTTCTTGAATAAAACTTGCAAGATACAATCCAAGTTTGTAGTTGGAAACGATAACGGGCCCTCTCGACAGTAAGATACCATTCGCCCTGTTTTGCAAAAATGTTACAATTACACTTACAATTACAAATTACCTTTTCATTAATAATAATAATACTCATACATGTGGGGCTTTTATTTAAGTGTTAAGTTTATGTTTATGTTTATAAAACAAACGAATGATTGACCCTCGTTTCTCTTCTTCGTCGAGAACACGCTCTCCCATTCGTACACATGTTCGGCTGAGCAATATAATTGAGGGGCGTATTGTATACAGGAATATTTGATGTTTCTAGGTTTTATAATAGCTAACAATATCGTGTTCTTACTGGTCAGACAGACGGACATGGGTTAATCGACTCGTCTAGGTATCCTGAAGAATATGTATACTTTTTAGGGTCTGCCAAGCCTTTCTCCTTTTTACAATCATTTGCACAAAGTTATCCTAATCCTAGTCGAAAACGGGAAAAACAAAGGAAAACTATGTTATCAGACACATAAGCAAGTCGAGCGTTTTCGACTGTAAGATACCTTTCGCCCAATGAAAATATATTATATAAATCAATAGCAAATTGTGCGCAAATTGCAATTTCGACACCGACGATTGGCAACAACTATAGAAAATCTAAATATCTTCTATGCTTATTATCTTTAGTGTGTAATTTGAGGGATACATAGAAATCTAACTTAAAGTAAAGTAATGCTCGGTTAATAATATATATAATATATTATCTCGGTTAAAGATCCCGATCATGAATATATCGAATTTGGTGTCAGGTATTCTATTTTTGTGTATCACAAGTATGCGCATATGACAGGAAAAGAAGCCTTATAAATGCCATTTATCTCGAAAGTCAGTGTGTATTTAAGAATTTATGTGTTTTGAATACCACACGTATCAAGTTGCCATTCTACGCTATTGATTGTTATGTACTTAAAATATATTTCTGCCAGTCACCACGGTGAAACTATAGCCACAACCTGCCGAGGTTGCCCGTCGCTCAGAAAAGAACAAAATTTAACCGCAAAATGTATGTCACAAAACACCAACTGGACAACTAACAGTAACAACAAATGCAACATAAAAACAAAATGGATCACATGTAACATATTCGCAAGCGACAAAAGCAATCCGGATAATTTTGTTGTCCTGATTATTTGTGTTTAAAATACTCACAATCAAGCACCGAGTTTATTGGCACGCTATAGGAGTGGAGTATACATTGCCCATACAAATAAATTATGCAGCCTTTACAAAACGGAACACACGTTTACTGTGTAACGCAGGCTGACGTAACAAATACATACATTACCAACCTCCTCTAGTTAGTAATATATGTAACAACTCTGTTTATCTGTCCTTCTGTTTTGATGTGCCATGCAGAACAAAATTAAGACCACATGGAAGTAGCTTTAAAGCTGCAACGGAGGAATCTACCCAAATGCAGCTCATTTAAACACATGTCACAATACTTTCGCACAGCTGTCACTTTGCCAATTTTCTAGATGAGTTTCCTGTGATTCCTTGTGCCCGTCTTGTAAGGCAGCTAGCAATGAAAGCGAAAAAGTAAACAAATATTGCCAGCGCCTGACGGCAAAATACCCTTCTGAAAAATTTTAAAAGTACATTACCACACTTATAATTACCAACAGCAAATTCTGTTCACATTTTTCAGATAATATCCGCTTGGAGTGCAATTTAAATGCTATCCTACATTTATATTCATATGTTACATACCGAATTTATATACCCTTTTTTGAGAATTTTAAATGTCAATATATAATGCTATAAGGATTTATAAATTTTTTTTGGTAACTAATATTTAAACTCATATCGCTGAATATATATTAAATTAAAAAACAGTTAAATTGTGATTTAGGCTTAACAGAAGGGAAATACGTCCGTCCGCCTGTCTGTTATAACGCACGCTAATCTCTCAGAAGTGCAGACAGTAAATTAATTTTGCCCTATAAAATCACGATCAAAAGCGGATTTAAACAAGCAGTGCCTGTCTATCAGTTTGGAAGCGTTATTCAGTTGCTAATATTAAATTTAACACATATGTTTATTAGTAATAAAGCTGTAAATAAGTCGGACCAATCGGCCGATATAAGAATTTTAGTATGAAGACAGTATTCTTTTTCGATAAAAGATATAAGATGAAGATAGTGAAGACAGATTATCTTTACCAATCCAAGTTATACCGAAATCTACGCATCATTTTTATTATTTCTTTAAAATCAGGCAACTTTATCGAATAGCTTTCATAGGAAAAAGCGATTGACTGTGATATACCCGATACAATACTTAATAAGTAAAATATAAACTTGTTGGTACTTATGGTATGGTATTACAGAAGCTTCAGTCGAGCTCCACTACTTTTGCCAATTTCGATAAACCACTAATTCGCAAGAGCCAATTTTGTACAAGAATATATATACTTTGCGCCGTCTTCGGTCTGTTACATACATTTGAACAAAGTTAGTATACCTACTTCAGAGTATTTTAAATGGTCGAAGGGTATAAAAAGAAATCCGAGATGGGCTGCCTCGTCTTTTGCGTGGGCTTCGTCATCACCATAATGCCAACCCTCTTACAAACAGACATACAACCAGTGGTTGTCAACCACACTCACCCGCACACCCTTCCAAGCTTTCATAGAGAATATGAGGAGCAGGGGCAAGAGAGTCCAACTGACTTTTCGCGTTTGACGTCGCGCGTTACAATAACTTGCATCAATAAGACGAATATTAAAAAATTGCGCAGCTGCGGTTTTGTCATGGTTTATCATTTGTTATTAAGAGAGTATAAGTATCAATTTGCAATGTATTAAAAACACTTCTCCGAAAAATTAAATTTAAATATACATAAATATGTTTGAACAGTACTAACAGTTAAATAGCTATTTCCGTGTGTTGGTATGTTGCACTGCAAACTAGAACCTCGGCTCCTACAATATAATATCTAAATAAAAGCAAGTAACGCAAGCTAAATACATTCAAGCTACGCACTAGGTAAAAAATTATATAATTCCTTACAACAACTTCTGCTCAAATTCTTCTGCCGTCAATTGCTTTCTCATAAAATATTTACATATGTATGTATGCAAGATTTAAGATATATATTAAATAATATACGTTCTATTTCAATAGTTTTAGATAAAGATAATTAGATTTTAGTATAGTGTTGGATTGAGATAATTTGTGCCGTTGTATTCGGCTTCAGCTTTCGACTTATTTTGACAACTTTTGCACTTCTTCGCATTGACTACGACTATCGATTATTGTGTTAGTTTAAAGTGTAAAGTTATTAAAAAGTGAAGACGGTGTCCTTGCCACAATTTTAATAGACCTTGATATTCGTTTAACATTCATGCCCAATTTGATGTGTCCCTCTTATATGTGTTTACACAAACATCCAGCCAGGCAGACATGACTCAACCAACTCGGCTAGTGATCAAGAATATTTTAACTTGTTGATGTCTGCTATGCCTCTTACTGCCTATTACTTACAATTGCATAAACTTAACATACCTTTTTTTGCCCATTTTAATTGGTCAAAGATACATCATTTGTCACACTATCACTGAAGCGCTGTATAATGCGAAGCTACCCAATTGAATGCAGAAACACTTACATACTACGAGCCCCAATTACTATTAATTCGAACAGCATGTGTTTTTTGCAGTGTGCAATGTTCAACACACGATATTTTCAATACTACTACGGATTTTATTTAATCTGCGCATAGGCCTGTGGGCAACACTGTATTAATAACTTGCTTAGATTCTTTAAAATATCCTGCATATG
This sequence comes from Zaprionus camerounensis, assembly GCA_018904165.1. NCBI lineage: Eukaryota > Metazoa > Arthropoda > Insecta > Diptera > Drosophilidae > Zaprionus > Zaprionus camerounensis. The sequence goes on from JAEIFS010000354.1 coordinate 595,285, forward strand.
CATTTATTTAAATGGTTCTTCTCTACATTAATTCCGAAAAAGCAACCGACATTAAGAAAAGTCAAATCAATTTATTCTCGCTCGCGTTCGGCAGTTCCCGTTGTTAGCTGGCACAATCACTTGGTGTTATGCTCATATGTAACATACTTTCTTACATAACTTCTGTGTCTATTGTTCGATCAGATTGAAATTTAAAGGAAATATAGATATTATAGTTAGATAACTAAAGATGTTCCTTCTATATGTCGCGTGCAGACTGTTTCGGAGTATAAATGTTGTTGGGGCAATTACCTGACGGATGACAATATTATATATTATCCGGCTCGAATAACCGCTTTGACGATATCTTGACGGTGGAACACAGCGTTAGCTCCTACCGTCATAGTTTTTAAAAACACTTTTATTGCAATATTAATTTTTTTAATATAAGATTAACACAAATTAGCGCGTCTGCTGCGTCGTTACGTTTTAAAAAAAGCCTATGATTAGAGATGGACAAACAATAAAATCGAATTTATATCGATAACTTATTCAAATAGCTTTAACGATGATTTTAAACCAGTATTTTTGATGCGTTCCGCAACAATAAATTTACTACACTTTCTAAGTTTGGTTGTAATATATCGACAAATAACAAAAATCGGCCGATAATTTGCATGGTATATCGATCCGATCCAGTTCGTTCCGACTTATTTACAACTTGCAGCAATAAGAATCATGTATGCAAAGTTTCATTAAAATAGCTTTAAGTCCCAGTGACTAGTCCCGGAAAATCAATAAGATTATTTGTGATAATTTTTGTCCCATGGTTTTGATTGATGATGCTCTGCACAATCTTCAAAAGAGAAAAGTATTTTGCGACTCTTGATTTGTTCAACGGTTATTTCTCGCAGAGTTTCGAAAGTATACATACATCGTACGTGACACCAAAGGCCAGTGTGATTTCTGTTTCGTACTTTTCGGAATTTCGAATTCTCCAGCCGTATTCATGAGGTATATTTTTGCAGTTTGGAGACCATTGATAGCTAACGGTACTTTGTTTTTGTATATGGACAACATTATTATTCCTTTAGACGACGAAGAGGAAGGAAAATTCAAAAAGTCTTAAATGTCGCAGAGAAGTCGGGATTGAAGATCAAATGGGACAAGTGTCAAATATTGCGACGCAAAGTAATATTTATTGAATACCAAATTGAGCATTCAACAATTAAACCTTCTGAAGACAAGACGGCTGCTGTGGTTAATTTTCCAATACCGCGTGATAAAAAGGCAGTCCAACTTTATTTGCGCTTAACGTTCTAGTTTTGTAAATTTGCCCAAGATTTTATCTCAATTGCCAGACTATTCAGTAGCTCGCTTAAAAAAACAGTGTGCTCAAGGTGGAAAAAGAGGAGTAAGCATCTTTTTATCAATTAATGATTTTATTTACTAATCAAAAAGTCGAGATCGAAGTGCATTGTGATGCTAGCATGTTCTGATACGGTGCAGATCTTCTACAAAAGAACTCGACCACCGCCGAGGAAAAATCCCCTTCTTACCAGCTAGAAGTTCTTGCTATAGTTCAAGCTTTAAAGAAGTGCCGAATTTACTTGCTATGTTATGTATAAAAATAAAGATAGCGACAGCCTGTACTAGACCATAAAGTGTCTCGCTGGGCAATAGTTTTGCATAACTTCGATTATCAGATCGATCATAGATTAGGTACAAAGATGAAGCGCGTGGATGCTCTAAGCTGAGTGCACTGTTTACTGTTACAGGACTCGCATAAGCCTCGTATATTGCAAGTACAGCGTCAGGCCGAATGGATAAAAGTCATTTGTAGAGTTCTGGAGACAGATGCATATGACGACTATTACGTAAAATACGACTTTTTTCATAAAGATCCGATTCGCGAGTTAATAGTCATACCGTATGAAATGGAGAAAGAAAATATTGTTACTGCTCACCGTGTAGGACATTTTGAAGCTAAGAGGACCACAGATTAAGTTAAACGTGACTATTATATTTCAGATTTAGAAAGGAAAGTTAATACAGCTATTAAATCGTTCATTGAGTGCATAACAGGCGATTCGAAGTTTGATAAAAATGCAGCAATATAACAACTAGTTGTTGCTGATGGTCTCACAAAATTTGTTTGGTTTTACCCAACAAAGAAGGCAGGAGCAGATGAAGTTGTTGACAGATTAGCAAATCAGGTCTTTGTTAATCCTTTACGAGATATAACTGATCGTTAATAGCTACAGGAATGCCACGTGGTAACGGCAAGTTGAGCGAATCAATAGAATAGTTATCATAGTTGTTAACTAAGTTGTGCATATCAGACTTGAAGCTTGGCACAAGCATGTTGGCAAAGTTCCGAATTTTATAAATTCAAGCCCATCGACAAGTTATCTCCATTGAAAATACTTACAGGCTTATAAGAAATATATATATTAAATGATTCGAGAGGTTGATAGGTGAAGATTATTCGGTTGAATTGCAAAAACAAAAGGATGAGTTGAGAAAAGTTAGGGAAAATATTTTATCGATTCAAGAAAAACCCCGTAATTCGTTCAATAAATCAAGAAAGCCAGAGAAAAACTATCATGTTAACGTTATGGTCGCCATTAAGCGTATTCAACAATTTGGCTCAGGACTAAAGGTGAAAGGGAAGTTCCTTGGACCCTATGTTGTAAAGCGTTAATTAAACATGGATGGTACATTGTAGAAAAAATAGTTGACTTTAAAAGACCAAATAATATTAACTCAGTTGCACAATTTGTGAATACTTGGCAGCCATCATTCGGCCCAAATGATGAGCAGGATGGCTGAATTAGAGGTGGGGAAACATTGATGTGATCGATGTTTTTCCACCTCGAATTCTGAATACCAAAATTCGTGGTAAAACGTAAAACGTGGAAATTGTAAGTATCCAAATTAACTTAGGGTAAAACAAATTCAAATGGAAAATGCGACCCTTTGCAATACTGGAAGGAAAGATCAAGTGCAAATATACAATTTTCGATTATGTTTATGATTATTTTAGATGAGTACTGAAGACAGAGTGCTGAAAACTCTCGTATGCAAAACTTTATGTGTGCCGGCTTCGTCTTGTGAGTCTGAGTGGGTATTCAGCAAGGCGGCAAGCTGATCTCCAACAGGCGAAAGAGACTTTATTAAAAAGTAGTAGACTAATTACTGTTCCTAAAACAAAAAAAAATTATCTCAATATTGTTTAGGTATTGTTTTGTCTATTAAAAATTAAAAAGTTTTTTTTCCCCCAAAACATCGATATTTCATCGATCTTTTACTCCAAAGACATAGAAAAGATCGATGTCCGCAGACATCGATGTTGTCCCACCTCTAGGTCGAATGTAGGGTTGGCAGTAGAGATGGGCGCGGGACTGTTTTTTGAGGCCCGGCCCGGCCCGAACCAGACTAGAATTTTTGAGGCCGATATCGATTAAAACATCATTATATTTTTTGCTTCCGGGCCTTCCTGGCTTTTACACCTATGCCCGGGCCCGGCGGCAAAAGGACCGATAGCAGGAACGGGAGGCCCGGGGCCCGGCCCGGCCCGCGCTCATCTCTAGTTGGCAACCATGATAGTAAGCTAATTAGTTAATCGATAGGATGGAAGTCAAATATGCCAATCGATAGCATATCGTAAAATAAGCTTGCCGCTAGAAAGAAGCGTGAAGGCATGGAAATTAAAAAACTTTGTGAACCTTATTATCATATATACTCTTTCTTTTAATATGACTAATTATAACGTACACAAGAAGTGAACTGTGTTTTAATTATTGAACTGTGGCGGTGCTGTTTCGACCCTACACAACTATTAAAAGTCGCATTATAACTGTAAGCTCAACCGTCACAATTATGTTATAAATGGCAAGCCAACGATTTGTGACAATTTAAATATGATTGGTAAATTAATAAGGAAGATACGATAATAAAAATTTCAATTCCTTCAACATCTACTTAAACATGTTTGACTTCGGCGTCGGCCAAACTTTTAAATATGCAATTATTTGTATAGTATGTCCAGTTGAATGGTCACAACGCGAGAAATTTGTGGAGTATTACTCAGTGCTTAACGTAGCGGAGTTACAAACTAATAGTCGTAGGTTCAATTTCTAAGTTGATTTGAGCTGGGACTATCATATTTGCTTTTTTATTCATGAAGATCAAGTTTATTTTAGAATTTACAAGTTGTGTGCCTTGCTTAGAAGCTAAAAGTCTGAGTTGAATAGCAAATCAAAGACAAAGAAACAAACATTTCAATTCCCTTATGTTCCTACTCAGAATATATTTATTTTAATGCAAGTAACATATATCACGGTCTTGGAGTTTACCGGTGTTTTTTTTTTGTAGTGTCTTAAAGAGTTGTTAATAGCGATGTAGACTGGAATTGCATTTTAATCTGAAATTTGCTGTGTGCAAAAGCATTCCAAATCCAATAAAAGCCAGAAAGTACAGAGAATAGTTTGGCGCAAGCCAAATTATATGACACATGGATAATGATAACAAAATACATATCTGTACGCACTTATTTGAAAGCAGTATGTATAATAGTTTTTGTACAATAGTTGGCAACTTATAATTTTATGAGGAGCTAAAGCAGGAAACAGGAAGGATGCACTGGGGCTGCCACAGCGAGCCGTGGGAGTCTTGAAGTCGTCTCGCCGCGTGTGTGCGGCTTTCAAAGAAGTAAATTTCGTTATCGTTCATTATTATTATTATGCGCGATGTGTGAAATGTCTATGCATTGGCTTCTTCGCTGTCTTGCGCGCCGAAAGCCGACTCATGTTTGTGTTGTGATGTGGGAAATAAATTTATATTCATAACACACGATGTAAAGACGAGCTGAAAAGGAGGCGGAGTTGTCCCAGACATGCATACAAAGTGTTTTATACGTACCACAAAATGCTGAAGATATTATTCTCTTGCTCGCGCTCGCCTTTCATAAACAGTCAGAGGACTAGGATGTTTTTTGATGATTGAGCCGGAGCTTATTAAAGCATAGTACTTTACGGGAGGTGGTGAAGAATATATCCCAATGGCATCAGATAGTAAGTGCATTGAGTGACATGCCCACACATTGATTACAAATTTACTTGATAAATTCGAAACTAGTAAGCCTTTTGACTTTTTAGGCCATGGATTTTAAAAAAATTCATGGACTATTGTGTTTGTCGGAACGGAAATGTGCGTAACAGGCAGAAGGAGGCATCTCCGACCCCATAAACTATATATATTCTGAATCAGTATCAGTAGCCGAGTCGATTGAGCCATGTCTGTCTGTCCGTCTGTCCGTCTGTCTGTCTGTATGAACACCTGGATCTCAGAAACTATAAGAGCTAGAGTCATCAAATTTTGCGACAACATACGTATATATTGCAGTGTCTCAAAGTTTTTGTAAAATTTTGACACGCCCCTTTCCGCCTCTGTAATTCAGTAATAACTATTTTACAACTACAATATTAGCTCAACAACCAAAGTTGTATATCTTACATGACCTTGCCACGGGCGTTATGTGAAAATTTCATTTGAATCGGACTATAAATAAGTGAGATATGATACGAATTAAACTCACTTTGAACATATATACTTAAGCAGACCTAATTTACACAAGCATACCGAGGTTCGAATCTAGCGTCAGACACACAGCATTTTAAACTTTTTATTTGCATTGTATGGTAACAGAATTGGTTCACAATGCAGATTTGCCGATAGGCCCAGTAGTGAGGCAATGGCCGAGTGGTTAGAGCGGCGGAAGGCAAATTAAAAAACTGTGGGTTAGTGAGTGATGTGTTCAACTCCCGGTGAGGCGGTTGGGAATTTTCATTTGTTAATTATTCATTTTTTATTTTGTTTTATTTATTTATTTTATTCTAATAAACTAAAAGAAAAGTTATAGTCAAGCGGGCTGTAAAATAGCAGCTACAAACAAATTAAATTATTTAATTAAATTTCAATAAAAAATTGTTTTTCCTCATTTTGTTTTCATACTATATTATGCAATAAAATTATAATAGTTACAAATAATATTAATTATTTATAAATAAAGTTTACTATTTTTATTATATTTAGCACGCATCAAAAAGATGCGAGCCAAAAGTAAACAATGCGTTCTTCAATGCAGTTGTGAATGTGCGAGTGGGACGCCCATACATACATGTCTGCATATCCACATGTATGTATTGGCATCCCACTTCAACACACATTATTGCACGCATGTATGTACATACTTATGTACAATACAATTAGATTTGGAGTTGCTGTTGTGTACCAACGAAAGAACACTAAGTTCTAATTATGTACATATATTGCGTACCAAAAACTTAAAAAAACAGGCTACCGCCGCCGCCCCTTTTCAATGTTATTGAGCTTTTAAAATATTTTAATGAAAAATAAATAATGAAAAACAAAAACTTTCACATATGCCGATGATGATCGGCGGTAGCAATCGAACTCAACATTGTTGGCCTTACAGTCCGAGACATAATCCACTCAGCCACCGAATAACTCTGGCTAGTGCCAAAAAATCAACAAGAAGCACATGAAATAAATTTTGGTATGCGCTAGAAATGCATACTTATACCTATTGCCCTCTCGCTCAGTCTAATGGTTGCGACACTTCGCTTCTGCTTTGTCTATGCGTTCTTCTTCTTCTGTTCGTTAATTCAAATTGCGCGTGGCGTCGTAAACTGTATAAAATTGATCTCCGCCTAATTTGTAATATTAATCCAAATAAAGCGAAATTTTCATTGCGAATTTTAATAAATATCCGAATATAATTAAGTTATCTATGTCTGCAGATTGCAGAAATTAATTAATTTGGGGAACATTTAAGTTGCGCAGAACATCTCAAGTCGACTCGTAGGTCACCAAAATTTAACTTTTTAAGAACAACTAAATCCATTACATGTGCTGTAACTTCCCCTTGGTGTTCCCTAGGTACTGATTATTTTTGATAATCGGTGGAAAATTCGAGCTGCGATTCTATTCTGTTATTTACAAACTTTTTTACGGTATACTATGATAATCCATGGCCTTATACAGTCAGCACCTGACTGTAGCGTTTGTATTTTTTCGATTAGATTCGACTTTCAAATTACCTTAACATCGGATTTTAATGTGTGACAAAGTTGCATGTCAGATCATTAAATTGTATATTATACATACATAGGTATGCCTTGCAATTTGTTAACTACTCTGATCGTTCCTAAAGTTCCTGGGATATAGGATATATTTAGTTAGTCGACTTTAATGAAATGGAAAAGTATAAGTTCATAACTGTCTAAATTTTCTTGACATTGAACAGTTATTTCCAAAACCAAACCAAAACGATCTTCCTATATATTATGCATATTTTATATAAATAACTAGTTGGAAAGCTACAGTCGAGTACGTCCGACTGTAATATACTCGCTACCCTACTTGCTAAATTTAATTTCATAAACATAGTGTGTACACGCTTTCAAATTATTATTATTATTATCCCTTGTTAATTGACACAAAAACTTGATGTTATGCTCATACTTTCTTAAATAACTTTTGTGTTTATTTTTCGATCGGATTGAAATTTGGGGGAAAAATAGATATTATAGTCAGCTTACTATATGTTGAGATCAGAAAGTTTTATCTACTTAATTTACAAATTTAAAAATTGTGTTATTGATTTGCGGTGACAACATTTGAAATAAACTTGATCTGCACATAGTATTAACCTTTTATAGTATAATCTTTATGACATATTCGGTATCTACCTTTTTATATAGCTGAGATCTGTGTGTACAAATGGGTTCTAATCGATTTAGTAGGCGGAAGGGGGCGTGGCTTGCTCTGCGTACAATAATAACACATATTGACACCACATTTCGTAGCTCTAATAGTCTCTAAGATCTAGGTTTTCATACGGACAAAGGGACATGGTTCTATAGTCTCGGCTGTTGCTACTGATTCAGAATATATATGTTAATTTTTGGGGTCTGCCACGCCTCCTTTTGACTGTTACATAAATTTTTGGTTGACACAAAGTTATTATACCCTTCTAACCTATGGTAGTGGGCACCTAAGCACAACAAATTCACTCGTATTAAGAAGTCCTTGCCTGCTTCCATTCTGAACCCGGTAATTGACAAGCAGATCACTCCGGTGACACAGCTCCCATAGTAACAGCTAAACATCATCATAGAATATGTGCAGAAGGTTTAGCATACTATTTCTGAAAAGTCTTCTGTGGCTAAAAGTCTGTTAGGAGGTCCGCTAAGAAAACAAATTATCGTTGCCCGGCTTATCTGGCATCTCACGATGTTTTAAACTGGCGTTATGCAGAGACCTCTTCAAAAACCTTTTCTTTTATAAACTCGCTCAGTACACATGTGCCAACCGAAAACGTGACAAGCAGACCAACAGCCGAGTCGCTATAGCCATGTCCATCCGTCAGTATGAAAACCTAGATCTCAGAGACTAGCTAGGGCTATCAAGAAAAGTATCAACATGTCTTATTATTGTACGCAGATCAAGTATAGATTTAAGCCACGCAAGCGTAATTTTAATGTCGAGCAGCTCACGTTTAGTAAACACTATAACTAACATATCAACGCCCAAATGATTTCTGATAATTTGGTGGTGATCCGATCACTAACATAGAAGTTATTTAAGAAATAGTTACTTTGAAGACGCTCCCGACTAAGCTCCCGAAATTATGCAGGACAAAATACGTAAAACAAAAAAGTTATATATTTATGAATTATAATTTATGGTGCGTAGCGGGTATATTACAGCCGGGCACACTCAACTGTATCTTTCGTGCTTGTTATTCTTAGTGTAGTGCTAATTTATTTAATCTAAAGAGTTTCAAATGCCAGCTGAAGAGACAAACCTAAGTACGAATCCTAGCATTGTACCTTAGAATGAATTTCCCTGGTTGATGATCTTGGTATCTGGTTGGACTGGAAACTTTAGTTTATGTGGTGAATATAGTGCTCAACATTATAAAAAGATAGCCTTAGGATTTTGATCTTCCTTATTTAACAGACCTCTATACATAAATTGTTTGGTGTTCTCAGTATTCGATTCACAAGGACCGCATTGAATCTTAAGAAAAGAAGTTTTTAGTTTTTGCTTTGCAAGGTCTTAATCGGGATTTAAATGCAAGAATTCTCCAATTTACCAGTAGACTTAAATTACCTTATGTACCTTCGCTAGCTTACCTTAGAACCATTTGGTGTGGTTTTTGTAAATAATCTCATACAAAGTTACATTGACAGTGTGGACCGATGGGCGTGTCTTTGGAGTCTAGCTTTTATAATAGCTGACATCCTGACGTTCAAACAGACGGACGCACAGTGTAATAATAAAAATGCTTCTTTGACAGCTGTATGATATAATGGTCCGATTTTAATAAAATTTCGGTAGCACACTCGTGTTTTAGTATAGTGTGATAAACTTATTTTAAAAATATCGAAAATCGCAGGATCGTATGTCACGATATGGTACAATATATCAAATAACTCTTAAACTGAAAGACTCTTAAAAGTGAAACCCCTTCTCAACATGCTAATTTTTAGGGCTTAAGTTAAATATTAACTTTCTTTCAAACGTAGTTTTATCGAAACTACAGGTTTCACAACTTTAATAGGGATTTTTTACTTATTTTAAAAAAATATTTTAATTGTTTAAATTAATAATATTTTTAATGAATCAACTAAGAAAAGTCCCGATTTTCAAAATAAATTACGACTTATAGGGACAAATGTTTCGTTTTCAATTAATTTGTTTCAAACATGGGCAAAATTCAATTTTATGTGAATTCGGTAAAATCTAATTTGAGTGGTCAACTTTGAATCCGTATTACGGGAGATCCAAATGTGCCAGATCATTGTCCTTTTGAATTGTAATGAAAAATTTAATTATATTTCAAGTTGCATTTTCGAAATTTTTTTTCCGAAATCTCAAAAAAATTTATACAATACTTCTGCTACACCTCCTTCTGCCTCTTACACGTGTCTCTTCAAGTTTACCTGAAAATAAATAAAATAAAATGTGAAACATAAAACACATAAAAAGGGGTTCACAAGACAAATAATTTGAAGATAAACACCAACAATACAAATAAAGTGAAATCGAAATATAATATTTTATAACCTCAAATTACAATATTCATATAAAGTTTATCAATTTGTATACCCTTCGACAATTGAAAATGGTCAAAAAAGGCTATACTCCCTTTGTGCAAATATACGTACCAGGCAGAATGCGCAGATCAAGTTTATATCAGATGTTGGGTGCCACGCCCACCTCCCTCGCAAATCAATTATTAAATTTGTTATGTCGATTTATAAGCTACGTATAAAATATACAACTTTCTGACCTCGACATATATGGTAGTTATATGTAGTTTATCGAACAATAAACACAGGATTTATTTAAGAAATTATGAACAAAACACCAAGTTTTTGTGCCAGTTAACAATGGAGGCAGGCGAAGCGCGAGCTACATCTGTCGAGAATATTTTGGAAATTAAACTACACCGGAACATACATAGGTCGAAGGGTATTCCACTGTCGCGTGCCACACGACTTTTGTTCTCGTTTCACTGCTTTCAACCATTCATAGACAATGAAAAAGTTCAATCGAATTTCGCAATTTTGATGCTTATTGCAACCGGAGCGAGGTTACGAAATATTGACTTTCATATTTTTGATTTTTGGCCTCTAGCGGAACCACTGTGAAACATGTAAAGGTAGCATAAAACATTCAGACTAACATATGTACATATGTCAACACTGATGAAGATAACTTGATTTTAAGTAGCATCGACTGTGCAGAAAGTGGACCTCGCTGTTGCGATTGACTGTAAAGTTTCAAAATGTGTAAAGCTACATAGCATTCACGTTCCTAGCGCAATGGCAAACTTCGTCTTCGTATAAAATGTACAAAGCGGCAATGCAAAAGTAATTTTTGAATAGTTCCGACGCAGAGTTTCGTCTAATGCTCCTGCTGCTGTTCTATCCTGGGACACATCCACTCAAAACCACTCATGCATGATGTCAAAGGACTAACGGTTATCGACGAGTCGAGCCTTGAACCTCAAAAGTTTAGCAGCGCATAATAATCAAAAAGCACATGCAAGCCAAAGGCGGTATTCGGCACACATCAGACAACTAGTAATCGGAACCACAGTTGAACACACCCGTCAAATCCGAAATTAACATACGGGAAGGGGAGCTGGGATATAAGAAACAGCAAACGAAATGTGTTTAATCTAATGTAATAACATGCAATGCTTACTCCTTATTATTGAAATTACGGATTATACGCAATGTGCTTCGAAATAATTAGTATCTTTCATTGGATATATCATATGACCAGAAAGTTTCCGGAAATTGTACATAAAACAAAAAATGTTAAATCTTCATTAATATTTTTTTTTTCGGCTTGAAAATACTTACCACTTTCCAATCATCGAAACATCCCTAGAAAACGCTGTCTGGGATCGCCTTCAGTTCCCTCTTCGAATATTCTTTTACGGCTTTAATTGAGTCGAAACGTTATAATAAGGTGGTAACTTGACTTTTGGAAACAAAAGTAATAATAATAATCCGGTGAATACGGTGCTTGATTGATGGTATTGAACGAGTTTTTTGTTTTTAAATTGTTCACAGCTACAGGTCTTTTTGCAAAAAAAATCAGGGTTGTTTGCAAGCCGAGCATGTCTAATCTATCGGTCAAAATCAAACGGGCTGCTTTACAGCCGATGTTTACGAGATATCTCTCTAACACTCTAATTAATTGCGGTCGGAACGAAGCATGTCTTCAACGGTTTCTCGACCATCCTTTGTAATGTATGTATATCCCTTCCTCATCAATTTAAATTTGATTAATGTCCAATCACTCCATTGTCGAACTTTCTTCTCCCTATCGAGCTTTTTGTTTCCGCCAAGACGATCAGACGCCTTTTTGTGAGTTTTTCATATGTTGGTAATTAGTACATCATCCAATGAATTGGATTAAATGCTTGTGGTTATATATATCTGATATCTTCGTATACATGTACACACACCATACATATTGGTGATCAACACGTGCATAAATAGATTAAAAAGTAGTGACATATAAACCTAAATACATTAAACTTAAAAGAATAATACAAACAAAATCATAGATATAACCAGCATGCGAGTGATCCTAAGCAAGAATATATGTATATACTCTATAGGGTGTCCCACGCCTCTTCTGCCTCTTACATATATTTCCAGAAAGGTCGAAGGGTATAATTATTTAACGTATTATCTATAACTTTTTGTTTTCCTTAGTAAAGTAAGCACAGCGAATGATTTGATCGAAGTTGCAATTTTACTCTCTCGTTTAGAAGTTTCATTCTCATTTTTGCACTCTCGGAAAACACACGAGTTCGTTTCGCTCACATTCGTGCACACTCCGCCCTCACTCGTGCATGCTGACATATGGTATGCGTGTGTCGACTGGACTGCGGCAGAAGTTTTGAGTTATGAAAAGTGAGTTTATGCCCGCCTCTGGTATTGAACCAAAGGAATCTTCGTTCTCGTTTGATGTTACACATCTCAGAGACGAAATAAGAGGAAAATCCGCTACCTAGTTTTTATAATACGTATTCGACCTGCAACATGCCTAAATTACCTAAATTTATTGGTTTTTTTGACATACGAAAATCGGTCAGCTTTAAGGACCTTTATCTTTTAAACTATTCAACCGACTTGCATAACCGGATTATATGTATTTGGGAATCCTGTTTGTCTATGAAATGCATATTCAACATTTTCTCAATTAGATGATGAAAAAATGATTTTTGCAAAAATATCTCCAAATCTAACTTTCTGAAAATCTGTCCCTTATTTATTGCTAAAATACGTATGTAAAGAAGCTTTTAATACCCTTCGACCATTGAAAACGCTTCAAAAATTATTTATAATTTTGTGCAAGTGTATGTAACAGGCATACAGAGGACTGACAGTCGACTCGGCTAGAGATCCTTTTTTAACCATTTTCAATGGTCGAAGTGAATTAAAAGCTTCTCCTGTAAAATGCGTTTTTCAACATATAAATTTGTAAAAATTCGACATTATATTCGTGATAAGCATAAAAAGCTGAATCGGTGAAGTTATATTATGATTTTGGTTACGAAGGAAAATCTAGACCATATACACTATAAAACAATACTTACTTTTGCGTATGTCTAGCATATCAAGTTTGTTTCAGAATTTGGCACACCCCATTCCGCCCCGTAGTACAATTAAATTATAGTTGAAAGCGTAATTTGAATGAATCACCATCCAAATGATTTCTAACCAGTAAGAAAAGCAACAGTCACGCGGCACGCGACGGTGGGATACCCTTCGACTTATGTTTCGGTGTAGTTTAATTTGTTTAATTCATACACATATTCATATGAACATACGTGTACATTCAAATTATGACACAAGCACTTAGAGTTATGCTCATACTTTCTTGAATAACTTCTGTGTTTATAGTTCGATCCGATTGAAATTGAGAATAAGTAGATATAACTATCAGCTTAGTATATGTAAAAGTTAGAAAGTTATTTATTTTTTACCACGCATACAAATCGAGTTTAAAAATTAAATTAGTGGTTTGCGGGGGTGGTGGCGGTGGCATCTAACATTTGAAATAACCTTCATTCCAAATTTGTTGTCTCTAGCATTTATAATACCTGAGATCTGTGGGTTCATCTGGTCAGACGGACATCCGGACATCAGTACATCCGGACAGACAGACGGACATGGCTCAATCGATCCTGAGCAAGAATATATATACTTTATGGTGTCTCCCACGCCTCCTTCTGCCTGTTACATACATTTGCACAAAGTTAGTATACCCTTTTTTACCATTTTCAATGGTCGAAGGGTATAAAAATCATTATTTATACAGTTGATAAAACTTGCTTTTAGCCGTTCATAATTGTTGGTACTCGCACTTGCAAGTCGCTATGGATGCAGTGCGAAATCAAGCATAAATTAAGCAAATTGCATATATATACTTTTTATTTTCGATTTAATGTTGTATCCTATGTGTGCAAAGACGGATTTGAGAGCGAAGGTTCGCGAATGTGTTAAACTAAGACCACATCCTTGGCTTTCCATTTGCCACATTTTGTTTTACTTCTCATGCTTGTGTGTAGCTAAATTTCCCCAGTTGACGGGCAACTGCGGCGAACGCTAAAGCAGAACGCAAAAAACAGAGTACCGGCGCTTGATTGAGCACAAGATTTCCCGAGGCCCGCTTTCTATTTCTCGGTTTTCGTATGGAGCTGCAACTGTCAAACATGCTTTTTTATAACATTATAGAGGGAAGTAAGAGTAAGAGACATCATCCACCCTATGAAGTATTTACATATAGTATGTACATACATAAATTCTGTACCAGCGTCATCAAAAAAGTCGAACTAGCCATGTGAGTTTGTTTGTCGGTACGTCTGCGTTTGTGTTGCAGCGCTCTCATTATACCCTTGCAGAGGGCACCTTAGGAGACATCCCAGTCCCCATAAAAATATATATATATATATATATATATATATATATATATATATATATAAGTATATATCAAATCAGCATCACCAGCATAGGTTGATCTAACCATGTCTGTCTCTCCGTCCGTCCGTGTCTGTGGCAATGCAAACTAGTCTCTCAGTATAAAAGCTACCTTGCCTCTTACACTTGCTTCTAATTGCTGCATGCTGTAAGTCGAAACGAGCTGGATCGGAGAGATACACATGTATATCGTATGGCTGCCATAGGAATTTACTTCATCGGACCTTTTTTATTTACCATATATAATGTGCATATAAAACTTCATCAAAATCGGATGACTACCATATCTTCGCGAGATATACAGTTAGTCAAGAAACACTTTACACAGATGTAAATAATATTAAAATGTACATATGTGTAGAGTTTCTTGACTAACTGTATCTCAATCAACAAACGACATATGTAACATACGATACTAACGTACATATCTCTGCTCGTAGAATGGAGCCACATTTTCCATAAGCTACTATTGATATCTATGATTATGCTAATATAACATTATAGTTTTTTATCGGGGTCTTAAATTCCTGAATTATTTATGAATCTCATTATTTATGGTTACTATATTTAAAGTTACTTTGCTTTAACAACTTTATAAGTATTCATAATTCGAAAATGAGTGTATGACTGGCGGCTTATAAAATGACAATGCTCTACGCGGAGATATGACGTTTTCATAACGACATAACTCCTCCAGAAACAAGCAACATGACTCGCTATGCCGCAAAGGGCATTTTAGTCCGACTAACTATATCGTTCTTCTGCTCTTGTTTAACATGTTGAGGTTGAGTATCTTTTTCTTAATTCTAATATCATATGTACAGTGAAACTCCATAACCTACTGTATAACAGAGTATATCCTACGAGTATTGTTTTCTACATCTCACAAATTGCTCGAAACTATGGAAAACGTTTGTGTTTTAGTACGATTAAAACCTTAAAATAATCTTAAATCGATTCGCAGTGGGTGTGCCATTCAAAATTATAAATTAACTGAAGAACCGTATAGCATGATACACTGGAGCCACCATGAACATTTTAGTATCTCCAGCTCGGCTTGGCCATGATGATGCCATGCAATGTCTGCTACATATCCTTCTGGTTGATGCAACTATTTGAGCTAAGCTTCAATATCATTATCAGTAAATAAGTAATGTACAGTTTTTGCTAAAATTTAAATACAAAATTTCTCCATTAAAACCAATCGAATTCTACAGACCGATAATGCGATAACTTTAATACCCGATACCCATAGGGTAGAAGAGTATTATAGCTTTGTGCCAAACGAAAATGTATGTAACGGGCAAAAGAAGATGTGGCAGACCCCACAAAATATATATATATATTCTTAATCAGTATCAACAGCCGAGTTGATATAGCCATGAAGGTCTGTCTGCTTGTCTGTCCATCTTTCTCTTTGTATGAAAGTCTAGATCTCTAGACTAAAAAAGCTAGGACTACCAAAGAATATGAAACAAATTTATAAATTCTGCGCACAGATCAACAAACGCCGCTTTCTCAATTTTTGTAAACATATAGTAACTTCCAAACTACCTACTCCCAAATTTGGTTACTACCGGGTAATTATGTTAGAAATTATTTAAGAAATTTTAAATATGTACTGATTTCGAAGCCCCTCCCTGAAACTATGGAACAGAAAATATGTAAAACATACTATAGAAGTATCATATTTGAGAAATCGTTTTTGTCAGGTGTGTAGGGGGTATATCACAGTCGGCCGCGCTTGAATGTGGCTTTCTTATTAGGTTATTATATATATGATATATTTACATATATATGTTCTATAAAATTAAAAAAGATATGTTAAAAAATACAAACGCTACAGTCAGGTGCTGACTGTGTAAGGCCATGGATTATCTTAGTATACCGTAAAAAAAGTTTGTAAATAACAGAATAGAATCGTCGCTCGAATTTTCCACCGATTATCAAAAATAATCAGTACCTAGGGAACACCAAGAGGAGGCTACTGCAAATGTAATGGGGCTAGTTGTTCTTAAAAAGTTAAGTTGAGATGTTCAGCACAACTTAAATGTTCCCCAAATTAATTAATTTGTGCAATCTGCAATCAATTCGGATATTTATAAAAACTCGCAATGAAAATTGCGCTTTATTTGGATTAATATTAAAAATTTGGCGGAGATAAATTTTATACAGTTTACAACGCCACGCACAATTTGAATTAACGAACAGAAGAAGAAGAACGCATAGACAAAGCAGACGCGAAGTGTCGCAACCATTAGACTGAGCGAGAGGGCAATAGCTATATGTATGCATTTTTAGCGTGTACCAAAATGTATTTCATGTGCTTCTTGTTGATTTTTTGGCACGATCTAGAGTTGTTCAGTGGCTGAGTGGATTATGTCTCGGACTGTAAGGCAAATGATGATGATGTTGACCTTGACCGTGATCTCGGGGTACATACATACATAATGTGTGTTGAAGTGGGATGCCAATACATACATGTGGATATGCAGACATGTATGTATGGGCGTCCCACTCGCACATTCACAACTTTTAAAGGGCTTGTAGTGAAACGGTAGATCACACTATGTTGTTATTAGATTAAAGCATTTATTTCGTATGCGTAAATGATAAGCGTGACAATTCAGTTGTTGTCTGTAATTAGCGTCTATCCTAACTTAGCGTCTATTTTTGTGTAACGGCGAATATTTGCCGTGGAACTATCGTCTGCTTACGATGGTGCCGGGCTGCCAGATCGGAATCATGTCGATGAGGCTGCGTCGCCACAGGCTTATGATCGCTGTTATGTTCTAGCATTCTAATTGCAAAACATTGAGAGCAAAACAAAATAACAATATCCAATAAGAATCATATTGAACTTGCAAAGTCATAACAGCCAAAATACGGAAAGAGTGACGGCATTGAAGAACGCATTGTTTACTTTTGGCTCGGGTTCTCAGTTAGCAACTACTTCAAAATATTAACTGCATTGTCTTCGTCCAAATCAAAACTAAATTTTGCCTTTTTCTTTGTCAACTCAGTTAAAGGTCTAGCTATGCCTGCATAATATGGTATAAACTTTCTGAAATAGCCCGTCAGGCCCAAAAAACTTTCTATTTGCTTAATAGTTTGTGGCATCTTGAACTTAGATACAGCTTTGATTTTCTCGGGTGAGGGGTAAATTTTGAGATTTTCTATAACATGGCCAAGAAATTGAATGAGCGTCTTAAGAAAATAGCATTTTTTCAAATTAAGCTGCAGATTATATTCTTTGCACGTCGCAATACCTTCCTTCAAGTGTTGTACAGCGTCTTGTTCTGTCTTAGAGGGAAAAATTATATCATCTACATACATAGGGCAAAACGTAGGTCGAAGGGTATTCCACTGTCGCGTGCAGCGCGGCTGTGGTGTTTTTCTTATTTTTTTGTTTAATTCACACACATATTCATGATGGCGCTCATGCTCGCATGCCTTTCTTGTAAACTAACACAAGCACTTGGAGTTATGCACATACTTCTTCGAATAACTTCTGTGTTTATTGACCGATCGAACAATTCAAGAACAATCAGCTTAGTATATTTTAAAGTCAGAAAGTTATATTTTTTACACGACGCTTACAAATCGAGCTGATAAATTAAATTATTAATTTGCGGCGGCGGTGGGCGTGGCACCCAACATTTGAAACAAACATGAACTGCGCAGAGTACATAGGAACCCTAATTTGGTGTCTTTAGAGCTTATAAAAACTGAAATCTGTGTGGTCATCTGGTCAGACGGACATCCGGACAGACAGAAGGACATGGCTCAATCGACTCGGCTAGTGATCCTGAGTAAGAATATATACACTTTGTGGGGTCTGGTACGCCTCCTTCTGCCTGTTACGTATATTTACAAAGTTAAATATTATACCTATTTTTGACCATTTTCAAAGAGTGTAACAAAAAAATGTTGTAACAGTTTCTCAAGAGACTGTATTCATAAATAACGGAGGTTCTAACCACTTAATAATATTTACATTTACGCTCACTTTATAAGATTCGCTTTACTTGCACCTATTGTGTATATGTATTAACAATAAGTATTGTAATAAGCTTGATGCTTATTAAAATTAAAGTTATTTTAAGTTGATTTTTATTCACGTTGGCTTTTATTCTCTCAGCATTTTGAAGGTGCCTAGGAAAGCTTATAGATAGCTTAAGATAAACATTTCAGGGTTGCTCTTATATAAACATATCGATATCATTAGATATCAACGATACTTATTATTAATATTACTTATAATATTACAAGTATAAACACAGCATAGTATTGTACTCCGATTGCGATATGTTAGCACAGTTTTTTTGTGACATTAAACGCAGCTAAATTATCAATGCAACAATCAAGCCCAAGATAACACATTTTATTTCATTAGCACGTAAAATTTCATTTGATTAAAACATAAAATTAAAGACTGTCGCCCCATATTCCCAAGCAAGTTGTGGGCCAATTGGCGGACCAGACCAGACATATAAACATTTCATTTATTTTTTCCTGAATATCCGAGCGTATAATGCTGTAAGCAGCCGCTGCACGTGGACAGCATGTTTAATTATCCAAATGTCAGAGCGTGTGTGATAGTGTGGGGGTGTGGACAAAGGAATGCCACATGTTGCAAGTGGACAGTGGTTGAAAGACTTTCGATAGTCGTAAACACGGGATCCAATTTGAATGAGTTCCTTGGAACAGACAGACACATGGACAGTTAAATATAGCTTGTTTGACTTCCGCGTTGAATTTGATTCAGAATGTACATGTATTCTTTGTGGGGTCGATGTCTCCTAAAGGCATTTCACAATGGGCCAGAAACCCGATCTAGCTGTATTTAATTAATTTGTATAAACTTCCACAGAGTATATTAATTTGGCCAAGAGTTTGCAACGCAGCTTAGGACACATACAGGAATCGACATCATCAAGGAAATCGAACTAGCCCTGTCCGTCTGTCCATGTGTCCGTGTATTCGTGGGTCTGTATGTTGCAACGCATCTAGTTTCTAAGTTTTAAAGCTATCTCCATGAAACTTGGTAAACATATTTGTACTTCTTATTTCCGCACGCTGTATACTTGTATAAGTTGGAACGAGCGTATAGCTGCCAAACATACTATCGGTCGATTCTTATATCCATCGACCATTGAAATGGTCAATAAGGTAATACTAACTTAGTGCAAATGTATATAACAGACAGAAGGAGGCCTAGAAGACCCCACAAAGTATATATAGTGACATATTCATTCTCCATATGAAAATCTTAAACTCTTCAAAAGCCTTACAATAGAAGTTCTCTCAAGACACCAACCGTCAAACGATAAGAAGCTTAAGTTACTGATAAACAAAGATGTAAAGCTCTGTACAACATTAAGGTTTGCTGGTCCATAAGAATAATTCTGTCAGTTAGTTTATGAGTGACTCTGGTGTAATGAACAACAAATAAATCCATCAAATAAAAATTATAAATAAAAATAAATTATATATTAATTATATATTCTTACTCAGGATCACTAGCAGAGTCGAATAAGCTTTGTCCGTCTGTCTGTCCGAGCATTATTTGAATGTAACATACATATGTACACATGAATAGATGTATAAAATAAATAAATTAAACTATACCAAAACATAGGTCGAAAAGTATCCCACTGTCGTGTGCCGCTCAACTGTTGTTCTCGGTGTTATTTGTCAAGATATTGCATCAAAATGTACTTCATCGGATTTTATAATATGCATATAAAATTTCATCGAAATCAGACCACTATAACATATAGCTGTCATAGGAACAATCGTCCGAAATTAATGTTTTTGTATAAAGACCAGTTTTGATTTTAAAAACTAGTTAGAAAACTACACTCAAGCGCACCCGACGGTGATATAGCCGTTGCACACCTGACCAACACGATTTGTTAAATATGTAACTTCTACGTTTTACGTGTTTTGTAGTGCCTACTTTCAGGGAAGGTCTTCTAAATCAGTATATATTTAAAGTTTCTTAAATAATTTCTATCATATTTACCCGATCGCAACCAAATTTCAAATATCATTTGGGCGTTGGTAGTTTGCTTACCAAAAATAAACTGTCTTCCATTAAAATAAGGCTTGGAATTCGGCTTTTTATCGATTAACGGGGGCGTGCTCGAATTCCAAATCAAACTTGAGCTGCACGCAGAATTTATACATATTTCATATATTTTTTGGTAGTCCTAGCTCTTTTGGTCTTTAAGATCTAAATTTTCATACGGACAGACAGACAGACATGGCAATATCGACTCGGCTGTTGATGCTGATTAATAACATATATAGTTTGTAGGGTCTGCCACGCCTCCTTCTGCCTGTTAGATTAATTTTCGGTTGGCACAAAGGTATATCCTTCAAATGTAATAAATCGAGAGTTACTAAAATCTCAAAGGATAGAATAATCAGAAAAAAAAAGATTGGAAACAGAAAGCAAAGAAAGATGATAGAAGTGAAGAAAAAAACAAGTTACACTCTCCACCGCGGCTACATTGAGGGAATACGGATGTGGTTGTAGTATTCTGCGTCTATAACCACCATACCTATGAGATCTTTGCGCTCTACATTTTAGAACTCCCTGTCCTAACATTACCCTTTCCTCAACTTTCACCATAAAAAAATAAGAATTCCATTTTTAAATTTATTATACAATATTTGTCAATCAATACTTTGTATGACAAATATGACATACCAAGATTAGAGAGAAAAAATTATCTGAGCCTAATTCTTAATATATCTCTAATACGTCGCTCTTCAAATAAACTTCAAAAATTTAATTATTAATTTGCGGGGGCGGTGGGCGTGGCACCCAATATTTAAAATAAACTCTCTCTAGTAAACAGGATTCTTCATGCCAAATTTTGTGTCTCTAGCTTTTATAACATAGATAAAAAAGAATCAGAAAAAGTGGGTTTGGTGGTAAATGAGGATAAAACGGAGTATATGCTGTCCAGTTGCAAGGAATCCCAGACACCTTGGCACCGCCGTCAACTCCAGTAACATCATTAGCATGGAGATCAAGCGGCGAATCACATTTGCCAACAGGTGTAACTATGGGCTCAGTAAGCAGATGTGTAGCAGAGCTTTCTCTCTCTCGACCGACAAAATTAGCACTCTACAAGACGCTCATCCTACCCGTGCACTTATACGGAGCTGAAGGATGGGTACTGGCACACACGGATTCAGCAGCGCTTGGAGTGTTCAAGAGGAGATCTTTGGTCCTGATCGTACAGGGGACGACTTTCGCATTCGAATGAACCACGAACTGTATGAGCTCTACGACGAAATTGACGTAGTCCGGCGCATTGCAATAGAAGGTATGCGCTGGCTAGGACATGTCGTACGTAAGGACGAAGAAGGTCCAGTGAAGAGGGTGTTTGACACGAGAGTTGATGTTGAGCGACGAAGGGGACGACCGCGGCTCCGATGGATAGACCAAGTAGAGCAAAACCTGGCTGCGCTTGGTGTAACCAATTGGAGGAGGCGCGCAAGAAGCAAAGAATCCTAGCGCGAGATATTGAGATCGGCTGTAACCCGATGACTGGTTGTAATGGCCACCTAAGAACAAGAAGCTTTTATAACAGCTGAGATTATACAGGAAAGACGGACATTGCTTAATCGACTCGGGTAGTGATCCTGAGTAAAAATATATATAATAAAAATATATATAAATGATCAAACAGATCTCAGTTGTAAAACAAGCTAGAGACACACAATTTGGCATGAAGATTCGTTCGAACGAAATCCATATTATTATATTTAAAGTCGATTTGTAAGCGAAGTAGAAATAAAATAACTTTCTGACTTTGACATATGTATGTATACTGAACTAATTTAATCCGATTCAACAATAAACACAGAATTTATTTAACAAATTATGAGCATAACACAAAGTTTTTGTGTTTTGTATTTTAAGTTTCCTGAATATTGCTTCTCTGATCCACTCATTCATGTTTTTATACCCTTCTTCCATTGAAAATTGTCAAAAAGGGTACACTACCTTTGCTCAAATGTATGTTGCAAGCAGAGGAAGGCGCAGCAGAGTCCACAAAGTATATGTTACATATTCATATGTTCCTATATCCTGCGTCTGTGTAATTGTCAATTGGCTGTCGCAAAAAAAATAGTGATTTTTGTATGTTATGTTTGTTTACATTAATTTAAAATGTTATTAATAAAGTGAGTATCCTATCTTCTATTAATTATCGTGGGAAATTATATATTCTTTAAAGGGAAAAACAATTTATTTGAAAAACTTTTTTAGTTTTCCTGATATAAAGTTTCTAAGACGAGCAGCATAGGGTGTGCTAATCGGTTGTCGCGCAGTGTATGTGTGCGGCAAATCGTTAAATGTGCACGTGAGAAACGTGGAATGTGGGAGTTTTTAGTCTTCGGTCGGCTCCTATGTATTTCAACATTTGCCTTAACTTAAAATTCAGTGTCACAACATTCCATTATATATATACCATACGTATGCACATATATGCTATGTAACAGTTTCAACTGCTGCAATCTATAGTCGGTATATGCATATACTATTTATGTATGTGAGGCATGTGTATGTTACATATATTTCAATCATGTTAAGTGTGTGCTTGTATTCCCGGCACCCAGTAAAGCAACAGAAGATTGGCCACGTGATACTTTGGGTCGTCGTGGTCCTTTCTTTGCTTGGTCGTGCTGCAAAGCGTGTGGCATAAAAATTGGACAATGATTTATGAGGCGTTAAGCTAAACTTCATATTAATTTCATTTCGTTTCCACAGCACTTCATATAGCGGCCATAAACATTTGACTGGACTGGAAACATTTTAAGTGCTCCGCCCTGGGAAAACACTAAATTTAAACAAGATAACATAGAACGCCTGCGTATGTATGTTACGTTTGAAATAAATCACTTGTAGGACACTGTGCTCATCATTGTGACGTTTTAATCAGAATTAGCCAACAACAAAATACATGTAAATTTTATTATATTCAAAATTCAAACAGACTAGAAGCGACCGCTAAATATTTTTTTCACCTAAATTCTTGATAAATATAGCCCTATCTGTTAAAAAATTTTTAACGAAATCGGTGACGTACGCAGCTACTTAAAAATTACCCCAAAATATATTAATTATATTAATAAATCCATACCACATGCATAACTCCGTTCTACCCATAAGCCGTAAATCAAAACAAAAGAACAACAGTCGAGCGCACTTGACAGTTGGATTGCCTTCGACCTACGTTTAGTTTAATTTTAAAAAACATCTGAGTTTATTGTTCGATCGAATTTAAATTTGCAGGATAAGTATATATTACAATACGCTTAGTATATATTAAGTTCAGAAACTTATACCTTTTATACGTTGCTTTCAAATCAACTTTAGAAAATAAAATATTAATTTTCTGCGGCGGTGAGCGTGGCACCCAACATTTAAAGTAAACTTAATCTGCACAGAGTACACAAGAAACTTCATGCCAAATTGTGTGTCTTTAGCTTATGTAATAGCTGAGATCTCTGTGTTCTTCTGGTCATCCGGACATCCGGACATTCAGACAGACAGACATGGCTCAATCGACTCGGCTAGTGATCCTGAGCAAGAATATATATACTTTATGGGGTCTGCCACGCCTCCTTCTGCCTGTTACATACATTTGCAGAAAGTTAGTATACCCTTTTTTGACCATTTCCAATGGTCGAAGGGTATAACGAGAACGAAAGTTATCTTCGGCATGCCGAAGGTTCTATACTCTTGCAGGTTTTTATATGCTCCGTTTCAATATGTACTAGTTATTTATTATGGTGCAGATTTGAATGGGGTTGTGTATATTCAATATTGTATCTCACTTTCGTTATTTCTTTTAAAAAGGGTGAAGGGTGAAGGGGATTCCACTGTCGAGTGTGCTCGACTATTGCTCTCGTTAAAAATTTACATCTTGGTAGCTGGCTCGAGGTCAAAATAAAATAAAATAAAAACAATTTGTTTATATTTTCTTTTTTCTTTTCCACCGAAGAGTAACCGAAATATATCGGAAATTAAAAAAGAAAATATAAACAAATTGTTTTTATTTTATTTTATTTTATTTTGAGCTCGAGACAGCTACCAAGATGAAAAATAACAAAGGTCGCCAAAACATTATAATTGTTAAAAATTTAAATTTACATAAACAGCTTAAAATGCACGAAATTAAAAGGTCCTGAGCTTTTAACGAAAACACTACAAGAGCATGCAAACATCGAATACATCTGAATAAGCTACATCTATACGATAAATGCTATATAAAGCACGTTATGCATGCTCTTAGTGTATACTTGTGATGCAGAGAAGTTAATAAAGCTTCGGCGAACTGTTTACATTTATACAATGTCATGCGCCTGCGAAAAGGAACGCGCTATGATGTTTCATTTAAATTTTCAGTGCATCAAAGAACCATCTGTTTGCAGATGCGTTTCCGAATTAGTGCTACATCATTATCGATGCCATCACGACGTAGTGTTTTGTTACTAGCTTTTGTCTCTGTATTATTCTTGGCATTTTAACATATCATGCTAAACATGAGAATGCAAATTTCTGCTCAACAATCCCTCTTTGCTGGCTTGCTTCCCTGTCTTTCTATCCCTTTGAGCCTGTCTCCAACATTATGCAGCATTAATGTACAGGAGTACAACGTTGATTTCACATGTGTTACCTCTAACAGGGATGGGAGAGACTCCGTCCCATCCCTCTCTTTTTAACGTCCACCCCATCCACCAGTGGTGGTGAAAAATGCTCAAAAGATGCAAAACAACTGTTGGCAGTTTGTCAAATTTGATTTGTCATACATCAAATACCTTTAAAATGACAAGGAAGAGGAGTTGTCAGACGCTGACGTTGTCTGTCAAATTCTATAGCACAACCTGTAGCACTAGACAACACGAGGGGTAATTGAAAATATTTGAAGCATGGGACATTTAAAAAGTGTTGATGTGAAAGAAGGCCTGAGGGTTGCATATCAAGTAGTATTGGATAAAGAAACAAAGCAACTCACGACAGTGAAATACAATGCTCCGTGAGAGCATTTTTTCCATCGATCAATAAAAATAGGATAAGAAATACTTACTTTGTGCAAATGAATGTAACATATAGAATCATTGAGTCGATCTGATATTAGACCTGTCCGTCCACACATTTGTTTGTGTATATGCAAAGAAACTCTGCGCTCAAGCAGACATGGTTTAACACTTTGGGGTCGCCACAATTTAAATCTCCTTAAAATCTATTGTAATTGCATGTGTAACTTTTAAATAGTTACAACTTTAATTTTCAATCATTATTTAATGATTTCTAAAAGTTTGCGTTCAGATAATGTTAACATTAAAGTTATTTAAGAAATCATTTTTCCTGGATGACAGGTAAAAAGCGGGTATAGCGCAGTCGAACTTATTGCACTATAGCTTTTCTACTTATTTGCTTTGTAAGTTCTTAAGCATTTCCAAGTTGCTAATAGGCTTGATCGTCCCGACCGGCGGAGTGGCACATTTGTTTTTTGAAATTAACACTAATATCTCCCCAAAATTGAGCGCCGCAGTCGAAAAATTTTTTTGTATGCATCTGCTAGTCATCTGTATGGATTTCTAAGTAATTGACACAGGTGCCGAGTTAAGCATAATAAATAAGCTATGTAGATTTACATTTTTCAAAGACTTTATGCAAGATAATTATAGGTGCGAGTTCTTAGAATATAATTTTTACAATTATTTCCAAGGCTTGAACGCAATCAACTTATTTTAAAGTCAGAAAGTTGTATATTTTCTGTGTCGTTGCAAATCGACTTGAAAAATTAAATAATTGTTTTGCAGGGGCGGTGGGCGGTGGATGGTGGGTCATCCAACATTTGAAATAAATTTGATCTGTTCCGGAAATACAGGAACCTTCATCCCAAATTTGGAGTGTTTAGCTGTTATAATATAATAGTAGAGATCTGTGTGTTCACCTGAACAGACATACATCCGGACAGACAGACGGACAAATGGACAGATAGACGGACATGGTCCAATTGACTCCGCTAATGATGCTGAGTAATATACTATATACACTTTGTGCGGTCTGCCACGTCTCCTTATGTCTGTTACATAAAATTGCTCAAAATAAGTATAAGCGTATAAAACACTAAGACACATTGCTAAATCAAATGGTAATCCAAAAATGCATTAAAGATTATGCAAGAAATTGTACTTACAAAAAAAGGCTTGTCTCTATTTACTGTGATAATAATTTAAAACAAGCAAACAAAAATATATCTTATTCAAAACAAGCAACTGCAGATATTATAATTAAATAATGATGTTAAAACAATATAGTTGGTAAGTCAAGATTATAAACAAAAGGGGAAAAAATCTGATATCCGACAACAAATCAAATTAGAAAATCTATGAAGATCAAGTGAAAAGAAAATATAAATGTCCAAAATTAATATGAAGGTTCTTACTATATGTATTTACATATAAGATTTGATTTATAAGGAAATTAAAATTTATAAGATTCAAGTTTTTTTTTACAGATAGGCCTATATTTATGAAGAATTTAGGTGAAAGAATTATGTCTCGGAAGCTTCTAGTTTTCATACCATTCGACCATTGAAAATGGTCAAAAAATGGTATACTAACTGTGTTTTTAGTTGAATTTTAAAATTTAATAAAAGTGAATGTTTGTTGTCGGGTTGCTCATACTTTCTTGAATAACTTCTGTGTTTATAGTTCGATCCGATTGAAATTGAGAATAAGTAGATATAACTATCAGCTTAGTATATGTTAAAGTTAGAAAGTTATATATTTTTTACGACGCTTACAAATCGAGTTTAAAAACTAAATTAGTGACTTGCAGGGGCGGTGGGCATGGCATCCATGGCGTTTTTTATTTCAAAACTTTAAATTTTCTTCCTTGCTCAGCTGTCATTTTAAATAAATCGGTTTGTGGGACACTATATTATCACAAAGTGTTGCAAAAATCGGTGAAGTAGGTAGCTTTTTAATCTGTACCATTAGTTTTTTACGTAATATGAAAAAAAAAATAATTATCGAATAATCTGCAAACATTTTTGTCATTCGCATAGCAGTTCTACCAGTGAAGTCGCCACAACGACTGATTAAATCGAAGTTACGATTTTACTCGCTCGTTTATGCTCGGGCCTCACTCGCGATTGATTACGCTATTCATGCCCTATACTTGCGAGTTTTGAATCGTGAGTTTCTGCCTGTCTATCTCTGCTTTATAGTAGGCGCAGGTAAAATATTGAGTGTTACGCCCACCGTCCTCACATATCAATAATTCCACTTTTTAGTTCGATTTATAAGCGACTTTTGATTTTGCAATGTACTTAGTTGACTATAATTTCTACCAGTCCTTCAAATTTCATTCCAATCGGACAATAAACACAGACGTTTTTCATGTCACCCTAAGTTTGGAGCAGAGCGCTGTGTAAGAGTGAGAAAGACTTTGCTAAGTTAAGTTGTAAAGGTTTTTAAAAACAGGCCGAAGAGTATCTAACTGACGGATTCGCCTGATTGTAGCGTTCCTTTGGTTAGTAGGTGATAAGTATTGTACTAACCAAAAACGTTGGAAAGGAAGTAAGCTCCTTCCTAAATCGATAAAAATCTAATTCAAATTCTAAAAAAAAGCTTTATGTGCTTGCAATAAGAATAATTATCTCAACCTTTAAGTTCTAGGTTACATACATTTTCGGCTGACACATAGTTATAAGTATAAAAACAATTGATTTCGTGCGACTAAAAGGCTATAAAATAACGAAAATTTCTATTATAGGAAAGAGTCAAATACAAAACCGCAGTCAACTAACTACCTCTGAAACCTTTCGCCTAACCTTTACTAGACAGCGACACAACACAAGACGGACATGGACAGGTATGCAAACACGGAAGTGGCTTCAAGCCGCAGCTTGGCACGTTTTACAATTTGCACTTAATTGTTTAGGTCGGTCACAACACTTACGAACCGGTAACAGCAGAAGCAGCAAGAACAATAGTTCTGTTACAGAGTTACAATCGTATTATAATTAATTTATGTGAAATTCTTTTGGGGGGAAGTTGCAAATAAGCAACGAGATGACGCCAGTTTAGCCGTTTACCGTTTTGGTCGCCTTCCCGTGAGAGTTCTGTGGCATACGCACCCACTTAATTTTACGATAATTAAAGAGCAACGAACAGTTATTTAGTTAAAGGGAGCAATTAGGGTTATTTAAGTCAATCTGATCCATACTGTTATCCAATCATGTTTGTCATGGGCAAAAACGTTAGGAAGATATGTAATTGGTGTGGGGGAAACTATCGTATCAATACACAGATCTTACACTTGAAAGCTTACACCTCAGTAAGTCTTTATTTATCAGTCTTTAACTATTGCCCTAGTATCACAACGCGCTTGATAACAATTACGCTAATGCACCCCGTAAGGAGACGTCAGTCCGACATAATTGCTAACAAATTAGTCATGGTCAACCCCACCCCTCCATATCCCCATCCATTTCCCTCCCTCTGTACATCCTGTGCAACAACTGTTTAGACTGACGGATTGTGCTCCCCGTAGACTTGTCGTAGACAAAGTTTAACACGTTGTATTGTCCGCCTCTCGGTGAGGGTCTAAGGGCTTCGGGTATGTGTATATACATACATCCTTGTAATGCCGTGTGACGTTTAACAAGCGCCAGACAACTGTGGGTAAAAACCAACTGTGGCTTTGCCACAACAGACTGTTCTAGGTTTTACCAGCTCGCAAGGCCAATGAAGGAAATGAGTTTCATTTTGTGTCCTTCAAACTCTACCTCTCTTTTTATATTGTTTAGTCGTGTCACCTCGAGCCTCGATAACCCTATCTTGTTTCACTTTTGATAAAAATGTTTTCAATTTATAGTATACAATAATACAAAAGACAGCATTTCGTAAGGCCATGATAAGAATTAAGTCGTCTGCCATTAGTCATAACCGATTGTAAGTACTTTAGGTCATTAAGATATACAGAGTATCTTAACAGTATTTCCACAGTTTGGCAACTATATCTAAAAGTTTTCATTGGAACAATCTGTCGATAATGAAGGTCTCCATAAAAACAACAAACGTGTAAGAAGCTTATGAGGTTTGTTCTATAACTAGTTTATTTAATTCTAGGGGACTTCGTCCCTGTATGAGCAGAAACCCTGCATAAGGCCATGAATTTCAAAAGATAATTTACAATTAAATAATTAAAAACAAAGTATTCTTACCTTTTTAGGCCATGGATTTTAAAAAAATTCATGGACTATTGTGTTTGTCGGAACGGAAATGTGCGTAACAGGCAGAAGGAGGCATCTCCGACCCCATAAACTATATATATTCTGAATCAGTCTCAGTAGCCGAGTCGATTGAGCCATGTCTGTCTGTCCGTCTGTCTGTCTGTATGAACACCTGGATCTCAGAAACTATAAGAGCTAGAGTCATCAAATTTTGCGACAACATACGTATATATGCAGTGTCTCAAAGTTTTTGTAAAATTTTGACACGCCCCTTTCCGCCTCTGTAATTCAGTAATAACTATTTTACAACTACAATATTAGCTCAACAACCAAAGTTGTATATCTTACATGACCTTGCCACGGGCGTTATGTGAAAATTTCATTTGAATCGGACTATAAATAAGTGAGATATGATACGAATTAAACTCACTTTGAACATATATACTTAAGCAGACC
Organism: Zaprionus camerounensis; assembly: GCA_018904165.1. Lineage (NCBI taxonomy): Eukaryota > Metazoa > Arthropoda > Insecta > Diptera > Drosophilidae > Zaprionus > Zaprionus camerounensis. Next base: position 625,598 of record JAEIFS010000354.1, read on the forward strand.
TAATTTACACAAGCATACCGAGGTTCGAATCTAGCGTCAGACACACAGCATTTTAAACTTTTTATTTGCATTGTATGGTAACAGAATTGGTTCACAATGCAGATTTGCCGATAGGCCCAATAGTGAGGCAATGGCCGAGTGGTTAGAGCGGCGGAAGGCAAATTAAAAAACTGTGGGTTAGTGAGTGATGTGTTCAACTCCCGGTGAGGCGGTTGGGAATAATTTTCATTTATTAATTATTTATTTTTTATCTTGTTTTATTTATTTATTTTATTCTAATAAACTAAAAGAAAAGTTATAGTCAAGCGGGCTGTAAAATAGCAGCTACAAACAAATTAAATTATTTAATTAAATTTCAATAAAAAATTGTTTTTCCTCATTTTGTTTTCATACTATATTATGCAATAAAATTATAATAGTTACAAATAATATTAATTATTTATAAATAAAGTTTACTATTTTTATTATATTTAGCACGCATCAAAAAGATGCGAGCCAAAAGTAAACAATGCGTTCTTCAATGCAGTTGTGAATGTGCGAGTGGGACGCCCATACATACATGTCTGCATATCCACATGTATGTATTGGCATCCCACTTCAACACACATTATTGCACGCATGTATGTACATACTTATGTACAATACAATTAGATTTGGAGTTGCTGTTGTGTACCAACGAAAGAACACTAAGTTCTAATTACATATATTGCGTACCAAAAACTTAAAAAAACCGGCTACCGCCGCCGCCCCTTTTCAATGTTATTGAGCTTTTAAAATATTTTAATGAAAAATAAATAATGAAAAACAAAAACTTTCACATGCCGATGATCGGCGGGTAGCAATCGAACTCAACATTGTTGGCCTTACAGTCCGAGACATAATCCACTCAGCCACCGAATAACTCTGGCTAGTGCCAAAAAATCAACAAGAAGCACATGAAATAAATTTTGGTATGCGCTAGAAATGCATACTTATACCTATTGCCCTCTCGCTCAGTCTAATGGTTGCGACACTTCGCTTCTGCTTTGTCTATGCGTTCTTCTTCTTCTGTTCGTTAATTCAAATTGCGCGTGGCGTCGTAAACTGTATAAAATTGATCTCCGCCTAATTTGTAATATTAATCCAAATAAAGCGAAATTTTCATTGCGAATTTTAATAAATATCCGAATATAATTAAGTTATCTATGTCTGCAGATTGCAGAAATTAATTAATTTGGGGAACATTTAAGTTGCGCAGAACATCTCAAGTCGACTCGTAGGTCACCAAAATTTAACTTTTTAAGAACAACTAAATCCATTACATGTGCTGTAACTTCCCCTTGGTGTTCCCTAGGTACTGATTATTTTTGATAATCGGTGGAAAATTCGAGCTGCGATTCTATTCTGTTATTTACAAACTTTTTTACGGTATACTATGATAATCCATGGCCTTATACAGTCAGCACCTGACTGTAGCGTTTGTATTTTTAGTCGTAAGTAAGATTTGAACGTATGACAGCTAGCTTTGTTGTCTGCACTTTATACAGACTGATTAAATTATTTTCTTTCCTCCTTGCGTAGTTATTTTATGGTTGTATTTAAATACATTACAACTGGCTAATTGTTATTTTGTGGTTGTATTTAAATACATTTAAGCTGGCTAACTTAAAAAAGTTTCTTCTACGAAATGACATTTTCAACATCGATTCTTTCTTAAAAATGCGACACATTTCACATTTGCCGGGTTTTGTTGTAATTAAGGATATGCAATTCAAGCAGAACTATCGGAAGGTTTGCTTCGGCAAGCTAATAAGATGAGCCAATAAAAACAGAGTGATAATTGATTAAGAGATGATTTTATTAAAATATCAAAATTCCAGTTTAAAACTGTTCGTTGCTGAAGAAACACGATAATGCAAAAACACTCGGTGTTAGTTTTTTTATCCAGTGTAATTCATAAGCAGGAAGTCTACTCTGTCTGAAAATATACTATGCATTCGAGTTAAAGGTCCTAGCAATTGTTTATGCTATATATATTCTGTATCTACCTTAAAAATCCTAATCCCAACCCACCTCACTAGAAATCAGTTAATTTTTCCTCTATAATTGTCTCCAAGTAGTAGTACTCCTTATCTATGAAACTGTACTTTCGCGGATTATTGCTGCTATTTTGATTTATTTTTGTTACTATCAGGAATTCTCCTGATCTTATTGGGTTATTCTCTGTTTTCCCTACAACACAAGTTGCATCAGTTTATTTTTGTTTTTTATAAACTTCATATTTTTAAACACGATAATTAATATTTTCCATAGGGGTAACTCTTAAGAAAGAATATAAAATATAGTATATATTTATATTTATGTTAAAGCAAAATATTGTAACTTAAGTCACAAGATTGCAAACAATTATAGCAATTATTAAGTTACCGATTTACGGGTGCGGTGAGCATGGTACTCAACATTTGAAATAAACTTGATCTGAGCCTACTATAGAGAAACCTTCTTGCCAAATTTGGTGTTTCTAGCCTTTATAATAGCTGAGATTTGTGTGTTTATGCAGACAGATTGATCGACAGAAAGAGAGACAGGCATGGCTCAATTGACTCGGCTACTGATCCTTATCAAGAATATATATACTTGCCACGCGCACTGGTGCCTGTTGTATGGGGAGGGCGGCCATAAATACTTCTAGTTAAGGTACAGGCTTAAAACTTTGCACAAAATATTTTTTAGATTATAGTAGAATAATGTATAAAACTCAACCGGATCAGACCATTATATCATATATATATATTAATTACATATTAAAAATATATATAGGCTTTGGAGCATGTGCAAAACAGTATTAAAATAAATATATATGTATATATATATATATATTTATATATTCAGTAATTTTTCAGCAATATTGATATTTATTTCTGTGCACCAACGATTGAAAATGTATTATCATGGATAAGAGTCACCTTTTTAAGCCAAATTGAAATAAAGCATTTATTATTAGAATTTTAACTCAATAAGAACACAAAACACGACAGACAAAGCACAAGGCAAAGTAGCCGCTTTGCAAAACAACACAAAATTGACTTCAGGCTGCCAGTGAGCTGGCTGAAGCATTTCGCTGTTGACAAACTTCACAAGCAACGCATACATTCATATGCGAGCTTGTGCATACATAGCACACATACATCGAAACGATGGCTAGCTCAAAGAAATATGTCCATGCTCATCGTTTCGCTGTCGTTGATGCCGCTGTTCGCTGTTTCTGGATTGCTCACTAAAGAGAGCCGATCGCTCTCTTGTGAAACGCTTCGGCCGGGGGGTCATAATAATCCGAAGACCACTGGGCAAGTACTTTTCGCTGTTTGAGTACTCTATATGTTCATTGCTTAGTGATATTATTTTAAAAGATCTATCGAAATGAAGAAGTCGATTTGAAAGTGTCAGTTGTGTGCTCAAGCTCGTAATTTTTCGAATACATAAAAATGCGTTTTATTTCGCAATAAATTATTATGTTATACAACTTAACAAATTTTTCGGTGTTTCAATTAAAGTAAATGAGACTGTAGCATACAATGACAAGTGAGTAGATGTTATTTAGTTGACGGTACGTAAGCACGCGCAGGTCTCCGGCTCATGTGTGTCGGCAATGAGGTGGGTAAATGAAACTAACCGTTTCTACTCAGGCCAACCAATAATACTATAAATAAAAAAATAGAAAAAAACCACAGTCGCGCTGCACGCGACAGTGGGATACCCTTCGACCTATGTTCCGGTGTAGTTTAATTTGTCAAATTCATACACATATACAAATGCGTTATGCTTTTAAATTATTGCCGACAGATGGAGCTCGCGCTTTGCGCTCGCCCGCCTCCCTTGTTAGCTGATACACGCACTTGGTTTTATGCACATACTTTCTTAAATAACTTCTGTGTTTATTGTCCGATCGGATTGAATTTCGAGAATACGTAGATATTTTAATGAGCTTAGTATGTGTTTAAGTCAGAAAGTTGTATCTTTTATACAGCACTTACAAATTAAGTTCAAAAATTAAATTATTCATTTGCGGGGGCGGTGGCCGTGGCACCTAACATTTGAAATAAACTTGATCAGCTTATAGTACACAGGAGTCTTCCTGTCAAATTTGGTAACTCTAGCTTTTATAATAGCTGACAGACGGACAGACAGACAGACATGGCTCAATCGACTCGGCTTGTGATCCTGAGCAAGAATATATATACTTTATGGTGTCTCCGACGCCTCCTTCTGCCTGTTACATACATTTGCACAAAGTTAGTATACCCTTTTTTGACCATTTTCAATGGTCGAAGGGTATAAAAAATCGCGTGCTGTATTGCCTTACGACGATCGCAAAACAGAACCAGAAATCGAGAACAGACTCGGTCGGAGGGAACCGGAGTCAAAGACCCGAATCCCACGACCGAAGGGGAAGAGAAAGAGAGCAGTAGTTCGGAAGTAATAAAACTTTACTATATAGCAGCCTTCTGAGCACGCCTCGCTTACTGAAGCGGCCTTCCACCTTTCCATGATCGCCTGTTGCGAGACATAAATAGCGATCCCTTTAGGCCCCTATTTTTCAATGCATAGTTGCCTCATATCCATCCTCCATGACTCCCGAAAACAATAGTTATTTAAGCTAAATTCATTTTAAATCAATTTATTCCTTAAAATAGTAATGCCTTTCCTAACCATCTCATTAACATAATCTTTATGTAATGTACCATATGGTATATTCGGAATACTTTTTCTTTCGATTTTTAGTTAAGGGTAAGAGTGTATCTTAGTATTAATTCTTAATTTTCATTTATTACATAGCGGTATCTCATTTATTTATTTATTCATTCATTTGTCATTGGCTGTCATATTTATATATATATATATATATAACATATATATATATATATACAGCTATGGGCGGATAATTGGCACAAAAAAATTTACGTATAAAAAACAATTTTATTTTATTAAATGTTGATGAAAAGAAACAAACTGAAATGACATTTTTAAGCCTATGCTGTAGGCTCTTAAATAAGAAAGAAAAATTTCAAATTAACATAAAATTTCAAAAGATATTTTCAAAATATTCAAAAAAAATCAAAAGTTACCTGCTCATATAATTGGCACAGATTCATTTAAATTGTTATAAAATTAAAACTATTATTATTTTGAATTGGTAATTTGTTCTTGGTATTAGTACTTGGTACTGTAACCATTATTTCGGAGTACTGCTTCACATCTGCTGCTCATACTCTCCACCAGCTTTTGGCACCGATCTTGGGGATAGAATTCCAGGCTTCTTGAACACCCTCCCACAAATCATCAAAATTTTTACATTTTTTTTGAGAAATGGCCACTTTTACATCGTTCCAAAGGTTTTCGATTGGGTTCAAGTCTGGACTTTGTGCTGGCCAATCTAAAACCTTTATTTTCTCCCCCTGCAACCACTTCTTCACAATTTTTGAGGAACGCTTTGGGTCGTTATCATTGAAAAATGTCCACTTAACAGGCATGTTTTCAAATGCATATGGCTCTATTGTGTTTTTAAAAATATCTAAATATTGGAATCGATCTATTATTCCATTGATTCAGAAGATCGGACCCACACCGTGCCAGGAAAATGCTCCCCAACAATGTATACTGCCTCCTCCATGCTTTATGGACTTCATTGTGTACTTTGGATTGAGAGCTTGACCTTTTGGACGGTGCACAAATGTTTTTCCATCGGGTCCCATCCTATTTATTTTTGTTTCGTCGCTCCACAATACGTTCCTCCAAAATAACGGATCTTTGTCCTTGTTGGTCTTAGCAAAGTGCAAGCGTTTTGCTATATTTTTCTTTGAAAGCAGTGGTTTTCGTCTGCTGTAGCGTCCAAAGAGCAAGGATTCATTTAATTTTCTTGCTACAAGTGTCCTGGACAAGTTCACGCCATAATCAGCATTTATTTCCCCACAGATGTATATATATATATATATAGGCTCAGTTATAATACATGACATAAAGTAGATGTAAATAAAAATTGAAAATCATGCAAAGCTAAATAGACCAAAGAAGGGCAAATTATCAGAATACACAATCAGGTTTAGAAATCATATGAATTAAAGATTTCAAAATGATAATACAAAAAAATTAGGAAATTAAAGAAAAATCAAACTCAAAAATAATTAATTAAACTCAAACATGAGTAAATTAAATTGAAAATTTGATTGAAAATCAAAAAATAATAAACTAAGTTAGATTTAAAAGAAATCTAAAAGCTACATAAATAGCCAAATTAAAAATGCAAAAGAGTACAGGCTTGACGAGCAGTAACTCCCAAAAAAAACAAAAGTGAAAAACAAAATAAAGGAAAAAAATACAAACGCTACAGTCAGGTGCTGACTGTATAAGGCCATGGATTATCTTAGTATACCGTAAAAAAAGTTTGTAAATAACAGAATAGAATCGCCGCTCGAATTTTCCACCGATTATCAAAAATAATCAGTACCTAGGGAACACCAAGGGGAGGCTGCAGCACATGTAACGGGACTAGTTGTTCTTAAAAAGTTAAATTTTGGTGACCTACGAGTCGACTTGAGATGTTCTGCGCAACTTTAATGTTCCCCCAATTAATTAATTTCGGCAATCTGCAGACATAGATAACTTATTTATATTCGGATATTTATAAAAACTCGCAATGAAAATTCCGCTTTATTTGGATTAATATTACAAATTAGGCGGAGATCAATTTTATACAGTTTACGACGATACGCGCAATTTGAATTAACGAACAGAAGAAGAAGAACGCATAGACAAAGCAGACGCGAAGTGTCGCAACCATTAGACTGAGCGAGAGGGCAATAGGTATATGTATGCATTTTTAGCGTGTACCAAAATTTATTTCATGTGCTTCTTGTTGACTTTTTGGCACGACATAGAGTTGTTCAGTGGCTGAGTGGATTATGTCTCGGAATGTAAGGCCAATAAGTTGACCGTGTTTCAGGGTTCGATTGCTACCGCGATCGGCATGTGAAAGTTTTTGTTTTTCATTATTTTTCATTACAATATTTTAAAAGCTCAAAACATTGAAAAGGGGCGGCGGCGGTAGCCGTTTTTTTTAAGTTTTTGGTACGCAATATATGCAATTAGAACTTAGTTTTCTTTCTCCAATTCTAATTGTATTGTATATAAGTATGTACATACATGCGTGCAATAATGTGTGTTGAAGTGGGATGCCAATACATACATGTGGATATGCAGACATGTATGTATGGACGTCCCACTCGCACATTCACAACTTTTAAAGGGCTTGTAGTGAAACGGTGGAACTATCGTCTGCTTATGATGGTGCCGGGCTGCCAGATCGGGCTCATATCGATGAGGCTGCGTCGCTGTTATGTTCTAGCATTCTAATTGCAAAATATTGAGAGCAAGACAAAATAACAATATCCAATAAGAATCATATTGAACTTGCAAAGTCATAACAGGCAAAATACGGAAAGAGTGACGACATTGAAAAACGCATTGTTTAATTTTGGCTCGCGTCTTTTTGATGCGTGCTAAATATAATAAAAATAGTAAACTTTATTAAGAAATAATTAATATTATTTTTAACTATTTTAACTTTATTACTTAATATAATATGAAAAAAAAATATGGAAAAACTATTTTTTATTGAAATTTAATTAAATAATTAAATTTGTTTGTAGCTGCTATATTACAGCCCGGTTGACTGTAACTTTTCTTTTAGTTTATTTGAATAAAATAAATAAACAAAATAAAATAATAAATAATTCGCACCGCCTCAACCGAGGAGGAGTTGAACACCACACACACACGCACGCACTCTCTTCTCACAGTCAATTTAATTTGCCGTCCGCCACTCTAACCACTCGGCAATTGCCTCACTTGTTAGCCTATCGGCAAAGCTGCATTACGAACCAATTCTGTTACCATACAATGCAAATAAAAAGTTTAAAATGCTGTGTGTCTGACGCTAGATTCGAACCTCGGTATGCTTGTGTAAATTAGGTCTGCTTAAGTATATATGTTCAAAGTGAGTTTAATTCGTATCATATCTCACTTATTTATAGTCCGATTTAAATGAAATTTTCACATAACGCCCGTGGCAAGGTATTTCTCATGTAAGATATACAACTTTGGTTGTTGAGCTAATATTGTAGATGTTAAATAGTTATTACTGATTTACAGAGGCGGGAAGGGGCGTGTCCAAATTTTACAAAAACTTTGAGACACTGCAATATATATGTATGTTGTCGCAAAATTTGATGACTCTAGCTCTTATAGTTTCTGAGATCCAGGTGTTCATACAGACAGACAGACGGACAGACGGACAGACAGACATGGCTCAATCGACTCGGCTACTGATACTGAGTCAGAATATATGTATATAGTTTATGGGGTCGGAGATGCCTCCTTCTGCCTGTTACCCCCATTTCCGTTCCGACAAACACAATAGTCCATGAATTTTTTTAAAATCCATGGCCTAAATAGCAATAATTAACAATAATTAATAAGAATCACTCACAGTTTGTTGTTTTCCATTGACGAAAGATCTTCCGTGGTGTGGTGTAATTTTATGTGTGTGGGTATAGGTGTTGGCATTATAGTTTATTTCGTTTGTCACTGATGATTTGTTTTTTTTTTCTGTGTATTTGTTTAGCTCACGTGTTTTTCTTTAGAATTACCTTTTTATGGTCATTTGCAAATAGGCGAGGGAAAAAAAACAAAAAAATTATTGGTGACTCGCGATATTTATATAAAGGGTGGTTAAATTTCAAGGGCCGATGTTTATTTTGAATAAAACACAAACTATTTAGGAAATTATTGAAATTTTATTTTATTATGATACATATATTGGTATTACTCAATTATGTATGTAACAAAATATCGGCCAAATGAGCGCCGCGACCTCGGCGGCACACCTCCATACGATGGTCCAAATTTTCGATGACGCTGACTTTGGACTTAGACACACCGGACAATACTCTACACCAATAGAGCGTTATGCACCTTTTAACTAAGGTAACCTGCAATCAGGAATTCTCGCAGAAGAATTTAATGCAGTACTAAGTCCAAACACAACACAAAGAGACAAGCTTGGTTTATTGAATCAGTTTCTACCTCGGCACCACTAAAATTCTCAACGAGTTCTAGCAGTGAGGAGATGAAGCTGCCTTCGATCACCAAGTTAGTTAGCGATGAATGCTGATGATCGAAGTTGGCTACTTCGTGAAACAATTGTACATTCAAGCCCGCTCCTTGTCTTTTGACAAGTGTTCTTGTTGTGTTTGGCAAAAATATCGGCTAGATAAGCTATGATGCAGAAATCGAACCGATATTGACCTTAAGTCAGCTAAAAATGTTTTCATATTTACTATTAATATATTTAATAATAACAAAAATCCTCCTCGTGGTTGGCACCAGTAAAAACAAAAATATCACACACGTCTGTGTTCTTCGGCAGCTCCAGTGGAAAAGAACGAACCGACCCATGTTACCCGATAGATCGATAGCCTTGACCTACTTAACGAAGCAAACAATACCCACTGATGCATTTTGATTGCGCTCACCTGAGCCCCAAAAGCTCGGTCAAGGTGTCAATGCCTAAATGGTGCCTACTTAAAGGAGGGTACCTAAATGGTGCATACTTAAAGGGGGGAACGTTATGTTCAAATGCTGGAATTACAAGAAAACAAAAAAAAACCGAAAACAACCAATGACCAGCGCCACTTCAAGCCATCGACCATCCTACATAAATACCTTCAACTTTAAAATCCATTCAAAATTACTCAAATTCATACACTTTTTTTAAGTGACTGAACTGATTGAGGTGTGCTTTTGTTGTGAAATATTCGCAATGCGTGCGAATGAACCCGTGTTCACATATTCAATGCTTTTTTTAGAAAGTCAATCTAGATTTCCAGAAAAAACAGGTTTGCCATTAAAAAGTTTGGACATCTCAACACTATTCAAAAGTTCGAGAAAGGCCTGGATTTGTATGGAGTTTTCCAAATGGTGCGTACCGGGCTTTGCTTTATTATCAAAGTAGTGTATTTGAGTAATAACTTTCTGCTCTACATATTATAAATATATGTAAATATAAACATTCAAGTTAACATTTCCCCTACTTCAGAGCAGCACTGCATGTGCGATTGTGTCAAATACGTTACCACGCGCTTACGACAACGACAATTTTTTCTGCCATCAATTGGCATCTATCAAGAATACAAGCAAACACGCGCACAAATAATAATGCGACGCTTTGCGACGACATCATAAACGACTAAACAACTCCCTGCTGAAGGCATCGCTGCTGGTATATGTGGAAAACATGGACTTGAATAACTTCTGTGCCTATTGTCCGCTTTAAATCAATGATACATAGGTTCAAATAGTATTTGTCTAAGTGCATGCTGAAGCAAAACGTTGTAACTAAAATATTTCGCTAATATTCGCGAATTATGGTTGGGGTGGGACATACAAATATCTTAGCTATTATAAAAGGAATAGGCACCAAACAATTTTGTTTCAAATAATATGTGCCAATATTTGATTTGTAAGATACGCATTAAAGATACAACTTTATACTAGTTAGCTAACAAAAATTAAAATTGCAATCCGATCGGACAGTAAATACTGAAGTTCTTGAAATGAGCTGTTTCAATAAAGCACTGCCTGTTGCTTTGCTTTAGTTTCTGTTCGTGTGTAAAAGAAACCAAGTAAAAGTTACTGCCAGGCGCTCCCGACAGTAAGATACTCTGTACCGAGCTTTGAAATACCGTTTAATTATATAATAGTATTATATAAATAGTATAGTATAAATAAACAAAAGCTGGTAAATAACTTTCTGTTGAGAACTGTTAGTGTGTTTGCAGTAGTTATTTAAAACTTACCAAAGGGTAGCTTACCGTCGCGGCGGTCACGCTCGACTGTAAATTTCGATATTTGTTTTCAGTTTGAAATTTTAATTTTCCGCAGCTAAAGCGACCATATCACCCTCTGTGCGCTGTGTCGTCTAAATTAATTATTGATTGGCCGTGGTTATCGCTTCAAAGAGCAATAAACGAAGGAGGAATTTTTCCGGCCCGCTTTCGGTGTGAAAAGCACAAAAACCACAAAGTTTTCGGAACTTTGAGTTCTCTTGTCGGCCTGACCAACGCCTTAAAACACGCCACAAGGGATTTTACCAACACACACAAAACCACAATTGTGTAAGTTTGTGGGAGTGTTGAAATAAAATGCTTGAATGACACGTGTTGAACAATTGTTGGCCGTTTATTTGCTACATTTAAACGGCCAAGAATCAATCTCAAATATATGTATTTTGTGCACAGTATTGGTATTTTATAAATTTTTACTAAACTTGCAATATCTTAAATAATAATTAATATCAGTCATTTGACTTATTAAAAAAAAGAATGCTATTCTTTATTCAGAAATCCTCTGATTGTTCCCATGGCAGCTATATAGTATAGTGGTCACAATTTCATGAAATTGTATATGAATGTACACGGTGTGTCCCAAAAAAAACCGAACTTTTATTTCTCTCATCGACCATCCTCCGTATTCGCCTGATCTATCACCATGTGACTATTTATACCCTTCGACCATTGAAAATGGTCAAAAAAGGGTATACTAACTTTGTGTAAATGTATGTAACAGGCAGAAGGAGGCGTGGCAGACCCCATAAAGTATATATATTCTTGCTCAGTCATTGAGTCATGTCTGTCTGTCTGGATGTCCAGATGTCCGGATGACCAGATGAACACACAGATCTCAGCTATTATAGGAGCTAGAGACACCAAAATTGACATGAAGGTTTCTGTGTACCAGGCGCAGATCAAGTTTATTTCAAATTTTGGGTGCCATGCCCACCGCCCCCGCAAATCAATAATTTAATTTTTGAACTCAATTTATAAGCGCTGTATAAAAGATACAACTTTCTCACATTAACATTCACCAAGCTCATTAAAATACCTAAGTATTCTCGAAATTTCAATCCGATCGGACAATAAACACAGAAGTTATTTAAGAAAGTATGTGCATAAAACCAAGTGCTTGTGTCAGCTAACAAGGGAGGCGGGCGAGCGCAAAGCGCGAGCGCCATCTATCGGCAATAATTTAAAAGCATGCGCATTTGTATATGTGTAAGAATTTAACAAATTAAACTACACCGGAACATGGGTAGGAACATGGAAGGGTATCCCACTGTCGCGTGCAGCGCGACTGTGGTTTTTTTTTTTTTTGGTTAGAAGTTTGCAACGTACCGTAGAAGGCATCTCCGACTCAATAAAATATGGTTTATATAATGTTATTTTTTTCGGCTATCCGTATAGCAGCCCTGCCTCAGGGAAGTCGTCACAGTAGCTGATTTCATTAAAGTTCATTTCTCATAGCTCGGGAGTATAGTGCTCAAAATTCTAAATCAGCGCAATCGACACACGCATAGTGAGAAGCCCGGGCGGGCCTGAATGCTACAAGCGAACAAGGTTTATTTAATAACTTCTGTGTTTTTTATCCGATCGGATACAAATTTTGACTAAATGTTAATATTATAGTTAGCTAAGTATTGATCTAAATCAGAAAGTTGTATTTATATGTCTCCCACGCCTCTTTCTCCCTGCTACGTACATTTGCACACAGTTAGTATTCCCTTTTTTGAATGGTCGAATGGTATATTTAAGAAGATACTAAATAATTCCAATATGCTTTGAATGCTGGCAGATAAATATCTACTAACGCTGATAACGGAAAGCAAAATAAGCTAAAGAAACACTGTAATGGTCTTGTTAACAAAACAAGTTGGTAAAGGTAACTTTCACGTAATACCCTAAATAATAGGCTCTATTCTCTAAACTTAGCTTCAGCGAATGTGAATCGTGGAACGGGTTTTAAGTATTTGCATGAAAATAACCAGAACGCACCAAATACACTTACACCTTATAAACCCATCTTTTCATCTAAATTCTCATTTTCTCTCTCTCTCTCTCTCTTGCAAATATAACATCAAACCAAAAAAAAAGTATAGGACTTTTAATCTCGACACCCAGTAGTTTCTTCCGGGTTATCAGCTTCCACTCATCCCTTTGCCAAGACTACAGTCGTAGAAATGAGATACTCAACAAAAAGATATGTTAAGTACCTGGACTGCCGCTTGGTGCTCCGAATTTTAGGGACTATATACGTTGAATAACTTCTGAGCTTATTTTCCGATCGAATTGAACTTAATTTTAATATAGGGGGCAAATCTAATATACGTCGCTTACAAATCTAATTGATTTATTAATTTCAGGGTGCGGCATGTTAAGCCAAATTTGGTGTTTCTAGCTTTCATAATAGCTTAGATTTCGACTTTCAAACAGACAGACAGATGGGTATGGCGAAATCGGCTCGGCAAGTGATCCTGACCAAAAATATGTACATATTTATCTTGTGCCACGCCTCATTCCGCACACACTCTTTTTTACCATTTTCATAATCGAAGAGTATAAAAGCAATTGAGCCTAAGAGAGGATGAGCATCCCAAATTGCAGCTGTCTGACCTGCAAAATTTGCGAAAACAACAAACTAGTTAGATCCAGAGTGGCACTGAGGTAAATATTTGTCATAACCATAAATCCATAAAATTTAATTTTGTGCAAATAAATCAAAACAAACATTATTACATTTCCCCTCTGTGTATTCCGCACAACTTGTATTTGTGCGAGTGTGCGGGTGAAGTCTGTCAGCAGGAGTGTTTGCAGACAACAAACAATAACATTTTTCCATAATTTACGAGAGAGCTGCAAATGCCAAAAATATTGGTATTTAGGTGAATTAAAAGTGAAATTTGTGTAACATAGTCGGCAAACGAAGACCACACTGGCACCCACACCAAAACTATTTCTTAAATTTTTGACTTCAATGCGTAGTATATTTTGTATTTTATATTTTCGCATTTGAAATCACCTTAAAATTATTTCATCAATAACTTCAATGTGCATTATCCATTCGCAGCCTTTGGACTTTAACGAATTTTGTATTTATTATTGTCGACATAGATGGAATAGTTAAAATCAGGACCGAAAAAATCACTCAAAAAAATTACAAATCAAATAAAAATAATGATTATGTGCTGAGTTTTATTTTTTTTCGTTCGAAAAATAATGATTATTTGTTAAGTGATAAAAATTTCGATTACAAAATAACGATTATTTGTTGACCGATATTTTTTTCGATAAAAAATATCGCTCAAACTCGGATTATTCCAATTCCAAAGAAGTTTTAAGAAAAATTTTCATTCAGACTTATAAAGTGCACCGAGGGGTATCCATTTTAATTTTTTTTATGGTAAAATCTTTGACCATTGATTTTTATTTAAAAATAAAACAATTACCTTCCAAAATCGTTAAGTATCGTATAAGTTGTATTCAAATTATTTTTGGTTACATGTAAACCTTATAGACAAGTAGTCTTTGACTGTTATACATACATAGTTGCCGTACATAACAATGGGTCGTAAATTATATTTTATTTCTTGCAGTTTTTTGAGTTTGATCTGGAAAATAGCTCGTCATATGCAAAATTGGCAAGCAGAAGTTTTCCGGAAATTACAACTGCAACCTTGAACGACATTAAAACACAAAGCACAAGGAGATATGTATATCAGAGATATACATATCAGATTGGGCGAACAAGATGCATCTGAAATTCCGGAAAAAATGATTTGTATTTCATCTTTAATGACTCAAAGTCAGGTGAAAGATGCATGTGTAGAGCTGGTCACGAAGGAAAAAATACCATTTTCAGTTTTGGATTCAAAGGCCTTCAAGACTTTGACCGAACAAATTTTTGCTGGTCTGAGTATGCAGGCAATAACATCAAAATATATAATGAACTTGGTAAACGAAAAATATTTAAAAGTCAAGGAAAAAATGACAAGTGCGTGCATGCATCGCCAACATCGCCAGTTTATATAAATAAGGATTATATAAATTGGCGATATTGGTGCATGCGGTTCCTGCCACACAGGTGTGCGTGCGTAGAGAGATCGTTCTCTGCGCTCAAAATGGTTTTAACGGACCTTCGGCGGAGAAGCGCTAAAAAATACTTTTTTATAAAACAAAATGCTTAAATAAAATAACAAGTTATGATTTTTTTTTTGACAATTAGATAATATATAAAGAAACAAGCTCACAGCAACAAAACTTATACGATACTTAACGATTGGAAGGTAATTGATTTATTTTTAAATAAAAATCAATGGTCAAACAGTATACCATAAAATTTGAAATTTGGGATCACCTCGGACTTGTCAAGAGTAGGCCAGTAGAAACCTTCTGGTGCTATTTTTTTCTTATCCGACCTTTCTAAGTAGATGATATTTTCATTTAAAAAGAAATGAAATCTAAATTTATTATATCGGACTTTCTCTATACTTGCTAACTCATTTCAAACTTAAGCAATCTTAAAACAATCACAAAAGCCGATCGCAACCAAATTTTCAGAAATCAGTTGTGCGTTGATAGTTATTGTGTTTACCAAAAAAAACTGTCATGCAGTAAAATAATATTACGCTTGGAATTCGGTTTTTATAGATTTACAGGGGCTAAAGGGGGCGTGTTTAAAATCTACAAACTTGATTGGCGTGCAATAATAACACATATTGACATCAAATTTAGTAGCTCTAGCTATTATAGAAAACCTAGATCTGTTTTCATACCGACGGTCATTGCTATATCGACCCGGCTGTTGCTACTGATTAAGAATATATATACGGGTGGCTGCAATAACGCCCGTGGTAATAATGCCCGCGGGCCTTATTTCACAAAATAAGTGCAATAAGTACAAAAAAAGAAATGAAATAAGGCGCGAATCTTATTTCACAATTTTCGTGGGCATTATTTCACAAAAAATGTGCAATAACGCCCATAATATTTTAAAATATGCAAAATTTGTCTTATCTCTGATAAAGAAATGTTATTCAGGCACAATAAAATAAAACATTATTGTGCCTAAATAAGATTTCGTTTCAAATAAATCGCTTGTAGGCCACTGTGCGCATCATTGTGACGTTTTACTCAGAATTGGCCAACAACAAAATACATGTAAATTTAATTATTTTCAAAATTCAATTAAAAAAAAACTAGAAGTGACCGCCAAATAATTCTTTCACCTAAAATCATGATAAATATACCCCTATCAGTAAAAAAAATTAAAACAAAATCGGTGACGCATGCAGCTATTTAACCTTTACCCTAAGATAATCCATGGCCTTATACAGTCAGCACCTGACTGTAGCGTTTGTATTTTTAGGCCATGGATTTTACAAAAATTCATGGACTATTGTGTTTGTCGGAACGGAAATGTGCGTAACAGGCAGAAGGAGGCATCTCCGATAAACTATATATATTCTGACTCAGTATCAGTAGCCGAGTCGATTGAGCCATGTCTGTCTGTCCGTCTGACCGTCTGTCCGTCTGTCTGTCTGTATGAACACCTGGATCTCAGAAACTATAAGAGCTAGAGTCATCACATTTTGCGACAACATACATACATATTGCAGTGTCTCAAAGTTTTTGTAAAATTTGGACACGCCCCTTCCCGCCTCTGTAAATCAGTAATAACTATTTAACAACTACAATATTAGCTCAACAACCAAAGTTGTATATCTTACATGACAAATACCTTGCCACGAGCGTTATGTGAAAATTTCATTTGAATCGGACTATAAATAAGTGAGATATGATACGAATTAAACTCACTTTGAACATATATACTTAAGCAGACCTAATTTACACAAGCATACCGAGGTTCGAATCTAGCGTCAGACACACAGCATTTTAAACTTTTTATTTGCATTGTATGGTAACAGAATTGGTTCGTAATGCAGCTTTGCCGATAGGCTAACAAGTGAGGCAATTGCCGAGTGGTTAGAGTGGCGGACGGCAAATTAAATTGACTGTGAGAGAGAGTGCGTGCGTGTGTGTGGTGTGTTCAACTCCTCCTCGGTTGAGGCGGTGCGAATTATTTATTATTTTATTTTGTTTATTTATTTTATTCTAATAAACTAAAAGAAAAGTTGCAGTCAAGCGGGCTGTAATATAGCAGCTACAAACAAATTAAATTATTTAATTAAATTTCAATAAAAAATAGTTGTTCCTCATTTTGTTTTATATAAAATAAAATTATAATAGTTACAAATAATATTAATTATTTATAAATAAAGTTTACTATTTTTATTATATTTAGCACGCATCAAAAAGATGCGAGCCAAAAGTAAATTATGCGTTCTTCAATGCCGTCACTCTCCGTATTTTGCCTGTTATGACTTTGCAAGTTCAATATGATTCTTATTGGATATTGTTATTTTGTCTTGCTCTCAATATTTTGCAATTAGAATGCTAGAACATAACAGCGACGCAGCCTCATCGATATGAGCCCGATCTGGCAGCCCGGCACCATCATAAGCAGACGATAGTTCCACCGTTTCACTACAAGCCCTTTAAAAGTTGTGAATGTGCGAGTGGGAGGCCCATACATACATGTCTGCATATCCACATGTATGTATTGGCATCCCACTTCAACACACATTATTGCACGCATGTATGTACATACTTATGTACAATACAATTAGATTTGGAGTTGCTGTTGTGTACCAACGAAAGAAAACTAAGATCTAATTACATATATTGCGTACCAAACTTAAAAAAACCGGCTACCGCCACCGCCCCTTTTCAATGTTTTGAGCTTTTAAAATATTGTAATGAAAAATAATGAAAAACAAAAAATTTCACATGCCGATCGTGCTAGCAATCGAACCCCGAAAAACGGCCAACATTATTGTCCTTACAGTCCGAGTCCCTCAGCCACTGAATAACTCTGGCTAGTGCCAAAAAATCAACAAGAAGCACATGAAATAAATTTTGGTACACGCTAGAAATGCATACTTATACCTATTGCCCTCTCGCTCAGTCTAATGGTTGCGACACTTCGCTTCTGCTTTGTCTATGCGTTCTTCTTCTTCTGTTCGTTAATTCAAATTGTGCGTGGCGTCGTAAACTGTATAAAATTGATCTCCGCCAAATTTTTAATATTAATCCAAATA
The DNA here is from genome assembly GCA_018904165.1 of Zaprionus camerounensis. Taxonomy (NCBI): domain Eukaryota; kingdom Metazoa; phylum Arthropoda; class Insecta; order Diptera; family Drosophilidae; genus Zaprionus; species Zaprionus camerounensis. The sequence continues at coordinate 643,683 of JAEIFS010000354.1, forward strand.
AAGCGGAATTTTCATTGCGAGTTTTTATAAATATCCGAATATAAATAAGTTATCTATGTCTGCAGATTGCAGAAATTAATTAATTTGGGGAACATTTAAGTTGCGCAGAACATCTCAAGTCGACTCGTAGGTCACCAAAATTTAACTTTTTAAGAACAACTAAATCCATAACATTTGCAGTAGCTACCCCTTGGTGTTCCCTAGGTACTGATTATTTTTGATAATCGGTGGGAAATTCGAGCGGCGATTCTATTCTGTTATTAACAAACTTTTTTTACGGTATACTAAGATAATCCATGGCCTTATACAGTCAGCACCTGACTGTAGCGTTTGTATTTTTTTTTGTGGAGTTATCTCTTCTCTAAAGCATATGATGTTAAGGTCTCTTTGCATATTTTCGTTTCGGATGTACCAGAGCCAGAGTTAAGTGTGTTAAGTGTGAATGTTACATGCCTACATTTTTGTTCGTTTATTTTGATTCGCCAGTCTGATAGTCACTTCTCTACGGCCAGTAAGTGACGAAAGAATTGATTTGTTGCTCCTATAGGATATTTTGATAGACTTAAAATCGCTGTGTCGTCGGCAAACGCAGAAGTGAATATGTCTGCTGTGTAAATAACGTACAGCGTATGTCCAACTCCGGGGAACTCCAGCGTTTGTAATGAGGTCGTCATACATATCAGAGTTATGTCACAACTAAGGGTTTCTTGTAGAGATACGACTTCAGGAGTTTGTCGGTGTTTGGGGAAAGCATTGGTTTGATTTTTAACATGTAAACATCTAGACCTTGTCAAATGCTTGAGAGGCATTCAGAAATATTCCTATTCAATATTGCCGATTTTTGAAAGCAGTTCTTATTTCTGATGTTATTAAATTGACTTGTTCAATGGTTCCATATTTCTCTCGGAAGGCGAACTGATGCGCTGGAATAAGATTATGTGTCCTCAAGTAGAAGTGATCCGGGCATTGGAAATTTTTTCGACAAGTTTTCAAAGATAAGACAAAGGACTTATAGGCCTGTACGATGGAGAAATCAAATGTTCTTTTAGAGCCTTTGGTATGATCGACTTTTACCATCTCTCTAGAAAATACCCAAGTTTTTTGATAGCTTTAAAGAGCAGGGAGATAGTTTATACAGCACAGTATGGAAGCTTAATAGTCATCTTTTGAGTTATTAGATCACATCCTGTGGACTTTTCCGGATTTAGTTGATTCTTCCTGATTTTGCCTATATTTTACACGGATTCGGCTCATGTGGTAGTTGGTCGTCGTCGTTTAACCGGTAATTCATACGTATTTGGGTTCAGTTGAAAGACAATGTGTTAGCTCTTTTTTATCGCTTCGAGCCCATCTACCTGTGATGATTCTTTACGCATCCGTTGTTTATCAAGAACTAGTGGCTCGATGTCTAGGATTGTCATCCTAGGTCTGCGAGGTGAACTTTTAATTTAGGGTGTAGAGATGCGGGGAAAGGAAGCTATGACACTCTCTAAGCCTTGGATTCAGCTCAATGTGCGAGCTTAAAATATATATTTTTTGCATTAGATCAAGTTTGTCCTCTTTCATGTTAATCTGTTAGACTGCTTTGTAGCCTCCGTGCGTTGGAAGAGGTTCAGATTTAACAGGATTGGGTATTGAAGAAGTCCAGAAATTGTTGTTGGGTAACATTAAAACAGAGGGAAAGTTGAGTTGAGACGTTGAGCGCAAATTTTGTTTTGACTCATTGTTAAAGTGCGTAGCTTACTTCTTTATTAATTTGCTTTGAAATAAAACAAACCAGTAAGAAAAGCAACAGTCGCGCGGTAGGCGACAGTGGGATACCCTTCGACCTATGTTTCGGTGAAGTTTAATTTGTTTAATTCATACACATTTTCATATGAACATTTGTATTTTCAAATTATTCTCGACAGATGGCGCTCGTTCGCCTCCCTTGTTGGCTGACACAAGGACTTGATCTTATGCTCATACTTTCTTGAATATCTTCTATCTATTGTCCGATCCGATTCAAATTTCGAGAATAAGTAGATATAACTATCAGTTTAGTATATGTTAAAGTTAGAAAGGTATATATTTCTTACGACGCATATAAATCGAGTTTAAAAACTAAATTAGTGATTTGCGGGGGCGGTGGGCGTGGAATCCAACATTTGAAATAACCTTTATATCCGCGGAGTATATAGGAACCTTCATTCCAAATTTGGTGTCTCTAGCGTTTATAATAGCTGAGATTTGTGTGTTCATCCGGTCAGATGAACATCCGGACAGACAGACGGACATGGTCAATCGACTTGGCTAGTGATACTGAGTTATAATATATGTACTTTGTGGGGTCTGCCACGCCTCCTTCTGCCTGTTACATACATTTCGAGTAATCTAAAAGTTGAAGTAGGCTGGTACCCTCTCGATAAAGCTCCGTGTTGTTCTGTTATGTTATGATTCCGACATCGATTTTGTTTACTTTGGACAAGGGGTCTGCGTTACTAAATACTAATATTAACTGATTAGCTGATTATAGCTGATTAAAATATTTAGTTTCGGCACATGTGCGCGAGCGTGAGAAAGCAATATGCGCATATAACATTTTTCGAAACTGGGCGAAGGGTACTGTGGGGGCGTTCCCGATTGTTGCGTTCCTCTGGCTTAAATAAAATTTGTGGAAGTATCATATACTTGGCTATGTTGTTGATAAGTTTATCTAAGTTCTGCTCTATCATCACGAGGTCATCGTTATTTGCGTTATATACTGCCAACCTGAGCATTACCAATTAAAGGATCTAGTTGTTGAAACTTGTGGATAATTATGTCTATCTCGTGGTGAAGGGTAGCGTAATGAAATGTTTTAAGGCTATTCTCGGTATGATCATGCAAGATATATAATATTGGGTTGACCGAAAAGAAACCGGTGATTATATGATCATGTATGCTTGATTGTGGTATAATTACCTTCTCTCCAATCTCACGCTCAGTTACATGACGATCCGATTCGATTAAAGCCTTGATAACGTCAGCATCAACTGCACTTGGCCGACCTGAACATGGCTTGTCTTTGAGTGAAAAATCTCCCAAACGGAATTCCGAACCAACTTTGACACTGTGTTTCTCTTAAAGCTTTGTCAACTTTTTAGCAACCTGAGCTGCATTTTTTCCTTTACGGAAATAATAAAGTAAAATATGACGAAAATGCCAAACAAACAAATAGAAACAAAATTTCACGCGATTTTTTTCTAAAGCAAGCTAAAGGGGCCAGCTGATAACTGACAAAAGATAGAATGCAATAACAGAGTCATAAGCTTTTCAAAAATCATCGGATTCTTTTCGGTCAACCCAATATAAAGCGGTTTGGATTTGGTCGAAGTTAATAAGATGTATTAATTTGGTTCTTGAAGTTTGTAACTTTGTGATTCCCTTGTTTATCGTCAGTATTTGTGTGTTAGTTTATCTCGTAACATTTATCGTTTCACCGACATCTTTGGCAATCCATAGTATATTAGAATAAAGTATTCTGAACAATTTTAGATTTTGATGTGGCATTTCTTGGCTATTTTTCCCGATTCTGTTATTATTGAAGTGTGCTTGTTTACTTTAACTATTTCTTTCCTGTATCTTGGGGAAAGCTTGGAACTTAGTCTAGTGTTTACCCTTACGAATACTTCTTGTCCGTGTTGGTAATTACGGATTTTTCCTTTCTGTTTTTATTATGTTTTGAAAGGTCGGTTTTTGTTTAGTTTTAAGTCTTTCAATGTTGCCTTGTCTAGCCGGATCTGCCGTTATTCTATTGCCAAATGAATACTTCTAATTGTCGCTTAGTCTTAACTGAACGAAACTGTAATTGTACTCGTAAGCTGCCCTATTTAAAAATTCTTTATAATTTCTCTTTTCCATCCACTTTTTTGAGGCATTTCATTACAATGGCGCTAACATCCCCAGCGACCAGAAAAGAAACTTCATCGAAGACTGACCATCAGCAAATCTTCCATCGACGTTTTAGAGTAAGGATAATTTGCTATCGCTGCCACTTTACTCTGGTTTGTCTCTATTTCCGTCGTCATAGCTATATACCCATAGAGCGTTATTGGTTGCTGTCCGAATTGATATTAATGGAATTGGTGGTTGTCTATTTAGGAATTGAGTGCCATTAGGAGCAGGTAACGGCATTGAATTCTGGTTCCTAAAGTGTTTTGTCTGTCCCATGTTTGTTGTGTGTCTTACTCTGAAAATCTGGTTTAAGCAAAGGTGAAATGCTGACGGAAAATCTAAATCTTTGATTACCAGTAGATGAACCCTCTTATAATTGTGTCCAGAGCCTTATCTCTTCTCTGTACATTTTAGTAATTAACAATTATGTTTCTCGTCCTAATCCCATACATTCGATCTTGTTTTTTTAATTTGCCGTCCGCCACTCTAACCACTCGGCCATTGCCTGACTTGTTAGCCTATCGGCAAAGCTGCATTATGAACCAATTCTGTTACCATACAATGCAAATAAAAAGTTTAAAATGCTGTGTGTCTGACGCTAGATTCGAACCTCGGTATGCTTGTGTAAATTAGGTCTGCTTAAGTATATATGTATATTCAAAGTGAGTTTAATTCGTATCATATCTCACTTATTAATAGTCCGATTTAAATGAAATTCACATAACGCCCGCGGCAAGGTATTTCTCATGTAAGATATACAACTTTGGTTGTTGAGCTAATATTGTAGTTGTTAAATAGTTATTACTGATTTACAGAGGCGGGAAGGGGCGTGTCCAAATTTTACAAAAACTTTGAGACACTGCAATATATATGTATGTTGTCGCAAAATTTGATGACTCTAGCTCTTATAGTTTCTGAGATCCAGGTGTTCATACAGACAGACAGACGGACAGACAGACATGGCTCAATCGACTCGGCTACTGATACTGAGTCAGAATATATATAGTTTATGGGGTCGGAGATGCCTCCTTCTGCCTGTTACGCACATTTCCGTTTCGACAAACACAATAGACCATGAATTTTTTTAAAATCCATGGCCTAAAAAGAATAAAGTGGAACTAATTTTCATTTTTCTTGCAAACATCGATTTATAGAAAAGCCCCCCCACTCCAACTCACTATGGTGGATGGCAAAGTGTGCACTGCCTTAAGTGAAACATCATCTTTGAGGTGCTACATATGTCAAGTCAAACCTACGGAAATTAACGAAATTGACAAATGCCTACAAAAAGAAGTCAGAGCAGATTGTTACGAATTTGCATGCCCATATTCGTTTCATTGAATATTTTATTCACGTTTCATATTAACTTAAATTCAGACAATGGCATTTAAGAGTAGAAGAAAATAAAAAACTATTTCAGAGAAGGAAAAAAAATATTCAGTCCAAATTTCGTGAATTGTCTTATTGTCGATAATCCAAAAAGTGGTAGTGGAAATTCAAATGATGGCAACACTGCAAGAACATTTTTCAATAACTCTCATTTATCTGCAGAAATAACTGGCATGGCATGACATTTAATTGACAGCTGTGCAACATTACTGTAAGCTCTGTCTTCTGGATATAAAATTTATATAGAAAAATGTCGAGAATTAGCGATAGGTACTGCAAAAGAACTAACATCAAGGTATTCCTGGTATTATTTGCCTTCCTCATTTCATAAAATATTAATACATGCCCCAGGTATTATTATTCAATATGCATTAGTTTCAATTGGAGAGCTCCCAGAAGAAGCTGCGAAGTCTAGGAACAAGGACGTCAAGAAATACCGACTCAATGCACGTTAAATCTCACGTTTAGCCACAAATAAACACCGTATAAGTCGGTTGTTATTTACTTCCAATTAGAGATGTGCGCGGGCCGGGCCGGGCCGGGCCTCCCGGACCGAGCCTCGACAATTTTAGGCCCGGGGCCTAAAACTAGCTACCGGGCCTAGGGGTAAAAGCCCGGAAGGCCCGGCGTGCTTGAAAGAAAAAATATAATGATGTTTTAATCGATATCGGCCTCAAAAATTCGAGTCTGATTCGGGCCCCTTTAAAAAAGTTCCGGGCCGGGCCGAACCTCGAAAAACAGGACCCAAAAAAAATCCAAAAAAGAAAGCAAAAATATAAAGGGTATATTTTTAGCTATTATCTTTTTGCCAAGACAGCTGAAATACGTTTCGTGTTGTCAAAAATCTTCAGTTTGGTCCATAATTTAACCATGAATCGTCTTACAAACGAACAACGATCGCAAATTATTGAATTTTATTATCAAATGGGAGAGAATCTGGAGGAAAACTTAAAAATGTGAGATTACTGATCTATGCTTTTTCACCCATTCTACAACTGCTCATAACTGGATCATCAACTGAATCTTCAGAAGAAGACGAGAAGTGTCAGCTGTTAATGCAAGCCTAGTCATAACGAAAGAATATCGCCACACGCACGAGTAGTACGAACAACAACAACTTATCAGCCAGCATGACGAGACCAGGTCACCGTGGGATCGACAATTTACCAACGCCGGGCATGTGTCACTAAGATGTTAATGACCCGTCGGAAGTTATGGTGGCGGGCAACCGAGGCACGAGGGCTTACCACGCACTTTCCGGTAAGCCATCGTATGACCATTGGGAGCAACACGACACCTCGCCAATAACCAACGCAGTCGACACAGGCCGAAGCCAATCGAAAAACGCCACTTCCAATCCCTGCAGCGAGGAAGCATATTATACCAACCTGACATCAGGGAAACACCAAGACCAAGCAGAGGAGCTGCATATGTAAAATAAATTACAAAATTGGTACTCCAGTTGTTAGAAATAAACATAATTAACGGAGGGTGGGCCTCATCTCACTTTTCGCTTCCCTCTCCGTTCTTCCATTGTTGAGTGGGTACAACACAACAACTGCACACACCGAACACCAAAAAACACCAAACACCGAAATGACAAACAAAAACACCGACAGAATCCCACAACAGATGTCGTAGTTATGAATGTACATATATGCATTGACAGAGGACGTAAAGTCCTCTCGTGTTGACTCAAATTTAAACGCTTTGTTGGTTAATATTAAGCCAGATATTACATAAGGAATTTCAAGCAGCAATACAAAATTGAAATGCGTTACAATCCAGTTTCTTGGACCATAGTCGACCAACCCTGAATGTCTTTTTATACCCTTCGACCATTGAAAATGGTCAAAAAAGGGTATACTAACTTTGTGCAAATGTATGTAACAGGCAGAAGGAGGCGTGGCAGATCCCATAAAGTATATATATTCTTGCTCAGGATCACTAGCCGAGTCGATTGAGCCATGTCTTATTTCAAATGTTGGGTGCCACGCCCACCGCCCCCACAAATCAATAATTTAATTTTTGAACTCAATTTGTAAGCGTTGTATAAAAGATAAAACTTTCATATACTAAGCTGATACTTATATCTACTTATTCTCTAAATTGCAATCCGATCGGACAATAAACACAAAAGTTATTCAAGAAAGTATGAGCATAAAACCAAGTGCTTGTGTCTACTAACAACGGAGGCAGGCGAGCGCCATCTATCGAGAATAATTTCAAATCATGTGCATATGCATATGTGTACATACATAGGAACGTAGGCCGAAGGGTATCCCACTGTCGCGTGACGCACCTTCTTCATTGCCAGTAGAACGTCAGTCCACGCACTCCCCCCCCCAAGCGACATTTGACTGGTCCCTACGGTCGAGAACTCATCACTCGTTCGACATGTGCAATTGCCATACTCTACTTCACTACCAATAATTGCAAATAATATTTGCAAAGGAACCTTGATCTTCAATTATCCTAGTGAGCAAGTCAAGCAAAGAAACAAATTATTTCAACTTTGTAAATGCAATCAAGACAATAATATTTTCTTTTAAACGGTTTTTAGCGGAAATTTATTTTTGATACAGCATGCATCTGCACTTTTCCTACAGGGGGCTTTGTTAATTTAGACTTATTTCCAAAGCAACAATTAAAAAAATATCTAAAGTTTTTTCAAATGCATTATAGAAGCGTAAAAGTGATTTAGTATCCATCTTAAATCTTAAAGCGCTTGAGATTTCCTAAAACAGTTAGTTCTTCCATTTCGCTTTATTTTCCTATGCAATATTCCTTTTCAAAATTCACAAGTTGTCTATAGTATTCGTTATTTTTAAATTGGGGTGCTTAACTCAAAATATCAAAAAATCAAGCTGCTGCTCCGAAATTAATCAGATGTCCGTTACCTCAGTTTATTTACACTAAGTTAATTTTTCTTAGGTACTTGATTACGTGATAAACAAATGAAGAAACGCCATTCGCTCGCCTTTCCTGTAATCTTAGTCAAAATCAAATAACTTAAAGACACCTACCACGGTCGTTAATCTAATTTAATTCGATTAGCCTCAGTAGAAGCCGCAAATTTACATTGAAAATAGTGGCGGAAATGTTTTATAGTGTTAACGACTGCTAGCGATTCAAGTCAATATCAATTGTCAATTGGTTTCGACAGGATATGTGGATATTTGGAATAATATTTAACATGTGGCGTTAATGTGCAATTATATTACAAAGAACCTGGTAACCTCCAAATAAATTTGTCAGAAACACTCTCTTTGACCAAAGAGCATTCGGCTCTCGAGCTAAAACAAAATGGAACAGACTCACCATATACGCTTATTGATCCAGACCGTGAAGACACTGTGCAAATATCTATATGCTTTACATTGACTCTGTTGTTCCACTGTAATCTCGTATTAGTCAGGCGGATGCATAATGCAAAATATCATTTGCCGTTTGACGAAACCCTAGCTGTTGAGGAACCGCTACCGTTACGATTATTTCCTTGGTTATGCTCCGGTGATCACGACATTTCGACTTATGACCAGCTTTTCCACGGTAATTGCACTTAAGTTAAGACGAAACTGGAAAATCCAAACCTCCTGATCGTGCATCCTTTTCTATGTTGCGTTTCCAGCGTGATAATTTGTTCTCGATTTTCGCCAAGTGAGGCAGTGTTTGCATTTTGACATTAGTACGTATGTCGCAATGCGGCTGCCATATTCTGCGAGCAAAACTCGAGAAAGCCACTGTGATGTACTGCCTTGTACTAGCGCTTTTCTTGGAGCTATCACCAGGCTGCCTGCCTCGAGGATGCAAAAATCAGATCAAAAATTCACTAAGATGAGGCGTCCACTCCAGTACAGGATTGAACGCAAGGCTATGTGTAAAGTCTTTCCACCAGTATTCGGTGCCGTCTGTATGCCCTTGATAATTTCCAGAAGATTGCGGTTCTGCACAGTTATTATTTTCGATATCTTAGTATTTGGTAAACTTTAGTCGTTACACAGCAAGTTATGTTCGCTTTCTGACGCGTCTGACACGGAATGACACTCGTCTCTTGACGAACCTATCGCCATCCCTGTTTCTCCAATTCTGTCCGCGTTTTGGGACTAGACCATACTCCGCAGAAGAGTTTCTCTTCCTAAGAAATGTATTTGTAAATGAATTCAATGTCGCCACGTTGTGCACTCACTTACGGCGATCACACTTTAATTATTCTATGACATGTAGTACAATTTTCAAACTAATCTTATTATCCAACATATACAGTGTTGGAAAGAATAATAGAAAAAGCATTTGCACCTGGACGGAAAACTAAATTGTTTATTATGTCCAAACACGTCACTTATGTGAGAAGGATGATAACTGTACTTTAATATGCGACCCGTTAACCATATTTTCCTAACGATGGAACCTTCCTCGCTGAGTATCCCTTTAAATCTTTTTCAATCAGCCGATTTCTTATTGTTGTTGTAGGATATGGGTGCAAGATGAAAAACTTAAATCAAAGAATTAGAGCGGTTTGACGACACTCCCGGACTTAAATCTGATAGAGCACTTCTGATGAGTATTTAAAGAAAAGAATTGGAGGTATTAAAACCATAAATAAGGAAGAATTTTGACAATATTTCGCTATAAAAGTGAGGAGATGAATCTGATTTGTCAAAGTTCCGGTGTAACGGAAGAATCTATTGCAACCCGTCGATATCAAATTTTACGGTTTCTTTATTCAATTTCATATCTACGATAGCCACAAACATTGTTTACGCCTCTAATACAAATTTTCAATTATTAACGAGTGTATTTTAAGCATATCGTATATAAATGTCCCCACCATTAAATAGTGTTGTCCTAGCATATATCGGAGAGTTTCACACAGACTTCCAATTTAAAAACTAAAGGAAATTTTATAATAAGCGCGAATTCTAGAAATTCTTAATAGATAAAGTCACTCAATTTGCATTTAAGTACCTTTAATTGTTGCTGTTCGCGAGTAGACGCCAAATGTCCTATGCATTAAAGATATAAACACTTAAAACCAAACAGATCCACAACCAGTCAAATTAAAGCGAAATAAAATGTTGACCAACCAAATTCCAATATCAACGGCCTTAAGATAACAATTGAGCAACTGTCGCAGCACGCTCGACCGGCCTCATTGACATTCCTGACAAGAATTGAATTAAAAGTTTTTGTTCTGCGTTTTTTGTCCCAAGAGCAGCTGGAAAGTAAAAACTCCACTCCCTTTCAATATTCAACGTGTGGCAAAAGTTTCAGACTCGAATCACGCATTTAAATTGATTTGTAATTCGCGGTTAATTTGGTCACATCGCTGTCTCGCCAAGCTCTTCGCGCACCAGCCAATGCAACTTTTTATATCCATCGACCATTTAAAATGGTTAAGAAAGGGTATACTTACTATGTGAAAATGTCTGACAAAGGCAATTAAAAGTACATAGTCTATAAAACAAAAACACGAATCTACTCAGGTCAACGTATTTTTTAGTTCTGAGCAGCGCTGTCTGCATTCAGTTTTGCATTTCTGCTTGTAACGATTTTTCAAAATCGTGCGAAGGGTATCTTTCAGTCGTTGTGGCTCGTCTGCAACTTAAATTACTTGTTTTTCCCATATTCGGTGTCGGTTTTTCTCTTTCATTTTATAAACATAAATGGACACTGAAAGCTTGACAGCTGTGGCGCTATTTATATTATTCTCTTCCTTCCCCTTAACTACGAATGGGTGCTCTCAGGCGCTAAGGGAGGGAATAAATAATAATTGAATCAATAAATATTGATTTTGTGTTTATTTAAACATTTATTTATGTTTTTATAAGGGACGAACTGTTACGAATGCATGATCATGCCTACATATAATATCATATGTATGTATGTATCTAATCAATTTTCTACAGAAAATTCTGTACAAATTCTTCGGTCACATGCTTCTCTTTCGCTGTCACACACACAAGGAGACACGCGCGCCTTTCAGAACTTTTGAAAGCGTTGACTTAAATTGCTTCTGAGTTTATAGCCCTATCAGGTTATAATTTGAAGTATTGGTTTATATACAATAGAATTCGGTAAAGGTTATATATTGTAAATGCTTGCATCAGATTCATTTTAATTAAATCATTTCATGAGATACTGTACCGTCACTAAAAGTTGCAAAAAGTCAACAAAAAAATACATACATACTATTTTTTTATTTTCAAAATTTCTTTAAAACAAACAAAAATCGTCTGCAAAATAATTCTTTTACCTATAAATAAATCGATCCATACAAATAGTAAAAATAAGAAGCAGACAGCCTTTCTACCTGTACCTACAATAGAATCTATGCTATGAATGCCGAAACAGGAAGTGACTTAAATCCGTTCAATTATCGAAAATTCTGAGACAAAGTTAAAATAATTCCGATACACAATGTGAAAGTCTCTAAATACAAAGCCCTTACACAAACAGACATATGAACAAACAGACATGGCTACAACAGTTAGCGTTTGATGTTTTCTATAAATCGATGTTTGCAAGAAAAATGAAAATCAGTACCACTTTTTTTTTTTAGGAGTGCGAATTTTTAATTAAACAATATTTATTTAAACACTATATAACAGTGTCATTTGTTTTTATTTAAATACTATATAACAGTGCCATTTTTCGCTCGTTCATTATTCAAATGACCAATCCAACGTTAAAAGTCGCCGAGGTTTAAGTTTAGCGAAAAGATCCACAACTTCATCACTGGAGATTTTCACATCTTTATGTGGGATACCCAAAGCCAAACCGTTGAGTCGATTTTCAGACATGTTGACTCTTAGGAATGTTTTCAGTCTTTTGAGCGCTGAAAAAGAACGCTTTGCTGTTGCTCAAGTCACTGGCATTGTTGCAAATAATTGAAGCAGTGTCGCAACATTTCATAGCATCAATCGCTGTTCGTGCTTGTAGAAATGAAGATGTCTTGAAATGCTGGTGCCAAAGGGTTATTTCGATTTTTTTTCTTGGCTTATGGGGTGCTACAGCCCCCATAGCCCCCCCCCCCCTCCTAGATCCACCACTGTTCTATGACGGTTTGAATTGTCCATTATTAAAGGTAACGCGCAGCGAGTCGCAATGGATTGACTTTTCAAATTTTGTTCGTCAGAACCGCCCTCTTGTGCCGACAAGCTTTCACCACTTGGCAGCAAATTCCGACCTCTTTTCCGGGTTTATCCCGGCCTAGTTGAGAAGTTTGTGACCAAACGTGCCCGATGTTAAGAAATGTATCAGTCTAGTTATGTTGAATATATTCAATTAACTTGGCCATATTTTTCTCCTTAACAGAAATAAACCCGGAAAAGCGTTCAGAGTTTCCCGTCAAGTTGGCTGCAGTGGCTGTCGCTGCTTTTCGCTGCCATGATGGTTCCCTGCTGTCAATTCTTCTTATTCGGTTCTCTCTTGAATCTCAGTGGACTCTATCACTCAATAGCCTACTACGAATTATTTTAATAATAACTCAATCTGATAAACTCAATGTTATCTTTTACTTTAACACATTTGAACTAAACATTCATTCAAACGTTCATTACACTCTAACAAACATCTCAAATAATATATATTCTCCGACATTTGTATTTATAAGCGAATTCCAGGGTCGACAATTGATTATATAAGAAGTTTCTTATATGTATAAGCAATTTATTTTAGGGAAGAGAGTATCATACAGATACAAATACGGAATTTGAATACATCGAAGGAAATCTTACTGTAGACTGCGCTCGACTGTTGCTCTTGTTTGTATTAATAAAAACATAGAGATTATAATAGCTGGTGTTAATGTTTTTTATCATTGCAAGCAGATCAAGTTTGTTTTAAAATTCGACCACGCCCCTGCTGCCCCTGTAAATCGATACGAATCGAATTCTAAGCGTAATTTTAAATGCAGATTAGCTTCATTTTGGTTAACACTATAACTATCAACGTCAAAAAATTTGTTAAAATTTGGTTGCGATCGAATGAGTTACCTTCGAAGTTATTTAAGAAATAATTTTCAAAGAAACTGGTATTAACATATATTGTACATTGGTAGGTTTTTCTGATATTTAAATTCAAGTATCTATGTTTATAAATTAGTTCCTTATCTGAAAATCATAATAACTTTCGTGACCGGTGCATCCAAAATTAAAGAATCATGAAACAGCTCGTTAGGCGTCTATGTGTTGTGAGATCTCAACGTTTATATATATAATACAAACAGTAAGAATCAGTCATGGAGAGTTCTGCAGGCAGTAAATAAGGCAGAACAATCTAGATCGACATTTCTTAGAATTGTGTTCGTTTTGAAGCAGTAATGTCAAATCTTTTACTTTGAGACATCGCAGTACGATGCTTTAAGTTATAGATGTAATAAATATGTACATACATATGTATGCCTGTTTCAAATAAAATTAAATACATGTGTCGCTCGTCAGCTACTACTTGTCAATGGTGGAGCTGTGGCATATATGGCGTATGTCTGCTCGAAGCGAAGGCGCCACGGCTAAGGACGATGCGAAGCGCCAACGCTAGCTGCGTGCCATTTTTTATGGAAATAATATTCTTGTCAGGATTAAAAAGGATACGTGACTTGAAAATAAATGAAATGCACAGAAATCGAGCTAGCTTCATGGGGCAACGCGTAGAAACAACTTCAATGCCATTCTGCGTGTTGCAACATATACGCCACCCCCTCACCGAAATGTAACTGTCAGCCACACAGAGGCGCACCAGCGACTTTTGCCATCTTGTCGCTGGTCTTTTGTACTCCGTTTCAGTGCCACGTCCCTGGACTGTGCTTTTGTTTATCTTTGGTTCACTTGGTTGGAATCCCGTACCCATCGCATTGTTATCGTGAGCATCACGGTATTATTGTCCTGTCGCCCCGACTATTGCACGTTGTTTTTCTAATTTTTAAAAAAGCATATTGTAATTCTGTTGTTGGCCCATTGTATACACTGACAATCAAACACACCTCCACATATACGTATCAACTCGTGTTTGTATACGCTTCCTAATGGTCAAAATAGGGTATACTAAATTTGTAAATATGTTAGGAGGAGAAGTGGCACACCCCAAAAAGTATACATATTGTATATATCCTTTTTTAGAACCACCAGCCGAGTAGATTAAGCTATGTTCCTTTGTCTGTATTTCTTTGTCCGTGTGTGTGAAAACACAGTTCTCAACTATTATAAATCGAAGCAAATGATGTAGGCGTATTCCAACCGCTTTTCAAGTTTTCTTTAAATTTTGGATGCCACGCCCAATACTTATTTTTGCATGTAAAAGTGGTAACGTGCTTGTAAGCTATTTTTAAGGTATTTTAAAATTGGTCGAAGGGTATCTCTCTGTCGGGGGCAATAGACTGTAGCCTTTGTTACTTGTTATAAATCTAACCTGCAGCTGTTTGTTGTTTGTCTCATGGTTTTGTTCACGGGATTTGCTCGTTTAGCTTTTTTTTGTTTACTTTCATGTACCTGCTACAGACCCACAGAAACAGGGGCTCTGGAGGTGGAGGTTTTAAGGAGTAGCCAAAAAGGACTTTGCCATTTGTCCTGTCATTTAATATCCTCTACGTATCCTTGGCAGAATCTAATGCTAGTTTGTCCCATCTTCAATTTTAGGGCCTTGTGGGTTTTACTCACACATACCATTTCTTGTATTGAGGTATGCGTAACATGTCCTTAGAACGGCCAGGATGATGATATATTCTCTTCAGTTGCTGTTAGCTTATATTTACTTGTTGTGGCAACTGATGAACTTTGCATATGTAGTTGCTATGGGATAAATACTAAACTTAGTATTGACGCACACAAGAAGATATAATAATACAAATCTTTATAAAATAATAGAATACATAGCAATGAACACCACATGCGTTGTTATACCTCCAATGCACTGGTTGACTATAGTTAGTGGTTCTTTTGGCCATTAGTTCGTATCGATAACTTATGGTGTTGGTAAACTTTGTCCCGACAAATACACGCCCGACGACAGATGGAAAGATGTAGCTTCGCTCAAAATAAGCACTCAAATCACTTGCAATAAATTACTTCATTAAAGCTTGTCGGAATGTATGCAGCAAACAAAAAATATCTGCAACCCCATAAACTAATCAAATATTCTGTATATTGTATATAAGCCAGATAATTTAATATAGCCGCGTCTGGCTGTTTGTCTGTCCGTCTGTGTGAGAGCCATCAAATTTTGTAACAATACTCGTACCTATGTATTGCAAGTAGTTAACGTCGATTTAAAATTTTGGCCACGCCTCTTCCCGCGTTTTTAAACAGTAAAAATACTGCAAAGCTACCCCTATATTTCTAGTTCATAGCTGGTAAAATACGAACTTACTAAGGGACTACTTACTTTACAAATCCTAAGCAACGTGTTTTATTATTTTATTTTTTGTATGAAAAGTCCGCAAATAGGGTCAATCATCGTTTACCATTAAGTAGAGAATTGGGTACCCATGATTAAAGTACTTATGTAAATACATATGTACTAGAATTGGATACCCACGATTAGAGTACTTATGTAGGTACCCATTAATGGGCAAGCAAAAGGAGTACCCACAACAAAGTAAGAGTACTTTAGAAGGTTACCATGAATGGGTAGGTGAAAAGAGTACCCGTGACTAAAGTTCTTATCTATGTACTCATGAAGAGGCTATCACAATCTTTGGCTCTAAGTTCTATTTTGATACACTTTTCGTCGGTCTCAATTCAATTTTAAAGCATTTGTTTTAATTCGCCTTTGATTTGGTTAAGGATTGGATTTTCCAAATAATATTCCAATTGGCACTACCTGTGAATTCTTAACATCTGTTTAAAATAATTTTATCATTAACAAAGCAAAACTTTTTCAGAGAAAAATGCAAAAATATGCATAATCGAAAATATAGTCAGAAAACGTACACGAAAAAAGTGACGAAAAGTAGACTTCGTTGATGCTTAGTGGTTCTGCGTTCGGTTCCCCTAGGGTGACTAGGGTAACTACCAATGTTGTGAGTAGTCGAATAAGTATGGCTTATCGACACCCCTAGAACGATAGCTCCAATTTTTTTTTAATTTCTTGAGGTTAAATCGAATTGCAGACGGGACGGCGAAATTTAAACTCAGGGTTCGGATTCAGCAACCCAAAATACAAACATATAACTGTGAATATTATAAAAGAGAAACGTTTAAAACCCTTCGTAATTCGATCTATAGGGAAATCACTAATATTAGAGATTTTTGGAAGGAATTTAAATTGGCACCAGGGCTTATTTTGACATAACAAATAGATGAAGAGCTATATAAAGAAGTAGAAGCACATCAAGAGTCGCTCGATACTAGAACTCGTAGGTATAGTGGGTAAAGACTTAAAGTACTACAACACGTGTAGTCCCTTAAGAGAGGATAGTGTATCTTGTCCCTTCTCTTTAATTTTCCCCTTTTTCTTGCAGTTTCTTTTATTTTTTGATGAGTTATCTCTTGTAATTTGTATAACTTTGGCAAGGATTCTTAATGTTCTTATTCGACCCGCGGATAAACCGACTGTTTTTGCTAGCTGTAAGTAGAATCCCAGTGGCGGGCTAAACAGGACTCGAAAGGTATTATCTGAATAGGAGTAGGGTGGAGCATAAGAACATAACACTTTAGAATTGTATAAAAGATAATATTCTAATGGGTCTAATCAAAATATGCAAATATTAACAACAATTTCTGAATTATTTGTTCCTTGAACATGTTCCTTTGTATGATTGACAATCGTATTGAATAATCGGGATAAAGATTTGTTTACAAACCACGTTGTTAATCGTCGACTTTAAAAAGAATTACATACAAATTATATTAGAAATACGTTTTATTTGAGAAATAAAACAGGATACATTTCCAGACAGTACGACTTAGAGTTTTTTCAGGCTAGACGAAAAGACAAAAGGACATATCTGTCCGGAAAAGGCTTACCCGGTTTTAATCGATTTACGGGTGCTAAAGGAGGCGTGGCCAAAATCTTAAATAAACTTGGTTTGCGTGCAATAATAATACATGTTGACACGCTTTTTCTTGTAATCTCTGGGATCTATGTTTTTATACGGACGGACAGACAGACAGACGGACATAGCTATATCGACTAGGCTGTTGTTGCTGATTAAGAATAAATATATAGTTTCTATGTTCACCAAGCCTCCTTCTGCCTGTTACATCAAATTTCGGTTGAAAAAAGGGAAAACTGTTATTTTTTTAAATCAGTCTACAGCAGATTTACTGATTGATCTGTAGAAAAGTAAACACTCTTGATAATACGGGTATGTTGGATTTCCGTAGCAGTTCGAGTGTAAATGTGTGCAAAAGAAAAATTATACTTCAAGTAGCAGATAATGCAGATAATGTGTCACAAACTGCCAGACGGACCTTGACATTACAGGTTCAAATAAGTCGCTTTCTGGGCAAAATTAATATAATGGGTAATGAAAAAGTTAAGAAACTTTCAATTTTAAGTTTTTTATGAAGAATAATGATTTCTATTATATTATTTTATACGACAATTTTCGAATTATTGCGAATAATTAATTAATGCCATTGATCAAATCATCTCATACTTTTCACAACTTCGCAAGTAAATAAGTATGTATATAGCCATATACACATTTGTATGTATCTGTACATATTTACATACCACATGAATGTAAGAATACCTTTTCTCTTTGGAGGCGCCTAAAAGTTTGTAACAGTTTTTTCAATGTCCATGATTATTTCGGGTTGACCAATGCTGCAGCTGCAGTCGGGCATTTAATTGATTGATTGATGTTCGTCTATGTCAGAATCGATTTGCCTTCTGTTACGTCCATTCTCAACGCCCACAGGCCCACCTCGTCCGCATTTCCTGACTGCAGTCGTTTCATAACCAATGAGTTTTCCCTCCGTTATCAAATCGACTTCGTGTGTCTACATAACTGGCAGTTTTGTTGTTGTTTCTGCTGTTATTGTTGTTATTACTGCCAATTAGTGTTGGCGCGCCATGAGTGTGTGCCAGGGAACGAGTGAGTGTGTGCTAGTTTGTATGTATGTGGTGCGTCATCAATTAACTTTTGTATTGTTGGTATACTCTTTTGCGGATATATTAATTTTTCCCGGTTGTTTGCAACGCACAAAAAAAGCAAACTCCCTAAAGCCTATATAACATACATGTATTGTTATCTGCTATAAAAAGCTAATGGAACTTATATTATTTATATACTCGTAAGTTATATGTATTGTATAATGTAATATATATTATATATTATATGTATAATGTAATATATATTATATATTAGATACTTATATATTATATATAAATCGGACAACTAACATATAGATGCACAAATCTTAGGATCTATCAAAGATTGAATTTTTTTGGCTTTTTTGTATATATTATAATATGAATTATTTTGGATATCTACATCTCCCTTATTATAAGTACCAAACAACTAACGAAAGCCTTAGTCGTTCTCACCATTTTGAACAACGCTACAAATGTACTAAGCATTGTCAACAACAAAGTCTTCTGTCCGAAGAGAGTACAGGTACGCACTATAGACACATAACTATATAACAATGCAGAAAACACAGATTCTACAACATATCGCTTACAAATGGAAGGCTTAATCGGTCATCGAAGGGTATACAAATATATTTAAAACAATACAATAATCAATTTATAAAAATTGTATATGTACCATATATTTTCTGCATTATTGCTCAATTGTATGGCTTCTTTTATTGTGATAATTAATAGTCATATAGTTTTTAAAGGAACACTCAATCGAAATAAAAACATTCTCAAACAAACAGCCAGGCCAATCTGATCATCTACCAAAATGATAACTTAAATAAAAAACTTCTTTGTTTACATAAATATGTACATACACAAAATTAACATTAACTTTGATCATTTATCAATGCTCTGCAGTAAATGTTGATAAAGTAAATTTAAGAACAAATAGAGAACCGATGAACAATATGAGATGAGTCCATCCTGTATAATTACAAGCAAACAACCAGTGGGAACAAAGTCTGCAAGGGTATAAAACGTTTGGTAAGCTGTGCGTAACTCTTCTTTCATGTTTTTGTGTTCTAGTGGTGAATTTTGTATTTTAGGGACCTTGCCAGACAGGTCGGCACTTAGTTCGGTTATACGGCGGATGGAGCTCTGTTTTCTGAGGTATTCAGTTTGACTGATTGGTTTTTCAATTCATTAAGTTTGCAAAAAGGGCTTCATAGAAAAATGTATCTCACGCAGTGTATAAAGTGATGATTTTATATATGTGAAGTAAACAATCAATTTGGTCTCTGAGATCTTGGCAATATTTTAAGACGATTCACTTAAAAGCAAGTAAGAAAGCTACAGGCGCGTGTTCTCTGTTATATACCCGCCAAGTGATACTCCACCAAAATTATTGTTAATAAATGTAAATTTTGTGATTAGCGTATTTTGTATTGTATACTTAGAGGCGGTGGCTTCAAAAATAAAATCTATTTAGTGTTAAAATGTGTATTTAAAAAAACACTTAGTAATATGCTGTCTGAGTGTCTATACCTCAGACACTAAAAGAGCTATGGCCATCAAATGTTTGTAACAAAATTCATATTTATTGCAAGCAGTTTTTATACCCTTCGACCATTGAAAATGGTCAAAAAGGGTATACTAACTTTGTGCAAATGCAGGCAGAAGGGGGCGTGGCAGACCCCATAAAGTATATATATTCTTGCTCAGGATCACTAGCCGAGTCGATTGATGTCTGTCTGGATGTCCGGATGTCCGGGTGTCCGGATGTCCGGATGACCAGATGAACACACAGATCTCAGCTATTATAAGAGCTAGAGACACCAAATTTGACATGAAGGTTTCTGTGTAGCCGACGCAGATCAAGTTTATTTCAAATGTTGGGTGCCACGCCCACCGCCCCCGCAAATCAATAAATTAATTTTTGAACTCAATTTGTAAGCGTTGTACTAAAGATAAAACTTTCTGACTTTAACATTTACTAAGCTGATAGTTATATCTACTTATTCTCAAAATTGCAATCCGATCGGACAATAAACACAAAAGTTATTCAAGAAAGTATGAGCATAAAACTAAGTGCTTTTGTCTACTAATAAGAGAGACAGGCGAGCGCGAAGCGCGAGCGCCATCTATCGAGAATAATTTCAAATTATGTGCATATGCATATGTGTACATACATAGGAACGTATGTAGGTCGAAGGGTATCCCACTGTCGCGTGCCGCGCGACTGTTGCTTTTCTTACTGGTTTGATTTGCCGAACTCGATCCCGAAGTCGAAAATAGTCTATTTACTTGGTTAATCTTATATTTAAATAACGTTAAATAAATTGGTGAGGTCGAAGATTTTTTTAATGGGTGAACAGTATCCAATTTTATTTAATTGATTAGTGCGATAAAAATAACCACAGCTTTTCTATGTTGTTTAGGAACCAGAACGAACTTACTTGCTTATGATACTCACTTGACGAAATGAAATGAAATAAATAATTTACTTAGCTCAGCAAACGAAGTGCCATACAAACATGCATCTGTATTTAAATATATGCAATGATGAGTAATGAGAACGTCTGTTTGTGCCTGTGTATGCATGTTACATACTACATACACATAACAAAACGTCGAACATAATGCTGAGTGTATTTATGACTACTTGAGTGCAGTTTACGCTGTGGGAACGACTCAAATGAGACCCACAGCATGAGGCGTCCAGACGATACTAAACGCCCGATTAAAAGCCTGTTTTAGATTGTGAGCAACGAAGAGGAGCAGCCAATACCAGATGATCACGAGGAAGACACCGCCAAAGGTCACCATACAGCGCATTGGATTGTTCCAGTCCAGTATAGGATAAACATAGGGGTTGCCAAATCTGCGGGACACATTACATATCATTTTATTTATTATATATTAATAAATACTAAATTTACATACTCATCGGTGCCGCCACATAAGTGATATATGAAGGTGAAAACAAAGAAAGCGATTGCCATTAACATCGTGTGTACCATATGCAGAAGTCGCAACGGAAATGCAACGATCATAAAATCTATCAGCATACATATCGTATTCAGCGCATGCGTAATGATGCTTATCGCCGGAAATCGCGTTGGTTTGTCTAAGTACACAATTACACAAAATTGTGATAAAGTTACACAAATTGCATTTGTGCATCATGTGATCGTATAGTATGTATACTTACTCATGCGTCCATTTAGAAATATCCAGTAAACGGTGGATATGATCAGTGCCATTAGTAGTGACACATTATACAGCCACCAATAGATTTTGAGTCCCAACGTCGTGCGCGCCTTCTGCCCTGACTCATGCACCAGACTCCGCACGCCCTGAAGATCGCAATGCCATCGTGTGACCTGCACGGCCGAAATTAGCATGGTGACGGTTGCCAGGCCGTATCCCCAGTTTGTCATGTAAATAAAGAATTTGCCCTCGCAGAACTGCAGTATAACACACACGATGTAAACGGCCAGAAAGAAAAGCGCCCACAACCAGCGGTATAGCAAATAAAATTTGCTGACATCATTCTTTTGCCACTGCGAATAAAAAGTAATTAAATCGTTTTCATTTAAAAAAAAAATGTATGGATTTTTTTAATTATAAATTTTGATTATTTAAATCAAAACGAGCCCTGCTGAACCGTAATATTCGCTGTTCTTATCTCGAAAAATAAGTCGACAATTTTTGTTTTCAGAAACTTTGATTATTTGATTTCAGAAACTCTTTATACCATCAACATCTACAGATAAAGTTTATTTCATATTTCGAAACATAATTTCATTTTATAATTAACCATATTTCCGAACAACGCTGCATACACGTGTAAGAGCATCTGCACTGATGTTGACGCGTCGCGACGCACAGTGGCGAGTTTTTGAACCAGATGAGATAAAACCGAAACCAAAATAACCTCCATAAATATTTATATATACATGTATACTATTATATTATAGTGATAAGATGAAAAGTTCCTTACCAACAAGTAATTATTTCTTGTTAACAGCCTTATAAGATCATGTTTTTTAAAGAAAAAACCATTTATTTTGAACATTCTTTTTTTTGTTTTGTTCGCGACGTCGCAAAGCATCGCTTTGGTTTTTTGAAGATAGTACTTATATTTACTTTAACCAGATGTTTGCAACATACATTAGGAGACATATGTATACAATAGTATACATATTCTGAATCGGTATCAACAGAGGAACTAGTCACATCCTTCTGTCCGTGATTCCTTTTGTTGCAATGCAAACTAGTCTCACAATTTTTCAGCTATCTTTCACGCTGGCACGCTGATAATTTTTGGGCAACTATAGCAGTTATGGGAACAATAATTCATAAATCAAAGTTTATTTTTATATATGTCCACTTTTATAACATTCTCTAATATTATATGTAATTCCAATAGTAACCATTAAAGGAAAATGAAGCCAAAAAGTGATTGGAATGATTAAATGTATCAACCAGAAAGAAGGGCTACCTTCGGCATTCCGAAGGTTTAATACCCTTGCAGGTCCTTTCCTCTTTCCATCCCCAACTATATGATAGTTTTATCATACCGCTATTATGTGCGAAGAGTCAAATCAAGAAACTAACATTCGGTTACCCATGTACGACTTAGAATTTTAATATTATTTATTTATTGTTATTTATTTTTTATTTCAAAAACAAATTTAAGAATAAAAGTCCAAAATGTTGGCATTAATTTCAATTTTAAAGATAGACACTTTATTTTGTACACCCTTTGACCATTGAAAGTGGTCAAAAAAGGGAATACTAACTTTGAAAATGTATGTAACAGGCAGCAGGAGGCGTGGGAGAATAATAACTTCATGTTCGATCGGATTGAAATTTGGAGGTAAGATAGATATTATAGTCAGCTAAGCTACATGTTGAAATCAGAAAGTTGTATCTTTAATACGTCGCTTACAAATCGACTTGAAAATTGTAATTATTGATTTGCGAAAGCGCAAAGTGGCATACGACATTTCAAATAAACTTGAACTGCGTATACAGGAAACTTTATGCAAAATTTATTGTCTCTAGCTTTTATAATAGCTTAGATCTGTGTGTTCAAATGGTTTTTTATGGATTTACGGAAGCGGAAGGGAGCGTGTCCTAGCTCTTATAGTCTCTGAAAGAGAGGTCTCTGAGATCTATGACTCGCTTTTGAAACGGCTATCAAGACTTCTCACATAAACAGTTAAATGTAGCCTGTTCACCTGTCGGAAAACCTTTAGATGAATTATTATACACGCCACATGTAACATAAAGACAACGAACATTATGTATCTGAAAGCCCTCAAATTAAATTGGTTAGGGAAAATCGGATCACGACGGGTTAGCTATAAAAAAATATCAAAGTTATTAATCTGCTCCCACCGCTTTGTGAACATTACTTGTCATATTTTTCCACCCTTCCAACATTGAAAATGGTCAAAAAAGGGTAGTCAAATATTGTGTAAATATTGTTATTCTGTCCGTCTGTCTATCCTTGTACATACATACATACATAATATGTGTACCATATATGCATGTATATGTGTTTGCGCATGCAATTGAGCTTATGCTTTTTAATTTGTTACCCTCCGTCTCTTTTTCGCAAAAAGTTTGCGCTGGAAGTCTCGTTAACCTCTATATTTATAGTTTAACTCTTCTATTAACTCTGTTTTAGAATATTTTGTATATACTTTATTCGATCGGCGATGCCTCCTAAGGTGCTTTGCAAAGTACTGCACAAAGTAAAAAAATAGAAAAAACCACAGTCGCGCTGCACGCGACAGTGGGATACCCTTCGACCTATGTTCCGATGTAGTTTAATTTGTTAAATTCATACACATATACAAATGCGCATGCTTTTAAATTATTGCCGACAGATGGCGCTCGCGCTTTGCGCTTGTGGCAACACCTAACAGCGCGCTGCTTCGATTATCTATCGATAGAATAATAGAACATCGATAGCTGCTTCGAGCTTAAGAAGAATCGAAATCATCTCGAGTTACGACGCCGAACGACGCTGAACATTATTACAAAATATAAGATTATTATATGTTTAAGGAATCATTAATAAAGGTTTTGCTATCTAAATCTATGCGCATTAATGATTGCTAAAGTGGTGACCCCGACGTGATCAAGATATTCGACAAACAGCACCGCAAATTTTTATTTGACGACTGACGCCACGAATGGCGCGTTACAATTTGCGTTCAGCGAAGGGCGAGACGAGCGACATGGAGGAGGAATTCCACGAAACCAACAATATACACCCGTCATCTTGAAATAAAGTTGATGCTTTGCAGAACAACATGCATCCAACTAATGTTTCCACTCAACAGCAACAAATCGTTCAGCCGAACGTGCAACGTATTACGGTTCCAAAATTTAACAAAACAAATCCTGAATTTTGGTTCTTTCAAATTGAAAGTGCATTTAGGTTCGGCAATATAATATCAGACACAGACAAGTTTGATCTTATTGCAATGAATCTGGAAGACGATCTTTCACAGGAAGCACAATATATCATAGCTGCAGTTGCTCCGGAAAACCGCTATCAAAGGCTCAAGTCTCGATTGATCGCCCGTTTTGCAGAATCGTCAGAGAGCAAGCTTCAACGTTTACTCAGCGGCTTGGATTATTCTGGACTTAAACCTAATGAAGTTTTGGCGCGCATGAAGAGTTTTGCACCAGATGTTGGAAGCGAACCCATAATACGAGCATTGTTTATGCGCCAAATGCCTCTTTCAGTGCGGCCAATACTGTCCATCATGCCAGAAGGTAATATCGATGACCTGGCCAAAACAGCTGAGAAGATGTTGAACTCCGTCGACGCCAATTTTGTGTGTGACATGTCCACGCAGCAACGAAATGTCCTGAATTCAACAAACGTGGAAGCTGTTGCACGAGCACCGATTACTGGCATCAACTCATCTATACAAATGCTGATAGATACAGTGCAAAAGCTGCAGGGCGAAGTTAATTCTCTTAAAAAGGCACAGTCGGTGAACAATAATCGTGCAAATCCGACAGGCAACACAACAACGACAACAAATGGCGAACCTTGCTGGTATCATCAGAAATATGGAGCGTCGGCCCGCAAATGCCGTCCGGGTTGTACGTATGCAAACTCGACAAACTAAAACAGCTGCCGAGTACGCTGGTTAGCGGCAGCTGTTTAGCCACCAGCAACAAGGAGTGTGCGTCTCTACGTGACACGACATCGTGCCTAACAGAGCCGCGACTACACATTTTCGACCGCAACACAAAAATACACTTCCTCGTCGACTCCGGCTCAGTAGTATCTGTAATTCCACGATCTGCAGTCAACTACAAAACCTCACCTAATGCTCTCAAATTGTACGCAGCGAATCAATCCACAATCAATACTTATGGCAAGCACGTCCTGGTCCTCGACATAGGCCTGCGTCGCTTACTTAGGTGGCCATTCATCATCGCCGATGTACAATCACCGATTATCGGAGCCGATCTCCTCTCAAGCTGCAACTTGTTGATTGATCTTAAGGCAAGACGGCTAGTGGATCTAACAACGAATTACCACACGAGTGGAACGGTAACGAATGCTCCTATGAAATCAGTATCCACACTCAGCGACGACATCGATTTCCGTGGATTACTGCAGCGTTTCGTCAGCGTTACAACAGTACCGTTGAAGCATTCCATGACGTGTGTGACACATAGTGTAACACACAATATCGAAACCACTGGAAAACCCATCGCAGACCGACCACGACGCCTCTCTGGTGAAAAGCTAAGGATTGCTAAAGAAGAAGTACATTTCCTACTTGACCAAGGCATTTGTCGTCCATCAAAAAGCTGCTGGGCAAGTCCGCTTCATATGGTATCCAAGCGAAATGGTGGTTGGCGAGCGTGCGGAGACTACCGTAAGCTTAATTCCATAACGATTCCTGACTGCTATCCGGTGGCACACGTACAAGATTTTGTGGAGAAGCTGCATGGAAAAAGTATTTTTACAACTTTGGATTTAGTGCGCGCATATTACCAAATTCCCATGGCTCAGGATGATATTTCAAAAACGGCTGTCTGCACACCATTCGGGCTAATTGAGTTTCTCTACATGCCGTTCGGTCTTAAAAATGCTACACAGACTTTCCAGCGTTTCATGGATAGCATATTCAGAGACATTGAATTTGTATACTGCTACATCGACGACATTTTAATTATGTCGACGACCCCGGACGAACACGAAACACATCTGCAACAGGTGTTCACCTTACTCCAACAAAATGGTTTGAGCATCAACGCGAGCAAATGCCAAGTCGCCAAATCTGAAGTCAATTTCTTAGGATACACCATTGACAAGGATGGAATTCGCCCTCCAAAAGACCGAATCGAGACCATACTCAACTACGAGCGGCCAGTAACAGTTTGCGAGCTTGGACGATTCCTTGGTGTCGTAAATTACTATCGTCGCGGTATTCGTCACGCATCAGCCATGCAAGCACCTCTCAGCGAAATATGCAGAGGCATGAAGAAGAACGACAAGAGGCGAATTGAGTGGTCTGAGGAAGCAATAGAGGCATTCGAGGCGTGCAAGCAGTCTATAGTTAACGCAACTATAATGGCGCATCCTGCTCCTAACGCTGCGCTCAGTCTTATTTGCGACGCTTCTGACACAGCGATCGGTGCAGCTCTCGAACAACAATTGAATGGCGTCTGGCAACCTTTGGGATTCTTTTCTCGAAAACTCTCTCAAACCGAAAAGAATTACAGCACTTACGACAGAGAATTGTTAGCAATTTATTCGATTTTTTAAACATATACTAGAGGCTCGAACTTTTGTTATTAAAACCGATCATAAACCTCTGGTATACGCCTTTTCACAAAAACCGGAGAAAGCATCGCCCCGTCAGCTTCGTCATCTTGATCTTATATCACAATACACGACGAACATAGTGCATCTCGCTGGATCTGATAATACAGTTGCCGATGCATTATCCCGCCTTAACGTTATTTCCATGCCTACATCCTTTTCGCCAGGTAGCATTGAAGAAGCGCAGAGCACCGACACCGACTTACCGCAGCTTTTGCAAGGTACAACAAGCCTCAAATTACATCTAGTTAAATTTGAAAACAATGTTTCAGTTTACTGTGATGTATCACTCGGATCGCCCAGGCCTTATATTCCACTGGCACTACGTTATAGTGTTTTTGCGGCTATTCATGGAGTTTCGCACCCTAGCAGTAGATCCACCATTCAACAAATACGCCGCAACTACGTTTGGCCAGGAATGAAGAAGGACGTAACATCCTGGGCGCGTAATTGTTTACCTTGTCAACGGGCAAAAATCTATCGGCATAACACAATGGTTCCGGATAAAATCGAGACGCCTGATAACCGATTCGATCATGTGCATCTGGATATTGTCATCATGCCTGAAGTTAAAGGTTATCGCTATTGTTTGACAATGATCGATCGATTTTCGAGGTGGCCAGAAGCGATTCCTTTAAAAGACATGACGGCGGACACGGTGGCCTCAAACTTCTGGTCTACATGGATTACACGATTCGGCTGCCCCATGACAATAACGACAGATCAAGGTGCACAATTTGAATCTGCACTCTTTGCAGCGTTATGTGACATGACTGGTAGTAAACGGATTCACACCACAGCATATCACCCTCAATCAAATGGAATGATCGAAAGATGGCATCGTTCTTTCAAAGCCGCTTTGATGTGTTCACCTGAATCGCCTTGGATTGACCTACTACCGACAGTGTTGCTTGGGCTCCGAACTTGTTTCAAGGAAGATTTGGGTACCTCAACGGCTGAAGTCGTTTACGGCACTCACATAAGGCTGCCGAATGAATTTTACGACGATTTAAATAAGCCTTTTCATCCAAAGGATTTTATCGAGAAACATAGAGAACACATGCGTTTCGTTCGACCAGTTGCTGCAGCTCATCACATAAGCAGCACCAAAAGTATGTTTGTTTTAAAACATATGAATGACTGTACGCACGTGATGCTAAGAACAGATTCTGTCCGACAGCCATTGGAGCCACCTTATACTGGCCGTATGAAGTGATTAAACGAGCAACCGATCGCGTTTTCATCATCAAAATTAATAATAAAGAGGTCTCTGTATCTACGGACCGCTTGAAACCGGCGTTTATCCAAAAAGACGACGATGACAATGCAGCTCATCATAAATCATTACGTACATACGCCAGAGGAATTTAATTCGTTCCGAAGTCACTGGAGAGGGGGTAGTTGTGGCAACACCTAACAGCGCGCTGCTTCGATTATCTATCGATAGAATAATAGAACATCGATAGCTGCTTCGAGCTTAAGAAGAATCGAAATCATCTCGAGTTACGACGCCGAACGACGCTGAACATTATTACAAAATATAAGATTATTATATGTTTAAGGAATCATTAATAAAGGTTTTGCTATCTAAATCTATGCGCATTAATGATTGCTAAACGCTCGCCCGCCTCCCTTGTTAGCTGATACAAGCACTTGGTTTTATGCACATACTTTCTAAAATAACTTCTGTGTTTATTGTCCGATCGGATTGCAATTTCGAGAATACGTAGATATTTTAATGAGCTTAGTATATGTTTAAGTCAGAAAGTTGTATCTTTTATACTGCGCTTACAAATTAAGTTCAAAAATTAAATTATTGATTTGCGGGGGCGGTGGGCGTGGCACAACATTTGAAATAAACTTGATCAGCTTATAGTACACAGGAGTCTCCCTGCCAAATTTGGTAACTCTAGCTTTTATAATAGCTGAGATCTGTGCGTTCACACAGACAGACGGACAGACAGACAGACAGGGCTCAATCGACTCGGCTTGTGATCCTGAGCAAGAATATATATACTTTATGGGGTCTCCGACGCCTCCTTCTGCCTGTTACATACATTTGCACAAAGTTAGTATACCCTTTTTTGACCATTTTCAATGGTCGAAGGGTATAAATACACTCTAAAAGTGTATGACAGTTATTTCATTCATTTTCACTAACTAACTAATCGTATTACGGTGTATCAAGTTTCTTACTGTCTTGAGGTAGTCAAGTGGAAAAAAAGTGGTCGACTATGAGTTTCTGTCAGTTTTTGTTTTAATGGGGATACACAGATAATATACAAAACATAATAGAATCTTAATAATATTGTCATATGTCACAAAATAAACTCGAGGTCATTATGACTGGGCTAAAAGATAAAATAGTTTCTTTTTGCGATGATTATTAAATTAAGATCCAAAATGCACAAATTAAGAAACTCGGTTAACAATAGCCCAATGCTCCCTGATCACACCACATTACGTTCCCGTGCCTAATAAACATTCTTGTTGCGATAATTTATCCGTAAACACATATAACCGTCTTGGCAAAGCGCTGGGTCAGAATATTTAGGTGACAGTGCTAGCTTTGGATTAAGATCATTTTGTACATTTTATTTAGAGTTCAGTTTGATTCTTACAATAGCTTAGCTCGGACGAATCGGGCAAAGTGTAAAGCTTAAAGTTTACTCGTTTCAAGTGGAACTGATAAATATCTTAATTTATCGTACACACATGCACTACCACTAAAACATAGTTAAGAAGCGCTGAGAACTGATTTTCGCGCAAGCTGCTTTTGGCGAATAAGAGACAGAGGGTAACAAACAGACAATCAGAAGCTCAATTGCAAACACAAACACATATCATACATATATTACATCTGTTATTTATGTATGTATAAGTACAACATAAATATATTTCAATGCCAAAAATTATGAAAACTGAATTCTTGACGTTCAAGACGGACAGATATCTGCACAACGTTAGTATACCATATTTGACCATTTTCAATGGTCGAAGGGTATAAAAACTACAGTAGTGAGTGCTCAAATGTTATATAGCCGCTACCCAGTTATTCGGCCAGTAAAAACTATCCGATCAACAAACTTTTCCTTTAATTTGAAAAGGTGAAAAATACACCATTGTATTTTATACAAAATTGTAGCTTATTTTTTAAAACACACTGTATCTACAGACAATAATAAGTACTCAAATGTTAGACCTATTCGGATACTGTGTTTCTCCTCTGATTACAAAGTTTTCTAACTGAGAATTATCTGATTACCTTATCTTAAACGATGTAATGATGTCAGTAGGGCACGCCCTAAGCTATCGTTAAAATCCTTTTAATTAGCTTCTATTATATTTCAACAAAAACACTCATAGAACAACGCCTTAACTTGGTAGCACATGCATAAGTACATCTACGACCCATGCATACGTATGCATGTTAAGTACAATATATATTTCCGTCATCTCTAATCAAGCAGATAAGCAATAGTAGGATGTGCTTATCTGCTTGCTTCTGATGACGTACACGCGCGCTAGTGTTTGTTATGCATTTAATATTAACAATAAAATATTTAGTATATGGCGACCTTAAAAAATTACGTTGTTTTTTCAGGAAACTTTAATCGGTAGGAAAGTCTGAGGCGATATCGGAATCAAAATAAGTTCGATGACTCAAGACGTTGAAAGAATAACAATTATAGAGACAACTGATAAGTCGTATAAGTAAAGGGGCGAAATTTGATTTGGGGTTGAAATGTTGCTGCGTAGGTATGGCTCATTCGAATTATAAGCGCACATGTAACATGTGTTGTTATCTTCTAACTTAAACCAGTAAGAAAAGCAACAGTCGAGCGGCACGCGACAGTGGGATACCCTTCGACCCATGATCTAGTGTAGTTTATTTGTTAAAGTCATACACATAGACACATGCTTGAAAATTATTCCCGACAGATGGCGCTCGCGCTGCGCGCTCGCCCGCCTCCCTTGTTAACTGACACAAGCACTTGGTTTTATGCTCATACTTTCTTAAATAACTTCTGTGTTTAGTGTCCGATCAGATTGTAATCTGGAGACTACGTAGATATTTTATTCAGCTTAGCATATGTTAAAGTCAGAAAGTTGTATCTTTTATATCGCGCTTATAAATTGAGTTCAAAAATTAAATTATTGATTTGCGGGGGCAGTGGGCGTGGCACCCAACATTTGAAATAAACTTGATCTGCGCCGAGTATATAGGAACCTTCATTCCAAATTTGGTGTCTCTAGCACTTATAATAGCTGAGATCTGTGTGTTCATCTGGTCAGACGGACATCCGGACATCCGGACAGACAGACGGACATGGCTCAATCGACTCGGCTAGTGATCCTGAGCAAGAATATATATACTTTATGGGGTCTGCCACGCCTCCTTCTGCCTGTTACATACATTTGCACAAAGTTAGTATACCCTTTTTTGACCATTTTCAATGGTCGAAGGGTATAAAAATACATATGTATGTACGTACATACTATGCTGTCAAATAACATTGAACTACAAATAAAATATTTTATTTTTGTCGCTTGTTATTTTCATACCCTTCGAGCAATGAAATTGGTATGTACATATGTAACAATCAGAAGGAGGCGTAGAAGACCCCTTAAAGTATATATATTTATATATATATATATATATTTCTTATATATATATATATATGAAGGCTGTTGTAAACTATGCGCAGATCTTGTTTACTTCAAATTCTGAATGTACCCCTGCGTGCAAATTTAAGGAGGGAGGATTTACGGCACGCCTCTATTTTATATAACAGGCTTTACTTATATGTATTATATAAACAATTTATTAGATGTATTAAAGGGTAGAGAGTATCATACAGTTATATACTCTTATATACGGCAACAAAGGCGAAAGGTACCTACTATCAAGTGCGCTGGACTGTTGCTCACGTTTTAAAATACCCTGCTCAAAGATAAATCGAATATACGTACATTTAAATCGAATATACGTACATTTGAAAATATGTAAGACAAGGTAAGATATCGCCAATGTTGTTGTATCATATTACGACACTAATAATAAACCGTGGTTCGTAACAATTTTTTCTCACTTCTAAAGAAACATACATACATACATATATGGTTGAAAAAGGGGTACTTAATTGTCTTGAAACCAAGAACTTCCAAATGCGGTTTTATGTCTGCTTACCTCCCTAATGACGGCCTCACTAATTGATAATTCGACCGCGGTGGATGGAAAAGTTAAGTTTTTTAGGAGTTATAAGCAAAAACAAAATGCTAAATTGTCAGTATTGTGACACAGTACGACACCTTGAGTGAAATAACAACAACACCTTCTTATCGTGGGCGGCTACAAATATTCGTTTCTCTAAAAAAATTTGTCCATTTTTTTTTTATTTTAAATGTTACAGAATTGGTTTAAATAAATGTTGCATTTTAAAGAAAATTAACAAATTTGATGCATTCGTTTAAAATTTTTAGTTTTTAGTATAAAAACTAATACTAGTCTCTCAGTTTTATCTTGATGAAACTTGGCATACATGCTTCTTATTGCTGACGCTTGAAACATGTAAGTTGGAACGAGCCGGACCGATATATCGTACAAGTAGCTGTCATACAATCGGAGGATTTTCGGATTTTCAAGATGTTGCCACCATAAAGATGATTTGCGGATAGAATTTAGATGGAAGAGGTAACGTTTTCATATGAGTATAGGAGACTGTTTAGCATTTAGAATTAGAAAAAGAAAAGTTAATTTATTAAATTAAAAGTAAGAAAACGGCGCCAAACGGAAAGCATTTTTATGAAGAGCTTAGGCAATTGATTGTCAAACTTAACTTGGAGGGAAAAACAGTCAGAGAAATTTCCGAATTGGTCGGCAAAAGCAAGTCAACTGTGCAATTCAACTTATGAAAAGTTTCCGTGATGAATTTCGGTTGGCTAATAAAAGTAGAGAGGGCCAAAACAAAATTTTAACTGACCGGGAAGAGCGTTCTATGGTGAATTAAATTAAGGAGGATCCGTTAAAAATGGCCAAGGAATTACAAATACCACTACAAACTCAGACTGGAAAAGAGGTTTCCCTAAACACCGTTCCAAATAGTTTACAGAAGTTTGATTATCGTGGTAGAGTTGGCAGGAAAAAGCCATTTATCAGCTCCAAGAATAAAAGTAGCCGGGTAGAATTTGCAAAGAAATATTTTTTAAAAACAAGTGATCTTTGAAAGACGGTAAATAAGTGTTTAAAAAATATGTGAAATCTTATTTTTACTATTGAGTGTATACTATTTGACGATTTTATGGTATTTACTGATGAAAGCAAATTTAATTTACGTGGGTCAGATGGTAAAATGTTTGTGTGGCGTAAACCAAATGCCGACTTTCACCCAATCACACGGTAAAGCATGGCAGTGAGAGAACCACCGTGGTTCAGATATGTCCAGTGTGGGAGTAGGGCATCTGCATTTCATAGATGGTATAAAGAATAAATATGGACATCTGAATATTTGAAAGCAGAACGTGAAACAAAGTGTAGATAAATTCGCAAATAGTTTCGCCTTTTACCAGGCCAACAATCCCAAGCACACTTCGGGTGTTGCCGAGCTTTGGTAAATACGTAACTGCCCCAATGCACACCCCTGCCTAGAGTCCCGACCTTAACGTTTGTGAGTATCTTTGGCGAGTTCTTCCCAAGGAGAGTATACCAAAAAAAATGAAACACGCTAGATCAGCTTTAAAGTGCACTTCTTGAGTAATGGTACTCCATTGACATGTTGCGAAAACTTGGTTAATTCCATTGCTAAGCGGTTGCAAAAGGTTCTAGATACCAAGTACTAATTTTAAAAATGTTCCAACTTTTTCTTAAAATTATTTTCTTGTACAATTAAGCGTTGAGCGCTAAGAATTGAGGTATTGGTTTTTATTTTAAGTTTAAGTGTTTTCGATGAAATAATTAAATATTTTTTGAGTTGGTATGTAAGAAAAGGATTTAATATATAAAAAACTGAGAAAAACGATGAGTTTAATTTATTTTTTAATAACTTTTAGGACCATTTTTATAAACTGCATGTCCACTGTATGTATATATAGTATATATGATATATTGAATATTTTTAAACACATGCATATATATAATTGTTTTGTTTAATTTTTTTTTACTGGTGGGCCAACCAACGAGTTATAGTTGCAGGCGCCGAACCTCTCAGCCAATATGCAACTCATAAAATAAAACATTATTGTGTCTAAATAACAATTCGTTTGAAAAAAAATCGCTTGTAGGCCACTGTGCGCATCATTGGGACGTTTTACTCAGAACTGGCCAACAACAAAATACATGTAAATTTAATTATTTTCAAAATTCAATTAAAAAAAAAGTAGAAGTGACCGCCAAACAATTCTTTCACCTAAAATCATGATAAATATTTTAAAACATATTATAAACAAAATCGGTGACGTAGGCAGCTATTTAACCTTTACCCATATTTGCATGGATACATATGTACATACATACATACATACATATGTATGATGGTACATCTTTAACCTAATAATAATGATAGTATCATACATACATATGTTGCTGCGAGTTTATTAAGAAGCAACAGAGCACTTATTTTTATATCGCCCTAACGCCCCGTACTAATTACTCGGAGATGTTTTACTTTATGCTTTTATTGGACATAAGCATATGTATATATGCATATGTATGTACATTGTATGTATGTGGGCATGTTAACATACACACAGATGTGCGTATGTATGAGTTACAGTGTTGCGAAGTTAGCTTTTTTCCCAATCTGACTTTTTTCAAAGTTTCATTCAGTGGTGACCACAGCCCTATGCGCCACATATGAAAGGCCTCTGCTCAAGCTCTGCCGACACACGTACGAGTGTAAAGACGTTTATGTGACTTCGGCATTGTTGTTCGTTCTGTGCTTTATCATTTCATTTAGTGCAAAGCAAGAAAACGTAACAGACGTCGTGCTTGCTTGCACCACACAAACGCAATTTAAAAACTTAACTGTATGGATGGGCACTGGTTTAATTGCTGGACAGAATCAAATATATTTCTCTATCTAGCTTTTTTTTTAATAACTGAAACTCCATACAATCAGCTTTTTTCTTGACACTCCATACAATTTAGCTTTTCTTTTATTTAATAGTTCTGGCACCACTGATGAGTAAAACGATTTTGTAAAAAAAACACACACTTATGCAGATGTTGCCCTTCACAGACTGAGTGCAAAGGGTTTACTTGCGAGCGTCTTTTAAATTTAATATTTCTTTTAATGACACAGTTACGCCTACCGTTAGGAATGAGTGGCTGGGAAAGTGCAAAGCTCGTGAAACTCACCAAAGACTTATAGAATAAGTGCACGTGATTGCATTCGAAGCCGATGTTTTGTATCCGAAGCTCATTGTTGAGACTTTTGCAGAACTTTTTCAAAAATTGCATTATGAACGATTTTAAGTTAAGAGTATTAACTAGTATTTCTACTGACTTGCAACGTTATATCTATTAACGCAATTCGCAAGTACACATACATAGGTCATACGAGTGTAAATGCATGTGTTCATACATACATGCACATATGTATGTACATATGTCTGTAATTACATATGCGTGTGCCCTCGAACGGCACGTGGTACTTCGGTAGCTCCGCACAGAATGTTTCGGATTTTAGGGCGTGGTGGTTTGGCCGATCTTGAATGATATAAAATGATGAGCTGAACACATGGACGGAATCGAAGTTTTAGAGGCAACCGAAGTCGAACGCGCGGTGCACTCGTGCACAGTTCAACAAGACAGAAGCGACTGAACACTGTGGAAGATCAACAAGCAACCGACACCACTGATAAGCTGAGCACGGCGACCCTTTAAGAGAAGCATGCTCACTGCAAACGAACGAATTGTTTGCGAATGTTCTCTATTAACACAGCTTTTGCTAAAACGCAGTATAACAAGTAACAAATGCTTGCGCGCACGAATTTTAGACAAATACCTCGACTTAGGTCCAATGATCACTTTTGCTGTCATTTTTTTAATAACTCAAAGCACGATAGAAATGTTCTTATTCTGATTTTATACTCTTTGACCATTCAAAATAGTCAAAAAAAGGGTGTTTCTTTGTGTAAATTTATGTATCAATCAGAAAGGGGCGCGACAGACCGTACAAAATATATATAGGTAAAATCGCGCCACGATTTTATTTTTTCAAAAATTTTTTGCCTGCAGCGCGCTGTTTTTCTAAACACTTTGAATTTTCTTGCTTGCTCAGTTTTCATTTCATATGAATCGGTTATTGGACACTACCGTTACAAAATGTTGGAGGTACACTGGCACCTTGCACAAAAAGGCAACAACAAAATACATGTAAATTTAATTATTTTCAAAATTCAATTTAAAAAAACTAGTGCGACCAGCCAAATAATTCTTTCACCTAAAATCATGACATATATAGCCCTATCAGTAAATAAAATTTAAACAAAATTGGTGACGCAGGCAGCTATTTAACCTTTACCAAAAAGGTTATACTAACTTTGTGCAAATGTATGTAACAGGCAGAAGGAGGCGTGGGAGACCCCACAAAGTATATATATTCTTGATCAGGATCACTAGCCGAGTCGATTGAGCCATGTCCGTCTGTCTGTCTGTCTGTCAGCTCAGATCTCAGCTATTATAAAAGCTAGAGTTACCAAATTTGGCAGGAAGACTCCTGTGTACTATAAGCTGATCAAGTTTATTTCAAATGTTAGGTGCCACGCCCACCGCCCCCGCAAATTAATAATTCCGTTGTTGGACTCAATTTGTA
The DNA here is from genome assembly GCA_018904165.1 of Zaprionus camerounensis. NCBI lineage: Eukaryota > Metazoa > Arthropoda > Insecta > Diptera > Drosophilidae > Zaprionus > Zaprionus camerounensis. The sequence goes on from JAEIFS010000354.1 coordinate 680,703, forward strand.
AGCGCTGTATAAAAGATACAACTTTCTGACTTCAACATATACTAAGCTCATTAAAATATCTACCTATTCTCGAAATTGCAATCTGATCGGACAATAAATACAGAAGTTATTTAAGAAAGTATGAGCATAAAACCAAGTGCTTGTATCAGCTAACAAGGGAGGCGGGCGAGCGCCATCTGTCGGGAATAATTTTAAAGCATGTGCATATGTATATGTGTATGACTTTAACAAATTAAACTACACCGGAATATAGATCGAAGGGTATCCCACTGTCGCGTGCCGCGCTACTGTTGCTTTCCTTACTGGTTTTTAATAAAACTATATTTAAAGATTTTCCTATAATGTCTGTAAAAAAAATTGTACATATATGTTAACTTCATGCTTATGTACAATATGAATTTACTTATTTTAATGTTCAACCATTACTAATTTCTTTTTCCAACTCTATGGCCCCTAGTCCAAAAATTTCAGAATCATAACCTTCGTCTTTTTCTGTATAAATTGTCACCATTTAATAAAGTTAAAATGTCGATATCTGGAGCAGCCAAAAGCGCGATGACTTCATTACAGAACTTGCAAATATCATTTATCTATATAAATCTTTAAGTTATGGGTTTATGCTACGGCGCAAGTTAATTCGACGAAGGGAACATCGTTCTTACTTAAAATTACTAGACTCATAAAAACTTCACCATTAAATACGTTAATCTCAAGTTTGAGGTAATATATCTTAGCCACTCCAGTTATTATGAAACATCCGTGTTTTAAGGTACCGTGTTATAGTGTGGTTGTTTTGTGTTTTTATTTTTATCACTACTCATGATATAAGTAAAAAAAACAAGAACGAAAGCGTGCTCGACTGTTATGTACCCAAAGGTAAAACAATTTTTTAAATATTTAAATTCTGCGCATAGTGTTTTTTGTATTGCATACTTGCAGGCAGCACCTTAGAAATCGTTTATAAATATATTTCTTGAGTAACTTCCCAGAGTAAACGTGATATGTTAGCATTAAAATCACATTTGTAACACAATAATCATTGATTTACGGGGGCGTAACGAAAATCTAAAACGAACTTGATCTTTGTGCAATAGTAGGGCATATTGTCAGCAAATTTGGTGGTCTTAGCTCTTATAGTCTCCGGAATCTAGCTTTTAATACGAACAGATGGATATGGCTCCATCGACTTGGCTCTTGATTCTGATCAAGAACCTTAGGAAAAATCTTCGACCCCATTAAGTACATATATTCTGAATCAGCATCACTAGAAGAGTCCATCTAACCATGTCTCTCTTATGTCAAGATATTGCAAGCAAATTTACTATGGTATTTTTCTATATATATGTATATGTAATATACCTATAAAGTTTCATTTAAATCGGACCACTATACATATAGCTGCCAAAAGAAGGATCGGCCGAAATGAAAGTTTTTTATGCAGGCCAATTCCGGTTTTAGAAATAACTTAATTTATCAGTGCAAATTAAAGTGAGACATAAAATATTGAATACACAGAAGACCATTCAATTCAGCACCATAATATAATATTTAACTAGTATTGGGACGATTGGGAAATGTATGAACTTGCAAGGGTATACAACTTGCAGCTTGCCGAAAATAGCCATTCTTCCTCGTTTGAAATATAAGCAAAATTAAAATAACATCGTATTGTGGGAACATTCTAAAAATTTCGAATTTCGCTGCAGTTGCACAGTTGAATTGTTTTAAAGTGCAACTTTATCGATGCCCACTAGAGTCTCACAGCGGTTAAGTGCACTGTGTCTGATTGCCTGAGACCGACATATGAAAATAAAAATTTGTTTTAATATTATTTAAATTCATAATTTAGTTTAACACGCAGGGTACAGGGTATATCATAGTTAGGCACGTTTGACTATAGCTTTCCGACTAATTTTATTATCTGTTAACACCTTGATTTCTTATCACAAAACCGCAAAAACTTGTGTAAAACATTCAACTACATTTTGAGTCACCCTTCCACGACCAATGTTTATACCCTTCGATCATAGAAAATCGTTAAAATAGGGTATACTAAGTTTGTGCAAATGTACGTGTATGTAACAACACAAGGAGGCGGGTCAGTTCCCATACAATATATTTCTTCTGGCTAAGGATCCTCAGTCAAACTGATTGAGGCACGTCTGTCTTTCTGTCTGCCCGTCCGGTATCAGCATACAGATAAATCGCGTTGCGTTCTTTAGTGCGCGTACATGTGAGTGTCTGTATGTGAGAGTGGCCTATAGGCAACTAAAGAATTTCTGTAGAGCCAGCTATTAGAAATTATAAGTTTGTTAACTCGATAAAACAATTTTTGTAATATTGGTCCAAGGGTTCCTTTTTGTGGTACTTTTATTTTTTTGTTTTGTTGATTTGCATTATCTAAAAAATGTTAAAAAATGTTAAAAAATGTATATTAAAAATGTAGAAGATATTTCACATTTAGAGATCATTTTTATTTCTAGGGGTCCTGCATGCCCAACAGATTGTAGTTTGTTTATGGAGAAACACGTTATCGCTTTTCTAATTGCTGCTCGACGGTTATCAAACCAGCCAATTTGGGCTTTCCAGATCCAGTATGTGGTATCTCGCGATAAGAATCGTCGCACATGCCAAGTCAAAAACAATCAATTGCCATTCAACCGGAAAAATATACGAAAACAATGCCCAGGTATCAGGTTCTTGGCTTGGCTGTGTCAGTTCCCATTTTACAATAGATCTACCCAGTTGCTCTTGGCTGGCCTAGCAGCACTTGTCAAGCGTCGTCGTCATCGAATTTATCCATCCATCATGCGCGACAAGGGCAACGAATGTTGTTGCCAGCCAATGCTTGACGAGTTCCATCGCAACAAATTCTCCCTGCATCACGATGAGCCCGCCGTGTTCTGCCGCTCACAATGGCAGCGGAGCGAGCGCAACTTCATCTGGCTGATCTACCGTTGGCTTCTGGCACTCTTCTTCTTAGGTGGCGTCCTGGGAAGCTTAATTCAACACTTCAACGAAGGAACGTGGTTCATCTACCTCACAGACTGGGGCTTCATCTTATGCGCTTATGCCTGCACCTACAGCGCTATCATTTCTAGTATTTACTTCATAGGGCCCGGTTACTTCGGTGAGTTCGTAATAATATCTCCAATTCAAACTACGAGTATAAATAACTGCCATAAGTGATTATATATTTAATGAAATATTATATTCAATTTATCCGAAACAAGTAATTACCAATCATTCTAGTTTGTCCTTAGTGATAAAATTACTTTATCTTCGCCACAATGACATAATCTTTAGTTTCTGTGAAAAAAAAATCTTAAGTTAATCTTATCAAAATATAAATTAAATAACGTTTTTATACCACTTAACCGGTAAAACCAGTCAAACCATTTGTGTGTAAGAGTGAATATGCCATAGGAAAATCACTTTGTCCAAAAGAGGTTTGAGGGAATTTGACAGTGTGTGGATTTTCTTAATTAGGCGAAATTAATCTTAATGATGTGCTCAATTGACTGAACAAATGTATTTATTTAATTTTTCATTTATAATTTTAGAACCCGGTAGTTGGGTGCTTAAAATTTTCTGGGGATCCCACTACACGACCACTGTTTTGGCTATGATGATCACTTTGGTCTTTTGGGTAGCACTATATCCCAGTGAGTATCTGCACCAATTATAAGATTTTCTCCACCCGCTAACCTTATTAAAACTAAAATTCAGCCATGTCCGATGGTCCCGTTGGGCTTTACAATGTCTGGGCGCATGCCTTTAATTCCGTCTGCATGATCTTTGATTGTTTTATGGTGTCTTTTCCCACACGATTGATGCATTTTGTGTACCCACTTTGTGTGGGTCTGCTGTATGGGTTCTTTTCGCTCATCTACTTTTGGGCTGGTGGTACAGACTTGTAAGTAATTGATAATTGTTTTGTTTTAAATGTACTTCAATTTCCAATTGAAATCATTTTTTTCTTATTCAGCATGGGTAACCGTTTCATATACTTTATCTTGGACTGGGAAAGGCCGGGATTAGCCATTGGAAGCGTTTGTGGCTGCATCGTGTTAGCCCTAATATTCTGCATTGTTCTCTTCTGGATCTACAGATTGCGAACATGGATACATATGCGATGCATGAAATCTCCAACCATGGAATCGATGGAAACGAAAGCTGCACCTTCTACGGAAACAGTGAAAACCGTTTAGTCAATACTTAATAATAAATAAATTTTATCTGTGTGTGTCCTTTGAATATTGAGAATCGTCAAAAAAGGGTAAACTAACTTTGTGCAAGAGGCAGAAAGAGGCATGGGAGATATGACATACAAATTATTCTTGCTCAGGATCACTAGACGAGACTGTCTATATGTCTGTTTGAACGTCAAGATCTCAGTTATTAAAAGAGCTAGAGACTCCAAATTTAGCATGAAGGTTTGTGTGAACTGTCCACAGATCAATCTTTTATATATTTCAAGAGATACAACTTTCTGACTTTGACATAGTAAGCTGACCATAATATGTATCTATCCTCCAAATTTCAATCCGATCGACAGAATATATTAATTAAAATATGAGAATAAAATCAAGTTTTTGTGTCGGATAAAGAGGCAAACGGGCGAGCGTGTCGAACGAAGTGAACATCACATGATAAGTCCATCCTATGAAACAGCATACTATTAAATGGTACACTGATGGATCTCTCACACACCAGAGCACTGGGTGCTGTGCGCTATTGGAAAGTGCGTGGAGCTAAATTCGCGTTAGACAATCAAAATTCGGTATCTTAAGGTTGACAATGATGTTGTTTTGTTGTTTGTTTTATTTAAAAGTGGTGGTTCGCGCATGTTTTTTGCATTTAGGCGTCATTAGATTGATGATTATCAAAGATAATGTATAAATCAAGTGGTCTGTGGAATATCAAATTTATGTTTATTAATTTGACGAAACTGACATCCTTTGTTGTTAAGGGTTTCAGGAAAAATCTTCAAATAAAGAAAACCATTCCATACTTGCACATAAACTTAACTTTCTTGGTTACTCACCAAAACTTCGGATTGATGATCATAGTGACCGTTTCCGAACAGATTGGGTCGTTCAGAAAGACGTTTCATTTGACAACAACATCGGAACTAAAACTGCTTATATATGGCTATATCGTATATTTGAACAGCTAAAACAGTAAGACTTGTTTGTAAAAAATGTTGTTACATTCTTTGAGATAGTTTGTGCTTGGTGCCCTATTGGAGATGGAAGATCAAACACTTTTTTCGACAAATTGTACTGCTATCCAAAGGGAAGAAATGAATCGAGTTTAAACTACACTAAAAAAACAAAACTCCTTACTGAACGGCCCAATATTTTCATTACGGTGTATAGTGGTAAATAACGTGGACAATCCTTATTTAGTTTGTCCAATTGTCGCTAGGCATTTACTTGGGTGTATTTCCTAACTTCAAAGCATTTCAAACTTTTGTTGACTTGGTTAGTCGATCTAGCCCTACGCAAACCTATCTTGAAACTTGGCAAACATACTTCTTATTGCTGCACGAGCGTCCTATCGTCCGATTCGTATTATTTTTAAGCATGTAAAAAAATATATTTATGCATCAGTAGTTTTCTCTGCGAATTTCATTAAAATAACTTATACTTGGCATAGGAACAACTTGCCGATAAGCCCACAAACAAAATTAAAAGAACGCTACAGTCGGGTACGGCTGACAATAATATACCCTTCGCCAGTTTTTAAAAAACTTATTAATATACTAAGGATTCCAAAGACAAAGTCGTCTGCCATTTTCTTATTCTCTCAAAAAAAGGTGCAGGCGCGCAGGTACACAGCGCTACAGCGCGCTGCTCGAAACTTACTTGAATGACTTCTGTGTTTACTGACCCATCACATTGAAATATGAAAAAAACCAGCTAGGTTCATGTCAAAGTAAAAAAAAGTCGTATCTGGTATACCACAAATAACGAGAACAACAGTCGAGTGCAGTCGGCAATAGTGTTTGGTGTATGACAGTAACAGATCAAACAAGCGCGCAAAAACTAAAGCGGAAACTATAGAAAATGTTAACCTTAATAATTTCTGCGTATATTATTTGACTGAAATTTGCGGTATAATTGGATATGGTATTCATCTATATAAATATATATGTAGAAGCAGAAAATAATGATTTAAATACTTTAATTAATAATCGCAATTTTGTAATTTGTGTGTCCGGTGGGCGTGACATACCAGATTAAAAATAAACTTGATCTGCGTATAATATTCAATCAATTGGTGTTTGGTGTCTCTAGATTTTTAATAGCTGAGATCTAGGTGTTCACACAGACAGGCTGACGGACATGGCTCAATCTACATACAATATGTATTAACTTTATGGGGTCTTATACGCCTCCTTCTGCCTGTTAAATACATTTGCACAAAGTTAGCATTTTCAATTTGTATGGAAATTTGTCATGATCTGGGTTTGTCACATATGCAGTAATATGTATTTTGGGCCAGAATTACGCTATCACGGCAGTGCTTTGACTTAACATCAAAAAACTCGAACACTCTTTAGAGGTCCAATAAATAATGGGGTGTCATGATCTATTCATGCGATATATGTTCTTTTTGACCTTTCGAATTCGAATCCTATGTCAAAACTGTAGGGCTATAATATGTTATATTTAATATCCCTGGAGTAAAACGCAAACGCACAATTTAGTTGACACTTGTTTTTAATAACACTTAATGTTGCCAACGTTAGCATTCGACTAATTCTCCCTCTCAGTTCGCCATTTGCATGCCCTCATTTTGCTGAGAGCCAATGTTGCGAAACATGCCAACCGAAAGCGAACAACAACTTAAGCATAATGCTTATACACAATGTTTATATGCTTTACTTATATACAATGTGTATACATACTATCTACATAGCCCTGCTGATATAGTCACATCCATAAATGACAAACGATTCGAGTTTGATCGATTGTTGAAATTAATATCGACAAGCAAAAAGATAAAACATCGATATGAGTAGCCCCGTAAAACATTATTCGTCAATTAGTATGCAATATACATTCCTCTTTTCAATACACATTTATCTCCGACAGACATAAGTCGCCCGTCTGCACTAAATAATAAAGCTGTATTCGACAATTCCATGTTAGTATTGTAGAAAAAGAGTCTAAGTTTGATTCCCTAAATCCAACAGAAGACAAATTAATCCAAATGACAGACGAAACAGCAGCTAATGTAGGGGCAAACGCCAAAGAAGTTTCTGGCCCAGTATTTCTTCTTTCATTTTTGCCTTTATTTTTTCAGTGGAATCTTAATTTATTGGAGTGTCCCTTCTTCGGACTTAAATCCGATAGAGGACTTGTGGGGAGTATTAAAAAAAGAATTGGAGGCCCTAAACCCATAAATAAAGAAGAATTATTAGAATATGTTGCCCTACAGATCTGCAGTGACCTCTGCGACCTATTTTTAATATAACAGATCAATAAGATATTTAATAAAATATTTTTACAAAATTAGTCACTCTAAGCTGAACTTACCTGAGAGTATTATATGTATGCCTTTTTTTAACAAACGCATATTTCATATTAATTAAGGATTGTTTTTTGTCAGCTCAAAGACACTGGTATCAGTGTTCTTTACGAAGTCGGTTTCATGCCCATAATATTTGTACATATTAAACAATTTAGTTTTTTGTCCGGGTGTGAATGTTGTTTCTATTATTTATCAAACATTATTGAAATAACTTAATAACCGTTGTTTGTCTTTTCTAATTGATCAAAATGAATCAACTTTATACTATGCTTTCCTAGGAAAAAGCAGACAGATATCAAATGACGTACTTGCTAAAGAATTAGAGCTATTAAAAAATACCTTTGCAATGTTATAGAATGATATAATATAAAACTTTTTTTCCGGCATTTTCCAACTTAAATGAGTTCTGCGAGCAGCCATATAAAGCACAGTTTCAACAAGAATGTCCTTGTCAAACTGTTACAAAAACGAAATCCGCAGTCACGCACGCTCGGTCTACTTCTTACCACCAAAACAGTTTATTAAATATTCTATTGTACTTTTGCAATTATTGTATTTTGTATTGCATACTTGTTTTTGTAACGCCTTGAAAATCAGTTTGCCGCTAAAATTATTATTAATTATAATTCGTTTTTGCCCGGTGTACCAAAAAAATTTTACAAAACTGCAATATTTTTCAATTGACTGTGCACTCCTATTTTTTTGATTGTAAACTGTGTTTATACAACGATGATAGGGTTCCAAAGAACATATTGAGAATGAGAAGCCTTAACCATTAAAGTTTTAGTACAAAATACCAGTTTTTATCTGTAAACATTCTATGCATTTTAGGGCTGATTAACGAAGATTTAACTGCAAATCGTTTCATTAAAAATACATTTGATTTCCATAATTTCCATTTGCGTTTAATCGTTCCCTTAAGTCTAAGCCATTTTCTGTACTACAGCGAACTGCAGTGACTGAATTTGGTTGGACCACTTTTCAAGCGCGCTGTAACGTGCAGCACTGCTGTTCACCTTGTCCAGTTGCAGCACTTGATTAACCTGATCAATACGACCCTTGATAGTGCTGCAAAATTTATAAGTTGGACTTTGTCTTAACCAAATATTGATAAAGATACATACTCATCTAAAATGCAGGATACTAACAGACTCTCCACCTCGGCAGGCTCAATGTTAAGGGCGTTGGCTATGAATGGTATGGCTATATTTTTATAAGGTCGGATCAGCTTGATGAGCACCTGGGTCCGTATGTTTCGCAGCAAGTCCTCGATGTGCTCGCGTATGAACTGATCGGCCATTATGTTGCTGCGATGTTGACGCAAAATAGTTTCGAATTCATTAATGTCATTGTTCTGATACGAATTAACGAGATTTGTCATGGCTAAAATTTCTGGATCGTTTTTGTACGGTTTGGCCTCCTGAGAGTCAAATGGATTGATGCCGGATTTCATGAGCCTAAGAAAATACATTTTACAAGTATTGGATTTCAAGTCAAGATAAGAGTCTTACATATTTGCCAGCACGAGGTACTTAAGGCACGTGGTACGTCTTGGCGATCCGCTTTCATCGTAATTTTTAAAGGCCTCGAAGAAGTCAGTGTGCGCCTTTTCAAACTCTCCTTCGCGCAAGTGCATCTTTCCGCCGCATTCACGTATTACGCCCATAATCAAAGGATGTGGAATCGCCGACTTGATGTGTAGAGATTGCTCGTAAAGTGCCTTTAACTTTTTGTTGTTTTTCTGGACTGTATACATCTGAATTTCTAGTGCATAAATCTCTAACAACTGCGTTCCCTTTTTAAGATCGTCTTCGCCATCATCTGTCTGACAGCTTGAGTGCAGCTGTTTGAGTATCTTTTGTAGCTTGGCAAAGTCACTGCGATCAAAGTAAAGCTTTCCCAGCTTGGTATTCGTCTTAAACCACAGACGATCGTTCTTGGCGTCGCGAAGCGCATCCAATGTGGTCTCATAAAAGTTTTGAAGCAGCGCCATCTGAAAATTAATGGAAGTGGACTTTATTTTAAGTTAACACTTTTTACCTCAAATTTTGTATATTATATACAAAAAGTTGCGGTCAAAAAAATAATAGGGCTCCACAAAAATTTAATATTTAAATCATTTCAACATTTGGCACTACTATAATTTTGACTAGATCAAAATCGTGCTGAGTGACGAAAAAATGCGAATAATAATAGAATGCGATGAGATGAGTCTAGATGAGTCTGAATAGAACGTAATATTCTACAACTACAGCCTTTAATAGTGTGAAGGAATTAAGTGGAATTTTAAAGGGATCGGGAAAATATGTATAAAAATCGAAACGGTTACCAAGAACTACTATTTATGCACCGGCACTGTCCATATTTAATATAAAACGAAAACTAAGATTACCTTCGACATCCCGAAAGTTTTATACACTTGCAGGTTCTTATATTCTCCGATCGTTTCTATACGAGTACTATGATATATAATGGTGCAGAATATTATATATAACTTTAATTGGCACTGATAAGTCAAGTTATTTCTAAAATGGGAACTGGTATTATTCCGAATTGATGAAATTTAATTATTTTTTTTATTATGTATATAGAAAAAATCTGAAGTAGTAAATTTGGTTGCAATATCTTGACAAATTACAAAAATTGGTGAATAGTTTGTTATCCAGCTATACGATATATCGGTACGGTCCGGCTCTTTTTGACAGGCAAGAGTATGCAACACAGCCTAGGAGACATCTCCGACCCCATAAAGTATATATGTACATATATTCTGATTCAGCATCTTCAGGGAAGTCAAAGCCAAGTCCATCACTCCGTCCGTCTATCTGTCTGTTGCAACGGCATTATGTCTTTAAGATTTCAGCCATCTTGATGAGACACATATGTGCGCTTCTTATTGCTGCACACTATAAATAAGACGGATCGGGCCGAAACACCCTATAGCCTTTTAAATATACATTCGGCGCATTTTTGGTAATGTCGTATGTCGTTTTTAAGCGTAATTGCGATTTTAATACAAAAATTGTTAGAAAACTTTTGCCTCACATTTCTGCAAAACAATTAAAATCTCATTTTATTAAGTAACTTATAAATTGAGTTTCTATTTTATCGTTTGTACTTTTATTTTGGCCATATTGTCGGCACTTTATTATTTATAAATAATTTTTTAACGACGCACTTTTTACTGATTTCATTATTCCCTTACCTTGCCTTTTTCGACATACGATACTTTCCCAAAAATGCGATAATATGCTTATATAATTTCAACAAAATTAGAGACTAGTATTCTTTTTTGAAATAACTGAGCTTAGCAGTACCAATTAATATTATTCAGTAATCTATGTATATTTTATCAACATGGAATTGAAAATTGTAATTTTTATTTGCGGGGGCGGATCTTGATTCAAATTCGATGGGACAATAAACACAGAAGTTATGACATAAACCTTGATCGCATGCAATTCTTTTCTATGCACACGCATTTTTTGCATTCCACCGCACACACATACATATGTGCATACATATGTACTTGGCCAACTTGTAGTTGGGTTTATGATAGCTGAGATCTCGACGTTCAAACAGACAGACGGACTCGGCTAGTGATCCTGAACAAGAATATATATATGTAGGGTCTGCCACGCGTACAAGCAGAACCTGTGACATACATTTGCACACAGCCCTTTTTGACCATTTTCAATGTTCATTATGAATTGTACATGCATAAAATTGACATAACATAAAACACTGATAACTGTACTTTAATATGCGCCACGTTTTGGGTCGGTTTGACTTTTGATATTTTGAGAATCTTTTTATAATGGGCGTGAAACAGGTGGAAACAAACCACCATTTCGCAAATATTTTGCGTTTTTCACCTTGAATTTAAAAAAAGGGATGCATTCAATACTTCCAGGTACATTCAGCTAATTATTACAAATTTTGAAAAAATATTTTATTCAATTTGACTTTTACATTCAGTATGCGTCAGTATGGTAGAGCGAAATATCAAAGTTCTTCTTTAAGAGTTTAATGCCTTCAATTCTTTTTTCTACATTCCCCATAAGTGCTCCAATAATATTAAGTTCGAAATCATGGAACCGTTTCTTAGCAATATTTGAGGCATGTTTGAGGTTATTACACTGCATAAAATCTCTCATATCAACACCTTTTTTCATCGAAGGACCGATCGGATAAACACAGAAGTTACTTAAGAAAGTAAAAGCATAACACCAAATTTTTGTGTCAGTAAACAAGGGAGGCACGCGTGCGCGTGCGTCGTCTGCCAAGAATAATTTGAAAGTATTATGTACATATGAAAGTATTATGTATTATGTACATACGCAATGTGTATGAATTTAACAAATTAAACTACACCGGAACATAGGTCGAAGACCGTTGCTCTCGTTTCTTAGGTTTTCATTTAATTGTTGTACATTTATTATTTAGGAAATTTTTAAAGACAATTTTACACTTACGTTTTTAGAGGTAGAAATATAATCCAGAATTGAGTTGATACTTTTTTCTGAATGGTTGCGTGTGACGGCGCTTTTAATGTAAGTAAGAAGCTGCTTGTAGCGAACCATCATTTCTTCGTAGTTACACTGTAAATTGTAAGAAAATTGGAAAATGTTTTAGGTACATATGTATAATTGTAGGTGGCTTAAGCAATATGATATACAGTGCCGGTCAAAAAATAGTTGATTCATTCACATTTGTACCTGTCAAAACCGGAGTTTCAATTTGCGCAGTTATTTCGACCTACACACGTGGACAAAAGTATTTGGACCACGCAAAGCAAGATCAACCACCGCTTCTGACTCCAAACTGAGAGTAGTAAAGGTAACCAATTTAATTTTATGAGAGAGACAACAGCAAAAGCATTAATCGAGTAAAACCTTGCATTGATAACGGTACATATTTATTTTCTATTATTTTTTTATACGCCAGCCTATGATTCTTTGGCTGGACAAAAGTATTTTGACAATGCCTTTCATAATAATTTTCGTTGATTTGCTTGCTGTGCAAAACACATGCTCTGATTTCTTAAGTTGTTTTTCTCGTCTTTATTAAAATTAACCATTATTTTAAATTAGTTTTTTTTAAATATGGGGAAAACACACGACCTAAGTGACGTTATAAGAAATGAAATGGTTACTAAGTAAATTGCAGATATTTCTGTAGAATACCTTAGCAAAATATACAAAATGCTAAAACAAACAATATATTACCAAATAAACAAAAAAAAAGAATTCCCTTTTAAATATGACCAGATCGGGAAGACCACGCAATACAACGCCTATTGAAGACCGCATAATACTGAGGAAATTTAAAGAAAATATTCTGATTACACCCAAAGCAGTGTCGATTGAGCTTCAAGAGCATCATAAAATATCAGTTAGTCGCAACATGGCTGAAAGAATGCGGTTTTCATACTTACGTAGCTCGCCCAATACCATTAAATATTTAAACAAGTCCCAATCGTTTTGGGAACAAGTGTTATGGACAGATGAAAGCTCTTTACCACGGATCTAAGAAAAAGATTTACTGCAGGTTGCAAAAGAATGGTCGTACCCGGTGTGCGAGCGGGTACCACATAGTGGAGGATCGCTAATGTTCTGGGGTTGCATGTGTTTCAATGACTTGGGCGATTAGATACCAATTGATGGAACAATGAACAAGGACTAATATTTGCGTGTCTTAAATGACCACGCATTTAGTTCTAGTGACCGGCTCATTGAACAATCATTTGTACTGCAGCAGGACAACGCTCCATGCCACAAGACCCATATGATTACTGCATTTTTGAGAGGTTATGTATTAGATTGGCTCCCTCAAAGTCCCTATCTCAATATTATAGAAAACGTGTAGGCTTTTATAAAAAGAAAACAAAGCTCAGATTTATCAAAAACGCGAGAAAAGACGCTTACTGAGGTTCAAGGACTTTGGCAGGATATCTCATTGGGAAAATTTTTTTACAAAATTTGGTAACATCTATTTCCGGACTCTTGCAAAAGGTCAATGATGTAAAAGGAGGGTTTGTTTTTATACCCTTCGACCATTGAAAATGGTCAAAAAATGGTATACTAACTTTGTGGAAATGTATGTAACTGGCAGAAAAGGGCTTGGGACACCCCCATAAAGTATATATATCCTTGCTCAGGATCACAAGCCGAGTCGATTGAGCCATGTCTGTCTGTCTGTCTGTCTGTCTGTCCGTCTGTCTGTCTGTCTGTGTAAACGCACAGATCTTAGCTATTATAAAAGCTAGAGTTACCAAATTTGGCAGGAAGACTCTTGTGTACTATATGCTGATCAAGTTTTTTTTTTCAAATGTTAGGTGCCACGCCCACCGCCCCCGCAAATTAATAATTTAATTTTTAAACTTAATTTGTAAGCGCTGTATAAAAGATACAACTTTCTGACTTTAACATATACTAAGCTCATTAAAATATCTACGTATTCTCGAAATTGCAATCCGATCGGACAATAAACACAGAAGTTATTTAAGAAAGTATGTGCATAAAACCAAGAGCTTGTATCAGCTAACAAGGGAGGCGGGCGAGCGCAAAGCGCGAGCGCCATCTGTGGGCAATAATTTAAAAGCATGCGCATTTGTATGTTTATGAATTTAACAAATTAAACTACACCGAAACATAGGTCGAAGGGTATCCCACTGTCGCGTGCAGCGCGACTGTGGCTTCTTTCTATTTTTTTTGTATGCATCTGCTAGTCATCTGTATGGATTTCTAAGTAATTGACACAGGTGCCGAGTTAAGCATAATAAATAAGCTATGTAGATTTACATTTTTCAAAGACTTTATGCAAGATAATTATAGGTGCGAGTTCTTAGAATATAATTTTTACAATTATTTCCAAGGCTTGAACGCAATCAGCTTATTTTAAAGTCAGAAAGTTGTATATTTTCTGAATGTCTTTTTATACCCTTCGACCATTGAAAATGGTCAAAAAAGGGTGTACTAACTTTGTGCAAATGTATGTAACAGGCGGAAGAAGAAGGTGTCGGAGACCCCATAAAGTATATATATTCTTGCTCAGGATCACAAGCCGAGTCGATTGAGCCATGTCTGTCTGTCTGTCCGTCTGTCTGTGTGAACGCACAGATCTCAGCTATTATAAAAGCTAGAGTTACCAAATTTATACTTTTTCATAGGCTGGCGTACAAAAAATAATAAAAAATAAATATGTACCGTTATCAATGCAAGCTTTTGCTCGATGCTTTTGTTGTTGTCTCTCTCATAAAATTAAATTGGTTACCTTTACTACTCACAGTTTGGATTCAGAAGCGGTGGTTGATCTTGCTTTGCGTTGTCCAAATACTTTTGTCCACGTTTGTATCTCATAATTTTCCATTATTTTTAGCCTTTTTCGCCACTCAGCATGATTTTGATTCGGTCAAAATAATAGTAGTGCTAGATAGATAATGTTAAATAATAAATAACAATTTAGTAAATAAGTTAACCGTTTTTAGCGTGAAGTAACAGCAAAAAACGGCTGCAGGCTGATGCCAAACGATTTGTTGTAGAAGCGTACAGGGAAATGAGACGGGAGTAGAAACGCATTTTCAGACTCAAAATACAAGAACTTGAAAGAACTTGGAGAATAGCAGATAAAAAAGTGACGCCAGCCACTTCTACCGGAGGAGTTGTATGTAAAAACGGAAACGTAATAACAGAAGCAGAGATCGTGCTGAAATTATGAAAAGATCACTTCTCTAGTATGTGGATCCTGACAATGGCACTGAAGAAAATGATATATAATATATGGAAGCATTAATTTATTATGATGGAATCCATATAGAAGGCCCTAGCAATATCGAAGTCAAAGCCGCAATCCAGCGGCTGAAGAACAATAAAGCTCCGGGCGCAGATGACCTATCTGCCGAATTGTTCAAGACTGGTAGCAATGTGTTGCTTGAGAGCTTGCATCAACTCATGTGCAATATATGGCTCACGGAGTGCATGTCCGATTATTGAAACCGCATATAACCACATATCACCAGTTTTAAAACGACCCAGCCCTAAAGGGTCACACCAGGTGATCTTTTGACTAATCAGTCAATATCTTGTATTTAAGGTGCTATATCATATTATATTGAATGTATTAGCATGGTAGATGAGTAACCAATCAAATAAAAATTAAAATTGCTGTGAATGGTGAGCGCTACCGTGAGATGATATTAAACTATTTCTTTCCCAAAACGCAAAGGCTTGACTTGCATGACATGTGGATTCAACAAGACGGTGCCACATGCCACACAGCACGCGTAACAATGGACTTATTGAGAGGTGAGTTCGGTGAACATTTTATTTCAAGTTCGGAATCGGTCATTTGGCCGCCTAGATCGTGCGATTTAACGCCTTTAGACTATTTTTTGTGCGGTTGTGTTAAATCTAATGTCTATACAGACAAGACCGCTTCAATTGACGCATTAGAGGACAACATTGAAGCATTTATTCGTGAGATACCGGCCGAAATGTTGGAAAAAATTAGAATAAGCGGATAGACCATTTGAGGCGCAGTCACGGTCAACATTTGCATTTGAAATAATGTTCAAACATTAAATTATATAAGCCGTACTATCGATTCAAATAAAGATTTCAAGCATTTTTTGTGTTTTTTTTTTAACAACTTTCCTATAGCTCTTAAAAAGATACGGTAAAGGTTAAATAGCTGCATGTTAAATAGCTGCATGTAAATTTAATTTTTTTCAAAATTCAATTAAAAAAAAACTAGAAGCGACCGCCAAATAATTCTTTCACCTAAAACATGATAAATATAGCCCTACCAGTAAAAAAAATTTAAACAAAATCGGTGACGCATGCAGCTATTTAACCATTACCAAAGATACCATTTAGTTAGAAGAGGAATAATCCATACTAAGCGATATTTTAACTAATTCACCTCAGATATGTCAAAAGTAGGCAAGTAGAACCCGAATTTTAAATAACCAAATAATCATTATTTTCGGTGCCTGATCTATTCCTTAATTCAAAAATGTTCATGTTGTTTTCTGTTTTTTGATTTTGCTATCGGTAAACACTTTTGAATAATTATCCATATGAGTTCCATATGCGCTTCCATTCAAAAATGTTTTTTCATCCGATTAGTGATATGAGACGGAAATTTAGATAACTTTTCATTTCCCTGGATATGGATGGCATGTTTCTGGGCCCATTCAGAAATTTTTACGACTACTGATTAATAAGATTGATCATTTCGCCGTATTTTTGCGAAAGTATCGTATGTCGCTTTTTGGCGAAATTGAAAACCTTGAGCTCATAATAAATAATTAAATTTTAAATCGATGTGGTAACTTAATAAATTGAGTTTCTATTTAATTGTATGTAATTGTATTTTACCCAAACTGTGGCCAAATTATCGTTTGTCCCTACAATATAATTTTTTTTAACGATGCACTTTATACAGATTGATTTTATTATTCTCTTTTCTCCTTGGGAAGTTGTTTTATAAGTGATATGTAAATACATGTAAGCTGGGTTACTTAAAAATAGGTTTTCCTGTAATTTTGCCTTTTTCGACATACAAAACTTTCGTAAAAATGCGACGATTTGATATCAGAAGCAAACCGTCGTCACCGTTTTTCTCACGGTTTTCGGAATTGTTTTTGACTTTGTATGAGCCCCGTATTTTGGCGGAATAATATGTATATATTATTAAAGGTGAATATTGAAGTT
This sequence comes from Zaprionus camerounensis, assembly GCA_018904165.1. NCBI lineage: Eukaryota > Metazoa > Arthropoda > Insecta > Diptera > Drosophilidae > Zaprionus > Zaprionus camerounensis. The sequence goes on from JAEIFS010000354.1 coordinate 697,961, forward strand.
AAAATAAGATACATTCCAAATCATAGAAACCCATGCAGAGTGCTAGCGAAAGCATCAAAAAAACCCGCAAACTTCAATTTACACACCTAGTAAAAGGCAAACAAAAAATAAAAACAAAAGAAAATTCTACCGATTTGCACAGATTTTTTTGGTTTCAGCAGAGATTCATTTATATCCAGAGTTCCTCATAGGGCTTTTAATCTGGTAAATGGACAATTGAGGATATGAAATCTATTGACCGCAAGCCATTTTTAGGCTTTTTAGAGGTGTTTGTCGTTATTTGGCTGCAAATTGTCATTCGGGGCCTATATTCCTTTATTAAAAGGATTGTTTTGCACCAGAAAAGAATAGGAACGCATGAAAATGCAGTGCATGCAAGTTGCGCAAAAACTTTTTTCAAACACGAACAAGTGCAAAGTAAAAATCGTGACAGACTTCGTGTTGACCGGCAGCACACAAATGCAATTTAAAAACGCAAGTGTATGAGTGGCCACCGGGCACCGGGGACTGTATTAGAGCATGTTTACAAGAACTGCTGTTATTATCATACATTTACCAATTCATATTCTGCAGACTAACTCACCAATCTAAAGTTGATTTTTATCATCTGTTTAAGCGCTTTGAATCCCCATTCGCCTTTCTCGCCATTCTCCAAATCAAGCACCTTCTGGAAGCTGGCGAGAGCAGCTTTTGGCTCTTCCTCTTTTAGTGCCTTGCTGTTGTAGTATTGGTTCTCTAGATCCACGTCCGGCTCCGAGTTGCTGTCCTCGGAGTATTCCTATGCAGACACATACCGGTAAAAACAGTGGCGTGGGGATAATGATACTTACCAGCCCATAATCCTCATCATCATCGCACATAAAATCATCATCGTTATCAGACATTATATAGTTAGAAATACTACAACAATTTCTTTATAAAAAAATAATGCGAATAAAAACGATACCTTTCACATCAGAACAGAGGAACCGATAACGATAAGAAATACAAGTCGGCCAACATATACTAAAATATATTATGTTAGTATTAAAATATACCGTTTTAGTATTAAAATATACCACAACGGCCCCAGTGTAATAATTTTTTCGCCTTAGCTGAAATGGCCAGTGTGACCAGGTTTTGAAAAGTAAAATCATCCATATTTTGATGCATGACTATGGTTACACTGCATTTACTTACAGCACTAAGCATCGAACATATAGAGTACTCAAACAGCGGAATCTACTCATCTAACGCAATGCGAACGGAGGGACCCCAGAAGGCGAAGTGTTTCACGAGTGAGCGATGGGCTCTCTTCGTTAGAAACGCACATCGGCAGTAGAGCTGGGAAACTATCGATGGTTGGACCATTCGATATTTCCGATAGTTTTTAATGAAATATTCGATACTATCACGATAGTGCTTTATTTTCTAAAAAGTGGTTATACCCATTGTAAATTGAAAAGAGATTTATTGGTTTATTTACTTAACGACTCTTATGAAAAAAGCATGTTTTTTTAAACTCATATATTTTTAAAAAACAAATAACAATTATATCACATTTATAGATAAATTTAAAAAAAAACTAAATTAAGTACATAAATCTAACTTGAGATGCATTTATTCTTGTTGAGAACAATAACAGGTCCACTGTTTTAGGTTTAAGCGATGCTCTACGATCGCTTATTACCAGGCCAACTTTGCTGAACATCCTTTCCGACACCGTTGACGTTGCTGGGACACACAAATATTTCGGCGCGTATTAACCAACGCGTAGGTTTTTCGCCACAATTAAGAAAATGTGGTGATAACACTATCGTCCACTATCGAAATTAAATATTCGATAGTGGTTTGAAAAATAAATATTCAATATATCGATACTATCGTGAGTGGTCGCCCCAGCTCTAATCGGCAGCAAGTCAGTCGCACAACGACAGCGGAACGATGAGCATGGGTGTGATTCTTTGCGCTGTGCGATCGTTTCATTGTGTGCGTATATGCATGCACAAGCTAGCATATGAATGTATGCGTTGCTTGTGAAGTTTGACAACAGGCAATTGCTTCGGCCAGCGCGCTGGCAGCCTGAAGTCAATTTTATGTTTCGACGCCGAAACAGCAAATTGACTTCAGGCTGCCAGTGAGCTGGCTGAAGCATTTCGCTGTTGACAAACTTCACAAGCAACGCATACATTCATATACGAGCTTATGCATACATAGCACACATACATCGAAACGATGGCTAGCGCAAAGAAATATGCCCATGCTCATCGTTTCGCTGTCGTTGTGCGACTGAGTTGATGCCGCTGTTCGCTGTTTCTGGATTGCTCATCAAAGAGAGCCGATCGCTCTCTTGTGAAACGCTTCGGCCGGGGGGTCATAATAATCCGAAGACCACTGGGCAAGTACTTTTCGCTGTTTGAGTACTCTATATGTTCATTGCTTAGTGGTTTCACTGTGTTTACTTACAGTTTGCTTTTGAAATGTGATAACGCATATATTGTTCGTTTAGTTTGCTTGTTTTTACAACCAATAACATTTCACTTATTATATTCGTCGTATCTCGTCGAGATCTATAAGAATCAATCGTCATATCTTGTCTCTCCCTAGAGACTATTAAATAATATTAATAATAAATTGAATAGTATTTAGAGAGCAACCTTTCGACCTACATATGTTCCGTTGTAGTTAAATTTATTAAATTCATACACATAAATATGTACATACTTTCAATGTTAACTGACAAAAACTAGGTGTTATGTTCATAATTTCTTAAGTAACTTTTGTGTTTATCGTTCGATCGAAATTCAATTTAGAGGAAATGTAGATATTATATATTATTATGTCGAAGTCAGAAAGCTGTATATTTTATACGATTCTAACAAATTGACTTGACAAATTTGAATATTGATTTGAAAGAAACTTTATGTGCGCTAGTGTTCATAACTGGCTAGCGTCATAAGTCCGCCGCCATAAGTTCGCCCACGACATTATTCCGCGGCCGTACTTATGTATATAATTGTTTTGCCGAAATTACGGCACAGTTACACTGTCGACCTGTCCAGCGCGAGCAGCCGCAGCAAGTCAACGGCCTCCACAGCAAGGCCATTTCTGCCGCCTATAGGCCACACATCTTGCCTGCAGGCCGTCTTTTTGCTGCCCGGCGACTGCATCGCCACCATATTCCCCTGCACAGCAACAGCAATCCCGCAAGTCTGCCACTAGCAGGCCATGTAGGCTACATATGTACATATATCTGGCTACAGGCTGTCACTTTGCTGCCTAGCGGCTCCTACATAAAAATGCACTGTCTGTGTAAGCTGAAATAAAACATGTCCCATTAGTTTTAATTAGATCTAAATTATTGTTATTATTCTTCAGTTGACGTTAGTTTCGTTTACCTGTTAGGTCCTCCTGGGTGGAAAGTTATGTAAGGAAAGAGTTTAGTAAATATTAAATAAACGTAAAGCATATAATATGGACTTCTAACTTACATTTCTGGGGGAGTTGGCGCGGCCTTAGTTGGCCAGGAAGGGATTCGCCGACTTGGATGATGCTCCGAAAATGCTGATCAGGAGCATCACATGGCTGGGTGGTTGCGCGGTGACTTGGCGGTCAACAATGGCTGTTATTGTTATTTGTCCCTCATAAAGTAGTTTATGTGCCTGTAAGCAAATAAAAACATATTAAAATATGTCAAAAAATGTTATTTTCGTTTGTTTTAGACTTGTACCGTTTAGTTCAGACGAAGGTCGTTTGAACTTATCAGCACACTGCGTTAGTTCAGTCCTGATTTTATTTCATTCTTTTGGTCTTCGAGTATTTTGTTCCTTCAATATTTTGTATAGCTATTTTTAATATGTAATTTTATTTAAAACAAAATTAAGCTAAATATTTTCATTATCACATATCACAGTTATTTGATACATACACTCTAGAAATATTGTATCGGCAGTTGTAAACAAGCACGGAGAGTGGCAAAATTGAACAATGAAAGAATACGATTCTCACCAACGAACTAAAGACTCGAAGGAACAAACGATTTGAAGACCAAAAGACTCGAACGAACTAAAAGACACGTATGAAACAACTAAAGATTAAACTATAGTTCTTCGAAAAATTAACTAATGAACTAAGTCCCTGAAACGAACCCAAATAAACAACAACTCTAGTTTGTTTACCTTTGTTTCAGTGGTGCGTTTTTGGTGTAAATACCCATGTTTATCGATGTTTTGTGCGGACTGAAGGGCTGGAGGTAAATTCCCTTCCAAAGTGCTTCTGAGCTAGCCGGCACGGCTCTATCGATAAAAAAAAGCAGTCCGTAACAAAATAAACATCTCAAGAAGACAAAATCAAAATTTAATTTAATTGAAATAAAATATTAGGAAAATTATTTTGTGCATTATTCCTAATTTAGACTTAGCTTATATCAGCATATATTTTTTATTTCTAGCTTTTCTTTTAGCATATTTTTTCGATATATCTAGCATGTTTCCGTGCATGATACCTGGCAACACTACCGTCGAAATGTTTCCTATTCCTGCCCGGCTGTATTCATCGATATATGCCTATCGATATTAACGATGAACACAGCTGTTCCGCGGAATACAACAAACTTCAGCGCAGTGTTTCACAGAGTTTTACCCAGTGTTAACTCATTTCTGGATATAGTTTGTGTTTATAACTACAAATTGTTGATTTTTTCGGTCTTTCGCTACCGAAGGGTAAATTTACTTAAGCTCTGCCAGTTACGTGCCACAACGAGAACCCAAAAGACTAAAAAAGGACAATTTTAAATAAATAATTATTTCGGCATGCCGAACGTTTTATACCTGCAGGTTTTGGCATCGATCTCTTTAACAACTCTTCAGGTATTCGCTAAGAACTTTAATAACTCCAATCTGTGGACATACCATAATGGATTATTTTATGGAAATCTACATTTCTGACTGATTGATGCTGCAAGAGCTATTGGATGTAATTGCCCGATTTTGTGCCATGTGTGCCAAGTTTCGTCAATATAGTTGAAAAATGGAGAGAATAATTTTCGTTAATCCTGATTGCGAATATAGTCTTAATATATGGTCGGTGATGTCTTTTATGATGGGTGTCAAACAACTGGTCAATATTCTGTCGTACAGAACCTTTAATTTGAAATTTAAATAATAGCTACCAACACACTCTATTTTTCTACACAGCATAAGGAAGGGAAATACATGGATATGCAGAACAATTTTTAAAATTGTTAATTTTTAGGCCAATAATGGCAACTTCGTTGACTTTGACATATACTTAGCTGACCTAAAAATCGAACTCTGCTCTTAATTTCAATCCGACAATAAACCCACAAGTCATTAAAGAAAGTGTAAGCTTAACACTAAGTGCTTGTGTCAGTCAAGAGGGAGGTAATTCCTTACGGCATTTCAGCGTAGGTTGAAGGGTATCCTACTGTCGATTGTTGCTATAGTTTATTTGTGTAATTTAAAAAAATTGTACCAGAAGGTTTCTACTGGCCTACTCTTGGCAAATCCGAGGTGATGATTATTTGTTGAGCGAAAAAAATAAAACTCAGCACATAATCATTATTTTTTGAGTTTAAATTTTTATGAGTGATTTTAACGATCCCTGCAAAAAGCATAGATTATATAGAAAATAATCGATTTCTGGCAAGCCTGTGTGATGGATAAAGAATTCTGGTTTTCATAAACAACAGCATTAAGAGTATAGTCGATATACCCAAGTCCGTCTTTACGTCTGACTTTCTGTGCGTATGACATTTTAGATCTCAGAAACTATAAGAGCTAGGACTTCGAAATAAAATGAATAAATGTCTAAATGTTGCACGTAAATTAAGTTTGTTTTAGATTTTGATCACGCTTCTTTCCGCCCCGTAAATCGATAAAAATTGAAGTCCAAGTGTAATTTTAATGCAGGACAGTTTATTTCATTTTTCATTTTTTAGAAGTAATTTAAGAATACTAATTTCCAAGAAGCTCTTTTCAACAATCGTTTTAGTCAGCGGGTATATCGCAGTCGAACTTTCGTGCTTTGTTATAATTGAAAACTGAAATGTCGATAGCCAAATCAGTTAGCCGGTAAGTTGGGTGATGTCCATCTGTACGCAATATTTAGACATTATTATATTAATATATTTAGTTTACTCAGCAGTTTTTAACACAAGTTAGGAGACAGATCCGACCCTATAAAGTATATATGTATATTCTTAATCAGCATCAAGAGAGGACTTGAACTAGCCATGTCCGTATCTGTTGCAGCGTAAACTAGTCTTTCAGTTTTAGAACTATCTTGATGAAACTTGGAACATATGCTGTACGCTGTAATTAAGTCGGAACGAGCCGGTTCGGATGGATACATCTTATAGCTGCCATCCAATTTATCGGTAGATTTTGTTTATTGTTCAAGATATTGAAACCAAATTTAATACATCGGACTTTTTTATATAAATAATATATGTACATATAAATTATCTTCATAAAAATCGAATTTCTTCGGCATGCTGAACTATTTTTTTGGTAGTCCCATAGTTAAGTCTCATATTATAGTTTCTAAGACACAGACAGACAGACAGAAATGGCTGCATCGACTCGGCTGTTGATGCTGATTAAGAATATTCCTGTAACATACATTTTCGGTTGAGACAAAGTTATGATACCCTAATGGTAGCGGGCATAAAAACATTAATTTAAAGAAGAGATTTTCGGGCAGGGGGATTTTTATATTATTTCCGGAAAAATTAAAGGACGGAAAAAATGCTAATCTTGCAGTACTAAATCCTTTCATTTAGATGAGAACCATATTTTGAACAACCCTAGAATAATATTAGGTAAATAAATGTTTCATACCATGTTACATATAAAGTTTTTCATAATCCTTCAGCCGATGTTTGACCGCAAGGATGTTACGCAGCGCTTTTAAACGGACTCATCCTTCAGCGGATCGCAATTCAAGACCCATTTCAGAGGCTTTGTTGGCACAGGTTGACACTCAAACACCTAACCTGATGCTGTTAGAGATTGCCTCCGGGTCGGGTCAGCATGCCGGATTTCTGGCCCCCTTGATGCCTAACGTAACTTTCCAGCCTACAGAATACGAGCGTAAGGATTTCGATTCAATAAGTGCGTACGCGGCAGATTGCAGTACAGGAAATATATGTCAGCCGCTGTTTGTAGACATATCGCAGGAATTGTTGCAGTGGGATCCCAAAACTCTAGAACAGATAAAACCCACCAGCTTTGACTATATGCTCAATTGCAACATGATGCATATTAGCCCCTGGTTGTGTTCAGTCGGCCTGTTTAATGCAGCAGGTCAGTTGCTGAAGCCTGGCGGAAAAATGTTTACCTATGGGCCGTACGCCCAGGATGGCCATCTAGTACCACAGAGCAACGTGAACTTCGACGTAGACCTCAAGCGCCGCAACGCTGACTGGGGCATTAGAGACATCAGGGACCTCAAGCAGCTGGCCAAAACACAAGGCTTGAGGCTTGAACAAATCATTAACATGCCCGCAAACAACAATTTTCTAACTTGGCTCAAGGTGTAGAGTATGATAAAATAGGACAACCAGTGTGATGTTTCGTTCTCGAAAAAAATTATATTTTTATTTTATTTATTTTTTTTTAACGTCAATTAAGAACAGTCGACATAAAATTAATATTATAATTTATAAGTACATTTTATTTAAACTAACCTACAATTAAAAAATTTAATTATTTCAGTTTATGACTTATCATACTTAGAATATAAAACATAGAACGGATAATAGAACTAGTCAATCTTTACGGCGTCTCCTACGCTTCCTTCTGCCTGTTACATACATTTGTGCAAAGTTAGTATACCTTTGTTTAAAGTGGAAAAAAAAACAAAATAAGCCGATCCAACATTTGTTTCAGAGGATTTGGTAAAACCCAGCGAAAACCAATCAGATCACTTCTTACATTTTTCAAATATACCAGAAATATACCATGTAAAACAATTTTAATTGGTAAACATAGCAAAATATGGATGTATTTTTTTGGAAATGGAAAATTAAATTGGAAGTGGCAAAGGAACTAATCTTAACCTCTTAGACAAATTAAAGTGGATGGTGTTGTGAACGCAGAACCTTTAGGGGCAAATGAACGAGTAAGCGAGCTGATTCACGTCACAAAAAAAGAACAAGTGAACCTGTTCACTAAATTGAGCAGTGATTACCATACTTTACTTAAAATGATGTGCGTACTTTTGTGTTGGGCTTCACAATTTACTGTGGTGCGCTACTCAATTTTACGTCTCTGAAATAATTGGAATGTTGTTTATTTTTCACCCTTTATTTGGCCGTGATGTTTATCTGCGACAGACCGCTTAAATTTTAAAATGTCCTATAATATGGTGAACAAGTGATTATTCTATACTTGAAGCTTTCTTAATTTTAATTTTATGAATCGTTTGCACTCTAGTATTTGTTTCACTTTTCCCAAACATTTTTAAAATCAGCAAGTAAACTGCATTTCACAGTATCAATGAATATTTGATTTTATATTTTTTGCAATACATTGTCTTTAATATTTTCACTATTAAAAGAAAGGCCAATACACTCGTTACCTTTATATAACTGTCAAAAACTGGTTATTTCAATGAATATTTGATTTTTTATTTTTTTGTCTAAGAAAATGATTTTATTCAAAAATTAATTTTTAGAATACATTAATATTTGCACTATACATATTTAAATGAAACTTCAATACACTCGTTGCCTTTATAAAACTGTCAAAAACTGATAATTTCAAAATCGTAAGAGAAGTTTTTTTATTTTTTATATTTCGAATAAAAAACATATGTACATTGGCACAAAGTTAGTAAATCCTTCTTTTAAACATTTTCAATGGTCGAAGGGTTAAAAAATAAACAGTTCAAAGTCGGAGTTGATGCAGAATAAACGGATATACGCTGCGGTATAGTAGTGCTCGACCTTCCTTTTGAATAGCACCTTTATTTTCCTTATCCCTATCCCTTGAAGAATCCACTTAATTCCATAAATTTTGTTACTGTCAAAGGCTGTATCTTATCGCTTTCTATTATTTTTCGACACTCACCATGATTTCGACTCGTCCAAAATAATAGTAGTGACAGAGAAAAAATGTTAAAATGATAAAATTATTAAATTATTGGCAAAATGTATGGTATTTTACGGTATTTAACTGTCTTTAGCATTCATTTCCATTCGTAATGCCCAACACACATAAAACACAAAATGTCCCCAGAGTGCACTGTGTCGCAGAACTAATAATTTCTTATGTGGTTTTTGTTGTTTTGCCTTTGTTTAGTTTTTCGATAGACCACCACCGCAATGTGCATCTAGAGGTCAAAACACATGGATTTTTGGAAAAGCCCGTCTTTTAGACTATTACCGTTTTGGTAATTATTAAATATTTGCCCTCAGCAGCAATTTTTTTTAAATTTTACAGGTAGGGCTATATTTATGATGAATTTAGGTGAATGACAGAAGTCTCGGACTCTTCTAGTTTTTTTTTTAATTGAATTTAGAAAATAATTAAATTTTGCATGTATTTTGTTGTTGGTCAATTCTCAGCAAAACGTCACAACGATGCGCACTGTGTTCCGCAAGCGATTTATTTCAAACGAAATGTTATTCAGGCATAATAATGTTTTATTTTATGAGCTGCATAATGGGTGCGAATTTCGGCGCCTGCAACTAGAACTTGTTGGCCGGCAGACTGGCGCCAACGAAGATGTTTAATAGCTCAATATGATTTGAGAATATCATATGTGTGCGGCAAAGAAAGAATATTTTATGTTGGGATATAGAGCGCTGTTTTTCTAAACACTTTGAATTTTTTGCTTGCTGTTTTCGTTTCAAATGTTTGTGGGACAGTGTACCGTCACAAAATGTTGCAGGCAGACTGGCGCCGTACACAAAAACGCAACAACAAAATAAATGCAAATTTAATTATTTTCAAAATTCAATTAAAAAAAACCAGAAGAGTCCGAGATTTCTATCATTCACCTAAATTCATCATAAATATAGCCCTACCTGTAAAAAAAATTTTAAAAAAATCGCTGCTGAGGACACATTTAATAATTACCACCGTTTTCCCCACACATTATTTCTACTGAAATGAAACATATGCATGTAAACATTAAATATTCAAATTTTCAAGTCTATGCCTAAATATTTGTGTCGAAGTAATAGCGTTTGAGACCATTGAGCACCTTCCAATGGCGTCGGGCCGCATCGTGCCGTTTGCCGCGTCCAATTCTACCAGTTTTAAAGCGACCGTCGCCTCGTTAAGTCGTGGTTTTCTGGTAGGGTATACTGAATTGAGACGCTTGAGATCGCAATTTGTTTTAGGTAATGAGATTTGTCACCTGTTGTGTATCGTAATTAGAACTTTCTGGATACGTTAATGTTAAACTAAATGATTTATTTTGTGTGTTCAGTTATCTAAATTTTCAATAAAAGTTATGCTCCGCCAACATTTAAATAGTTATATCAGTGCACAAATAATTATTACAAACCAAACGCGTTGAAAAGCATGCATATTCACAAAAAAGAGAGACAACACGCAGAGTACCCAACATCGAATTTCGTAGTACCTTTTATTTTGAAATACATATGTACATACATATGTATGGTGCAGTATGTCTATTTTATTTACTTTAAACTGGTTTTGTTGTCAGTTTTGTTTTGATTGTTTGTTACATTTGTATGTACATATTTACACGCGTGTGTTATTTTGCAATACTATAATGATCATTAAATTATAGGGCACACAGAAACGATAGTTAAAAAAATGTAAATGTTGATCGCGTTGCACGGTAGAGCCACTAAGCATCAAACAAAAAGTGTATCAACTAGTTCTTTGTAAAAGGAAAAATGCAATGAGAATTCAGTTTTAAAGTCAACTTTCCCTAACGAAATTAGGGTTTTCTCAATTTTTGTTACAATATTATTAGTTAAAGAATTATGAACAACTGTGCATCAACGAAAATATAAAATTCATATTTAAACATAGCGAAATCAAACAAAAACAAAGAAGAAAAAGTGAGCTGTCAAAAAATTCTTTGAAAAGAGAAATGACGGGACTGCAAATTCCACTCGTTCTCTTTTATTTTGCTTTGTCTATCCTTCTTTTGTATAAAGTAAGTAACCATTTTTGGCTACTGTGCCTTGACTGTCGACTCCTAAACACAAAATTGACTTCAGTCTACTAGCACGCTACTAAAGCATTTGCCTGTTGCCAAACCTCACAAGCAACGCATACACTCTATGCGACCACTATATGCGACCTTGTGCATGCATACACGCACACATTGAAACGATCGCACAGCCCAAAGAATCGCAGCCATGCTCATCGTTCCGCTGTGTTGTGCGTCTGATAGAGTTGTACCGTTTTGTTCAGACTAAGTTCGTTTGAACTAATTCGCAAACTGAACTAACGAACTAAATCCGTGATTTTAGTTTATTGGTCTTCTGTTCATTTGGTCTTTTGTTGTTTTGGTCTTCGTGGTCAACATTTTATTCTTTCATTGAATTTTGCTGTTTTTCGCGCATGTTTACAATTGTCGCTTTGAAAATCAGTTTTTTATTTGTAATTTAAATTAAAACAAAATTAAGACTTATATATTTTCAATACCACATGTAATCCCTTTTATTTAAAACATTTAATTTAAAATTAACAATCAACAATTAAACATGCGCGGAGAACGGCAAAATTCAATGAAAGAATAAGATATTGACCAACGAAGATCAAAATACCAAACGAACAAAATACGAAAAGAACAAAAGACCAAAAGAACCAAAGAATAAAAGACCAAAAGACTCGAGCGAACGAACTTAAGATTAAACTATAGTTCTTCGAAAAATGAATTCATGAACTAAGTAAGTCCCTAAAATTAACCCAAATCAACAACTCTAGCGATTGACTTGATGCCGCTGTGCGCTGTGCGCAAAAAAAGCCGATCGCTCACTCGTAAAACCCTTAGGGCTCTGGGGTAATAATAAACCGAAAGCATAGCGAGTACCTTCCGATGTTTGAGTACTCTATATGTTCGATAATAGAGCCGTAAAATAGTCGTTGATGGTATCGATCATATCGATAAATATCTTTGCTAATATTATGTTGCGTAATCAATATTTGAATTGCTAAATTTGAAAACTGTTTGTAAAATTTAAAAAAGAAACAATTTTCAGTTTCCATGGCGCCAAGATATGACAAGTAATCCTTAAAGAACTTGATGAGATAATTACCAATTTTTTTTTGCCTCCGATAACTTCCGATTACACATACAAATTTTAAGATGAAATAATTAGTGTGACCAGCTTATGACTATGGTCATATTGTGTTTACGTACAGTAATCTGCCGATAGACTGTATCTTAAATCTGTTAATACATATTTAAGAGCAGAAAATGCTCTTTCAACTGAGACCTAGGTTGCAGGCACAGATTGTAAAATCGTTGCCAAACGATAGAGCCGAGGATATGTGTATTTTTAAATCGATGAAATTGGAAAATCACCGATTTCATTCATAAGGTCGTCATTTTCGCAATCTGCACTGAGTACACTTTCGGGGTGTTCGTTCAAATACTCGATTGCTTTTAATATATTTTTGCCATTATCCGAAGTGAGTGTACAGTTGCTGCTTGGAAATAGAAAAATCCGCCAAAATATTTTCTATGTCCATGCTCAAATTGAGCCCTGTGTGTTAGCGATGCAGCTCGATTATACCCAACGTCTTCACTTCTATGGCTTCATTTCTATAACACTGAACGTTGATCCCGAGAATGCCTTTAGAATGCCGCGAAGCGATCTTTTTTCAGCGAAATAATCAGATTTTTTTAACGGTTTTGGAAATAAGCCTTTTCGCACTTATACTTATGAGTCACGTGCTGCATCAAATTCCGCAAAGTTATTTGACTCATATTGACGCCTTCAAAAATTTGCTCCGTCAGAGTTTTAAAAGGTGCTGAGTCGAAGAGGTGAAAGAGCACTTTTTCGTCAATGATCAACTGGACGCAGGACGCATTTGTAAATTTCGTTCTTTTTTCAAGAGGGCCGCGTTTTGGTGTTTAAATCGGTATATGTTTCGGGATGCTTCCCTGTAATGTGTCTCTTAAGGTTGGTAAGTCAAGTTCCCTTAAAGACACGCTTACAAAGCTTACAAACCGAATTCCCTAAATTAAATTCGAAAAATTCACGTACTATTGAATCCCTTTTGCGGCCCATCTTAAAAAATCACAAATGACAATGCACTCAAATTATGTTTACTATATTTCCACAAAAATATATCAATGCTTTACATGACCGATATATGATCTAGCTCGTTTCATGAGCAATTTCAATTTCAATTTGATTTTTATTCTGATTTTCTGATTTTTAAAATAAAAATAAAAATTAAAAAATAAGATTTTTATTATAAAAATCAGAAATTCTTATTGGTTAAAATAAAAACCAAAAATATGATTTTTATTATAAAAATCAGAAATGAAAGTAATAAATTAATTTTTATTTTTAAAAAAATAATAATAATAATAAATAGAATAATTGAAAACTAGAAAAATAAAAAATTTGAAAAAAAAGTTTACGCGGTTTTTGTGTTCTCCGATAAAAACTAGCAAACAAACTTTTAAGAGTTTTAAATTTTATACCCTTCGACCATTGAAAATGGTCAATAAAGGATATACTTACTTTGTGTATGGAGCTTTTGAATTGGTACGTGTAGTAATTTTAGTCTGCAGAGTTTTGTTTCGTTGCTGACACTGCAGAATTGAGCGTGGCGGTCGATAGCGTCGATAAGGTCGACTTGCTTGTGACCGTAGAGAATGTCAAATCTCTTTTCTCTTGGCTCAGCAAATTGTTGGTCATTGTTGATATAAAGGAAGAGCAAGAACGCGCTCTGTTCGTTGTTACCATAAGCTCGTGAGTCTGAGTGGGGACCGCGACCGATCAACATTTGCATTAATTCGAGCTCTTCTTCTTTATGCTAATAGACAAAAGAAAAGTACGCGGCATGTCGCATAGACGAGAGATGTGCGTCTTGCTTATATTAATTCTTTATAGTTGTACAAAATAATTTGCGATTATACACACTCGTCCAGCCGTTGTTTCTTAATTTTTTTGAAAAATGTCAAAAATTTATATTATTTGTTATTCTTAATTAGACCATTTATGAATTTATGTACAATCACATAGTAAAAATTAAGTTTTGAGATAATAATTCACTTTTCTAATTTTGAAATGTAATTAGAAAATGCTCAACTTCCACCAATTTAAACATATCAAAATTTTTTTTAGGTTTGGTTTTGACTTTGGATTTTGATTATTAAAAACGTATGGAATGAGTTTCTGAGTTTATGTCGAAACTCAGACGTACAGACTTCGGAATCGGAAGGTTTCTACTGGCCTACTCTTGGCAAATCCGAGGTGATCCCAAATTTCATGATTTTTATTTAAATAGCAATTATTTGTTGAGCGTTATTTTTATCGCATGCCCAGATCAGAGAGGTTTTATAGGATTTTGAGGTTGAGTCGAAATGCAAACGTGATGGCGAAATTCTGATCCCGGATATGCGATATACCATGATAACGACACCGTTTTTTGTGGGCCGGGTAATCCTTTCCTCTACTCAACTACGAGTATATGTAATTTTTAATTGATGTTCAACTAAATTCGGACTGCAACTTACATGAAGTACACAAAAAGTCCGGGTGAACGATTCCAAATACAAATATACCCTCATAATTTGCGTTTCAATAAAAATTTGGTTGCAAATGTGTGTGGAAAATAAAGTGTTTCTATATAAATAGGAAAATATACATCATATAAATTATTAAACATACATATTTCGTTAATTAGCAGGTAAAAGGAACCCAGGAACCCCGGCCAACTATTTATAATATACATATACATGTATTTTAAATACCTCATCAGTTTCAGTTAAATCAAATACCTCATCAGCTCCTGTTCCTCAACTCAGCTGCAAAAATACAGAGTAAATTTTAAGGATGACTAAACTTCGAGTGGTAATCAATCCTGTAAAAA
This sequence comes from Zaprionus camerounensis, assembly GCA_018904165.1. Lineage (NCBI taxonomy): Eukaryota > Metazoa > Arthropoda > Insecta > Diptera > Drosophilidae > Zaprionus > Zaprionus camerounensis. Next base: position 713,002 of record JAEIFS010000354.1, read on the forward strand.
AGGAATTAAGACTAAAGCGTTGTGGCTTCGATCATGACACACCTGACGATTTCGTAAAATCCCAGGTAAGTACATAATAATAAATTTAAAAAAAAACGTAAAGGTTAAATAGCTGCCTACCGATTTACATGTAAATTTAATAATTTTCTAAATTCAATTAAAAAAATAGAAGCAACCGCCACATAATTCTTTCATCTAAAATCATTATGAATATAGCCCTATCAGTTTACCAAAAAAATATTGTACTGCCTAGAGTCGCGGTAATTTCCGAAAATATTTTTATTTGATAATTTTGTTGGCAGTGGGTGAAAACTTAGTATTTTATGACATTAACCACAAGTGGAACGTCATTAAGATAGTCTTGGCCCAGTTTTTAAAAACCGTTACAAATACACGAATAATTCTAAAGACAAAGTCTTCTACCGCCGATTGTTTTTTCCCGCTCATACACCTGTGCAAACCCGCGTACACAGGCTTTCAAATTATACTCGACAGAAACAGATCAAATGGAGATCACGCTCACACAGGCAAATTTCAATCAGATCGGACAATAAACACATAAATTATTTAAGTCACCTTATTCCGCACCGCTGTCTGCCCCTGCTGGTGAGCTTTCGTTTTTGCGGGGGTGACTACATTTGTGAGTTACAGTGAGACTAATCAGGGGTTTTCACAACTGGGCGAAAGGTATCTTACACATGAAGCTAATTCTGATGTGCATGGCTACAAGTCTTCAGTTATTGCCTTAATTTAGTTGAGAGGTTCTTGAAATTTGCAGAAATTGTCCACAACGCCACATTGAGGTTCCTTGATTGTCACTAATACACGCTTAAGCAAATGTAAATCGGTAATCTGCGGTTATAAAGAAAAGTATTTAAGTCACAACTTTATATTCGACGTATATATACATACATAGACCCGCTCGGCCTAGAATCGTTGAAATCATTCAAGTTAAGCTTTTTGATAGTTTAGGGAAGCTCTGTCTGCACCATGCTGCCAATCGTTGACATCGGACGAAGGGTACCTTAATGTAGACTGTCGTCTACAAAGAAGAAAAAGATACAATTTGTGGCACATTCAAGACGTAAAGTCCAGTTTACCAACTTTTACAAAAGCAACAAAAAAAGGAATGAGCTAAGAATATTGCACAAATTGTTTGGGAATCGTTGGGCTATACACTTGCAGAGGGTATATTCATTTTGGCCAGGAGTTTGCAAATTAAGGAAAAATCTCCGAGACCATTAAGTATATATATTCTGAATCAGCATCAACTAGCTCGAACTAGCTCCCTCCGTCTGTCCGTGTATCCGTGTGTCCGTCAGTTGCAACGCAAACTTGTCTTACAGTTTTAGAGCTATCTTGATAAACTTAGGACACACTTCTTTCTTCAAACTATCGACCGATTTTTGTAATTTGTCAAGATATTGCAAATTCCAAATTTATCACATCCGATTTTTTCTTTATATATAATATACATAAAACATGTCATTAAAATCGGACTACTATAACATATAGCTGCCATAGAAGGAATCGGCCGAAGTGAAGACCAGTTCTGATTTTAGAAAAAACTGAAGTTACAAAAAAAGTAAGACATAATATTCTCTACCAATATATACCACTAGTATAGGGACGATCGGAAGGTATTAAAGCTGCAAGGGTATAGAACCTTCGGCATGCCAAAGGTTGCTTTCGTTCTCCATTTTTTTATAACTTTGCTTTATTTATTGGATCTGAAATTATGAAACTTCCAATAAGCTTACTAATCTTTATTTTATTTAATAAATAACAGTCTTTTGAACTGTATTATGAAATAACGGACCTAATGATCAGCGTTGGGTCAGAAGGTTGTTACGACGAAGACGATGACGAAGAATGTTACATGCTTACATTTTTGTTCGTTTACCTTCGCCAGTCGGATAGCCATTTCTCCACGGCCACTAAGTGACGAGAGAGTTGATTTGACATTTGGACGATTGGATCGACCTAAAATCGCTATGTCTTCCATAAACGTAGAAGTCTTCCATAAACGCTCGCTGCCTTGGGGAACTCCAGCGTTTATAACGTGGTCGTCGGACATATCAGAGTTGCATCTCACAGCAAAGGCTCTATTATAGAGAAACGACTTCAGGAGTTGTTGGATGTTTTGGGGAAGCCTTGTTTTGATTTTGAACATTAAACCATAAGCCAAACCTTGTCAAATGCTTGAGAGACATCCATAAATATGTATTTCTGGGCAATATTTCCGTTTTTCGAAAGTAGTTCGTATTTCTGATGTAATTCGATTAACTTGCTCAATGGTTCCATATTTCTCTCGAAAGCTTAACTGATGCGCTGGAATAAGATTACGTGATCAGGGTCATCAGTCATTTTCCGATAAGTTTCAAAAGACATGACAATCGGCTTACAGGCCTGTACGATAAAGAAACTTAATAGTTTTTTCCAGATTTTGGGATCATTACTATGATCGTCCATTAGTGTGGATAATATTCAGTGGCGGACCTAGGGGCTATGGGAACTGTAGCCCCCCCCACATACAAAATGGCAGTGTTATATAGTGTTTAAATAAATATTGTTTAATTAAAAATTGGCACTTCTATTTTAATTGGTATTTTAATTTTTCTTGCAAATAGCGATTTATAGAGAATTTTAAGTCCCCCCCAAATAGAAAATCCTAGATCCGCCACTGGTAATATTGTACAAACGAATTATTAACAGGGTACTACTAATAACGTAACGTAAGCCTTCACATGGATACGTATGGATATGAATACGTGGATATGCATGTAGCATTTCATTGGCCAAGCACATATATATATGTGTGTGTGTGCGTTTGAACGCAAAAAATGTGTGTGCATAGAAAAGAAGAGAAGATAAAAAGCTCACCCTACGCGCTCGCATTCTCTTTCCCTTTCCTCTTACAATTACATCACGGCTTGCTAGTTTCTATACAAAATTCAAGCGATCTAGGTTTATTTAATAACTTCTGTGTTTATTGTCCGATCGGATTAAAATGTTGTGGATATTATAGTTAGCTAAGTGTTGGCGTGGTTATATCTTTTTTATGTCGCTCACAAATCGACTTACAATTTAAATTATTAATTTTGGGGGCGTGGCATCTATAATTTAAAATAAACCTGATCTGCGTATGGTATACTGAAACCTTCAAGCCAAATTTGGTGTCTTTAGCTTTTGTAATAAGTTAGATCGTTCATCCCGACAGAGGGCCAGATAGACTGAAATGGCTCAATCGACAGGGCTAGTGATCCTGAGCAAGAATATATATACTTTATGGTGTCTCCCACGCCTCCCTCTGCCTATTACATACATTTGCACAAAGTAAGTATACCCTTTTTTTTGATTTTCAATGGTCGAAGGGTATTAAAAACTTTGATAAGTGGGCGGTGACCAAGTATACGTTGAGCATTTTCAATGACCTTCTTTCTTTCATTGTATATAAAGCCTAGACCGGCTACTCGATGTTCTACCAATGTACACGAATTGTTTTAAATATTTATAGCCCACAGCTACTGCCATTTGGGGCGGATGGTAGGGTAGAGTAAGGCTATGACTCTTTGTATCTACAATACATTCAATTCAAATACATACATATAGTATATACTACAATATATATTTTTATAAATATTCGTACTTGGGTGCTCTACATTACAGTGGCAAACCTGCACAAAGAGCATTGCGTATTTGTTTTACCGCTGGTTCGTGGCGCTCTTCTTTATCGTCGTCGTCATCGTGTCCATGTGGCCTGAGGCCGACGATGAGACCAGCTACTGGCTATACTTCATCTACATGACCAACTGGGGCATATGGATGTGCATGCTAACCAACCTACTCGGCGCCATACTGGTTACTGTTTGGCACTACCATTCGGAATATGCGGGTATGAAACCTTTTCAGTTTAAATTGTGAAGCAACCACAAGTTTAAAAAAATGGTTTGCGTTTTGAAAAACAAACTGTACACAAATTGTTTGGCCACCTATTTTATTATTGCACACTAACAACAGAGCTAAAAAACTTTGGAAACGCCATATGTTTTGTCTGTGCATTTATTCGTTTGTCCTTGAGTTGAAATACAAACTGGTCCTTCAGTTAGGATTTTTGTTAAAATCTGCCTTTTTAAACGAACTTCAGTTTGACATTTAAAATAGTCAAAACTGTAAGAGATAGAAGGAGGCGTATTAGACTCAGAGTATGCGATGTTCATCTGTCTGTCCATCTTTCCGGATGTTCGTATGTTGGCATGAGGGTTCTTTTATACAATACACAGATCAGGCCACCTTTCGCCTATTTAATCGATATATTAAATAAAAATTGAATTTCATACATTTTCAATTAACAGATATATTAAAAACTATTAAATACTTGTATTCCGCAGATAAACTGCTCAACATGCAAAGGTGGAAAAGTCCTTTTCGAATTTACTGGAGTATGCACATAATAAGTTTGGTGTTGTCCATTGTCATTACGATTATCTACTGGAGCGTACTCTACAATTGTGAGTATAGATTTTGTATTATCCCGATCGCAGAATAATTGTCACTCTCTATGACTCTATATCCCACAGCATATAAGGACCCTTTGGATGCAACAAACGTGCTAACCCATGGATTCAACTCCATATTCATGTTCATCGATCTGTGGATTGTGGCGCACCCGTTGCGTCTACTACACGTTTTTTTACCAGTATTATTTGGTAGTATCTATGCCATATTCTCGTTAATTTACCAAATGTGCGGTGGCACTAACAAGTGGGTAATCGAATATTGTCCCATAGTTTTGGCTTGAATCAATTTTTCCTTGTACTCTTCACTTTAGAAAAGGCAAACCGTACATTTATCATGTGATTAATTGGAGCCAACCTTTCAATGCATGTATAACAGTTCTAGGGGTTCTAGTACTCTCTTGCTGCGTCTATGTTCTGCTCTTTGTATTCTTCAAGCTGCGCCTCTTTCTCTCGCATAGTTTTCGCCAGGAAGGAATTGTTCTGCCCAATACCAGCGAACAGGCAAGCAAGAGTGTGGAAGGTACCATGCCAGCACCCAGTGGCATACAGCATTCGCCTTCAAGGATATCCATGGTCTTGGGAAACTTCTCGAGCTATGAGAATCAGGCTTTTGCTTTGAGTTCGGGATAGCAGTTACCAAAGGGATTAGTCCACAAACGACCAAAGCAGTATAATTTTTCGAAATTACTTAGTATAAGGTTTTTTTTAGCATGACATTGAAGTGTTTCCTCATCTAGCATTTATCGATATACAATAGAACTTTTGTATTATGTTACATGGTAGAAGATGTTAAGCAAATAAACTTTACTAAGGAGGCATGCAAAAAACTTGATTGTGTGATCTCTACATACTAGAGTTTCTCGCTAAAGCATTAACAAGTCTGTACAAACACCGATGTCCAATATTTGTACTCAAGTGGAAAACCCAAATAAGCATTTAAAATGTCATAAAATAATCAAAATGTTGAGAGCCTTTGCGCATAACCACGTGGGAACTTGTAGGTGGGTCGTATTTTCATTTTCCTGGGAAATTTACAGTTGATACTTAATAATTAATGTCTCAGTTCAGGGACAATTTTTCGAAGGAATAATTGAGAGTCGAGGTGACCCGAGATTAAGATAGCCTTCACACAGTTGAAACAATTGAACGGCTACAGTCAAGCTTTGACTGTATAAGGCCATGGATAATAGTGTGTATTTTTTTATTTTATATGTTATAACTAAGTAGCTAAAAGAAAAAGGAAACTTAAGTTAAGAGTGCTTGAAAGCGATATACTCGCTACCTTCTTCACTTACATCCTTTTATAACATCTAAGGCTAGCTGAAATTAAGTTGGATGAAACAATTTCACTACTGCACCGCACTTTTGTAACATTTTTGCATATTTACAACTTAATTTGGATAATATGTTATATTTATTATTTAACCTTCAATAATTGTGGCTGATTGTGTACTTTTGGTAGTTTTGCAGAGGGTTTATTAATTTTGATCATGAGTTTGAGTCCATAAAGTATATTTATTCTGATTCAGCATCTCCACGGATGTCGAACTAGTCTTGTCTGTCTGTTGCAACGCAAACTAGTCTTTTAGTTTTAGAGCTGTCTTGATGAAACTTGATGATGGTTCCATACAAACTACCTGGAGATTTTTATTATTGGTCAAGATATCGGACTTTTGCTATATATGAAATACGCATACAAAATTTTATAAAAATTGGACTACTATAACATATAGCTTCCATAGTAACAATCTTTATTTACAAACAAAAATAGACTAAGACATTTTTGTGCGCGAAAGCCTGAACAAAAATAAAAAACTTTTAAATTAAATTATAAATTAATTTAAATTAGATAATGCAAATTATTCAACAAGTGCCTTCATTAATGTACACTCCAAAAATGAATTGTCCGATTTTAAAATAGCACCAAATGAATCAATAAATGTTTATCCATGAGACCAATTATATTATATTAAACTAGTAAGAAAGCTACAGTCGAGCGCGACGGACTGTGATATATATTTATAATTCACAAAAAAGTATACCTAGAGGGTGAAAGAGTATTATAACTTTGTGCCAACCGATTATAACTTTGTGCCAATGTGTATAATAGGCAGAAGGCGGCACCCTACCCACAAGCTATACATATTCTTCATCAGCATCAACAGCCCAGCAACTATAATAGATGCGGCAACCTCACTCATTTCGTGTCAATATGTGTGATTACACTTTGCCCACGCCCCTTTCTGCCTCCGTAAATCAAAAAAAGCCAAATTCTAAGCGTAATTTCAATGCAGGATAGTTCACAGTTTTTGGAAAACACAATAACAATCAACGCCCAATATATTATTATGATTAACAAAAAATTTATTTAAAAATCCGTTGTTTAGAAGACGCTCCCGAATTAGCTCAAAATTTGCAACTAAAATACGCAAAACATCGAAGTTATATATATTAAGAAATCGTTTTGGTCAGGTGGGTAGTGGGCGCATAGGAAAGGCCTCTACCCAAGCTCTACCGACACACGTACGAGTGCAAACGTGTGACTTCGGCATTGCTGTTTGCTTGGTATAAGATGCACCTAGAAGTGCAGTGAGTGGCACATGGACTGGTTTACATCAGGAAAAGCATCCAGCACTTCAACTTTAAAGATGGGAAGACTGAATCAAGCTGTCGAGTCATCTGCAGAGTATATAGTACAAACAAGAGGGAACTTGTTGCTCCATAACATACTTTACGACGGAGCTTTTGTCAGCAGAATTTTCAATAAAATATTCCAGACTAAGTTAGATCTCTCCACAAGACAGATACACCGGTAGCTCAACTCCCCTCTTCATCCTGGTTTAGAATATAAATACTTTATAGGGTCGAATAAGAGGCATAAGGTGCGTTACAAACTTCTGGCCAAAATGAATATACCTGCTACAAGGGTATACAAATATTTTAGTTTAGTGAGTACTTAGGTCTTATACGAACAACTCATTGAATACCTCCAATATGCCCTTGTCAACGAATTCACAGGCACTGTCCTTAATCACATATACACAGTTATTGGTAGACCCAGTTTTTCCGCTCCCCCGCTAAATAAGTAGACAGTTAAGGAATCAACTAACTGTGAATTGAGACTAACGGTGCCCTTAATTAAGCGTCCAATAGCAGTTAATAATCACACGCCCAACGGAAGCTCAAGGACAAGAAGGACGGGGGCCTGTTGTTGTGGACATTGGGCTTTGAGAAGCCACAACTCCTGCAAAGTTGCTGGGGCTTTTGTCTACAACTTTTACGACAGCCTGTACGCATTAGAAGAATATGAGAATTCTGTAAAGCTCTTGGATCGATACATAACTATATGAACATCTTTTCATGTCCTTGCTGTGTCCATTGACCCACGATTTATAATCTCAAACCAAATTTCGGCATAAATTGTATACACTTCGGAAATTTTGACAGCTGCCAATTGTCAATATAAACTCAACGCTTGTAATCGACATTATTCAGAACTATAATAGAAATAAATCAATAGTGTGAAATATTAATTAAATGACAAAGCCATCCAGAGCCATAAAACCATGGTTTTTCGTTATTTCTAACCACGCAATAGACACCCTCTCAGACATTCTCATAACTCACTTACCACTTCCCCCGAAGGCTTTCGTAACTAAGATTTATGGCATTGGCACCATTTTTCAATTTTGTAGCTGTTAACAAGTAAAGAAAGCGAGCACGCCATTATCATACCATATATAATATAATGCCTTATATGAAATTGTTAACAAAGCACTATGGATAAAAAGTCATTTTTTTGTTGGTATTTTTACAATTTATAAGTTGTTACAAATTAAAAAAAAATTATATTTTTTTTTTTGCTTAACCATATTTCAAACTACTTAAAAAATATTTTTGTTGATTTTTACCGCCTTCAGCGACAGTTCAATTATCGATCAAAGTTGACTAAATTGATCTAGTTATTTGCTGTAAGTTAGTATTTAAAAATCTTCTATTACTTCAAAGGCGATTTTCTGATAAGCAGTGCAAAAACAAATACATTTTGAAAATGGAAAAAAATAATCATGGCGTGTTCTATTAGTTTTTAATACAAAGTCCTCAGTAAATGTGCGTTTATATCCATTTTCTGATGTGTTGCTGATGTATTTATTATTAATTAAGTAGTGACGTTGTAATTGGTGTGGTCTGTAACTTAAGTTGAGTCGAGTTGAGACATAAGTTAAAAATGCGAATTTCTTAAATAAACTATTCACAATTGACATGCATTTTAGTTTGTTGCCCGTTTTTGCCCCTTTTTCAAAAAAACTACATGTTGCAGCTGTATTTACAGCAACAATAGTCGCCAAAAAACACTTTTATAGATATGTAATTGGGAAAATCTTATTTAGAAGCATCTTTATAAGAAACAACCCAATTTAATAACACGAAATAGAGCAGCATCGTCTTTACATTAAGCTAAAATGACCAAACTAATTTACATTTTGAACCGCTATCAGAAAATTAATTAACAAATGCTTGCGTACCACATATCGATATATTAAATTTACTATAAATAAAATGCAAGACAAAGGTTGGAATACGATTGAGTTACACGAATGCAGGACAGCAGCTCGAGCGAAAGAATATCAATAAATTATTGTTTTTATATTTGTCTCCGTAAATATAAAGCGGACGTGCACTAAAACAAAACTGAAATTCAGCCTTTCTTTTTATAATAGACCACGACAATTTCAAGTCTCTATCTTTAAAATTGGAGTTGATGCCGAAAAAAACGAAATTTTTCCCATAGTGCAAAGTTATCTTTTTTTGAGAAAATCTGTTTATCGAAAATGTCCGATAATTTGGACATGAGACGCGTCAATGCTCGGCTTGTTCCGAAAGAGTTGAATTTTTCGCAAGAAGACCTGTAGTTGTGAAGGACCTTAAGCCTAAAAAACTTGTTTAATACCATCCATACCATATATCGAACACCGTATTCATCGGATTTGGCCCCGTGCGACTTTTTTTGTTTCCAAAACTCAATGGCGATCTCAGACAGCGCCTACAAGGCATGTTTCGATGTATGGAAAAAGAGGTGGCATATATGTACCGCTTCAGAAGGAGCATATTTAGAAGGCGGCAAAATAAATATTGATAAGCATTAAAAATGTTTCGTTTTATTTACAATTTCCGGAAACTTTCAGGTCATAAGGGATATCCCACTTATCCTTTAAATTTCAATCCGATCGGATAATATAGACTTTGGTTAGTCAAGTTAACATATTTTATAGTTTTGAGTAGCGCTGCTGTTTGCTACTAAGAATTATATGCTTAAGTTCAAAGATTTTATTGTATGTTTTACATATATTTCGTTTTAAGCGCAGTATACTTACCAGACAAACTGCTGATAGTAAAGGACTTTGTTGTAGTTAACGAGTATATATTCAAAATATTTTATGTTTGAGATTAGCGGAAACAAACCTGATTAAATGCGACAATGTTAGGGATTCCTGAACAAATATCTACTCATGAAAACTAACGTAAAAAAACCCTAATTTATGTATGTGTGCATATAATATTGTATATTGTATTTGAAAACAAATTAACATTGCTGTCTTCCAGTAAAAGTCAAAATCACGACCATGCACAGCCTGGCCCGATGAAAAACTACGACAAACTGTTGGTCGGGCACAACTGAAACATATTAACGGCAGTTATTCCACACGACTGTGAAGTGTGTATGTAAATCATGTGAACCACTGGAACTCATAAACTATTCATGATTTGAAATCGGGCGAGCTACCTGAGTTGTCTAAAGCGCCGAGGATTTTAGGCAAAAGCCGAAGCAATTGTCATTTTCGAATTCAGTTTCGTTTCGGACGTTCGGGCAGCAGAACCTGTTTGTTATTGCTAGCGAATCACAACTGTAATCATAATCAGAAAGACTTCACACGTAAAATACTATGGAAACGACCAGGCCCGATACAACCGGCACTATGTAGAGTAACTGCACACGCTGTGCGTGTTGCCTAAGAAATATATTTGTTACCCAGAGATACCAACAAAAAAATATTGCATCAATAAACGAACAAAATTAAAAGTGATAAAAAGAAAAAAAAATGTCAAAGTGGCTTTGTGAACTCCAGTTAAAAGTTTTGTCAGTTTAGTCAGTTTCCATAGTCAGTTTACCCTTTGGTTACCTATAACTTATAAAGGGAACGACACACACAGCAAACAGTATTTCGGAAATTCTGCTATACTGGCCAACGAATGGATAATGGGTATTTGTTTAGACACAGGTAAGCGATGCTATTGGGAACATCGAATACAGATTTAAAAATATTGGTTGCGCAATTGAAGAATTGGTTTTCATCGAGCAATACAAAAATTGTTTAATATTATGTACATAGCTCAGCATTTTGCTCAGAAGTTTACATAGAAGGACATCACCAATCCCACATTGTTTTTTTAACCTTATCAGTCTTTGTTAATATACTTTTGGGCCAAATTTGCCCAACTGCTTTAATTAGGTATAGCCATTTCAATAGCCGATAAATTGCAGTGGTATAACATCAGTAAATAAACACGAATTTCATTTATGATCCACAGTTTGTCTTATATGGGAATTTTTTAGTCGGCTCTCAAGCCTTTGTGCCCTAGAAAGCTTTTGCTGAAAGACAAGTAAAAAAAAACATAAATTAAATGTGTTTCATCACAAAAATGCTGTGCATAATGAATGTTTGAAAAGAAGAAGTCACTTTTAACTATCCGGCGCCAAAATAGATGTGATAAAGAAATTTTTAAAAGTCTTTTTTCGTAAGGTTCGTAGTTTAGACAATTGCCAACAATTTTAAAGGAGGAAAGTCTTAACAAAGTTTATTCTCTAAAACTTTCCAAGTTTTTTACGGACATTCAGACGGCCATGGCTATATCAACTCTGCTGTTGACACTGATAAAGTATTTATGTATATTCTCCTCGAGGTCATACACGCCTCCTTCTGCCATATTAGTAGTGGGTAAAAAATCCTAGTCCAAAAGGACACTGCACAAGAGCTGTGCATTATAGTGGCTCGCGGCCTTGCCGATTGGTAGTCTTGGGCATGTTCGTTGACAATCAAACAGGCATCATACTAATACAAATGTACAAAACAAAAAATGAAATAAAAGAAATAGGAATACGGCGCGTGAGAAGAACGGGTGGAAAGGAGACAGCAACAATAACAAAACAACAAGCCAATTAAATAAAACTGTTGGAAAATCAATAAAAAGTCAACTAGTAGAAAAGTTTGCTGAGACGCAGATGTAGACCACAGAACTGTCCACTGGAAACAATACGCTGCCTGTAACTAGGCCGTGACTGGTTCGTGCGCAACGTCAACATTCCATGAATGAATCGTGCGAGTCGTGCGCTTAGGTCGGCTTACTCGCCTCGGTGACGCAATTCGCTGCTTTGAGGGACAAATCAACACAATTTAAAAATTGTTAGTATATTCTATGGTGTTTGGCGTACTGCTTTTTTCCTTTGGCAAGGAAATTACTTCCGCTTTTTGCTAACGCTGTTTGGCACGCAACAGGGCGTGGTGTCAACTTGGGAACATATTGCCGGCATCCGGATACGGACGACGGTTTCCTAATGACTCCACGGATATCAACTGTTGCACAGCTCTCTCGTCATTTACCGCATCCAATAACTAAGCTCGATTATTTTCAGATGCCAGCGCGGCACAAGATACCGGAGAACCAGGCAACGACTGGAGTCATATACGGAATCAAAATGGTCAGAATGCTGCCGGGCCTAGCGGCGTTGCGGTAACGAACAGAAACGAACGCATCGGATCGGCTAATATCGGCAGCATCGATATGCAAAATACTGGGAAAATCAAATTCGATCCGCCCAAAGTGCCAGTGATATTTATTTTAGGCGGCCCTGGTAGTGGAAAGGTCACACATTGCGATACCTTCATGCAGGAGCGACGCGGAGTCACACACATCAATATGATGGATCTGCTGCAGCAATATGCAATGGGGAATGGTGAGTTAGATACATAATCTTTTTCGAATTCCGAGCTATCAAAGCTTCTTGTCCGTTATATATGTATATGTAATTTTGTTATCTACGCTAAAATAATAAATTTAAGTCCGTATAAAATAAATATTATTCAGACTTTCAGACCGTTTTGTACTACATTCTTAAACTTAATTGGATCTAATTTATAGTAAGGAAATCAGATAATTTCGCAATTTTGTTTTTGTTCATAACTCCTAAAATACTTAACTCCGCCGGGTTATAATAAGAGAGCACTTATGTAGATAAAAATATTTAAAATACCGGCATCTAGACAAAAACTAATTAGTAAAAAAAAAATCCTGGGCCTAAAAAAAAAGGTAATTTCCTAGAGAAAGGGCTCATAGGTAACCGCGTTTGGATTCCATGTTTAAATAAAAAATTCTATATTTTTTGACTCAAAATGAGCTTCTGTCGCAGCGATCGTCATCGGACGTGAATCTGTTTCGCTGTAGCACCTTTCTTGAGAACTGCGCTGACCCAGTCAGTCGCTGGGGCGAATATGCCGGTTGCAATGGTCAGTAGATGGTCAGCAAATCGATGTAGAAACTATAAGTTTTAAACTAAAGTTAGTTTAGAAACTTTAAAATGTTTTAAAAAATTGATGGTTTGTTGTGTTTGTCGAATGTGTCATCTTACAGGCATAAGAGGACACATCTCCGATTCTGATGTCTGTCTGTCCACCCCTCGTCCGTCTGTCTGTATAAGGGCCTCTTTTTTAGAGACTAAAAGAGTAAGAGCCACCAAATGTTGTAACAATACTCGTACGATATGTTACAAGTAATTCATTTTTAAAATTTTGCCACGCCCGTTTCCACCTCTGTAAATTAGTAAAATCTACTTCAAAGCTACGTTATAGCTTCAATATAAACTTACCAACGACTTATAACTAACACACTATTGTGCACATTTTGTGATTAAAATTAAAATTAAATCATTAAAATCGACAGTAAAAAAATGAAGATTAATGATTTTATAAAGTTCATAAATTTATTTAAACACGTTCAAATCCAGTGTCCGACACTTTATCTTATGTAGTTATTTATTTCCAAAGTCACAATGTCTTTTTCCTATCTTCTTAACCTGAAAAATATGAAATCTTTCTCGAAATCGTCCTGTATTTATTACTCAAATAAAAAGTATTTTTGATATCATTTTAATAAAATAGTATTTAAAATCAACGAACATCCTCATAATTTTTATACAAATACATTATCCCAGTGTTTCGATTCGATTTTCTTTAATAAAATAGAACATGCTCAAGAAACAATTATTTCAGAAATATTGGTTTCTATCTCCATTTTTCAATAAGGCACATTTTGCACATTATGCAAAATTACATACATTTAAAAATCAATGAAATGTTTATCTTTTTTAAATCAAAAACTTATTGTCCCGTTTTCCTCTTGTCTCTCACTTTTTTTTCGTTCCTTTTATCTTAATACATTTTTGTGAGGGGTAGCTTGCAGCCATAGTCCTGGGTTTAATTCGCACGTATATACGTCGGTTTTTGAAAATTAAATCTTATAATTATTTGATCACTTTTCTTTAACATAATAAGTATGATAACATTCAATTAATATTTACATAAGAAAAACATAGTCAAAGCTTGACTGTTGTGTTCGACCGATTCAAGTTGTTTTTTGTTAATAATTAAAAAACTGCGATAAACTGTATGTCCTTTTTTAGTCAATTACCAAAATTAAAATTATCAGAATGAAATAAAAGTATTTTTGAATTATAGAAATATCAATTTTAATATTAGATAAAGGGAAAAGAAACACAAAACATGCCATTAGTAATAAAAAACCCCTACTCAATTAATACTTACAAATAATTTTATATTAAATTCACAGATATGCAAAACTTTTCGCAACTATCGTCGAAAACGGTCACCGAGGTATTGATGTTGGAAATGAAAATGGCTCCAGCTGCCAAAGCATACCTTATCTCAGGATATCCACGTTCCATGCGTGATGTTGTTGAGTATTCGGAAAAGGTAAGTCTAGAAGTGATTATAATTATTCATAAATGCTTGTATTGATTTCACAGCCTTACAAATATAATGAAAAGAGTTATGATCTGAGTATGAGAGATATGCAGTTCCATATGTATATGTGGTTTCTAGATTTTAACTTAGATCTCCGTAAGCGGGGTTTCTTTTAATTTTGTAACTTGGATTCCATTACCATTCTATCGTACAATTCATACGAAATATTGATTAGGCGTAGAATTGAATGACCTTTTCAATCAAAAGTATGTGTGTATATATTTATGTATGTAACTGTGGTAAAGGTTAAATATGTGCCCTTGTCACCCATTGATTTTTTAATTTATTTTACAGACCTATACCTAACATATTACAGGCCTATATCTATTAAGAGTTTGGTAGAAATAATTAAATGAATTTCAAAATTTAATCCAAATTGCATAAATTTTGTTGTCGGCTAATTCTGAGTAAAACCTCACACTGATGCGCACAGTGTCCCATAAGCCATATATTTCAAATGGATGTACGACTAATATGGTTTTATTTTCTGAGTTGTATATTGATTGAGACTTTCCACGCCAACAAACGAGAGCCGCCTGATCGGCAGACTGGAGCCAAAGCTGATATTCAACAGCCTAAAAAAGTTGTAAAATATCACGTGTGATTTGTAAAACATCACGTGTAATTTTGTGGAAGAGAAACAAAACGCTGCAGACGAAAACTTGTTGAAAAAATTAAATGGCGCTCGAATTAATATTTTCAGCTATTTTTTGCCTGCAGCATTTTACTATTTTGATACGAATTCATTTAATTTTAAAATTTAAAAAAATTAAAAAAAAACTAGAAGCCTCCGAGACATAATTCTTTCACCTAAATTCTTCATAAATATAGGTCCATAATCAACCCTTACCAAAACAGTCATTTCGGCGAATTGTTTCTATCAAAGCTACATGCTATAGTGGTCTGATAATATTTGACGAGCAATTTACTTACATAAAACTGAATATATAAGTTTAACAATATCTAAATTAGCGGAAAACTCTTCTCCAAACCTAATCATTTTTCTTCCGCCTTATCTCAAATACTCGTATAAAATATCTTATGTTTTCATAATTACTGTGTACTTTTAGATACAAGTTGTCAATGGGGTTATCTTGATATCCTGGCGTCAATCGGTGCTTCAGAAGCAGATCGACTATGGCGCTAAGTTAGGTCATGTTGTACTCTCCTTAGCCAAAATGGAATTGGAAAATTTCTTTAAAAATGTGATGCCAGTCGCTGATTACTTTGATCAGAGTGACATGCTGTTGGCGGTGAGTTATACAACTATACATACTTATCATACTCTCCTAAAATAGTGCTATTGAAAGAATAACTTTGAGTTTCCTTGACAGGTCAATGGCGAGCGTGCGCCCACTGAGGTGTACAAAGACTTTCGTACCGCCGTGCTTGACATACTCAACGCACTCGAAAACCAAGAGGCCGTGCTCAACGGAGTTACAGGTATGGGCAGAGGGATACATGATATACCCGGCAGTATAGTTAGCGTAGACACCGCACCTAGTCAAGTCCAAGCGCCTCACATTGCAGACCAAGTCGCTAATGCCAGTGAACGTTCTGTAACGAATGCCGTGATCACGCAAATAGCTGCCAATGCGGCCACTGCAGCTGCAACCATGCGAGCAGGCGCCAAGGGTTCGGAAAGCAACAGCAGCGTGATTGTCACTCAACAGCCCAAGCTCAATCTTGCATCTACAAGTGCGGTCGCCGCCGACAAGCCAACCATACCGCCAGTAATTTGGGTCATTGGTGGTCCCGGCAGCAATAAAGCGACCTTATGCCTAAAAGCAATCGGCCTGAATCCCGGCTGGGGCCACATCAGGTAAGCAGGCAGTGAAACATGCTGTTTCCGTTTTCAATATTTTCTAAAACTTCGGCTTCGAATTATCTTAGCGTTGGTCGACTACTGCGCAACATAACTGACACTGCGCCACGTGCCAATACCGACAGTTATTCTGTCAAGGAGGCCCTCGCCGCCGGCGAAATGGCCCCGGAAAAGTCGCTAAACCAGATGCTCGACAACAATATTCGCCAGCTGCAGGGAAAAACTGGCATTATTATCGACGGCTATCCACGCAATCTGCAGCAGGTTAAATATTTTGAAAATAAGGTAAGAACTAAAAATATTATATATTGTCTCAATTTTGTATTTTGTCAATACCATCATTACTTCAAGATAGGCAATTTCTAAATTTCAGTTAATTTGTTTATTCAGTTTGGATAGGGACTCGATAGGGGATACAATAGATATACAAGGTGGCAGTTTTTACTTATAAGATGTTTATATTATTGAACAGCGTTAATACGAAGTGTGTATCTTCATAAATTAGAGTTTCACAAGTTTTAAATAAACATATCATCATCATCAAGATAACTGAAAAACTCCGAGATTAATTTGCGTTGGAACGGACGGTCACACGGACAGACGGACGTACCGATGCACAAACAGACTGTTTTAGAATATATGTATTTACTTTATACCCTTCGATCAATGAAATTTGTCAAAAAGGGTAAACTTACTTTGTGCAAATGTATGTGACAGGCACAAGGAGGCGTGGGATAAAAATATATATATTCGCTAGTCGAGTCGATTGTCTGTCCGGATGGTCGTCTGTCTGTGTGAACAAACAGATCTCAGCTATTATAAAAGCGAGAGAGCAAGTTTATTTCAATTGAAATGTGCCACGCCGACCTAATTTAATTTAGTCAGTAATTTAATTTTATAAAAGATACACATTCAATAATTTCACATATACTAAGCTGATTAAACGTATCTTCCAATCTTCAATTTGGTCGGACAATAAACTCAGAAGTTATTCAAGAAATTATGAGCATAACACCAAGTGTATCTGCCAGCTAACAAAGGAGGCTGGCAAGGGTATACTTATCATATCATACTTTATTCAAATGAATGTAATAGCTAATGATCACTACCTACGGTGGTATACTTTGTTTATTGCTTATGTATTTTTATTGGTTTTTCAAAACAGAGCGAAGGGCAACTTGTTGTTGGGCGTGCCCGATTGTACCGTTCGTTTCTTTAATTTTCTTTTAATTATCCCTAAAATCAGAAACAATTTAAATCTTTTGTAAACAATAATCTTGAGCTTTAGTATATATGATAATAAGTATTCCTGTTTTATTAATTTTGCATTTTAGTACAGACAACGTCCACCCACTATTTTGCTAGACTGCTCAAAACTGCAGCTGGGACGCGGACGTATAGACGATACAGTTTCCTCGTTTAGGCGGCGACTAGAGTTGTTTCGCGAGCAGACGCTGCCCATGTTGAAGACCATGGATAGCAGCAATCGGCTGCAGATTGTAAGTATATTTGGGCGGCTTACAAATGCTGGCTACATCAACTATCTGCTTTTTACAGGTCGACGGCGACACGGATAGCCCGTCGGTACAGCGGGAATTCGAGCGTCTTATACGTAACCACATTAAACAGTTAATTGGCAAAGAGGAAGATGAGAATGATAATGAGACTTTGGACAACCACATGATCCGCAATGATCAGACAGATGCCATACTGCACGATCTGGAAACGAATATGCCCGGCGCAGTACCTACGATCAGTCACCATGTGAGCATGATGAACGGTCACCTTAAGAATCAAGAAAGTTCAGCGGACAATGTTAAGCGACCAACCACAATAATGAACGGTCATGGTCCTGTTCGTCCTCGCACAGGACCGGTCGCACCCCTTGTCGAACCGGTCGACTTTCGACACATGCTCGATGAAGCTGAACGATATACAGTGGACTCGTATATGTAAGGACATACATTAGGATATTTAGCGCGGAGCGTTCAATAACGTTTTATAGTTTTATAAACTGGAAGGAATTGCGCAGCTTAACTCGTATTATTAACAATGATTTGTTGGTTATTGATTGAATAAGTGGATCGATGAATTTTTATATAGTATTTAAGACAGTACAATACAAGACGAAATGTAATGTATTTATGTTAACTTAACTTGTCTTTTCTTACTGCCTCGATTCTTTCTATTTCTTGCCCTTTCTCATTCCGATTAAATTTACTTTTTAAGCCATGGATTTAAAAAAACTGCTTGGGCTATTGTGTTTGTCGGAACGAGGAATGTGCGTATCCGACCATATAAAGTATATATACATATAATATTATGAATCAGCGTCAACAGCCCAGCTAGAAGCAATATCTCTGTCTCTCCGTCCGTCTGTCTGTAGGCGAATAAGCGTCTGTAGTATCTCAGAGACTAAAAGAGTAACAGCCACCAAATGTTGTAACAGTTGTACTCGTATGTATTCCAAGCAGTTAAATTTGCTTTCCAAATTTTTCCACGCCCCTTTGTGTATTGGTAAAATCTACTTCAATGCTATGTGCAAAAACAAGTCCGCGAATTACAACTTTTTGCAAATTATCAGCCGTACTATGTCAAGTTTCTGGGTGATGGAAATCAAATTTTGGGTTAAAGGAAAAATTATGGGTATCCTGATGTTAAGTTAATTTTTTTAAAAATTGTGGTCCGCACATATTTCAGGATAGTGATTAATTGACAGAATCCATGTCGGATAAATGAGAAATATATTTTCGTAAAATAATTGTTACCAGTTAAAAACTCGGTAAACCAAGAAGGGGGTAATGTATTGCGACCTATAAGAGCTTATAGCTCTATTTTTAGGCCAGTGTTTGTTAGGAATACGGACCAACGCCGGACATACTGTTAGTATGTGTTTTGGCGTTTCAGCCCCTAATTCGTAAAATCTGCACGTCAAATTGCTAACTATTAGAATATGTTATTGATTTTCTGAGATGGGCCCTAAGCCTACAATGGCCTGTAAAAGAGTGCTTAAGGAGTTCTTGCTTAGCTTTATTATTTACTTGTGCAATCTGCGCCTATCCTCTCGTGGGCAATTCTAACAGCGTCGTGAGACATATTGTCAAAGGCCCCTCGATATCCAGGAAGGCACAGATGGCAACCTCCTTACTTTGCAGGGCTCTGGAATTGTCTTTACGCAGCTGATATTGTGCTGTGTCTGGGGAACGACCCACCTTTTATGCATGCTGCGTCGACTGCAGCGGGTGCATTCTGAGCGCAGTGCTCCGTTTGTGCTGGTCCACCAGCTATTTCAGTGTTTCCAATAAAAACGATGTAACGCTAATGAGTCTGAAGGACTTCGGATCGATGTCTGTTATCTCTGCCTCAGGGGCTAGGCTACTAGTAAAGACCTTCTGGTCGCTTGAAGGGATCACATTTTGCCCTTGTTGCAGGAAAGACGGCAAGATCTAGTCCAGACCCGGATACTTATTGGGTTGGCAACAGCTTTTTGCCTATTTTAAATTGTTATATGTTACTACTTGCTTTGCGGTACACCAATCAGTAGCTCTGGGTCTTGAACAATCCTGATTTGACCCGACGTCATCCACAGGTGTACTGCCTGGAAAGTGCGTTGCGAATAAGAGATTGAGTTTCTGCTGGTTATTTATTGTGATTTCACCGTTAGCCCTATGCATTCTTGCTCCCTCATTCGTGCCCACAATGGCTTCGCAGAAGTTTCTGTAGTTCTTCCGCTTGGCATCGCTTATCTCATTGTTATGCCAGGTTAGGATTCTCTCGTATTTATCTCATTCACCAGATCTCTTCGCTCAGTTGAATAGTTGGCGGGTGGAACGTCTCAGTATCTCAACCCTATCGTTCGACCAGGGTTCATCTTTTTCTATGCATACCTTGTCTAGTTAGAGAACAGCTACTTTCTCCGCTACTTCCGTCATCTTTATGGCGATGGGCACGCAGTGCCGCGGTGCAGTTTCCCGTTGAATAAAACTTTTATTCCATGGCAGCACCATGGTTCTTGTATCAAGGCTAGCCGAAGGTGTAGTTTTGTTAACATCCGGGCCAAAACAGTGAGGCTGCCTTGGCCTTGTGGATGTTCACCTAAGCTAACCTTGTTATGGCGGTGGTCGCCATGTGATCCTGCGCTTCTGGCAATGGTGATGATGGCCGATTGCCGAAGTTCAATACGGTAATATTGGGCTCCTCCTCGTTTTCCAACTCCAGCTCCATTTCAAGCTGCATCGCAGCAACGTACGCCTGGTCGAGAGTGACCTCTGCGAGGTACTCATCCTCTGCAACATCATCCTGCGTGGATGCTGTCTGTAGGGTGCCCAGGCTGAGCTGAGGCGTCGGGCAATCACCTTCCATACACTGGTGTCGGTTGGCAAGGAGCCCGGGGTAGAAGATGGCGATGGTGTGTGGCAAAGGGATATCTTTGCCCACCTTCTCCTTTCCACGATTTGAACTTAATCAGCCAGTTAGCTGTGTTCTGCTCTTTACAGTGTACAAGGATAGTAGTGCGACTCTGAAATGTATGCCTGTGAAGGCCAGGGGTAAGCCCCATCCTGTCTATTGCTCATCCAGGATAACCTCTTCCAGCGCAGAAGGATCCCCGTGTAGCAGGTGTGCATTGGGGTATTTCCTAGGCAACACGGTCACCATTTGAGGATAATTATGAGTTCACAGAAACCATTTCGGGAAAAAGTAAAATGGTATGTTTTTCAAAAATAATTGTTACCATATGAAAGCTCAAATGCAAACTTAAATAATACTGTAAGATCACAGAAAACAGATAAATTGTTGGAAAAAGTTTTTCCTAAACATTGCACAGAGCTATAAAAATCATCAGTGGCTCAGTATGCCTTGTATATTAGCGGCTAAAAACATCGATGTCAATACCATTTTCGCCCCTTCGCTATTCAGAATGGAGTACCCAGCGAAACAAAAAAATAAGTCGATTGATACTGTCGTGAATGTCGAAATTGTCAACTATTTACTGATTTACTAGGCGTGCCACCACACGAACATTCAAAGTTGGCGTACCCATCATTTTTATTCCACCGCGACTTTGCAACGGAACCAGACTGTTAATCACGAAAATGTTGAACAATATTATCAATTGACTGGACAAAAAGTAAAGGTGAACCCGTACTGTTGCCACGTATCCGAATAATCCCGACAGATATGCCATTGGAATTCAAACGTTTGCAGTTCCCGGTGTGAGTCGCTTTTGGAATGTCTATCAACAAAGCACAAGGACAATCGTTGCAAATGTGTGGCTTAAATTTGGAAAGTACATACTTTTGACATGGACAGCTAAAAGTGGTCTGTGCCGGAAAACTTTCATATTTATTCGAATATGTGCCAAGTGGAAAGACAAAGAACGTTGTGTATCTGAAAGCACTTAAATGAAATGGTAAAAATAGGAACGGAGCACAGCGGATTAGCTATGAATGAATTAAGATCTTAGGAACTCAATCTTCTTTCACTTGCCACTTTATTATTAACTTTTTCTGACGCTCTATCCATCTCACAAACTCTCTTGATCCGAATATCAATTTCTAAACCTCTTTCTCTCTCTTATTGTGTCTGCCTCCTTCTTCGATATACATAATATATTTTTCGTTCACTGCATGAGATTCGACTTAGTGTCTTTCTTTCTATTTTGTTCACCAAGTCTTTCTCTCATCAAACACACTTATGGAGATCTGGCAACCCTTCGAATTTGCCAATCACATTTATTTAAATTAGAATTTATCGATATCCTTGTAACCATCGCTACTTCTTCCTCTTCCCATCGCTATCTGTCAAGCACACCACACGTACCGCTTTGTGACTTTTTAAAACTTTTATCTTAATTAAAATAAATCTTAAGTATAAATAAACATCTACTTTATTTAATTACACAAACATCTACCAAAACTATTGTTCACCACACATTCTTGCTCATTCTCATACACACATTTTCTTGTCTGTTCGACACATGTATGCGAGAGAACACCAATAAAATAAATAAAGAAGTAGTGAATACGAAGGATTTGCTATGAATGAATTAAGATCGTAGGATCTTAATTTATTCTCTGTATTCTGCAAAAAAAGGTTTTTGCACGCATTTTAATAATAAAAATCAATAATTTGCAAGCGTTGTTCATTTGTAAGACGATTCATGGTTAAATTATAGACTAAACTGAAGATGTTTGACAGTGATATAAAATACGAAACGTGTGTCAGCTTTTTAAACCAGTGTTGCCAAAGAGATAATAGCTAAAAAATCACCCATTATATAGAGAAAAAGTCCGAAATTGTATGTTAAATGTGGTTTGAATATCTTGACGAATAACTAAAATCGGCCGATAGTTTCTATGACAGCTATACGATATGGCTCCGATCGGGCTTGTTCTAACCTATTTACAGCGTCCAGCATTAGGAAACATTTGTGCCAAGTTTCATCAAGAAATTTGTCAAATTTAAAGACTAATTTGCGTTGCAATGGACAGCCTGGGCTACAAACTTCTGTCCAAAATTAATATATTCTTCAAGCTGCGAAGCTATTTAATATTCACTGCGAAAAACAGCTTCTATGCAAATGAAGCTTACTGTTGGGATTTGTGATTTTTTACTTTTTATACCCTTCCACAATTTAAAATACTCAAAAGAGTTTTGCAAACGTATGTATCCGGCAGAAGGATGCCTAGCAAACCTCTTTGAAAATATAAATATTCTTACTCAGGATCAACCTATGCATCTGTTTGTCCGTCTGATCGCTTGTCTTTCTATCCATTTGCTTTAACGTCGAGATCTCAGCTATAAAATATGATAGGGACATAAAGTTGCAAACAAATTCGAGTGGTATTTTTCTGTTGGGGACAAGAAAGCTTTTGGTACTTGTTTTTGTAAACCAACTATAAAAGTGCCTTAAGCTGTGTAGGCAAGACTTCTAGATAAGTCGAAAAGCCTTAATGCTACTATAAACATTGCAACTTTATGATAATTTCTAAGATAAGCAAATCAACTAGAGATAATATTCACAAGATACGCATTTATTGGTTTAATAGTTATTATGCCCTCGGCTGGATAATGAAACAAGATATCACCGTGATTATTATCATCTGATTGCCAAGAAAATTTCAGACGAACTAATGCTTAATAAATGTGTGCAATTATGGAAAATGAAAACCGCGCATAGTGAAAGAAATAACTGGAAGAGTATACAAGTAACGAAAGATAAGTAGACCTCTTATAACAATAAGAAACCACTCATCCAATTTTAATAAACTTTTTTATCTTGAGCACGAAATTTAACAAAAATTATTGCTACTATTGCCTTTTCAATCTCGCACAGAGTACCTGAAATATGATTATTTAAGTTTTTAATGGCTTGATTTTTATGTGTTAAAAAACAATGACTACATATTTGTTGACCGGCCTTTTTTATATCCTTCGATCAGTAAAAATGGTCAAAAAAGGGTATACTTACTTTGAGCCATGTCGGTCTGCCTGTCTGTCTGTGTGAACACACAGAACACACACAGCTATTATAAAAGCTAGAGATACCAAATTTGGCAGGAAGATTTCTGTATACTCTACGCTGATCAAGTTTATTTCACTTTATGTGCATATGTACATATATGTCGAAGGGTAACGTATCGCGCGACTGTTGCTTTTCTTACTGGTTCTGATCTCAATATGCCTGAAATGACTTCCAGAAATGAATGAAACTGGAACGAGATTCAAAAGCCAAGCAATTACTACAAATAATATATAATATCGGTTTTTATATTATATATAGACAAAAGCGGAGGTAAACGCGGTGCTCAAATTATGTTGTCGGAGAAAAATGACTAGGTATTTTAGCATAATATGCAATAAAATTAAGCTTTTGAGTTATAATCAAGGGTCAAAGGCTGCAAACATACATATATTTTGCTTTGAAATTATTCTCGACAGATAAAGCTCGCGTTTCGCGCATGCCTGCCTCCCTTAGTAATGCCATTTGTATTTACATAATGTTCGATCGGATTGAAATTTGAAAAATATGTAGATATAGTATTTCAGTCAAAAAGTAATAAATTTAATACGTCGCCTTCAGATGAACTTATAAATTATTGATTAAGTTATTGATTTGCGGGGGCTGTGGGCGTAGCACCTAAAATTGATACAAACTTCATCTGCGTGTAGTATACGGATACCTTAATGCCAAATTTGGAACATTTAGCTTTTATAATAACTGAGATTTGTGTGTTCAGACAGACAGACGGCCATCCGGACGGACATGGCTTAATTGACTCGGCTAATCGGAATAGTTCATTTTGCGTATATTTTGGGGCAGCATTAATATCGGAGTCGATATTCCATTCAAGCTACAGTCTATTTTAGCTACTAGCAGTGATTCCTGTTTTTGAGTGTAAAATCGAAAAGGCAATATGTTGCAGAAGGTTAGTAACAGAATGGGCATTGAGTAGTCCGACAGAAGCTGTCTACACTCCTATCTCCCAATGCACTATGGTTAAAATACCCAGTTTGGGAGGATAAAATCCAATAATGATCACAGCGCGCTGCTATCAAGTTACTGCTACAGTTACTCACATTTTGTACATATTATATAAGCCACATCGTATAGCTATTATAGAAGCTTTGACCGAACAATCTGACAAAATGTAGTTTTTGTAGAAAAACTTACATTATTTATCAAGCTATCGCAACTAAATTTGACCAGTTCGACAATTTGATTATATATATTATCTTTCTTTTAATTTTTATAATAACAAGCAATGAACAACTCCAACTGATTTAATTTAACATGTCTGTAATTTGGAGAGGCTTATTGGCAAAAATATGATAATCAAGAATTTTAATACTGTTCGAAGCACACATAGATAACACATACTCTTATACACATACTAACACATACTTCTGTATACTTAGTTTCTGGCAGTAAATTACTTCTAGACCAAAATTGACAAGCACCTTTTCTTAAATTGTACTAATTATAAGAATAATTTACTGAATAATCAAAAATACTACCTGTACTCAAAGAATTTATTATACAAAATTCTTCTAACCTTTAAGACTAGTTACCCGCTTTTTAATTTTGGTACAGAGATTAATGGCAATGTTGTCGATTATATGTATATAGTTGGCCAGTTCTCTTTGACAATTAAATGGTTTTATCGAAAATTCCTCCATGGTATTTTATGCTCGATAAATGGGAATTTTGCCCATAGTGCACTGTATTCGTATCTTATCAATATGCATACATGCATACATGTATACATTATATTGTATGTATTGTGTACTTTCTACATTTTAAACAATGTAGGTTTAGTAGTGTACTTTGCCAATAAATGAAAATAACTTGCTTTGAGAATGATTAGGTATGTGCATCTCTATCAGTCTCAAGATACCCAAGCACCCATTTTCTGTTCCAAACTCGGGTTTCTGGCCCCTAGTGCCGGAGTCTATTTAGATTGGTCGATATCGCTTGAGTCAACAGACGGCAATCAGTCGAGTTGCTGATAGTCATTTTAAACGCTCAAAGATTTTCATTTTAGTTGTTAACCATAATTCACGAGTTTCAGATCGTTTATCAAGGCTCTGTATTCCGTAGACAAGATTTATCTCCTCTACGCTTTCAACATGCCAAGCAAATTATTATTGAAACGGACCTCGCCGATAAGCGCTGGCCAATTGCACTATTACCACACGGACTTTTATTACTCCATGCCCGATTTTCCCAGTAAGTGAGAGTAAATTTGTATACCCCTGATTCTTACGGCACTCAGTATGATTACTAAAATTCTTATATGATATGCTATTGTATTATTTACCTTTGATTTGGGTAATGCATAATTTTACCTTTCTATGGTTGAAAATCTTCAAAAAGTGCAAAAATACAATACGAGGGTCGTTTGATAAGTCCGTGACTTTTTGTATTTGCCGCGCACCTGCTCTAAATACAACACTGCTCCTGTCAGCAGTTATCGATTAACAGCTGACTGTAAAATTTTGAGAAAGCTGCGTTTCTTAGTTTGCGTTTTATAGGCATTGAAAGCAGACGATCTCGTGAATTTTAACGAAAATGGAAAAAAGTGAATTTCGTGTGCTAATTAAGCATTATTTTTTGCGTAAAAAATCCATCACCGAAACCAAGGAAAGACTTGATAAATATTATGGGGACTCTGCACCATCAATTTCAATGGTTAAGAAATGGTTTACTGAGTTCCGTTGTGGTCGTACCAGTACAAGTGATGCCGAACGTTCAGGTCGCCCAAAAGAGGTCGTCATGCCAGAAATCGTCGACAAAATCCATGGAATGATATTGGATGATCGGAGAATGAAAGTGCGTGAGGTAGCTGAGGCTGTAGGCATCTCAACTGAACGGGTACATCACATTTTACATGAATATTTGGACATGAAAAAGCTTTCCGCGCGATGGGTGCCGCGATTGCTCACACACGACCATAAGCGCAACCGTGTGACCATTTCAAAGGAGTGTTTGGCGATGTTCAACCGCAATCCAAACGAATTTTTGCGCCGTTTCGTTACCGTAGACGAAACATGGATCCACCACACCACACCAGAGACCAAAGAACAATCAAGACAGTGGGTTTCTCCGGGTGAACGTGCACCAAAGAAGGCCAAGGTGGGTCTGTCGGCCAACAAGGTCATGGCCACAGTTTTTTGGGATGCACAAGGTATCATTCACATCGATTACCTTGAAAAGGGTAAAACGATCACCGGCGAATATTATTCAGAGCTTTTGGACAGATTCGATATTGATTTGAAGCAGAAACGACCGCATTTGGCGAAAAAAAAGTGCTGTTCCATCAGGACAATGCACGGGTGCACACGTGTGTAGTCAGCATGGCAAAATTTCATAAATTGGGCTACGAACTGCTACCCCATCCAGCATATTCTCCAGATTTAGCCCCCTGTGACTATTTTTTGTTTCCAAACATGAAGAAATGGCTCGGCGGTAAGAGATTCGGGTCAAATGAAGAGGTCATCACAGAAACAAACGACTATTTTGAGGGCCTTGAGAAAACCTATTATTTGGAAGGAATAAAAAAATTGGAAAAACGCTGGACTAAATGTATAGAGCTAAAAGGAGATTATGTTGAGAAATAAAACGCTTCTTTGACGAAAAAAATATATTTTATTCAAAAAGTCACGGACTTATCAAACGACCCTCGTAGTTTGTGAAAATTTTAAGAATGCATCAAATTTTACAAATTTTATACGCTGCTTATTCGATAGTTTGCGACTATTGGGCAAAATATTCAAGTCATAAATTCATATCATCCTATATTTCGAATTGCATTCATTGATCTGATTGAACACAGAAGTTATTCAAGTCAAAATGTTCCATGTTCCGAATTATAGGATTTTCCGATATCTATCTACACGTTATATTAGTCCAATCTATGATGTTCCGCTTGTGTTTGTATGAAAACTAGAAGAGCACAAAGATACAGTTTGTTTAATAATTTGGTATTTCAGAACGTATTTTTGTAAAATGTTTTTCTTAGGATTAACTTTAGTGGGCGTACAGAATTTCAGGAGAAAGCCGAAAGTTTGCTTTAAAAACCCTAAATAGACGAAATAAAAAGTCGCGAACTTCGACTTTAGCTTTCGTACTTGTACTACCTAAAAATTAGTGGAGGCACTAGCCAAGTTTCAAACCACTAACGGCACTGAGAGCCAAGCGCAGCCAACTTCACAGCAAAACAAATTTCTTTTCACTAAGAGTACATATTGTTTTAATTTTTCCTAGCAACCGCTATGAATGAGTGTGGTAGAGGGCGAAAAGAGAGAGAGAAAGAATGAGAGAGAGAGTGACTAGAATGAGCAAGAGAACACAGATTCACAGTAGTTTGTTAATCTTCTTGTTATTATTGTTTTTCATATTGCACGACTAAGAAAATTTCCACGTCAGTCTGTCGCCAATCGTCGGTTAAGTGAGAGCCGTGAGAGAAGTCGAGTGGCGGAAAGGGATTGATGTCCGGTGCAACGTTAGACGACTATTTTGTAATTCTTTATAACATTTAAAGTTAATAAATGAATTTGTACATAAAATAAACAATAATAATTAAAGATTATTCTTATTAAAAGCGTTGTCAAAAGTGAACTATGTTTATTAACCAAAACCTAAAGTATTTAAAAAATGTGAAAACACAAAAAGACTGCGTTCAAAACAAAATGGTAGAGTAGGAGAGCAAAAGAGAGTGCATTCACACTCTCTAATCAAATTTTTAAAACTTTGTATTGATAATATTGTATGTACATTGTATACAAATTGGGCAACTGACGAATTTATAGGAAAGGCCAAAAGAAAAATAATGGGATCAGCAAAACAAAAATACAACAAAGTGCTAACTTATAATAATAAAACAATTAAAAAAGAACAAGGCGTTGTAGGTGTTAATTATCAAATACTCTTTAAATATGCTTCAGTTAATGCGTAGTGGGAGACAAAAGACCATGGTCAAAACAAATGAACAAAATAGCAAAACAAAAGCATGCGATAGTTAAAAGAATATTTGTACTTGTCACGTCTTTGCCGACACTGTCGACGCATCGACGTTGACGCTAATGAAAAACAAAAACAAAAATACGCGAAAAGACAAATCGAAATAAACATGTAAGTTAACAACAACAGAAACTATACGGAAACGTGAACGGCAAAACTATGTATGCCAAAATACCGTACAAACATTTGTATATACATACATACATATGTACTATCATATGCATTCGACCTGTGCCAAGTTTCAAGGCAGCTCTGAAATCATAGACTAAATTGCGTTGCAACATCACGATCAACAATTTATATACTTTATAGTGTCGCAGCTGTCTTTTTCTGGGTGTTGACAACTTCTGGAACGAGTTTAATCGAACTAAAATATTATATAGCCGTCATACTTATCTTATCGGCCGATTTTTTTATTTTATTTTTCAATAAATAGGCAAGATATAGACTGCCTTAGTATTTATATAATATTCCGGTAAATAACATTAAAACCAAATCACGCTGCTATAGGAGCGCTCGCTAAGGGATTTTGTATGAAGACTGGCATTGGCAATGCTTATGCAGAGAACAAAGGGAAAGAGAGTACGAGAGCGTAGCGCGAACTGTGTTTCTACTTTTCTTTTCTATGCACACGCATTTTTGCATTCAAACGCGCACACATACAAATTAACAGTGTGTAAAAGGAAAATTGCAATTAATATTTACGTTTAAACTAGTTTTTTATTAACGTAATTAGGATTCTCTTAATTTTTTTACTATAAAATTGGTTAAAGAATCGTGAACTGATGTGCATCAACAAAAATATAAAATTCATATTTGAGCATTGCGAAATCAAACAAGGAAATCCAACATACATATACACACGTTCATATGCATACGTATGCATGTGAAGGCTAACGTTGCGTTATTTGTTTTAAAGAGTAGAGGGTATCGTACAATTAGGTACTTTTCACGTTTCATCATTGGTCGATCGGTATTATACTGTCGTGTGCCGCTCGATTGTTGCTTTCGTTTTCCAAATAACTCGACTTACATTATACCAATTAAAATTGTGTATTGTATACTGTATTGCTACTTTCCACTAACATATACATATGTATATATTAACAATATGATATTGCTTTCATAAGAATAATCAGTCACAAATTTAGAAGCTCATTAAAACGGAAACAAAGGCTACCCCCGGCATGCCAAATGTGTTGCGATCGTTTTTATAAGTTTCAGAATTTGATATCGTTGTATTCTTCATCGAAATCGCTGGTCAAATGTTATATGACTATAATATCTAGCTCTTCTCTCCAAATTTCAATTTGAATGGACAATAAAAAAGAAGTTATTGCAGTCAGTAGTGCCTGACATGCATGCGTATAACATGTGATAGAATGA
Source organism: Zaprionus camerounensis (assembly GCA_018904165.1). Lineage (NCBI taxonomy): Eukaryota > Metazoa > Arthropoda > Insecta > Diptera > Drosophilidae > Zaprionus > Zaprionus camerounensis. The sequence goes on from JAEIFS010000354.1 coordinate 743,353, forward strand.
ATGCAATAGGAGGGAAAACACTTTGTTTTTTAATTTATTTGCGTAATTGCAACTGTTATAAAAATTAAATACCATTGCAGATGTTATATTAATTTGAAGACACTGCGGTATGCTAGAGGTAACCTTTCTTCCTTCTTTTGTTTAATCTGATGGTGTATAAAATTCACTTAGTGATAACTCTACGACGCGTCGCGACGATGAGTGCTCTGAAAAAAAACACGCGACAAAAACGTGTCAGCAAAGAAATATGCTTTATAATCATATGTACGTATTTACTCATGTATGTAAATAGACCTACATACATACGTTTCGTGTATATAAATCCCATATATGTATGTGACAAACAAGCCCCGGTACTTGATAAGCTACGAAATCGCCCCAATCGAACAGTTCCACTCGCCCGAATGCGCTGATAAAAAATGTTATCAGCTGTGGCATCAGTTTTGAACTATTGTGATTACCCAACTAGGTCATAATCGAGTAAACGTTTTACAACTAGCACCAAAGCGGCGACAGATATTTTGATTAAAAAAATGAAGATTAAACAAATAACGAAAGCAACAGTCTTAAGCGCTCCCGACAATTAGATACCCTTCGCTCAGTTTGATTAGCCACTTAAATTACCAAATATTACACAGCTATGCAGGCACGCGTTTATTAAAAGCAACTCAGCAAATGAAGGAGAAGCACATACATACATACATACATATGTATGTAGATATGTACTATCATCAGCTAACTTAACTAAATCAGAAAGTTGTATCATTTATAAGTCGCTTACAAACACAATTGACATATTTAACTATTTTTTTGTAAGGACAATGGGCGTGGCACCCAACATCTGAAATAAAGTTGATTATGATGGTTTTCTGCAACTATTATGCCAAACTTGGCGTCTCTATCTTTTATAATAGTTACAAATCTTGATGTCTTTCTGTCTGCCCAGTCAATGACACAGACCGACATGTGTCACTCAATTCGGCAATTGATCCTAAACCAGAATATACAATACATTATATATTAGGTTATCAGTAGATGGCTCTAGAAGTAAGTGATGCTTGATTTCGACATATCCAATACGCCATAAGCCATAAGACATACAGTAAACAATTGATTTTGTTTTTGTATTGAATACTTCAGGTTTTGCGGAATTGTTTAATGGTTTAATTTTAAGCCAAATAATCTTCATTAGCGGGAATGATTTTTCGGCTGTGAACAATTGCTCCAACGGCACAAGAGGAAGACTTTTCTTCATCGCATAGTGATGATAAAATGGATTCATTGGATTGATTCATTCTTGGGGATTAACTGATCATGCTTCTACGACGTCGGCTCGGCTTCATGTTCACGCTGCGAAGGTTATGCTGAGTATTTGGTGCAACCAGATATGTGTTTTTTATTGTGAGTTGTTGAAGCCATTACTGAGGAAAGGTATCGATCTCAATTGATGCAATTTAGCCAAGCACTGCGTGAAACAGGCCATAATACCAGCAACGGCACTTTAAAGTGATTTTACTCCATGACAAATCTCGGATTCACGTTGCGAAGGCTCTTTAAACTTACTTGAGAACGCTCAAATGGGAAGTCCGACCTTACCCGCTTTATTCTCCAGATATTCCGCCGCCTGGTTATCACTTTTTTCGTTCGATGGCACATGGCCTGGCGGATCAGCAGTTCCATGAAGTATAAAGTCATTGAAAAATGGCTAGATTCGTTGATAAGACGTTTAAGACAAACACTTTTACCGTCAAGGAATGGAAAGATGGGACAAATTTGTGTGAATAACTAAACCATTTGTAATTTGTGAAACAGCGAGACCTTAATTGCGGACCTAATACTTTAAGGGGTTCCGCTTCTCTTTCTGCGTCGACTTATTTGCAGCTAGAATTATGTATACCAAGTTTCTTTAGGATAGCTCTAAAAGTGAGAAACTAGTTTACATTGCAACAGACGGACACGGTTGATCCCAATTCGAAATATATATATTTTATATGTTTGGAGATGTCTCCTAAGAAACGTTAAAAACTCATGGCCATAATGATTTACAATGTCTAATTATTGTTATTATTTATTTAAGAAATGATTTTAAGGGTTGTTCTAGCGGGCAATAAACAAGAAAGAAATAAATAAGACATTGTCTGGTCGTAGATAGCGGGTATTTAACAGTCGAGCACGGTTGACTGTAGCTTTTATTCTTGTCTGATGTTGTATTTTATACTCGCATTCGATCCTTCGACCATTGACTTTGTGTAAATGTATGTATTAGGCAAAAGGAGGCGAAGCAGACTCAACAAAAAGTATATATTCTTAATCAGGATCCCTAGCCGTGTCGATTGAGCCATGTCCGTCTGTCCACTGTAAACATACAGGTCTCAATAATATATAGAATTTAAGCGACGTATAAAAGATACATATAGTTAGCTGACTACAATTTGTATCTTTCCTGCAGTTATTTGAGAAACTATGAGCATAACACCCAGCATCGAAATAACGACGGGTTACAGTAAATTAATTAATTTACTGATTTATACAGCTGACATTAGGGCCGGCCATTGGTCAAATACCCCGAGCGCCGCGCCAGTAAACGATAATTAAATAAAACCTGTCACTTAGAGCTGGGTCCGTGGCTTCGAATGAATCTGGTAAATAACTTGAGCATATATTTGCACAGATCTTGCCGTTGTTGAGACTTGTTGATAGAGCAACAGGTACACACGTACACACGTACACTAACGCCATTCGGAGCAATACACACGCTTCTAATGGAAACCCTCCCAACAGGCCTCTTCAGTCTCATTTGATAATCGCACTATGAAGGCGGCGTTCACTTCTCGATAGACCAGAAAGTTAAACTCGTTACTCTCAGTCCCCAGAATAAATATCGGCCAATTCTTACAGAAGTTATTAAGCTGTGCACAATGCAACAAATAACAGAATATCATTTCGAAGGTGCGATCAAAGAACCATTAAAAACTTAATGGCAAACCAGTAAGAAAAGCAACAGTCGCAAGACACGCGACAGTGGGATACCCTAGAGATCTAGGTTCCGGTGTAGTTTAATTTGTTAAATTCATACACATAAACATACACATGCACATGCTTTAAAGTTATTCCCGACAGATGGCGCCTCCCTTGTTAGCTGACACAAGCACTTGGTTTTATGCTCATACTTTCTTAACTAACGTCTGTGTTTATTGTCCGATCGGATTGAAATTTAGAGAATACGTAGATATATCATTTAGCTTGGTATATGTTAAAGTCAGCAAGTTGTACCTTTTATACGGCGGTTACAAATTGATTTCAAAAATTAAATTATTGATTTGCGGTAACGGTAGGCGTGGCACCCAGCATTTGAAATAAACTTGATCTGCGCCTGACACACAGAAACCTTTATGCCAAATTTGGTGTCTCTAGCACTTATAATAGCTAAGATCTGTGTGTTCACACAGACAGACAGACAGACAGACATCGACTCAATCGACCGAGTAAGAATACATATATACTTTATGGGGTCTGCCACGCCTCCTCCTTGTACAGAGTTAGTATACCCTTTTTGACCATTTGCAAAGGTCGAAGGGTATAAAAACTAATCAACTGTGTCAAATTCATTCGTGTACTTTGAATATGTTAATTCCCGATCTAAGAATCCATTAGGAAAAGTTGTCCAAGTTGTATAGTTTATATAGTTTTGTAGCTTATATTTTATATCTGTTCTTTTCATTCTAGAGAGCCGCAAGATGCATGGCATCAAGCGTGTCTTGGTCTTTTGCCTCATGATTGTGATTCTGCCTGCAGTGCTTATCATACTGCCGCTTTATTTGCGCAAAGCGATATTCTCGGATGTAATATATCCTGTTGCGGAGTCGGACATAATAGAGATACGCGACGGGATTTCGTCCATCTTCTGTGCAAAGCACTCACTGCGCATGAGCAGCAGCTTCAATGCCTTCCAGCTGCAGAACAAGCCGGAGATATCGACGAGCCGCAAGCACATTCGGCTCAAGAAGTCCATGACTCTCCCAGACGACACTTTGGAGTACTGGGGATTCTTTCTGTTGAACGGCGCCAAAGTGTCGGTCAAGGTGTGCTCGCGATATAGCGGATCGCGCATCTTGGTTGTCAAAGGAAAGCGCGAACTCAAGCTGTGCGGGCTGTTGGATCACAACAAAAACAAGAAGGACGCCAACTATGCGCAGGGGCATGACCAGGTGAAGGTGTTCTTTGAGGACGTTGCCGAAATAACTGAGGAGAAAGCTCCCATCGATGGTCTACTTGAGCATGAGAATCATGGCGGCGAAGATCTTGCCGAAGATCATCCGATTGTCAATGTGACTTCGACGCCGTCGTCGGCAAAGCGCCAGCGCAAGAAGCTCAAGAAGGGTTCGCTAAATTCGAATCACACAAAGTTTGTGGATGTACAAGAAACACCCGAAAGGAGACCTAATGAGCCAATTCTGACGGAGTTTCAGTCCACGCCAAGTAGTGCACTCACAGCAGGTTCAACCACGCCCACAGTTAGCCGCCTTAAGCGCCATGAGCAGCTCCGACAGCTTGTCTATGACCAGCTCTACAAAGGCAAGCAGCGCAAGAAGCGCGAAAATGTGTATGACCGCCGGTACAGTCACGGCGGAAACGCCATGAACTTTACGGAGACTGACGAGTCCAACTCGGTATCGAGCTTCGAGACCGGGCTTTTCGAGTGCTTCAACGGCGCCATTCTGCTGGCCGAGGGCTTTCCCACGAAGCCATCGTGCCGTGACACACATTTCCTGGACAAGGGCAAGCACGACACGGTCAAGCAGAACATCACTGAGGACGGCTACTATTACTACATATTCTACAGCGACAACGACGAGGTGCAGAACGATATCCACGCGATGTTCGATATATACAAGCCAACATTCCAGTACTCCAACCTGAGCCAGTCTCGCGGCTGTCTCAATACCACTAACTGCACCTTCAACATCGGCTTCCTTTCGGACGAGATAGTCGTGGTCGAGGTTCCCACGCGCGACGGCATCGAACACGAGGAGGATGACATTACCAATCTGATTTCGACGTGTCATCCCCGCGCAGAAATTTACGCCCTCTTCCCCATAACGGTACTCGTCCTAATATTGTGCTGTTCCTTTCTCTAGGAATGCCCTCAATTCCGACTTGGAGAATTTTGTGATAAAGTATCATCTATTAAACGTACCACACACAGTCTGACACAGTAATAGAAATATGATTTTGTAAGCAAACCTTATTTTAAGCTCTCAGCGATAGATGTGACATATGCATACATACATATGTTATTAATTAGAGGAATATCAATGTACATATTATATACATATACTTACATACATACATATGTCGATAATGTATACAAAATATACATATGTACATTAAACAAAACAGAAAGACCACCTTTCGGCTTGCCGAAGATGTTATAACTCTTCACAGATTATTCCTATTTTATAAAATATTAATGTAAAGATACTTAACATTGTTCATGTGTCACAAGCATGCTAACATTCCATTTTCTGTTATTGTGTACAGAAAGAGCTTTTCGTTAAACGCCACAGAAAATGTATAGGTTTGGTAGATTTTTAGTTACATACTAACTGCACACTAAAAACAAAAGGTAACCTCAACACTCCCTCAGATCGTTCCTATACGAGTTATATATTATGGTACAGCATCATATAACATTTTTCATGTATTTGTTAACACCTAAAATAACTGAAATCGCTACAAATACCATTTTTTTTTTAATGAACATCTATGATTTTAACTGAGTGTTCCTATGCACATTATAATACAGTCAGTCAAGTAACTCTTTACACATATGTATGTACATATGTATATGTTAATGTTATGTACTTATGTGTAGAGAGTTATGTACTTGCCTAACTGTAGATGTCCGGCCTTACTTATGTACATCAAAAGAAAGTACCTCGGCTACGATATCATTTTGATTGGCACTGATATGTTTAAAAAAGAAAAACAATACCGATTGGTCATATAACAGCTATACATATGTACATATGTATGTATGTTAAACTGGTCTGCTCTTGTTGAAATTTTGTATATTATATAATTGGATGAATTGTCCAAAATGAATATACTCTCTGCAAGGGTGTAACAAACAAATTATTTCATGCATACACGCATTTTTGAAGGTTTGATAACAGGATCTGGCGTTAAAAGTTAATTTAAATTACTTATGTACACAGTACATAGTACACATATATGTATAAGTGTGTAGGTACACTATGTATGTGTGCAGATCAATTCACATACTACATTGTATGCTCTCGAATACAAACATGCAAGCATATGAACATACACATGTACATACATATATCACTGACTATCAGCAGTTGAAGTCGACTACTACAACTGTTCACACTCGTTGATAACTGTTCCCGTTGTTTTTTCCTTTCCTTCTTCTTGCACTTCTAGGAGTGACTTGACAACTGCATAAAAGATCGGCCTGGGAAGCGAACAAAACAGTGACTCAAAAATATGTATGTATGTATGTTCATTCATACATATGCAAATTTAAAGTGATAACTGCCCCAAAAATACTGTACAAAATTTAAATGAATGAGTACACTAGCTGACAAAACAGGCAAAACTACAACATTCATAAATCACTGCACTTAAAAAATAGAAACCAACGGATGATTCATTAGCCCTATTGAATGCATTCATGCAGTACTCTTACACTTGCATACATACAAATGTACAAACACATACATACGTATGTACATATGTACTTTGTGGGATCAGAGACGCTTTCTGCTATTGCATACATTTTTAGATTGCACTAGTTACCCTTGCGTCCCATGGGTTGTGGGTATATGTATAAAGGTTTCAATTCAGTATATGTACATACATATATATGTATATTACATATGTATATTTGATATACATATATTTTCTCCTTTCTCGTGCTGTTATTTTTGTCCAATTTTGTCTTCTACTTCCTCGTTGTCATGGTAACAGCGTCGTTATTAACAAAGAGAATCAACAAAAGAATTGATGAACAACTGTATATGTATGTATGTACACACACACATACACATGCAAGCAAACATAATTAAACTGAATGAAGCCCAGATTGTCATCAAACGTGTAAACATGCTATGATAATTTATATGCTTGTAAATATGTAAATATTTGTTTATAAAATTAAAAATACATACAGTTAGTCAAGAAACACTTTACACAGATATACATAACATCATCATGTATGTACATACAATATGTGTAAAGAGTTTCTTGACTAACTGTATGTACAAAAAAGACATTCATATGCGTATGTATGCAAATAGAATTAATGTAGTCTGTAGTCCAAAAAACATCGGTTACAAGTGCCTTATGTATGTAAATCTTTTAAAAAACAATGTGTATAGAAATGTAAATAAAACGCATTTAATTATAAAAAAAGCATGGTTTATTATTTTTGTTCCTTAAATTTTAATGATCATTGATGATGACATGTAACAAAGCTGCCAGCTATGACACTGTGGTTGCGAACTTGGCTACAGTTTGAAACCCCATTGGAAATTAGATGACCGACTTGACTATAGTGTTCCTTATCAGAGAAGACCGTGTGTTGAATTATCTACGACTTGTGTCTAATGACTGAATTCACACTTTAAAGACAATTTGCTGTTTCTGGTTATGATTGTACCTTGGTTTGTTTCCTAAATAAATTGCATGGTAATATTTACATTGCAAATAAATAAATAAATACATACATATGTACGTACACATATACACACAAAATTTCTCTTCGGAGAGTGCAATTAAACCAACTCACCCTATTGCAATTTCTTAACAGCTCTTTTTTTTAAATTTTCTGTGTTTCTCTTATTTTATGCTCTCTTAGTATTGCGGTGTTCAATGCTTTAAACCGGCAGCTGCCACACACAATCTACCGCACTGGGGTAAGCCTGAGAAACGCTCTCCCTCTCTCTATCTCTCTCACTCTCTCGCATGAAATGCATTTACTCATGTATTTAGTAAGTGAATTTTAGTTTATTGGATAATTAGGGACACTCTTAGCAGCTGTGTACTGTCGTGGGACAATCTCTCTTTCTCCCCATCTCTCTCTCTTTCTCTGTATCTAGCATTCTCTCGCGTCCATGTCAGCAGCCGCCCTTGCATTCATAAAAACGAGGAAACGCATGCGTTGTTTTCTTTTTCTCTCTCACCGGTCAACTGACACACACGCACACACACGAGTTAAAGAATGCCTAATCTCTTTTAGTCATTGACTTACTCTCCCTCTCTCGCTGTCTGCATGTATTTTCCATATCGAAAATTGCGCGTTCGTGTTGCCCGCAGTTGCCGTTGTTGCCTCTTCGTTCGCTCATCCGTTCGTTCCCGTCTATTATTATTGTTGTTGCTCTGTGCCTTTGTATACATATGTACCACAATAATACAGATTGCATGAACAAAAAACAAAAAAACGTGAGTGCAGAAATTAATTCTACAATACTAAACTTTTCTTGCAATTTCTGGGATGACAAAAGCAAAACAAATTGCTAATATTTGTACTTCAGATTAATTGTAAGTACCTCAGTGCAGTGCAAAGTTCTGTAGTAAAAAATACAATAAAACCAGCAAAACTAAGCGTTTAAAAAAAATGTTCAACATTTCTTGTCAGCACGAAATCGCTGAGCTGTCAGAACAGAAATTCAATGAAAAGATTTATGAAACAGTTAAAAAAACAGCATTTAACGCAAGTATGCAAATAAATGGCGAGTTTTTCTTTTAATAAAGTGTACTTCTTTATTTATAATTTATTTAAAAATTCATGCGGAAGATGCCTTTTGTAATTGTCCCTAATAAGAAAAACTAGACTGATAATGGAGTTATAACCTCAGCAGGGGTACAATAGATCGCAGTATAGATCCCCCTTGTCAATAATACTCAAAGGTTCTCTTAAATTAATTTAACAGGATACGTATAACTGTATCACAGCTAGCAATTGTTTTTTACGTGTTCGCGATGCAGTACATCAGTCGGTAGTCTTCTGGACAACTCCCTAATAACTTCTACTTAATTCTCGATGTTTTTTTTTTAAAGTTGGAGAGACCAAAAATGGCATGAAGGTGGCTGTATCTAAAGTGTTAACGTTGTGGTTCGTTCTATACATACATAGGTGAATAATACTATATGCACCTATTCAAAATGCAATCTAATAGGATAAGAAACACAGAAGTTATTAAAGTAATTCAAATGCAATTCATACTTACGAGCAGCGCAAAGTGGGTCCTCCGGCCGATTAAACAAATTTGAAATTAGAGAGTCAAAGTGAGTTCTCCACAAACACACAGATCTCAGCTATTATAAGAACTAGTTTCTATTGAAATGAATCGAGGAAGAAAGGCTTTCTCCGGTATGCCGAAAGTTCTATACCCTAGCAGGTCTTATCTCATCCGATCGTTATATATGTAATGTTATATATTAATATTATGTATAACATTGATGGGCACTGATAAGTTAAGTTATTTCTAAAATCAAAACTGGTCTTCATACAAAAGACTGCAATTCGGCCGATTGTTCATATGGCAACTATATGTTATAGTGGTCCGAATTAAAAAAAATAAAATTTGATGTGCATATTATATATAGTTCGATGAAGTAAATTCGGTTGCAGCTACACGAATAATTTACGGACATACGGACGGATAGGCAGACATGGCTAGATCAACTTCCATGGTGATGCTGATTTAGAATATATACACTTTATGGGCTACCCACTGCAAGGGTACACAAATATTTAACTGATACTTGAAACACATTTATTGAATTATTTATGCGGTATTTACCCATCAATCCAAAGTAAGCTCATGGCAAGTTGAATATAACGGAATCTAAATTCATATTCATAACATTTAAACTATTGTAAGTTTTTGATTTATGTAAAGATTTATATATTTATCATATTTCAATTTTATATTTCATCAGTTTTATAGTGTAGTTTCATACATTTTCAGTTGTACTGAACCCTTCCGTCCACGTACCGGAATTCACTTCTTTTTACTTTCCTGGGGTAAAACTATACGCTCTTGTTCATAAGCATTAGTTTTCAAAAATTCTCCGGATTATAGATATACCCAATTGATTACCAATGTTTACACTTTTTGCGAGATGTGGCGTTTTCAGCAAACATCTATTGTGGAAGATTGAGAACCTGGGACAAAAAGTAATTCTAAACTCGGTTTCGGAACACAAAAATATAAAAAAATGCATCTCAAAATTAAATACACCAAAAGTAGTCTCCCGATTCGGCTGTAAATCGAACAGAATATTTATTTAAATTTATTAATTCAATTTCTCTTATAAATGTCTGGAAGGCTTTTTCCACAATTCATCATTTTAATTTTGTTTTTTGGGATTTGATCGCCTGAAGTGGAGTCCGGTGTAAAACTTGAGTTGTTTGTGAGCATTCATACCCGTCGACCTTCGGTCAACAAAGGGTATACTAACTTTGTGCAAATGTATGTAACAGGCAGAAATAGGCGTAGGAGATCCCATAAAGTGTGTATATTCTTGCTCAGGATAACTGGCCGAGTCGATTAAGCCATCTCCGTCTGCCTGTGAGTCTGTGCGTTTGTTTAAACATCAAGATCTTAGCTTTTTTATGTCAAGACTCCAAATTTGAAGGTGCCTGTATAACATACTCAGCGCAGACGAAGTTTATTTCAAATTCTCGATGCCACTGGTTGCCAATTAAATATATTTTTTATTAATTCGATTTGCAAGCGACGTATAAAATATACAAATTTCTGACTTTAATATATATGCGAAGCAAATGGAAATATCTACGCCTCTTACAAATTTCAATCCAATCGGTAATTAAGAACAGAAGCAAAAGCAAAACACTTAAGGCAAAACACTTAAGGGGAAAGAATTATGGCACCCCTTTTTTTCTTATAATAGACACTGATTTTAACATATTATATCTATTAAAGGGATGAATTTATCATACAATAAGGTATTTTTACGACAACATAGGTGAAAGTGTCGACTATACAGTAGCTATACGACATATTGGTGTGACCCGGCTCGTTCCGACTTATTTACAGCGTGAGCAATAAAAAGCATGTGTGCTTAGTTTCATAAATATAGCTTTAAAACTGAGAGACTTTTTGGCGTTGCAACAGACGAAAACACGGACAGGGCTAGTTCGATTCATCTGTTGATGCTGATTCAGAATATATATACTTTATAGGGTAGATTTCAGCTTCAGATTTCAACTTCTGTCTAAAATAAATATACCTTCTGCAACAATGGTATAATAAAAGTTCCATTTCATTTTATATTCTATGATCCTTAGCAACAAAGTTACAGCTGCTTAAATAGCTACTATAATATAATGCTCTTTTCACCTTGATTTTCAGTTTTGGAAATACAAATTTATAATTTTATTGTCAAAAATTTCGTCACATCTTTGTTCTTTCACGGTGGTTGATTATCGTGCAGTAATGGAAAATTAATACACTTATTTATTTATTAAAAGGCTGTCATTTTGATAAGTCATCTGAAGAACATGAATTTGGGTGCATTTGAAAGCGGTTAAATGTTAATGTAAAGCGTATAATTACTAACTTGGGGCAAGAGAATGTAACAGGCAGAAGGAGGAACATTGTCGATGTTGTATCAGGATCACTAGCCGAGTCAAATAATCCATGTTCGTATACCCGGATGTTTGTGTGAACAGACGGTATAGCATTCGCTTGATGTTATAAATATTTAGCGTACTTGATTGCCACCAAGTTTGTTAGTTCTAACTCTAATAGTCTCTTATATCTAGGTATTCCAACGGATGGACAGACGCACATGTCTTTATCGAATCGACATTTTCGGTTGATACTCTTTTACGCTTTGCGTAGCGAGTATGAAACAGCGAATAAGAACTTATATTCCTATAATTTATTAAGTAATCGAATGGTATTTTCAGTCCGTAAATGTTTCAAGTGGGCAGCGCACTCAAGAATACATCTGCTGGGTACACCCTATAGTGAAATTTATGCCAGTTTGCAATGTTTTGTGTTAGCTACTACTTCTATCGATGTCATGATAATAATAAGAAGCTAATGCCCCTAATCCACTCTTTGGTTATGCTTTTAACAGTTTCGAACATCTTTTTAGCCTATCAATAGTTTTTGTGTTTGAGAGATAATTTATCTTAAGTCCGCTAGCCCATCAATCCATTGCTAATAAGCTTTTCATTTTTAAATGAGCAATCCATTCTTCCAAGAAGTCATCTTATAACTGGTTTCCATCACTTATAAAAGATTCTTTAGCGCTTCTGAAGTCAGAATGAAATTAATATAAATAGGGCCAGCTGTAAATATATCGCTAATTGGCTTATTTCATTATGTAGGTACAAATATGTAGCACGGTGTACTCCATACATGCATACATGAAGATAGCAAGAATTTTTAGGTATTCGATAAGGTTATCTGTTATCTTTTCTGTCAATTTGATAAGGCAAAAGCCATACGAAAGGTACAGTCAAGGTGCTTTTCGCCAAGTTTTAAAAAACTATTACAGATCCATCCATAATGCCAATAACGAAAGCTTAGGCAGTTCACTTCTATGTTTGTGTTGTTTTTTTATGAACATGAGGTTAGTAAAATTGCGATTCAAAGGTAGTTGCGTCTGTGATGAGTGCCAACTTTTAACAAGATAGCTCTAAGACTAAGAATCTTGTTTTTGTTGAATAGATGATTAGTTCGATTTACTTGTTGTTACTTATAGTATATACAATATGAATGTATGTTCTATACTACGTCACAAATATATCCTAAGGCGGACTGCAAATATCTTTGTAAAATTAATTATTTCTCATTAAGAAACAAAATATAGCTTTAGCCAAACGACTTTTTGTACTAGCATGAGCTTGATTTGTAAGGGCCTCAGCTGCATGAAAAGTACATCATATTTAACACCACTAATGACATACTTTAATGACGGATGTGCACGATAAAAATTTAATTTGAATTCCATGGTCGGTTTCCTCTATGGCGAGATAATTTAAAGTGACAATTGAAATAAAAGTTTTTAGAATAAAAAGAGTGATGAAGCCAGATACCCTCATCCGAGTTTGTAAAAGCGACACTATGAATTCCCAAACAGTATTTTGATTTCGAATTAAAATTTGAATTCTAACATTAGCATTGATTGCAGGGTATAATAAAGCACAGTAACCAAACATTCAGTTTTTTGGAATTCAGTTGACTATTATGAAAAAGTTTCAATAAAAAACACTACCAAACATTCAGCAGTTTTAATTAAAATGTATTCTATTGTTGAAAACGGAAATCATTAATGAATTTATTAGCTTGCGAAAGGTTCGGAACACAAACAAATTTATCAATTGGTTTGTCGTCTGGGCCCATGTTTTGTGTTCAACTAGATGAACAGTCATGGTTATGAACTCGGAACCTGTAGCTAATATGATTATAATTTAATTACTATATTGCAAATTATATTATATAAATGTTAAATGAACATCATTAATAGATTTTCGGAAATTCAACAGAAATATGTTTAACCTTTGTGCATTGAAAATGCTAGACAGAATATACTTCTAGGAGGCGTGGCAGATACTAATAATAATATACTAAAATTATGCCAGATCTTTCCAAATATGTACTTAGGTTTGCTCGTCCCATAAAGATTTCTATATATTTGCTTTAAGCTTTTAACATCTAGAAAGTATTCGAAAATGAAAACTTAGCGCCTAATTACAATTAAAACACGGCCCTACCATCAAAACTGGCCTAGCAATGCTTTTTATTACCTTGCGTGTATATTAATCTTGGCGAGGAGTTTGGGAGCCATCTTTGACCTGATGAAGTAGAGCATTTATATTCTGATTCATCACCAACAGAGGAACTAGCCATGCCTGTCCGTTTATCTGTCTGTTGCAACGCAAACAAGTCTGTCAGTTTTATAGCTATCTTAAATTCTGTTTACGAATACATGAGAATTATTATAAAATGCAGTAACATTGAATATAATTAGCATAGGAACGATAAAAGCCAAAATCTGCAAGAGTTTAAAAACTTCGGTACTTTGAAGGTAGCTTTTTTTCTGGTGTTAATGTAGTAGTTAACATAAAAGATTTAAGAAGTAACTTTACTGAGCGTACTGATATTGTAAATAATTAACGGTTTGAAAATCTGCAATACAAAATACGCTACTATATAAGATACCTATTTCAGAAATAATTTCGCTTGATGATTATGCAGCGGAAATAAAAAAGTTGAGGACACTATTTGTACCTTTTTGCATATTTCTAACGTTACCTCTTTTTACAAATTATTATGAGAATCGCAATTGAGAGTTCTTGTATGTTGGCTGAGGTCAGTTAATTTGCAGCCTCTAGTATAATTGCAAGTGCAGTTCAACAGAAAGTGGCCGTTCTGTCACCTTAAAAGAACCCTTTACTCCGCCCCCCTCTCTGTCATTTCGCCATCGTCGTTTGGTGTCTGAGTGGAATTTGTTAAAGTTTTGACAAACCGATCTTCATCATCCACAGAGTCCTCGTTACTGGCGGCAGTTCCGAGAGCTTCATTTGGCGGAGGAAGAAACTCGCCCACGCCCAACTTATTAGGCAAACTATCAGACGTTCGCAATATGCCGTAGGGCTTTAGGTGGTATATCAAATAATCCATGACGTACATCAGTTTGGGTTCCACATAGTGAAAGGATATAGCGTTGTCCGAACAGCAGTCAAGACCCTAAAAAAGAGTCTTGTTTAGTTAGAAAGACGTACTAAGAATACCATTATTTGCAATCTTACATCATCTGTTCTGTAGTAAGTATACTTCCAATACCAAAAGTTCTTATCTTGGCTCGGAATTAGATGCTGTTCCGGTACAAAAGGAAACATGCGACCACGCCCATTAGAGTCCCGAGAATCGCCTGCCGTCACATTTAGGTTTTCCATGCATTTCCCAATTTCTATGTCCTCGTTGACTACTGTTCCAGGAAGGCAAATCTTGGGATTGGGAATGCCCTCAACCACAAAGCGACGAACTGCTTCTTTACTGAGTACATATCCCGATCCTCCTGACATGTACCCCTGTTTTACGAAGGGCTTAAACTTGAATCCAAAGTGAACGGGAGTGTCGGGGTGATAGGGGTAGAGCATGTAGCGCAGATTCTCGATCACAGCGTAGGTGTCGTCGTCCGCTTTGTAGAACCAATCTGCATCGTTGAAGTGATGTTTGTACACATACTTGAAGGCCTCTTTCACCTTACGCCAAAGATTTGGGCGTCCCTCTCCTACGTCCAACTTGACTGTTGGTAGTTCGTCATCTGCCTCAGAACTCATAAATAAAAGAACGTTGCAGCGTTTGCCCCAAGTGCGCTTTACGTGGCGAGCTTTCTTCTTGTGGTTGGTGGGATTCGTCATAACCCAACAGAGCAAGCGCACCTCTTTCTTTAGCTTGTCGGCCAATGACGAATTGTCGCCTTGGTGCTCATGTGTAAGTTTATCAAGTTCCACATTTAATTCAAATGTACGATTTTTGCCAACATTGAACCTTTGGATGTTGACTCGGCTTTCTGTGAGGTACGCCTCGAACTTGTCGATCGATAGAGGCATGCTGAAAATCTTTATAAGACAACAGCCCACGATGACACCAGCAGTAAAAATAAATATCGGGTGTTTCTTCCATGGGAGACCTAAATGAAGTATTTGTTATGGCAGGTTCTTTGAGATACTATTGAGAATCAGCCAATACCTTCAGTACGGAAACTTGTTAGCAAGCGTTGTGGTCGCATTTTATATGTTAAAATGTGGTATGCGAATTTTTTAAACACCTTCAACACTTATCTTCCTTTTAGCTTGGTCTTTGAACATACTTTCGGGGATTATAACGCACTATTAACCATAAGGCTGAACGAACCAAAGTATACTAAATAAAAATACTTCACGACTTCTTCATGAAAAGAAACCTCTGATAGCGCAAGCCTAATAAAAAATTGTCGAGACGGTTATCTGTGAGATAAATTCACCCATATCTGCGTCAATTATATTTTTAATTACACTGGAGAGGCCGAAACTAGAACTGTTTTTACTGTTTCATTGGTTCTGTGAAATGCATTATCGTAAAAGAAGTAGAGGGTTTGAGCTGTTTAGATTAAAACTTGTTTATTTTATCAACAAACTGTTTTATACTCTGTCCAAAGTATATTTATTTTTGACTTAAAGATGTAACATATAGACGAAATCGAAATTCGCATGAAACCTTACAAGTACATATATCAATATAATGTGTACTTATGATATCTGTATTTATGTCAGACCTTTGTGACAAAAGCGGTCGTGAGTCACGAACCCAGTTAGTTTAATTGCGTGTAAGATAAGCGACCAAAGCCGCCTGTAGAATGCAGGTTGTTTCAAGATCTGTATTTCTTTTATATTTCTTTTAATCGGAAAATAGGGTGATCCTCGATTTAAAAAAATCTTTAATTCTATCGTAGTAATTAGGACATTTTACCATTTAGTTTATCCTATCAAAAAATGAAAAAAATATACTGACCGTCTGTCATTAATTTTACGAATCTGGTATACACAGTTAATTATGACTTATGCACTAAATGCAAATTTGCATTGGAAACGAAAAACAGAAAAATTGACAATACCTGTGTAGTAAAAATTCAAGCAGACAAGTACGTTTCAAGTCACGGTTAGCGGTTGCCCGCATCCTACGAATTGGGAAACTGTCACGTTATTGCATTATATTAATATGATTTGACCAAACAATGCACATAGGGCGCAAATACCGATTATCGGCGAGAACTTCAATTCTATTTTAGAATTTCAGATTTTGTTATCTTTGAATTTCGACGCCTACAACCACAATTTTTGGCACTCCGTATACCATGATTGATATGTTGTATTATTAAAACGACAGATATATGCAATATTATACAAACGGCACATGTAAATGAAAGCGTTTGATAAACAAAGCCTAGCACAATCAGCTGACTTAATAAAGCTGCCAAATGGTCATGGATGGTCGACAAAGTAAGAATTTCTATAACGGAATTTAGATAAAATTTAAGAAAGAAAACAGCAAATTAATTTTGGACATATCGGCATTTGTGCACAATGTGCAATATTGCTTAACACCAAGAGGTGAATATTGCTTAACACCAAGAGGTGAATAGTTGACACTTGTAACCAAAAAGAGGCTGTTAAAAAGATTTTTTGCATTACTCGAAAATTGTGTGGAAAAAAACGTTATTAAAATTAGATTGTTCCTTCTTACCGTTTACTTGCAGAAAATGTAAAGAGCCATCAAAACGTACGAGCTATTAACGTAACGATACCAAAGAGGATAAGCAAAAGGTAGTTATAGCCTTTGGCCCATCACACCAGCTTTGCAGGCAGAACTCACAATAATTAAACCAAATGACTGCCAATAGTCTGCTGGGAAGATCATTAATTAACGAAGGTAACTTATGATGCCCACAATAGGATATTTCAGTTCATTGTGTCTCTTTTCAGGGCGTTCAAACAAACGCTCGTTTGTCTCTCTCATCATCGGATTGGTTGTGGGCTTCTGCCTAGCCGAGCTTTTTGTGTATTCTTCAACACCGGAGCGTGCAGAGTTTTTACCCTACGAAGGTCATCGACATGGAGATATCAACGATGCGCATCATAGCCATGATATGATTGAGCTGGCCGGACCTGAGCAGGATGTTGGTACACACGAGCATGTTCACGAGAACAGCAGCGTCGCAGATAAACTATACAGTGAGGTAAGGGTTCTGTGTTGGATAATGACAAATCCCAGTAACCATCAAAAAAAGGCACGTCACGTGAAACGCACTTGGGGCAAGCGTTGCAATAAGCTACTTTTTATGAGCTCGGCAAAGGACGACGAACTAGATTCTGTAGCGTTGCCCATAGGTGAAGGAAGAAATAATCTGTGGGGCAAGACCAAACAGGCATATAAATATATCTATGAAAACCACATCAACGATGCAGACTGGTTCCTCAAGGCTGATGATGACACCTACACGATTGTAGAAAACCTACGCTACATGCTCTACGCATATAACCCCGAGACTCCCGTCTACTTCGGATGCAAGTTCAAGCCATATGTTAAGCAGGGATACATGTCCGGTGGAGCTGGTTATGTGCTTAGTCGTGAGGCTGTACGTCGTTTTGTTGTTGAGGCGCTGCCCAATCCGAAACTGTGCAAAAAAGAAGACGGAGGTGCTGAAGACGTGGAGATGGGAAAATGTTTGGAGAATGTGAAGGTTATTGCTGGCGATTCAAGAGATGCCAATGGACGTGGAAGGTTCTTCCCCTTTGTCCCGGAGCATCATCTGATACCTTCCCATACGGATAAAAAGTTCTGGTACTGGCAATACATCTATTATAAAACAGATGAGGTAAAATCGCAATTTGTAAGATATTCCTTGAATAACAAATTTCTTTTGTAGGGCCTCGACTGCTGTTCGGACAATGCCATATCCTTCCACTATGTATCGCCCAATCAAATGTACGTACTTGACTACTTAATATACCATCTAAGGCCCTATGGCATAGTCAATACACCCGACGTTTTACCCAACAAACTGGAACTTGGTGAACTTAGACCTTCGCCCAAGGAGTTCAAGGAGCCGAGGGGGGAGCCTGGCACTGAGGACACAAAAAAGGATACGCAGTGATAGTAGGGAATGAGTACTACATATAACTAAGATGTGTAAATATTATATAAAGTGGAGTAGATTTAATTTTTAGTTTTAAATAACTTGCCATTTCCATTTGTTGTATCTAAGTTTAATTCTCTCAGGCTTTAGTTAAGCTTGTTCTTAAGTTACAATTACAAACAAATACCCCAAAGAAAAAATTACCTGAGTGCTGTTATGTTAGTTTGTTATTAATGCGTTTAACTTACGCAAATGATATGCATACATATGTATATATGATTATTGGTATACAGAACATTTTTATAAGTATAGTGAGCCGACATACCATAAATTATTTCATAAGCTCTGATATGTCATATTACCTAATTGTATTCAAGTACATTTATAAATATGTGGATTAAGAACTTCTCTTAAATATGCATTAATTAGAGGGGTGTTATATATTTTACTCATATCAATATCATTATACCCGGGTAGAAGAGTAATGTAACATTGTGAAAACCGAAATATGTAGTATATAATAGGTAGAAGAAGGCATCTGCGACTTCTGTATAAAATACTAAATCTCTTAGACTATAAGAGCTAGACCGATCAAGTTGGTTTAGAATTTGGTCATACCTTACGTCCCCGTAAATTGATACATATCGGGTTGGGAGCGTAATTCCTGAACAATTAGAACATTAACAAAGACCCACAAAAAACGAGAGGAACAGACAGACGGCCTCCTTCTACCTGTAACATACATTTGCACAAAGTTAGTATAGCCTTTAAAAAAAGTGCCATGATTTGATGTGGCATATGCCACATTATTATATATGTACTTACATGCAAAAATTTGGCCAACGACAGACTTCTTTGCTCACCAATCTTTTGGCAAACTTATCGTTTTGTGCCAGACATTCATTTTGAGTCATTCTCAAAATGTACAGTCCTTATGCAAGTTCGGTCTTCCTTACCGCGTTTCTCAATCCCAAGGTGTTCATTATATTGAACAAGTCGAAAAAAATTCGCGGTTCCCTAAATGCGAATCGGGCTGCGGAATTGGTAAGTAAAATAGTTTAAAAATATTAATAATAAATAACGAGAACGAAAGCTACTCGTACCTTCGGCATGCCGAAGATTCTATACCCTTGCAGGTTCTTGTATCCTCCGATTGTTCCAATCAAGTGCTATCGAAAAATATGGATCAAAGGATTAACATCAAATAAAAACGTTTAAGCAGTGAAGAAAATTGTTTTGGAAATTCGTCGAATCACTATCAGAGAAGTGGCTGAATTATGTCGCTATATCGCTTGACTCGCGCCATGAAATTTGTTCTATCGTTTTGGGCATGATACGTGTGTTAGCGAAGTTTGTTCTAAAATTGCTAAATTTTGACTAAAAGAACCGTCGCATGAGCATCGCTCAAGAGCTGTTGAATGATGGCAACAATGACCCAGATTTACTCAAAAGGGTCATAACTAGTAACAAATCATGGGTATATGATTATGATATCGAAACCAAAGCCCAATCGTCCCAATGGAAGAACCCAGGTGAGCCAAGACCGAAAAAAGACTGCATCGCTGGAAGAGCTCAAGGCTATACCGAAAAGTGCTGATGAGAAGTGCATTGAGGATTGGAAAAACCGTTGGCATAAGTGTATTGTATTTGAGAGGGATTACTTTGAAGGGGACAACATAAATATTGATAAATAAATAAATATTTTTTCTTAAAAATACAAAGTCACCATACTTTTTGAACACACCTCGTATAGTATGTATTGTACATATATATGATGAATGCAATTTTATATGCATATTGTATACATACATAGAATAAGTCCGATGTAGTAAATTTGGATGCAATATCTTGGCATATTCATTAGTTTATTTTTTTACTTGGAGATGGATAGTGGCGGTGCTGGACTTTCCGTGCGTAGAATTAGAAAATTCAAGTGTTGACGCTCGCAAAATATGCATGTACATACATACAAATAAAATAAAATTATTTTTATGTATGTATGTACTTTGTAGGTTGGCATGTGTATGCATGCAATTATACAAAATAATTGTTTTATGATAGAATTTATTTTTTAAGGCCCCAAAGGAAGCCAAAATGGTTAATTGCTGGCGAAACTTGTATTCGAAATTTTTAAATACAAAATACAACAATACGTATATACATATCTAAATATGAATAAAGAAAATAAAGAAATAAAAAATTCGTTCAGATATGAACCTGGAAAACCTTATTTTTTTCGGAGATTTAGTAGATTGATATAAAGCTTTTAGATTATAAATGCCCAAGAAATCAATATCAGCGACGGAGGAGGAAATATTTTTCTTCCAAGCAAGAAATGTTGCTTGGAAAAATTTTCTTTCCAAAGAAATATTTTTCGGTAGCTGCCTACGTCATCGGGGAAGACATGCACAGCCGGGGCATCATCTGTGGCAAATACTGCCCATAAGTCAAGAGATGAAGATCGTGATTGATTCTGCAGACACTCGCATCTATCACATCTGGCACCCAATAACCATGCATGTGTGTCGTCTGGCTGCTGATGGTGCTGTTGCACATTGAAAGGAATGTCACGTAGTTTTATCACTGCCAGTGTCTGCAGCATTTCTGCTTCGGCCACCTGCAGCTGGGAACTGTGGAAAAGCATTATTTCACACGTTCTAGTGGAAGGAACATTTGACATTTGAACATTTGAGACATTTGATATTACTACATCCAGGGTAAAGCAAATCACTTCACGTAGACTAAAGCGGGGAATGTTCTATTTGAAGAGTTTTTCTGAATCCCGCCTTAGACTCGCATCAGGAGGATCAACTTGCCCTTGGCATCGAAGTCCTATTGATAGCACAATAGAGAGCTTTCATCAGTAAGTACGGCCACCTACCTAGTCAGGTTTCCAGATGATCAACTGATTGTTTCCAAATTTCTGCAGAGATTCTGAAGATGGCATACCAAATTCCCATGAAATCTCTGCCAATGGTGGCGTGGTGTATTTTTACAGCATCACAGCAAATACGACAAATGTGGGCTGTTTTACCCAGCAAGTGGAAAGTACATCGACTTTCCACCTGAATTGCTGTGGTAAAATCACACAAAAAAAACTGAGCATTAGTTACACATTCTAGCATTTAAAAGTATGACTAATTACTTTAGGTACTCACTCTTTAGTTACGTATAAATTACACTCCGAAATTTACATGTCTATTACGAGTTTACTCTTTAACAAAACATGCATCACAGCTGTTAAGATGCTGACATTTTGCAACACTGCAATTAATATCGTATCGATAATATATCAGTTTTTTTTAACTATCGATATGATAAACATATATCACCATAAAAATACATATACAGCTGCGGTCAAAATAATAGAAGTGCTCGACAAGCTTTTCGATTTTCATCTATATTTTCTCTATCCCTAGATGAAACCAATTAATTCCAACAAATTTGTACCTGTCAAAGGCTGTAGTTTCAGAATGTTATATTATATTGACTTTTGATATTGATTTTTCGCCACTCAGCACTATTTTGATCCGGTAAAAATAAAAGTAATACCCAAGAAAAAATATTAAAAATATTAAATTATAACATTATTGGCAAGCTTTATGGTTGTTAAGACCATGTAAGGATATAGCACTAAGTATCGAACATATAGAGTACTCAAACAGCGGATTCTACTCATTTGATGCTATGCGGAGATAGGGAGCCCAGAACACGAATTGTTTCACAAGTGAGATATGCCTATTTATTAAAAAAATGTTCAATCAAATTAAAAAGTTCAATTTTAAAATTCAAAATTGAGCAATTGAGATTTCAAAGCACAAACGAATACGACGCACACAACAAAGCACAAAATATGCACAAAAACAAACAAACGCAAAATATGGACGAACACAAAAAGCGAATAAGTCAGAAAGTTGCAGCTTAAATTTAAAACATAGACTAAGAAAACATGTACTAGTATAATGTGCTTAACAGCTTCACCATGTTTGACTCAAAAAAATGTGCGCTTATCCTAAAAATACACTTAACTTTACCCATTTTGAAAAATTGATTTGTAAACAAACTACATATGTACTTGCCATTTATATGGCATAAGTAAACGGTCATACACAGTTTGGCGCCACGATCAAAACGAACACTATAATCGGTGGCGTCCTTTTCACTTTACTAGCAAAGAATGACGATCTATAATAACAACGAAAAAATGATGGCGCTTTTGTAAAGTCGAGCAAAACGTGGCGCACTTAACTTATGTACAGGGTATTTCAAAGTTCAGTGACCTTTTGCAGGTAGAAGTCACAAAACCATCAATAAGATCTGCAAAGAAGCATGATGTGCAACAACACATCTAAACACATGGAACACTTGTTTCTGACCGACCACGACGCGTATCTGGAGAAAAACTAGCCACTGCCAAAAAGGAAATCAATTTTTTGATTGAACAAGGTATATGTCGTCCATCCAAAAGTCCTTGGTCCAGTCCACTCCACATGGTCACCAAAAAAGACGGTGGCTGGAGGGCATGCGACGATTATCGATAGCTCAACTCAATTACGATACCTGATCGCTATCCGATTGCGCACATTCACGATTTCACTGAACGGCTGAATGAATGCAAAGTCTTCTCGACGCTTGACTTGGTGAAGGCGTACTACCAAATTCCCATGGCAGAAGACGACATCGAAAACACGGCCGTATGTACCCCTTTTGGACTCATAGAGTTTCAGTACATGCCCTTTGGATTAAAAAATGGGACTCATGGACTTCCTATATTGCTACATAGACGATACTGATAACTTCTAAATCGATCACCGAGCACGAGCAACATCTTAAGCAATTTTATCAGTTCTACAGAAACACGGCTTAAGCATCAATCTGAGCAAATGTCAATTAGCGCAACCGCAAGTTAATTTTCTCAGCTACACGATCTTCCTTTCGCATCGATGCCATTCTGAATTAGGCACGTCCAGCAACTATCAGCCGTCATAAACTACTATCGCAGATGTCTACCCCAATCTTCCTACATCCAGGCACCGTTGTCCGAGCTGCTAAGGGATGTTAAAAAGAACGACCAACGCCAAATACTATGGACTGCAGAACTCATATCAGCCTTCGAGAATTGCAAGCAGAGCATAGCAGATGCAGCGCTGTTATCCTTTCCAGCACCAAAATCTGATCTACAATTGGTTCGCGACGCATCGGACCTGGCGATCGGAGTAGTTTTGGAGCAATGCACTAATCAGAACTGGCAACTTCTAGGATTTTTCTCCAAGAAGCTCAGCAACCGAGAAAAATTACTCCACATACGACCGAGAACTACTTGCCATCTACGAAACCATCAAAAACTTCAGACATCTCGTCGATGGACGCATTTTTGTGATAAAGACTGATCACAAGCCACTGGTATATGCATTCCAACAGCGACCTGAAAAAGCATCACCTCGACAGCTACGACACCTAAATTATATTTCGCAATTCTCCACGAGTATTCTTCACATAAAAGGTTCAGAAAATATAATTGCATACGCTTTTTCGCGGCTCTGCGCTATCACGATGCCTATAGCGATCACCCCGGCAGAGCTTGAGGAAGAACAAGCCTCGGACACTGAATTGGCACGTATCTTGCAAGGAACTACTTCTTTAAAGCTCAAGAAAGTTTGCATCGGTGGAGATAGTTGGATATACTGCGACGTATCCACGCCGAATCTCGGTCCTTTTGTGCCGCAATCACTCCGAAAACACGCTTTCTCATACATCCACAATCTATCTCATCCTAGTGGCCGCGCAACTGTCAGTCAAACCAGACAGAAGTTTGTCTGGCCCTCGATGAACAAAGATGTCCTCAAATGGTGTAGACTCTTTCTTTCTTGCCAACGCTCCAAAATACATAAACACAATCACCTTCAGCCGGAAAAGATCGCTGTGCCAAATGGAAGATTCGAACACGTCCATCTGGATATTGTTGTCATGCCCTTGCAACAAAACTACCGCTATTGTCTAACCATGATTGACCGTTTTTCGCGATGGCGAGAGGCAGTTCCACTTTCAAATATCACTGCCGAGACGATAGCCACGGCATTCTGGACCCACTGGATCACCCAAAACAATTACTATCGATCAAGGCACGCAGTATGAATCTGCAGTTTTCAAACATCTCGCCAATCTGATCGGAAGCAAACACATTCACACCACGGCCTATCACCCGCAATCAAACGGTCTAATAGAAAGGTGGCACAGATCTTTCAAGTCGTCGTTGATGTGCAACAGTGGCACACCGTGGCCTCAACTATTAACTACAGTGACATGGCCGAAACGGTTGATCCCGGAGCCTCTCTACACCGGCCCATATGAAATCATCAAAAGCGACAACGACCGAGTCTTCACTACACGGATCGACGGGAAGGACTCAGCAGTAACAGTCGACCACCTCAAAGCTGTTCTCTTTGTGAAGGAGGATCAGCAGTTCGACTCGGAGGAATCTAACTCCACTCCGCAAAGGACTTACGAAAGGCGGCGTAAAGTGACTTTCGCGAGTCAATGATCGTGACGGATTCACTGGAAGGGGAGTACTGTGGCGGCACCGATTATATCGGTAGCGTCACCTACATCTGGCAACCCTAAATAATACCAGATATAAGCGATACGGCAACACTTAATTATTAAGCGTCATAATTCGAGCTTGCACATGCAAATCGCGCGTCTCACATTCTGTGCCTTTTTATCATTAAATACTAGATATTATATATTCAATACATATACTTAAATAAACTTAATGGCGAAATACACATCGCCATATGTATTTGGAAGAGAAAACAATCAAAATTGCAACAAAATTCATGCAGTTATCCTAAAAATGCACTTATATTGAATGCAACTAAATTAATATTTTTCAAACAAAATAGCTTTTCGTTGTACAAAAAAAGTATGATTGGGAAGTTATCTGTAATGTGCAGTTAAGTGTTGAGGCAGTTAAGCACATTATACTGTATTTCGATAATTTTTATTTATTTTAGGTCATTTTTATTTATTTCAGTGAAGAATTTTGAAGAATTTTATTTTTTTTTGAAGATGTGCACGGGAGCACAATGGGAACTGAATTTTGTTGACAACGTTATTCAAATTCTTACCTTTCTGCAAAAGCTCTGTAGCATCCCGGGAATCGGCAGCTTCACCACTTAGTCAACACTAGGAGGAGGAGTAAGAGTTCAATGTAGCGACATTGCTACATATAACGCCCTACTCTCTGTTTTAAACGAAGATGACAAAAATCACATGCACATATATCAGTCTCGCAACGAACGGGGCTTTGTACGTCACTTACACTGATCAACTCCATCTGATTGGGTTCGCAAAGAACTCACGCATATGGGGTTTTCTCCCCGTTATGTCAACGTTTTAAAAAACAAAGCGGGAAAGCCAATAAATATGTTCAATATGTTCGAAATTAAGCTGGAACCAAACCTAAATACCGAAAATTACCAAATCTTAAAGATTACTAGCCAGGGCGGTCAAACTGTTGTTATTGAGCGCCAATTTAAACGAACTGACCCAGTTCAATGCCACCGCTGCCAGATGTGAGGTTATATCGGCAGGCCCCCAAGTGGGGGCCTCACATAGATCAGTATGATCCTTAGTGCTGCCGGATAAGTGATGGAGGCTGTTAATTTCTCGATTTAATTATCCCAGTCTAGTGTGCTGGTTAGTTTGGCAAATCCAGGAGTTTTTGGGGTGCCAGGCCCGCTGCTTCTTTCAGTGATGCAAGCAGGGGGCTTCCAAGGCATTTCGCTCTCGAGGTCATGAGTGCGGGGCAGTCGCAGATGAGGTGCTCCAGAATTTCTTTTACTTCTGGTACCTTGTATTTCCTGCATTCTTCATTGTCGGTAATGCCCAACTTCTTAGCGTGCGTTGCGGTCAGGCAGTGACCCGTAAGTACACCCATCATTGTTCTGCAGTCTCTTCTCGGTAGCTGAATCACATATTGGGCCAATTTCGCGTTTGTATGGTTGCACATAGTGCGGGCTATCTTGCAATTTGTTGTGCTGTGTCTTGTACGACACTTGAATGAGCGGATCTGAACAATAGACCGCGGCGCCCACGCCGGTTTCCATTTTAGATCCGTCCGTAAATAACTTTGTTGCGTTTTCGTCCATGCCGATTTTCCAATCTTCATGTCCCATTAGAGCGGGCGTTCTTGAGAAGTTATTTATTGGGGTCACATAGTCCGTGCTATTGAGTGACTCTCCTCCTACTTCACTGTGCTCATAATTTGCGAGGGCCATATTTCCAATCAATGGGGAGAACTCCAAGTATCACTTCCAAGGCCTTTGTTGGAGTAGATCTCAGTGCCCCAGCAATGCACATCAGTGCACGTCTTTGTACCCTTTCCATTGTTAAGAGGTATGTGGATTTCTTAGTGGCCTTCCACCATACTAGGACACCGTAGAGTAGTATTGGACGAACAATTGAGATGAAGATCCAGTGCATCAGTTTGGGAGACAGACCCCACGTGCTGCTTAGCATCTTTTGCGATGCATATAGTGCACTTGTGGCTTTCTTTACCCTTTCCTCGACATTGGTTTTCCAGCCCAACTTGCTATCCAGTACAATTCCGAGATACTTCACGCTCTTTTTTGGCACAAGCATGGCACCGTTTATAGACGGCGGAGTCCATCGCGGTATCTTGTATCTCTTGGTAAAGAGAATTAGATCCGTCTTGTCCGCATTGATACTGAGTCCGACATCCATCGCTCACTTCAGTACTTCTTTAAGTGTACTGTCCATGACAGAGCTGATCATCGTTGGACATTTGCCCACGATAATTATGGCTATGTCATCTGCATAGGCTGTTATCTTTGGGGCTTTCCGTTTAAATTTACGTTGAAAGCTGAGGTTAGGTGATGACAGAGAATCTTCACGAACTTCTCAATGTCCAACGTTGATGAGAAGGGATGGGAGTGTCCTTGTCACTTTGGTCTTAAACATATCCCAGTTGGTGTTCCGGCGATTTTTGTAAAGACTTTTTGTCACTGTGCACTCAAGTTGAACTTCGAACTGGATATACCTATGGTCAGAGAAGCAAGGTTTGCTGAGGACCCTCCATTGCGTGACTTCGGTATATATCTATAACACTAATTGAGGTGGGACCTACGTAGGTGGGTTCCTCTCCCCTGTTAGCGATCTTAATGTTAAATTTTAGAATGAAGTCTAAAAGTGACTCACCTCTATTGTTCACGTCTTTGCAGCCCCATAGGGTGTGATGAGCGTTGGCGTCAGCGCCTATCACTCTAGCGCTATCACCGTGGTGTCGTCTGTGCTGTAATTCTTACCAGAATTGCAGTTCTAGCTTTACTTACGGTGGTCGGGTAGAAGATGGAGTAGTTGCTCGACCCTAGCCCAGCGATCTTGTTGCCCGATGCGATCCAGGGCTCTTGGATTAGGGCCACGTCGACGGACTCCTCCTCCAGATGCCAAATGTTTGGACACAGTAAAAATTACTGTAGGGGACCTTTTGTATGCATGAATTGCCCGATGATTCCTACGACGAAATGCACTAAGCCCCTGACAACACGCAAGCGTGCAGCGTTAAATCAATGCCCACAGGTACCTCAACAACAACAGCACCCGTCTAAGCCTCAAGCTCCTACCACATTGACTCTGCAGAGCCATTCAGCTAAGAAAATAACAACAACCTCACCTATCCAACAGGAAGAGATTTTGGTAAACCCATTAAGCAAAGAACAGCAACAAATTGACAAGCCTTACAGCCTATCAAGCAACAGCAGTCAAAAATCCTAAAGATTGACAAGGCTGCTAACAAATTACATTTTTTTTTTTTTTTTTTTTTTTGCTTTCTATTATTTATTGAATCTTCCCTTTGCCTTAAGAGACTAACAATAAGTATTCAAATCTTAATCTAGCTTAGTTAACTTTCACTTAGTGATAGTGTTTGTGGTTAATGCCCTAATAAGTTTATTGCTGGGCTGGTAGGTCGTTGCGGCGCAGCCGGCTTTGACTGCATACTCGGATTAGTTTTCTTGCGAGGGGATTTGAATGGTGGTCAGCTTTCCTTGGTATTTCATTTTCTTCTCAGTTATTACTTCGATTACTAATTTGATTTTTAGGTCTCTGTGTATGTCTTCGTTCCGAAGGTACCACGGCGCTCCAGTGATAGTTCTCAGAATTCTTGACTGTGCTCGCTGAATAATGTCTATATTACTTCTGGATGCGTTGCCCCACAGCTCGGAGCCATAAGTCCAGATAGGTTTTAAGACGGAGTTGTATAGAAGAGCTTTGAGCTCCAGACTAAGTGGAGAGCGAGCATTTATGAGCCAGTGGAGGCTCCTTGCTTTAAGTTTAAGATGTATCGTCTTGGCTTCTATATGTTTGCGCCCGGTCAGCCGCCTGTCCAGATGAACACCCAGATATGTTACCTCGTCGGCTTGTGGAATGCATATGTTATTCAGGACCAGTGGTGGGCATGTTTGTTTGTTTAAGGTAAAGGTAACCTGCTTACAATTTTGTACATTTATTGAAATTCTCCAGTCGGCAAGCCATCGTTCTACAGATGTTAAGTGTCGGGATAGGAGTGCCGTGGCTTTTGTTGGGCATTTGGAGCGACTGAGTATCGCGGTATCATCAGCGAATGTAGAGGTTGTTAGATTGTAGTCTGTGGGGAAATCCGCCGTGTACAGGGTGTATAGGATTGGACCCAGGACACTGCCTTGTGGCACTCCAGCTTCGATTGCGCAATCACGTGAGGTGCTTGTATTGCATCTTATTGCAAACACTCTGTTGTATAGGTACGACCTCAGGAGCTTATGTGTGCTTTGGGGCAACAGCTTGATTATTTTAAACAAAAGTCCATCCAGCCACACTCTGTCAAATGCCTGCGCGATGTCTAGAAAAATGGCTGTGCAATATTCTCGATGTTCAAAAGCAGTACGAATTTCTGACGTGATTCGATTGACCTGTTCGATGGTTCCATGTTTTTCTCTGAAGCCAAATTGATGTGTTGGGAGTGTGTTGTTTATTTTAAGATAAGGGCTAATTCGCAGGAGTAGCATTTTTTCAAACAACTTTGAGAGACAGGTTAGTAAGCTTATCGGTCTATATGATGATGGCTGCGTTTTATCTTTTCCTGGCTTTGGAATCATTACTATGGTCGACTTTTTCCATTTTTGGGGGAAGTATCCAAGCTTGGCAATTGCGTTGAACAACAAGCAGATGTGCAGAATAGCACACTTTGGGAGTTCAATGAGCATTTTTGGAGTTATTAAGTCGAAGCCAGGCGATTTTCTTGACTTCAGTTGCTCTTTGATAACCTTTGCTAATTCACATGGTCGGAATTCAATGGGTTCTTGAGGTTCTAAATTTGCTGCTATTAAAGGAGGGAGAATAAATGAGTTGGTAGCGGGATTTGGTCGGAATACATTTTGTAAATGGTCAGCGAAAGCACTGGCTCTTTCCTCATCACTGCGAAACCAGGTGCCAGAGGGACTTCGTAGTGGCATAATTGACGCTATTGGAGTCTTTAGGTTTCTGTGGGCTCTCCACAAAGGGTGCTTAGTGCTGGTGGGGGAGAGTTGCTCGATATATAAACGTTGGCTGTTTTCTTCCTCTTGTTTAAGAGCTTTGGTAAGCCTGCGTGTGGCTATTTTAAGCATGTGTTTTGTAGTTGGTGATCTATTGGACTGCCACTCCCTTCGTAGGCGTCGTTTATCTAATACCAGCCGCTCGATTTCTCGGTTAGTTCTGATGTAGTTTGGTTTTGCATACGTCACTGGCGGGGTTGAAGCCTTTGCAGCCGAAACTAGAATATTTTCAAGAGTGTCCGTTGACTTGTCTATATCCTCCTTAGTAGATAATGCCGGCGTTAGTTCTATGTATGAACAGACAAACTTTTTATATCTTGGCCAGTTTGTTCTAAAATTTGTGAGTCTGTAGGGTGGGTCGACAATGTGGGGGCGATTTAGCATATTTAGAAGAACAGGTGAGTGATCTGATGATAAATCTGCTAGTGCTTCGGCGGAGACCACGTTGCGGGGGACTTGCTTAGTGATTGCAAAATCAATCAGGTCTGGGATTTTTCTCGGGTCTGCTGGCCAGTATGTAGGACTACCCGGGGATACATAGTCTATCTTGTTTTTCGGCTTCGTAAGCGCATTGTACAACTGCTTGCCCTTTGGCGTCACAAGTCGAGATCCCCAATGGGTGTGCTTGGCGTTATAGTCACCCGCTGCGATGAATCTGTCACCTAGGGTGTTAAAGAATTCCATGAATTGATCCTCAGAGATTGGAAAGCGTGGTGGGCAGTAGACTGCGGCTAGAGTCATTGAACCATTGTTGAGTTGTAAGGCTATGGACGTAGATTGTAAGTGGTTTTTGTCAAAATTGTTTAAGTGGTGGTGTTTAATGCGATTTCTGATGAGTATTCCAGTGCCTCCATGAGCTTTACCATCTGGATGATTTGTACCGTAGAACAAGTATCCTGGTATATGAAAATTGTATTTATTTGTGAGGTGCGTTTCTGATAGTAGCATTACGTCGATGTTTTTTTCGTTAATGAACTGTGTGAGTTCTTGTGTATGCCGTGAAACGCCATTTGCGTTCCACAAATTACATAAGCAGCAATTAATTCAACAATCAACAATCAGGAAAGGTAAATTCTTCAAACCTCACCTATAGTCATGTCGTATGTACTTAAAGTCTGACGCCATACTGGCAACCTTCTACTGCAGGCCATACAGCAAAATTCGGCCATGATTAATGAAATGGGAAAGAAGATAGACTCTCTTCTCAACTTAATACACACTCTTAATATTGCGCAAATACCTGCAGCTGGTTATCAGCCTCCTTATAACCGCGGTTGTTTACCTGGAAATGAGATGATTACTGATGAACTCCTCTAATAGAAACTCTCCTGTCATAGTTCCCGCTCTGGCTACTGCCACTGGGGAAGCGGGTGCAGAGCGCAAGCTTGTCTCTCAGCTGATTAAGGCAACAACAAATGTGGCAGCAACAGCAACACATTTTCCAATTTCCCATGACTCCGGTGCCGGAACGGGATCGGCCGAATTGACTTTAGTGCAACTGAGCATGGGCTGTTACTCAGCTCAATTGGGCGATACCTACAGTATCCCTCCCCTGCAGTTGGCCAACACCTCGCAGAGGAGCAGCAGCAGCAGCGGTGTCTCAATTCTCACTGGATGAATCTTGTGAGGAGGAAATCAGCGTGTTTCCCTTTTGCCTTCTGATCAAGCGGCATCTAGGCAATAAGGAGTACGCCGTTTTTTATTTAATTTTGTATAAATTAGTTAATAATATTCAATACTTACCTTACCTAAATGTTGCTATGTTAAAATTCTTTAAAAAAGTAACGAGATACTAGGTGGGTTGAAAAGTAACCTCCTTTTTAACTGTTTTTTTATTTTATTCAATTTAACCCCTTTTTAGCTCGATACACTTATTCCAGCGATTTTCCCACTTCTTGATCCCGTCCGAAAAGTAATTTACCGGATGGTCTGCAAAATACTCCTCCGCGGTGTCGATAATTTCGAAAAATTCCTCGCGTGAGCTGAATTTTTGATTGATGAGCCATCTTTTGAGGTTTGGGAAGAGATTGTAATCTGAGGGAACCAAATCGTATTTAAAAGGGGGATAGGGAAGTAATTGAAGCCCCAAATAATTTATTTTGGCCAAAGTTTCGTTTCTCGTGTTTTTGGTTTGGAGCCAGTTTCGCGGCACTTATCGGCAGGATACCTATTTAATATGAAACATCTCGTTTAGAATATTGTTTGTGCGCTCAATACTGTTTCTTGTGGCATCTGCTAGATCACGAAATTTTACTTTCCTGTCTGCAACATCATCGCATCGATTTTTTCGACATTTTCCTCTGTGACCGCATCCGAGGGCCTGCCGATGTGGCCTTGATCGTTAGTGGAGCTGCGGCCACCACGAAACAGTGTGTGTGATACCCTTCCACCTATGTTCCGGTATAATTTAATTTGTTAAATTCATGCACATATCCATATGCACATGCTTTGAAATTATTCCCGACAGATGGCGCTCGCGCTGCGCGTTCGCCCGCCTCCCTTGTAAGCTGACACAAGCACTTGGTTTTATGCTCATACTTTCTTAAATAACGGATTGCGATTTGGAGAATACGTAGATAATCCATTCAGCTTAGTATACATTTAAGTCAGAAAGTTGTATCTTTTATACAGCGCCTAAAAATTGAGTTCAAAAATTAAATTATTGATCTGCGGGGGCGGTGGGCGTGTCAACTAACATTTAAAATAAACTTGATCTGCGCCTAGTACACAGAAATCTTTCTATACCCTAAAACTATATTTGTAGGTCGGATTGAAGGCGAGAATGAGAGGATTCGTCTAAAAATTCATAACTGAGCTTCACATCATCCAAATACTTAAGAGTCCACATCATTCGTACTCAAGAATTGAACGAGCTAGAGGCATTGTTAAATAAGAATTGTCAGACACCTAAGACCACTATTTAATAAATTCATTTAATAATTGGCTACTATAGTGGAAATCTGTTCAAAAGCCTAAAGTTTTCTGTTCATATCGACACCAAGATCAGTGTAGAGTATTATCGTCTGGGAATTAATAAATTTATCAAATCACCATCAATGAAAAGCATGAGTGACAGGAGTTATCTTTAAGAGCGTTACGAGTCACTAAAGTCAGGTCATCTCCATCTGCCTTTTACGCACATTCTGACAATCACAATTAATCATGAGCTGATGCCCTAAAACGCGCTTTGATTAAGTTTTTAAGAATGAGAAAACAATATATGACAGCGGAATTTGTTATTGAAAATTATGCGATTTTTCGGAACTGTGCGAAGGGTATCTTACTGTCGGATGCATTCTACTGTAGCTGATTTATTTGTTAAAAAATATTGCAATTTAAATATTTAGCCAGCGGTTCTTAAAAGGTACTCACAGTTGCAATGCGATTGGGATTCCCACAAATGTCGTTAAAGTTCATAATGTTTCCTAATGCAAATAGCACATATACGAATAAAAATAAACAGCGACTTCCATCAATAATTAATATTGTATTCCAAGTGAAACGTAGAGAAGCTTATTTTATATCTGGTCCCATAACAAGAACTTTGTCTAAATGAATGTCAACACTCAGTTCGGAAGATCCCTGCTTAACGAAGGTAAGTAAAGTTTAGAGAGGGTAAAAGTAATCAGATAGTCACGATCAATTGGTTTGTTGTTTCTCTTCAGGGCGGTCCAATAAACGGTCTATTGTATTTCTTATCGCTGGGCTCGTTATTGGGTTCTTCCTAGCTGAGCTCTTTTTGTACTCCACGAACTGCAAACCAGGTGCGTGCCTTACCTACTACGAGCATTACGTGGGAAATAATATACGTCACAGTTCTGAGCTTGCCGAGCAAGGTCATGAGAATGTTAGCGAAAATAACAGCGTAGCAGCTGAACTGTTCAGCAAGGTGCGGATACTCTGCTGGATAATGACAACTCCCGAGAACCATCAGACGAAGGCTATTCACGTGCACCGAACTTGGGGTAGGCGCTGCAATAAGCTCATATTTATGAGCACTACTATGGATAAGGAACTTGACACGGTAGTTCTTCCCATAGCTGAAGGGAGAAATAGACTCTGGGGAAAAACCAAGGCGGCCTTCAAATACATCTACGAAAAGCACATTAACGATGCGGACTGGTTCTTCAAGGCAGACGACGATACTTACACTATTGTTGAGAACCTACGCTTCATGCTCTACGCTTACAACCCTGAGACCCCCGTCTATTTCGGTTGCAAATTCAAGCCGTTCGTGAAGCAGGGATACATGTCAGGTGGAGCCGGTTATGTTCTCAGTCGTGAGGCAGTTCGTCGGTTCGTAAGGGAGGGTCTTCCAAATCCGCAAATGTGCCAGGAGCATGATGAAGGCGAAGAAGACGTCGAGTTAGGACTGTGTTTGGAGAATGTAAATGTTCTGGCAGGCGATTCCAGGGATTCCATAGGACGAGGTCGATTCTTCCCTTTCGAGCCCGAGGAACATTTGCTGCCACCCCAACACGAAAAAAATTACTGGTATTGGAATTATATATACTACAAAACGGATGAGGTGAGCTCATACTGTCTGTTGCTAAAGCAAAATAATGGTAGGAGTAATCTTTCCATAGGGTCTTGACTGTTGTTCAAATAGTGCCATCTCTTTTCACTACGTCAAGCCAAGGCAAATGTATGTGCTTGATTATTTGATATATCATCTGAAACCCTATGGTATAATCAATATCCCCGAAGCTCTACCTCAAAAGCTCTCACTGGGTGAGCTAAAACCGCCCTCAACAAAATAGTGATAAATAACCTTGAGATCTGCATGAATGAATTTATTTCAGGGCAGCAACACTTAACAGTACTCTACCGTTCTTATATAATATTTGGTATACCTACTGCCTATTACTCACTACACAGTCATTCATATAATTCAAATGAAAAATGTACATGTCTGGTTTTGATTTATTTCGTCCATATTTCACAATTTAAGCACTTGATGCGGCAGAACAATATGAAAGGTTCAGCTAGTTCTCAAATTGAATGTCACGCGCTGCAGCATTCCTGCAGTCTTCGTTTATACACACTCCATATCACAAACAACAGACAGTCATCTCTGTCCCACACAGACACTTCACATTAAACGCACGACAACTGCATATACGAGGGTCGTTTGATAAGTCCGTGACTTTTTGAATAAAATATATTTTTTTCGTCAAAGAAGCGTTTTATTTCTCAACATAATCTCCTTTTAGCTCTATACATTTAGTCCAGCGTTTTTCCAATTTTTTTATTCCTTCCAAATAATAGGTTTTCTCAAGGCCCTCAAAATAGTCGTTTGTTTCTGTGATGACCTCTTCATTTGACCCGAATCTCTTACCGCCGAGCCATTTCTTCATGTTTGGAAACAAAAAATAGTCACAGGGGGCTAAATCTGGAGAATATGCTGGATGGGGTAGCAGTTCGTAGCCCAATTTATGAAATTTTGCCATGCTGACTACACACGTGTGCACCCGTGCATTGTCCTGATGGAACAGCACTTTTTTTTTCGCCAAATGCGGTCGTTTCTGCTTCAAATCAATATCGAATCTGTCCAAAAGCTCTGAATAATATTCGCCGGTGATCGTTTTACCCTTTTCAAGGTAATCGATGTGAATGATACGAGGGTCGTTTGATAAGTCCGTGACTTTTTGTATTTGCCGCGCACCTGCTCTAAATACAACACTGCTCCTGTCAGCAGTTATCGATTAACAGCTGACTGTAAAATTTTGAGAAAGCTGCGTTTCTTAGTTTGCGTTTTATAGGCATTGAAAGCAGACGATCTCGTGAATTTTAACGAAAATGGAAAAAAGTGAATTTCGTGTGCTAATTAAGCATTATTTTTTGCGTAAAAAATCCATCACCGAAACCAAGGAAAGACTTGATAAATATTATGGGGACTCTGCACCATCAATTTCAATGGTTAAGAAATGGTTTACTGAGTTCCGTTGTGGTCGTACCAGTACAAGTGATGCCGAACGTTCAGGTCGCCCAAAAGAGGTCGTCATGCCAGAAATCGTCGACAAAATCCATGGAATGATATTGGATGATCGGAGAATGAAAGTGCGTGAGGTAGCTGAGGCTGTAGGCATCTCAACTGAACGGGTACATCACATTTTACATGAATATTTGGACATGAAAAAGCTTTCCGCGCGATGGGTGCCGCGATTGCTCACACACGACCATAAGCGCAACCGTGTGACCATTTCAAAGGAGTGTTTGGCGATGTTCAACCGCAATCCAAACGAATTTTTGCGCCGTTTCGTTACCGTAGACGAAACATGGATCCACCACACCACACCAGAGACCAAAGAACAATCAAGAC
The DNA here is from genome assembly GCA_018904165.1 of Zaprionus camerounensis. Classification (NCBI taxonomy): domain Eukaryota; kingdom Metazoa; phylum Arthropoda; class Insecta; order Diptera; family Drosophilidae; genus Zaprionus; species Zaprionus camerounensis. The sequence continues at coordinate 779,956 of JAEIFS010000354.1, forward strand.
AGTGGGTTTCTCCGGGTGAACGTGCACCAAAGAAGGCCAAGGTGGGTCTGTCGGCCAACAAGGTCATGGCCACAGTTTTTTGGGATGCACAAGGTACGAGTAATCTGACCAATATAGCATATAGTTGCCATTGGAGCAATCTGCCAAAATAAGGGGTGTTGTATGAAGACAAGTTTTCTATTGCAAAACAACTTCCCTTATGTTATCAGTGCAATCAAAATTAGAATGTAATCGACGTTTACTTTTTCATGGCATTAAAGTTGAACTACTATACTCTATAGCTTTAAATAGAAACAATCAGCTAGAAATAAAGATTTAAATAAAGTTGTAAGTGACTAGCAATTGGATTTATTATAGGTTTTAAAGAATCCGCATACAATATTATTTAATGCTTCACCATAATAACAGTATTGGACCGATGGGAGGCAAGGGCGTAGCGGCAGTCTTGGGGGTCTTGCAAAATTTCTTTGAGCCCTTTGCTTAAATAAATCTTGAAGCTAATTGTGATTGAAAACACTACGAATACATTCAGTCATTCTTGCCCTATTGTGCTTTACTAATAATTATACCCTTTACCCATAGGGTAGAAGAGTAATATAATTTTGTGCCTAGCAAAAAAGGTTGTTTGAAGGCGACACCGACCCAAAAGTATTTAACCATGTCTCTTTGTCAGCCAGTTCCTTTGATATATTTTAAAAGCCAGGAATACAAAATTGAACATATTGTATATGGGTCTGTATACTAATTATTGATCTAGTTTATTTTAAGTACTGTTGGGTATGTTATAAAGTTTTTCAATTTACGTGGGCGGTTGCTTTCGGTTCTTGTTCATTTTTCAGGTACGTGGGGTCCCTAGCAGGTCGGGGCCACTGTGCAACCACGTACTAGCCTAATAATGTGCCTGAGCGGAGGAAATAAGAAGCTCCAAGGGTATTACGCCATCGGCATGCCGAAGGTTGCCTTTCTTTCTGGCTTGAATTGAGAACACCAACCAAATTAATGGGCTCACAAAAAATCACTGTCAAATGCAATTCATACTTATCATCAGTCATTCATGAATGCCAGTCATTGCCAAAGTTGGAAAAATATAAATTGTGGAAAGTTGTAAAAACATAAATTGTGGATAAGGGGGGAAAAAACAGGGGAAAATCGTTTCACTAATTCTTAAAGAAATTTACAGCTGTACATTGTTTAAGATTATGAACTATTTAATGAATTGATATTGATATGTCTTAAAACTTATCGACCTTTTCTATTCGTTGGACATATTTTTTTAAAATTGGAACTCATTATTAGAATGTCTGGTATGGTTAAAGCATAATGTTTTTACCAGAGACAGCTTTTATACATAAAAAATCCAAAAATAATGATTAATGCTATAAAAATTAAATAATATTGAGTATTTTAAGCTAACTCCAGGTCATCATTTCGGTAAGAATTCGCATTGCAGGTTAACGTCTACCCAAAACAGTACTGTCAAAAGAACAACAAAACTTGTCAAAAGACAAGGAGCGGTTTTTGATCATCAGTGTTCATCGTCAATCTTACTTGGTGATCGAAGACAGCTTCATATCTTCACTGCTAGAACTGGTTAGGAATTTTAGCAGCGCCGAATTGAAAAGTGTTTGCTGTTGTTTAAAATTTTTCTGCATCGATTCCTTTTTAATGCAATTTTATTTTGCAGTGTTGCTACTCGTTTAAAAGATAACTTTAAATAGAGCTTTATCCGGCGTTTTTGGTATTATGAACATGGTATTATGTACGGAACACTGATGAACAAAATTGACAAAATACATTTTAAAACATATATCGCATGCTCAGATCAGGATTCTATATCTTTTGGAGGATATTTCAAGGTTTTTCAGTTTTGTGAGGTTATGTCGAAATCCAGACGTGATGGCAATATTCTGACCTCGGATTCGAATTCAGCGACGCAAAATACATATAACTGCATATGCCGCTTACCCAGATCATGCAACTTTTTATTTTTTGTGGGGCTGTGTAATCACCTCGAGTTAGCTAAAAGTGCTCATATTACAGAAATAGGTTGCCATGTACATAATAAAATATTTATAAATAATTGTTAAATCTTCAATAAGAAAAAGTTATTATATATTTTAAATGTCTTCAAAATATTTGTTTAATAAATAACAATATAACCAGTCGAACTCTACAGTCAAACTTAAGGCCATATATATTTACTATATACATATGTATTTACTATATACATATGTATGTATGAGTATGTAAGTTCTTTCATACTATTATTGCCTATGAGCTTTATGCTTTTTTTTTATTTTTATAGAGTAATTCCAGTTCTTTCGTATCATTATCCAACTGTTTTATGTCTTTCAATAGTCTTGACTGACGTTCTCTCCTTATTTGTATAGAATTGACCTCATCCGAAGTCAATGACTCGGATTCGTTTATCGATGCAGTTGTGGTAGACTTTGTTAGAAAATCGTCCTCATCATCTTTGGAGTCTTCGTTGCTGGCCAAGGTCTCTTCTCTGGGAGGTGGAAGGAACTCGCCTACTTTTAGTTTGGCTGGTAATTGTTGTGAGCTCCGAAGAAGGCCAAAGGGCTTCAGGTGGTAGATCAGATAGTCCAAGACGTACATCATATTGGGCGGTACATAATGGAACGATACAGCATTGTCCGAGCAACAATCGAGTCCCTAAAATAACAAAGTTTATAACCTGAACGTGAAAAACGATTTAAAGCTTTAATCTCACATCGTCGGACTTGTAGTACTGGTAATTCCAGTACCAAAATTTCGGGTCATTGTTAGGTATCAAATGCTGTTCCGGTACAAAAGGAAACATGCGACCACGCCCATTAGAGTCCCGAGAATCGCCTGCCGTTACATTTAGGTTTTCCATGCATTTCCCAACCTCTATGTCCTCGTTGACTACTGTTCCAGGAAGGCAAATCTTGGGATTGGGAATGCCCTCAACCACAAAGCGACGAACTGCTTCTTTACTGAGTACATATCCCGATCCTCCTGACATGTACCCCTGTTTTACGAAGGGCTTAAACTTGAATCCAAAGTGAACGGGAGTGTCGGGGTGATAGGGGTAGAGCATGTAGCGCAGATTCTCGATCACAGCGTAGGTGTCGTCGTCCGCTTTGTAGAACCAATCTGCATCGTTGAAGTGATGTTTGTACACATACTTGAAGGCCTCTTTCACCTTACGCCAAAGATTTGGGCGTCCCTCTCCTACGTCCAACTTGACTGTTGGTAGTTCGTCATCTGCCTCAGAACTCATAAATAAAAGAACGTTGCAGCGTTTGCCCCAAGTGCGCTTTACGTGGCGAGCTTTCTTCTTGTGGTTGGTGGGATTTGTCATAACCCAACAGAGCAAGCGCACCTCTTTCTTAAGCTGGTCGGCCACTGAAGAATTGTCGCCCGAATGATCATGGTGTCCGTTCTGAACCTCGGATATTATGAAGTCGGATAAATGATGTCGGTGTTGAGAGCCCCAGGTGACCTCATTTCGGATGGACCTTATGCTCTCCGAAATAGTTAAATAGGAAATGAACTGAGCCATACAGAAGCCCAGGAGCAGTCCAATTATAAGAGCGAGCAATATTCGTTTTCCAGATAGGTTTGCTATAACTATTTACAAATGTCATTGATATCTGGAGTGCTTATCTATTGCTTACCTTGAGGTCGTATTAGAGTCATGTTCATTTTTAACGTTTTTGTTGTTTCGTTTTTTCACTGTTTAGGATATGTTAGACAACCCTTACTTTGACTATTATATACAAATATATAGCTGCTAGTTAAATGGGAGTCAGTGAGAAGAAATAAGTTATTCGAAAGGTAAAAGTTCAAATTGAAAAGGAAATGCCCAAATTTTTGACGAGCACTGCACTTTATGGCTTTTGGGTATAAATAATTTAGTAATAAAACAACAAAGGTAAAGTAGACCACAAATACATGCATTCAATTCGAAAAGCACAATCACGTTTCTTAAATAATTTACTTAAATAACTTATGTGTTTAGAATTCGACAGGATAGTAACATGTGGAAAGAAGGATCCCCAATGGAACAATATTCTTAATAAGCGTCAATAGCCGAGACAATAAAGCATATTCTTTAGTGACTTCGTCTGATTTTTGTCCTAGGTGTCAGAAACTACAAGAGTATACCATGTTTTCAATGTGCAGCTCAAAAATTATTTGCAATTTAGTTTTCCACCCGCGGATGAGGACGGATATTGATAAGTAGAGATTATTTAACGACCCCTTTTTCGTAAAATTAATCGCACGAATCTAAGATATACTTAATTTTGCATAAAGTTTTGTGTAAACGTAAAATTTATTGCCACGCAAATGAGCTGCGCAAACTTAACGATTACTAAGTAAGTTATCACATTTATCGCATTTCTGATCGGATAATAGCCACGGTTATTCAAAACCTTGAATCCCAAAACAGCTGAATAAACTAAAAGTCTTTACGATGCTGGCACTTCTGAATTTGGTTTCTGTAGACTATTTCTGTTATTATATTATACCATATACAAATAAAAAGTAGAGGCTGTATTATTAAACTCTTGAAAACCATAATAATAAACAATTCAAAATCTTTTACAAAAATTTTAAACTTTTGTTAATGAGTACACTTTTGAAATAAGTACACTTGTTGCTAAATACATTATTGTTAAAAATTGTTTATTTTTAACTTTTTTCGAAATTGGGTGCGCTCGACAATAGCTTTCGGTAGTTTTACTTTTTTACGTTATTACGCACAACTATTTTATTGGGAAAATGCTACATATCGATGTAGACATTTAACTGAAACATCAAACACGTTTACAAAATTGCGGCAGCGTGTAACAAGAGTTAATAACCTTAGTCCAACTAATGTCATTATTTCTATTCAACATGCCTTTTTATAAATTTTCTCGAATCGAAAATTCTTGCATTCCAAAACAGCTGCATAAACTAAAGGTCTTTGTGATGCTGGGCTTTCTGAGTGTGGTGTCTGTTGACTATTTCTGTTATTATTTACAAATAAAAAGTACAATTTTTTTATTTAACTCTTAAAATACTATATAAAAGGAAAAGGAAAAAAATACATATTGTATATATGTATACATTTATTCATTTATTTATTGATTATCAAAAGTTCTAGTCTGTTCTATGTGGGTCGCATTAAATAAAATTAACGTATAAACAATTTATCGAAATTCAATTATAAAAAATAATTTTTATTTTTATACATTTTGTAACTGTTATTTATATCCATTAAATTATGTATTATTGTAATTCACTTAACTTATTAATTACTTTGCACGGGTATAAATAAAGTTTCTGTGACCTAAGTGAATCTGTAGAGTTAATACGTGATATTGAGAATAGTTGTACCATATAGTTCGGCACTTACCCTCGAAAAGTACGCAGTATCTCTACATTCGGACACCTCCATATTTTGTGTCACTTGTATCTACATAAGGCATTCAAAAAACGCCAATGGCCTGACAGTTGTTTAAACAGTCGTTTCAAACTATTAGGTTTGTATGAAATATTTTCCAGCGAATACGTTATAGGGGAATAGTTGGGAACTTAACTGTGGGTTTTATTTCTGTATTAGCTTAATTACGCTTGTTTAAAGTTAAAAATTTTGTCTGATTTGAGCAGACTAGGTGAATGCCCCAGTACCAGCATACAGAAAATGGTGTACTCAATTAAATTATGTAAATGTAAATGTAAATTAAACAAACATTGGCAGACAAACATAATGCTTATAGTAAAAACAAAGTTAGTTTTATTGCTCGATACTCAAGCGATACCCTTTTTTGACCATTTTCAATGGTCGAAGGGTAAAAACAGTTTAAAACACTAAGGGTTTTTCATCAATTCACCCCTGACGGAAAGACCATATTTACAATGCAATAGAATTGTTGAATGGAAAACTAAAACTACTACTAACTACGTAACATCAACATTATTTTATGGTATTGCATTTTGTGTTCAGGAAAAACGTACGGAGAAAATCACAAAATTTGGAAATAAAATATTTGGAATAATAACAACAACAGTTCCGTTTTATCTTAATATGCTACAATTAAGTATCTCGACCTGAATTCTAAATATTGTCATATTTATCACTTTGTTATTGCAGATGTTCGTTGGAACCGACTCCGCATAAATTAATATAATAAATTTGTTTTGCAATTTGGACTTAGCTTTCACACCTTAAACCCGAAATCATTCAACTGCCAATGTTGAACAAAGTCTAAGAAAAGTTAGTAAATTTGAGCTTAAAGATTTTATCGTAAACATTATTAACTATATGTGTAAACAAAAGTTATAGTAACTTTAATTATCAAAAAATTCACTAACATATTTATTAATAATTGTAGTGTTTAAAATTCGCGTTTATAAATAAAAATAACAGCTAATGACACCAAAATTGACATGAAGGTTCCTATATACAATACACAGATACTATTATAGTGCTATACACAGATAATTCACACACACCATCCATGCAATAATAATAATTTAGTTTTTTAATTTTATTTGTAAACAACGAATTAATGTTAAAACTTTCTAAATTTGTCATTAACTTAGCGAACTAAAATATCTACCTCTTCTCTAAATTTCAATCCGATAAACATTGAGCCAGAAGACACATTTTGCGGAATTAAATGAATTAAAGAACGACTATTTATTATGTATTTTTGGGGGCTGAAGCCGGATTTGATATAAGTTTCTTTATACTAGCTCTCGATCTCATTGAATAGGTCAAAAACAATGCATGCTTATTAAAAAAGATGTTATCTGAAAACCCTATATCTCCCAAAAAGACATATTTTTGTCATATTTGACTATAATTTTTAACATGTTGAAAACACAAAGAATCATTAGATCAAGAGTGATCAACATACATACTATAGTTATAGTCCAAAGATCTTAGTATACGGCTCAAATCCAAACATGATAAAACAACATACTTCTAATGTTTTTATTTACCTTCTCAAAAAAAAGGGGTCACACAAATATTTGCTTTGTTAAGTACATACCTATGCTTAAGGAAAACTAAAGTTAGTTTTGCCAAACCTTAAGTTAAATTTTCTTATACCTCTCTCATAAATATTCAAATATTGATGTCAAATTTTTGCAGGCCCCATATATCAAAACAGGTGACTTTTAAATAGGCAGTGCCTCTGCCCATAAATTTTTTCCAAGATTTAAGACTTATTGTCCGTTATAAATGATAGACAGGATTAAAATTTTTGCATGTTTAATCTAAACTTTTGTTCCGTTAGATGAGTCGCTGTGAGCATTGTGCGATCGCACAAAAAACACAGAAGCTATTCAATTAAAATAAAATAAATAAATAAATAGTACCCAAAGTTCCAGAAACGCGCAGCAGTGCTACCTGCACTTTCTGGTATGATTTAGTGTGCGCATGCCATATGTGTGTGAGAGTGAGAATGCAATTGACGGCAGAAGACTAAGTGTTTGCAATAGTAAGTGCATTCTAAAGGGCGCGCCCAACTGTCGCGTTCGTCTGGTTTTTATACCCGCTACCCATAGGGAAGAAGGGTATTTTATTTTGTGCAAACAATTAGTTGACCCACTGTAGTAGAGAACATCAACAGCCGACTCTATATAGTCATGTCCGTTTTTCCATCTGTTTGTCTGGCTACTGTTTGCCCACGCTTATGAAAGTCTAGATCTCAGAGACTACCAAAAGAAAATAAAAAATGTGGCATTATTGTGATATGATATTTAATTTTTTTAATCTAATTCTTATTTGAAATTTAATTTAACAAGTAGGGTAGCGGGTGTTTCAGAGTCGTGCACGCTCGACTGTAGCTTTCTTACTAGTTTGACTTAGTATTTATACTTAAACAGTGTAATCGAGCACAATGTACAAAAGGGTTTACAAAAGTTGCGTTGCTCGGATGGAAAACAACTTATTGAAAGACCACTTATAATCACATTGAAAATCAATTGAAGACATGCTTACGCAGCAGAAAAATAATAAAAGCTACAGCCACATACCTTACATTGATTTCAGTGGAGTTTATTTAGAAATACTGGCTGAAAACTCGGTTTCGGAATCGAAAAAAAAATAGTCATTCTACATTTCAAATTAGCTGCACCAGCCTAAAATTGTTTTTGTAGTGTCATTTCTAACATCTTAATGCCAAATTTAGTGTATATAGCAGTGGTGCCCACCCATACAGTTCCATTTTTATAGATACCAGAACGAATGGACCTTTCGCCATGCCGAAGGTTTTATACCCTTGCAGGTCTTAATCTCCTCGTTTGTATAGTAGTCATATATAGGATTATAATGATGCTGAATTGAATAAAATTGTACATATGATTCATTGACAACTATAATAACTCCAAAAGGTGAACATATTAATTGCTCCTATAAAAAGCTATAGGATATAGTTAGTCGATTTAAATGAAATGGAAAAATGTTTAACTTCCTTTAAGCACTGATAAGTTAAGTTATTTCTAAACACAATACTGGTCATTATACAAAAAGCCTTACTTCGGCCCCTTTTTCCTATGGCAGCTAATAATATAACATATTATTGGCCTTATTTTGATAAACTTTATGTGCATACTATAAAAATAACAAAGTACGTCCTATAATTTAAATATCATACACGATATATCGGTTCGATCCGACTCTTTCCGATTTATTTAAAGCGTGCAGCAATAAAAAGCATGTGTGCCAGTTTTATCAAGATACCTTTAAACCGAGAGGACGGACAGACAGACATGGTTAGTTCGACTACCCTGTTGATGCTGATTCAAAATATTTACATTATAGGGTCAGAGATGTCTTCTAAGGTGCGTTGCAAACTCCAAGCCAAAATTTATATGCCCTCTGCAAGAGTAAAAAAACGAAAGTGTAATCGGAGCAATTGATGATATTATATAACGGCAGATGTGAATCAATGCTGATTGGTCTCATTGATGATCAAAAGTATAAAATGCCGCAACGCGTTAATTAAAAGTGCAGTTAGTTGACAAATTTTGACAAGAGAAGAAGTAAACCCAACTAACATCGACAATATGAAAATAGTTTGCAAAGTGAGTTATGATGACCCCAGTGATGATATGATTATTTGAATTTTGAACTTCATTTGTAGATTCTGCTGCTCACTATCACTATCGCTGGCACCATTAGGGCCGAGTACGACTACAGCAGCCCCGACGACAGTGGAAAACCGACATTAACAGTTGGTGATATAAATTTACTTGAGCAATCCGCGTTCAGTTCTAGCGAGGAATATCGCAGCAATAACTACCTGAAGCCCCACAACACTGTAGATAACTCCCAGGCTATTCCGCAAGGCTATGATTATGGAAGTTCTGGTGAATTGGATGTAACAGAGTCTGGTTCTGCCTCCAGCTTGATTTCAGAAGCTGGTTCACTCTCCAAGTCAATCTCTGGCGCTGTAACCAACTCTGATTCTGATGCATTGCATTCTAGGGTCAGTGAAATAGTACCGTTGCCCTTGCAGCGGGACCACCGTCAGCCGGAGATCTATCCACCTGCGAGCTATAGCTTTAACTATGCTGTCAACGACGAAAGCACAGGCGATATCAAAGAGCATAGCGAGATCCGTGAGGGTTATAAAGTACGCGGCTCTTATAGCCTCGTCGATCCCGATGGGTACAAACGCACCGTCACCTACACGGCCGATGATGTGAACGGATTCAATGCAATTGTTAATCGTGTGCCCTACACATTCAATATAGTTGGTTCGACTATGCTACAACAAGCACGCACCCCTCTTCCTCTGCTGTCTGCGCCAGCAGCGTCTGGATTGGATTCTGTGGAGCACATCAAAAGTGAGATTTCCTCGGGATCACAAGCTGATTCCAAAATTAGTTTAAATTCAAGATCAGGAACGAAGTCTGTTTTCGAAGACAGTTATGTTAGAGCAACTGACAACCGGGAGACAGTTGGTGGCCCTTACTGAATTTATTCACTCACCATTTCGCTTAAAATAATAATTCAAACGGCACAAACATTAACAATATTTGAACAAGATATAGTTCAAATAGCCTAACTATAACATAACCAGAGCGACAGGCTATCTTCAGTATGTGTGTCATATCACTTTTTTATAGATCGTTCCTATAATAGTTACGTATATTGTATATAATATTGTTTGTATTCATTGACAGCTGTAATAAACCCAATCACTGGACGTATACAACTTTTTATCAAAATCTTTATTTCTAACTGGCTGTTTCTATGTAAACTATAATATATGTCTAAAGTTGTTCAATTTTAATAAAATTGTATATGTGTACGGGGATAACTGTCCAATTTTGGCACTAATAAGTTCAGTTATCTCGAAAAACAATACTTCTTTTCATCAAAAGCCTTCATTGTGGCCGATTGATTCTTCGGAAGCCATATGTTATAGTGGTCCGATTTGAAATTAAATGTTATATTTATATATTGTATATTGTCTAGAAGCAGGGCTTATGGTTAAATAGCCACCTTCGTCGCCGATTTTGTTCAATTTTTTTACTCAATGAGCTATAATTTTCGAGAATTTAGGTGAAGGAATTATTTTGAAGATAATAAATTTTGAAGATAATAAAATGTACATGTATTTTATTGTAGGCTAATTCTAAGTAAAAAGGAAAGGTACGACAGGCACAATAATGAATTATTTTATGAGTTGCATATTGGGTCAGAACTTCGGTGACTACAACGATCTCTCGTTAGTTGGCAGATTGTTGCCAACAAAAAAGGTGTTATAACCGAACATGCTTTCAGAATATCATATTATACATAAAAAAAAGTTAGAGAGTGGCTAACGTCATGGTTGTACAGCTCTACAACTAAGCAGGGAATATATAGAGACCTGAAACATCTATCGAAGTTGATAGCGCTGCCATTGCGTGATTATCGACCCAGAGTCCGAAGCATCGAGAGTTGAGACATCGACTGTACGCAAAGCTGGGGCGGCTGGCGACTGGCTTTCAGTACAAACAGCTGATAGTATCAAAAACTGCTTCAGTTGCACATCGAGAGAGACTATAAGTCTTCCCGAATTTTTTTGCGATGTACAAACGTTTTAATGTCACAAAATTGACTTCATATTCATTTGCGAGTTGTCGAACTTTAAAAGCAACGCATACATTCATTCATACATATGTGAGTTGTTGCACGCACACATTAAAATGATGGCATACCGCAAAGAAATGAACCCGTGCTCATCGAACCACGGCGTTGTACGTTAATTGCTGACTGGCAATAGCATTAAATGAGTAAATCCACTGTTTGAGTACTCCATATGTTCGATGATTAGTGGTGAAAATTAATAAGCAACCAGTAAGAACAGCAACAGTCGCGCTGAACGCGCACTGGGATACCCTTCGACCCATGTGCTGGTGTAGTTTATTAATATGCACATGCTTTAAAATTATTCCCGACAGATGGCGCACGCGCTTGGCGCTCGAACCTCCCTTCTTAGCTGACACAAGCACTTGGTTTTATGCTTTTTAAATAACTTTTGTGTTTATTGTCCGATCGGATTGCAATTTCGAGAATACATAGATATTTTAATGAGCTTAGTATATGTTAAAGTCAGAAAGTTGTATTTTTTATACAGCGCTTAGAAATTAAGTTCAAAAATTAAATTATTAATTTGCGGGGGCGGTGGGCGTGGCACCTAACATTTGAAATAAATTTGATCAGCGTATAGTACATAGCAATCTTCCTGCCAAATTTAGTAAATCTAGCTTTTATAATAGCTGAGATCTGTGCGTTCACACAGACAGACATGGCTCAATCGACTCGGGTTGTGATCCTGAGCAAGAATATATATACTTTAAGGGGTCTGCCACGCCTCCTTCTGCCTGTTACATACATTTGCACAAAGTTAGTATACCCTTTTTTGACCATTTATAGTAAATGGTCGAAAAATGGTATCGAAAAGTTGGAGGATCGGTATAATCAATGTATTACCCTTGAAGGGTACTATGTTTATTAAAAAAAAGAATTTTGACAAATAAATTCCTTATTAATTGACCAGTTATACATTCTGAATCAGTATGAAAACCTAGATCTCAGAGACTATAATAGCTGGAGCTACAAAATTTTGTATTAATTTGTCTTATTATGGTACGCAGATAAAGTTTATTTAAGATTTTGGCCACGCCCACTTCCGCTCCCGTAAATCGTAAGTTTTTGGTGAATAGATAGACCTAGATAGCTTTTATTCATGATGTAGTGCAAACTTGTTAAACCTGAGCAGCTTCAAATGCAAGGTGATGACATTCTCAGTTGCCAGTCCGATGTTTGTATCTTACAGTCTTTGTGGTTGTGCCTTGGAAAGAATTTCCATGGTTGATGATCTGGGACGTTTGGACCGCAAACTTAAGTTTTGTAATCATATATCCACAATGGTTAATCAAGCTATGGGCGTGCTCAGCTTTATAAAGAGATGTTCTAAGGAGTTTGACGATCCTTATTTAAGGAAAACCATTTATAACTCACTTGTTCGTCCAATCCTTGAGTACGGATCATGTGTATGATCTCGTCAATACTTTGTTCATAAGGACTGCATTGAATCTGTACAAAAAACTTTCGGTAAATGTTAAATAGCTGCTTAAGTCACCGATTTTGTTCAATTTTTTAGGCCAGGGATTTTAAAAAAATTCATGGACTATTGTGTTTGTCGGAACGGAAATGTGCGTAACAGGCAGAAGGAGGCATCTCCGACCCCATAAACTATAAATATTCTGAACCAGTATCAGTAGCCGAGTCGATTGAGCCATGTCTGTCTGTCCGTCTGTCCGTCTGACCGTCTGTCCGTCTGTCTGTTTGTATGAACACCTGGATCTCAGAAACTATAAGAGCTAGAGTCATCAAATTTTGCGACAACATACATATATATTGCAGTGTCTCAAAGTTTTTGTAAAATTTGGACACGCCCCTTTCCGCCTCTGTAAATCAGTAATAACTATTTAACAACTACAATATTAGCTCAACAACCAAAGTTGTATATCTTACATGACAAATACCTTGCCACGGGCGTTATGTGAAAATTTCATTTGAATCGGACTATAAATAAGTGAGATATGATACGAATTAAACTCACTTTGAACATATATACTTAAGCAGACCTAATTTACACAAGCATACCGAGGTTCGAATCTAGCGTCAGACACACAGCATTTTAAACTTTTTATTTGCATTGTATGGTAACAGAATTGGTTCACAATGCAGCTTTGCCGATGGGCTAAGGAGTGAGGCAATGGCCGAGTAGTTAGAGTGGCGGACGGCAAATTAAATTGACTGTGAGAGAGTGTGTGTGTGTGTGTGTGTTCAGTCAGTCCCCGGTTGAGGCGGGTGCGGAATTATGAATTATCATTTATTAATTATTTATTATTTTATTTTGTTTATTTATTTTATTCTAATAAACTAAAAGAAAAGTTGCAGTCAAGCGGGCTGTAATATAGCAGCTACAAACAAATTAAATTATTTAATTAAATTTTAATAAAATATAGTTTTTCCTTATTTTGTTTTCATACTATGTTATGCAATAAAATTATAATAGTTACAAATAATATTTATCATTTATAAATAAAGTTTACTATTTTCATTATATTTAGCACGCATCAAAAAGACGCGAGCCAAAAGTAAACAATGCGTTCTTCAACACCGTCACTCTCTCCGTATTTTGCCTGTTATGACTTTGCAAGTTCAATATGATTCTTATTGGATATTGTTATTTTGTCTTGCTCTCAATATTTTGGAAATAGAATGCTAGAACATAACAGCGATCATAAGACTGTGGCGACGCAGCCTCATCGATATGAGCCCGATCTGGCAGCCCGGCACCATCATAAGCAGACGATAGTCCACCGTTTCACTACAAGCCCTTTAAAAGTTGTGAATGTGTGAGTGGGACGCCCATACATATATATCCACATGTATGTATTGGCATCCCACTTCAACACACATTATTGCATGCATGTATGTACATGCATATGTACAATACAATTAGATTTGGAGTTGCTGTTGTATACCAACGAAAGAAAACTGACTTCTAATTACATATATTGCGTACCAAAAACTTAAAAAAACCGCCCCTTTTCAATGTTATTGAGCTTTTAAAATATTTTAATGAAAAACAAAAACTTTCACATGCCGATCGCGGTAGCAATCGAACTCCGAAACACGGTCAACATTGTTGGCCTTACAGTCCGAGACATAATCCACTCAGCCACTGAATAACTCTAGCTAGTGTCAAAAATCAACAAGAAGCACATGAAATAAATTTTGGTACACGCTAGAAATGCATACATATATCTATTGCCCTCTCGCTCTGTCTAATGGTTGCGCCACTTCGCTTCTGCTGTGTCTATGCGTTCTTCTTCTTCTGTTCGTTAATTCAAATTGCGCGTGTCGTCGTAAACTGTATAAAATTGATCTCCGCCAAATATTTAATATTAATCCAAATAAAGCGCAATTTTCATTGCGAGTTTTAATAAATATCCGAATATAATTAAGTTATCTATGTCTGCAGATTGCAGAAATTAATTAATTTGGGGAACATTTAAGTTGCGGAGAACATCTCAAGTTGACTCACCAAAATTTTACTTATTAAGAACAACTAGCCCCATTACATGTGCTGTAACTTCCCCTTGGTACTGATTATTTTTGATAATCGGTGGAAAATTCGAGCGGCGATTCTATTCTGTTATTTACAAACTTGTTTACGGTATACTAAGATAATCCATGGCCTTATACAGTCAGCACCTGACTGTAGCGTTTGTATTTTTTTTACTGCTAGGGTTATATTTATCATGATTTTAGGTGAAAGAAATATTTGGCGGTCGCTTCTAGTTTTTTTTAATTTTTAATTTAATTTTTTCTGATTCTGAGTAAAACGTCACACTGATGCGTACAGTGTCCTACAAGCAATTTATTTCAAACGAAATGTAATTCAGACACAATAATGTTTTATTTTATGAGTTGCATATTGGGTTAGAATTTCGGCGCCTGAAACTAGAACTCGTTGGTCACACTGGCGCCAACGCATATGCTTTGAGAATATAATATGTGTGCGGCAAACAACGAATTTTGTAAATTTAAAAAAAAATAAAATCGCGCACTTATCTGTCCTTTATAGAATTATTAATTATTTTCACCACTAACCTTTCCGTTTTGTAGATCCAACTATGCCCTGCATGAGTCTTTCAGGGTATTGCGTTCGGACTGTAACAAACTCTATTTAATCGTATCTTACACTAACACTGTAGCTTCCTTAAAATTCTGTCTCACTTATCTATCAATAAAACTAACTTTCCTTAAAACACCTTTATTACACTTCAATTTTATCCATCTGTTTTTGTGTATTCTTCTCCAGTTTCCGTTCGGTCGGTCGGGTTACTTGTTTGAGACATCCCCCGACATCGGCTGATTTTGGGCAGGGCTTAATTTTTAATAATTAATAACCCTAATTATATTTAATTCTCCAGATCTGATTGGATTTAACTGTGTTTTCCCCAATTCCATGCAACAAATATGCATCGTATACATTTCATTATCCCAGTTTAAATATAAATTAATCAATCATCAAAATAAATAATAATATATTTTTTAATGTAGTCGACTTACAAACGTTGAAATTAAATAAATAAATACATCTGCCTTATTTCGAACGGTCTAATTGTTTAAAGTTACGACTTAAACACCTTATACTCATTACACCATGTACATATATATGTCTAATTTTCGAAAGGTTGGCAACGTTGTAAAAATTTTGACTCTAACTTGCACTCTTCTTTCATTTGATGTGAATACAGATATGTTGCTGCTTTATTGCTTTTACTGTGCACTACTTTTGGAACTGTATCTCCAGGCGTTTCACTGGCCCGGAAACTATCTGATTAAATACTTGCAGCCACCCTATGCGGAGAAGGTGACTGCATTTACCGTAGGCACACGCAACCAGACGCGGGACAACATTAGCATTGCCTGTCAGCTGCACGCCAAAGTTCGAGTCCACTGCTTGGTGCAACTGACTAACCAGCATGAGCTGCTAAAAGCCGACCACATTCGGACCACCTGGGGCACCAGGTGCCATCGGCTGCACTTTAGTGCAGAGAAGAAGATTGGGCAGGCGTATCGCAGTGTTTACGTAAAGTACCGTTCGGAGCTGGATTGGCTGCTCCACGTCCATGTTGACAGCTTTGTAATACTGGAAAATGTGCGGTACGCCTTAGCTGCGTTTTCGCCCGGTATCAGTGTCTACTTCTCCGGCTTTCATGCTGCCTTTGCCTATGCGCATGTGAGCTTGCGAGACTCTACGGATTATGTTTTGAGCCGTGGCGCATTGGAACAGCTGCTGACCAGAAATTGTCTGTCCGACATTTTGCCGAACTGCCTGCGTGCAATTCACAAAAATTCGAGCGAGCTCTTGTTTCCCTTTCACGTTGCACCGGAAGTACTGCCTTTCACCCTGCGTTTGGAGTTCTGGTGTTGGCCATACATTTACCGGAAGGTGTACTCTGGACAGGTGAGTATTAACAGTTAAGGGTCAAATTATATTTAGACGGATACTCTATTGTAACATTAAATCTACTATGTACTATGTACTACTATGCAAAGAATAGCTACGTTCTGAACATATTATACCATTGTATTGTTGTTATTATAAACACTACAGACACCTACTCGGCGCAGATCAAGTTTATTTCAAATGTTGGATGCCACAACCACCGCCCCCGCAAATCACTAATATAGTTTTTAAACTCGATTTGTAAGCGTCGTAAAAAATATATCACTTTCTAACTTTTACATATACTAAGCTGATAGTTATATCTACTTATTCTCGCAATTTCAATCGGATCGAACCATAAACTCAGAAGTTGTTCAAGAAAATATGAGCATAACTCTGAGTGCTTGTGTCAGCAAAACATGGGAGGCACGCGAGCGCGAAGCGCGAGTGCCCTCTGTCTGCTGTTGCTTTTCTTACTGGTTTTTGAACTCAATTTGTAAGCGCTATATACAAGATATAACTTTCGGACTTTAACATATACTCAGCTGATTGTTATATCTATAATTATTCTCCAAATATCAATCCGATCGAACAATAAACACAGAAGTTATTTAAAAAGTGTGGCAACCCTGTTAGCCATCTATTAGTTAAGTCACATGCTCATCGTTCCGCTGTCGTTGTGCGACTGAAGCAGTTTTGATGCTATGCACTGTTTGTACCGAGAGCCGAACAGCCAGCTGCCCCGGTCGAGCGTTCAGCTGGAGTCTTTATTCTCAATGCTTCTGTTCTGCTTCTTAGACGGTCGAAAAACCAGTGGCAGCAACGTTAACCGCTGTTTGAGGTCTCTATGTATTCATTGCTTAGTGACTGAACCATTGAATGATATCGAAGAGCAACTTCGCAGAATGCAAAGAGAAATGGATGCATTACGTGTGGCATACCAAGACACAGCAATACACCAAGTCACCATGCACCGGCTGTTGCACCAGTTCATCGTCTACAAAATAATGTGCCAAAATTCACTCGGAGCAATCCACAACTCTGGTTTGCACAAGTTGAGCGCGCCTCAACAGCATCATCAACGACGTGGACAAGTTCGATCTGATTACTGTACAGTTGGAGGAAGATATTGAATTGAGTGTAGCTGATTTGGTCCAAAATCCACCAGCTGTTGACAAATACCCCGCTCTCAAAGCTAGGCTACTAACTAAGTTCGGCGAGTCTGCTGAGTCCTTGTTGCGTCGTTTGTTGCACGGAGGAGCAACTGGCAAAAAACCATCAGATATTCTGGCTCACATGCGTCGTCTGGAACCTGGCGAGCAATATGAAATTATTATCCGCACGCTTTTCCTTGCAGAGATGCCAACTGATTTCCGCCCAATACTGACTGTGTGGCCGGAAGCAGATCTTGACAGACTCGCAGCCACTGCTGACCGGATGCTCGAGGCTAATGGAACTAGCAATACTTGTGCCGCAGCTGCTACACCCGATGCTGTCAACGCAATTGCTCCCACCAAGATTTTGGCAGACGTCGCCGAAAGTTTACGTTCACTTACTGAGAGAGTTGAAAAACTACAAGGAGAGGTGAAATATCTAAAACAGAAAAATCAATCACATGGAAAATCACACGACTTACCCAACGGAAGAGGCGACCAAGTATCGACGATCTGTTTCTACCACAAAAAATTCGGTGACAATGCTCAGAAGTGCCGACCTGGCTGCACTTACAAAGCCAATTTAAACTAACACGGCTGTCGCCTGTTCAGCTGCACGGCGACAGCAAATACTCTGTCAGCAATATTACAGCACCCCCTGAGAGTCGCCTACACGTCTATGATCAAATATCAAGGACACGATTTCTGGTGGATTCTGGTTCGGTGATTTCTGTGATACCGCGTTCTGCGTTTAAGCAAAATTCACAGAAAAGCGATCTTGTATTGTATGCAGCTAATCAAACACATATCTTCACGTATGGCCAACAGGTCATTCAATTAAACTTGGGACTTCGTCGGGAGTTTAGTTGGACCTTCATCATTGCTGATACTCACACACCGATCATCGGCGCTGATTTCCTTTCAAAGTTTCAGTTGCTGATCGATCTCAACAACAAGCAACTCATCGATTCAACGACAGGTCTAACTACTAACGCGCGCCTTAATGATGGAAGTAACACAGCCATTTCCACTGTCGACAACGCTGTTGACTTTCGTGGCCTGCTACAGGAATTCATTGCGATAACACGTACATCAGAGCTCACTGTTACTAACAACACCGATGTATGCTATTTCATAGAGACCACCGGCAGCCCTGTTGCTGATCGCCTCGTCGTGTTGCTGGTGATAAAATGGTAGCCGCAAAATCGGAGATCAATTTATTGATCGAGCAAGGCATCTGTCGACCGTCTAAGAGTTCCTGGATGGAAGCTGGCGCGCTTGTGGCGATTATAGGAAGTTAAACGCTGTAACAGTACCGGATCGCTACCCAATCGCTCACATATACGATTTTGCAGAACAACTACACGGAAAACTATTTTCTCAACCCTCGACCTGGTACGTGCTTATTTCCAAGTACCGATGGCTGAGAGCGACATCAAAAAGACTGCACCCTTTGGACTATTAGAATTCCTTAAAATGCCGTTTGGACTAAGAAACGCTACTCAAACGTTTCAACGCTTTATGGATAACATTTTCCGAGGCTTGGATTTTGTGTATTGTTACATTGACGATATTCTCATTGCATTAACAGCAGCAGATGAACATGACCAACATCTTCGCACAGTCTTCAACATCTTGCATCAACGTTAGTAAATGTTAACTTGCTAAACAAGAGGTTCGATTCTTGAGTTATATAGTCAGCAAAAGTGGAATCGAACCCCCAACTGATCGCATTGACACTATCTTGAGCTATACCAGACCAGATACAATTTGCGAACTTTTCCGATTTCTTGGAATTATTAATTATTACAGACGTTGCCTACCTCAAGCATCTCACACCCAAGCACCATTAACGGAGCTGACAAGAGACACTAAAAAGAATGACAAGCGCATCATTCAATGGACATCAGAGCTTATACAAGTCTTCGAGGAATGCAAACAGAATGTAGCAGACGCTACAATATTATCTTATCCAACGCCAAACACCAATTGGGCCCTAGTCTGCGATGCTTCAGATGCGGCCATTGGCGCTTCACTCGAGCAGCTGGTTGCTGATGTCTGGCAACCCCTTGGATTTTGTTCGAAAAAGCTAACTCAAACAGAGCGTGGCTATAGCACCTACGATCGCGAGTTGTTGGCCATTTACGAAGCAGTAAGACACTTTAAACATCTGCTAGAAGGACGTGTTTTTGTTATCAAATCGGATCATAAGCCATTAATCTTCGCCTTTAATCAACGTCCTGAAAAGGCATCGGCAAGACAGTTAACGCACCTTGATTATATATCACAGTTTACAACTACGATTCTACGATTCAAAGGCGAGGAGAATACAGTTGCGGACGCACTGTCACGACTGTGCGAGATTAAGATGCCAACTGCAATTAGTACTGTCAATATTAAAGAAGCACAGGCTTCTGATTCCGAGCTCGGTGAATTGCTAAAGGGCACTTCCTCGTTGGATTTAAAATCAATTCGTGGCGACGACAACACTCTTATTTACTGCGACGTGTCAACGGGTACAATACGCCCCTACATACCACAGAGCCACGTTATCGTGTCTTTGGATCTGTGCATGGTTTATCTCATCCCAGTGGCAGGGCAACTCTGAAGCAATTACGCCGGAGCTACATTTGGCCAAGCATGAACAAAGATGTCCTTTTCTGGTGTCGCAACTGTCTCCCATGTCAACGGGCTAAGATTCATAAACACAATTTTCTTACTGGTCTTATTTAAATTTCTTCTGTAGGCAATTCAAATGAAAATGGATTTATCTCGTCTGATTCCGAGTCATCATCAGAACTGTAGTCATTAGATGACGATTGAACATTATTTGAAGTAACTTTATGGGGTGCTTCTAAAAGCTCAATTAATTCACGTGGAAGCGTTCGTTTTTTTTGTCGGTCAACCCTCTTCTTTATATGTATACTTGATATAAGTGGATCTGATGAGCCAATAGATTTTTGGAATACATCTAACATATTGTTTGCCCGGGAATTGTGTCTAGCGTGTATGCGTCTGTCGCGCTTGTAAAATTTGTTTCGCGCTTCTGACGCATTTTCGCCCAGACAACCCACTGGCACCACTGATGCAGCTATGATCTGTGACCCATGTACCAGAATCTTGTGTAGCGTTGGCGACATTGGATACCATGGATAATGCAACGTGTATAATCTAATTGTATTATTAGAAAGTTTCTGAAATTTTTCAGCATCTATTGCAAATTCGCAGTTTATAGCAATAAGAATATTATGCTGATTCCGAAGTAATTTCAAGTCGACTTCTAAAATAGATGCAAAAAATTCTGTATTCAAAAAAGCTTTTCACGCAGTATTGCCATCGTTTGAGTTACCGCTCCCATTTGGAATTGGCTTATCTACATGCAATCCCATTTCTTGCCACATTCTATTTTGTATGTATTTTTTTTTAATTTTTATCTCTTGTTTTTCACTTTCACTTCTTGCTTGCCATTTTTGAAACCCCTTTCTATACGAAATTTTAAGAAGCAATTCAAAAACGCGTATCCAAGCATGAAGTGGACTTAATCCATAACATAGATGTCCAGATTTCGGCTTAAATGAATTTATGTCGGTGTTTTCCATAAACTGTTTTGGACCTGCACCACAGATGGAACATAATTTCATCATCTACATTTTCAATGTTTGGCCAAAGTCGCAAGCAAAATTATAAAATACTTTTAATATACATTCTCTAGTTTATATTGACATGCATAACATGACACGCACCCGCGCGCAAAGTTAGTTCTACTCCGTAGAACACAAGCAATTTTGTTTGGTTTCATCTATTTTTGGGCAGTACAAAACAATACACATAAATAGCAAACTACTAATTTAAACACAAAATGTTTTTACTTTATTAATTCTACATACCTTGGTTATCAAAATCCATATTTTGAAATGTTTTTTTGTTTAAGTTTGTAAAATTGCCAATCCCACAAAGTTTGCAAATCTTTCCCGCCAAATTGTATAGCAGAAGTCAGCTGACTAATCACCTCACTTTGAAAGTCGATTAAAATGACAGGGCTGCATTTTTAGCAAAAATATTTATTTAGACCAATGTGCAGTGTGAAGTTGTAGTTACGGCAAATTTCACTTTTGCTGACCCTTTATACGCACATTCTGTAAATAATAATAACTAAATACATCCAGATTTGCTTTCTGGCCCACTGTAAGCTAGTGTGCTTGTTTGTGTGACAGATATAGGTTGCAGAGGGATTTGCGCACAACTTCTTGTTGGAAAAAAGTATTCCAGTATAGGGAAATAGCGTACCTTACGGGTTTGACTAACTGTTTATATTTTATATTGCATGAACATAAAATTAACTAAATAATAAACTGTTTTAAATTAAAATTTAATTTAAGAAGTACGGATGCGGGTGTATTACAGTTAATCAAACTCAACTGTTGCTTTCATGCTTTTTTTTTGTGGGCTGTCTAATTCTCAAGAAGCACTGCAACGGCTGTTCGGCTAAAGTGAATTGATTAACTTTTGTGTTTATTGTCCGATCGAATTGAAATGTTTTATTGCCTTTTATACATAGATCTGTATAAATAATATACAAAATAATGACCATTGAAAATGGTCAAAAAAGGGTATACTAACTTTGTGCAACAGGCAGAAGGAGACGTGGGAGACCCCATAAAGTACATATATTCTTGCTCAGGATCACTAGCCGAGTCGATTGAGCCATGTCCGTCTGTCTATCTGTCTGTCTGTCTGTCTGTGTGAACGCACAGATCTCAGCTATTATAAAAGCTAGAGTTACCAAAGTACACAGGAAGACTCCTGTGTACTATAAGCTGATCAAGTTTATTTCAAATGTTAGGTGCCACGCCCACGGCCCCCGAAAATCAATAATTTAATTTTTGAACTTAATTTGTAAGTGTAAAGTATAAAAGATACAACTTTCTGACTTAAACGTATACTAAGCTCATTAAAATATCTACGTATCCTCGAAATTGAAATCCGATCGGACAATAAACACAGAAGTTATTTACGAAAGTATGAGCATAAAACCAAGTGCTTGTATCAGCTAACAAGGGAGGCGGGCTAGCGCAAAGCGCGAACGCCATCTGTCGGCAATAATTTAAAAGCATAACGCACTTGAATTTGACAAATTAAACTACACCGGAACATAGGTCGAAGGGTATCCCACTGTCGCGTGCAGCGCGACTGTGGTTTTTTCTATTTTTTTTCGTTGTTATTATAGATCGTCATTCTTTGCTAGTAAAGTGAAAAGGACGCCACCGATTATAGTGTTAATTTTGGTCGTGGCGCCAAACTGCGCATGACCGTTTACTTATGCTTGGCAATGCCATATAAATGGCAAGTACATAGTTTGTTTACAAATCTATTTTTCGAAATGGGTAAAGTTAAGTGCATTTTTAGGATAAGTGCACATATTTTTGAGTCAAACATGGTGAGGCAGTTAAGCACATTATACTGTATATATACTGGAGCCTTCAAACCAACTATGAAGCTGTAATATCTACGATCTGTATGTTCACACTGACAGACAGAAATAGTATCTTGATCAAGAATAACTATTTTTTGGGTCTGCCATGCCTCCTTATTTATTTATTTATTTATTTATTTATTTAAAGTCAACTAAGAGCAGTCGACTGTAGGTAAGACAAATATAAAAAATTAGATATAAAAATTAATATTCTATTTGTGTATATTAAAATTAAATATGAATTAAAAGTTAAAAAAACAATATTTATATGTAAAATTAAAGTTAAAATTTACGTTAAACAGTAAAAGTTTAAAAAGAAATTATATTTTAAATATTGAATTTTGAAACTGGGACTAACAAATTAACCGAGCCAACATTTGTTGCAGAGGATTGGGGAAACCCAGAGAAAAACCCAATCAGATCGGTAGTGGTTAGTTAGGTTAGTTGTTAGGGTTAAATGTTAATGAGTTAATGATAGCAGTCTTAATAGCTATTAGGGAACACTCCGAGTTAATTACTCCAAAAAGTTTGTTGTAATCAGAGCAGAGAATTCGGAAAGGCTCATGCAGACTATAATTGTTATTACAGAAATCAAGCAAAAGAGGTGCAAAATTTCTGGTTAATCTAGATGGGATAGAGAAGTTAATTTGATTAAGCAAGATCGGGGAATCGATATCATACTTAATCAACTTAACAAGGAACATGACACCTAACATTAAGCGGCGGTTAGTAAGAGAAGTTAAATTTATTAGAAGTAGTCTACTAGAATAAGAGGGTACATCAACTCCAGAGACCCAGTTAAAACCACGAAGAGCAAAAAGTAAAAATTGTTTTTGCACAGACTCAATGTCTGTCTTGGTGAACATGATATTGCGGTGACCAAATGCAAGAACCATATTCAAGAATCGGGCGAACAAGGGAGGTATAAAGCAACTTTGTTGTATAAGGGTCATTGAATTCCTTGGCCCACCTTTTAATGAAACCAAGGGTTCGAGAGGCCTTATTTACAATTTGCGTAATATGGGAATCAAATTTCAGTTTATGGTCAAACAGAATACCAAGGTCATTGACATTTGATATTCTTAGAAGAGGGGATAGATAAAGTGTATAGTTGACGACGTGGAAATTACTTCTGTAAAATGTCATTACTTTACATTTAGAACAATTTAAACTTAAAAGATTAAAGCTGCACCAATCACAAAAGGAGTCAATATCAACCTGTAGCGAACTCCAAGTCGGCTCCTTGTATGTAAAGCAAAGTTTCACATCGTCAGCATACATATAAATGTTAGAGAATTTTAAAATAGAGGGAAGATCGTTAATAAAGAGGTTAAAGAGTAAAGGACCCAAATGACTTCCCTGCGGAACACCTGAAGTAACAAAGATTGGCTTAGATACAGAATGTTTGTAAAGAACTCTTTGGGACCTATTTTTTAAATAACTTGAAATCCAAAGCAGTAATTTGTAAGGAAACCCAATAAGATCCAACTTATGAATCAGAAGTGAGTGGTTTACAGAATCAAAAGCCTTACTAAAATCAGTGTAAATGACATCAGTTTGCATCTTCTTCTGAAACCCTTTTATAACAAGAGATGAGAATTCCAGAAGATTAGTTGTTGAGGATCTGGATTTCATGAAACCATGTTGACATGGTGAAATAACGGACCTACACATGTGGGTTAGCTGGGCCGTAACAAGTTTTTCAAATAATTTAGGTATAGAGGATAATTTAGAAATACACCTGTAATTCTTCACTTCTGATTTAGACCCATTTTTGTGAAGAGGGATGGAATATGATTCTTTCCAGACTGAAGGAAAATTACTAGTAGCTAAGGATAAATGGGTCTATATAAGGAGAAAGCACAGTATCTAAGAACGCATCCAGGTACTCCGTCAGGGCCAGGTGAGTTAAGGGGTTTAACCAAGTGAAGGTTAGTAAGAAGAGAATCTTCATCAATACTAGGGCAAGAAATTGAATTAGAGTTATGAATAGGATAAGGATAAGAAAGATTAGAATCATAAGTATTAGATGAATAGGTTGATTGAAAAAAATTCGCAAAAAGATCAGCAGCGGCCTGATCATTAGTTGCATCATTATTTTCATAAGAGATACGGGATGGGAATTCATTAGATCTACGTTTCAAGTTAACAAAGTTATAAAACTGCCTAGGATCACGTGCAAATTGAAGCCGACAGCGATGTATATAGTCATTATAACATTTATTATTAAGATCAATAAAGTTAGCCTTTGCAACAGTATAACGAGAAAAATCGGAAGGATTTCCCGTTTTTTTAAATTTTTTATAATACCGAGATTTTAAGTTTTTCACCCTGAGTAACCCACGTGTAAACCATGGAAGACTTTTAGTCTTGGCTGGAAATACATGTGGAACACACTCGTCGAAAAATTTATTCAAGGTATTATAAAAATATGAAGTACAATTAACTAAGTTCGAGCATGCATAAAAACAAGACCAATCGTGTTCTAGAATTAGATTATTAAGCCTCACAAAGTCAGTTTTGCGGAAGCATCGTGACTTCGAAACACACTTAACAATTTCAGTTTGCACGGGGGACGGCAGTTCTAAAACAAGTTCTAAAGTAGGATGATAAGGATCTTCAGGAAAGACTAAGGGATTAGTTCTTGAAATGTTATTAATGTGAGTATCAGGAGTGAAAATTAAATCAAGGATTTTGCCTTTATGGTTATGAAAAGTATTAATTTGAAACAAGGATAGTTCAGAGAGACCATTGATAAATGGGTTAAAGATGGAGGGAATCAAAACATTTGAATGAGAGGACCAATTTATTTGAGGTAAATTGAAATCACCAAAAACTAATAGGTAATCTCTATCCGAAAGTTTTGATTCTATAGATTTAATGCAAGACAGGTGTTCTAGATACAAAGAAGTTTCTGAGGACGGAGGAATGTAAGAGCAAGTAACATAAACTGAAATATGATTTAAAGTTATTTTAACGCACACGAATTCTAAATTGGGCAGACAGTCTATTGAAACAATATCAGAAGACAGATTTGAATCAACGGCAATAAGAACCCCTCCTCCAGATCGCGACAAACGGTCACATCTGAAAGAAGTATACTTATTAGAAAAGATTTCACTATTTTCGATATCCGGTTTTAACCAAGTCTCAGTAAATATTAAAATATGATAAGAGGTTAGAATTTAGTTTTTTATAGTTTTTAAGTTTTTTGCTGTTCCGTTCGGAGATTCAACGGTCAGCGAAGGAAGGGTAACAGGAGTATTAGTCTTTTGTTTAGGAGTAAACTCCTTAACAATTAAGTCAGGCGGCCAAAAAGATCCATTGCACACAATTGGGAAATGCTCAGCCGAAATACTAATTTTAAAAGAAGATATTTCTCTGGGAAATTTAAAGTTAAATTTTTCAACGACTAGATTTTCAGACTGAATTTTAGAAAGGATGTATGTTTTTACATCATCTTTCGAAGTGTCAGGTGCCAGACGAGAAACGAAGACCAACTTCTTAGGTTTAACGGCAACTAGAGGTTTTACACTCTGTACCGAAATGGGGGGGGGAAATCACGGGTAAAGTTAATAGATTGTCTACACTCAGAGTAGAGCAAGACGAATTGGAAGAGGTAGAAGGATTAGGGACGGAGGCATTACGTGGAGCGGAAGTTTTCCTAGCATGAACGGTTTTCGAACATGAAGGGGTAGGAGAATTTAAATTTAAGATAAGATCCGAAATGACAGGAGAAGGGGGTTGGAAGATATTAGTTTTCACTACAGGATTTGGGGAAGATACTATCGGTGATGATACCGGAATTATTAAGGGATCGCTAATAGGTTTAAGAGAGTTAAATTGAGTCTCCATTTCTAAGAACTGCGAATATAAATTGCTAAAAGCGGTACGCAAATTGTAGAAACCCAATTTGGTTTTTTGCACAACTTTTCGCAAGTCAGATTCGCTCATTCGACACTGTTCACAAGACCACTTTAAACCAGACTTGTTATTGATTGCATCCTTAATTCGGATAGTAAGACCGGCGCATTTTAGGTGACAAAAGTTGTCACACAGCCAGCAACCAATAAAATCTGCATTGGGATCAGATGAGCATTTACAAATCTTTGCCGAACAAGAGATCATTTTCGATAAGCCTTAAAAAATGTAGGGGATTAGATGAGAGTAAAGCAAAATAGAAAGAGCAAAAATGCGTGAGAGAAAGAAATAATACAGTTTTAGAAATGCAGCGAGCAAAACAGTAAAGAAAGATAGAAAAAATAAATAACAAAATGCTTGCTTGCGTTAGAGCGCGAGAGCGAGACTTTATGTGTGTGCATTAAGCCACACAAAAACACAAACCAAAGCGCACTAATGGAGCAAGAGCGTGAGAGTGGGAGAGTATGAAAGGTATAAGAGAAAACTACTCTCTCACAACTAATACACACAAAGTGAAATGAAAAGAAACACGAAAATTATAATGCACAAAATAAAAAGTAAAAAGTAGACACTAATAAAGCAATGCGATGATCAAAAACACCAGACAGCAAAAGCTCAACTTACGCGTCACAGAAATATTAGTTCAGAGTGTAAGATTAGATTAAATGAAGAACGGAATGGATAAAATAAATAGAGCAAAAGCCAAAACACAACCGGTCACCAAGAGAGGTAGTTAGTTATGCCTGAGACATATACCTGCACACAGTATTCAGTTTTTTACCATTTTCAATGGTCGAAAGATTTAGAAAGTAACAACCGACACCTTCGACTGTAGCTGCTTGCTTAACATACTTATTGTCGATATATAACTCTATAATTGCGAAGCCATTTTATGAAACAAATTTGTAAAATCCTATAATTTTGCAGGGGCTTAATCAGAATGTGAACTATCCAATGCTATTTCCGTATGTCACTGCTAACCAATTGCACGTATTGAACTTCATGCTGTACCATTTACGCCCGTACGGACACACAGCCGGAATGCCCGTTATGTCTTTCCCGCATGTCAAAGTTCCAGGTGTACCGATGGATGACACTGTTGCCCGTCAGTTGTTTAAGAAGGTGCGCATTGTGTGCTTTGTGCTCTCGCATCCCCATAAATACGAGAAGGTTGCAAGAGCTATCAAGCAAACTTGGGGAAGTCGCTGCAACAAGCTGATCGTATTCAGCAGTCGTAGCCAGGACATCGCAGGAGGACTGCATAGTGTTGGGCTTAACGTCACTGAAGGCTATGCATTTCTCTGGGGTAAGACGAAAGCGGCTTTTCGTCATGTTTACAAGCACTACCTGTACGAGGCCGAATGGTTTTTCAAAGCGGACGACGACACCTATGTCATTATGGAGAACATGAGATATATGCTGCAGTCCAAAAATCCTAATGAGCCAGTCTACTTTGGTTGTAATTTTATTTACAAAAACAATGTCACATACATGTCCGGAGGAGCGGGCTATGTACTCAGCCGGGAGGCAGTGCGTCGACTTGTTGAGGAAGGCTTTAGGTCTGCCAGATGTAACGAAAAACAAGCCGGGGCGGAGGACTATGAAATGGGTGTGTGCTTGGCAGCTTCTGGGGTAATTGCTGGAGACTCGCGGGATTCATTGGGCCGACATCGTTTTCTGCCACTTTCGTTGGAGCACTTCATGATTCCCGGGCGATTACCGAAGGACTTTTGGCTTTTTTCTTTCTTGCAGTATAAACTCAAAGAGGTACATAATGTAACCGAGTTTTATAAGAATAATTTCGTTATTTTTTCTTTCGCAGGGCTTCGATTGTTGTTCAACATATGCCATAACTATTCACTATGTAGTTTACTATCAGATGTATTTGTTGGACTTCCTGCTTTACTATACGCGACCATATGGCATTATAACGGGCCACGATGAACTTAACATTGAGTCACTCAGCGAATCGCCCACCCAACTATCACTAAAGAAACTTACCATCACATGAAGCTTTTTATAAGTAGGCAATAAATAAAAGTCTTTTTCAAAAACATGATTATCTGTGTTCTCTTCTGCCGGAAAAAGACAGACGAATAGACAGACGGGAACCGTAGGTAGCCGACCGATTAGGCTGTTAACGGATGAAATTCTTCATCCGATCATCAAATGATGCCGAGCCAAGGTTTCACTTGAGCTCGCACTGCTTGCTTGTCCGGCAGATGTTGTTCGCACCAGGCTATGTTTATTGATGCCTAATCGACACTCGGTATGAACACAGCTGTTTCGCACATTGCCACATTACATAACGGCGTACAGTTAACGTTGCCTCACGCCTTGTAGATCTTTGAGAAGAACACGTTGTTTCTGACCGCTTTCACTACCCCGTAGGAACTTCTCGAAACTTCGCATTGAAGATCTTAGAGAAATCGTTAAGCACGAAATTTCAAAGATAAACTTCTTTTCCTGGTATGGCTGGAAAGTTCCTCGCCCTTTGGTCGTACCGAAAGTTACTAGCTTCATACGAGTTGATGAGTTTACTTTATACTCGGGCCCGAATGATTACGAGCTTGTCGCTGCGTCCCATGCCATTCATCTCATGATCGCACATTGATGTTAAGTTTCGGGCCAATCCGTAACATATGCCGTTAAGGTGCAGGTTGGTAGCCGAACACGGTGAAAAACGGAGTTTCTTCTGTCGCCAAATGGATCGAGTTCCGGATAGCAATAGAGGCAAACTGTTTGCAGTCGTCCAAATGGATGATTTCCGGCACGACAAACTTGAATTACACCTCGTGAACCGGGAACTCTATAAGAATCGCGGCTGATGCCTCTGGCATCGGTTTTAAGAAGGTGTACTGTGAGAAGTAGTCAACTACGATGAAAATATATGAGTGTACTCCGTGTGCTGCTAATGGATCTTTGCGATTAACGTCCATGGCAGGGCTAACGGAATCTACAGCTTTCACTCTGAGCATTCGTTTTCATTCCTGAGATACTGCTACGCAGCTCACTTGAACAGTAACCCTTCATCAGTCTTCAGGTCTGGCAGGCACCGCTTACTCAGCTCGGCTGGTACATGTCCGCACCGAACGCCGTGGTCTCGAAACCTAGCAGATTGTTGGGAGCCAAATAGACTTCCATTTTACGTGAGAGCATTTCTGCCACGACATTTTCGGAGCCCATGCAATGCTCTGTGGCCTGCTTGAATGTTCCTTCATGACATTAGCCACTTCAATTCCATCGCCATGATCGCTGCTAACCAGTCCTTCTTGGATTCAGCATCGTGAATGTTAAGTTTTACCGAGAAGAAGGCTATCGGCTGTTCCTGCCCCGTATCATTCCGCTGGAGAAGCACGGCTCCGACTGCGATGCGTCGCACTGTATATAGAAGTGTCGCTTGAAGTCGACATGGACCAGCACTGGAACTGTCATAAATGCCTTCTTATTTGAATGAAAACCGTTTATTTATTGTTTAAAAGCATACCACTAAGGTGCTGCGAGTCCCGCGAGTGCCGAAATTTTGATTGAATCGGCAGTACCATCCATCTGTAAATTCGGGATGCGCCTTATTGCTTCGACTCTGCTGGATGCATTTTCAGGAGTCCTCCTCCCACCAGATATTTTATCTTTTTAAAGTTAGACTTATTAAAACGTATTAACAACTCTGCATCTCTTAAGTACTGCGCTACACGGCTCAGATAACGCAGATGAATCGCGAAGTCCGGTGCGAGGATGTTGATCATCCAAGTACACAAAGACATTTGCCCAGAGCCTTGTGGAAATGACTTTATCTATAAGTCTTCGCCAACCCTTGCACCGCATTGCAGAGGCCGCACTGCATGTCTCGGAGGAACTGGTACAATGAAAGACCTGCCACCGTTAAAGTTGTGTGTTCCCTCGACTAATCACCCAGCTCTATCTGCCAGAAGGCAAACTTGACTTCGACATTGGAGGTATACACTATCTGGTCCAGCCTGCAAGGGATTCCCTAGACTCTGGTTAGTGGATAAGCATCGCTTTTTATATGAGTATTTAACTCGCATCTTAATAAAAGCAGTTCTTTCAAGGCTACAACACTATACTCGTTCGGTTGCTCCAAAGGTTTTTGCTCTCCTGCGAACGCCAGAGATTTGCCGACCTCCTCATTGATGACTGGTTGCCGTAAAGGTGAAATGGGATATGGACGGTCCTTAAAGACTTTGGCTCCCTCTTTAATCTCAATGTGAGGAACTGTTCAACTGTCAGGAACTGCTTTTGTACGCTTTCGAGGTGCTGCTGCTCTTCCGAAGACAATTCCAGCTCTCGGGGTCTGACTTATGCTTGACTATCTTGGACCTGCATCTTTCTAAGGCATCTTCCCTTTGCCCTGTCGGGAGCAAGTTCGAATATTCAGGAGAATTCCGATGTAAGCCTTCTGCTCTAAGTAAAAAACGTCATAATTTAATTAGAAACCAATTGGACATTTGTTTGGTGTTTTTTTCAACTCACAGTGGACGGCGAAGCTGAGGCCGTCAGACATCAAAGATGAGGCCTGCTTAGCGTCAGGACAGTACTAGCTATGCCAGCTTTCACTGTACTGCCTGGGCAGTGACACTAAAGCTGCTGCCTTATTTTGGAGTGGCAAAATATAATGGGCCCTGCAGATCCGGAACAGACACACCAGGGCAGGAATATAGGTATCGTTGAGAGAGTCCGGATGTCATCTCGCGTGCACACATACAATTTAAATAAATTAATTAAATAAGCAATTTACACAGAAATGTTTTTGCAGTTGGCCTGCGTTGACCGCTCGCTCAATTTTCACTTAGCTTCGACCGCCATTGAAAGATCTGTTGGCGGTCACATTATCTAGGCATTTGGGCATCTACCGACAGCTCAAGCAACGCTAGCTCAAAAGAGGAACTTTGGGTCGCCAATTGATCTGGCTTTCAATGGAGGAAATTCTTTATCCGATCACCAGATGGTGCTTACCCAAGATCGCACTGCTTGCTCCGTCAGCAGACGTTGCTCGTCCTAGGGCAGCTTTGTTCATCGATAAATGGCTATCGACACAGCTGTTTCACAGAATGCATCACAGAGATGCATCAGGCCGTAGAACTTATGAATCCCTTGGCTAAGCGACGAACTGGATTTGTGTACTTTCAATTGGTTAAGGTGCGTAATTGTTGACTTTTCAAAGATGATTAAAAAGCTACCAAGCACATTCTTCCCGAATATCCAGCCTAACTAAGGATCTGCTTTGCACGAAGTACCACATCTTTTTCTCCAGTGGAAGACTCTCTCTTAAAATAATAATATAGGCGGTTCTCAACTGCATCACGATCTCCATTTGTTCACTTGGTAGCAAAGTCAGAAAAGATATCGAATCATAATCTGGGCATGCGATATATGTTTCAATATATATAATATTTTGACCTTGTAAGCCTGAGTTGAAGATATTGTTTTTTTTTATCATTGATTACGGCATTCATGAAGTAAAAACTCATTAAGTAAAAACTCATTACTCATTTGAACCTTGTCCGAATAATGATAAAATAATGATCAAAAGAGAATTTTCCAACGGGAAACTTTTTTTATATTAAATTCGAATACTAAAGGAAGCTGTGTTAAAGGTAAGATTTAAGTTGTTTTAAAAGGAAAAACAAAAATGTTATAGCTACGGGTCGCGGAGAGCATTGAACCGATGAAAAAAGCAATTTTATCAAAAACATGATCACAAAAGGAAGAAAAAAACCTTAAAATCTTGCTAAAATTGGTCGCATTGTCGGATGTTCAAATAAAATGATCCACAATGCATTGTTATTTGCTGAAATGAACAAAACACAAGGAAGAAAGTCCGCAAGGACAAACTTAACAAGAAGGAGCCTTTTAAGCCGGCCACAGAGCTTAACCAGTAAGAAAAGGAACAGTTGCGCGGCACGCGACAGTGGGTTACCCCTCCACCAATGTTTTGGTGTGGTTTAATTTGTTTAATTCATACACATATTCGTATGAACATACTTTTTAAATAATTCTAGACAGATGGCGTTCGCGCTTCGCACTCGCCTGTCTACCTTGTTAGCTGACACAAGCACTTATAGCACTTTGAACACTAAATTAATGATTTGCTGGGGCGGTGGGCGTGGCATCCAACATTTGAAATAAACTTGGTCTGCGCAGAGTATATAGGAACCTTCATTCCAAATTTGGAAGCGTTTAGAAAAGCTGAGATCTGTGGGTTCATCTGGTCAGACGGACATCCAGACAGCCGGACAGACAGACGGACATGCCTCAATCGACTCGGATAGTGATCCTGAACAAGAATATATATACTTTATGTGGACTCCCACGCCTCCTTCTGGAGGCTTCAAATAGTTGCAAGCGTGTCAACAGTTCGCAAACGGTTGAGACAATGTGGTGCATTCCAAGAAAAGTACCGCTTTTGACAGCAAAGCAATTGGCAAAACGTATTCAGAATGCCAAGGTACACCAACGTTGGCCCTTGGAAATATGGCGCAATATTTAGATGAGAACAAAACAGTCTTTGATATTGATAAAGATGACCTGGTTGGCTGATTACACTTCTCTGACCCTTGTAGAATTAGTCGTAATTTATCACGTCTAATCTTTCAGTTTTGTAGATTGAACTATCCCCTGACGAGCCTTTCAGGGTATTGTGTTCGGACTACAACAAACTTTACTTTATCGTTGTGAACACTAACTTTGTAGCTTCTTTAAAACTTTAAATTCTGTCTAACTAATCTATTACTAACCCTAATAATATCTAACTTTACTGATCTGTTTGGGTTTATTAAATTGAAATATAAAATTATAAATTTGCCGTAATGTAATTTTAAACTTTTTATATTAGAGTTTTAATTTTAATTTTAATTTAAATCGTAATCAGTCGACTGTCGATAATAATAAATAAAAAAGGACGGTGCCAAGACTTGCTCGACTCCATGCCTAGAGGATGTGCAGTTGTAATCGCCAACAAAGGACACGCAACTAGATATTTATTCCTAAAACATATTTCTTTAGATGAAATCTATTTCCTGGATATAAATTTAGTTTTCTTATTTAGTTTTAACCAACTTGGAACAATAGTGATATGTATATTTGTTACCGCCTCAGTTTGAAGGTTTTCTTTTGTATTCACAGTTATTTAAAAAAAGTACCAATAAGATCTGCCCAATTTTTTTTTTGTTAGTTAATTGATAAGTATTGTATCATTTAATTTAAATAAAGAAAAGAATCAAAAAATTACAGGAAAAAAACACAAATTTTTTCTAATGGTGCTATTATTGTAACTGTCTGATTTCAATAATGTTTGAATGAGGGCAGTAATCATAAGTACTGTCATAATGGAAAGCACCAAGATTTAAATCTACGTGCCGTATTCGTCTTGAGGTCGAACCGTGTATACTCGATCGTTTTGCAATGCGAAAGCTTTGTTCAGATGTTTTAGACGAACAAACTCGAACAGATTCTAACATACCATTTCGTTGTTCAGATGATTAAAACAAACGGGTCTTGCTGACATTTACTCAACAATTTTTCAGCTTGATTGCTCGTTGCCCGTCTGATTGTAAGGCTAGATATGCTCTTTTTCTCCGTGTATTTGGTATAGGTCTGCTAATTGCTTGTCGGTTGGGAGGCATAATTGTACAGGAACCGCGTAAATATTGTGTATCAAAATGATAGCACCCCTTGTATTTTTTAAATAATTTTCAAGATATATTGCCGTAATGCATGAATCTTCTCTCACTATATGAAAACGATGTGGTTAACCGTTTTTAACCAAAATTTTTTATTACGAGTATTATAACTTTTGTACTTATTTTTTTTAACAAAATAGCAAAAATTGGTTTTTGCAACCGTATCAAAATGATAGCACACTTTTCATTTTAAGTCTTAAAATTAAAGAAAGGAACAATAACACTCTTAAAATCCATTTAATAACATTAATTCGATATTAATAGTCGATCCCCTGGATTTTCCAACGTTGAAAATTCGATTTTTCATTGAATCTATAAGATCCGCCAACAACTGGGCTTTTGAGGCTGCTTACACATTCGTATGTAGTGTTATCCTTATACAGTCTTCTGGCGAGAATACCCCATATATTTTCAATCGGATTTAAGTCCGGTGAACATGCTGGCCAGTCGAACAACTCCACTGAGCTCTCTTGCAAAAATGTTTTTGTCATGCGACTGATGTGGATTCTTGCATTGTCTTGCATAAAAATATACAAGGCTTCACGATTTTCATTTAAAAATGAAAGTAAACTGTTCTCTAAGACTTTGAATATAGTCTGCACTATTCATCCTGGAGCTTGTAAATTGTAAATCAAGCTTGCCAAACTTGTCAAAAGCTCCCCATACCATTGCAGATCCACCACCAAAAATTTCGAAAAATACAAGGGCTCCTTTATTATATCCCGCTAGTAATGGCGAAATCCATCTGGACCATCCAAATTAAATTTTTTTGATCCGAAAAAATAACCTAAATAAAATATATTTGATTAGGAATGTAAAAAAAAAGTACGATTTTTTGTTACCGAGGCCTAGTTTGTTGCCAAGTTATTTTATGCAAATTTTATCCGAACTGCCTTATGACAAGGTCAAATAAGGTATTTCTTTTTTTAGCTCTCACAATGTGGTCACACTTATTTAGCACTCTCCAAACCGTCATTTTGGACACTTCTCTTGCACTTAGCGAAGCAAGTCTAGAGCACGACACCAAAGAATTACTGGCTTTTTTGACAATGCGTCGCTTGCTACGGTTATTTATGACTGGTTTTCGACCGGTACTGCGTTTTTCGCCATATTCTCCTAGATTCTTTAAAAAATTGGTAATAACCTTGCCACTGCGACCAATTTCACGCGATATTTCACTTATATTCAAGCCAGATTTCGAAAAGGCAAGCATTGAGTCTTTTTCTTGTTCACAAAGCAGTGAACCACGACCCATTTTATTTAAAATGTATTAAATTGCTATTGCGAATTTAAAATTTTAAATGACTTAGTCTCAACAATTCGGTAATAACGGTAAATTTGCATTGCTTATGCCTTATCCTCTCTTTCGTCATACTTACTTTTAATATATTCCAGTACAGGCGAATTTTACGAGGGAAGAAACGCAAGTTATAAAATCATTTTGAGTGCTATCATTTTGATAGGCAAAGACTTATGAATCTATTCGCGTGACAAAACTAATAAAATATCATCAGGATACCCATGATTCTTCCTTCAATCCCAAATTCGATATTCTCTAACCCGAAATTTGACATATGTTAGATACCTATTATGTTGCCTTCAATGTGATATTCGACGGTTGAGAATTGTATTATTTCAGCTAACTATCGAACTTTTTACTGGAAAGAGTTATTTATGAAAAACCAGGGACCGTAACGGTTATAAGTTTTATGCATAAAAATTATTTTTAACGATTATTTTTTTATTTTTATCACAAAAAACTTTTAACTCCAATACCGGTTATCAAAGACTTTTATTTTAAAAGTCCTTAAAAGACTTTTACTGAAGACTTTTGTTAAAAGAGTCACTCAAAGACTTTTAAATCAAAAACATTTAAAAAAGTCTTGTCAAAAATAAATCTCTCAGATTAAAATAATAAAAGTCTCTTTGTAGGACCCAATCTATCTACCGATATGTTTAAAAAATATTGTGCATTAAAATCAATAAACAACTGTGAAAAATTTAAATCTTTTGCTTCTATCTTCCATGGTATGCGGTATGCGGTATTCTTAAAATAGAAAAGACATTTATGAAAGACTATTTATTATTTTTTCGGAAGACATATATTTTGAAAAAGTCTTTGACTGACTTTTATTTCTGAGTTATATTTTTAAAAGTCTATAATAACTGTTATTTGTGATTTTTAAAAATAAAAGTTGTTAAATAAAAGTTAGTAATAACTTTTATAATAAAAATTAAAAATAATAATTATTTTGCAACTTTTATTTTTAAAAATCACAAATAACGGTTATTACAAGACTTTTTTAATAACAGTTGCAAAATATATGTTTATTAAATTATTGATATAATGGGATTTTTATAAGATTTTTGGCGTCCTTGAAAAATTTTTAGGATGATCCCTTCATAGGGATATTTTCTATACCCAAAAACATAATAGTTCGCTTTATCCCGACATGGTTTCTGTCAATTCATCAGCATCATAAAATGTGCTCGAACCACAATTTTTGTGGAAGAACAAAATACCATCAGCTTACCTATGATTTTACCTTCAGCGCAAAATTCGATTTTGTTCAAATGCTAGAGGCCACGCTCACCAGCCAAGCTAATCAATAATTTAAGTTTTCAACTCGATTTATGAGCTTCGTATAAAATATATAACTTTCTGAGCGGCACGCGACATTGGAATACCCTTCGCCACTTTCAAATCGACTTTACAAATTAAATTATTGATTTGCGGGGGCGTTTGGCGTGGCACCTAGCATTTGAAATAAACTTGATCAGCGTATATTATACAGGAATCTTTTTGTGAAATTTGGTATCTCTAGGTTTTATAACTTCGGAAACTTAGGTTTGCTTATATTGATCAGGTCTGTTTGTAATTCGTATCATTTCTTACTTATTTATAGTCCGATCGTAACGCCGGTACTAAGGTGTTCGTCACGTATGTTGAGTTTTTATTGTAGCTTCTAAGTAGTTATTACTGATTTCAGAGACTTGAAGTGGCATTTCCCAATTTTAAAAAAATCTTTGAGACACTGCAACCTGCACGAACGTGGTTACAAAGTTTGATAGCTCTAGCTTTTATAGCTTCTGTGATCTAGGCGGTCATATAAAGAGACAGACATGGTTCAATCGACTCGGCTATTGATGCCAAATATATATAGTTTATAGGGTCGGAGATGCCTCCTTCTGCCCGTTACGCACATTCCTCGTCAGACAAACACAACAGACCATACATTTTTTTTAAATCCATGGCCTAGCGAGAGCCACAGTCGAGCGGCACGCGCCAGTGGGATACCCTTCGACCTATGTTCCGGTAATTTAATTTGTTAAATTCATGCATATGTACATACTTTCAAATTATTCTCAACAGATGGCGCTCCCGCTCGCTTGCCTGCCTTGTTAACTGACACAACTTGGTGTTATGCTCATAATTGTCAAATAAAGTTCTGTGTTTATTGCTCGATCGGATCGAAATGTAGAGGAAAGATAGATACTATAGTCAATTATGTTATATGTTGAAGTCAGAGTGTTATATACGATACTTATTGTACTGGCCACTAGTTCGTAACTGGTGAAATAACTACTTACTAAGGGACTACCCCTACTTACTTTACACACCCTAAGCAATGTATTTTATCATTTCGTTTTTTGTATGAAATGCCCGCAAATAGGGTCGATCGCCACCACATCGTTTACCAGTAAGTAGAAAATAGGGTACCCATGATCGGAGTACTTATGTAGCTACTAGAATTGACTACCCCTGATTAGAGTACTTATGTAGGTACCCATGAATGGGCTAGTGAAAGAAGTACCTACAAAAAGAGTACGTAAGAAGTTACCTCTGAATGGGTAGGTGAAAAGAGTACCCATGACTAGAGTACTTATCTATATACCCATGAATAGGTGGGTAGGAAGAGTTCCCATAGATAAAATCTATTAAAATGATTTATATATTAAATACTGTGTTTTTTATTTTTAAATTCAACAAGATATTTTACACTACCGGCAGATGGCGCTGCCAGATGAGCTGTTTACTGTGTGTGATATATCGTCAGCGCCATCCAACGTCTGTCGTTCGAAACAGCCGGATTATCCATATTTTCTATTTTTGAAGTCATCGTCTGTTAATAACTTCCCACTTTCAGTTTTGTTAGCTCTGGCTGGTTTATCACAATCTTTAGCTCTAAGTTCCATTTTGATGCACTTTTCGTCGGTCTCATTTCCAGCTAATGGTTTTTTTTTTCCAATTTGCCTATTAATTGGATAAGAAATTCATCACAGTTCTTCAAATAGATTAGCCAAAATAAATTCCAATTGGCAAACCAGTGAATTCTTAACATTTGTCTAAAATTATGTTATTAACAAAGCGAAACAATTTCAACATGACAATTGTTTTTGGAATTGTCAAGCCAACTAAGACAAAAATAAACATTGTCGAAAATATAGTGAGAAATTGAACACGAAAAAGGCGACTAAAAGTAGGCGTTCAACTTCGTTGATACTTAGTGGTTCTGCGTTCGCTTACCCTAGGGTGACTTGGGTAACTACCCCTGTAGGGAGTAGTCGGGTAGGTTGTTTAAATATTGCTAAACTTACGAGAAAGCGACGAAAAGTAGGCGTTAAAATTCGAATGACACTTAGTAGTTCGGTGTTCGTTTACTAAAGGGTGAATAGGGTAACTATCCATGTAGGAAGTAGTCGAATAAGTAGTTTATGTATGGCTTATTTTATACGTCACTTGCAAATGGATTTTTAAAAATAATGTTAGTGATTACAAGTATACCCTCTTTTGAACATTTTCAATGGTCGAAAGGTATAAAATCAGTCGACTCGAATAGTAATCCTGATCAATAAAATATGTACTTTTTTGGATCTGCCTCATCCACTTCCGGGGTTACACACACTTCCCAAGTATATACACATTTCCCAAAAACCCTTCTTTGACGATGTCCCCAAGGCAGCCATCTTGGACCTTTGCTTTTTAACCTTTTTATTAACGATCTTGATACGTGAAACTCTGTTTGACGTATAGTGATCCTTCACGTAACTTCCTCCAAACCGATCTTGATTTGCTCTTTGCTTGGTGTGCATAATCTGCTGCATCTTAACTGTTTGAAGTGCAAAGTTATGTCATTTTACAGAGGTAACTATCACGTCTTCAACTATACATTTGATTTAAACTCGCTTTCAAGAATAACCGAGGTAAATGATCTAGGTATTCTCTTTGATCATAGATTGAAATTTGATCGTCACATTGCACAAATTGTCAATAAGGCATTTCTAGTACTTGGTTTCATAAAAAGATGGGCCGCAATATCAGGTGCACCAAGATAGAATTGAGTCTGTTCAAAATCAATTTATACTTTTCGCTTTGCGTAGTTTCAACTGGGTACCAGTGTAGACTTACCACTTTATTCTAGTAGACTCCTTCTTATTAACCTACCTTCTCTTACTAATCGTCGTATCATGTTAGGTGTCACGTTTCTTTTTAAACTAATCAAGTACGACATTGATTCCCCTATTCTGCTTAACCAAATCAATTTCTGTATTCCTTCTAGAGTAACTCGTAATTTGTTGCCACTTTCCTTGGACTTTTGTCATAACAATTATAGCTTGCATGATCCCTTTCGAGTTCTCTGTGCTGATTACAATAGACTGATTAGAGTTTTCAACTCAGAGTCCTCCCTTAATTCGGTCAAACTATCCATTCTTAACTACTTAACATTTAACAACAATTAACACTAATCCACCGATCTGATTGGGTTTTACTGCGTTTTCCCCAATCCCTTTGCAACAAATGTTGGATCGCTTTTCTTTTTATTATCCCAGTTTAAATTTTAATTTTTAAATTTAATTTTAATTTAAATAAAATAAAATAATAATAATTTTTTTAATTCATTTACATTTCATTACATTCATTCGATTAAAAACTATTATTAATGTAACAGTTTTAAATCTTAATTTTTATTGTTAACTCTTTTCCCAGTCGACTGCCATTAGTCGACATTAAATAAAAAAATAAATAAAATGTTCGAAGTGTGTAATGGGTCATGCTTCGAAATAATAATGCTGCAATGCTTAAGTTACGGCCTTGCACGTCTCACACCAATGTGCCAGCCAATGTCACAATTGTAGTGGATTCAAGAGCTGAAAAACCGCTGCAGTCGCGACCAATGCTTTAGCTTATAGCTTGAATTGAATCACTCGCGAATCCATCAGCTAAACGCATTCATGCATGAAGGACTCGAAACAGTTTTCAATACCAAAGTCAATGTCTTGGAGTGAACATAGTTAAATATAAACTAGTAAGAAAATCACGCGACAGTGGAATACCCCTCGACTCATGTTCTGATGTAGTTTAATTTGTTAAATTCATACACATATACAGGGTCCGCCACGTAACTTTTTTTTTTTTAAATGCAATAAAAC
The DNA here is from genome assembly GCA_018904165.1 of Zaprionus camerounensis. Lineage (NCBI taxonomy): Eukaryota > Metazoa > Arthropoda > Insecta > Diptera > Drosophilidae > Zaprionus > Zaprionus camerounensis. The sequence continues at coordinate 821,153 of JAEIFS010000354.1, forward strand.
AAAAACGGTTCATCCGATCATTAAATTTATTTTTTCATATTAAAGTACAATCCTTCCGGTTACTTATGGAATACAAGTTCGTTCAAATGGCTGCCTCGGCTGGCCTTGCAGTACGCCATACGGCCGACCCAATTTTTGAGGACATTTCCGATTGTCTACGGCCGTATTTCGGCAACGGCGACGCGAATGTTGTCCTTCAAAGCTTGAATTGTCGCTTGTCCACATAACACTTGTCTTTGACGGCGCCCCACAAATAATAATCCAACGGTGTCAAATCACAGCTCCGAGGCGGCCAAAGGACATCAGAATTTCGGCTGATAATTCGGTTTTCGAAAGCAGTGCGCACAAGATCGATCGTAACGTTGGCTGTGTGGCACGGAGCAGACGGCGCTGGAACCAAATGTTGTCCAAGTCCTCCTCTTCGATTTCCGGGAAGAACCAATCCGTTAACATGGCGCGGTAGCGTTCGCTATTGACCGTAACGGCGGCTCCTGCCGCATTTTCGAAGACAAATGGGCAAATTAACGCGTTCCTCAATCGTATACACAACCATTTTCGTTCAGCGGAAGGATAAAACTAACTTTCTGTCAAATCAGATGTAACATCAGTGTTACCACATTCAAAATAACCACTAGTTCTTTTTGAACTTTTTGAAAAATGTTAGATGGCGGACCCTGTACATAGGCACATGCTTTAAAATTATTCCCGACAGATGGCGCTCGCGTTTGCCCGCCTTCCTTGTTAGCTGACACAAGCACTCGGTTTTATGCTCATACTTTCTTAAATGACTTCTGTGCTTATTGACCGATCGGATAGCAATTTAGAGAATACGTAGATATTTCGTTTAGCTTAATAAATGTTAAAGTCAGAAAGTTGTATCTTTTATGCAGCGCTTATAAAATGAGTTCAAAAATTCAATTATTGATTTGCGGAGGCGGTGGGCGTGGCACCTAACATTTGAAATAAACTTAATCTGCGCCTGGTACACAGAAACCTTCATGCCAAAGTTGGTGTCTCTAGCTCTTCAAATAGCTGAGATCTGTGTGTTCATTTGGTCAGCCTAACATCCAGACAGACAGACAGACATGGTTCCATCGACTCGGCTAGTGATCCTGAACATGAATATATATGTACACTTTATGGGGTCTTCCACGCCTCCTTCTGCCTTTTACACACATTTTCAAAAAGTTACTATACCCTTTTTTGACCAGTTTCAATTGTCCAAGGATATAATAAAAGTGATCGATAGCACAACCCCACAAAAAAACCAGGTGAACGCCACAATCAGCCTTTGACTGTATAAGGCTTGGGTTTTCACTATATATATATTAATGGATTATAGAATTTAAAAAAATTAACAATCAGCACATGTTAAAAGGGAGTGTTCAAAAAAATAAATCAATTTCACAAACCGTCGTAAGTAGGAATTTCATTTGTTGTATTTACTGTCCGATCATAATCTTCCCAAAACGCCCACAATAGAGTTTATGTCATGTGTGTCACACAACTGTGGTAGTTAAGTTTATTTTAATGATGTAATGCAGCTTTAAAGCAGATTTTACTGATTAACAGAGGCGGAAAGGGACATTTTGAAAATCAATTTAACTGCTAGCAACGAATAACTCTAGTTTTTATAGTTTTTGAGAAACAGGCACTCATACAGACAGACAGACGGACGGACGGACTGATACACTTGGCTCAATCGACTTGGCTGAAGATGATGATTTAGAGAATATATACTTTATATGGCGATGCCTGTTACGCACATTTCTCGTACCGACAAACACAAAAGATAATGCATTTTTTTAAATCCATGGCTTAAAAATTTGATCTAGATCCAGATATTTTTTAGGGGATATTCAAAGGTTTTTCAAAGAATGCCGATATTCTCACCCCGGATTCGGGCTCAGCGACCCAAATATATGCCGTATAACCAGATCAAGTCACTTTTATTTTTTTGTGGGCCCCTGTTACCAAAGATATTATTATAAAACAAGAGCAACAGTCAAGTCGGATACCCTTCAACCTATGTTCAAATGTCATAAAGAGTATCTGTATGATAACCGTCAACACAGCCGTCATGACCATTAGATAATTTGGTGTTATGCTCATTGTGTCTTCAATAACTTCTGTGTTTATTTGCCGATTGGATGAAAGTGTGAGGATAAAATTTGTAGGATATGTAGATATTTTAATCAGCTTAGTATATGTCGAAGTGAAAAATTTGTATCTTTTATACGTTGCATACAAATCAAGATAATTATTGATTTGAGGAGCGGTGGGCGTGACAAAAATTTTAAATAAATTAATAGTATAAAGAAACCTGCATGCCAAATTTTGTATCTCTAGCTTTTATAAAAACTGAGGTCGGCACGTTCATGCAGACGGACATGGCTCAAACTACTTGGCTAGTGATCCTGAGCAAGAAAAAGTTTGTATACCCTAATTGGAAAATTGTTAATGGTCAAAGGGTATCAAGAGTGGACATGAATAATAATTACAATTGGGAGAACCAAATATCCAACATTACTCCAATTATCTTGCTAGAAACATACATATGTATAACTGCTCAATCGACTTAATAAATAAGTGAAAGGAGACAATCCGCTTTAGTTTCAAATGAATGACAGTGGACCTCTTCATATAGACACCACTTCTGAATGAATGTAGTTTCGTTAAAATACAGAGCTCCATTCATCTTAGTTGACTCAATTAACATTGCACATTGCACACAAAACTGTTTGACAGGCAACAAACAAGTTTGCAAACTCAGTTTGCAATCTGAGACTGCGTAGTACTTAACGCACTTAGTTTACTCTTGCTCTTGCCTAGCCGAATTGCCAACGTCCTTCATAGGCTGCGTAACTGCAATGTGCACTCGCCTGCTGTTTAGTGAGTCGCATTTAAAATTTATGCGATACACACTACACACAAGTTACCAACTTATAATAGCTGTTGCTTTCATTTTTAATACCCGCAACCCATAGGGTAGAAGGGTATTATACATTTATGCCAACCAAAAATGTTTATACTTTACTTTATGAAATCATAATAACTTAACTTTCTCAAATAACTTCTATGTTAATTATCCAATCACAGAAATCATTTGACCGTTGATAATTTATTTGCTTTTAATTCGGATTATATTGCTTTACGGTGGCCTGAACACAATCTAAGATCTGCACCCAGAATTAACACATTTTTTCCTATTATAGGACAGACAGCCGGATATACTTATATATATTGTATATACAATTACTTGGCATCTAGTTTTTCCAGTTTTTTGTTTTTGTTTAATTTTGCTATGTTTAAATATGAATTTTACATTTTTGTTGATGCTAAAAAATTAAGAAAACCCTAATATGTTAATAAAAACTACTTTAAACGCAAATATTTATTGCAATTTTCCTTTTGCAAAGAATTAGTTGACACACTGTAAATATAGCTGTTGACGCTGGATTTGCATTTGCAAATTGGATAGTTGCAGTGAAAATAATACTAAATAGTTATAATAAAAAACTAGAATTTTTTATTTATTTGTTACGTATACGCTATGTTGTTATATATTGGCGGTTGGGTAAGCGTTTTTCAAAAACTAAAAATTGTAACACTTTTTTGGCGATTCTGCTCAGTGTGCACTGTGAGACCTTGCAAAATTTCAACACAAAAGTCGTCATATGTACATACAATTAGTAGAATATGTAAGAATCATGTTGGTTGGGTGGGTATCGGGTATATCACAGTCAAGCAGACTCGCCAAGCCTTCACACTGGTTTTTCGTTTGCCGTGACTGTTGTCTTCTTATTGTCAACTGCCTGTTAAATATTTCATATAAACTTTTTTTACACAAACTGTGCGTTGTCGCTGTCGAGTCATGGTATTTAGTAAGTAACCCGTCTAAGACCTTCGCCACGATGTTGTCAAATACAAACTTGCCCGGCCAGGTGTTTGATACTTATAAATATTATTAGGTACACAGGCACACATACATGACCGAGCAATTGACTGTTACAGTAGTCACAAATAGCGAAAATTAATATTGATGTTGAATCCAAATCCCAAACCAACTTAAAACGATTAACAACTGATTGTTCACAATGCGTGAACTTTTGTTGTTCTAACTTATATATAGTATGTTTCATATCAGAATACCGCACCGGTGGAAGAAGAATATATATAATCGCTGCACGCGACAGTGGGATACCCTATGTTCCGGTGTAGTTTCATTTGTTAAATTCATACACATATACAAATGCACATGCTTTTAAATTATGGCCGGCAGATGGCGCTCGCGTTTTGCGCTCGCCCGAGTTAGCTGATACAAGCACTTGGTTTAGGTTTTACATCATCTAAGGTTTTTACATTCCTATACTAGTATTACATATTGGTATCGGTTATTGGAACAATATTTATGAATTCGTTAATATATTTGTTATCACTTTAATCGATGGAAATATAAACATAATCTTTGACTACAATAGTCAAAAAAAGGGAATTCAAACATTGCACTATTTTTCGGCATCAACTCCAATTTGAAAGATAGAGTTTTGAAATGTTCGTGGTGTATTATTAAAAGTATGACTGAATTTCGTGTTTGAGTCCACGTCCGCTTTATATTTACGGAGATAAATATAAAAACAATAATTAACCGATATTCTTTCGCTCGAGTTGCGGTCCTGCATTCGTGTAAGTCAATCGTATTCCAACCTTTACCTTGCATTTTATCTAGTAAATTTAATATATCGATATGTGGTACGCAAGCAATTGTTTATTAATTTTCTGAAAGCGCTTCGTGTTATTAAATTGGGTTGTTTCTTATAAAGATGCTTCTAAATAAGATTTTCCCAATTAAATATCTATAAAAGTATTTTGTGGCGACTATTGTTGCTGTAAATACAGCTGCAACATGAAGTTTTTTGGAAAAAGGGGCAAAAACGAGCAACAAACTAAAATGGATGTCAATTGTGAATAGTTTATTTAACAACTTCTCATTTTTAACATTTGTCTCAACTCAACTAAAGTTACAGACCACACAAATTACAACTTCAATACTTAATTAAAGCCTAACAAATACATGAGCAACACATCAGAAAATGGATATAAACGCACATTTACTGCGGACTTTGTTTTTAAAACTAATAGAACACGCCATGATTATTTTTTTCCATTTTCAAAATGTATTTTTTTTGGCACGGCTTGTCAGAAAATCGCCTTTGAAGTAATAGAAGATTTTTAAATACAAATTTACAGCAAACAACTAGATCCATTTAGTCAACTTGAATCGATAATTACACTGGTGCTGAAGGAGGTAAAAATCAACAAAAATATTTTTTAATTAGTTTAAAATATGGTTAAACAATGATATATTTTTTTAAATTTGAAACGACTTATAAATTGTAAAAATGCCAAAAAAAATTTCTCATAGTGCATTGTGCAAATGTATGTAACAAGCAGAAGGAGGCGTGGCAAACCCCACAAAGTATTTATAGTCCTAATCAGGACCAAGTCGATTGAGCCATGCCCCTCTAGATGAACGCTACAATCTCCGTTCTTATACAGCTAGCGACACCAAATTTCGCACTAAGTTTTCTGTATACCATACGCAGATCAAGTTTATTAAAAATTCCAGTTGCCCAGGTCAATCGGTTCTGCTTGCATTGGTTAGTACTTCATACATCTGCCAAATTGCAATCAACATTCTTTCTCTCTCGCTGTTACCAGTCATTGATGGCTACGCTGCGCGTATGGCTGTTTGTCTGTGTGAGAGAATTTGCAATCAGTTCGCTATGGGGAATTACATATAAAGTTTTCCAAAATTGCTACCGACTGTAGCGCTCGTCTAGTTTATGTAAATCTTTATTATTAACTGATTGTTCCTTTAAAAGCTATAAGATAAAGTTGTCTAATTTTGATAAAATGCAACCCATGTAATTCTGCAGTTTGAATAGGTACTGATAAGTTGATTTAATTTGAAACAAAGAAGTCGGCCTTTCTTCAAAAACCAAAATTTCGGACTCTGTTATGGTGTAAGCTTTTTGTTAAGGTACTTTATCGCAAATGATTTTTGTTTATACCCTAATACTAATTTTGTGCAAATGCATGTAACAGGCAGAAGGAGGCGTGGCAGACCCCATAAAGTATATATATTCTTGCTCAGCATCACTAGCCGAGTCGATTGAGCCATGTCTGTCTGTCCGGATGTCCGGATGACCAGATGAACACACAGATTCCAGCTATTATAAAAGCTATAGACATCAAATTTATCATGAAGGTTTCTGTGTACCAGGCGCAGATCAAGTTTATTTTAAATTTTGGGTGCCATGCAAGAAAGTATGAGCATAAAACCAAGTGTTTGTGTCAGCTAACAAGGGAGGCGGGCGAGCGAAACGCAAGCGCCATCTGTCGGGAATAATTGTAAGGCATGTGCATATATATATGTTTATGAATTTAACAAATTAAACTATGTACATGGGTCGAAGGGTATCCCACTGTCGCATGCCGCGCGACTGTTGCTTTTCTTACTAGTTTTAAAATAAAAAACACACTTGGAAAATTTGAAAGGAACTAAAAATTTGAACCAAAAACTTTCTACTAGTCAACTCTAGACATATCTGAGGTGATGCCGGTTATAATGATTATGATTACTTGTTGAGCGTTATCTGTATACCCCTTGACCATTGAAAATGGTCAAAAATGATATACTAACTTTGTGCAAATGTATGTAACGGGCAGAAGGAGGCGTGTCAAGATTAATTTGAAAGCACATGCATATGGTATGTGCATATACAGGGGTGGTCAAATGTATTTACACAACGTGCTTTTTTTTCAATTGTCAACTTTGATCGCTTATTGCTGCTGCTTTTGTACTCAGAAACGAACATAACGGTATTTGTACAGAAGCAAACGAAAGAAGAAGTGGAAAAAATAACTGTTCATGGGCTAAAAATAGAAGTAGAGGTGGAAATAAATCGATGTTCACTGAATCGATTTATTTTGCAAAATTCAAGGAAAAAATCGATTCAAATCGATTTAAATCGAAAATTTGAAATATAAGACAAAAACCGTTTTTGGAATGAAATTAAGAAAAAAACAACCTGTTTTTTAGCTTAAAATTACAGAAATATAATTTAGACAATACAATAAAGACCTCATAATGCTTTTAAACAATTAGCCAACTCCAGTTCTTTAAAATCAAATACTTATCCGTCTCACGATCTCTAAAAAACTAAAATTTTGTACCACCACTAGACATGTTTACTAATTTAGTAGCAGTAATTTAGTACTTGTTCCAAATTTTCGATTAAATCGATTCTCAAAAATTAAATCGATGGATCGGAGAAAATTGAAAACATCGATTAATCGATTCCAGAATCGATTTAACTTCTAGCTCTAAATAGAAGCATTGAACTGATACTTGTCTGTTGTCAGAAGTATTTACACACAATTTTTACGCGTCAAAATTATTTACACAGTGCAAATTGAAGATTAGTCTTTGATTTGCATTGAGTAAGTGAAGTTCTAGTTGATGTTGATCGCTTAATTAGAACTTAAACTAACTGTTAACAGTTAAATTAATAGATAAAACTAAGCATTTAATTTGTTAAATGGCAAAAACAAAGGAGCTATCAGTTGAGCATCGAGTCTCCATGAAAATTCTTTTAAAAATTCAGCGATTTATACGGTCCCTGGTTAAGATAGCTCTAAAACTGAGAAAATAATTGTTGGCGTTGCAACAGACAGACAGACATGGCTTAGTAGAAATGTGTGTAACAGGTAGAAAATGGAGTGTCTTCTCCACAAATATATACATAGATACTATATATTCGTGATCAGGAACACTTGTCAAAATTTTTAGCAAAATATATTCATACAAATATCAAAAGCTACTGTCAAAAACGATACGGCACCCCTTCCTCAAAATGTTTAGAAGCAATGTTCATTGCTTAGTGATAAAAGCTTAATACGTGCCCTCGTCATCGATTTTTTTACAGATTGTGCTATATTTATTTAGGAATTAGGAAGAATTAGGTGTCTCGGAAGCTTCTAGTTTTTTATACCCTTCGACCATTAAAAATGGTCAAAAAAGGGTATACTAATTTTTAATTGAATTTTAAAATTTAATAAATTCAATATTTTACGTATCCCTTGAAGAATACTCTTAATTCCTTCACATTTGTAAGTGCACAAGCCTGTACTTTCAAATTGTTTAGCTATATTGGCCCATATCATCGCTTTATTGGACAATTTTGTAATAAATCGATGCGGGCCGACTCAATTCGACTTTTTTTCAGAATGCTGTAATAAAAACCAAGTGTAACAAGTTTCATTAAAACAGGTTTTAAACTTGAAAGGGGCCAAAATGTTCCAACCGTGTTGAAGGACGACATTCCTACAAACACTATACCTAGAGTTTTGACCACAGGGTATTTTATTTCACAAAAGTTTGACGCATGTTGATTTTCTATAAAAATATAAAAAAACATGTACACAAATTTATATGTAACTTAACTCAATGCCTAGGACTTTATTTAGTAGTCATTTCGCGACATATACTCGTACATACATATCGTAGTCTGTCCGTCTCTTTGTGTTATCAGCTATCATGGAAGCTGCGTAGACTAATTAATGTGAATTAATGTTTTCGTGTTTTTTTGTTTTACTTCGTGTATCATTGATATGATTGCTTCCACGCACAAGACTCAAGAGACATATTAAAGATACAACTTTTCCCCCTTTTATGTAGCTGTATCAGTAGAACGTAACTTCTTTTGAATCGCAGTGTTACTTTCACTTCGCTAGTTAGAAACTATGATTTTTGATGTTATACCAAAGAACAACTCTGAATGAAATAAAATAATTGTCGATTTACTAGATTTGGGAGGCCATTTCCGATTTGATCAGAAAAAAATACCTGAAAAATGGAACGGTCATTATGGAGTTGTCCCCGTGTAATGAATTCATTTACCCCGCTGTTTTTGGCTAATACTTTCGCTATACTGCGTTCATCTAGGACGAAACAAGCTGAAAGCCACTGTAAAAATACCAAAAAAATCGCAAAACAGAAAAAATCGTTTGTTTACATTGCATTGTTTAAAATAGCTGTGATTTTATTTTGTTTGACAACCCGTTTGATTCGAACAGCTGATGGGATCATAAGGAAAATGTGAACCGGTGTTCTTCCTTCTGCGCGATCAGCTGTTCAATGCCATCAACACAAATTTCATCGATCTGGCAACACTAAACACTTTTCAGCACTTGTTTGGAAACCAAAATGAAATTTCATTATTATTAGTATTTCTGCATGCCTGGTTTTTGTATATAGCTTGGCAGATTTCTGTTTAGTGCATACGGAGCTAAAGCATTGACACCACAATAATTAATACGAAACGTTTTGGTGCTAAAAATTATAATTCATATTTAGACAGATCGTAAGGGGAACCCTGAAATGGCAAAGGGAACGAGAAGAATTCATAGAGTGCATGCGGCAACAACTGGACCGGTTAAACAATATTGTTAAGACGATGGTGACGGAGGTGGTGGTACTGTGGTGGGTTTTCTGTATTCACCCTAGCCCAGCTGTCTGCTGTACAGCTGAGTTTCAGTAATCAACAAACTTTTGGCCGGCGCGGACGTTGTTATTGACCGCTGTGTTGGATAACTGGCGTGACGTGGAAAGAAAACGAAACGGAACTGGATTGTCTTTTTGTTAGTGAGAGTGAATGTAATCGTGTCGCGCATGCGCTATAGTCATCTTTGTTATTGTTGCTCCTCTGTTCGGGGTTGTCTTCACTTTAATTTTCATTCGTTTCAAGCACCAATCACAGTAATATGGATAGAAAATTGTTGAAATCGCTAAACCACGACTGCAAACAAAATTAAAAGAAAGCACCAAGTAGCAAACAAAAAAAGTACACTATGCAATAAAAATGTCTTAGCACTTATTTTTTGTTGCTTTGCGTTTTCGGCTGGCTTGCCATCTCTGTTGCTCCCACGAAAAATTCGATATACATATCTGGAGGCATATTTTTGCCTTCTCTTTGTTCATATTAAGAGTCGTCTTCTTGACGTTTGCGTGCGTACATTTTCGTTGACGAATTTATAACACATTATTATTGTGGCTTCTTCTTAATAATAAACAGCACACAATTACAATCCCTTCAGTAAACATTATAACAAATTAAACAAAACTAAAAAAAAAACAAATTCAATTGATTGTGGTGATTATCTGAATACGGGCTTTTGTTAAAACTCAACTTTCAAAATCCAGGTGTTCACTTAATATGTACATATGTGTAATAAATTCTAATAGTTTTTAAAATCTATCTACAAAACAAGTGACGAATTTTGTGTAGTTTTGCGCAACACTGTTTTAAAAACAAGCAATTTTACATTTGATTGCAGCATTGGAAGTTTTTATACCCTCCATCCATGGGTATACTGACTTTGGCCAATAAGGAGCCAAACAGATAAAGTTTTTTTTCAATTTCTATTACAACTTTATTCTATGGCTGACACATACATAGATGACTCTAAAGTATACGCATCTAATTTTAAATTATAATCGGATCAGACAACAAATACAGCGATGCCTGCGCGCGTTGACGTCGACGTCGCGACTTGTTGCTTATGTGTTTGCACACTTGTCTACCTGTATCCGTGAAAGACAAAAAGCATTACCTGGTAGAAGCATTTGCCAAAGGGTGTTGCTCACGCGTGCGCACTACAAAGTCGGTGTGTGGCATCCAAATAAATAATAACAAAATATAAAATACAATTTACGTATCTTTATATTCAATTACGTACATTATATACAATTTACGTATCATTTCTACCGCGCATGATTTATAAATTTATCATAAGTTTCACTACTCAAATTGTGTGTTTTTTCATACGAAATTCCACCATTTTATACCCTTCGACTATTAAAAATGGTAAAAAAGGGTATAATGACTTTGTGCAAATGTATGTAACAGGCAGGTGGTGTGATAGACCCAACAGTACTTTGGTCTATTTGACTGTCCAGATTTCTGTGTGAATAAACTTGAGCTGAATAATAGTGTCTACCCTTCAATCAAGTCATTCAAGCTGGTGTGTTTTAGTATGCGTTGCGTGCATATGTGTGAGAGAGAGAAAGCAATAATATCTCAGTGTATTTGTATCTGTTTTGTCCGGTGCGCCTGATAATGGTGGATAGATCCATATAAATGTCATTTTTATTTCTTGTTTTTTGATTATTTTACCCTTCACACACGTCTCAGACCAATCCAGACGAAAGCTAAACACTGTTAAGTTATGTCCTTACATTTTATCTACAACTATCATTCTTGAAAATATACTAATTTATAAACTCTAACATGTCAATATACATAACTATAAATTCGAAGAGTACAGCTCAGAAAAAACGAAAGTGAAGAGAAATCAAAAGATCGCGAAATAAGATGAACAATTAAAAGGTCAAAGCTGATTGTATGTATTGTTTATAATATACATAAGTTTATTTGACCACTCCTACCTTGTCGCCTCTTTAATTTGGGCTAGTTTCGTGGCGATACCTTTAAAATTTACCAAAATCGGCCGATAACTTCTATGACAGTACGATGGCATATATTGTTTGTATCGTAATATATGTGAAGTTTCATAAAGATAGCTTGAAAACTGAGAGACAACAAAAGCTACAACCGAGCTTAACGTATTTGTTTTGCATCCCCTTAAATTTGTTTAATAACTTCTTGAATTATCGGTGACAACCAAAATTTGAAAAATTATTTGGTCGCTAAAAGTACTAAGCTTTGTAACTTTCTAGAATTTAATTTACACTTGCTATTTAGTTTTTATTGATTTAGGGGTGCTGTAAATCAACTTGATAATAACAACAGTGTCAAAATATTTAGTAAGAGTAGACTTTATAGTCTCAAACAGTATGAATCTGAGTCTTAAATCTAATGTTTTATTTTTTGCAGTGATTCTTACCTTACGCCAATTCGATGGAAAAGATGATGAGCATACAGTAAAATCGTAGGCGTGTGTCGAGAGCAGTTTTGTTTGATAATATAAATGTCTGTAAATATAATGCAAAGTTAGGAGTCGCTTTCAAGAAATCGACACCCTACTGCTACACAAAGATTGCGTAATTAATTTCACAATATAATCCGCAAGCCAACAAATTTGCTTATAACAAAAGCAATCAATATGAGTGTTCCGAGCATGCCCCGACAGCGGGCGTCGTCTACACAAACAAAAAGTCGGCATAGCTGGAGACTGGTCCCTCGCATCGGCCTGCTTTTGTTGCTGCTGATCAATCTGAGCGTAAATGTAGGATTTATACATTGTTATGGTGAGTACGGTTCGCACGTAGCCAAACAAATTGAATTAGAGTGGGTTTCGGAGAGAGAAACAACTGTTACCTAACGCCGACTTGGCACATACATATTTATACACTATATTTTTACATAACACATATACTCTTAATTATAATTAACCGCACATTACTAGTTAATTTAATTATATTACCCAGTTTAACAGTCACAAAGTTAAGTATGGTTTGTTGCGAGATGTCAAGATGAAAAGAGCTCTGAACGTATTTGCTCAGATGTTATAAAAACCAACAGTACGTATGTTGGTAAATGAAAATATAAACAAAATCTATGAAGAGATTTTAAACGTCATTTAAGTTCCATTACCACGCATCAAATTATATTGGGTACAGGCATTGTCAAATACTAATAAATTCTCCATTTTATTTGATTTATCGGTTATTTATTATTTTTAAACAATAGAGAAAGCCTACATACGTCTTGCTATCAGCTTCTGTCTTTATTCCTATATAATATATTAGAATATAATATGGAATACAAAGCTTCTTAACACAGTTCTTCGATTGATCCTATGATAGCTAGATCATATAGCGACTCGATTTTAATTTGACACGGTACAGCAATAGAAATGCGATGAATGCGAAATTTCATCATAAAAAAATTGGGTCAAATATTTATTTTAAATGCTGAATGTTACAATTTCTGGATTTGAACAGAACACAATATATGTTGGATTTGTTGTCCCTGTTTTTTTTTACTTTCCGGCAACCGAAAATGGCAAAAGAAGGCTTCTCCGACCCCACAAAGTATACGTATATATTTCTTATAAGCACCAACAGCCGAATCGATATAGCCATATCCCTTTGTCGGTCTGTTTATCCGTCCCTATTAAAATCGAAATCTTAGAGACTATAATCTAAAAAAAAACCAGTAAGAAAAGCAACAGTACGCGACTGTGGGATACCCTTCGACCCACGTTCCTATGTATGTACACATATGCATATGCACATGATTTGAAATTATTCTCAAAAGATGGCGCTCGCGCTTCGCGCTCGCCTGCCTCCATTGTTAGTAGACACAAGCACTTGGTTTTATGCTCATACTTTCTTGAATAACTTTTGTGTTTATTATCCGATCGGATTGCAATTTAGAGAATAAGTAGATATAACTATCAGCTTAGTATATGTTACAGTCAGAAAGTTTTATCTTTAATACAACGCTTACAAATTGAGTTCAAAAATTAATTTATTCATTTGCGGAGGCGGTGGGCGTGGCACTCAACATTTGAAATAAACTTCATCTGCGCCTGGTACACAGAAACTTACCTGCCAAATTTGGTGTCTCTAGCTCTTATAATAGCTGAGATCAGTGTTCATCTGGTCATCCGGACAAACAGACAGGCATGGCTCAATCGACGCGGCTAGTGATCCTGAGCAAGAATATATATACTTGGTGGAGTCTGCCACGCCTCCTTCTGCCTGTTACATACATTTGCACAAAGTTAGTATACCCTTTTTTGACCATTTTCAATGGTCGAAGGGTATAAATATGCAAAAAAGGTCTAACTATTGCACGCAGATCAAGTTTATTTTAAAATTTGATTACGCCCCTTTCTGCATCTAAAAATCAATACATATTGCAAGCGCATTTATAGATCTACAGCATCGTTTTTTTAAAACACAACAAAAATCGTATCGCTTACGTATACCATCTTGTGTTTTAAATTACACAAATGTAAGCCTCAAAAGTCACTGACTCGCAATTTTTATCCGACAGCAACTTAAATTAGGGCTTGTTCTGAGGTTGCAGATCTTGCATCAATTTAAAGAACTGATAATGAAGTTTTTTAGTTTTGTTTGATTTATTCTGTTGGAATATATATTAATATTTTATATGTATGTGCATATCCTAATAGGTATTCTGAATAAGCATCAACAAAGGAATCGCCCTGTCCGTCTGTCCATATGTACGTGTGTCTGTTACAACACAAACTAGTCTCTCAGTTTTAAAACAGTTTTCATTTTTGAAATAACTTAACTTGTCAGTGTCAATTAAATTTAGACAGTAGTCGACGATTAATTAATCCATTTCATTAAAGTCGGACAACTATAAAGATTTAAATAAAAAACGTTATAAAATATTCAGCGATTGGAGCAAATAGCATTTAAAATATTATTCAATTCCACAACATTTTACATAACTAGTATAGGAACGATTAGAGGAGATAAAACCCTCCAATTTTGTACAAATCAGTCACTATAAACATACACTGGTCCTTGATGGAACTTCATTGCCGAAAATTAAATTCATATTAACCATAACTATATGTATTGTGTTTAGTTGCCATAGGGAAAATTAAATTAACCAACTTTTAAAACGAAATATGTATGTATCTATTATATGCAATGTATGATTGTTTTGTCAAGGTGAATAAACCTTCGACATGCACAAGGAAATATTTCTTTATTATTATTTATTCTTTATTGATTGAAAGTTGATTTAATTAAAAGATATTTATTAAAAGATTTTTTTTATTATTGCTCTCTATTTTATAAGTAATTTTTCAGCTTTTCCTACTCCTTCGGGAAAACTTTAGAACAACTTAAACTTAGGGTTAAATATCCAATATTGGAGATTTTAATTAAGCCCGTACAATTTTAATTAATAGAATAAAACTGTCAAAAGATTCGAGACTTTAAGTCGAATTCATTAACATCGTGTGAGCAAAATAATAGCAATACAAAAACAAAAACGTTAAATCTCATACCGTACGTTCTTTTTAGGGTGCGACTGCATTCTTTGACAACAATTTAAGATACTAGCAACTTTTTTTGTCGCAGCAGATAAACAAGATTTGTTTGTTTGCTTCATTAAGATTTCAGTATTTGGCTGCAGAGTCCAGCCAAACAACCGACTTTATGGATAGTGTTAATTGATTTCAAGATAAAATTAAGTCATGTGGGCATTCTTTCTAAGTCTCAAATTTTTAACCAAATACCAGCTTACAAATACAGAGGGTGGTGGACAAGAGTTTTGGTAGACGCTTTATGGAATCAAATGCAATCGATGGTGTTTGATGCTTAAGATTTATTATGATTAAATGTATAAGGTTTTAAAAGTTACGTGTTGTGTGCTTAACAGTTAGCGATCGAAAGAGAAGGATTTAAAGATGATTAAAAGGATATCGATAAATTTAACAGATAAATATCTGTTGAAAGTGAATGTTTAAATAAGTGTGATTGGCAAATTGAGAGGGTTGCCGGATCTCCAGAGTTTGAGAAATAAATTAACACTAAACCCATTGATGTTTTGTTATCAAAGAAATTATAAATCAATTACTAGTCACTTGAAATATGTTTAATTCTTCAAAATTCTACAATAGTTAAACTTATTTTGGTCTAGTTAAACTTCAACAATTGCTCTATCAACAGTTTGGGTTGAAGGGTGATGGCCATCTTTGATTATCTTCTGTACTTTTTCCAAACGAGTTACTATATTATAAGCTGAAGCAGAAAATTCTACCAGAATACTTTGCACGTAGTAGTCTCTACAAGTAATACCCATGCAAAGGGTACATTAATTTGTCTATTAGTTTGTAATAAATTGAATATTCAACAGGAAGGCTTAACTTGTTTTGTATGTCTGTCGTTCAGACGCTGCATGTTGCTAATAAGTCTATAATGCACCGATGTCTAATTTTTCAATTTGATCAAAAGCAAACAACTATATCATGGAGTCAGTAATACATACATAAAAAAAGAAACAATCGTTAAAATTGAAAAAAAAAACTGCAAGGGTATAAAATATTCGCTATGCCGTTTAAACATTTGTATACCCTTCGACCATTGAAAATGGTCAAAAAAGGGTATACTAACTTTGTGCAAATGTATGTAACAGACAAAAGGACCCGTGGCAGACCCCATAAAGTGTATATATTCTTGCTCAAGATCAATAGACGTGTCGATTCAGCCATGTCTGTCTGTCTGACTGTCCGGATGACCAGATGAACACACAGATCTCAGCTATTATAAGAGCTAGAAACATCAAAATTGGCATAAAGGTTTCTGTGTACCAGGCGCAGATCAAGTGTATTTCAAATGTTGGGTGCCACGCCCACCGCCCCGCAAATTAATAATATAATTTTTGAATTTTTGAATTTAAAAGCGCTGTATAAAAGATACAACTTTCTGACTTTAACATATACTAAACTGAATGAAATATCTACGTAGTCTCCAAATTACAATCCGATCGGACAATAAACACAGAAGTTATTTAAGAAAGAATGAGCATAAATCCAAGTGCTGGTGTCAGCTAACAAGGGAGGCGGGCGAGCGCGAAGCGCGGGCGTCATCTGTCGGGAATAATTTCGAAGTATGTGCATATGCATATGTCTACATACATAGGAACATAGGTAGAAGGGTATCCCACTGTCGCGTGCAGCGCGACTGTGGCTTTTTTCTATTTTTAATATTCCATTTTTTCATTTGTGTGTCTATTCACATCATCGTTACTTTTACATTCCCTCAGTCGATTCCGAACTTTGCAGCAGGTGCTGGTGGAATTCCAAAGACACTAACGTGATATCCGCAATAGAGAATGTACATGTGTACATAAGTACACATTTTTGATTTGTATGTATACACACTGGCTAATACCCTTTAGAAACTGTTGTTGCTTGCTAACTACATTTTTGATTAACCGGATTGAGTATAGTCTCGGGCCTGTTTTTGTCTCTGTTGCCATACATTATTAGCAGACAATTACAAACTGATACCTACACTAATCTAAATAAAGGCGAACGTTGTTTTCAAGTATGACGTACAATTTACATACTTGCATATGTATGTAAATTTCAAAAACTAGATTTTTGTTTATTTTCTGCTTCTTAAATTATACTTATTATTTTCGCTGTTTCTCAATGGAATTTTAGCACAATTTAAATTTGAATTATCAATGTAACATATTCACATTTTGCATGTTATCATTATACGATAATCATACCGGCGCGTTTTTCTGAAAGTATCTTATGCCACTTTTTAGCGAAATTGAGATGTAAATGCAGAATTGTTAGAAAATTGGAACGCATTTGTTCCTTTAAAGAATAAACATTCCTCTCTATATTTTTCAATAAACTCGATCTTGTCCATAATTAATTATTATTATTTCATGCGCATTAAACCCAAAAACAAAAGACTCAAGACGGAATCGGATTTGAATATAACAAAATAATAATAATAATATTCGAGTTCGCCTCGCATATCTCTGATATATAAATTTGTGCCTTTGTAAAAGAACTGCTAGTTGCAGCTTTTTATACAGTAACAACAATCAGCAAGAAATTGATTTAAATGATTTTAATTTGGAAAATACATATGAAAATCACCTTTTAATAGAAAAATTTACCACTTCTTAAAGCGCTTCAAAAAAATCATTAAAAATTACTTGCGTTCCATATAACGATATATTAAATGTATTATTAATAATACACCCTGTACATTGGGACCAATGTTATTTGTAGAAAATTAGTTTATCGTTTTCCAATAATGGATATATATGTACTATGTTAACTATATTCTTTTTCGAAATCAAATGTATATCATTTTATTTGTAGAGAAAATTTTTAGTCAGACTGAGAAGCAGCGATACGATGGGTGGTACAACAATCTAGCCCATCCCGACTGGGGCTCTGTAGGTATGTAAAGGATTACAAATATAAATGTGCATAAATATGTAAAAAATACTTTTAAAATAGTTTATTTGCAAAAGCTTCAAACGAATTAAAGTTTGTTTCTGCTAGAAAATAAACTTTTTAATCCGAATGAGTTAATGTGTTTGGACAACAAATTTTAGATAGTCATCTTGTGCGGAAGGCGCCGCCATCATACTCGGATGGGGTGTACGCTATGGCGGGTGCCAATAGGCCTTCGACACGTCGACTGAGCCGCCTTTTCATGCGTGGACGCGATGGGCTCGGCTCGAAGTTCAATCGCACTGCGTTGTTGGCTTTCTTCGGGCAGGTAGTCGCCAATGAGATTGTAATGGCCTCAGAGTCTGGTTGCCCCATCGAGATGCATCGCATTGAGATTGAGAAGTGCGACGAGATGTACGATCGGGAATGCCGGGGCGGCAAATACATTCCCTTTCACAGGGCCGCTTATGACCGAAGTACTGGGCAGAGCCCCAATGCCCCCAGAGAACAGGTGGGTATGCATCCCAGCTGGTGTAAAATATCACAATAAAAACTACTCCGCAGATAAATCAAATGACTGCATGGATTGATGGCAGTTTCATTTACAGCACCTCCGAGGCGTGGCTCACTGCCATGCGCTCCTTTCACAATGGCACCCTGCTCACCCAGAAAGATGGCAAGCTGCCGGTGCGCAACACAATGCGAGTGCCGCTCTTTAACAATCCAGTTCCTAATGTCATGAAAATGCTCAGCCCGGAGCGGCTATTTCGTAAGTGTTCGCCATAACATATATAAATTCGAAAATCTGTTTGTCCTTCTAAAAACATGCATATTTTGTTGCACATTTTATAGTTCTGGGTGATCCACGAACAAATCAAAATCCGGCATTGCTGTCATTCGCAATACTATTCCTCCGCTGGCACAATATCTTGGCGCAGCGGATAAAACGATTGAATCCCACCTGGTGCGACGAGGACATTTTTCAGAGGGCACGGCATACGGTGATCGCTAGTCTTCAGAATGTGATAGTCTACGAATATTTGCCGGCATTCCTCGGCTCTGCTTTGCCGCCGTATGATGGCTACAAACAAGATGTTCATCCGGGTATTGGACATATTTTTCAGGCAGCTGCCTTTCGATTTGGACACACCATGATTCCACCTGGTATTTACCGACGCGATGGCAAATGTAACTATAAGCAAACACCAATGGGATATCCGGCCATTCGTCTCTGCTCCACTTGGTGGGATTCTAGCGTGAGTAGATTACATGTTTCTGGAGACTCTCGCATATCACAGTTGATCCACATTGACAGGGTTTCTTTAGCGACACCAGCGTTGAGGAGGTGCTAATGGGACTATCGTCGCAGATTTCAGAGCGCGAGGATCCAGTTCTCTGCTCGGATGTACGCGATAAACTTTTTGGACCCATGGAGTTTACACGTCGTGATTTGGGGGCCCTGAACATAATGCGGGGCCGTGATAATGGTTTGCCTGACTATAACACGGCTAGAGAATCTTACGGCTTGCAGAGAAAAAACACCTGGAGGGAGATTAATCCACAGCTCTTTGAAGCGCAGCCGGAACTTTTGGAGTAAGTTTCTGTCGGGAGGACTACTCGCAAACTCTAGCTATTGTTAGTTGTTCTGTTTTATTCTATTCATGATCAGCGGCAACAGCCGCGTGGATATTCCTATATTCATTCGGTATAAACTTGATCTCATGACATTTATGAGCCTGTATAGTATACTCAAAATCCTTATTAACAGGAAAGTGAATATTAGTTATTTTTATTCGCTAACTAACTTTGTGAAAATGACAGAAGAAGGCGTAGCAGACCACATTAGTATCCTCAGCCATGACCGTCTGTTTGAACGTCAAATTCTGAGCTATTATATAAGAGACTCTGAATTTGACTTTCGTAAATTGTTGCGCAGATCAAGTTAATTTCAAATTCAACAAAATTCAAAGAAATGCATGAAATCTTTATTTGAATCGATAGTACGGTCCATCTAATTTCATGTTTGAAGATTATTTCAGCCAAACGTTCACCGTGATTGCGCCTCAAATAGTCCATCCGCTTAGTCAAGTTTTGGCATACTCTTTCCAAAATTTCGTCTGGTATCGCACGAATAAATGCTTCAATGTTGTCCTCTAATGCGTCAATTGATGCGGTCTTGTCTGTATAGACATTAGATTTATAGCCCCACAAAAAATAGTTTAAAGGCGTTAAATCGCATGATCTATCTAGGCGGCCAATTGACCCGTCCCGAGCGTAAAATAAAATGTTCACAATTGACTCTTAATAAGTCCAATGTTACGCGTGCTGTGTGGCATGTGGCGCCGTCTTGTTGCAACCACATGTCATGCAAGTCAAGCTCTTGCATTTTGGGAAAGAATAAATTTGATATCATCTCACATTAACACTGTCCGAAACAGCTGCGATATTTTCTTCAGTTCGAAGTCTACGTAAGCGTGTTGGGGGTTTAATGTCCCATAATGTAAATCTGGTGCGAAATTTAGTCACAATTGTCCGAATAGCCGCTTCAGTGGGTCGATTAAACATACCATAAAATGGAAGAAGCGCGCGATGAACTTTCTTACAAGCGTTGTTCATTTGGAAGACGATTCATGGTTAAATTATAGACCAAACTGAAGTGATACAAAACAGGAAACGTGCGTCAGCTGATTAAACCAGTGTTGCTAAAAAGAGAATAGCTAAAAAATCACCCTTTACTAAGCTGAACGAAATATCTACGTACCGTCTAAAATTCAATCCGATCGGGTAATAAACACAGAGTTTAAGAAAGTATGAGTTTGATTGAGGCAGGGCGATATATGATAGGCGTGAACTCGAGCGCCATCTGTCGAGAATAAATTGAAAGCATGTATACAATATACATATGTATGTATGTATGAATTTAACAAATTAAACTACTCCGGGACATACGTCGGAGTATATCCTACTCTCGTACCACTTGACTATGGCTCTCGTTAAAATAAAAATTGTAAAAGAATTATTATATTTAATTTGTATTATAAAAGTAAGTTTAATCGTACCGTGTTAGCTTAAGAACGAATGTTTAAAATAGTGTTTTTAAAATAGACTTTTTTGTTTTCCGTTGTTAATACATTTCTTAATTATCTACAGCATGCTTAAGGATGCCTACGACAATCAACTGGATGACGTGGATGTTTACGTAGGTGGCATGCTAGAATCCTATGGCCAGCCGGGAGAACTTTTCACCAACGTGATTAAGGAGCAGTTCCAACGCCTGCGTGATGCGGATCGTTTCTGGTTCGAGAACGAGCGTAACGGAATTTTCACGGCTGACGAAATAGCTGAACTAAGAAAGATAACGCTGTGGGATATCATTGTAAACAGCACTGACATTGAAGAAAGTGAGATACAGAAGGATGTGTTCATATGGCACGCAGGCGATCCCTGTCCACAGCCAATGCAACTGAATGCCACAGAGCTCGAGCCATGCAATTACTTGGAGGGCTATGATTACTTCTCTGGCTCGGAGCTCATGTTCATCTATGTGTGCGTGTTTCTTGGCTTTGTGCCCATTCTGTGCGCTGGAGCGGGCTACTGCGTAGTCAAATTGCAGAATAGCAAACGGCGCAGGCTCAAGATACGGCAAGAGGCTCTACGTGCACCGCAGCAAAAGGGTTCGGTCGATAAGATGTTAGCCCGTGAGTGGCTGCATGCCAACCATAAGCGCCTAGTGACGGTGAAGTTTGGTCCTGAGGCAGCTATTTACACGGTAGATCGCAAGGGCGAGAAGCTGCGAACTTTCAATCTGCAGCACGTAGACGTGGTCAGTGTAGAGGAGTCGGCCACCAATCACATCAAAAAGAAGCCATATATTCTACTACGGGTACACAGCGATCATGATCTAGTTCTGGAACTTGAATCGTACGGGGCGCGACGAAAGTTCGTCAAGAAGCTAGAGGATTTTCTGCTGCTGCACAAAAAGGAACTGACGCTTATGGAGGTCAATCGCGACATTATGCTGGCCAGAGCAGAGACTCGAGAGCGACGCCAAAAGCGGCTGGAGTATTTTTTCAGAGAGGCTTATGCTCTGACCTTCGGTCTGAGGCCAGGCGAAAGGCGACGTCGCTCGGATGCGTCTAGTGACGGCGAAGTAATGACTGTGATGCGAACCAGCCTGTCCAAGGCGGAGTTTGCTGCGGCACTTGGAATGAAGCCTAATGATATGTTTGTTCGCAAGATGTTTAATATTGTGGACAAGGATCAGGATGGCCGAATCAGTTTCCAAGAGTTTCTGGAGACTGTTGTACTCTTCTCTCGGGGCAAAACGGATGACAAGCTGCGCATTATATTCGATATGTGCGACAACGACCGTAACGGGGTCATCGACAAGGGCGAACTAAGTGAGATGATGCGCTCCTTGGTGGAGATTGCACGCACAACTAGCCTAGGTGATGATCAGGTCACCGAACTAATCGACGGCATGTTCCAAGACGTAGGTCTCGAGCACAAAAATCATTTAACCTACCAGGACTTTAAGCTCATGATGAAGGAATACAAAGGTGATTTTGTTGCTATTGGATTGGATTGCAAAGGTGCCAAACAAAATTTCCTGGACACATCCACAAATGTTGCTCGAATGACCTCGTTCAACATAGAACCCATGCAGGACAAGCCGCGTCATTGGTTTCTGGCCAAATGGGATGCGTATATCACATTTCTCGAAGAAAATCGTCAGAATATTTTCTACTTATTTCTTTTTTACGTGGTGACTATTGTGCTGTTCGTCGAACGTTTTATACACTACTCCTTTATGGCGGAGCACACGGATCTGCGCCATATTATGGGCGTAGGAATCGCCATCACTCGAGGGTCAGCAGCTTCTTTGTCCTTCTGCTATTCGCTTCTTCTACTAACAATGTCTCGGTAAGTTAACAATTACTTCTTATGAAGCAAATACTTTTATTCTCCTTGAACTAACATTAGAATATTATACGACTTTGATAAATAACAACTAATAACAATAACAATCATCTTCCGAAAATGTATGTTTGTAAGAAGAATGAAGCATTTTAATTAGCGTGAACTGCTGAACTGATATGCCTTTGTCTGTATATTGGTCCCTTAGCTCTAACAGAGTACGAAATTTAAAGTTTTTCATGTAAGTTCGTTTTTCTAAAGTATTAGAATGCAATGAAACTATCAGATCTGTTGACTTCTATGTGGGTTGGGCAAAATGACAATTAATAAAACATTTTCGATAATTTAAAATTTTTAAAAAGGGTATACCAACTTTGTGTAGTTGGTAGAAGAAGACTCTAGATGTCTGTTTGTCTGTGAACAAAGAGATTAAACTATTATAAGAGCTAGAATCGCCATTTGGCATGAACCAACACAGATTATGTTTATTTTAATGCTCGGTGCCACGTCTACCGACCATGCAAATGAATAATACAATTTTTTAATTCAATTATTAACGAGTTATAAAATATACAACCTTTTGACGTCTACATTTATAGAACTGACTACCGTATCTAGGGACCGTAAATAATTATTATGAGTTTAGAAAAGTCAAAGCAAAAACAAGCACGAAATATGCAGTCGAGTGTGATCGACTGTGATATACCTGTAACACACCAGACCAATCAATATACATATAACTTCTTTGTTTTGTGTATTTTGTGTTGCATACTTTCAGGGAGGGAATTCGAGATCAATACATATTTGGAATTTCTAAAATAACTTCCATCTTAGTTATCTGATTGCAACCAAATTTTTAAACTGCATTAAAATTAGGTTTGGAATTCAATATTTCAATTTAAGGGGGCGAGCAGGGACGTGGCAAAAATCTAAAATAAACTTGATCTGCCTGCCATAATAACAGATATTGTCACATTTGGTATCCCTAGGTCTTATAGGCTGCCACGACTTCTTCTGCCCGTTACATTCATTTTAATACTCTTCGACCATTGAAAATGGTCAAAAAAGGGTATACTAACTTTGTGCAAATGTATGTAACAGGCAGAAGGAGGCATGGCAGACCCCATAAAGTATATATATTCTTGCTCAGGATCACTAGCCGAGTCGATTGAGCCAAGTCCGTCTGTCTGTCTGTCTGTGTGAACGCACAGATCTCAGCTATTATTAAAGCTAGAGTTACCAAATTTGGTAGGAAGACTCCTGTGTACTATAAGCTGATCAAGTTTATTTCAAATGTTATGTACCACGCCCACCGCCCCCGCAAAAAAATAATTTAATTTTTGAACTTAATTTGTAAGCGCTGTATTAAAGATACAATTTTCTGACTTTAACATATACTAAGCTCATTAAAATATCTACGTATTCTCGAAATTGCAATCCGATCGGATAATAAACACAGAAGTTATTTAAGACAGTATGTGCATAAAACCAAGTGCGTGTATCAGCTAACAAGGGAGGCGGGCGAGCGCCATCTGTCGGCAATAATTTAAAAGCATGCGCATTTGTATATGTGTATGAATTGAACAAATTTAGCTACACCGGAACATAGGTCGAAGGGTATCCCACTGTCGCGTGCAGCTCGACTGTTGCTTCCACCATTGAAAATGGTCAAGAAAGGGTATACTAACTTTGTGCAAATATATGTAACAGGCAAAAGTAAAGTACATACAGTATATACGAGGGTCGTTTGATAAGTCCGTGACTTTTTGAATAAAATATATTTTTTTCGTCAAAGAAGCGTTTTATTTCTCAACATAATCTCCTTTTAGCTCTATACATTTAGTCCAGCGTTTTTCCAATTTTTTTATTCCTTCCAAATAATAGGTTTTCTCAAGGCCCTCAAAATAGTCGTTTGTTTCTGTGATGACCTCTTCATTTGACCCGAATCTCTTACCGCCGAGCCATTTCTTCATGTTTGGAAACAAAAAATAGTCACAGGGGGCTAAATCTGGAGAATATGCTGGATGGGGTAGCAGTTCGTAGCCCAATTTATGAAATTTTGCCATGCTGACTACACACGTGTGCACCCGTGCATTGTCCTGATGGAACAGCACTTTTTTTTCGCCAAATGCGGTCGTTTCTGCTTCAAATCAATATCGAATCTGTCCAAAAGCTCTGAATAATATTCGCCGGTGATCGTTTTACCCTTTTCAAGGTAATCGATGTGAATGATACCTTGTGCATCCCAAAAAACTGTGGCCATGACCTTGTTGGCCGACAGACCCACCTTGGCCTTCTTTGGTGCACGTTCACCCGGAGAAACCCACTGTCTTGATTGTTCTTTGGTCTCTGGTGTGGTGTGGTGGATCCATGTTTCGTCTACGGTAACGAAACGGCGCAAAAATTCGTTTGGATTGCGGTTGAACATCGCCAAACACTCCTTTGAAATGGTCACACGGTTGCGCTTATGGTCGTGTGTGAGCAATCGCGGCACCCATCGCGCGGAAAGCTTTTTCATGTCCAAATATTCATGTAAAATGTGATGTACCCGTTCAGTTGAGATGCCTACAGCCTCAGCTACCTCACGCACTTTCATTCTCCGATCATCCAATATCATTCCATGGATTTTGTCGACGATTTCTGGCATGACGACCTCTTTTGGGCGACCTGAACGTTCGGCATCACTTGTACTGGTACGACCACAACGGAACTCAGTAAACCATTTCTTAACCATTGAAATTGATGGTGCAGAGTCCCCATAATATTTATCAAGTCTTTCCTTGGTTTCGGTGATGGATTTTTTACGCAAAAAATAATGCTTTTCGTTAAAATTCACGAGATCGTCTGCTTTCAATGCCTATAAAACGCAAACTAAGAAACGCAGCTTTCTCAAAATTTTACAGTCAGCTGTTAATCGATAACTGCTGACAGGAGCAGTGTTGTATTTAGAGCAGGTGCGCGGCAAATACAAAAAGTCACGGACTTATCAAACGACCCTCGTATATTCTTGCTCAGGATCACTAGCCGAGTCGATTGAGCCATGTCTGTCTGTCCATGTGAACACACAGATCTCAGCTATTATAAAAGCTAAAGTTAACAAATTTGGCAGGAAGACATATGTAAGCAGCGTATAAAAGATACAACTTTCCTACTTCACCATATACTGCACTAAGCTGATTAAAGTATCTACGTATCCTCAAAATTTCAATTTGATCCGACAATAAACACAGAAGTTATTCAAGAAAGTACGCGATAACACCAAGTGCTTGTGTCAGCTAACAGGGGAGGCAGGCGACCGCAGTCTGTCGAGAATAATTTCAAAGCATGATCATATGTATATGTGTACAAGGGTAT
Source organism: Zaprionus camerounensis (assembly GCA_018904165.1). Classification (NCBI taxonomy): domain Eukaryota; kingdom Metazoa; phylum Arthropoda; class Insecta; order Diptera; family Drosophilidae; genus Zaprionus; species Zaprionus camerounensis. The sequence continues at coordinate 847,427 of JAEIFS010000354.1, forward strand.
CCCACATTCGCGTGCCGCGCGACTGTTGCTTTCCCTAATTGTTTTTTATTGAAAACGAGGAAGAACGACAGTATACTTTTGTATACTTTTACAGTATAGCACTTGCAATACTAGTTTTATATAATGGTGCAGAATTAAAAGCATTGTTTATATTTTATATAATGTATCTAAGTAAAGTAATTTCTAAAATTAAAAAAGGTCTTCATATAAAAATCTTCATTTCGTTTGATCGTTTCTATGGCTGTGTTACAGTAGTGCGATCTTGATAAATTTGTATATATGTACATATTATATATTTGCAATATCTTGACAAATAACAAAAATCAGCAGCAATATTAATATTGCAATATATGCAGCAATTAAGCAATTAAAACGGAGGGACTTGCTTGCGTTGCAACAGATAGATGGACGGAAAGACAGACATGGCTATTTTGACTACCCTGGTGATGCTAATTCAGAATATAAAGTAAATACTTTATGTGGTCTGAGATGTCTCCAAAGGTGCCTTGCAAACTCCTGACCAAAATTATTATACCCTCTGCATGGATGTAAAAATTATAGCAATTGCTGTCCCTGGTATCTATCACTCCTACAAATTATAATCCGTTTCACAGCGCTGTCTGCGCTTGTTGTTAGTTCGCGTGGCTGCATTGCACCATATTTTACTGCACTGACTATCGGGTACCGTCAGGAGATCGTCACTTGCAGCGATACCTTTTATATTTGCACGACCGGTCTATAAAATAAATAATAAAATAATAAATAAATAATACAAATGATAATCTTTGGTAATTGTTAGAGTATTTGTAATGTAAATTTCACTTTTAATTTAACAAATAGAGTAGCAAGTATACCACTCAAAGGCATGCTTGACTATACACAGGTTTTTTACTAGTTTCATATAAAATTTCAAAACCGATGCTCCATGTTCGAAGGCCACGCAAAAACTACAGATACCATATCATGTATGCATGTATGTATGTAGACGACTTTTTAAAACTCAGATTTTCTCCAAATTATGTTGTCAGAAAAAAATGACTGAATATTATACCATAAAATGCAATAATATCGTGTTTTTTATTAAAATCAAAGGTCAAGGTTACGAAAATAATTTAAATGGATACCATTTGAAGCACTTTATAAGCCTGCATCAAAATTTGTATAATATCTTTGTTATAAGAGGAGCAATCTTACTTTGAACGAAATTTTTGATCGAAAAAAATAACGTTCAACAAATAGTCGTTATTTTGTAATCGAAATTTTTTCCGCTCAACAATTAATTATTATTTTTTGAGCGGAAAAATAAAAATCTTAAGATTTGGGATCACCTCGGATTTGCCAAGAGTATGCCAGTAAAAACCTTCTGGTGCAATTTTTTTTCTTATCCGACATTTTTATGTAAGTGGATGATTTTTTCATCAAAAAAAAAAACAAATAATCATTATTTTCGGTCCCTGTTTAGAATCCATTTGAAATAAATATTAAAATAAAAATATTTGAGTCGCAATATTTTGACTATCAGTATTTTGAGCTAGGTTTAAATAAATATCAGGTGGAAACGAGAGCAACAGTCGAGCACACTGGTTTAAAATGTTAAATTTATTCAAGTGAAGGCAGCGAGAAAAATAAAAATAAAAAAGTGTTTTCCTCTCTCTCTCTCTCTACGTAACATTAACACTAACAAGGAGAACACAGTTTCGAACGAAATAAGGTGGGGACTCGAACTTCTACATAACGAATCGGTCGTACGGAAGGCAACTGCGCCTCATCGTGGTGAGCCATCCCGTCCCCCTTTGGAAGAGTTGTCAAATCCCAAATAGAGTTGTAATTCCTTATTCCAATTCCTTCCTCTATTGTTACAATTACTCGAGATAGTTCTCCTAGCGAAAACTGTCAAATCTAGCCCAGCGGGATCCATGTTACATATATACTTAATATTGCTATTTTTTTATGCTGTAACCGTACCCATTTTTTATTTATTTAAACGGCTATAAGAATCGTATGCAGCCAGTTCCAAGGACATAATTCTCCAAATCGCAGACAAGTTTACATGACTTACGAGAGCAACAGTCGGGCGGTGGATTTGCGGAGGCGTTGGGCGTGACATTCAACATTTGAAATTAACTTGATCTGCGCATAGTATATAGAAAACTTCATTTCAAGTATGGTGTCTCAAGCGCTTTTAATAGCCGCGATCTGTGTGTTCATCTAGTCAGACGGACATCCGGACAGACAGACGGACATGGCTCAATCGACTCGGCTAGTGATCCTGAGTAAGAATATATATACTTTATGGAGTCTGTCACGCCTCCTGCCTGTTACATATGTACATGAGTGCAAACTTAGTACACCCTGCGCGGCACATGGCAGTGGGATACCTTTAGATCTACGTGTATGTTCCGGTGTAGTTTTATTTGTTAAATTCATACACATGCATATGCACATGCTTTAAAATTATTCCCGATTCTTCCTGCCAAATTTAGTAACTCTAGCTTTTATAATAGCTGAGATCTGTGCGTTCACACAAACAGACAGACAGACAGACAAACATGGCTCAATCGACTCGGCTTGTGATCCTTAGCAAGAATATATATACTTTATGGGGTCTGCCACGCCTCCTTCTGCCTGTTACATACATTTGCACAAAGTAAGTATACCCTTTTTTGACCATTTTCAATGGTCGAAGGGTATAAAAAATATGTACGATGTTCGATGATGATCTAATAGAATCTGAGACTTGTAAGACAACTTTAGTTAAGCCACTAATTTATAAATCAAATATGCCACGAATCAGACATGAAAATGTGGAATAAAAGAAATCATTTCTGGTGAAAGTCTTTAGAAATGCGAATTGAGTACTCTTTAGGTATCTGTAAGAATTTATTTTACAATTCTGCTCTAACTTTATCTTATATTTTAATCTCGACAGAAACCTCATCACGAAGCTTAAAGAGTTTCCTATACAACAATACATCCCCTTGGACTCGCACATACAGTTCCACAAGATTGCCGCCTGCACGGCGCTTTTCTTCTCGGTGTTGCACACCGTGGGACATATTGTGAACTTCTATCATGTGTCGACTCAGTCGCACGAGAACCTACGATGTTTGACGAGAGAGGTGCACTTTGCCTCCGACTATAAGCCAGATATTACCTTCTGGCTTTTCCAGACAGTCACGGGAACCACGGGAGTACTTCTATTTATCATAATGTGCATAATATTTGTTTTCGCCCATCCGACCATACGGAAGAGGGCATACAACTTCTTCTGGAACATGCATTCCCTATATATTGGGCTCTATTTGCTTAGCCTGATCCATGGACTGGCGCGTCTGACGGGACCTCCACGCTTTTGGATGTTCTTTCTAGGACCTGGTATTGTCTATACCCTTGACAAGATTGTTTCATTGCGTACCAAGTATATGGCACTGGATGTGATTGAGACAGATCTTCTGCCATCTGATGTGATCAAGATTAAGTTCTACAGACCGCCCAATTTAAAGTATCTGTCTGGTCAGTGGGTGCGTTTATCCTGTACAGCTTTTAGGCCCCATGAGATGCATAGCTTCACGCTGACATCAGCACCACATGAGAACTTCCTCAGCTGTCATATTAAGGCACAGGGTCCATGGACGTGGAAGCTGCGAAACTATTTCGATCCATGCAACTATAATCCAGAAGATCAGCCGAAGTTACGAATAGAGGGTCCTTTCGGAGGCGGCAATCAGGACTGGTATAAATTTGAGGTTGCAGTTATGGTAGGAGGTGGTATTGGTGTTACACCCTACGCCTCTATACTGAATGATTTGGTTTTTGGAACCAGCACCAATCGCTACTCGGGTGTAGCCTGTAAAAAGGTTTACTTCCTGTGGATCTGCCCATCACACAAACATTTTGAATGGTTCATTGATGTGCTACGCGACGTGGAGAAAAAGGATGTAACCAATGTTTTGGAAATACATATCTTTATTACACAATTCTTTCACAAATTTGATTTGAGAACTACCATGCTGGTAAATAAAATAAAATAATGCCTGAGTATTTCATTTCGACCTCGTTTCTATCATTTTTTCTTGCAGTACATATGTGAAAATCACTTCCAACGCCTCTCGAAGACTTCCATATTCACGGGACTCAAGGCGGTCAATCACTTTGGACGCCCAGATATGTCCAGTTTTCTTAAGTTCGTACAAAAGAAGCATTCTTACGTAAGTTTCCATTTAGATATATTTTAATTTACACCCTTGATGTTTCATGACACTCTTCCCTCCCGTCCATTTATAGGTTTCCAAAATAGGAGTATTTTCATGCGGCCCTAGACCTCTTACGAAAAGTGTCATGTCCGCCTGTGATGAAGTAAATAAAACGCGCAAGTTGCCTTATTTTATACACCACTTCGAAAACTTTGGTTAAGCCGTGTAATCATGGATTTATGTTCTTAAAATCACTTACTCTCTTTAACCAGCTTCGAATCCCAACGTGCTAATAGAAATACACGCATATACATATGTAAATACATACTTTGTATATTTATTAAGTTCATACAGCATTTAAGCAAATCTTAATTCTTCATAACAGCTGAAGTCCACAAACATCTCAATCTCCTATATCTGTATTATAATAACGAAGGTGTATAATTCTACACGCGCATCAATAATTTGTTATAATGATATCGTAATTAGCTAAACCAATAAAGCTCCGTTCATTCTATTTTCTAAAAGTGAATATATGAATATATGAAATTATGAATATGCAAATGAAAATGTATCTATTAATCTATGTTATATTTCTATTTATTCAAAATATAATTTGGTATAAGTTCTTATAAATGTTTTTTAATAGTTACGTTACGTAAGGTCCGATCCGACCTCAACATATTTACAGCGTGCAATAAGAACCATGTATCGTATCCCAAATTTCATTAAGATAGTTTTAATATCGTACTGGGGACTATTTTGTGATAAAGAATTCTGTTTACGCATTATTTGATTGAATTTTTCTGCCAAATAATATGTATCCAGCATTTGTAATAGTGAAGCTTTGTTTTTAGGGCTCAAACAAAATTATAGACACACGGACAATGGACAACCAGTAAGAAAAGCAACAGTCGCGCGGCACGCGACTGTGGGATACCCTTCGACCTATGTTTCGGAGAAACATAGTTGGCCAGTTTTCTCTGAGAATAAAATCATTTTATCGAAAAAATCCTACATACAAATTTTGATTTTATGCTCAAAAAACGGAATTTTACCAATAGTGGAGGGATCCTCAAAATTACCGTACACTTTCAGTCTTTTTATACCCTTCGACCATTGAGAATGGTCAAAAAGGGTATACTAACTTTGTGCAAATGTATGTAACAGACAGAAGGAGGCGTGGCAGACCCCATAAAGTATATATATTCTTGCTCATGATCACTAGCCGAGTCGATTGAACCATGTCTGTCTGTCTGTCCGGATGTATGGATGAACAGATGAACACATAGATCTCAGCTATTATAGGAGCTAGAAACACCAAAATTGGCATGAAGGTTTCTGTGTACCAGGTGCAGATCAAGTTTATTTCAAATGTTGGGTGCCACGCCCACCGCCCCCGCCAATCAATAATTTAATTTTTGAGCTCAATTTGTAAGCGTTGTATTAAAGATAAAACTTTCTGACTTTAACACATACTAAGCTGATAGTTATATCTACTTATTCTCTAGATTACAATATAATCGAACAATAAACACAAAAGTTATTCAAGAAAGTATGAGCATAAAACCAAGTGCTTGTGTCAGCTAACAAGGGAGGCAGGCGAGCGCGAAGCGCGAGCGCCATCTGTCGAGAATAATTTCAAAGTATGTGCATGCATAGGAACGTAATCCGATCGGACAATAAACACAGAAGTTATTTAAGAGAGTATAAAGTGCTTGTGTCAGCTAACAAGGGAGGCGCGCTAGCGCCATCTGTCGGGAATAATTTTAAAGCATGTGCTATGTGTATGAACTTAACAAATTAAACTACTCCAGAACATGGGTCAAAGGGTATCCCACTGTCGCGTGAAGGGTATCCTGACTGTTTCTCTTCTTACTGGTTTGTTCTGATGCTGTACAAAATAAAAAATCCTTTTAATATATTTAAAGTTTTCTTAGTTACACTATTTTGTGCTTCCGTTTTTTCGGAGGTGCCATAGAGAAGGATGACTACTGTAGATTATCCTTTTCTTACATTTTATCTTAACGATTATTTTGCAGCAGTTGTAACTTAACTAAACGATATTGTTGCGGATGCAACTCTGTCGGCAAGGCAGATTGCCTTGTTATGTTATGTGTTAACATGAGCTTTTAAGCTGTTAGCATGGCGCTTGCGCGAGCTTACAGCTTTGTTTATAACCCCATTTTTTGTTATCGGTCGGTAATATTATTGTAAAATCTTGATGGGAAAACATAAATTGTACTGCAATGTACGGAGAGATGTTTCGTCTAACGACGAATTATTATCACAGTATGCTCAACGCGGAGATCCACATAAACGAATGGGTGCAGGAACGGTAAGTGAAAATCGCTGACACCCCCAAGGAGTAGTTCCTAATAAGATTCCTGTAGCCTTGCGCCTATGGAGCCTCTCTTTCGTATATTTAGCGAATACCTGGACTCCGGGAGTCTGTTGAATATTGTGATACCTGTGGTAGGCATCTATGGCCAAGACTTGCTCGTCAGTCTCCTCAGCGTGATGAGTGTGGCCAATGTAATGAGCTCCTTTGAAAAATGGTTTGTATTTGAGTTAAAAAATGTTCTGTATATTCCTTTTCCCGTTTAACGGCTTTAATATATTACAATCTTCGCAGGGTCTATCCGGAAATGCGGCCACTTTGGTGGCTACGTGAGCTTTACGCCAGTGAGCACGCCCACAGGCCGCGTGTGGCGCTGCAAACATATGATTTGAGCTGTGAGACAAGCGGTGGCATGCCCTGCTCCCATTCGATGTCGTTGACTGTCTTCCTAATAGTTGTCTGGTCGAAACTGGCCGAGAAATTCCGATTTGGTCGGCGCATGCATTTATTTTTGCATGGCATCTTCGCATGTTGCACGCTCTGCATGTGGCTGAGTCGTCTCTATCTAGCCACAGAGTTTCTGCATCAGTGCCTGCTGGGCACCTTCCAAGCCATCAGCATTGGGCGCCACTTGAAGCCACTTTCGGATTACTTGTATTCGCGCGCTCTTCGCCCGATGCTTTCGTTTGTTTTCTTGTTAATCTCTCTGGCCGTGGCCATTTACTTCTTCAAGTTGCGTTTCGGCTTTGATCCGCACTACTCTGTGCGGCAGGCCTTCAAGTGGTGCCCAAAACCCACCTATATGCGACATGAGAGTAGTCCAATATTTCTCCTAACTCGAGATCTGGGAATTATAGTCGGCGTGGCTCTATCAACACGATTTCTGCAATTGTATGTTAATTACGAGCTCTCGATGCACTTTAAAACTTCGCTTTAATGATTGCATATTTTATTTCAGAAAACCGGATACTTGTACGTCCCTGCGGCGTCGTCTGGAAGGTATTTCCGTTCTAGTGCTGTTTAACTATATTTTGTGTGTGAACACACCCAAACAGCACGGACGCCTTGCTTTTCTAGCCTATGAATTTACGCGAAACACACTGCATTCCATGGCACTCATATGGTTTCTGCCGAAGCTCTTAAGTCTAAGAGGCCAATGAATAAGTCCAACAATGCTTATGCGCTTAGTTACGAAATCTATCATTACCATTTCAATATACACTTAAAATTGAATTGAATGTATCAGTTAAATCTATAAACTGTAACCGATATATTTAAGCCTTAAGTTGATTCACTCAGAATTGTGAACAACTTTTGACACTTCCAGTTATTAAATAATATACAAATGAGGCTATGCCAAGTTTATGGAAATGAAAAAGGTCACAATAAATAATACAATTTTAAAATTCAATTTAACTATTGTAGTACCTGTACATGTACCTGTCCTGCCAATTATAATCTTATCGGAGAATATACACTGAAGTATTGCAAGTCAACCTTGTCCCTAATTCCGAGCCGCGCTGCCTTCTCCTTTTGATTACACAGGCCCACAAAAAACGAGAGCAACAGTCGAGCGGCACGCCACAGTAGTTTAATTAATTAATTACGGACGGACATGGCTCAATCGACTCGGCTAGTGAGCCTGAGTAAGACTATACGTACATATATACTTTGTGGGGTCTGCCACGTCACCTTCTGCTTTTTACATACATTTCCCCTTTTTTGACCATTTTCAATGGTCGAAGGGTATAAAAATTGTCATGGCCTGGGTATGCGGCATATGCAGTTATATGTATTTGATTCCCTGAATTCGAATCCGTCAGATTCTGGTTAAAGTTTCACCAGCTGATCTGACCTAAACACAAAATACTGACTATCCCCCAAAAGAAATAGAATCCTGATAATTAATTCTGTATCTACCTTAAAAACATAAATCTTCACCCACGTATCTAGTAACTAGTTAAATATATACAATACTTATCTTCTTTCTACTGACAGTACTACTCTTTAACTAACATGTTCGAAGCATGTTTGAACATTCTACTCGCGATTTTGATTTGCCTTTGGTTACTAACACTAACTCTCCTGATCTAATTGGGTTTTTCTGGGTTTTCCCCAATCCTCTGCAACAAATGTTGGATCGGCTTTTTCTTTTTTATCCCACTTCGTATACAATTACATTTCAATAAATTTCTTTTTTTCTCATTTAAGGTTTTACCTTTAATTTAAAATTATTCTTAGTTTTATATTTCAATTTAAAATTAACAAACAAATATGATTATAAATGGTTTTTACTTTTAAACAGTCGACTGACCATAGTTTGACTATAAATTAAATAAATTAAATTAATCTGGCCAGGGGATTTATATTTTAACGGGTATTTAGACCTTCTTAGCCCGAATCCAAAGTCCAAATTTACTGTGCACGTCTGTCGACAATTTTGACATTCCAAATCCGATGTCAAAATTTGCATCACCCGATCCTGACCACCCAATTTTTTTGGGGCTTTAAAAATTTGTCAAGTTTTTTTTGTGTAAAGTCGAAAGTTAGACACGCAGGGTCATTTTTGGCTTCGGATTCAGACTAAGAAGGACAAAATAAATGTTAAAACAAGTATCGCATGCCCAGATCAGGATTCTAAATCCATTGAGGAGTATTTAAATGTTTTTTTACAGTTCAGTGGAAGCCCAGACGGGATGGCGAAATCTTAATCCCGGATTCGAGCTCAGCGACCCAAAATGCATCATCATCATCACCAGATCATGACACTCTTTTTTGTGGGCGCTATGCTGTGCTTCAGTTGAGAATTAAAAAATTTGTCAAAGGGATTTCGTTACTTGTTATTCTTTATTTTCAATAAGTTACCATTTTAGGACGAAGGACAGCTAGGCAACACAAACTACAACTAAGATTGCTCTCATTAGGGTGTACTTATTGACTAACTTAAAAAAGTAAACGTACTTTGGTTGCTTAAGTACATTTTTTTCAGCTTCAGATGCGGTTTCAGTTTCGCCTTTGTCTTTGGCATAAGCTTTAGTTTCGACTAATTAAACCGAACTCAACTAGAAGTAATGGCAGCGACTTTAGTAGAAGAGTAAGAACACAGCTTACAACTTAGTCGATAATTGTTGGTTTTGTGTTCGTTTGAATATGAATACATTGCGGTGCATTTAAATTATTGGAATTCGAATGATCATGATTTGGCTAAATAAGCCCATAGTCTAATTTGTTCGATAACTAATGAATTGCATTAACTTAATTAGTTGGCTATACACTAGACATGAATATATACATTTATATCTATCTGCAGCCGCAGGACTCAACGATCATGTTGGGCAGCGTCTTGACGGTTGCCGTGTTGTTTGAATCCACAACAACCAACTGCAACGAGGAATACTGTTTGGCAGTACAGCAGGGTACTAGATCGAGGGGCTTTCGTGTACCATTCGAGGAAAGTATTTTCTAAAATAAAAATAAAAAAATTAGTGGGAGGAATACAATCGGAAAAGATGTCACTTGAACTTACCAGCAAAGAGCTATGATGCGATGCGGCCTGAGCTACACTCGCTACAGAGCTGCACGATCCACGACAGAAGTAGGCATCGTAACCTTTCGGCTGCAGGATCCAGTTGTCCCATCCGATGTCCGCAAACGAAATGTACAATTTTTCACGGCAGCATTCGGTCACGCCACTGGAACAATTGATGTTGCGCTTTTGGCGTGATTTTGTTTGCCGGTTCTGTGTGTCGATCATAATAAACGGCCTGTAGTTCTTGTTCACAGAAATGATCTCCTCGATTCCGCTAATGTCGCAAGACTCACATGTGATCTGCAAAAGGTGACTAAGATCGTGGTTGCCAAACCAGCGCTTGATCGGCCACTCGATGTTTATTTTCATCCACTCGTCTAAAACGACAAAAAATATGAAATTGTTTGTGAATTGGAATTGTGAACTGGACCATGCACTATGGGAAGTCAATTCAAAAAATATATAAAAAATATAGATTTTTTTTGTAATCACATTTCAAACTACTTAAATTATATTTTTGTTGATTTTTACCGCCTTCAGAAACAGTTCAATTATCGAATAAAGTTGACTAAATTGGTGTAGTTATTTTCTAAAAATTAGTGTTTCCAAAAAACTACATGTATTAACAGTAAAACAGTATTATAGATATTTAATTGGGAAACTAATATTTAGAAGCATCTTTATAAGAAATAACATGATTTAATAACACAAAGTAGAGCAGATTCGTGTTTACATTAAGCTAAAATTACCAAAATAAGATACATTTTAGAGCGCTTCAAGAAAATGAATTAATTGCTTGCGTACCCCATATCGATATATTTAATTTACCAGAAATAAAATGCAAGAGAATGGTTGGAATACGATAGAGTGACACGAATGCAGGACCGCAATTTGAGCAAAGGAATATCAATAAATTATTGTTTTTATATATTTATCTCCGTAACATAAAGCGGACGTGGACTAAAACAAAACCGAAATTCAGTAATTTTAGTAATATACCACGAAGTCAAGTTCAAGTCTCTATCTTTAAAAATGGAGTTGATTTTCCCACTGTGCCCTGTAAGCGTCTTTCTTTTCATTCGAATTATTGTTTGCACATCTTGCTTATCGTAGGCGGGTGACCCACGTAACTTGAATGCCATCGGCGTTCTCGGGGACTGCTCGTCTTGTGTGACCAAAGTTCGCCTTTTCGCGCACACAAATTATTTATTAGAACGTCGTAAAGTTATTCACCCACAATTCGACTAACGACGGCAGACAACAGTGGCTCGTGGTTGCTATCGCGTAAACAGGCATCGATCTTTCAACTCACTTATCGCCACAGATGCATTATTGTTATAAATATGATGGAAAATATACTAGATATTGCTTGGGACAAGCGCTGTTATGGATCGGTTCTTGGAGCTGCGAGCTTACCTTGCACATCGACCGACTGGATTGCTATGGTCTTCGCCAGCGGCAAGTATTTGGAGTCCATCTGTTGCTGCTCCACTTCAGACACTACCAGGGTCTGTTTCCTAAGCTTTTCGTTCGAATGGGTTGCGCCGTTGGAGGCCTTCGTGTAGTTTTGATTATTCTTATAAAGCCACAATACGGCACTGTTCACATCAAAGCCGTCGGCGTCGGCGTCGTCGATCTTGAAGCTGAAGCACATGGAGGGATGCACTCCCAAGCGATTGCATTCGGTTTCCTCTAAAGGCAAAAGGAATAAAAGATGAAGCGTTGATTGGACAGCTCCAGTTCGAATTAACTTGCTTAACTCACCGCGCTGCAGCAATATAAACTTTTGGTTTGTACGTGCGTAGTAGTCATCCAAGTCTTTGTTTTTGTTAGCTTCCGTTGTCTGAGGCAGGGTGATGCCCTCAAAAATTGGAAGCGGCAGCTCCATTGCTGAAACATTGGGACTCTCCTTGAGGCGCAGTTTTTCCAGTATTTGCTGCTTGACGAACTCAATGCGCAGTCGCCGCAGCTCCTCTTCCGTGATGTGCTCCACATGGCGGCTGCTCTCGCATTTAGTGCAACCGCCGGAGGCGATCTTTGGGTTAACTGTGGTGTAGTTGATCGCAGTGGCAGCTTTAGCTTCCTCAGGCTTTGTCAGTTCGTGGTGCAGCTGTTGCAGTTCCTTAGTATAGTCACCGTACTGCTCACCTTCGCTATAATTCAGATAATCTTCGATGTCATCCATCGGGGGTGTGGCTGGTGCGTCATTAAACATTTTCTCCGATGCCGACTGCCCCTCTGCGCTCTGTTCCTGCTCCTGTTCCTGTTCCGGCTCAGCGATCTGATATCCCTGGCTCAACAACTGCCACAGATTGGGGCTATTCTTCAGTGCTTGAGCTGAAGCTCGGTGATAGCTGCGCTCCTGTTGCAGCATGTGCTCCCTCTGGCGCTGCAAGTGACGCCGCAAACGTTGATAGTATTCACGTTGATCTTGCCTACTGGATGCAAACTCCTCTTCCTCCTCGCTGCCAGTGGGATCCGGCGCGAGGTGCTTGGGCTGACGGTCTCGATGCTGGCGCGTGTGATGCTGCTGCGACGTGTGCTGCACATGTTGCAGCCCCGGACTCCGCGGCTGCGATTGCAAGTGCGTGTGCATCAGTGGCAAGTTCTCCCCATCGTTCGAGTCAGGATGCGAGCGCGCATATATGTTGCTCTTCTGTGCCAGCACCAGGCACAGAAGTGGCACCAGTGTCATTAAGTATCCGGTCATTATAGCAGACTTTTTCTTTTCCCTTTAGATCTTTTTAGCTTTCCACCTTTTTATTTTCTGGGACTCGTTGTTATTGTATTTTCTGTCTTGGGTTTTCTTGGCTCTGATGCTAATTGTTAGCGGTTCGGTAGCAAAAGAAACTCGATATTTGTTGTCTTTTGGCTTATAAAACACATAGATACGCAGCTCTTTGTACGTATCTTTTCTGTATTCTCTATTTATACTTGTCGCACTTTGTTTTACTGATTTACAAACTGTCTAGGGAATTATTTTTGCATGGCTTCCACTTTCATTCGATAACTGTCAGATAATCTATAAGAAAATAGATAATGCACGATTATAATATGTATTTTGAAATTGTTTATAACTTATGCTGTACTTCTTAAGTACGTATCTTGCGGCAATTGCGATGACCCCTTAACCCCAAGAGCCTCAAGCAAATAATAAAGCTGAGTAAGAATCCAGTCAGAATTCTCACAGGACTACTTACACAGCACATTCTCCGAGTTGGAGCCTGAGACATTGGACTACGTATCTACATAATTTCCGGTATTGGACATTAGTAGATGTGGTGCGCAATGCAAGCAGTTTCTCTGGGTTAACCACTTCATCTTCATTTAATGAGATTTGCTGAAAAATGTGGCGCCCTCCTGCCTTTCAATGATGTTTGCAACCAGAAGTCGTACGAAGATGTAATAATAACAGAATGTCAAGAAACACTTTACACATATGTACATAACATTACCATGTATGTACGTATGTGTAAAGAGTTCTACATTAAAATGTACATCTATGTAAAGAGTTTCTTGACTACCTTTAAATAATTTCAACATTTTTTCTATGGCAATATTTTTTTGACCGGAAAATCGTTCTGATTGGCGACAAGAAGCGAAAAATAATAGAATGCGATGGCATAGGTCAATAACACATTTTGAAACAACAGCTCTTGACATTTACAAATGTGAAGGAATCAACTGGATTCTTCGAGGGATCGAGAAAATGTAGATGAAATTCGAAGAATTAATATTATTTTGACCACTTCTGTATAATAACAGTGAGGCAAGTAACTCTTTACACTTTATGTACATGTTAATGTTGTGTACATATGTATGAGTAAAGTGTTTCTTGGCATTCTGTATATACAGTGCTGGCCACGAACATAGCACACTCTGCTATAATACAGTTTGACTGCATTATTTCGTCTCAACTTTGATTTGGTTGCTCTTTTTATTTGTTTTAAACTACTTAACCGTTAATATTTCGTTTCTTCGTTCCCCGTCTTCATATACCATGAAAACTGTCTTAGGCAAACTGATGAAATTTTTGGCGTTTTGCGCAATCTATTTGGAATCTACTGTAAATTCGAATTTGTGTCGAGTTTATAATTTAAAATGGACGGTGCCATTTGTTTAATTGAACACGTGGCTAAGGGCAGTGAAATTTCAGTTGATGCATGTATTATATATATTATATTATATATATATATATATGCACACATACATGTGCATGTAAAGTGATATTCAAAAACGATGCAATTAATTAAATACTTTACTATTTAATTGACATTATCAGCGCCTCTCGGTACGGAAACTGCGCACCACAAACCCGAAAGAGAAGCAGCGCCTGTCAATTAAGCGCGTGGCGTGGGGACAAGACCAAAGAGGGGGTAATCTCAAAGGGCGGCTAATTAGGCAGGAACAAACACGTACCGTTGCGCATATAAATCCCAATTTGATGACTCGACACGAATCACAATCCGAACTTGAGCTGAAGCGGGTCACTCAGTGAACCCGGACACTACACACGACGGACGAGGAACGATGAACGTCTGACGACACACGAAGCACGAAATTGCACACGAATTAATTGGTTTTATAGTATATTAGTGATCTTTAGCAAGTGCCGTGACAGCGTGCGACAGAGCAAACGAGTTGTGAATGAATGAGGCACCTGCCTGATTAATAGAACAATTTATGTGTGCGCAATCGACTTGTAAATTGATTGATCGCACACAAACCTAGAGAGAGAGAGAAAGTAATTACGCTCTTTGACTGCGCACGAATGCAGCCGAAACCGAAGCCGAAGCCGATTCGTTTTGTGCTCGTTTTTTCACAATGAACTTCGGGGGCACCCCCTTGGGCGATTAAGTACAGACATACACCTCTGATTAAAATAATAGGTACACATAGGAACTTTAAACTTAGAATCAATTTTACCATACTTTATTTGCTTAAAACAAACTAACTACGTATTCCATATTTTGTATTGTGAACATGCTATCGTGGCCTAAAAATTAAACATGGCAAACCTCGCATTAAAACACAGTTGAAAATTAATTTTAAAAAAATTGACTTTTACAAAGATTGACTGGGATTCAATGGGATGGAAAAAGAGGTGCACAAATAAATGAGGGGGCGAGGAAATTACCGCTGATATTCTTGGAAGTGATCGTAATAATCATACGTTACTATCTTTTAAAAGAATATCAGTGGTAGTTTTGTCGCACCCTTTTAAAGTGTACCTATTATTATTATCATAAGTGTATATAACACATACATACACACATACAAAGACCCCTACGTCGCCCCGTCTGGCAGAGCTCGACGCTGCAGACAAGACAATTCATATGCAAATATTCTGGTTCATTGCATCAGCTAAAAAGAAGCCGGCGTCGATGCCAACGCCGGCGTCGGCATTACTGCAGCAGCTGCGAACTGCCAACTGGAAACTAAATTAAAATTTCGTAAGTTCTCGGTTAATTTTAGACGTTTTCGTCTTTACATCTTGTAAAGTTAAACACAACGTTAATTCCTCAGATATAATTATTTTTTTGCGCAAAGTCGAAGCTAAGTATGTCTACATATGCAGAAATACGTGTTCAGAAGGATATTTCGATCCGATGCATAGTTATAGTTTTAGTAAGATGCAGAGTGTATGGAAATGTCTTGGACGCATATGCTACATTGCAAATTTATCCATTCTAAACACTTGGAATGCGATTATTCCGGTAACATGTTTGCCGGCACTAATACAAGAATAGGGGCTGACCTACTGATCCGATTTACTTCATCGAAAATGCTTTAGAAATTAAATATTTTTTTTACGCCCCGAACCTTCATAATTAAAGTACTTCATTTTAAATTTTAAGGTGAGGTTAAAGTGAAAAGTTGGTTGAAACTTGATTTCGAACGTTAATAACGCACATCATTTTTAACCGAAATGGTTTGAATTTAGTTTTGAAAGCTAAAGGGTTTTATTACATTTCAGGAATCATCAAATCCGCTTACTAAAACATGCTAAGGTCTTGTGACAATTTTTCCAAGTATTGTAATAAAAAAAGTAAAGGTTAAATGTGCGCCCACATCTCCGATTTTTTTTTAAACATGCAAATTTAATTATTTTCAAAATTCAATTAAAAAAAATAGAAGAATAGAAATTCAGCATAAATATACGTAGTAAAAACCAGACAGTGGGATACCCATCGACATATATTCCGATGTAGTTTAATTTGTTAAATTCATACATATCTACATATGTACATACTGCAAAATTATTCCCAACAGATGGCGCTCGCGCTTCGCGTTCGCCTGGCTCCCTTGTTAGCTGGCACGAGCAATCGGTTTCATGCTCATGCTTTCTTAAATATCTTCTGTGTTTATTGTCCGATTGTTGATTGTTTATTGTCCGGATTGCAATTAAGAGAATACGTAGATATTTTAATGAGCTTAGTATATGTTAAAGTCAGAAAGTTGTATCTTTTATACAGCGCTTATAAATTAAGTTCAAAAATTAAATTATTGGCGGTGGGCGTGGCACCTTACATTTGAATGAAACTTGATCTGCGCCTGGTACACAGAAACCTTCATGCCAAATTTGGTGTCTCTAGCTCTTATAAAAGCTGAGATCTGTGTGTTCATCTGGTCATCCATACATCCGGACAGACAGACAGACATGGCTCAATCGACTCGGCTAGTGATCCTGAGCAAGAATATATAAACTTTGTGGGGTCTCCCAGGCCTCCTTCTGCCTGTTACATAAATTTGCACAAAGTTAGTATACCCATTTTTGACCATTTTCAATGGTCGAAGGGTATACAAATGTAAAAAAAATCGGAGTTTAACCTTTACCAAAAAAAAATTAAGCCTTTAAATCGTGAAGATCGTGTGTCGACTGTTTTATAATATTTTTTTTGAAAATCTGATAGATTAAAGGCTAACCGTAAAAGAACCTGGCAAATAATAAATCACATTCGCATTTCCACACTAAACCTTGTCAATCGCCCAATGAGGTAATTACTTAACTGCGAACACGTTGTTGATAAGCAAATCGCTCGGACCGCTCTATGTATATAGCAGAACAGTGTGCTGCTTGTACATGAGATCTGACACATTTTCTTTGATTTAATATGCACATCATCTGATTAATGAGAGCAGCACTGTGCATGAACGCATACACTCTGCTAAGTATTTAGCCCCGATCATGGCTAGTTACATATGTATGTATATGCGCGGTAGCTAGTCTTTTTGTTTTGAACAGCTAATCGTGCTGATTATGCTGTGATTACAAACGGAAACAGGAAATGAAACTGAATTAAAATATTGGCACGTAGGCAAAATATTATCTAATTTGATTCGATTGACCTTGTTGTGCTTTATACCATTGTCAACTATCCTTGGTCATCTGGATCACTAACCTCATTTGAATCGATTTAGCCATGTGTCCCTGTCCCCCTGCATGAACAAACAGATCTTATCCATTATAAAAGAGAGCGAGGGAGAGACACGAATATTTATGTGTACCAACACACAGGTGAATTTTATTACGAATTTTAGATACCACGCCCACCGTCCAAATTTGAAATAGTATACAGAAACCTTCTTGCCAAATTTGATGTCTCAAGCTTTTATAATAGCTGAGATTTGTGTGCTCACACTGGCCAGACGGACTGACACACAGACATGGCTCAATCGGTATATCGTATAAATATCGTTCAAATTATTTGAATAAGTATCGATATGAATTCGATATTATTGTCTGTCCATCTCTGATCGTGAGCTTGAGTGAAAAATGTAACGACGCATTGTATAATGTTGGTCGGAGCTGGAATTGTTTTGCACCGTCAATACATCAACAAATTGATTGTTCGAATCGGCTAACATATGTAACATTAATATGTACATATGTGTAAAGAGTTACTTGATCTCTGTATATACATATATTATGGTATTTCGCCAGGTAATTGCCCCAACAGTGCGTGAGAGCGAAAAAGTAATAAATAGCAGAAGAATTTTTGCCGAATTTGATGTTGCGGATGATTTATGTGATGTGTTTAATAAAATTTCCCGAAGGGTATATTCCCGTCGGTGTACACCCGACTGCGTATTTTCGTGTTTTTAGCATGATAAAATGAAGACATCAAAATAAATTGCCATAAATCGACTGATAGTCTCTATGGCAGGGCACTGTCAGAGAGTCATAATGTTGCAGAACTTCACATTGCAGTTGAATGCAGTACAGCAGTTTTCTTGTTGCAGTTCAATCAGTGTTTGCTTTATTTTCGGCTTTTTAAGTCACCCACTCTCTTCCATTCCTTATTTCTGCCATTCCCACCTCTCTATCTATCTATCTATCTCGTACATGCTGTGATGTGCAGTGATCAGCGTATTAAAGCATGCCTCGCTTTGAACTTTGGAACCGTTCGCGAAGATAGCTTCCATTTGCGAGGCTATAGACGGCGAAAATCACTTATTATGTACATATGTATATATGTATGTACATACGTTTCTACTTGCCACATGCCAACAATTTGTCGATCTATTCGGGTTAATCCCAAAGCTAAGGTTATTCCCGTGTTGGAGTTAGGTTTGCCTCAATGTCGATGCGTTGTAGGATCTCAGTTTTAAATAAAGTATGAACTCTTTGCAGTCAGTCCTCACTTGCCAGCCAATCGAATAACATAATTAGCTTGTATATTTTATACACTACTATACAATATTTAATTATATTTATATTTAATTTATATAACTGTTTTGCAAAATTTCAAAGTAATAAATACTAAATAATATACTTTTTTTTATACAATATATAAAAAAAATTGAATAAGTTATAAGATTTCTTTTAACAGAAGAATTCACAAAGCTCATTTAACATTTAATTATTTTGATATCTGAATTTTCTATTTAAAATTTGCTTTAAACTTAATTGGGTTTTAAGTCGTTTACACAGAAAACATTTCTTAATGATTTTGTAATAATGCTGATAATAAATCCCCGCAGTGTCATTTCCTTTTATATTTATGCCAAGTTCTAATGATCCTTTATATGCTTATACATATATATGTTAGCTCACCTTCTTTCACAAACTGCCAAAGATTTGCTTTTGCTTTTAGACTCTGTTTATGCAGTGCTCAAATGAATTTTAAATACAATGACTGTTTTATTTTTCGTAATGTGCAAATCACTCGTATAATTAATCATTGCTGATAAGTAAGATCTCGTATTCTCGCTTCACACTATTTGAATTTCTCACAAGAGTATGACCTATAATTTGTATTTTCTGTTTTATCAGACGTGGCACACGACAATTGTCTCTGCGTGATTCAACACAGTTTTCACAAGCATAAATTTGTTCAAATTAACGCGAGCAATAATAAAATAATAACAAATTGATTAAGCGAACTTCCCGTATTCGATGCGAGCAGGCAGAACGTCTGCGTGTGAATAATTCCAGCCCGAGCAGACAGCTACCGCAAAGACTGCCTTGGTTCGTTGTGGGTTCTTTTGATCAAGCATTATGTTGAGGGTTGGGGGTACTAGTTGGTAGTCGCGCAGTGTGGCATGCCGCCGCTAGTTTTCGGGAGTGTTCGGGAGTGTTGTGTTTGATAACGGCAATAACGAAGTTAAGCATGCAAAATATCATAGTTGATGCGCAATTTTAAATGCCGATTGACAAATGCAAGAAAGAGGCATACAGAGAGAGAGAGATTGTCGACTACAAAATAAGAAAGAGAGAGTAGAATACATTTGTGGACAGATAAGCTTCGCTGCTTATTATTTGTACTTCTCTATTTCCCCAACGACGCGTCGATTGCGTCGGCACACGTTCAAACTGATGTTCCGGCCAGCATTCATGTTGCGTTGTGCTGCGTTGCAATCGAACTCATACCGAACGTGAGCTGTCAACACGACACGGCACGACACTCAACACACAGTACACTGACGTAGTCGCACTGCCTCAAACGGGCATTTCTGTGTATGCCCCTAGAACAGGTCCAAAGATCAAACTTCGTCGATGTCGACGCCGCTGTCGATGTCGACAGCGTCCGTCAGATCTTTTACTTGTTGACCAATAAGAAGTGTTTTTGGTTTTTTGTTTAAGATAGGTCGGATTTGCCTTGATAAAATGACTAATTGAGGTGTTTTTTGTGAGCATTGCATTTACTCTCGGCTATTCTTTTGAGTAGTATTCTTATCTACTATATTTTATAACTCTGGCCCACTGAAAACTGTCAAAAAAAGTATATATTTTTGATCAAAGTGACTAACACGGATATTGAAAAGGAGCCAGAGACACCAAGTTTGGCTGATGGTTATGTATACCCTGCGATTCTCAAGTCCAATTTAGATTTATGACGTCCACGCGAACCATACATTGTTGATAATTAATCGAAGCAGTTACGTCTTTCTGCTTCGACATCACCATATTAGTATTAAACTCTAAGGAGTGTCACCCATCTTATATTTATGTAAAGAATTTGTTAGAAGTCAGACATTATAAATAATAACTATTGTTGAATCATTGTTTTTATTTGCACCATATCCTTACATAATTGAAATTGTCTTAAGTAATTAAAACATATTATTTTCGTATAAAATCATGGTGACAAGCGCCATAAAAGTAAGTTTAAACTTGTCTCGCTACGATATTAATATTAAAATAATAATTAGAAAAGCATAGATACAATCAATAGGTAGCTGTCCTGAAATGGCAATCTAACCGAACAAGAAACACACAAGATATTCAAGTTATTTTTTACAATTTTCGTGTTGCCTGTGTGTGTGAGAATGACAAAATAATAAGAGACAAGAGAATGTTCAGACTAAAATTGTGTTGGAGATTGTTAGTGTGCTTTTTAAAATTGGGCAAAGGGTATCTTACTGCTCGAACTTGCTTTATCACTAATCATGATTGATTAGCTTTTTTCGTTTGACTCATTTGCACGTCCGCCATGCGTGTCTGCCATGCGTGCTCGATTGCCATGACAGATTATAACTTACTCAACTAATTCAAAAACTTTTAAGATTTTGATGAGGCTTGAAAAATTAAGACCATACGACCCCTTTCGATTTTTGCAATACTGGCTTCCATATAATTATTATTTCGAGTTGAAGTTATTTTAAACGTTAGCAAATATATTAATTTTTTGCCTCGATAGATGGTCCTGATGTTGACAGAAGCTGGAATTGTGCGATTATAGAAATTTCTTTGTTGGCAACCGGAAAGTGGCCAGACAAACGAATATACACACATACATACCTCAAATGAAATGATAACCATTGATAACACCCACGACATTAAAATTAAAAACAAAACAAAAAAAACAAAGGAACACATATTTAAATTGTTCATCAACAAATATGTTTACAAAAATAGAATATCATTTACTTAGGAAAATACCCTTTCGGCTTTAAAGAAAATATAATTGCTATAGACATTTTAATCTTCTTTTATTGATTGTCCCTTTGCAAGCTAGAACCTCTTAAAGTCAAGAAATTAAAACATTTACTATTAAACTTAATCAACTTGAGTTTTTATACTCAAATTTTATTAACAAATTTATATGAAATAATACAATAAGATGAATTTGGCAAGGTTTTTCAATATATGTTTGGAACGAATAAAGATAATAGAGACATACTTTCTCCCTTTATATGTTGCCAACTTCCGATCATAGCTAATGTTCTCTTTGCAAGGGTATACAACTGAATAATTATCACTTTCAGTTCCCAGTATACTGCTTTACCAAACGGATCATGGTCAACACGGTCACACGCGCCCGAGTATAAGCAATGGGCCGGCATTCAAATGTATTTAGCGAGTGCCCATGTATGAGTGGCCCCAGATCCAATGAATCGGAGAGTGGACAAGGCTTCGCATTGGTTGGGTGTGCATGTGAACTTGGCGTGAATCCTCAAAACCACAAAAGATAAACAAAACTTTGAAAAACTACAGTGCGAGAAGAACTGACGCGCTAAGACAACGCGCACATGATTATCAATCGGATTCAACTGCTAGGGCACTGAAATTTTCCACAACTCTGTGAAACAGCGAGTTATTATTGAAATCGAGATTAATCGGCGTGTGTGTAGAACTGTGTGTGTGTGTGTGTGTGTGTGTGTGTGAGTGTGTGTGTGTGTGTGTGTATGACGCAGGGAACGATATTAAGACTGACATTTGGACTTTGTAGCTACATAGTTGCGATGCACTGTGCTAGACGTCTGAGAGACAACCGATGGGGACTTTATTGTGTTAATTGAAGTGAGAGGGTGAGAGAAGCGTCAGTTGCTTTATTTTCTCTTTTCTGTCTGCGTGATGCCAAAGTCCAATTACGAGTCATGCGCGAGATGTGTGTGATCAGCGGGCAGAACCACAACCAGAACAACCTTAACCGAAAATACTCGTGCAAGATGCGTTTCAATTCATTCAGACTCATAGTTCTTTTTTCAATTCAAATTTCCATTATTGAACATTATTGCCCTGAAGATCAATTAAGTACACGAAAGCACGGGCATCACGCATAAAGCTCGTGTACATTTAGCTAACAAATTTACAGATGGATTTGTGATGGACGTCACACCTGCCTGTCCGATCTATAAAACCCTAGACTAATTTCGGCATCTGATGTCGTGATTGGTTAATAACGCGTTTCCAACGACATCTTTATATATAGAACTCATTTAGATATCTTTCTCTGTATGCTTCAACTTGCACCTGCCTGTTGTGATATGATAGCTATGGCAGCTTGTCATACTAAGTATTGCTAACCAAACTATCTTTTCACTAGGGCTACAGGTCCCATTGTTAATTTTTTCGCATGACTTGTCAGCTACGAGTTTTGATTGCAGGGAATCGTAAAGCAATTGAAACAAAATTAAATACTCTGATGAATTAAATATGTTGATAAGATCTACCCAATTGAAACAAAATTAAATACCCTGATAAGTTAAATATGGCGACAAAGTGTACTGAACAGTTATTAGGGGAAATTTCCATTTTAAATAACATTGTTTCTTGATCGTGAAATTCTATAATTATATTATCTTTTCTTTCATTTTTTTTTTAGAGCTGCTTATACATTACATTTTCTGTTCCCGAGCGCAGAGTGAGCGAAATGGCCGATCAGCCGGCGATTAACACAATTTTCAAAATGATTTATTATTATTTCCGTGAAATCTGCATTGAAATACATTTTTAATAAATAGTGAGTAAGTCTTTTTATAATATATAAAAATGCTGTTTTGCTTGTCATCTATAGACGCCTAAACGGCTTGATAGAATTTTATTCAATTTTAATACAACATTCTCTTTTCTGTTTCTCGTTTCTGTCAACTCATCCCGAACCTCGTTAATTTTGACTATTACAAATTTTGTACGTGGTTCCTTTACAATTATGCCTCCTAAACGACAAGCAGTTGACAGAATAATACCTAATAGACGAGCTAGAAGAGCATATGTATCCTCACAGTCACACGAGCAACGAGGATTCAGGCTGGAAAACGTTCGAGTAAATGTCGCTGAGACCAGTTCGTTTGAATCACCTGTACAACGAGAAGTCAGGTAAGAATCTGTTCGAATTCGCACTACTCGGATCCGTTCGTCTGAGACAATTGAAAAATGCGAAAACAAGCTGCAAAATGCTGCAATCGAAAAGCACCGCTCGATCAATACGAATACGACGCGTTGTTTAATTTCTTGGTGCTTTCCATTATAAAAGTAATTAAGTAATTACTGGTCTTTATCCAAACAACGTTATGATAAACATGCATTCAATTTGCAGATATTGCAGCGCACACAAATTTAAAAGTAGTAAAGAGGTCAAATGACCAGAATAACATCCATTACTCCAACCACTATCAACTTTGTTGTCAGGTGTTACACGTGCGTCGAAGTATTTTGTGCAAAACATCCGCAAAATCAATTCGTGTTTTAAAATAGAAACGAAATCATAAGTCTATTGATACTTTGGCGAATGAAAGCAAAGTTGTCAACTATGCAACGGAATTCTTGAATTCGTTTGAATTATTGATTCGTGCCTGAACACGTTCTTAAATTATAGATCCACCACGAATTTGCAACGGAAGCAGGCTGTCAGTCAAGAAATTTATTAACAATCCTGTCGTGGCAACAATTTTGACTGGAAAACTTTAACGTGAAGCCGTATCCCAATAATCCCGACAGATATGCCATTTGAATTCGAACGTTTGCAGTCCCATCGTTGCAAGTGTGTGGTTTCAATTGCAAAATCCATCCTTCAAACGTGGACAGCTTTTAGTATGTGGCCTGTTCAGGTGTAGGAAAACTGTTGGGAATGCATCTGGCAACCCTATTTGTTAATGCCCTTTGGTCATACTGATCCGAGCGCCAGTGTGGTAAGAAAGCTTTTGCCGGTCTGTGTACAACGGCAGTGCGCGCGTCGTCAATTAAATGTAAAACCAACAATCACAAATAAACTTTGTACATCCGCTTTAAATAAAACTTAAATAACCAACAAAACCACTCAGATTCATTTGTACATACAAGTATACCGCCAAATGGAAAGATTAAAAACATTGCTTGTCCAAACGCACTTCAATGAAAGTGTTTAAGGAGTAGCGAGGCACGATTGGCTAGCAATGAGTGAATTGAGATCATAAGAACTTATTTTTCCTATTCTGTAAAAGAAGGTAAACACTATATATTCAGGGTGATAAGGGGGCGTAGTCACCTAGTTATATACAATATATAACAGAAGTCGGATGTAGAAAATAAAATAAATAAATAAAATAAAAAGCGTACGGTAGTTCCCATGACAGTTATATATATATATATATAATATATCGATATACCGGTCCGAGTGCAAAATGAAGAATCATTCGTGCCAAGTCAAGATAACTCGAAAACTGAGAAACTAGTTTGCGTTGCAATAGCCAGACAGACAAACAGACAGACATGGCTAAATCAATTCCCCTAGTGATGCTGATTAAGATATATATATATATATATATACTTTATGGCGTCAAAGATATCTACAAAGGTGCGATGCAAACTCCTCGCCATAATGAATAAATCCTCTACAAGAGTATACAAATTTCTAAATGTTGCACGTGTAGCAAGTTTATTTAAGAATTTGACCACGCTATTTTCCGCCTCTAATAATTCAGTAAAACGTCACGACGTTCTTCAATCGGTTATTTTTTCAAGTCAAGTCGAAACAACGGGACTGCTGATAATATTATTACTACAGTTTCCAATCAAACATTCAACTGGTAACAATTATTTTTCAAAAACACAACATATCTCTTTTCCCCGAAATGACTTCTGCTTTCCTCAAATGTGCAAAATAATGAATGCAAAGAATAATCAACAGTATAGCATAATTATCAGCCTTACCATTTCAAATTTTCGGTTGAAGGAAAATCGTTTCGAATATCTAGTTGATGGGAATCAAATTTAATTATTTGTAACTTTGTAATTTTTATTTTGTTCCTTTTTAAAAAAATTGTGATTTGCGATCGGAATGAGTTGTTGCAACCGTCTCGGGGGAAAATGGAATGTTTTCTTAAAATTTCATTACAAACAATCATTTTTATACCATTCGACCATTGAAAAAGGGCAAAACAGGGTATACTAACTTTGTGCAAATGTATGTAACAGGCAGAGGGAAGCGTGGAAGACCCCATAAAGTATATATTTTCTTACTCAGGATCACAGACCGAGTCGATTGAGCTATGTCTGTCTGTCTGTCTGTGTGAACGCACAGATCTCAGCTATTATAAAAGCTAGAGTTACCAAATTTGGCAGGTAGACTCCTGTGTACTATAAGCAGATCAAGTTTATTTCAAATGTTAGGTGCCACGCCCACCGCCACCGCAAATCAATAATTTAATTTTTGAACTTAATTTGTAAGCGGTGTATAAAAGATACAACTTTCTGACCTTAACACAGCGTGACTGTGTTTTTTTCTATTTTTAATGTTAAATTTAGTAGATTGTACTTTTCAAGAGCATCATGAGATTCTTGCTAATTGGATGCGGGAGTTTTTCCTTTATTTACTTCAATTTCGTCTCATTAGTTTCCTCTTTTGTGATCTATCAGTGATATTGTATTGTATATAGTGATGCTAACCATTTAAGTTGTAATATAGCCAGTACCAATTATTATTATAGTTAAATTAGAATGTTATTATTTGCAATTCTTCTAGTTTTTGTTTTTGTTTTATTTAACACTCCCACGCTCTGACTTTGTCTTGTATTACGTTAAAGTTGTTTTTGTTTACTTTGAGAGCATTTTAGTTTTGTTGTTGTTCTATTTTTCGTAAATGCTTGCCTCTCTTTTCGCTGCAACTGTTCCATTTGTTATTTATTTATTATTATTTATTAGTTATTTCAATATTTTTCTTTATTTCATTTGGCCGCTCGACCTAATTGTTATAGAGTTTACTCCAAAGCAAACAAGCACTTGGAATCAGGCTTTAATCGATTAACGGGGGCGCAAATTGCCGTGGTCAAATTCTAAATAAACTTGATCTACGCGCAGAATTTAGACATTTACTCATACTTTTTGGTAATTCTATCTCTTATAGTCTCTGAGATCTTGATTTATACGGACATTGCTCATTCGACTCATTGATTAAGATTGATATACAATAGTTTGTGGGATCGGCCACGCCTCCTTCTGCCTGTTACATACAGTTCCGGTTGGCACAAAGTTAAAATATCCTTCTACTCCATGGAAACTTCCAACTTTCATTCTTCAATCGCCAAGCGAAACAGCAAACCAGAAAGGAAAGATACCTTCGGCACGCCAAAGGTTATAGTACTCTTGCAGGTCTTATATTATTCTAGTGATCGTTCCTATAGTGCATAACTAAATAGTTTTGTTTATGTTAAATATTTTGTATACATTTTATTGACACCTATTTAAGTTTTCTAATTTAAAATCTGGCCTGCATACAATAACCTGCATTTCGACCGATTGTTCCAATGGTCGAAAAAGGTAAATGTATGTAACAGGCAGAAGGAGGCGTCGGAGACCCCATAAAGTATATATATTCTTGCTCAGGATCACAGGCCGAGTCGATTGAGCCATGTCTGTCTGTCTGTCCGTCTGTCCTTCTGTCTGTGTGAACGCACAGATCTCAGCTATTATAAAAGCTAGAGTTACCAAATTTGGCAGGAATACTCCTGTATACTATAAGCTGATCAAGTTTATTTCAAATGTTATGTGCCACGCACACCGCCACCGCAAATCAATAATTTAATTTTTGAACTTAATTTGTGAGCGCTGTATAAAAGATACAACTTTCTAACTTAAACATATACTAAGCTCATTAAAATATCTACGTATTCTCGAAATTGCAATCCGATCGGACAATAAACACAGAAGTTATTTAAGAAAGTATGTGCATCAAACCAAGTGCTTGTATCAGCTAACAAGGGAGGCGGGCGAGCGCAAAGCGCGAGCGCCAACTGTCGGCAATAATTTAAAAGCATGCGCATTTGTATATGTGTGTGAATTTAACAAATTAAACTACACCGGAACATAGGTCGAAGGGTATCCCACTGTCGCGTGCAGCGCGACTGTGGTTTTTTCTATTTTTTTATTAATTTTATTAATTATATATTAATTTATTTCATTTTTACGGTAACGTTCGCAAAAATTAATGGATCGAATCCTTGCCGTAAACGATCGCTTTAAAAAGCAGGATCTGTTCGATAATGTTGAACACGAAAAAGTAGGAACCCTATTGGAGGACTTGGCTGTTCTGAGTGTTTCAGATGATCTATTTCCTCGAATGATTCGAATCTCAGCCAAATGTCAGAGTCGGAAATATTCCAACAGCCCAAAATCTGTTTTGTTGCGGCCTTGCAACCATCTGAACGTTTGCAATCAGTGTTGAGATTGCATGCTACAGAAAGCACAAGCACCATAGTAACAGAAGTTTTAATAAATGTTTATTTTCTTTTTCTTGGGTGGCCATTACAATCCGTCAACATGTCGCGCCAGGAGCCTCTGCTTCTTGCGCGCCTCCTCCAATTGGTTACATCAACCGCAACCAGGTTCTCCTCCACTTTGTCCTTCCATCGGGGTCCCGCTCGTCCCCTTCGTCGACCAACATCAACTCTCGTCTCAAACACCTTCTTCACTGGAACTTGTTCTTCCATACGTACAACATGTCCCATCCAGCGCATAGGTGGTATTGTTATACGCCGGACTATGACAATGTCGTCGTAGAGCTCATACAGTTCGTGGTTCATTCGAATGCGAAAGTCGTCCCCGGTACGAACAGGACCAAAGATCTTGCGTAGTATTTTCCTCTCGAACTCCCCAAGCGCTGCTGCATCCGTCTGTGACAGTACCCATGCTTCAGCTCCGTATAAGAGCCCGGGTAGGAGGAGCCTCTTGTAGACTGCTAGTTTTGTCGGTCGAAAGAGAGAGCTCTGCTGCACATCTGCTTACTGGGCCCATTGTAGCACCTGTTGGCAGATGGGACTCTCCGCTTGATCTCCATGCTGATGTTGTTGCTGGAGTCGACGGCGGTGCCAAGGTATATTAAGTCCTTGACAACATCAAAAGTATAGCCCGCATTGGATCCTAGATTTATACATAGAAAATAATGTAATCAAAATATTTTAATTTGATGCAGCTGACATTGTTGAAATATAAACCTCACTATTTTTGTTTAATAAATAAATATTAAATTTTAATTTCTTATATTAGATAAAAACACCAGCTAACAATACATGAGATGTTGCTGATAATAATTTCCTACTCCGTTGTTTCTGACTCACATACTTGTAAGTACATACATTTGTACAGTAAGGGCGCGGCTGGTGCGATGTCGGAGGGTGGTCCTTTGACCTCCTGAATGGGCGAAGCGACTGCAATATCAGAGGGGTGCTTCTCTGGGCTCCAAAATGGGCTCTGGGCTCGGCTACAGCGACGAACATCAGAGAGGAACTTCTCTTGAGTGGCGAGGCAGTAAGTGAACATCGGCGAATATTTTGGAGTCACTTGCGACTGACGTGGTTTCCGTTCCTCTTTCACCAAAAAACTATCCGACAATTTCAGGCACTTCCTGTCCACGGGACGGTCTTAAACGGAACAGAGCGAGATGGACATCAGGCTCAGCAGCTAAGTCGCGCCAATGCTGGCCTGCAGCATCTGTTGAGTGACTTGCGGAGTGGCAACATCAGAAAATTATGTACCATAAGCATATTTTCAGGCAAACTTCATTTTACCTTCCTCTGTTGCTTCAGGCGCCGTTACAACGTTCGAATCCGATTTTGTACAGTAATGATCCCATGGTGAATCTAATACACCTTATGGAGTCAGAGATGTTGTGTTCACCATGTTAGAATATTCTAATATTTAATAATATTTAAACGTCATAAGTTCGTGCAATATGTTGACGCTTAGCAACGACAAAAACTCGTAGGCCAGGGAATAATGTTGTTTTTAACTTGGCCATCCTACTATATATCGTCGACTTTAGTTCGCGCGATCCTTTGAACGTTATAAGTTGGCTAGAAAAAAAATGACACCATTTCGCCGGCAAAATGTACTGGGAGAGCTTATATCAGCGAACTTATGACACTATGCCACTCTACAATATGGATATAGATCAGTGGTGCACACAAAGTGCCTCTGCCCAAGTTCTGCCGACATAATAACGAGTGTAAATCAGTTCGTGTGACTTCGGCATTGCAGTTCGGGCTATACTTTATCTTTTGGCTTAGTGCAAGCAAGAAAACGTAGTAGACTTGCTTGCACCACACAAACGCAATTAAAAACCGCAACTGTAAGGGGGGCACCACTGATATAGACATTCGCTGAGCAATTTTGATCGACTTTTTGTATTTCTTTTCAAAATGAAAAATTTTCTTTCCTCAAAGTACATATAAACACCACTCGCTAAGTGTACAAATTATTAGAAAAACACGTACTAAATAAACAACTTATTAATAACAACGAATAGTTAAACCTACAAATTAAAATCCATTTAAATTTTGAATGTTTTGCTTTGGCTTTTTGAAAAGTCAGGAATTTAAAGTGCCACCTCAAAGCGCAATGCAGCCACCTTGTGTTCATTTGCAAAAGCTGACATGTAAAAGACATGCGAAGAATTGGTCGAGTACAATCCGCTGTTTGAGTACTCTTTATCATAACTTGCGATTAGAGGGCACACAAATTTTGCCGCAGAGCCGTTGACATACGCAAAGCGTGAGCGAGCGCAAGTGAGGGCCGAGCGTGCACGAATGTGAACGAAACGCACTCGTGCGTTGGCCGAGAGTACAAAATAACAGCGAAACTGCTACACGACAGAGTAAAATTGCAAGTTTGACCAAAACACTCGCGGTGCCAACTTCACTGAGGTAGGACTGCTATGCGGTGATCGAAAATATACACTAAACAAATTGTTTATTTATGATAATTCGTTAAAACATTTTTTTCCCATATTATTTAAATAACAAATGCACAAAGCCCAAATACTTTCAGATTGGTGCAAGATCGACTTAGACTATTTTGAAAGGCTACAATTTTTTGAGAGTCGCAAGTTTTTTTTTGTGTGTATTGCTCTCAACCTTGCTTTTGCTTGTATAGGTCATGTCCGCCTCTGCTCTATATGCTCGATGCTAGAGATAATGATTTGATCTATTCCAAAAACATATATATTTACTAAAATACTGCAAATTTGCATACGTGTAATATAAATACATAAATTTCAAGGATCAAAAACTTAAAATATACTGGTCTACCCCATCCCCCGACTTAACTCGGATAGAGCACCTATGGGAAGTGTTAAAAAAAAGAGTTGGAGCCATCAAACTCAAAAATAAGAAAGAACTTTAACAATATTATGTTATATAATATTATATTGTTATATTTATATTTCCAAAATTTGTTCATTTTGAGCTTAACTAACCTGAAAGTATTGAATGTCTTAGAACTAACACAAAACTTTTACTTCTCTTATTTTTTCCACCTCAAACACAGGGTCACTCCCATTATAACAGATAGCAAGTTTCCCAACTATCAAAAATGCAAACTGACCCAAAACAGGGTGTATATTTAAGTAAAATTATCAGTGTTCTATGTGATTCCGATTTCATGCATATAGTATTTGTACATCACGAGCAATTAAGATTTCCGTCCGTTTCTACTATTTTTTCCATCACTGTACATATTCTTAAACAGAAGTACAAGCCGAGTCGATTAATCCTTGGGCGTCTGTCTTTCTATGACAGATTTGCCATGAAGGATCAGCTCAAGTTTATTTTCTAATTTTTGATGCCACGGCACCCACCAACACAGCTTTCCTCTTCAGCAAACACATAAATGAATATTATCTGCATCTATTTTCCAGAAATTTTTGGAATTGTGTGGAGGGTATCACACTGTCGGGCGCGCTGGAAGCTATCGCAGATTAGTTTCGGCTTGGCACATTTTCTTTGTATCTCCGTGGGCCATTTACACACATAACCATAATGCTATTATACTCTTTTTAAGGTCAACTTTATAATATATCCGCTCAGTTTCGGCCTGTTTATTAAGTTTTATAAAGATAACTTAGGACAGCTCGACCCCTCTGTTGATGCCGAAAAGTGTGAACACAGAGATATCAGCTGTTATAAAAGATGGAGATACTCAATTTGACAAGAAGGTTCCTGTACACTATGCGCAAATCAATTTTATTTTAATTATTGGAAGCAACAACCACCACCTTCGCAAATCAATAATTCAATTTTTATTTTTCAACTTGGATTGTAAGCGTTGTAAAAAAGATAAGACCGTATCCAAACTTAAACAAATAGCACCACAAGAAGGTGTGTACGCAATAACTTTCAATGGCCAAAGTTAATCGAAGGGCTCTCGTTCTTTTATTACATATTGTACTTACATTTTAATGTGTGTATGTGAGCTTTACAATAGTGTCTTTGTTATATTCTAATTTACAATTATGTTATGGGTAGTTGGGGAGTTTTAAGTGTGGGTGTTGAATGGATATATTACTTCCCCACTACTATGGGTGCATTATTTTCTGTTTCAGAATTTATAATTTTATAATTTTTGCGGTAAAGTTGTATATTTATAAATGAAGTACAATGCTAAGATTATAACTATTATGATTAATGCCTTAAGTGTTTTTATTTGAAAGATATTATTCGATTGAGTGTGTTGTTCAATTATTTATTTTACTTGAATCTATTCGAGTGGTTCGACTTCTGTTACGTTACTGTTTACATAGATGGTTTGAGTAAAATCT
Organism: Zaprionus camerounensis; assembly: GCA_018904165.1. Lineage (NCBI taxonomy): Eukaryota > Metazoa > Arthropoda > Insecta > Diptera > Drosophilidae > Zaprionus > Zaprionus camerounensis. The sequence goes on from JAEIFS010000354.1 coordinate 879,725, forward strand.
AACATTGTGTTGGTAATTAGTATTTCTTTTAGTTGAACGGAACAATTAAATGCTTTTATCATATTATTGCCTTCTATTATGATTTCTCTATTGTACCGAATAAGTATTTATAAATGGATCCCATAAAATTAGCAAAACCGCGTTTACTACGTTTTGCGATTGTTATACCGTTCATTTCTCTATGAAGTTTTCCTATTAGGTACTGAAATTGTGGTAAATTTTCAAATGATTGAGCTTGTTTGATAAGTTTTTTATAGGTGTTTTCGGTTTTAGTTAACAAATAGGCAATGATTTTCGTGGTTTATTTGTTTGAAAAATTGGGTAGCTGTTTTTGGCATGGATAGGGGTTACTTCTAGGCTTGTAATGTACATCCCTAATTAAACATATGTGATATCATGTACACATCATATGTTTTATCGAAATCGATATCTTTGATCAGGGTTGCCACCCGGAGCAGGAGGACTAACTTTACTAAGGTTGCAAAACGAGTAAAATACTAGTACTCATCCCGTAACTATCACTTACGTAGCTTCCGCTGCACAAGCTTCCTCTTTTGTCTTTGAAACGTCGTGGGTACAAGACGTGTAACGTAAAATATGAAAAGTCAATAATTTTAAACCCAGTGGAAAAGAATAAGCATCCGGGCATTTATCACCAATATTTGTATTAAATAACATCAAGTAAGTTTGCCTGAATACGCACATCAGCGTATTTCAGTATATTACTTACTTATAAATTTAACGTGTTACAGAAAAGAGATCGCGTTGGCCAGCGGAGCACCACCCTGGCAACCGATCCTCTCATTTGGCGCCTGGTGCAGTTCTTATTGAGAATTGTTGCGGCAAAATAAACTGACTGGATACAGAAGCGAAGACAAGCGTAATAGGATAATTTTCAACGGTGCAACAACAGATTGGCATTTCAACTCATCACACATATACATTATCATCGCGACCTGCCACAATACAGTTACTTCAGCACACACATAAACATGTGCATGTGGCAATGTACAGTTGCATAAATGGTGATATACGGAGAAAAGAAAAGCACTAATTAGTTTACAGGCCACCCAGCACTACATAAATACAAGCAAATATTTTTTTTGTATTTATAAAAATACATACCTAACTCTCAGTGTAAAGTGCAGTGCTATACCTACGCCCACTTTTTATTCGCACACACACATTCAGACACTTGCTATAATAAATTCTTAAAATTTGCCTAATCTCAAAATAAAGAGAGTGTTAAAATAGAAAAATTAAAACAGTGCTAAATTTTCAATAAAAATATGTCTAAAATCTAAAAACTATATTGCAGTAAACGAATGGCAGAAAATATTGCACAACAAATGAAACTAAATCAAAATATTTTTTTTAAATAAACAAATTACAAATGTATATACTATATAATCTTGCTCGAGTGTATATTTCGTGCTCAAAGCAAATTACATTTTTTAAAATGCACAATACTTTAAAAAGTTCCTGCAAAAACAAAAATATTTAAAACGAAAGATAATGATAATTTGTAAATATTATAAAATTATTTAGTTAAATTATGCGTGTGTTAAATCTTTCTAAAAAACTTCTTTTCTTATTCTATGGTTTAGTTCAATGAATACACCTTCTAACTTGAAATTTAGAAAAAGGTGTTTAAATAAGCTTTAATTCTGAATTTGCTTGATTTGATTGTGTGTGCAGACCACATATATTTTCAAATGCTTGTTTATGTAACTCTAAAAAAATTTAAATAGCATTAAGACAACATGCAACTCCACATCATTTGGGCCCAAAGGATGGATTGGGGTAAGTGATAATTCTTTTGGACCTATACGCATACACTTACATTTTTAAAATATATTCATGCACATATATATATATATATATATATGAATTATTGGTAAATTTTATGATAAGCGGAATGAATATTTAGCCTATGCACTGTTAACTATTCCTTCAAAACAGTTTTTTGATTTGAATTAAATATCTTAAAATTTGTATCTAAAAAAAAAATAAAACGAAAAAAGAAAAATAAGATGCGGACTTCACTACAATGAACATAAAATAAAAATCATTTTTCTACATATATATATATAGATATAATTAAACATATTTTTCAAAGCAATGAATTAATCTATATAAACCTATGCAAAGAAGAGCAAAACAATGAATTAAACCATATATACCTATACAAAGAGAAAAAAAATTGATATTCTTGATTAAATTTAAATATTTAATGTTAAGTAAAAGTAAAACAAGAACATGAATTTAAACTACTCAAACCAAACAAATGAAAGAATAAAACAGAAACCAAAATGAGTTAGTATAAATATAAATAAATAAAATTAAATTAATGATTCGACATTCAGGGAATACTTTTCAACACAAATTAAGACATGATCCAACATGAAAATTTAAATATTTTAACTTTTTATTCCCACTCCTGCGTGAGCGTAAACTTAAACATATAATATGGTTATTCTATATTCTTTAAATTTTCTTTTTGTAATAAATCTGAAAATTATAATGTGTAAATAACCTAACGGAATTTTTCCTTGAGGCGAAATAGTGTAACGACATGACGAGATAAAATTTCAATTTGGGATTCCTTTAACAACATCTTTTGGAATCAAGGAAGGGCGGGTATAGAACGAGCTGCGACTACATCTAGCAGTCTCGATAACATTACAAGTTTCTATGATCATCCACAATTCGTCACCAACGTGTTTCTTTTCTATTTGATTTAGTAATATCCCTTCTATGCAATATAACAGGAGTTTTTTCATCCTAATTCGGCACCGGGACTAAATAAAATTAAAATTTTATGCACATAATGCGGTATTCGTCTAGGGCATTTCATTTATCGGTTTTTATGGTCTTCGACCCCCCCACCCGACTTCAGCTAGCCGTAACAAGGGTCCCCACCGACTGTAAATACCCGATGTTATTTGCAAAACCATCTTGTACACTTGTACCCAGACATACCATTGTTACCGCATAGAATATATCTTGCCTCTGAGTTATATACATGGTTTATTTGACCAGTGTATGTCGCAAAAAGGTTAATAGGTGTTCTCTCTCGCATTTTATATTTCATCTGATGATGAAGTGGAGATGCGGGTGTGTATGATACATAAAATTTATGGCGCCCAACGTGGGGCGGCTACGCGTGTAAAAGAACAACATCTCTAATTACTTACAAGTGGTAGTGCTCCCACAACGTGGGGCCGCTACGCGTTAAAAGAATCAAGAACTTTTCAATACTAGTAAATGGAGTGTTATATAGATTTTTGACGCTTAGCAAGAGCTCATGTGTAAAGCATTATTCAATCTTTGCTTTGATTCATATTGAAGGGGTATTTATCCATCAGCTATTAAATAGGCTCTACTTAGAGTCCGGTAAAGAATGAAATCAATAAGTTTCTCGATGGATAAAAGGAAGTTTTCAATATAAATTATAACATCAGAGAGCACATTAGGCTTACAGCCCCTAAAAATCCCATTATGCCTTATTTTTAAATAATAGCAAGCTTATGTTGCTTTGAGGTACGTCTGATTGGAAAATGAAAGAAGGATATTTATAAGGCCATCATTCATCCATCATATAACTCCTAATTGTGAGCATAAGCTGTAGTAAGCCTAGAAGCAGTGTGAAGGGTGTGAGTCAATGTTTTTGGAATTCATTCTTTGGCAATTGCTAATGATTGACCAGCATTAAGCTTGCATAACATCCATGCTCAATGGTAGTACAAAGTAAAATAAATTTATACCAGAGATACTGTACCTTATATATCCTTTACTTAGGAAATCAATATATTTTTAATTAAATATAGCGCCAGGATAAACGGTTATATAAGACAGGATATATAACGCCATATCAGTTATGAATATAATTTCAAAAAAAAAAAAAAAAATCTTCTGGGTACCGAGTTATAACTCTGTGTTAATCGCAGAAGCTCTGGAAATATACCCTAAATGAAAGGTCTGAAATTCCATAACCTCCAACATTATTGTTAAACGTGTAAACACAAACCAATGAAATGTGGAATAGCGTGTTTCAGTAATACTAAACAGCTACCTATTCTCATGATTTTTATCTGCACTGAATACAATAATATGAACCAAAACTTGTTTATGATCATTGAAACAATTTATCTCATCACCAGTAACTTACCTAAATTAACCTCAAGGAAAATATATAACTTATGATAAACAAATTAGCCAAAAACAAACCAATTAAAAACATACACTGAAAATCTAAATAAAAAAAACTCTTATGTAAATATTTGCTGTGTGTAGAAATTTGAATTATTCTTTAACTTTTACCACATGCTAAAATCATCATGCCACTGGCACATAGTCCCAATGATAATAGGGCAGTGCCTGACCCAACACAGCCGACAGGCACATGTATCTTGTGTGTAGAACACCTACTTGAAGGTGATAATATTGTGACCTCCGAATGTGGGCATATATTTCATTGCAATTGTATAGAGCGTCATTTAATGGAATCTTCAGAGTGTCCAACTTGCCGTTCTACCAGCGGCCTTCAAAAACTTGTAGATAATATACCTAAGGCTCAAGAAACATTAGCGGTATCTGACGTTAGAATTCATAACACTAGATATCGAGAGCAGCGTAGACCTGTGTCTAATCCGGCGCAAGCCACTATGAACGAAACCCTAGGATCAAGCGTGCACAATTCTTCCAATGTAGAAGCACAACCCAACGCGTCCACTTATTGTACAACACGCGGCCGTCGAGGGCGTGGGGGAGGCGTTCGAAAACGAACACGTATTTCAAATCCACCGGTTATGCCTGGTGTAGAAATTGATTACAACAAAATCTTTGAGCGCATGGAGAATATTATTGACTCTAAATTAAGCGATATGCATTCTCAATCTGTCGTAGAGTCAGTTAGAACACCGAGTAGAACGGCCCCGTCTCGATCGTCAATGAGAGCGTCTATATCGCGTAGCGAAGCTCAATCGCATTCTTTTCTCAGCCCAGAAAAAGTGACCCAAATAATTCAATGTTGGGGTGTCAAATATGACGGGGAAGAAAATGGTCCAACAGTACAAGAGTTCCTTTATCGAATCAATGCTCTCACTAAAGATAGTCTTTCTGGAGACTTTACTTGTGTGTGTAAAAATCTTCATGTTCTTCTAACAGGAAAAGCCAGAGAGTGGTACTGGCGTTATCGAAAAGAGAATCCGGAAGTTGAATGGGAGAATTTCTGTATGTCAATAAAAACTCAATACCACGATTTCAAAGACGATGATACTCTCATGGAGGAAATTCGCGCAAGAAAACAAAGAGAGGGAGAGTCCTTTGAATCATTTTATGACGGAATCATGAAAATATTTTCCCGTCTTTCAATTCCTTTGGATGAACATCGTCTTACACAACAGTTGATCAGAAACCTTCTGCCTGATCTTAGGCAAGCACTCCTTTACGTACAGGTTTCATCAATTGCTCACCTTAGGCAGTTAGTCTACAAAAGAGATAATCTTTTGGGAGATACAGACTTCAAAAGACTTTCTAAAACGACAACTGTTCCCAAATTTGTCAAACGTTCTGTAGCCATGGTAGAGGCTGAAGAATCCTCTCCTACAGAGTCAGAGACAGAAGATGCATCAGTAGATGCAGTGCAATTAACAAAAAAATCGTTAATTTGTTGGAATTGCAATAAACCCGGTCACGCGTGGGACATGTGTCTGGCAGAGCGCTGCGTATTCTGTTACGGTTGCGGAGCCAAAAACATATATGTATAAGCCACAGTGCCCAACCTGCCTCAAACGTGCGGAAAACTCGAAGGCGGGCACCTTTGTCGACAGCAGACGAAGGGCCCATTAGATCCCGCTGTCGTTTCTTATCCAATCACTACAGATTGTTCTCAGCACTCGCCTGCACTTTTAAAACAGGCAGTGGCTTCTAAAATACCTGACGTACAACCAATGAACCCTTTTCGACCGTTCCACGAGCGGCTAGCTCATTATAAGCGGGTTCGATCAAGAATTTTCGGCGATGTAGCCATAGTTACTCGCAAGACAAAAAGGAATACGCTACGTATTCGTCATTACTGGTTGAAAGTCAAACAATCTCGGCAATTATTAGTGGCTGCAATCGTTAATGACCAATCTGATGGGCGTTTGTACGTTTCAATTTCCTTTTTAAAACTTACAGAAGTTGGCCTCCTTGACACTGGAGCCAACATCAGCTGTATAGGCGCAGATTTAGCTGGCAAAAATTGGTCAGATTGTTCAAACTTTAAACGAGTAGTGTCCGAAGTCAAAACTGCCGATGGGAAGAGCCATTCAGTAACCGGTGTACTTCGGGCTGATGTGGAATATAATGGTTCAACCAAGGAAATTGAATTCTATATTATTCCATCACTAAAAAAACGCATAATATTGGGCATTAACTTTTGGAGGATTTTTAACTTAGCCCCAGGTCTTATTTCGGTTATAGATGCTCCTAGCCCTTTATTATCGTAAATGCAAATAAAGAGGAGGAAAACAAATATCCTTTAACAGTTTCCCAGCAAGCTCGCTTAGCTGCGGTCATTAATTTGTTCCCAAATTATGCCGAGCAAGGGCTTGGGAAAACTTCTCTTCTGAATCATGACATCGATGTCGGAGATTCCAAACCGATTAAACAACGGTTTTATCCAGTTTCCCCAGCGGTGGAGAAACTGATGTATCGGGAACTGGATAGAACGTTGAGCGAGGGAGTCATTGAAACTTCTCAAAGCCCCTGGAGTTCACCAGTACGATTAGTAGTTAAACCAGGAAAGGTGCGCTTGTGCCTGGACGCTCGTCGTATTAACGACTGCACTAAAAAGGACGCGTATCCTTTGCCGAATATTGATGGCATATTTTCTAGGCTACCCAAGGCTAATTTGATCACAAAATTAGACCTTAAGGACGCCTTTTGGCAAATACCTCTATCGGAGAAAGCCAAAACCATTACGGCGTTTACGGTACCAGGAAGGCCTTTGTATCAATTCACAGTCATGCCTTTCGGATTGTGCAATGCACCCCAGACCATGTGTAGGCTGGTTGATCAAATGATACCGCCTGATCTTAAAACATGTGTATTTGGGTATTTAGACGATGTATGCATTGTGTCAGAAGATTTTGACACGCATTTGACCGTCTTAATGCGGTTGGCTGCTGAATTTCGTAGAGCCAATCTTACTTTGAACGTATTCAAGAGTCGATTTTGTGTTACTCAAGTAGGTTATCTTGGATATTTAATTGGTAATGGCGGCATCGCCACTGATCCAAGTAAAGTTGATTCCATCAATTCATGGCCACCTCCAAAGACTCTAAAACAGGCACGTAGTTTTCTAGGGCTAGTAGGATGGTACAGGAGATTTATAAAGAATTTCGCTGAGTTAGTATTTCCAATAACCGAACTTTTGTCAACAAAACGAAAATTTGTTTGGACGGATGCAGCTCAGGTCGCTTTTAAAAACCTGAGAAAGGTTGTTACTTCAGCACCCGTCCTACAAAATCCAGATTTTGGCAAGAAGTTTTTCGTTCACTGTGATGCTAGTGATTGTGGTGTAGGAGCGGTTCTAGTACAACTTTCTGATGACAAAGAAGAGCGGCCTGTCGCTTTTATGTCAAAGAAACTAAACCCAGCACAACGTAATTATAGTGTTACAGAACGGGAATGCTTGGCCGCAATGTTGGCTATTGAAAAATTCAGGTGTTATCTCGAGTTGCAAGAATTCGAGATAATCACAGACCATGCGAGTCTTCTATGGCTAATGCGGCAGCCGAATCTTAAAGGCAGATTAGCAAGATGGGCCATGCGTTTACAAGGATACAAGTTTACTATAAGCCATCGTAGAGGGAAAGACAATATAGTACCTGATGCGCTATCCAGAATATATCAGGATGATGTAAATACCTTAGAGGCGCTTGAACCATCCGTTGATTTAGATTCGCCACAATTTGATGAAGTTGATTATCGCAAATTATGCGATGAAGCTTCGAGTCCTGATGGTAATTATCCAGATTTACGTGTAGAGGACAAATATTTATATATTCGTACCTCACATGAACAAGGGACAGATCTTGAAAATCAACGAGCGTGGAAACTTTGGATCCCAAGGGCGTTGACGGAGTCTGTTATTCGAAAAGCTCACGATGTCGTGACCAGTGCTCACGGTGGCATGGCCAAGACACTGGAACTTCTCAGGCGCAATTTCTTTTGGCCAGGAATGGTAACTCAAGTAAGAGACTACGTGCGCAATTGCGATGTTTGCAAAGCCACAAAAGCACCAAACATTACGTTAAAACCTCCAATGGGTAAATTGTCTTCTACGGAACGACCGTTTGAACGTCTGTATATAGACATATTGGGTCCGTATCCTAGAAGTAAAAGTGGCAATATAGGCCTTCTTATAGTACTGGATCATATGTCTAAATTCCATTGGTTATGTCCACTTAAGAAGTTTACCACTTACCCAATACAAGAATTCTTGCAGAATCAAATCTTTCTCATTTATGGAGTTCCGTATTGTATTGTCAGCGACAATGGCGTGCAATTCAAGTCTAAAGACTTCAATGCTTGGTTAACATCTTTAGGAATTCGTCACTTATATACGGCACTTTACTCTCCCCAATCGAATGCATCAGAGAGAGTGAATCGCTCGTTGATTGCAGGGATAAGAGCATACTTAGAAAACAACCATACAGAATGGGATAAACACATACATGGTATTAGTTGTGCCTTGCGCAATGCGCATCATCAAAGTATAGGATACTCTCCTTACTTTGCTTTGTACGGCTTTCATATGGCCACACATGGCAGCCATTATACCCTTCTGAAAAAGTTTAAATTGCTAGGTGAGCCCGAAAATATCCTGCCACGGGAAGACGAACTGAACGTTTTGCGAAAACAAGTGAAATCCAATATCATTAAATCTTCTGAAAACAACGAACGGCAATACAACCTAAAGTCTAAAGAAGTCTCGTTTAAAATCGGACAAGAGATTTTTCGACGGAACTTTGCTCAGAGCAATTTTTCCAAACAAATCAATGCGAAACTGAATCCGCAATGGCTGAAGTCCAGAGTAAAAGCCAAGTTGGGCTCGGCGTATTACCTGTTAGAAGATTTCAACGGCAGAGAGATAGGAACCTATCATGCGAAGGACCTAAAACAATAGGAACACGATGAGTCCTGTAGGGATGTCCCTTTTGATTCTTTTTCAAGTAATTTTCCTGGATTCATGGAATCTTTAAAATTACTTGTGGTTGTAATGTACATCCCTAATTAAACATATGTGATATCATGTACACATCATATGTTTTATCGAAATCAATATCTTTGATCAGGGTTGCCACCCGGAGCAGGAGGACTAACTTTACTAAGGTTGCAAAACGAGTAAAATACTAGTACTCATCCCGTAACTATCACTTACGTAGCTTCCGCTGCACAAGCTTCCTCTTTTGTCTTTGAAACGTCGTGGGTACAAGACGTGTAACGTAAAATATGAAAAGTCAATAATTTTAAACCCAGTGGAAAAGAATAAGCATCCGGGCATTTATCACCAATATTTGTATTAAATAACATCAAGTAAGTTTGCCTGAATACGCACATCAGCGTATTTCAGTATATTACTTACTTATAAATTTAACGTGTTACAGAAAAGAGATCGCGTTGGCCAGCGGAGCACCACCCTGGCAACCGATCCTCTCATTTGGCGCCTGGTGCAGTTCTTATTGAGAATTGTTGCGGCAAAATAAACTGACTGGATACAGAAGCGAAGACAAGCGTAATAGGATAATTTTCAACGGTGCAACAACAGATTGGCATTTCAACTCATCACACATATACATATACATTATCATCGCGACCTGCCACAATACAGTTACTTCAGCACACACATAAACATGTGCATGTGGCAATGTACAGTTGCATAAATGGTGATATACGGAGAAAAGAAAAGCACTAATTAGTTTACAGGCCACCCAGCACTACATAAATACAAGCAAATATTTTTTTTGTATTTATAAAAATACATACCTAACTCTCAGTGTAAAGTGCAGTGCTATACCTACGCCCACTTTTTATTCGCACACACACATTCAGACACTTGCTATAATAAATTCTTAAAATTTGCCTAATCTCAAAATAAAGAGAGTGTTAAAATAGAAAAATTAAAACAGTGCTAAATTTTCAATAAAAATATGTCTAAAATCTAAAAACTATATTGCAGTAAACGAATGGCAGAAAATATTGCACAACAAATGAAACTAAATTATAACATCAGAGAGCACATTAGGCTTACAGCCCCTAAAAATCCCATTATGCCTTATTTTTAAATAATAGCAAGCTTATGTTGCTTTGAGGTACGTCTGATTGGAAAATGAAAGAAGGATATTTATAAGGCCATCATTCATCCATCATATAACTCCTAATTGTGAGCATAAGCTGTAGTAAGCCTAGAAGCAGTGTGAAGGGTGTGAGTCAATGTTTTTGGAATTCATTCTTTGGCAATTGCTAATGATTGACCAGCATTAAGCTTGCATAACATCCATGCTCAATGGTAGTACAAAGTAAAGTAAATTTATACCAGAGATACTGTACCTTATATATCCTTTACTTAGGAAATCAATATATTTTTAATTAAATATAGCGCCAGGATAAACGGTTATATAAGACAGGATATATAACGCCATATCAGTTATGAATATAATTTCAAAAAAAAAAAAAAAAATCTTCTGGGTACCGAGTTATAACTCTGTGTTAATCGCAGAAGCTCTGGAAATATACCCTAAATGAAAGGTCTGAAATTCCATAACCTCCAACATTATTGTTAAACGTGTAAACACAAACCAATGAAATGTGGAATAGCGTGTTTCAGTAATACTAAACAGCTACCTATTCTCATGATTTTTATCTGCACTGAATACAATAATATGAACCAAAACTTGTTTATGATCATTGAAACAATTTATCTCATCACCAGTAACTTACCTAAATTAACCTCAAGGAAAATATATAACTTATGATAAACAAATTAGCCAAAAACAAACCAATTAAAAACATACACTGAAAATCTAAATAAAAAAAACTCTTATGTAAATATTTGCTGTGTGTAGAAATTTGAATTATTCTTTAACTTTTACCACATGCTAAAATCATCATGCCACTGGCACATAGTCCCAATGATAATAGGGCAGTGCCTGACCCAACACAGCCGACAGGCACATGTATCTTGTGTGTAGAACACCTACTTGAAGGTGATAATATTGTGACCTCCGAATGTGGGCATATATTTCATTGCAATTGTATAGAGCGTCATTTAATGGAATCTTCAGAGTGTCCAACTTGCCGTTCTACCAGCGGCCTTCAAAAACTTGTAGATAATATACCTAAGGCTCAAGAAACATTAGCGGTATCTGACGTTAGAATTCATAACACTAGATATCGAGAGCAGCGTAGACCTGTGTCTAATCCGGCGCAAGCCACTATGAACGAAACCCTAGAATCAAGCGTGCACAATTCTTCCAATGTAGAAGCACAACCCAACGCGTCCACTTATTGTACAACACGCGGCCGTCGAGGGCGTGGGGGAGGCGTTCGAAAACGAACACGTATTTCAAATCCACCGGTTATGCCTGGTGTAGAAATTGATTACAACAAAATCTTTGAGCGCATGGAGAATATTATTGACTCTAAATTAAGCGATATGCATTCTCAATCTGTCGTAGAGTCAGTTAGAACACCGAGTAGAACGGCCCCGTCTCGATCGTCAATGAGAGCGTCTATATCGCGTAGCGAAGCTCAATCGCATTCTTTTCTCAGCCCAGAAAAAGTGACCCAAATAATTCAATGTTGGGGTGTCAAATATGACGGGGAAGAAAATGGTCCAACAGTACAAGAGTTCCTTTATCGAATCGATGCTCTCACTAAAGATAGTCTTTCTGGAGACTTTACTTGTGTGTGTAAAAATCTTCATGTTCTTCTAACAGGAAAAGCCAGAGAGTGGTACTGGCGTTATCGAAAAGAGAATCCGGAAGTTGAATGGGAGAATTTCTGTATGTCAATAAAAACTCAATACCACGATTTCAAAGACGATGATACTCTCATGGAGGAAATTCGCGCAAGAAAACAAAGAGAGGGAGAGTCCTTTGAATCATTTTATGACGGAATCATGAAAATATTTTCCCGTCTTTCAATTCCTTTGGATGAACATCGTCTTACACAACAGTTGATCAGAAACCTTCTGCCTGATCTTAGGCAAGCACTCCTTTACGTACAGGTTTCATCAATTGCTCACCTTAGGCAGTTAGTCTACAAAAGAGATAATCTTTTGGGAGATACAGACTTCAAAAGACTTTCTAAAACGACAACTGTTCCCAAATTTGTCAAACGTTCTGTAGCCATGGTAGAGGCTGAAGAATCCTCTCCTACAGAGTCAGAGACAGAAGATGCATCAGTAGATGCAGTGCAATTAACAAAAAAATCGTTAATTTGTTGGAATTGCAATAAACCCGGTCACGCGTGGGACATGTGTCTGGCAGAGCGCTGCGTATTCTGTTACGGTTGCGGAGCCAAAAACATATATAAGCCACAGTGCCCAACCTGCCTCAAACGTGCGGAAAACTCGAAGGCGGGCACCTTTGTCGACAGCAGACGAAGGGCCCATTAGATCCCGCTGTCGTTTCTTATCCAATCACTACAGATTGTTCTCAGCACTCGCCTGCACTTTTAAAACAGGCAGTGGCTTCTAAAATACCTGACGTACAACCAATGAACCCTTTTCGACCGTTCCACGAGCGGCTAGCTCATTATAAGCGGGTTCGATCAAGAATTTTCGGCGATGTAGCCATAGTTACTCGCAAGACAAAAAGGAATACGCTACGTATTCGTCATTACTGGTTGAAAGTCAAACAATCTCGGCAATTATTAGTGGCTGCAATCGTTAATGACCAATCTGATGGGCGTTTGTACGTTTCAATTTCCTTTTTAAAACTTACAGAAGTTGGCCTCCTTGACACTGGAGCCAACATCAGCTGTATAGGCGCAGATTTAGCTGGCAAAAATTGGTCAGATTGTTCAAACTTTAAACGAGTAGTGTCCGAAGTCAAAACTGCCGATGGGAAGAGCCATTCAGTAACCGGTGTACTTCGGGCTGATGTGGAATATAATGGTTCAACCAAGGAAATTGAATTCTATATTATTCCATCACTAAAAAAACGCATAATATTGGGCATTAACTTTTGGAGGATTTTTAACTTAGCCCCAGGTCTTATTTCGGTTATAGATGCTCCCTTTATTATCGTAAATGCAAATAAAGAGGAGGAAAACAAATATCCTTTAACAGTTTCCCAGCAAGCTCGCTTAGCTGCGGTCATTAATTTGTTCCCAAATTATGCCGAGCAAGGGCTTGGGAAAACTTCTCTTCTGAATCATGACATCGATGTCGGAGATTCCAAACCGATTAAACAACGGTTTTATCCAGTTTCCCCAGCGGTGGAGAAACTGATGTATCGGGAACTGGATAGAACGTTGAGCGAGGGAGTCATTGAAACTTCTCAAAGCCCCTGGAGTTCACCAGTACGATTAGTAGTTAAACCAGGAAAGGTGCGCTTGTGCCTGGACGCTCGTCGTATTAACGACTACACTAAAAAGGACGCGTATCCTTTGCCGAATATTGATGGCATATTTTCTAGGCTACCCAAGGCTAATTTGATCACAAAATTAGACCTTAAGGACGCCTTTTGGCAAATACCTCTATCGGAGAAAGCCAAAGCCATTACGGCGTTTACGGTACCAGGAAGGCCTTTGTATCAATTCACAGTCATGCCTTTCGGATTGTGCAATGCACCCCAGACCATGTGTAGGCTGGTTGATCAAATGATACCGCCTGATCTTAAAACATGTGTATTTGGGTATTTAGACGATGTATGCATTGTGTCAGAAGATTTTGACACGCATTTGACCGTCTTAATGCGGTTGGCTGCTGAATTTCGTAGAGCCAATCTTACTTTGAACGTATTCAAGAGTCGATTTTGTGTTACTCAAGTAGGTTATCTTGGATATTTAATTGGTAATGGCGGCATCGCCACTGATCCAAGTAAAGTTGATTCCATCAATTCATGGCCACCTCCAAAGACTCTAAAACAGGCACGTAGTTTTCTAGGGCTAGTAGGATGGTACAGGAGATTTATAAAGAATTTCGCTGAGTTAGTATTTCCAATAACCGAACTTTTGTCAACAAAACGAAAATTTGTTTGGACGGATGCAGCTCAGGTCGCTTTTAAAAACCTGAGAAAGGTTGTTACTTCAGCACCCGTCCTACAAAATCCAGATTTTGGCAAGAAGTTTTTCGTTCACTGTGATGCTAGTGATTGTGGTGTAGGAGCGGTTCTAGTACAACTTTCTGATGACAAAGAAGAGCGGCCTGTCGCTTTTATGTCAAAGAAACTAAACCCAGCACAACGTAATTATAGTGTTACAGAACGGGAATGCTTGGCCGCAATGTTGGCTATTGAAAAATTCAGGTGTTATCTCGAGTTGCAAGAATTCGAGATAATCACAGACCATGCGAGTCTTCTATGGCTAATGCGGCAGCCGAATCTTAAAGGCAGATTAGCAAGATGGGCCATGCGTTTACAAGGATACAAGTTTACTATAAGCCATCGTAGAGGGAAAGACAATATAGTACCTGATGCGCTATCCAGAATATATCAGGATGATGTAAATACCTTAGAGGCGCTTGAACCATCCGTTGATTTAGATTCGCCACAATTTGATGAAGTTGATTATCGCAAATTATGCGATGAAGCTTCGAGTCCTGATGGTAATTATCCAGATTTACGTGTAGAGGACAAATATTTATATATTCGTACCTCACATGAACAAGGGACAGATCTTGAAAATCAACGAGCGTGGAAACTTTGGATCCCAAGGGCGTTGACGGAGTCTGTTATTCGAAAAGCTCACGATGTCGTGACCAGTGCTCACGGTGGCATGGCCAAGACACTGGAACTTCTCAGGCGCAATTTCTTTTGGCCAGGAATGGTAACTCAAGTAAGAGACTACGTGCGCAATTGCGATGTTTGCAAAGCCACAAAAGCACCAAACATTACGTTAAAACCTCCAATGGGTAAATTGTCTTCTACGGAACGACCGTTTGAACGTCTGTATATAGACATATTGGGTCCGTATCCTAGAAGTAAAAGTGGCAATATAGGCCTTCTTATAGTACTGGATCATATGTCTAAATTCCATTGGTTATGTCCACTTAAGAAGTTTACCACTTACCCAATACAAGAATTCTTGCAGAATCAAATCTTTCTCATTTATGGAGTTCCGTATTGTATTGTCAGCGACAATGGCGTGCAATTCAAGTCTAAAGACTTCAATGCTTGGTTAACATCTTTAGGAATTCGTCACTTATATACGGCACTTTACTCTCCCCAATCGAATGCATCAGAGAGAGTGAATCGCTCGTTGATTGCAGGGATAAGAGCATACTTAGAAAACAACCATACAGAATGGGATAAACACATACATGGTATTAGTTGTGCCTTGCGCAATGCGCATCATCAAAGTATAGGATACTCTCCTTACTTTGCTTTGTACGGCTTTCATATGGCCACACATGGCAGCCATTATACCCTTCTGAAAAAGTTTAAATTGCTAGGTGAGCCCGAAAATATCCTGCCACGGGAAGACGAACTGAACGTTTTGCGAAAACAAGTGAAATCCAATATCATTAAATCTTCTGAAAACAACGAACGGCAATACAACCTAAAGTCTAAAGAAGTCTCGTTTAAAATCGGACAAGAGATTTTTCGACGGAACTTTGCTCAGAGCAATTTTTCCAAACAAATCAATGCGAAACTGAATCCGCAATGGCTGAAGTCCAGAGTAAAAGCCAAGTTGGGCTCGGCGTATTACCTGTTAGAAGATTTCAACGGCAGAGAGATAGGAACCTATCATGCGAAGGACCTAAAACAATAGGAACACGATGAGTCCTGTAGGGATGTCCCTTTTGATTCTTTTTCAAGTAATTTTCCTGGATTCATGGAATCTTTAAAATTACTTGTGGTTGTAATGTACATCCCTAATTAAACATATGTGATATCATGTACACATCATATGTTTTATCGAAATCAATATCTTTGATCAGGGTTGCCACCCGGAGCAGGAGGACTAACTTTACTAAGGTTGCAAAACGAGTAAAATACTAGTACTCATCCCGTAACTATCACTTACGTAGCTTCCGCTGCACAAGCTTCCTCTTTTGTCTTTGAAACGTCGTGGGTACAAGACGTGTAACGTAAAATATGAAAAGTCAATAATTTTAAACCCAGTGGAAAAGAATAAGCATCCGGGCATTTATCACCAATATTTGTATTAAATAACATCAAGTAAGTTTGCCTGAATACGCACATCAGCGTATTTCAGTATATTACTTACTTATAAATTTAACGTGTTACAGAAAAGAGATCGCGTTGGCCAGCGGAGCACCACCCTGGCAACCGATCCTCTCATTTGGCGCCTGGTGCAGTTCTTATTGAGAATTGTTGCGGCAAAATAAACTGACTGGATACAGAAGCGAAGACAAGCGTAATAGGATAATTTTCAACGGTGCAACAACAGATTGGCATTTCAACTCATCACACATATACATATACATTATCATCGCGACCTGCCACAATACAGTTACTTCAGCACACACATAAACATGTGCATGTGGCAATGTACAGTTGCATAAATGGTGATATACGGAGAAAAGAAAAGCACTAATTAGTTTACAGGCCACCCAGCACTACATAAATACAAGCAAATATTTTTTTTGTATTTATAAAAATACATACCTAACTCTCAGTGTAAAGTGCAGTGCTATACCTACGCCCACTTTTTATTCGCACACACACATTCAGACACTTGCTATAATAAATTCTTAAAATTTGCCTAATCTCAAAATAAAGAGAGTGTTAAAATAGAAAAATTAAAACAGTGCTAAATTTTCAATAAAAATATGTCTAAAATCTAAAAACTATATTGCAGTAAACGAATGGCAGAAAATATTGCACAACAAATGAAACTAAATCAAAATATTTTTTTTAAATAAACAAATTACAAATGTATATACTATATAATCTTGCTCGAGTGTATATTTCGTGCTCAAAGCAAATTACATTTTTTAAAATGCACAATACTTTAAAAAGTTCCTGCAAAAACAAAAATATTTAAAACGAAAGATAATGATAATTTGTAAATATTATAAAATTATTTAGTTAAATTATGCGTGTGTTAAATCTTTCTAAAAAACTTCTTTTCTTATTCTATGGTTTAGTTCAATGAATACACCTTCTAACTTGAAATTTAGAAAAAGGTGTTTAAATAAGCTTTAATTCTGAATTTGCTTGATTTGATTGTGTGTGCAGACCACATATATTTTCAAATGCTTGTTTATGTAACTCTAACAAAATTTAAATAGCATTAAGACAACATGCAACTCCACATCATTTGGGCCCAAAGGATGGATTGGGGTAAGTGATAATTCTTTTGGACCTATACGCATACACTTACATTTTTAAAATATATTCATGCACATATATATATATATATATATATATGAATTATTGGTAAATTTTATGAAAAGCGGAATGAATATTTAGCCTATGCACTGTTAACTATTCCTTCAAAACAGTTTTTTGATTTGAATTAAATATCTTAAAATTTGTATCTAAAAAAAAAATAAAACGAAAAAAGAAAAATAAGATGCGGACTTCACTACAATGAACATAAAATAAAAATCATTTTTCTACATATATATATATAGATATAATTAAACATATTTTTCAAAGCAATGAATTAATCTATATAAACCTATGCAAAGAAGAGCAAAACAATGAATTAAACCATATATACCTATACAAAGAGAAAAAAATTGATATTCTTGATTAAATTTAAATATTTAATGTTAAGTAAAAGTAAAACAAGAACATGAATTTAAACTACTCAAACCAAACAAATGAAAGAATAAAACAGAAACCAAAATGAGTTAGTATAAATATAAATAAATAAAATTAAATTAATGATTCGACATTCAGGGAATACTTTTCAACACAAATTAAGACATGATCCAACATGAAAATTTAAATATTTTAACTTTTTATTCCCACTCCTGCGTGAGCGTAAACTTAAACATATAATATGGTTATTCTATATTCTTTAAATTTTCTTTTTGTAATAAATCTGAAAATTATAATGTGTAAATAACCTAACGGAATTTTTCCTTGAGGCGAAATAGTGTAACGACATGAGATAAAATTTCAATTTGGGATTCCTTTAACAACATCTTTTGGAATCAAGGAAGGGCGGGTATAGAACGAGCTGCGACTACATCTAGCAGTCTCGATAACATTACAAGTTTCTATGATCATCCACAATTCGTCACCAACGTGTTTCTTTTCTATTTGATTTAGTAATATCCCTTCTATGCAATATAACAGGAGTTTTTTCATCCTAATTCGGCACCGGGACTAAATAAAATTAAAATTTTATGCACATAATGCGGTATTCGTCTAGGGCATTTCATTTATCGGTTTTTATGGTCTTCGACACCCCCACCCGACTTCAGCTAGCCGTAACAAGGGTCCCCACCGACTGTAAATACCCGATGTTATTTGCAAAACCATCTTGTACACTTGTACCCAGACATACCATTGTTACCGCATAGAATATATCTTGCCTCTGAGTTATATACATGGTTTATTTGACCAGTGTATGTCGCAAAAAGGTTAATAGGTGTTCTCTCTCGCATTTTATATTTCATCTGATGATGAAGTGGAGATGCGGGTGTGTATGATACAGGCTTTGCGTACTAACTGTCGGTAGGAGGCATATCATGAGTATTATGTTCGGGAGAAGGCCTGGAACTATCGTTATTATATTTACTTTTATTAATTTTCTTTTTAATCTTAGATTTATAATGTATTATTTTCCTACCTCTATTTGTTTCCTCATAATGTTTGTCGTCTATTTTTCTTAGATTACCTGTCTTTTTGAATGTGTTAGTTGTTTTTAACTAGAGGGAATTCTCTAAAGTTGGTGTCTATACCGAAGTTTTGTGTATTTTCATTGAGTTTGTCAATTTAGTCTATCTTGTTTTGTTGTGTGTTATAGGCAGGGGATCCTGCAAAAATTAAAATTTCTGTTGGTGTTCGACCAGTTGTATTTTGTTTCTTTTTGTGTTTGTTTACGTAAAGTATTTTCTCAAATTTGGTGAATTGGTTTTCGGGTTCATTATCGACTCTTATTATTCTTAATTTTTCATTGACGGTTTTATGAAATCTCTCAATGTCAGATATTATGTCCTACCTCGGAATGGGATTTATATTTCCTAGATGTTGTACATCTGAATATTGCTCCTATCTTTGGCTAGGCCGCCCTCCCCTTTGATTCTTTTGCGGCTAGCAAAAACAGCCTGTGGGGGGGTTCTTTTCGAGAACTTCCTAGCCCTTGTATGAGGAAAGACACACAGAATAGAAATAAAAGAATCTTTGCCACTATGTCTCGTCAGAATTTAGAGATGAGAAAGAAAAGTAAAAGAACAAAAATAAAGAGATAGAATTTACGAGAGGAGAAAGCATGAAAAGAACCACTACCATTCTACGGGGCGCACCTCGGGGACACTACTGGTGTTGGTGTAGTCCCGCGTCTTTACCCACCCTACCTATGAGTCCTTTTTCGCATTAATTTGAAGACTCCCTGACCTAACAGGTAATTACTATCCGGAAGTGCATAAATTATTTTGTTCAACTTACTTCAAGATTTTTTTCTTGGTCACTAACACTTTTCCTTTTTTTTTCGTTTTTTCGTTTCTTTCCAGACACAGGCACCCAGTCTTCGCGGAGGAGAATGTATGACTGCGATGATCTAGCAAAATCTAGTAAATCGCCATACTTATTCTCCTCCTTGCCCCCTTTTCTCTTTCGGACAAGTTCCAACACTATGTAGACAGACTTGACTACCAAAATGCCCGTAAGTATGCCAAATTATATTACTAATAAATTTAATTTTTCTTACAGATTACTGATGCCTAGATTTAATTTAGATTAATATTCTTTTAAGAAATTTTAGTTTTAATATTTATTTATAAGTTTAATGTTTAGTTTTAATATTTATTTATAAGTTTAAATTTTAGTTTTAATATTGATTTATAAGTTTAATGTAGTTATAAGACTCTGTCCGTGCCACCCTCTATTTCGTTCGTAGGCTTCTATAGGGAATTA
Source organism: Zaprionus camerounensis (assembly GCA_018904165.1). Taxonomy (NCBI): domain Eukaryota; kingdom Metazoa; phylum Arthropoda; class Insecta; order Diptera; family Drosophilidae; genus Zaprionus; species Zaprionus camerounensis. Next base: position 900,001 of record JAEIFS010000354.1, read on the forward strand.
GCTAGAATTGTGTAGGTGATAATTTGTCCCTGTTTGTCCGTTCATCAACAGTGGTTGGTTTAGTTCGTAGGCGTCCGTAGGGAACTAAACAGAAGTGTGTAGGTTCTCAATTTATTATGGCCGTATGTCCTTCGCGTAATATGTTCCCACTAATTTTCCCTGTAGGTCCTCTAGAATGTAGTAGGAATTTCCTTGCTTTTCTCGAACTCTGGATTTTATGAACATAGGTGCTGGCTTAGCATTCACTCCTTTTTCAAAGGAGCTTTGTATGAAATTCGTCCTAAACACTTCCTGTCCCACTTTAAAATTTACCTCTTTTGTTCGCAAATTGTATTTCTCTGCTTGCTGCTCATAAGCAATTTTCATGTTTGCTTTTAGCTGCTTTCGCAGTAGCTGCAGTTGATCCTCCTTACGAAAACCTCCTACATTCTCCTCTAGCAGCCCTAAATTCTTCAAAAGCTTATACTGCGAACCATGTGTAATCATATTGAATCCATATAACGCTTGATACGGGGCACATTTTAAACTCTGGTGCACACTATTTCGCAACGCACAGCTGATTGCTGGAATGTGCTCATCCCATGCACTTTGATCTTTTTCTAAGTAAGCCATAATCGCCGCTATTATGGATCGGTTAACTCTTTCCGATGCATTCGATTGTGGCGAGTACACTGCCGTATATTGGTGTTTTACCCCAAAGGCTGTAAGAAAAGCATTAAACTCGTGTGCTTTGAATTGAGACCCATTATCGCTAATTAGCAATTCAGGCACTCCATAGGCGAAAAAGATTTGGTTCTGTACCAACTCCATGATTGCCTTTGCTGTGAATTTTCTTAGTGGCCACAGCCAATGAAATTTGGAAAAGTGGTCGAGGAGTATCAGCAGGCCAATATGTCCCTGTTTACTCCTCGGATAGGGTCCTAATAGGTCTATATAGAGCCTCTGAAAAGGTCTAGAAGATTCGGCTTGTTGACCCATTGGAGGTTTTAAAATAGTATTTGGAGCTTTTGTGCTTTTACATACTTCGCATAGCTGAACATACTCCCTTACTTGTGTCACCATCCCTGGCCAATAATAGCTTCGCCGAATTTGTTCTAACGTTTTGCCTGTGCCGCCATGGGCGCATATTACAGTGTCATGAGCTCGCTTTATTACAGAGTTGGTCAAACTCTGGGGGATCCAGAGTTTCCATCCATTTCTGCTGCCTTCCGAGTCTCCATTGTCATGTTCCGTTCTAATATATAGGTGTTTGCCTATAATATTGAAATCTGGATATGCTTCGGGATCCTCTCCTATTTTCTCTTTTACCACCCTATATGCTTCTTCATCAAAGCTTGGGGATTCCAGGTCAACTTCTGGGCCATAGTTTTCGATGGCTGCCAATTCATCATGAAACATACGTGACAGCGCATCTGGCACAACATGTTCCTTGCCTTTTCGGTGGCTAATGTTAAATTTATGCCCCTGTAAATTGATTGCTCACCGCGCTAGGCGCCCTTTTAGGTTTGATTGCCTCATCAGCCACGACAAGCTAGAGTGATCAGTCACTACTTCGAATTCCTGTAATTCGAGGTAACATCGGAATCGTTCAATGCCTAGGATGACTGCCAAACACTCTCTTTCTGTCACGCTGTAATTTCGTTGTGCCGAATTAAGTTTTTTCGACATATACGCTACCGGTCTCTCTTCGTTTAGATCATTCATTTGCACCAGCACCGCGCCCACGCCATAGTCGCTGGCATCGCAATGCAAGTAAAATTTCCGATTAAAATCGGGATTTTGCAAGACTGGGGCCGAAGTAAGAGCGGCTTTGAGCTGATCAAACGCAGTTTGTGCTTCTTCAGTCCAGCAAAACTTTTTCTTGCCTGAGAGTAAATTTGTAATCGGAGTGGTTAGTTCGGAGAAATTAGCTATAAATCGTCTATACCAACCCGCTAGGCCCAAAAATCCTCGAACTTGTTTTAAAGATTTCGGCGCAGGCCAATTGACTATCGATTCAATTTTTCCAGGGTCTGTTGCAATGCCTCCTTTTCCGATAATGAACCCTAGATATTTCACTTCGGTCACACAAAAACTGCTCTTTTCAATATTTAATGTTAAATTAGCTTTTCTAAATTGATCAGCCAGGCGCAGCAGTACTGTAAGATGCGCGTCGAAATCTGCCGATACGACACAGAGATCGTCTAAATATCCAAAGCAACAGTATTTCAATTCGGGAGGAATCACCTCGTCCATGAGACGGCTCATCGTTTGGGGAGCGTTGCACAGCCCGAAAGGCATTACCCGAAATTGGTATAATGGCCTCCCGGGTACTGTGAACGCTGTTATTGGTCGAGATGCGTCCGATAATGGCACTTGCCAATAAGTATCTTTCAGATCAATTTTGCTAATCAGATTTGCTTGCGGTAATCGTGCGAATATGCCTTCGATGCTCGGCAAAGGATATGCGTCCTTTTTGGTGCAATCATTCACCTTACGAGCATCTAGACATAAACGTACTTTCCCTGGCTTCATTACCAGACGCATTGGAGAGCTCCATGCGCTACTGGATTTTTCGATTACTCCTAATTCGATCATACGATCAATCTCCTCAAACATCAGCTTCTCGACAGCCGGAGATACCGGATAAAATCGTTGTTTTATTGGAGTGGCGTCTCCAACTTCGATTTTGTGTTCAAGAAGTGATGTTTTCCCTAGACCCTGCTTAGCAAATGACGGAAATAAAGATTTCACGGCTTCTAATTGCTGTTTTTGTCGCGAATCTAGTGGGTAAGCGTTTGTATCTGCTTCTTCCTCTTTAGCATCCTCCAACTCTAACGAGGAGATCAATCCTGGGGCCAAATTGAATTCTCTCCAAAAATCGATGCCTAGAATGAGATTTTTCTCAATTGACGGGATTACAAAAAGTTTTAAAAGAGTCTCTTTGTCCTTATATGTCACAAGCGCTGAGAGAAAACCTAACACTTCGTGCGATCTGCCGTCTGCCGTTTTTACTTTCGAATTGATTTTTTTGAATTCTGCCCTTTTTTCCCAATCGTTTTGCGCCAAAGTCGACCCCACGCAACTAATATTTTCCTCTGTGTCCAAAAAGCCTTCTTCGGTTACTCCTAAAAAGAAAACAGCGTAAAAACGCCCATCGCTTTCTTTATTTATTATTGAGGACACCAGTAATCGTTTAGTTAACCTTACGGCTTTCCAAAATTTTCGGAAGCGCTGCGTAGATCGTTTTAGCTTATTACCCGCCTGATTTCCGAATATTCTTTCCCTAACTTTTTTATAATTTGCGAGCCTTGCTTCATAAGGTTGTGTATGCAAGCTTGTTGTATTTTTATTTTGGGCATCTTTTCCTATTGACATGTCCGGTAAAAGCATAGCTCTGGTCAGATTTTCTGAGCTAGCCGGTAAATCAGGTAAATTTGTATTTAGTGTTGCTTCGGGGCCGTTCGTGTCTGACTCACGAATGGTCCCTTGGCTTTTTCCGCTCTCTTTGCCAAACAGTTGGGGCATTGCGGCTTGTAAATGTTCTTTGCCCCGCACCCGTAGCAGAAAACTTTGCGATTTTCTAAACACATATCCCAACCATGACCCTCACCGTCACAATTCCAACATCGATAAATTTTTATCGGTGCTTGAATTGCGTCGACATCGCCTAAATTAGGATCTGTGTCTTGAATACTATTGTCATCTTCCAAAGCTGCCACGTTTCTTCGGCTGAACACCGGGTTAGGTGCTGGCTTTGGGAACCGCCGAGTCGCGACTTCACCCAGCAAATTTTCGCGCATTTGCACCAGCTTTCGCAAGTGTGCAATCGAACGAATTTGCACATAAAGCAATTCGTGTCGTATCTCGGGCAGTAAATTCCTTGTCAACATCTCAATGAGCTGCTGCTCTGGAATAGGTGTTGACATTCGAGAAGCTAAGAGCATGACATCGTCATAAAATACCTCGAATGTCTCCCCCTGTTTTTGTTTGCGAACTCTAATCTCTTCTATTGTTCTTTTAGAGCCGCTCCAAACTCCCTCCAATTTATTTGAGGATTTTCTTTCCGATACCTCCAATACCACTCTCTAGCTTTCCCTACTAGTAGAATGTGTAAATTTTTGCAAACGGAATCTATATCATTGTTCAGACAGTCTTTGGTTAACGTGGCTACCCGATATAGGAATTCTTCTACTGTGACTCCTTTTGCCGACCCATCAAACTTGAGATTCCAGCTATGGATGAGCTGAGTAATCTTCTCCGGGTTTATTGCCGTGCTGTACCGAGAGCTACTTGACTGCTGACTCAACTCGTTACGAGTCAGATTTTGTCGGCTCACTTCGGGCGAAACTTGCCTGAAACTGAGGTTGGCTAATTGTCTGGCTACAATACTTTCCAGTTGCACACCTAAACGCTCATAATCGATGTTTGGAGAAGATGTTCGATTTGCTCTAGTATTGGAGCTTCCTCCCCGCCGTGTTTGCCTAACTTCTGTGTTTACTGCGCCCCGTTTCGGTTTTCCGGGGCCTTTAACATTTTTGGCTTGTTGGTTACCCTCTACCGATTCTCCCACTTGAGGGATTTTTATATACCTCGTGTTGTGAGGATGCGTCTTGGGCACAGCTCCCTCGTTTTGAGCCTCTAGCGCCATTTGTTGTTGCCTCGCAGCTGCCGAAGTCGATGGTTCTAACCCCAAATTAATATCTATCGTTTGTGATACATCTGACCTAGGCGGCTCTTTTAAATCCGTTAATTGCAGCGTCTTCTGGCACGTTTGACAGACTTTAAACTGTCTTACCCAGTCAGAAATGCAAGCTTCATGGAAGCTGTGCTGACATGGTGTAATTAACACTCGCTCTGCTGAGCCGGGTTCCCATAATGGCTCTACGCAGATTTCGCATTTTATTACTTGCCTGTTTGCATTTTCTGCGGCCAAGTTTTCTGTGCTACGTATTGTTGTCATTTTTAGTCTTTTTGTTGATTCGTTTTTGTTTTTCCAATTTATTTATTTTTTTAATTGTTTAAGTTATAATTTATTTATTTTTTTTTTCATAAAATTGATTTCTTCCAGTTGACTCTAGGGTAACGTAGGTTGTGCGCTTTACCCCGCAGTAGATAGTGTTGAAGAAGTTAAGAAATAGAAAGAAATATAGTGAAAGAAAACAGACAAGTCTCGAGAGTCGCTCATATACTCGAGGATAATATTTTGCTATGCCAAATATTATATTTCCAAGAGTACATTTTTCTTTCACGCTTTTTCCCTTGCCTTGCTGTATTTTGTTACTATTATTATTTTATGCCGAGTCTTAGATTCAGTGGTCGATATTTAGGACTTGCCTAAATTCGATTTCCAGCTGCTATTACTCGCAATATTATTTTCTATCTAGAGGCTTTCAGTAGCTTCTACGCATTTTACCCTTTATAATTTTTTTGACACTTTTCTTCGCATCATGCGTTTTTAAGCTGCCTTCGCCCCACGTTTTGGGCGCCAATTTGTTATGTCCTACCTCGGAATGGGATTTATATTTCCTAGATGTTGTACATCTGGATATTGCTCCTATCTTTGGCTAGGCCGCCCTCCCCTTTGATTCTTTTGCGGCTAGCAAAAACAGCCATTTTGGAAAACTTCCTAGCCCTTGTATGAGGAAAGACACACAGAATAGAAATAAAAGAATCTTTGCCACTATGTCTCGTCAGAAATTAGAGATCAGAAAGAAAAGTAAAAGAACAAAAAAAAAGAGATAGAATTTACGAGAGGAGAAAGCATGAAAAGAACCACTACCATTCTACGGGGCGCACCTCGGGGACACTACTGGTGTTGGTGTAGTCCCGCGTCTTTACCCACCCTACCTATGAGTCCTTTTTCGCATTAATTTGAAGACTCCCTGACCTAACAGGTAATTACTATCCGGAAGTGCATAAATTATTTTGTTCAACTTACTTCAAGATTTTTTTCTTGGTCACTAACACTTTTCCTTTTTTTTTTCGTTTTTCCGTTTCTTTCCAGACACAGGCACCCAGTCTTCGCGGAGGAGAATGTATGACTGCGATGATCTAGCAAAATCTAGTAAATCGCCATACTTATTCTCCTCCTTGCCCCCTTTTCTCTTTCGGACAAGTTCCAACACTAAGTAGACAGACTTGAGAGTATCATCTCCTACATTCTTCTCCTACCAAAATCCCCGTAAGTATGCAAAGTTGCCCAAATTATATTACTAATTAATTTAATTTTTCTTACAGATTACTGATGCCTAGATTTAATTTAGATTAATATTCTTTTAAGAAATTTTAGTTTTAATATTTATTTATAAGTTTAATGTTTAGTTTTAATATTGATTTATAAGTTTAAAGTAGTTATAAGACTCTGTCCGTGCCACCCTCTTTTCGTTCGTAGGCTTCTATAGGGAATTAGCTAGAATTGTGTAGGTGATAATTTGTCCCTGTTTGTCCGTTCATCACACAGAATTTCCATTTTTACTTTTTGTTATGTTTATGTTTACTCCCTCTGATTCTAACAAGCTTTTAAGTGCGGTGCACATGAAAGCGGAGATGATGCGGAGATGGTTTACCCATCTCGTTGAATATGCGTAGAATAGCTCTTTTAGCTTCGAGGCTATCACTACTGCTTACTTCTATCAAGGAGGCGTATTTAGAATAAATGTCAATACATGATAGGAATTGTTTACTATTTATTAAGTAAAAATCCATGACATACTTATCTCTGGGGTTGAAGGTTTTTGGGGTCGTTTCAAAGACTAATTTCGTATTTCTATGTTCAGTTTTAGCAATGTTGCAGATTTCGCATTCGTTTATAATCTTTTGAATAAGATTTTGGTAATCGGGGTAATAATAGAGTTCTTTAAACTGAAGTGTGAGTTTTTCTATGCCAGGGTGTAATAATTCTTTCTTTATATTTAATGTTTGAATGTCTATTAGCTTCACACTGGTTTTCATAACCTTAGTGAAATTGTCGGGTCTTATGATTTGGATATACGCATTTTGAAAAATTTGAAAGTCGATTTCGTTAGGGAAGGAAATAAAACTTTTCTTAGTGCAGAGGTATTCTTTGATTAGGTCTTTAGAAAGGGTGTTGCTCATTTCCCTATAACTGATTAAATATTCGACCATTGAAAATGGTTAAAAAAATATAAATATTTTAAACGCTAGAGACACCAAATTTGGAATGATGGTTCTTATATACTCGGCGCAGATCAAGTTTATTTCAAATGTTGGGTGCCACGCCCACCGCCCCCGCAAATCAATAATTTAATTTTTTTATAAGGACTGTATAAAAGATACAACTTTCTGACTTCAACATATACTAAGCTGAGTGAAATATCTTCGTATTCTCTAAATTACAATCTAATCGGACAGTAAACACAGAAGTTATTTAAGAAAGTATGAGCATAAAACCAAGTGCTTGTGTCAGCTAACAAGGGAGGCGGGCAAGCGCGAAGCGCGAGCGCCATCTGTCGGGAATAATTTTCAAGCATGTGGCGATGTGTATGTGTATGAATTTAACAAATTAACTACACTAGATCATGGGTCGAAGGGTATTCCACTGTCGCGTGCCGCGCGACTGTTGCTTTTCTTACTGGTTTTTATTCTAGTTTTAAGGAAATATTTTATTATTTGGATTTCGTCAAAGTTGTATCTTACAAATTCTACGTGTCTGTTGTAATAGTTAAGGGGTCTAAAGATAATACAGCACCTATGGCTATATTATTTGCATCTGTTGTTAGTGCAAATTTCTTTTCGAAGTTAGGGTATTTTAGAATCTTTTGTGTTAATTATTTTTCCTTTTTTTAGTTTGAGTGTCATGAGTTTTGATATTTTTGCTAATTTAGGAATGAACTTAGGGTAGAATCCGTAGAGTCCAAGGAAAGATTTTATTCCTTTTGTAGTTTTAGGAATAGGGAAATTAACAATTGCATTTATTTTATTTGGGTCTGGTTTTATACCGTCTGTCGTGATAATGTGACCGAGAAATTCTGTTTCTTTCTTCAGAAACTCACATTTATCAAGTTGTAATTTTAGATTGGCTGATAAAAAACTACCGTTTTTAGTGATATTATGTGTTCGTCCAACGAAGTGGAATAAATGATAATATCATGTAAATAGACTAAACAATCCTTATAGATTAAGTCTTTTAGAAGGTTGTTCATACAACGTTGAAAGGTTGCTGGTGCATTTTTCAGACCATGTTTTGTTGAAAATGCTGTTTTGGGTATTGACTGTGGGTCCATTTGAATTTGATGGAAACCTTAAGCTAGATCAATGGTTGTGAATTATTGACAGCGCCCAAACTTGCCTAATATCTCGTCCATTAGGGAATTTGTCGTCAATGATTATCTCATTGAGACTGTGAGTCATAGACTAACTAATCAAAATTTTGGTTTGCCAGAAGCATCGTTTTTCTTTGGGACAATCCAAATGGGGGAACAATAAGGAGACTTAGATTTCCAAATTATTTTTTATTCTATCATTTTGTTCATTTGTTTGTTGAACTCTTTGTCAAATGCTTGGGGGTATTTATAAGGTTTTTATAAATAGGGTCTTCGTGTTTTGTATGAATAGAATGTTTAATCGTACTCGTGAAACACAAGTTTTCACCTTCCTTGTACTGAATATCACCGTATTCGAGCAAAACGTGTGAAAGTTGTTTCTCGGTATTTAGATGTTCTAAATACATTGGATTCTCTTAACTCGTCGTCTAAGGCGTAGTTAGAAGATATTTCGAGAAGGGCTTTTTCTAAGTAAGGGGTATTCAGAGTATTAAGTATTATTATAAGAGGGGTTTCCTCAGATTTAGAAGACTTGGGACACTCATAGGTAGTCTTGGACTCTTCTGATTAAGATGATTTGGGGCACTCATTGGTAACCTTGGACTCATCTGGTTTTAAGTGGGGTTTCCGCTTAATTTTCAGGAGGGTTTTCTCCTTTTTTGGGGTGTTTAAAGGGTTTCCTTTGGACTAGATGACTTGGGGCACTCGTTGGTAACCTTGGACTCATCTGTTTGAATGCGGTCGTACAACATTTTGAATGGGTAACCATTTATAATGACTGTTTGTATTGAGTAGTTAATTTGGGTGTTGGTTGACTCTAAGTAGTTTCTGCCTAACAGTAGGTCATATTTTTCTGAGAAATCGTGAATGTAGAATGTTTCCTTAGTGGGTCAAAGGTTGCTTGGATGCAACGAAACGCTTTGGTTTAATGTTATAGTGCCTATTCGATTTATCGTTTATTAGAGACTAAATTCATGTTTGCAGCGTGCAAGCTAGCTATGTATACAGAGCATAAAGGAATGAAGAATGAAGCACCGTTACTTGTGGTGCATAAAGGAAATAAAAGAAGACATACAGTGGTGCTAATACAAAATATTTCAGTGCCATTTATAGTGTGGACTTTTACTTTGGAGGGTTTTGTTGGAAAATTAAAGAAATGTTGCTTCATGATGTTAATGGAAAAACCAATTTCTTCGAGGCATTTAATGGTTATGTTATTTATTTTTATTTTTAGGTATCGCTTTCCGATTCCGAGGCTGGTTGATGAAAATTTTCGCCTGTGTCCATTTTATATTGGCCACTAGCACTATCTCTTTGCGGTTTGACAGGAGGGTTTGGTACATTAACATTTTGTTGTTGACAGCTTAAAGAATTCTGGGCTATACCTTGACTTAGCTTTTGTTTGAATTCGATAATAGCTTCCGTATTTGGTTCAGCAGACTTTGAACTGGTATTTGAATTTGTATTGTTTGTGTTATGCATAGCATTGTTCACGAAATGTTGATAATTTCTCTTATTAATTGAGTTTTGAGGTGGGTTTGTGTTAGGGTTGGAATTATTTTGAGATTTTGTTCGGTCATTGAAAGTTATTTCGTACACACCTTCTTGTTGTGCTATTTGTTTAAGTTTGGATACGGTCGTTGTGTCATGTCTAACAAGAGTCATAAATAACCTATCAGGCAACTTCCTCATAATTACTTCTTTAAATGTGTTGTTTAGCGCGTTTGTGTTCAATAAAGTATTATTATGGTTGTTTTCTAACATAAGCTTATTTGATGTTGTAAATTATTTTGATTCTAAATTCTACTTCCGGTGAAAGGTGTATTGAAAAGTCGGCGTTTGGGTTTTGTATTCGCTGAAAAGGGCGTTCATCAAGTCCGGCCAGGTTGTTGCTCCAGATAGCTGTGATACTCGTTGGGCATCCCCTGCAATCTGCATCTCGATTGCACTGAAGAACACATGTTTTTGTCTGACGTCGGTCGATGGGTATAGTTGAAGTATGAACTCGATCCTTTTGATAAAGGCACTGAGCTCTTGGGTATTGCCGCTGAATGAAGGCCCGATTTGGCTCAGGGCTTGATTCGAGTCCGATAATTGGACTTACTCGGTTGACATGGTTGATTTTGTTTTAGTTGTTGTAAAGTTTTTTGGTTTTTTGTCCGTATGCAGTAAGTTAACTCTTTGTGTGTTTACCACCGACTTCAATTTTATCGTTATCGTTTTATCATTAAGATTTCAAAGAGTTGGGGGACAATTGTTTGAAATCTTAACGATAAACAATTCTCCCCCAATTCAAATTCGATAACTTGGCGTTAATAGCTAGCCCAAATATTTAAAGTAAGCCAACTGAAATAATAAAATTGTATTACCCGAGTCAGTGCTCACGCACTTTATTATCAAATTACCCCCTATTTTGTTGGGAGCCTCTCTCTTCACGAGAGAACAAAAGTTTACAGCTTAACTCTCTTAAAGACACTTCGCTCTTTGGCGACTTCAATTTGCCTATATAAACGCAAACACGTCCCCATACAGTAGTTCAGTTCTCAGTATGCTATCTTCTGCGATAGTTCCGCTTAAGACCACTTCAACTTCAAAGTCCATTGCCAAACTAAGTGTCAATCAAAAGGCTTTAGTTCTTCCTCCTTGGAAGTAATAAAAGTGTTTAATAAAACAACGCCTGTAGTTTTTTTAATTAAAACCCTGTTCTGAATCCGTTATAAAATATATATTTATCGAGAAGGTCAATCTAAGTATGCGTACCCCTTGTGTTTTGTAACCCCTTTTTTAGTCGTTATTCCTATTGCAATTTAATTGATCTTTTTTTTTGTATATCATTCTTTATTTTTAATATTTTAGAACTCCCGTTCGACTGTTCATATTAATCTTAAATTGGTTTAGTTGTATTTGAAGCATAATAATTCACTTGTAAGTTGTTATTGTGTGTGTTGTTAATTGAAGTAATGAGCAATTTAATATTAATTATAAGTACTTTATTAAGTAGGCTCCCTAATCTTAATAGTATGGATCTTCGAAGTATGTTTCCGTTTTTAAATTCAATTTGATGTTTATCGCTTCCTTGTTGATTGATCTCATTTTTTTCACTTCTTAATAATTTATTTAACTTAGGATCAATTTTTTGTTTTGTTTTTAACGGTTTTAATGAATAACGGAAAATGTCTATAAGCTGAGCTGTTCTAAAAATTCGACTTGTTCAAATTTTTGTTTTGGAAATCCATGTGTTTTGAACTCCTGATGCATAATACGGTGAATGAAAAAGGTAAGTTGCTTAAGAAATATTAACACAAAAATGCAAAATTATCAGGCTTATGATAATAGTAGTAAGATCATTTAAAAGGTAAATTGGACGATTGGTTGCCGGTTATGCAGAATTCCGATATTCGCTGATTGGCAAATTGTCGCCAATGCATATGATCAATTGCTTAGAAAGTTATATATGTTATATAAGTTATATATATGTATATATATTTTATTTTATTATCATATATTTATTTATTTATTTTTTTTTGGTGACGTGAGTTTTCGTTGTCGTCAACGGTAAATTGTGATGCCCAACATACATAATTTTTAGGGAAAAATGTTGCTTATATTTTGTATTCCACTCAGTATGTTGCACTTTGTCACAGAACTGATAATTTTGCACAATATTTGTGTTAATAACTCCTTAAATACTTAAATTTTTTATTCTCCGCCGGACAATACACCAGGAGGCCAAAACACATAGATTTACAAACAAAAATATTTTGGGTAAAGTCGCATTTTGGAAAAGCTAGCTTTCTAGACAATGACTTAAATAATTTGTAGGTATAAATAAAGTTTACATATGCAAATGTATGTATGTATGTAGTATATGTGTATAAATAATGTCATGTTATTTAGTGGTAAGCGTTCTTTGTCTGGGGCTAATGGTCAGAATTTTCTTTTACACATTATCCAACAATTGTGTAAGTTATTTTGTTTTATCTTTGAAATATAGAAATATATATTTATTATATATGTATGTATGTGTGTATGTATCATATGCCATTAAATCATTTACATGTGTATATTTATTTTATGGTTTTCAATATGCTGAAAAAGAATTTATTTTCTTTTTTGTAAATTCAATGAACCAACAATTAATGTATTTCATGCTTTTACAACAATAACGTGATTATTTGAATGAACTTGATTTACTCTAAACGTTCTTTTACACTCCACTTTTCTGTTTTATTGTATTATGTATGTTTGTATAAACATATGTTGATATGTATGTATGTACATATTTGGCATTTGAATAGGCCTCAAAATTATGCCTTGACAATTTCTCAAAATACATACAGTCTGTCAAGTAACTCTTTACACATACATATGTACATTACATTAACATGTGCATTTCAGTAAAGAGTTACTTGACTATCTGCATGTATGTATGTTTATACATGTACATGTACACCTATGTACCTGCATAGAGGATCGAAAGTGCGAAGAGATATCACTGACTTTGGAAAGCGTCTTCATTGTAATCAGTAGAAAATGTAAGTGTGAAGATATTAGTTTATATGTATGTATGAGTAAGTACGATATATGTATGTATGAAAGTTGTATGTATTTACATTTGTATACCATACGTACGCATTTTTCTAGGATTGTTAGTTTCTTCTTTTTTTGTAGCAAAAAACTTGACTTTTAAATACCAAAATTAGTTTGTTTAACAATTTGATTTAATTTGCAAGTATTGTTCTGTTATTGATGTTACATCGATAAACATCGATGTTTTGTATGAAAAATCTCAGCAAACATCGATGTTTCTGCAACTCTATTTTTCGTTAACGGCTTTGAGTATCGATTTAATTTTTATTTCATGTTGAAGTTCATTCGATACCATTTAAGAATGAAACTCAGTATCGTTAATATGGCCGCCAGGTGCACGTTTGCAGCGGTGCACCCGTTAAACCCAACGACTCTGTCATCCATTTCGGCCGATACCCCAACAATTTTACGTACAATATTTATTTTGTTGTTCTTGGTCTGCTGGGTACGACTAACAAAAGCAAATGTTTTGTTGTGTTAGTGAACAGCGAAAACGAAGTTGAGAATCAAAGCACTGAAGCAGTACACGAGTGCGTTTCGCGCGCATTTGTGCACGCTATACTCGCGAGTTATCAAAAGTGAGTTTCTGTTCATTTCTTGCTATAGACCAAGGCTTTTACATAGCGCCAAAGAAAAAGACCGACCCCGAATTTTTGTACTAAATTTTAAAATTTGTAAGTATCGTGGATTGTTATAACTTTCCAAGAATAAATTGTATATAGTACATCACTGAATGAGAGACCCTTCAAGAAAAATGCGTCGTCCCTAGTGAAAAAACGCTTTATATATTGAAAGTATATTGTTATGTAAGTATGTATGTATGCAAGTTTCCTTTTCAATTTAAACCAATTGATAAATTTTATTTGGTAGTTACCTATGTTTTTGGTTTACCGCTTTCCGAATTACAAAAATAATGAACAATACATGATTCATTTTTTTTCTTTGTCATGTAAAAAAAAATAATAACAAAAAATAGGAAACGGAAAATGGAAAAATTCGTCTATTTATTTATTTTCGAAAAAAAAAAAAGATAAAATAACAAAATTTATATTCATATTTATTCAAAAATATATTTTAGTATTATTTATTCAAAACTAAGGTAAAGGTACCACCGATTTTTAAAAATTTTTTTTACTTATAGGGCTATTTTTATCATGATTTTAGGTGAAAGAATTATACGGCGATCTATTCTAGTTTTTTTTTTTGAATTGAATTTAGAAAATAATTAAATTTACATGTATTTTGATGTTGGCTAATTCTGAGTAAACGCAACTATTTAACCTTTACCAAAATTAAAATTAAAAGTAGAAATTGTGATCATATTAGTTCTTTCTAAAAACTAGAAGCGACCGCCAAATAATTTCTTCACCTAAATTCATAATAAATCAAGCCCCCCTATCAGTAAAAAATAATAATAATAATAAACCTTGGAATAAAGTCCAAACCCGAATCAATTTGTCAAAAGTTATAATGCAGCCTCTAGTTTTTGCAAGTTCGTTCAGCAGCAATCGGTTTAGAATTTTGTGTTGCACAGTGTAATTTGTCATTAGTCGGTAATGAAGTACGGCACTCTGTCTGCCCTTTAAGTTAATAGTGGATGAATGTCGATAACGGGAGTTGAATCTATGTTTGTAAATGCTCTGTGTTTAATCCCGATCGTTGTCTAAACATTTCCAAGAGTACCTTTCGCTGTCCGAATGCATATACCTTGTTACATACACGTACACATGAGTATGTGCATATGTGCGTATATACTACATACATACATATATATCCATATATTATTATATTAAAATCTACGCACTTATAGCTGTGTTTTTGTTTTCAGTTCATTCATTTTGTTTGGTTTCCTTCTGATATTCGCTGGTTTTTATTGGCAGCTTTAAGTTGCCAAAAACGAGCCAACATTTTAATTGATGGGCTTAAAGATTTCCAAGTTAAATGGAAAATTTATGAATGTATGTATTTTGTTTGTTAATTAGTATTAGCTTTTAATATATATACTAATGTTCACTTATGTGTTTCTTTAAATATTCGTAATGGAAGACATTTTTTATACAAGTTTAAGACACAGAAAATATTTTTCTTTATATAATAGAGACGTGTGAGTAATGAATAGCCGAAATTGTGTTTGTGTAAGTTTGTGTGTGTAATTGAATATTTCAATATTTTTCTAATTTTGTTTTTTTTAGTAACTTTAACATAGAGTGTTGCCAAATTAACAACGATTGCATTTAACCAAACGCTACGCACATCTCAAAAAGGTCTTTACACATGTTATGCACATATGTATGTATGTATATGTATGTACGTACATATGTATGTAAGTATTATGTATGTAAGTATTATGTACATTTTATAAATATGTATATATGTGTAGCTCTTTATCTAAGCACAATTGTTTACATTCCTGCCTTTTAATACTATAATAATAATAATAATAATAACAATAATAATAAAATTATGCAAAAAAGTGTCGTTAGAGCTGGCTGGAGGTCAAGTTCGATGGTAACTAAATAAATAATAAACAATTTGTTGTTTTTATTTATTTATTTTGGTAAAGGTTAAATAGCTGCATGCGTCACCGATTTTGTTTAAATTTTTTTTACTGAGGGCTATATTTATCATGATTTTAGGTGAACGAATTATTTGTCGGTCGCTTCTAGTTGTTAATTGAATTTTGAAAATAATTAAATTTACATGTATTTTGTTGTTGCATTTTTATGCAAGGCGCCAGTCTGCCTGCAACATTTTGTGACGGTACAGTGTCCAACAAACCGATTCATTTGAAATGAAAACTGAACATGCAAGAAAATTCAAAGTGTTTAGAAAAACAGCGCGCTGCAAGAAAAAAATTTTTGAAAAAATAAAATCGCGCGCGCGAATAATTATTTTCAAAATTCAATTAAAAAAAAACTAGAAGCGACCGCCAAATAATTCTTTCACCTAAAATCATGATAAATATAGCCCTATCAGTAAAAAAAAATTTAAACAAAATCGGTGACGCATGCAGCTATTTAACCTTTACCTTTATTTTCTTTTCCGATATGTATGTATGTATGTATGTGTAAAGAGTAACTCTTTACTCAAATGCACATGTTAATGTAATGTACATACATACATACATATGTGTAAAGAGTTACTTGACAGACTGTATTTATGTACATATGTATGTATGCATTTCGGTTGCTCACTCGGCAGCCGTCTTGAGGAATTTGTTTTGCACGACTGCTCTTGTGGGCGTGCAGTTGTTCCACCCCTTAGAAACTTATTAAGAAAATAAAATAATAAAAACAACATCTTTCATTTACCATCGAACCAGCCAAAATGACACTAACAATTAAATGGTCGCCAAAACTCTATAATTATGCCTAAAAACAAAAAAAAAGAATATTTTCGGCCTTATAGTTTATACTTTCTTAAGTGTTATGTGAGTTGAATATAATATTATAATTTCATAAAACGTATTATATTTACATAAGTTCGGAGTTGGCTTTAAGGATATAGTTGCATACTATAAAAAGTTGTTTGATTTTAATCTTCAGTTTTTACTAAGCGCTTATATACAATACGTAAAAAATATCGATTTGTGTAAAATTAAAAATATTAACGCTAAAGCCGAGTGAGCTCGGCTATCTACCGTTCGCACCAAATCTTATATACTTTTGCAGAGAGTATATTAATTGTTGACCATGAGCTTGCAACGCAACTTGAGAGACATCTATGTATGTATATATGTATGTATATTCTGAATCAGCATCAACAGAGGAGTCCAACTATCTATGTCCGTCCGTTTGTCTGTTGCAACAACAAAAACTAATCTAGCTTGATTCAACGTGATACACAAGCTTCTTATTGCTTCACACTGTAAATAGGTCAGAACGAACCAGATCGGACCGATATATCGTGTAACTGTAATTTTTCAGTGTTTTTATAATTTACTGCTTCGGACTTTTTATATGCTCATAAACCGTCTTCAAAATCAATGAAAAAGAGGCATTTTGAATGAAGGCCAGTATTGTTTTTCGAAATAACATAATTACTAGTGTCAATCAATGTTCTAACCGACGTATTCTTTCTCCATCCATTAAAATCGGACACCTACATACCATACACCTACAATAATGTATATGTCCCGTATTTGATTTATTGTAGCTGTTAATGAAACCATGAACAATGTTAAATTCAGAATCATTATATATTATGAGTATTGGAACAATCGGAAGAGATTGAAGCCAAAACCTGCAAGGGTATATTTTTTTGATTAAAAATATTGCACAATTTTGGATTATTCCTCTTCCAACGAAGTTTTTAGAAAAATGTTGCACCGAGCGGAATTCATTTCAATCTTCTGATTTGCCAAGAGTAGGCCCGTAGAAACCTTCTGCGAATTTTCTTAGTGGATACATTTTGCATTTAAAAACAAATAATCCTTATTTTCGGTCCCTGCAAATAAGTATTAACGAACAAAGTTAACTTTGAAATCATCCGTATAAAGCTTGACTTATTACACAACCAAATATATTGGTTTAATAAGTCTCTAGCTTTTTTAATAGCTCAGATCGGCGCGTTCATGCAGACAGTTAAACAAACGGATATGGCTCAATCGAATCGGTTAGTGATCCTGAGCGAGAATATAAATTTCTTAATGGGTCTGCCATGCCTCCTTCTACCTGTCCCATACATTTACACAAAATTTCCCCGAAAACAAATGTACGAATATGCATATATCGTTGCTCATTAAATCGGGTCATACAACCGCGATATAGGCAAGGAAACTTGTCAGCATTGGAAGCCGACTTTAAATGTATTACTAAATAATTAAATAAAATAACAATCCCATATTTAAAATAAATTGCAAATTTTTTAAAAAGTAATTTCTTTCTGAATTATTGTATATCTTTTCGGTATTCCACTTTGTTGCTTTTTTTTTGCTTGTTCTTATATGTACTATATATATACATTCATACATGTATATAGAGTCACTCATTTCAAAAACATACATTAAAAAACAACTAATAGAATTAAAAGTCTTTTGTTGCATTTGGCAATATTAATAAAGGCAAAAAAAAACAAATTAAAACTCAAATACTCCGCGTGTTTAATAATTTGAGGCAATCGATGAGTTTAGTTATATTCATGCTATTAGTTGTTTATTAATGCATTTAAGAAAAAATTGAGCCACTGCTCAGGACCCGTATTGAAAAGTAATCTTACTCCAAAGTGCCAACTAGCCTGTATGCCTGTATACTGGTACAGTATGTTAAAAAACACTTTTCACCTGTACATAACATTAATGTGTACAGTTGAGTAAAGAGTTACTTGACTATCTGTAAGTATATTTGCATACATGCATATGTAATGTATGTCCTTGATATGAACCGTTTCTTTCTGTTTTTGTCTTTTGTTCTCTGATCTTTGCTTTGTTTTGTTTGCTTTTTCATTAATTTGTACATACATAAGTACATACACACGTGCATACTTACATACATATGTACACTCATATGTACATATAAATATGTTTGTACATTGCTGATAGCATGTTTGTCAATTGATTTCATAAACATTAACCTGCTTCTATTTTAAGTATTACTTGAATTTGAGCGTACGCAGTTGGTGCAAATCTTAAGTTCTGTTCTCATTTCATGGTTGTTTTTTTCTTTTGGAATTTTTGATAAATTAATTAATGTGTTCGTTCAGTTGAGTTAAATATTTCGGTAGGAATACAAATCCATACATATGTATGTAGATTATTTAATACTTTACTTTTTAATATACACATACTTGTCCACATAACTATGCATGTAATTACATTCAAAGGTATGTATGTATACATAAATCTCAACTGTTCACCTTGCTCTTTGTGGGTTGCCTTATTGATTGAAAAAATATATTGGTAATATTCAATTTTTGATTATTGAATTAATCAATAATAATACGACTTGAATCAGTTAAGTGCCGATGGTGCGGACTCACTATCTCCAAGTTAACACAATTAACTAATATTAGCTATAAGTAATTTCTCTAATTGCTGTGGAATGAAGAGTATTCTTCAAAATTATTGTCTACAAACATAAAAATATTAAGTTTGAATTATTTCATTTGGCTATGCGTAACGTCAATGGTCTGCGTTTGCGTCCCGTGACTGAAACTTAATAAATGAAATCCGCTACTCTGGAATGGAATTTCGGTACCCTCTGCCCTCTCAGCGGTCGTCGTCGTAGAAACATCTAAAAAAGGTTTAGCTTCCTCCACCCATACTTGAATTTCGTAATATTTGTATCTGTCTACCATTTGCTGGATCGTATTTATAGCTCGTATCACGCGTTGGCCAACACATAGGTCACGGTGACTATCAGAAGGTGGATAACGATGACAGGAGCGGATCTATGCAGCAATGTGCTGCCACGCCCGCATTGCTGTATCTCGATCTCTTCGGGATGATAGTTAATGCATTTCTTTGGCCGGCGACGCGACTCCTGCTCTTGACTCTGCCGACGCGTGCTGCAGGCACCTGTGGAGAAAGTAACAATGGAGTCCATATTTAAATATACCGTGATCTTAATTCTACTCACCCACAATGCCCGATTCCTCCATTGGCTCAATGTCTAGCTGCTTGGAGCCGCAGGGACATAGTGTATCTACCACGAGAAGAATAAGATTGCTGTGCGGAATCTTCTGCACACTAAACGGCCGCTCGCAGCCCGAAACATGGCAATTAGTCAGTTTACCCTAAAATCAGAAAACACAAAACGAAAGAAAGTAATCAATACAAGTAGTACAATACTTGTATATACCAAATGCAAAATTTCAAAAATCCGTTAAATACGCGTTACCACTCTTATAAATCTCAACAGAAAGCATTTTTATTTGTACATGCCCAATTTATTTATTTATTTATTTAATAGGCCAATTTTAGCATACTTTTTTTATAATTCATATTTTGCATTGTGCGTATGTCACAAAATTAAACACGGGATACTGCGCATCGTAAAGTTATTATTTAAAATGTAAGCTGACACCATATTACGCTTCATCAATATAATATTTTTGATGATCAATATAATACAGTTTAAGTAATTCTATAATTTTTTGTTACTTATAGCTAAATTTCATACTGTATTAGTCAAAACAGTTATAAAGTTAACAGTTTTTAAAAACAGCCGGTACTATGAGTCTTTCCTATAATCTGTAGACATATACAATATATCAACCTAATTGGGAGAATATAAAATAAAGTTCTCCTTACGGATGGATTAACTTTTAATAAAGATTGAGTGGTCAGAATATCGCCAACACGTCTGGACTTCGACATAACCTCACAAAACTGAAAAACCTTAAAATATCCCCCAAAAGATATAGATTCCTGATCTGAGAACGCGATATGTGTGATAACATCCTACATTTGCACAAAGTTAGTATACCCTTTTTTGACCAATGGTCGAAGGGTATAATTAATCAGGAACACAGTTTTTCGTACATGGGATATTTAATCGCGATTTTTTTAATTATGCAAAACATTTTATTAAAGAAGAACAATTTTATCTTTTACCAATCTGTCGAGTTGTTATTCGACGATTTCGATCGATCAACAACTTGGTTTTATTTTCATTAGCTTCAAGAGGCCTACAGGACGTGGTGTATCCTCAAGATCGAAATTGCCTGTACGCAATTTTGCCAAACAATTTTGGGATTATCTTTCGGTCACGATGCTTGAATTTCATTTTTACACTTTCGATTGAAAAACAGTGAAATAGTAAAATATGCTGAAAACGCGGTTTCAGTCATCCATTTTCGATAGGGTACCAAAGAAAAACTATGCCAAATAGATAACAATTTTTTGTACAAATGAGCCTTGCTAAGAGATGGTCTAAGGAGTTTGACGATCCTTATTTAAAAAACCCTCTATTCCTCACTTATTCTTCCAAGCCTTGAGTACGGTTTAGGCGTTAGGTGTCGTCAATATTGAATCTGTACAAAAGAACTTTCTAATCTATGCCTTACGTGGCCTTAATTGGGATGTAATGCAAGACTCCCTCCCTATATTGGTAGGCTTAAGTTACTTAATCTACCCTCTTGGTGTATTCTTTATTCACAACCTTATACAAGGTGATGTTGATAGTGATGACCTGGTTAGCCGTTTACACTTATCTGTGCCTTGTAGAATTAGTCGTTATTATTTTACAACCAACTCTTTCGTTTTGTAGATCGAACTA
Organism: Zaprionus camerounensis; assembly: GCA_018904165.1. Classification (NCBI taxonomy): domain Eukaryota; kingdom Metazoa; phylum Arthropoda; class Insecta; order Diptera; family Drosophilidae; genus Zaprionus; species Zaprionus camerounensis. Next base: position 921,071 of record JAEIFS010000354.1, read on the forward strand.
TGCCCTGCACAAGCCTTTCAGGGTGTTGTGTTCGGACTATAACAAACTCCACTGTATCGTATCTAACACTGACTCTGTAGCTTCTTTAAAACTTTTAATCCTATATCATAACTTATCTAGCAATCAAACTGACTTTCCTCGAAACACCTTTATTACACTTTAATTCTATCCATCTATTTTTGTGTATTCTTATCACGTATTCGTTCGGTCGTTTGCGACAACGCCCCTCGGCCGATTTTGGGCATGTCTAAATTTCTATATTTTTAATTTTTAATAATTATTAATTTTTAATAATTATTAACTCTACTAATACCTAACTTTCCTGATCTGATTGGGGTTTTCTGGGTTTTCCTTAATCCCTGGCAGCAAATGCTGGATCTGTTAATTCTTGTCTACCCCAGTTTAAATTTTAATTAATTTAAATATAAAAATAAAATTTGTCTTAATTTAATTTTAAATTTTTTAATTATCAAAGTATTAATTTTAATTGTAATTATAACCAGTCGACTGCCTATAGCCGACTTTAAATAAATAAATAAGGCTGTTAAAATACGTAAAAGTTGAATAAGATACCATCATCACATCATTGGCTTTTAAGATGGGTGATACTCACCTTGAGTGGATTGTTTTGCCCGCCTTGATTGAGGCGTTCCGGCTGCAGCATATACAGATCGGTGCGCAAATCGCAACGGCGAGCGTTTTGCGGATCTGTCGTGAGTCTAGGACCACTGTGCGGCTTGTGCTGTTTTGAAGGCGGCGTCGTGTACTCCTAAAAAAACAGACGAAGCATTTGAGGTTAGCATGGTAAGTTCTGAGGGTTGATGTATGCACTCACCACATCTGCCGTAGTAAAGAATTCATCCATTTCCTGGTCCACCGGCATATTGTACTCGTTATCAAAGGTCTCCTCGTATTCGTCAGAATAACTGTTCTCCTCAAAGATGACATCCCCGTTCTCGTATGTCTCATAGTCGTCTTGTGGCCAGGCACGCAATGTTGCCGGCATAAAGGTTAACCAGATGGCGCTGAGTGCGACCACATGACGGTATAACCAGGTGCCCAAGCGATTGGGGGTCAGCATGCCACAAGCTGCCGTATAAGGGTTATCGGAGTCTGAGCAGACGCCCTGATAGTCGTTTACCGTGACTCGCTTGTAGATGCGGTCTTGAACCAGAGAGTCCATAATGGTACCATCGATTTGGCCAAAGAACTTGCCTGTATGCTCCATTTCTTCCGAGATAATGACAAACCCGCTGTTGTCTAGCACATAACAGTCCAGATTGTCTGACGCACAGGTCCTTTTGCAGCCCGTCATACCGGTACACTAGTGGGAAAAACCGTAAGAGAACTAAGAACTAACCTAGAGCGATTAATCGTATATTTACAGCAGAGGTTATGTTGATGAAATGCTTGGCCAGTGAATCATGTTGGAACTGTAATCCGACCACACCCGCGGGCGCCTTGTGCCCACGGTGCTCTACAAAGATTGCATGCGATGCTGTCACCAGTGTTAAGTTTGACTTGATCGCATATCCAGAGCCGAAAGGAACGCTGTATACGAAGCTATCCGGCTCCACCGTGTGTTGGTCTACGGCCCTTTTGTACCACGAGGTGTCCATGGCACGTACATTGTCCTCACTGAAGTGCCTGTAAAAACAAAGAGAGTTCAATCATCTCATCTTAAGATACAAATTAAAATTTTCATTCGACGTTACAAATATTTGGCGACATTGTATGAAACAATTTAAAATTTAAATAAAGTTGGCAACATAAATATTTCGAAAAACAAAACAAGCACGAAAGCTACAGTCGTGTGTGTTCGCTGTGATATACCCGTATTGCGTATTTTGTGCTGTAACCGATCGCAATCAAATTTTAGAAATTTTTTGGCTGTTCATAGTTTTTGAGTTTACCAAAAAAGAACTGGCCTGCATTAAAGTTACGCTTGGAATTAGGGCGTGGCCAATATCTTAAATCTAAAACTTGATCTGCGTGCAATAATAACACATATTGACACCAAATTTGATAGCCCTGGCTATTCTGATCAAGTTGGCAACGGCACAGGTTTGCCGTTTTTCAATATTGATCTTTGAAAGTAGTGGTTTCTTTCTGGCTACATGGGATGAGTATTAATTAGCTTTGAGAACTTTTCTAGCTGTCTCATGGCTAACGTCTTTATGGCAATCATTTTTAATGATCAGAGCCATCTCCCGTAGGATTGTTAGTGAAGTATCGCCAACTGTTTTCAATATTTTTGATTGCTCGCGCTTTGTGAGCTTCGGTGGTCTGCCAATAGAGTTATTATGGTGCAGCCGATTTTCTTTTTCTGTCCGGCTTATGATATTGTAAATAGTTCTAAGCTTAATATCAAACACTTCCGACAACTCCTTTGCCGTTTTCGCCTTATAATAATTAAAATAAATTAGTTTATTAATTATTTAATTTTCCTCTATTCGTTTTCCAGGCATGTTTTAATGCGTTTAAATATGTTGCGATGTCCACTTGAGTAATGCAAAATTGGCAAAAGAAGAAGGACAGGATCTTTTCTGGATCTACATTCAATACTGGCTGCAATGCATTTTTGGATGGCAATCCCCCAATCTGAGACGCCGTTTTGTTAGTTGACAATCCGAATACCGAGTTGCTAATATTCCAAAAGAGTGGACAGATCATTCTCGTGTTTGTTAGTCGCCTCTGAAGATGGATCCTGAGCTTTTTGATCTCTTCCGTCCATAAGAGACAAATCTTCAGTAACCTCTGTTTCACTTGCTCTAACGTCGAAGGTTTTGATTCATTGTAAGGTTGTGAGTTAGATATTGCTTGATCGTTTTGTGTAACCTCTAAGTCAATTACTTCCATAGATTTCGTTGATTTTTCTTTCTTTTCTGGTAATGACTCGCTTATGTTTCTTATGTTTCTTCTTGTTTATCATTTCCGTTTTCATTCTCTTCTTTTGATTTGCACCTTTAATCCACTTTCGGGCATTGTTTTACTTGTATCTATTTTAGTTAACGAGTCATCTTTATTTATTTTTGCGCTATCATCAAAGTCTTTCATGGGTTCTTCTGTAGATGTTTTATTTTCTATTGGTTAATAAAAGAGAATGTGCTGATACTGAATTGCACTTCACTTTCAATGTTTCAATATGAATTTTATGTTTTTTAATTAAGTTCTTAACTTTTTAATAAGTTCTTTAATTAATAAGATGTCTCTTTAAAGTCGTTCCAACCCATGGCCATAGAAATACAACTCATTGTTAAACTTACGGTTCGGGCGTATCTTCGGGTCTCTTGATGTGATCAATCCAGCGCAATAGGCCCGAGCGGGTAGCAACAAATGAAGTGGCCACAACAAACTTCTGATAGCCTTGCCTGTGACGAGATTTTAAGGAAAATGTTAGAATACATATAGTAATAAGTTAGTTGGCAAGGATTGGTCGGTGTAGTCAAGCGAGTTGCTAGTCTGGAAATTATCTGCAATCATGTTTATCATTTATCAATCTAGTTCCACATCAATTTGGTCGTATACATTTTTTCAAAAGCGTTTGCATTTTCAAAAACTACTTGACCGGCTTAATTTTTTTCAATTTACCTCTTCAAAATGGCCATCAATGTGGCGATTGGACTAAAGAGTGCATTTATATTAAATAAGATTATTTATATACATAGATCATTTGGAAAGAAGATTTCAATTATAATTGAGAAACGAAACGAGTATTTTAGAAAGTAGAATAAGGGAAATATATGCAAGAAAATTTGTTGTGCTTTAGTGTGTAAAATCAAATTTAAATTAAATCTTATTTAAACGTGCCTTAAAACGCACAAATGAAAAAAATTGTGAGGGGTAAAGTCGAGTGCCCCCGACTGTAAACCATTCTTGGTATTATTTTGAAAACCCATTGCAAACAAATTAAATTTATAATTATCAACATCCAAAGAAAGGGAATTTGTACAATTCCTTTTCCATCAATCAATCCCATACCCACAATCACGTAAGAAGAAATAACCTGACGAACGCTACAGTCGGAATCGCCCGACGGTTAAATACCCCGAATTGGGTAACAACTCTTCTGCCACCTATTGCTTTCTCGCTATGGTATACCATATAAGCAGACAAGAGCGCAAATATGTATATATATAATATATATAATAACACAACTCCACAAAAAAAATTTAGATAGGTTTGTGACATATGCAATAATATGTATTTTGGGTTGGTGAATCTGAATCCGGAGTCGGATTTTCGCCATTACATCTGGAATTCGACTGAACAAAAACAGATATTTGCTGTCACGAATATGGCAAAAACGACTTACAGTGACACACAAAATATTCCGGACAGCCATAAGTAGAATATAGATTTAAATCCGATAGAGAACCTTATCACTTCAGAAGATAAACTTTATAAAGACACTTTAAACAGTGCTAACAATGGATTAAATCATGAATGTAATACAGATCGAGCAAAGAACAAATAAAAGTATCAGAAAACTCATAGATTCTGTACCTTTGCTATAAAATCGTTTAGTGAGAGCAGACTTAATTCAATAAAATACTAAATCGTATTTACATAATTGACATAATATTTAATCTGTTCTACATTTTTTTAATTTTAATTCTTATCTCAAGCGAGACGCGAAAAAAAATTATTTTAACTTCGTGTAAGAAGTAAGCAACTTTTCATAAAAAATACACCTTTGATGTTAATTTGAAAAATAAACTAAAAATAAGTGATGTTGAAGTTTAAAGTTTGAAGTTAAACGATGTATAGCTTTAGTTTCATAAACAACTGTCTTAAATTATAATTTATTAAACAATGTTATGTAAGACGATAATTTATTAATTTATTTCATGTTGTCCGGATTTTTTTGTTCGCCTCTGTATAAACTCGCCTCCAGCACCAAACCGAATTCTTTAGTATCCAAGTACTGTGTTTAGCGAGTTGTTTATTGCGTACTTACAGGCGCCGTAGCTAGTCGTACGCCCCTTTAATTATTTGTTTAATAACTTCTATATGAATTGTGCTTCGCAAACAACGATTCCCGAATCTGGAGACTGGTTTGCGATTGCCGTATCTGGAGAATCGAAATCACAATAGGCGTCTGAGGATAATCTCCGGAGGCGAGTGGCATGAAATACCACTCTGCACAGGAACCTGAAATTGGGTACGGTCTTCAATAAGATCAACATGGATTCGAGGCGGTACCATGATAGATTAGAGCGACACAGTAATGGACTGACAAACAGACTTTTAGATCGGTTCAATTAAGGAAGGACAACATGCGACTTCATAATTTGATCTCCTTTGATGAGCGTCAGAAGAAGTTGACCTACTGTAGTATTTATTTTATATTTGTATTTGGGACCTTGTACTCTTTATTGTTTTTGTATTTGCTACAGCTAACTACATCGTGTCCAAATGGGCTGAAAGAATAACCACAAAGGTCACAAGGAAGTTCCTGGCTTACCCCCGGATACCTTATAAACTTAATTTAAAAAAAAAACCAGACCGAAAATCGATCTTCGGCATGCCGAAGACTTTATACTCATGCAGGGTTTGGCTTTTATCTTCTTCGATTGCTCCTACACGAGGTATATATAATTGCCCAGACTTCAATAACGTTGTTCATAGCAGCTACGAGTATAATCTCTCTGATCTTTGGTCGTATTTAGTAATATATAATCTACCGATTAATGGGGATGGAAGGGGCGTTCTTCTCATTGCTGCCAATAAACCAATTGCCCGATTGTTGTTAATTTTCAACATGTTGTATTTACTACATCTGTAACATTATATGTTTGTAATATGCTTGTTAAACCTCATCAATAACTTATAGCACACATCTAGAGAAGATCTTCCCACTGACGACTTCAAATATCCTTTTTCTATTCTAGGAAAGTTGGCTGAAGTACGTGCCATAGCGAGGTTCGTGGAGATGATTCTGATCCGCAACTAGTTAAAGAAAGATATTGCAATACTATCAGACATACATACGGACGTATGCAAATAGCTAGTTCATCTGTTGATTCTGATTAACAAACGCTTTGCTAGAGTATAAATGTGAATGAAAAATACTTTAGAAACATTTAAAAATAATGCGTACTGTTTGTCCTCCTTGCCACTCGAAGTTCCAGTCGTGTTGCGGTCCAGACCATCAGTGACCATCGCGTCGCGAACCAGACTCTGAAGTAGGGTTCGATCGCAGAAGTACGGCTCAGCCTTGCGAGAACCCTGCACATTCAGATGCTGTGCGCCAAAATGTGTGGCGCTTTGTGAGGAACTGTGCAAATTGTGATGCGGCTGTGGCGACTTGGGTCGTACCTAGACAAGACAAAGCAGAGAATCAATAAATTAGACAACATCGATTGTAAATCATAATTGTTTTGCTGGTATAGTGTTCTTACCGACATCCACTTCCAACCTGGGCGTCCCGCGCGTGCCAGAAAGTGCAGTACTTGCTCTTCCGGTGACCCAAAACTGGGCTCTTGGTCACGCGAGGTGTATTCACCGGAACTCTCACGCTCCTTCTCTAGATCGCTGACACTATTGTACTCGCAGTAGACCCAATCGGGATGTACGCGCCAGTTGTCTCCCTTGAAAAATTCGGTAACTGGCAGATAGAAAAACGAAATGAATAAGTTCAAGTCACGGCTTTGTGTAAGGCAGCATACCATTGTTACGCGAATGCCGAATCTCCTGCTGGGAAACTAACTCATGGCTACCGTACTTCTCCGGGAGGACAATGGCCAGTGTAAAAGGCGTGTCTTCGATGGGACCGTAGAAGTAGCGATGCGTGCGAGTGGAAACTCGCTTTGATTCATCATAATGATTTAGCACAGTGAACTCTGTTTCACCTTCTTTAGGCCGAATCATGTCACCGCGCATCTGTAAATAAGAAGAAAGGGTGATAGAACAGTTATGGAGAAAACGAATAAAGAAAAACATAACCAGAGATTCGAGTAACTTGAATTACCCACCTCATTAAGAAGATTCTTATTCATCTCGACTACGTCGTGGTCGTTGCCAATTTCCGTTTCCGGCAGTTCCAACTCCGTTATGTCGACGGAGGAGTACTTGGGCTTCAACTGATCGATGAACTGATTACCATCGCTTAGGGGTCGCAGATCCGGATGATACAGCACCCGCCCATTGTTATCGACGATAAACGAATAGCCATTCGGGCCCAGCTTGTGTTGTGGAATCATCTTACGAATCTCCTCTATGGGCACATCTGTACCCACTACGCCCAAAAGATTAGCCACCCGCACCGAATGATTTCGTCTATCGAAGACCGGAGTTGAAACTGTCGTAACCAAGCGCCGTTGATATTCTGAGTCCCGTCCTAGACCGCCCGACTTTCCCGCCACGAAAACGGGAGTCCAATGGACCGGATGATCTGCTTGGTACATGATCATTGGGCGAGCCATGACCAACGCGTAGTCGATGACCTTCCGCCTGGCTTCCTCATAGTCGTTAATCTGCACAAAGAAGCCCTTGTTCGAGCAGGCCATCTCGTGCAGATGGCTCCGACTGCCTGAATCGCTGCCGATCAGATAGGTAAAGATTCGCACGGGCATGTGGGGCCAGTTGTACTGCTTAATGATATCCTTGTGCGATTCCGAGGCACTCTCCGTTATAAGCATAATGGCCTGATTGCACTGACTGCCCGCTCCAGACTGATTGTACTGCAAGGACGAGTATATAACTAAATAAGAGAGAACTTCATCAACACTCACACACCCCATACCTTATGAAGGAGACTGAACGCATACTCCAGGCCAGCAGTAAAGTTTGACGTATCCTGCAGCTTAATGGCCTTCACTGCCGACTTAATCTCTTGAATATTGTCGGGCGTAGCTCGAACCATCCGGTCCTTGAAGCAGGGAACTGGTATCTTGACAACCTCTGAGAAGGTGATCAGATTTACAAAGTCATCTTCGCCGAGCGTATCAAGTATGTTGAAGGCTGTGGCCATCGCTAGATTGAAGGACTTTTCAGATAAGCTGGCCGAGGCGTCCAACAAAATCATCTGCAAAGAGAAATATTTAGTTTCGATGCTTATCGGATAACTTTTCGGAATCTGCTTACAATATCTTTCGGCGATGAGGCGGCTTGTACGAACCAGTTGTGCGTGCGGAAGTCGTGGATTAGCTTGCTGCCCTTTGAACCCTCTGGGGGCCAGGCCGTGCCTGGAAAGCGGCGCAGGAAACCCGAGGTGGAGCCAAAATATTGCCACGACAATGCCGGATCTCGCTCTAAGTTATTCTGAAAGAGGGGATCCAAATGGGCGCTCCACTGCAAGGCAGACTTCACATCAATCTCCTCTAGGTCGACGCCGTGCGGCACCAGAACCGAGCTAAGAGTGAGATTCACCGGCAGCCGTTCAAACCGACGCATGAAGCGAATATCCATGTGACGAGCCCCGTCCGCTAGTTTTCCGTCGGCGTTATACTCGTTAATGCGTCTGGCATCGTAATGCTGTTGCCTAGGAGCTCCTGCATCCTCTGAGCTGCCTTGACCATCCAGTTCCGAGAGCGCTGCTTGCTCCGCCGAGTCCATCAATCGCTGCCGAAGAAAAATAGGATAAATGCATTGATAGCAGTATTTGCCAAAACAGCTTATCTATAAAAATAACACACATTTAACTCTGAATTTACTCTAAATTCACTTACCGTTCTCTAAGTTTTAAATACAGATTAATTTTCCCATATTTTGTATTGTGAATATGTTGTCAATACAATTTATCATAAGAAACCCCGCATTAGTTTAATTTCAAATGTGAGCTGACCGCATAATTTGGTTTAGTCAATGTATTGCAATAGGTAAAATTTCATAAATTAGCAAATTTATGTTAATTCTCATGGTCTATCCATATATCTGGTTTATTCAGCATCTTTTTTCATCACGCAGTCAATTTACCTAGCTCGTCTGAGTTTTGACTTAAGCTCAAAAAACTATAGGAAATGTTAAAGCTCCAAAGCCTAATGGGGGGTCATGTGATCTGTCTTCCCATATTTTTTTTGACCTTTCTATGACATCTGAGTTTCGAAGTAACAAAAACTATTTTTAAAAAATAGAAAAAAACAGTCGCGCTGCACGCGACAGTGGGATACCCTTCGACCTATGTTCCGGTGTAGTTTAATTTGTTAAATTCACACACATATACAAATGCGTTATGCTTTTAAATTATTGCCGACAGATGGCGCTCGCGCTTTGCGCTCGCCCGCCTCCCTTGTTAGCTGATACAAGCACTTGGTTTTATGCACATACTTTCTTAAATAACTTCTGTGTTTATTGTCCGATCGGATTGCAATTTCGAAAATACGTAGATATTTTAATGAACTTAGTATATGTTTAAGTCAGAAAGTTGTATCTTTTATACAGCGCTTACAAATTAAGTTCAAAAATTAAATTATTGATTTGCGGGGGCGGTGGGCGTGGCACATAACATTTGAAATAAACTTGATCAGCTTATAGTACACAGGAGTCTTCCTGCCAAATTTGGTAACTCTAGCTTTTATAATAGCTGAGATCTGTGCGTTCACACAGACAGACGGACAGCCGGACAGACAGACAGACATGGCTCAATCGACTCGGCTTGTGATCCTGAGCAAGAATATATATACTTTATGGGGTCTCCGACGCCTCCTTCTGCCTGTTACATACATTTGCACAAAGTTAGTATACCCTTTTTTGAACATTTTCAATGGTCGAAGGGTATAAAAAGCGTACAAATATATAAGAATAATACAATATATTAATCAATGGTATTCGCTTTTGTGTTATGTTGTGCCTAGCAGATTTATTAATTTATTGCTTTAGGTCGAAAATAACCCAAAAATATTTGTGGTTTGTTGAGCAGAACTAAATAGTAATTTCTAACTATTTCAATAATAGTTACAACTTTTACGAATACTTGCGAATAAAGAAAGCTTCGAATAAAGCTTCGTGCACCGATCTGATTATGGCCCCACACTCTCCAAGCGCGGAGTACACTGCTTTCGGGACCTCGTCGATAGTGGCTAGCTCGTCTAAGTTCCTAAGCATAACATTGGTGGTGTCTATGTTACCAATGAGTTGACTACCGTACGGTGTCCAAAAACCTTGCCTATGGCTTTCTCTAACTCTTTGATGCTGCGGACAAGGGTATTACAAAGGCGAGGCTGCAAATCTCCAATTTCCGCCTTGCGGATGCCTTTTGGAGGTATCTTTGGGTGCCCAGAAAGGGACTTTCTTTGACTTTTGGAAATGTCCTTGCGGGAATCACCTTGGGTTGGGTAAATTTGGTAGCAGCAGCACCTTCGGCTGAACAAGTCTGCAAGGTCGCATGTTTACTGGCCAGCCTCATCAGGCTGGTGATCTCATCCTTCATAAGTTGATTAATATGTTGCTGACTTTTTGCATGTTGCTCTCGTTATGCAATTAAAAATGCGGCATTGGCTGAGTTGGTAATGTGGCCGACTACTAACACGGTAGTCCTGGGTTCAAACAGATTTTTAAAATTGGGCGAGGGATACCCTAGTGTCAAGTTAGAAAGTTCCAATTATCATTTATATTTCCACTTTACCAGTCCAACTTCTGCCATCTATGCTACTTCCTGGCTTTTTGTTACACGGGGTAATTGAATATTGTCCGGGAGGTTTGCTACGCCACTTCTCGTACCCTCTGATCATTGAAAATGGTCAAAAAGGGTATACTAACTTTGTGAATATATGATGAATATCTTTGAAATACTGTCTGTCCGACTGACCAGTATTTATTTATATATTTATCAAGTCAATTTTTAAGCGACATATATTATATATATAAATTATAACTGACTAATATATCTATTGTCCTCCAAATTCAATTTCAACCCGACCAGAAGTTATTTAAGTCACTTTAGTGCCCAAATGTGTAAGAGGAAGAAAGCAATAGGCGGTAGAAGTCCTTGTCTTTTTTATTTTAATTATTATTATTATTTTAATTTGTAATCTATTTGTAACAGCTTTTCAAAACTGGGCGAAGAGTATTCTATTGTCAGGCGTGTATCCTATTTTCCCCACAGCACGCAAATAACTAATGACCTATTGGAGCACTCGTAAAATACGTGTTTTTATTCAGACTTTCAGTAAAAAATCCGAGACCAAACTGCAAATGTTGCCCGCGTTTACCCGATGAGCAGATTTTTCTATTCCTTTTTGCTTGTCTCATTCCCGGGCCGTTTGCTCTTTAGCAAATGATTCAAATAGTCTTTATGTACATATGTGTGTGAAGTATAGTTGTTCCTCAGTGTCACTTGACTTTGTGACACTGGAAAGACGATATTTAGCTTCATATTTTATTTTTAGCTCGATCTATTCGCAAAACTTACGCGCTGTAGTTATTGCAAAACTTACTAAAAAATAAGATAATTTGAAGGAAAATTCATAAACAAAAATAAGTTTAAAATATGAAAAATGCATGTTTACGAAAACACGAAACACAATTCTTTTTTCCTTTTAGTATTTATTCACAGTTATTTATACAGAGTGACTTGTTGGCTAGCCTTGATTTCTATGCTGCTGCTGCACGCAATTGAAGAGCGATTGCAGGTTGTTTATATCGATAACCAAGTTTCCATTCTGTGCATAGAAGCCCTCATTGCAAGCCGGAGCCGCCGAAGAGATGACTAGAAGACAGGCGATCAGGTACAAGTAGCAGATAGTAGCGAACATTTCGTAGCTCGTATCACAGACGAGTTGTAAGTCGTTCGAACTGAAAGTGTAAACTGTTTGCTGCAGCTAACCGGCAGGCTACATTATATGCGAATTACATACGTATCTATGGAATTACCCTTGGCATGGGCGATTCCCAGAATCAGGTTTCCAAACAAGATTACAACAGAGCCGATGTTCATCAACTAGTCGTCATATTGTTCAACTCGTGCAGTGGCTTTTATTGCTTTTCAACAATTTAATGCGCAATTTCGCTCTGACTAACACATACCTACTATTTCCCAACTGACTAATACTATTACTATACTTGTCTATCAGTCTAAGCCAGGGGTCGCCACCAATACTTAAACACTTCAAAGTCACGATTGTGTCTGTGTAGCAACAGATACGCCGCGTCGCGACGTTCCTCAACTGAAACATTTTGATGTGTATTGCTGTTGCTGATGTTGAACATAATTTTCACACTCGTACATATGCCGGCAGAACTCATGCCTATGCACTGTGCATTGCCTGATGCCGACCCCTGTTCATAATACACGTACATGTACCCAGACACCAAAAGTACAGACAGAGCGTGCCCGAATGTAAAATACCCTCCGCCCAATTTTCAATGAGTTTAATTACTGACCTTCTTTTACCTTCTCGCACACGCCCGTAAAAACTTAATCGAAAACCAAACTATTTAAAGTCTATTAGTCTATACAAATAGACTATAAACCAGTAAGAAAAGCAAAAGTCGCGCGGCACCCGACTGTGGGACACCCTTCGACCTATATTGCGGTGTAGTTTATTTTGTTAAATTCATACACATCTACATATGTACATACTGTAAAATTATTCCCAACAGATGGCGCTCGCGCTTCGCATTCGCCTGCCTCCCTTGTTAGCTGACACGAGCAATCGGTTTTATGCTCATGCTTTCTTGAATATCTTCTGTGTTTATTGTCCGATCGGATTGAAATTAAGAGAATACGTAGATATGTCATTCAGCTTAGTAAATGTTAAACTCAAAAAGTTGTATCTTTTATACAACGCTTATAAATTAAGTTCAAAAATTAAATTATTGATTTGCGGATTATCTGCACCTGGTACACAGAAACCTTTATGCCAAATATGGTTTCTCTAGCTCTTATAATAGCTGAGATCTGTGTGTTCATCTGGTCATCCATACATCCGGACATCCGGACAGACAGACAGTCATGACTCAATTGACTCGGCTAGTGATCATGAGCAAGAATATATATACTTTGTGGGGTCTCCCACGCCTCCTTCTGCCTGTTACATACATTTGCACAAAGTTAGTATACCCGTTTTTGAGCATTTTCAATGGTCGAAGGGTATAAAAACAGGTCCTTTATCGTTCGACCATTGTTAAAAATACTTAAGTTTTGCAAAGGTTTGTTACAGGCGGAAGGAGGCGTCAGTCGTCTGTCTGTCAGTGTGATTGAACATCGGGAAAATTTAAATCACAACATTCTGGTGCAGAATTTCTGCTTGAGATACACAAATATTAACAATATTCTATTAGAATCAAATTGGATAATTAACGAAGAAGTTATTCATGTTAACATACTCTATAGTTCCGACCTACCGATAATGTATTCGTTACAGTTTTTCACAATTGATCGAAGAGTATTTTACGGGCATGCCCGACTGTAGCGTTGGTCAGGTTTTTTTTACGGAATCTTAATTCATAAATGCAATGTATATGTATATGCGAATGTATGTAAGTATTGGAATTATCAATAAATTAAGATGATTATTTCAATATATTATATTGGAATTATCAACAAATAAAGATTATTATTATTTCAATTTAGTATTTCAATATATTATATTGGAATTATCAATGCATAGAGATGATTATTTTAATATAATTAATTAATATTATTTCTATTATTTCTACTTTTTGTGAAAAGTTGTTTATATTAAATACATAATATATTCACAAACTGTAGACATTTATTTAAGCAATGGGGTCCTGAGGATACCAAAAAAGATTTGCACAAGGTCCCCCGAGACCGTTTCTACGGCCTTTATTTTTAACAACATCAACAGTTGACATGGCCATGTCAGTATGTCTGTCTGTCTATCCTCCGTATGAAAAGCAATGTAGATCTCAGCTGGAGCATCAATTTGAGAAAATATGTTATGTTATTGCACGCAGATCAAGCTTTGGTTCATAAAGTGTATATATTCTGAATGAGCATCAACATACAAGTCAAACCAGCCATGTCCATCCGTCCGTCTGTCTGTTGCAACGCAAACTAGTTACTATTTTGATAAAACTTGTCTACTAAGAACGTTTAAGACATTTACATACATATGTTGTACATATGCATGTTGAACTCAACGATAAATTATTTCCAGACTGGGTAAAGCCCCTTTGGATTGATACGATATTTAACGGGGCAAGTCCGCAGATTACAGATTATACATTATATTTATCTAGTCACCATAATTGAATAAATTAAAATTTCATTTGTCACTTCATATTAAATGGGGGAGTCTGTTAGCTTCTATACCACAAGTACTCTAGTCCAATGGCAATACCCGCGTTGCGGATCATAAAAATACACACATAGATGCATAAACTTGTCATACTTATGATATTATTTCTTACAGCCCTGAACATATCGTCGCATTTTTGCGAAAGTATCGTATTTCACTTTTTAGTGAAATTGTGTTGAGTTTTTTTTTATCGTATTTATAGTGGAAGTTTTCTATAAATCGATGTTTGCAAGAAAAGTTAAAATCAGTACCACTTTATTCTTTTTTTTCCAAAAGGATTGCTAATTTTTAATTAAACAATATTTATTTAAACACTATATAACAGTACCATTTTTATACCCTTCGACCATGGTCAAAAAAGGGTATACTAACTTTGTGCAAATTTATGTAACAGGCAGAAGGAGGCATGGGAGACCCCACAAAGTACAGTAGAATCCGGTTATAGCGACTTTCAAGGGACCGACGATTTTACGTCGTTATACCCGGAAGACGCACTAACAGAAAGGTGGAAAAAAAATTTTTTTTGTTCATTTTATGGTTGCCATGTTCGTAATATGTTTTAATATAAAACAAATTAATTTTTTAATCAAACAAAAAATTTCTTTATTTTTTTGTATTGTGGCAATTGTTGTTTGGCTCACGCAGAATTCTTTTGCCACAGTAACGTTGCGCTCACCGGCTTCCAAGCGCAGAATAATTTGAATTTTTTCTTCGACGGAGAAGCATTTTCGTTTTAAAGACATTTTCTGAGCGTAAAGCAAAAGTCGCAAGCGTAAACTGAATGAGCTCATCATGCGCATTTAGTGCATTAACTCACATTTGTCGAATTTACGCATTAAGTTTTACTGGAAAAAAGCAAAAAAAACTAGAAATATAACGGGACATCTCATGGAATATAGGTATGAGGTCTGCACACGCACGCTGTAAAAATTTTTGTGACGTCAGTCACTGATAGATACATACATTTCGAACAGAGTCGTTTGATGCTTAAATTTGGTGGCATTATTTTGCTGTATTTTTTTTTGGCACGTCGCAATATCCGGTTGAATTATGAAAAATCTCGTCGGTATAAGCGGTTTGTCGCTAAAAACGGAGACGTACTAACCGGAGGTCCTTTCATATAACTTTGTATGGGGACCAACCAAGCCATCGAGTTTCCGTCGCAATAACCGGACTAACGCTATAAGCGGAGGCGTTATAACCGGATTCTACTGTATATATATTCTTGCTCAGGATCACTAGCCGAGTCGATTGAGCCATGTCTGTCTGTCTGTCCGGATGACCAGATGAACACACAGATCTCAGTTATTATAAGAGCTACAGACACCAAGGAAGGTTTCTGTGTACCTGCCGCAGATGAAGTTTATTTAAAATGTTGGGTGCCACGCCCACCGCCCCCGCAAATCAATAAATTAATTTTTGAACTCAATTTGTAAGCGTTGCATAAAAGATACAAATTTAACATATACTAAGCTGATAGCTATATCTACTTATTGTCTAAATTGCAATCCGATCGGAGAATAAACACAAAAGTTATTCAAGAAAGTATGAGCATAAAACCAAGTGCTTGTGTCTACTAACAACGGAGGCAGGCGAGCGCCATCTATCGAGAATAATTTCAAATCATGTGCATATGCATATGTGTACATACATAGGAAAGTAGGTCGAAGGGTATCCCACTGTGCGTGCCGCGCGACTGTTGCTTTTCTTACTGGTTATACCCTTCGACCATTGAAAATGGTCAAAAAAGGGTATACTAACTTTGTGCAAATGTATGTAACAGGCAGAAGGAGGCGTCTGAGACCCCATAAAGTATATATATTCTTGCTCAGGATCACAAGCCGAGTCGATTGAGCCATGTCTGTCTGTCTGTCCGGCTGTCCGTCTGTCTGTGTGAACGCACAGATCTCAGCTATTATAAAAGCTAGAGTTACCAAATTTGGCAGGAAGACTCCTGTGTACTATAAGCTGATCAAGTTTATTTCAAATGTTAGGTGCCACGCCCACCGCCCCCGCAAATCAATAATTTAATTTTTGAACTTAATTTGTAAGCGCTGTATAAAAGATACAACTTTCTGACTTAAACATATACTAAGCTCATAAAAATATCTACGTATTCTCGAAATTGCAATTCGATCGGACACAGAAGTTATTTAAGAAAGTATTTGCATAAAACCAAGTGCTTGTATCAGCTTACAAGGGAGGCGGGCGAGCGCAAAGCGCGAGCGCCATCTGTCGGCAATAATTTAAAAGCATAACGCATTTGTATGAATTTAACAAATTCAACTACACCGGAACATAGGTCGAAGGGTATCCCACTGTCGCGTGCAGCGCGACTGTGGTTTTTTCTATTTTTTTTTTTTAATACTATATAACAGTGCCATTTGCAACTGATAATTCTGAAGAGTTTTATTTCGGGTTAACAATGGGAATATTACTATCATTCACAACTTGAAATGCAATTAAGAAGTCGGATCTGCTTTGGAAGAAGTTTCTATATTTATATCGCTCTTTAATTCATCTTAAACTGGTACGATATATGGTAGGAAGTCACAAAGTGTGCTTACACTTTTATGTTTTTCAACCCAACGAGTGAAACATAAATTCAACGAATGACTGAACAATGCGTTTAAAACTTTAATGGTTGGTCTTCGATAATGAGTGCTTGAACTCCAATTTCTTTCCCTGAAAAATAAGATCCTCCATGATACTCTTGTCCACGCAGGTTGGTGTTGTTCAATCATAGAGCTTTTAGTTCATCTAAGATAGCTGTTTTGATCTTTTTTCCAACAGTGGAACTTAAGTGGATGAACCCGAGAAAATCCTCTCGCACGACAAAATCCACTACATCAACATAGCGCAGACATAGCGTCATTTGAATTATGTGACTTGCGTCCGTTTTTTCATCACAAATGATGGGAAAATATTTCGCTCTCTTAACTTTTTCGACAATCTTGCAGCGAATTACTTGGCCGATAATATCGATAATTTCATTCTGAACTGTTTTGCTAATCACAGTACAATTTCGCGGTGCCGTTTCCAAATGATGCTTTAAATTTTGGTCTACAGAACTCAATCAGAATGCTAGCAGTGACCGAAAAATACCTTCTTTGCCAGAAGAGGCATCTTCTCTTTTTTTTTCCTTAGCTTATGGGGGGGGCTACAACCGCCATAACCCCCCCCCATAGATCCGCCACTGTGTATATGCATAATAAAACAAATATTTATTTTTAAAATTTCATTAAAATCGAACCACTATAACATATAGCTGTCATAGGAACAATCGGCCGAAATGAAGACTTTTATATGAAGACTTGTTGACATAAACAACTAATGTCCTTCTTCGCAATTTCAATAATTTGATCGGCAGTAATATTATAATATTTTCTCGTATATTGCGCGAATTATAACGCTCAACAGTGTCTGCAACATGTAGTATTTTGTAAAAAGGATGTAAAACGAGCAAAAGGCGTTTATACAATTTGAATCCACATATGTATATTTGTTAAACTCAATCTTCTTAAAGCTTGTTTGCTAGTAAACACCTACAAATACCGACAAGCAACAAAAATAAAAATTCACTTACATAAGTACCTTCACTAGTCTTTCTCATGCTTACTTATAAAATTAATCATTATTGTAAAAAAAATGCTGTAAGTTGTTTAATATTTTGTACTACTTTTGGGTGTTGCAAGCACCTTATAATCAACTGACTTTGAAAGCGCTCAAAAAGTAATGGTACTCCGTAAAAATCTTTTAAAAATACTCTATCTTGTTATTAAGGAATCAATTAATCAAAACTGCATTCAATATTAATAACAATACAAATTCAATAAACGCTAAATTTTTCGACTTTGTGCCCATAGTGCATTGGTTAGTCAGCGGCACAAAAATGATTTCCGAATTAAAAAATGGAAACTTCGATCTCGGAAGAGGACCACCTGCAGAATTCGATAAGAACACTCAAGACTTTTGAAGAAAAATAATCGCCAAACAAGTCGCCCCAAGAATATTTTCAGATCTTAAGACTACCCTCAATCATCTTCATTTAATGGGATTTGCCGAAAATGTCGGAGCCAGTGTGGCTTTTGGCAAATAAGACGAACAAACTTTTCCCCAAACCCAATATATAACTTTAAGGTTTTCTGGGTAGGATTGAAGCCACAAACTGTGAGGGTATACAATCTCTTCAAAATCGTCTGGCTTTAGATCTAAATTTATTCAAAAGGCTTTAGTTTATAAACTTTTAAATAGTGTAAATATAATATAAGCTAAAGGTAACACTGTAACTATCGATAAGAAACGGGCACTCGATATATGGTCATAGACTTGAAAGAATAAAATTAAAGAAAATATAAGTTTCGTAAACTCAAAGTTCCAAAATATTTTACTATTTCACGCATTAACTACAGGCCTACCTCGAATAAGTGTAATGCAATAGTAGCTGAGAGAGGACAACAGCTGGTGTACTTACCATGACAGCGTTACGCTTGAAATCCATAAAGTTCTTTACCTCGGCCGCTAATTCTCGTAGCAAAATAATGCCGTCTTTCCGTTTCACTTCAATGTCATTGTCCTTAAAACGCTGCAAAGCACACGAATAAAGAAAAAGAAAAGTAATATTAATTCAATAGTCATTATAATTTTTTATTTTTCTTTATAATTTAATTTTTTCGCTTTTTCCGTTAGGGCCGAGTCGGCTAGACCAGCAGCGATTGGTGAGGTGCTTTTCCCTCCGCCCTGCAGTCTGCACAAATATCGATAAACATCGGTATTTACACTTAAGACGCATCACTTGCACAAAAACAAACGAAATAACACAAAAATACACTTGGAATATGTTTTCATATTATAACCCTTATTTACAGGCACGGAAACTACTCCACGAAACGACATGGCAACTCTACTCCACCTTTTCAGCAATGGCTCTAGAAGTGACAGCTAATTCTAAAGACTAGCAGAGAACTCCATACAGTCACTTGATGAGGCCGAAAGGCTGTGTCGTCTGCGTGGGTACCAATAACAAAAGAAAGTATGGAAGCCAACACGCTTCCCTGAGGAACTCTAGCATTAATTTCACAGATTTGTGGCTCGGCGCAATAGCATGTACCAAAGAACATTCTTCTGTGAAGATATGATGTAAGTGTCAGGTAGTATGGAGCAGGGAGGAGATTCTTGGGCTTAAGTAGCAATCCAGGATGCCATACTCTGTCGAATGCGTACTTAACTTCTAAGAAGGCGCTGAGCAGTATTACCTAGATGCATTTAATATACTAAGTAATCTGTCTATTTCAAGCCATAGTTATTGTTAAAGAAATTTAGATATTGTCCCCAGACATTTTAAAATTTGTTCACGTATGGAGGAGTTGACGATGCAGGAGCCGCCAGGCAACAAAGCAAAGGCCTGCCGACCGGAAATCTGTCTTACTGCCGGATTTGCTGCGGAATTGGCCGGTAGGGGCACAGGAGCTGCAACCGATCGAGCTACAAAGGTAACTGCGTCTGCATTCACACAAAATATTATTAAATAAATTAATAAACATACAAATAAACTAAAAAAATAAAAACCACACGCAATTGGTGCGGATCCAAGGATATTGCTTGTACCAGGGCAGCTGAGTTCATCGATACATGCCTAGCAATACTCAAAATGAACACAGCTGTTTCGCAAAGTGCAACAAATCTTTTTCGACCGATTTGATTAGTTTAGGGGACGAATAGGTGACCTTGCGCTTTCGCTGAATATAGTCCGCACCTAATAGTCCTCAAAAAGAAAAACAATAAATTAAACATAAACTACTACGATCTGGATCCACAATTCAACAACACTAAGCAATAATGTTGTGAACTTTTTTAACAAGTTAGCTTAAGCTCTACAAGTTTGCCAAAATTCTACACGAAAAGCAGGCTTTCATATAAATTTTCTGGAGAAAAGAGATCAGCTGTTCAATTAAAAAACCACTTGTCAAACGAAATAGAGACAATTGGCAACGCTAGAAAAAATAAAATTTGTGTATATAAATTTTAGCACGAGTAATTTCAAACACGCGGTGGGGGTGGGAGAAACGCGGACCGATTATCAATGTTACATGTGTTTATTATCAGTTGAAAAATCAGTAAGATTTACTCACACTTTTTATCTCGTTCATTTTAGTAAATTGGCGTCCGAATTCCCATAAGTCAACGCCGAATTTCAGCGCCCAGTTTCGCACTCTACAATTAGAAATAAAACATGTGATTAATGGGGGAGGAAATTCTTAATGTTTATAATTTACGTTTACATTCGATCAACTAACAACTCCTAAAAAAAATTCATTAGGCTTTTATTGCATTCTTACTCCCACGCGAAAAATCTAAAATATCTTAATATCATCATTATTCATAAGAAGTTCACAATAGAGTGTAAGTTTGTCAGTGTGTCAAATGACTGATGGTTAAGTTTATATTGCAGGTGGTACGAGATTTAAAGTAGATTTTACTTACATAAGTATATTTAATTGTACTGTTTGCAATGCATACAAGTTTTGTTACAAAATGTAGCATTTATAGTTTCTAAAATATAGCCGCTCATACAGACAGACATTGCTCAATCTTAATGTATATAGAATATATGTATTAACTTTATAGGGTCGGAGATTGCTCCTTCTGCCTGTTACGCACATTTCTCGTTCCGACAAACACAATAGAACATGCATATTTTTAAATGGCTTAGCCAGGCCTGCAGAAATAATTTCTGGGGGAATTTCGAGAACGGAGTAGCTTTTGAAAAGTGTTGCCCCATCGATAGAATTTGATGTGGATTGTGTGGATGACATTAAGGAGCTAATCGCGCACCTGGAAATCAGCTGTTCAAATGAAAAAGGAGTTGTCAGAAGAAACGAAGGCAGCTGGTAGAGCTTTAAAACCATTGTCAACCCTCGATGGAGTTTTTTAATATCGCATGCACCAACTCTATTTTTATGTTAATTCTAAAACTAAACTAAATAAATGCAATGGATAAATTTTGTTACTATGTACAAATAGTATATAATTTGCATAAATATTACTCAACATAAGTGTTGCGTATTGAAATAGAAAACCCAACTTATTCTTCAAGGGACTGAGAAGTGTAATCGGCTGACCAGGTCAACACTGTCAATATCACCATGTATAAGATGATGTATTAACACTACACCATGGTTAATAAGGTTACTTAAGTTTACCGGTATAAGTAAGTATAAGTACGACATTCTCCCTACATTTACATCCCAGTTAAAGCCTCCAGAAGCCGAAATTAAACAGTTCTTTTGTACAATAATAATAAATTGTATATAAGAGAGAGAGAACGGGAGTTATGTATGACAAACGGATGGCTATTGAAGGAAAAAGTAAAAAGTAGGAAAAACTAAAACACCAGATTTGGCATAAAACGGGTAAGAACGATTATTTTAAAAGGGATTCTTTGAGTTCTATTAGTCTCAAATCAACTAAGAAGTTTTGGCTAAAAACAGAATAGGTTCAGTTTATGTGCAAAAAGTGAATGATTTACTAAGTCAAATGCGTACTGAAATAAGTATAAATGACGAAAGCCCTTTCCTGACACCCATTTAAAACAAAGTCTTTCAGCTCCAACAAATTTGACGTGGTTGAATGACAATTTTGAAAAGGAGATATGACATCTACATAAATGTTGCAAGTAAGCAGTTAAGATATTCTCGAAGATGTTAGGCCTAGCCGATTATTTAAAGGGATTATAAATGATTCCTTTTAGATGGAAGAAAAGAAAGACAGCTTACTTAGTGAGTTGGCACCATTTTAGAAGTAACCTAGGTGGAATACCGTCGGGTCCTGGCGAAGAAAATCTCTTTGACCAAAAAAGATCCTTAACAAGTGAACTTGCGTTTAGCATGGGGTTGAAGATACCATTCGAGCTGGGAATTTCAAATGGATAGAAATGAGCACTGTGTGAAGAAGGTGAATAAGTCGTTTGAAAAAAGATTGCAAACATAATGATCATGAGCCGATCTATGTCTACATTAACATTTTCAAACGTCTCATAGTGGGGCGGAAAGGCCGAATCCGTGCCATAAATCGGGGGAGCCCTTTAGCAAAAAGTAATGATGAAACTTTTTTAAGACTATTGAAGTGTTACGAAAAAACAAATAACATGAATTTTTGGACTTATTTTTAAAAAATAAAAGAACAAATTTTATTACA
Source organism: Zaprionus camerounensis (assembly GCA_018904165.1). Taxonomy (NCBI): domain Eukaryota; kingdom Metazoa; phylum Arthropoda; class Insecta; order Diptera; family Drosophilidae; genus Zaprionus; species Zaprionus camerounensis. The sequence goes on from JAEIFS010000354.1 coordinate 943,474, forward strand.
GAATAATTATTATTTGTTAAGCGTTATTTTTTTCGATTTAACTATCGCGCAAACTCGCATTACTACGTATACAAAGAAGTTTTCGGAAAACTTTTAAAGAAAACTTATAAAGTTTTTCAAGGCGAACCAATTTGTATTATTATTTGTATACTCGTTGACTATTGATTTTAAATTAAAAACCACATTTAATATGCTATGCCGAATTAACTTGACTTTACTTAATTTTTTTTAACCTGCTATGGACAATTTAATTATTTATATTTTTATATTCGGTTTCTATAATTGATGCAGTAGTAATCTGACATAAAATTACCCAAACTTATGAAATAAAATCAAAACAAAGAAACTTAACGATAAATGGGCTTTGAAAATTAAATATAAATTGTTGACACTTAGAGTTTTTCACTCTAACATTTGACATTATTCAAATTTCACGGTGGCATATTTATTTCCAGTTTCCAGAAACAGTCAAATAAAATAGCAATGATTAAAATTAAGTTTTTAATCCAGCATTAAATAGAAGTGAGGATATTGACCGCTAAAGCGAGAAAACGCAACACGTGTTAGTTTTGCTCATCAGTTTGGGGTCTGCTGCGCCTCCTTCCACCTGATACATACATTTGCACAAAGTTAGCTTACACTTTTTCAATGGTCGAAGGGGATAATTATACAGTTATCTTATCTGACAACTGTATCCTATAGCTTTTATCGGAAGGATCAGTTAGACACAGGGACCAAAAGTGTAGAACGGTATTAAAACTAAACAGACAAAAATAGCCGTGTATACATATACATATATACATATGTATATGTATATGCATATATACATATGTACTCTTATATACTCTTATATAGGCGTATACATATGTATATATTTTCTTAATCAGCATCAACAGTCGTATTTATTTATTTAGTGGTAGTAAATACTGCCTGCAGTGGCTTAAGAAGATTGTTCCACATCCATTAAATTTCTGGAAGCTTTGCTTGTCAAGTTTTGTTTGGGTGATTTTTTAGCTATTATCTTTTTGGCAACACTGTTCGTGTTTTGTATCACGGTCAAACATCTTCAGTTTGGTCTTTAATTTAACCATGAATCGTTTTACAAACGAACCACGCTTGCAAAATATTGAATTTTATTGTGAAAATACGTGCTCTGTTAAGAAAGTTCATCGCGCGCTTCTTCCATTTTATGGTCAGTTTAATCGACCCACTGAAGCGGCTATTCGGGATATTGTGACTAAATTTCGCAACAAACTTACAATACATTGTGGGACATTAAACCACCAACACGCTTACGTAGAGTGCGAAGTAAAGAAAATATGATATCAAAATTTTTCTTTCCCAAAATGCAGGAGCGAGTTCGGTAAACATTTTCTTTCACGTTCGGGACCGGACAATTGGTCGCCTAGATCTTGCAATTTAACGCCTTTAGAGCATTTTTTGTGGGGCCATGTTAAATCTAATGTCTATAAGACAAGCCCGAAGGACAACATTGAAGCATTTATTCGTGAGATAAGGGCTGAAATGTTGGAAAGAGTATGCCAAAATTGGACTAAGCGGATGGACCTTTTGAGGCGCACTCACGGTCAACATTTGCATGAAATAATCTTCAAACATTAAATTATATGGACCGTACTATCGATTCAAATAAAGATTTCATGCATTTCTCTGAATTTTATGTGTTGATGCCTGATTTGAGTCATTTTCATTATTATTGAAAAGTTTACGCACTTTGCATCAAAATGTTTCCAAAAACTTCGTTAAAAAGAGAAATAATTAGAATTTAAGCTATATTTTGTTCAAAAAATAACTCTCAACACAAAAAAAATAAGTGATAGTCAATAGAAAATAAAACTTATCAATTATAGGGACAATCACAGGAATTGAAAGCAAGGTGATAAAACTTTCGGTATGCCGAGGGTACTCTTTTTTTCTAGGTTGTCCTTAGCATTGGTTATTCGGCCTGGCTTAATCTAATGTTGAGCACTGTTCAACAATTGACCCTTTACAGCAGTAGTATTATTGTATATTGCTGACTTATTATTCATATGAAAGCTATAGGATAAATCGTAATTATACGATTTTGACAAATATAAAAAAGAGTGTACAGTAATTTTGCCCAGAAGTTGTCTATTTCATTTAAAGTTTTGAATATTTTTATTCAAAATAGTGCAATACCTTTTCTTATTTTATCAAATTCAGACTAGGTTTCATAGCAACCTTCAACCAGAAATAAAAATTGTAATTAGAACAATCGACGATGATTAATTTCAAAATAATCACAACGAACCACATCTTAGATCAAAGCCCTCAGCTTTAACACAATCAGAACACTTCTCTTCTAAAAACCACAACCCAACGTAATATCTAAGAAAAAACATTAACATCATACATAATTTTGCTAAACTTGCCAAAATTCAAAACAAAATCTAAAACAATACCTTACAATTTTGATAGTAGTAGTTTTTTTTAATAAGATTATTTAGATTATTTTATTTCATTTGTAATTAATTGCCATCGATTTTGTGTTCGTATCCAAAAAGGCATAATTAAATAAAAGGAATTAAAGACAAATAGCTTGATTAAAACTCACTCGTTGTGTGGTATATCCTCATCCTGATCGCCAGTAGTGGGAAATATTAGTATTTCGAATATGAACACGCCCAGTACGAAGGCTGCAAAGCAACTCATCTGTTTGCTTTTCATTTTGCGGTAATGAGGTGGCTCTTGAAGCCTTGATGCGTTGCGTTGCGCGATATGTATTATTTTGGTTTAGTAGATTGTTATAGTTGTTATTGACTGTGAATACAAAATCATTTATTTTCGATTCGTTTCAACTTTGTACAACTTTGTATTTTTATTATATTATATATTCGTGTATCCCGGTAATTGTGTTTTGAAGACCGAAATAATTTCCCAACTTTTTGAATTTATTTTTCGATATACTGATACCTTTTTATTGAATTTGCATCAATCACGTAATTTCAATTAATATTTGTTTTTTCATTATTTATGTATACATACATATATTAATATATTAGATTGGACTCTATTCGCATTTCGGATTATTATTATTCAGATAATTCATATAAAGTTGAAAGGTTGTACCATTATCAAGACTCGTTCGTTTATTTAATTTATTAATTGTTTATTTTATTGTTGCTGCTCTTATTGTAATCTAGATTGCAGTAATAGTATTGTGTCCTGAAATAAAAGAACATTTAAATAAATAAATGATGATGAAACTCGTATTGACTCTTACGTACTAAATCTACTATCAACTTATAAATTTATTATTGGACAAAAACTAAATGTTCAGAATTAATTTGTATATGTAGTTAACAACAATAAAGACATTGTAGGGGTATACTATACATTCCTCTCCTGAGTAAAACGCAAACGCACAACTCAGTTTCGCTCTTTTATTTATTCGCACTTGACGTTAGAAGCGTAAGCCTTTGACTGACTCTCTCCGTTTGCGATCGGCCCCTTCGCATGTTGCTAGAGAGCCCATGTTGCGAAACAGACATATTACCACCCGAAAGCGAACGACAACTTAACCATAATGTTTCTATACAATGTTGATAACAAACTTATATACAATGTTGGTGTAACAAACGGCATAGCGACATATCTCCGCCGACATATCTCCGCCCAGTACACTTTTCGGGCGGAATTATGTCGCTTTTTTCTGACGGAGCTATGTCGTTTTGCAAACGTCATATCTCCGAGCGGAGGTATGACGTTTTCTAAACGACATTTCTCCGCCGAACTAAAAACGACATACCTCCGCGCGGAGCTATGTCGTTTTGTAGCGACATAATTCCGCGCGGAGATATGACGTTTTAAGATCGGCGGAGATATGTCGCGGAGATATGTCGTTTTAAGATCGGCGGAGATATGTCGCGCGGACTTATGTCGTTACCCCCTAACAAACTTATATACAATGTGTATGCATACTATTTACATACCCTAGCCTACTACAATTCGGCCATCCTGACATTTAAGATCCCCTGATCTTGTAGAAATTTTCAACTTATAGCTATTACATGGTCTTTAGTCGATATTTGGTACATTTTTACAATTTACATACCCTAGCCTACTACAACATGTATGTATTTTATAAATTTAATCTTCGAGGCGATGTATCGCATCTACCGCGATGGCTGACGAAAAGACAATATCCTTATAATAAGCACAGTCATTCATTATTATTCAGGTAATTATTAAATATGTGCCCTCAGCAGCGATTTTTTTTAAATTTTTTTTACAGGTAGGGCTATATTTATGATGAATTTAGGTGAATGACAGAAGTCTCGGACTCTTCTAGTTTTTTGAATTTAGAAAATAATTAAATTTTGCATGTATTTTGTTGTTGGCCCATTCGCAGTAAAACGTCACACCGATGCGCACTGTGTCCCGCAAGCGATTTATTTCAAACGAAATGTTATTTAGGCACAATAATGTTTTATTTTATGAGTTGAATAATGGGTGAGAATTTCGGCGCCTGCAACTAGAACTCGTTGGTCGGCAGACTGGCGCCAACGAAGTTGTTTAATAGGTCAATATGAGTTGAGAATATCATATGTGTGCGGCAAACAAAGAGTATGTAATGGTTGTAAATAGAGCGCCGCAAGCAAAAAATTTTTGAAAAAATAAAATCGCGCGCGCGATTTTATTTTTTCAAAAATTTTTTGCCTGCAGCGCGCTGTTTTTCTAAACACTTTGAATTTTCTTGCTTGCTCAGTTTTCATTTCAAATGAATCGGTTTGCGGGACACTGTACCGTCAAAAAATGTTGCAGGCAGACTGGCGCCGTACACAAAAACGCAACAACAAAATACATGCAAATTTAATTATTTTCTAAATTCAATTAAAAAAAAACTAGAAGAGCCCGAGACTTCTGTCATTCACCTAAATTCATCATAAATATAGCCCTACCTGTAAAAAAAATTTAAAAAAAATCGCTGCTGAGGGCACATATTTAATAATTACCATTATTCATTAATATCCAATTAACAACTAACTCTTATCACTAAACCTAGGCTTTCATTCGAAGACAAAGCTCCACCACTAAGCAATGAACATATAGAGTACTCAAACAGCGAAAAGTACTTGCCCAGTGGTCTTCGGATTATTATGACCCCCCGGCCGAAACGTTTCACAAGAGAGCGATTGGCTCTCTTGGTGAGCAATCCAGAAACAGCGAACAGCGGCATCAACTCAGTCGCACAACGACAGCGAAACGATGAGCATGGGCATATTTCTTTGCGCTAGCCATCGTTTCGATGTATGTGTGCTATGTATGCACAAGCTCGCATATGAATGTATGCGTTGCTTGTGAAGTTTGACAACAGGCAAATGCTTCGGTCAGCGCGCTGGCAGCCTGAAGTCAATTTTCTGTTTCGGCGTCGAGAGCCAAGAGATTGACGCACAGTGGGCGAAAATGGTTATCTTGCGGCGAAACTTTTATAGCTTCGAAAACATATGGCTTGACTTATGGCATAATTTTATTTAGTATATACCATACATATTGATGTATTCCGAATTTTTTAGTTTTGGCTCATAAATTTTGTCAAAATTAGTACAAACATAAACAAAAAAAATTATAGTTGTTGCATAACTTTTTTTCTGATATTATAAATTTGATATACAAATTATAATATAAATATGAATATTTAATCTATCTACTCAATAAATTATAAATTAAGATATTTTCAGATGTTAAAAGTTATTGCCGCCAAATAGCCATTTTGGCTCACTGTAATTCGGTCTCTTAGCTCTCGATGGCAAAGACAAAAACAAACACACAGTTGATTTCACGCTGGCCAGGCCCGTAGCTAAAAGTGCGCAGGGTGTGCGGTACAGAAGAGCCCTCAACAGTCAGGGGCTCACGGTTACCAAACATAAAAATGTTATTAATGGGGATATATTTGTATAATTTAATTCCTTTGGTAAACACATACATATTTATTAATTAATGTAATTTAAGTAGGAGTTCCTGATAAGTATTGCACAGGGGCCCGTAAAACCCTCACTACGGCCCTGTGCCTCAGTCTCGACGCCGAAACACAAAATTGACTTCAGGCTGCCAGTGAGCTGGCTGAAGCATTTCGCTGTTGACAAACTTCACAAGCAACGCATACATTCATATGCGAGCTTGTGCATACATAGCACACATACATCGAAACGATGGCTAGCGCGAAGAAATATGCCCATGCTCATCGTTTCGCTGTCGTTGTGCGACTGAGTTGATGCTGCTGTTCGCTGTTTCTGGATTGCTCACCAAAGAGAGCCAATCGCTCTCTTGTGAAACGCTTCGGCCGGGGGGTCATAATAATCCGAAGACCACTGGGCAAGTACTTTTCGCTGTTTGAGTACTCTATATGTTAGTTGCTTAGTGGCTCCACTCCTGTGGTATCGTAGTTACGATAGTTATCGATAACTTCATACATGTAATGCGATATAGCATAAGTTGCAGCACTAAAAAACTGAGTAAGAAAAGTACTACAAGAATGAAAGAATGTGTGTACAATTTCTCAATCTATAAATTGATATTGCAATAAACGTAAAAAAGTTTTTATGTAATAAAAAGACAGACAAGGCTCAATCGAATCTTTTAGTGATTTTGAGCAAGAATCAACATATATATGTACTTCGTGTGGTTGCCATGCCTCGTTTTTCCTGTTACAAACATTTGCACAAAGTTAGTATAGCACTGAAACAAACGTTTGGTTGCAAACCTTTTGAGCCGTTGATTATAATGTGTTTTTGCTAAACTATCAAAGCTCAAAAATACAATATAGATCTCTATTTCACACAGATTGTCCATAAAAGCTAAACCATACATACATATGTATAAATAAGTATCCGATTTTGATAATTGAAAATCTTTCCATTAGTAACTGTTAACTGTACTTCAAAAACAACACTTACACTCACAAGCAGGAATATGAGATGCTGATAAGATTCCAATTTCAAGGATAAGTAAAAACACGATTGTGCCGAGGAAGAGGTTGTGGCTAAAATACTGTGTCGCAAATTACCGATTTGGTTGGGCGTGGCATCACAAACTTAATATAGAAGTTATTTTCGTATAGAGGAAACCTACATGACAAACTTGGGCTATCTAGCTATCTAGCCATATAAAAGCCGAGACTCCAACGTTTAAAAGGATGAGGAAAAAGGCGGACACGGCTTTTAATTCTGCTATTTAAGATAAGGGCGACCAAGCCGCCTTCTACCCGTTGAATAAATTTTTACAAACTTTTGTTTTATGTATAACATTAAAATACCTAGCTCTTAAAAACAAAATATTTTATTTTATGTAAGTACTAGCTACCTTGGCCTACCACTGCAAAGTGGGAAAAAAGGCGTTTTTTTCGGTATCAACTTCAATTTTAAAGATAGAGAATTTTCGTGGTGTACTACTAAAAGTAAGACTGAATTTTGGACTTCCTTTAGTCCACGATCACTTTATACTTACAGAGATAAATATAAGAGTAATAATTTATTAATATTCATTCGCTCGGGTTGCGGTCCTGCATTCGTGTAACTCAATCGTATTCCAAGCTTTCTATTGCATTTTATTTCTAATAAATTTAGTATATCGATATGTGAGACGCAAGTAATTGTTAATTAATTTTCTTTAAGCGTTCAAACATGTATCTCATTTTGGTAATATCAGCTTAATGTAAAGACAAAGCTGCTTTAGTTTGTGTAATTAAATTAACTCTAAATAATATTTTCCCAAGTAAAGTTCTTAAGAACTGATTTTTGGCGATTATTGTTGCTGTTTAGGCAGCTGCAACATGTAGTTTTTTGGAAAAAAAGGGCCAACAAACTAAAATGGATGTCAATTGTGAATAGTTTATTTAACAACTTCTCATTTTTAACTTTTGTCTTAGCTCGACTCACACAAATTACAAATTCAATACTCAATTAAAGTCTAACAAATACCTCAGCAACACATCAGAAAATTTATATTAACGCAAATTTAATGCGGACTTTGTATTAATAAGTTATAGAAGACGCTGATGATTGTTTTTCTCCATTTTCAAAATTTATTTTTTTGCGTACGGTTTCAAGTAGTTTAAAATATGGTTAAAAAATATGTTATACATTTTTTTAAATTTGAAACAACGTGTAAATTGTAAAAATGGCAAAATAATTGACTTTTTTCCCATAGTGCATTGTATGGTTTGTGAAGTTGCACGAACTGAGTAGATCCTTTTTGACTATTTTTTCAATAGTGGTTATTATTTGCAGTGCTCGAAAAGTTGAAGAGTCAATTAAATTATTTTTACAGAGCATTTATTTGTCTCCATTTGAAAATTGAATTTGACCTAGAAATGCGTTTCCTACACATGAACAAATTTCGCCGCGCTGGCACATAAATATGCTTGTTCTCTCACGATTTACTTCTACTCATCTCTCTTATTGAAGTGGAATCCTTTCATGATTAACGCATGCGCGTTCGTAAAGGCAGCCCCATTCATGTAACACGCTTCGCCCTGGAACAACTTGGTCAAGCTGTCTTTGTATGAGCATGCCACCCCCAAAACGCCGCACATTTTTATGGGTCTGTCGCGATGCGTGTGTTTCTCCAAGGTTATCACGTAATAATTATACACTTCGACAATTAGAAATTATCAATAATGTATACTAACTTTGTGCAAATGTATGAAACAGTCAGAAGATAGCCCCGAAAATGTATATACATATATACTTCTTAAGTATAACGGTGTCCGGCTGGTAGTATGAACGTCCCGATCTCAGAGACTATAATATTTCATTACCCGATAAAAATCGCATTGTATGCATTTAGCTTAACTTTTGATTTGATGTGTCTATAATAATATCGTCTGCAACAAATGTTGGATCGATTTATTCTTATTAATAGCAGATTAAATTACATTACAAATATTACTTTTTCTACTTTATGTTTTTATAAATAATTTTTTTAATAATGCCTGATTTTAATTCAGTGACTGTCGACTTTGAACACAATAAAATAAAGCACTAATTAAACGAAAGCAACAGTCAAGCGGCGTGCGACAGTGGGATACCCTTCCACCTATTTTCGGTGTAGTTTAATTTGTTTAATTCATAGACATATTCATACATACTTTCAAATTATTCTCGACAGATGGCAATCTGGCTCGTCTACCTCCCTTGATAATGGCACATGCTGTTATGCTCATACTTTGTGTTTATTGTCCGATCGGAATGCAATTTGAAGGATACGTAGATATTTCATTGAGTTTAGTATATGTTAGTCAGTCAAGTCAAGTCAGCAAGTTCAGAAATTAAAATATTGATTTGCGGGGGCGCTGTGCGTGACATCCAACATTTGAAATAAACTTGATCTGCGCAGAGTATATAAGAACCTTCATTCCAAATTTGATATCTTTAGCGTTTTTAATAGCTGAGATCTGTGTGTTCATCTGGTCAGACGGACGTCCGGCTAGCGATCCTGACAAAGAATATACATATATACTTTTTGGGGTATGTCACGCCTCCTTCTGCCTGTTACATACATTTGCACAAAGTTAGTATACCCATTTTTGAACATTTTCAACAGTCCAAGGGTATAAAAAATTATAAATACACATAGAATGTAAATCATAGAACGTTTTTAAGAATTGTTTGCCTCTGGTACCCCGAAATATTCTCAGGTCAGTAGCTAGGCGTGTGCAGGGTGTGCATTGCACAAGGGCCCCCGACTTGCCCGGGCCCCGCATACCAAAACAAGAACAAGAAACAAAAGCTTACCCTTGCGCAACTTGGACGACATTATAATGCCCAATGGTATTTAAAATAAACTTGATCAATTGATAGTATATGGAAACCGTCATGCGAAATCTGGTGTCTCTTGCTTTTAAAATATATAAAACGAACGGTCTGTCCGGGACAGATGAATAATCCCATTATGCACTAAATATTAAACCCTTGTGTTGGTTGTAAAGCACAAAGGGGAACAAATTATAGAATAGATTGGAAATATTATCAATCGCAAATAAAAGACTCGAAAACATGGTTTTCTCTAAATCTATTGATGATTTTTACCAATGTTGATGCGAGAAAAAAATCTATGTACATTAATTAGTATTATATTTTATGCAGATCTGGCAACCCTCTCAATTTGCCAAGCACACTTATTTAAATATATCTAATTAATTTATCGATATCCTTTTAATCATCGTTAAATCCTCTTTCGATCGCTAACTGTCAAACCAACAACACGTGATGCTCCGCAACTTTTTAAATCTTATACATTTAATCAGAATAAATCTTAAGCATCAAACACCATTCATCGCATTTTATTCCTTAAAGCGTCTAACAAAACTCTTGTTCCCACAGTTTCTTAATTTTGAAGCATCAAACTTGTATATTTTACAAGGGTCCCCGAGACTAATGCCCCAGAATATGCTGCACAAAATATACTGAGTATTGAAGTAGGTAGCGGGTATATTTCTACCGAGAGCTCTAAGCTGTTGCTTTTATACTAATATTACGACCAATGTATGTATGTATGAATGTATAATGCGAGTTATATACATATGTACATATATACAGTCAAATCTTAATAGGGATAACTTAAAAATCAAATACAACGGCTGATATCTTCAATAGCAGTTTTACAGACGGACAGATGAAATATAACGCGGCTGTTAGAATTGGTTTGAATGTTTTCTTCACGTCAGAATACTTTATATATATTTGTATGGTGCATTAAAACTATTGAACGATAATAAATAATGTCTTTGCTTGCAACTTTATGTACACACACACAAACATACGCACGCGCTTATACACACTTTTGCATATACATATGTACACATGTACATATGTATCTACGCACGCATAAGCACACACCATCAGAGCTGCTATTATGTATCCTTAGAGTTTCAATTGTCTTTGAGAATGCAATCAGGTAACTCTGGACACCGGTTGTACTGTTTGTAGAAGTAACAAGGTATTGGTATCAAACCTTGAAATTTTACTCGTCTGCAGAAGCTGCGTTGTGTTGGTGTTGTCCACGAAAATACCGTTATTATAAACCGCATCACTCACAAATTTACATACATTTACAATATACCACATACATATTTACGCGGGATGTTTGTGAGCGTGCGTAGTAGTAGTAAAGAGTAAAATCCATAGCACACTTTTTGGGCGAGCAACTCAAAACCTTAATGCGCACGCATACAGACACTTCGACTTGTGATTTCTGCCATATGAATGTATGTATACGTGCCCACATACATATATAAAAGAATGAATGTAAATATGTACATACCTATGTACATATGTTGACGTGTATATAAAAGAAAGCTTAAATACTCATTCGCTTCTTAAATATTCTCTTTTGCCTTCATCACTCTCTTTCTCTGTTACTGTCACATACACTCTATCCCTTTCCTTATACCTCTCTCTCTGAGGATACGTTATTGAGCTCGTTAAAGTTCATGTCAGTGAATTTATATGGTTGCGCCAGAACGAGTAAGAGTAAGAAGAGAGTAAGAATTTGCTCTTTGGCTTTTTGGCGTTTACAAAAATGGCACTACCACACCACATACATATTTATGTATGTATATGCATAATTATATGTGTTACGAACGAAGTATATGTATGAATGTAAATACATATGTATATACATGTTTTAGATATATAAGAATATTTTCTATATTTGCGTTGACTAATTTGTGGCTTACAATATTTTCACATTATTCCCGATTCCATTTCCGGCATTTGTGCGTTACGCGATTTGCCTTTTTATATTACAACACTCACATTTATTCATATATTCTTCTCTATCCAGACACCTTTGATTTATTTCTTGACAAGAACATGTATTTTAACACCAACAAATTAATCAATGCCGTGTGAGTATATTATTTTATTTGCACATTTAATATATGTATTTTTTTGGATTTGTGGATTCATTTTCCATTATAGGCGTAACTTCTAGTTTAGTTATTTTTTATTGAGCTTAAGCCAGAATTATTTTGGCGCTTTGCGTAAAAACGCATCCACATTCACCAGGTTCACGCACCGAACTAACATTGAGAGGGCTGCGCTCTTTGCAGCAAATAACTTGAAGAGCAAATTTCTGACGTTTTCGAAACCTTTATTTAGGGGTGCGATACTAGCGACAAAAAAATAGTTGAAATAGGAGTTTATTGGTAAGAAGTTAGCTCGAATAAAACACAGAACCCACAAAAATCCCTTGAAAATAATTAGAAAATCAGAGTGATTTATTATATAGGGAAAACATATTTTACCATATATACATTAATAATTTTCCGCGTAAATTTAAATGGAAATCTTCGGTATAAGATTTATCATTATCATTTAAATTCAATAATAAGGAAACAAGCACGAAAGTTACCTGCTGAACAATAGAGTTTTCAAATTATAACTCCTATTTGTTTATGATTTTCAAACTTTAGGGAGTGGTGTTGAAATCACCACCTCTTCAAGTTATTTCGTAAATAAATTCTTTATTAATTATTTGACCGCAAACAAATTCATTTAGGCGTTAACAGTTATTGTGTTCACCAAAAATGAACTGTCATGGATTTAAATTACACATACAAGTTGGTTTTTATACGGGTAGTGGGTATAATAATCGGTAAACGATTTATGTATCAACCACACGATACTTCACTAGAACTGTCGATAGTATCGATAATATCGATGGGAGGCGTCCATCCGGAACACTCGATGGCGTTTCTTAACCATCGATAATATCGTGTGCATCATCGCTGTTTCGACGAAAAATTAAAATTCTAGGAAAGTTAGCGCGCAAGTATAAGAAAATTAAATGCGATGGATAAATTTGTTAATATAAACATAAATAATTTGCACAAATATTGAAATTATTGTGCATAAATAAAGGCAAAAACAGCCCAACGATGCAAACTGCGTAAGTTAAAAAGGAGCCAAGAAAAGCGAAAACGGAAATAACACAAAGTTTTGATTTTGATTGTTCTCAGCTCGTTATAAAAGAATATTGGATATAATATAATATTAAATATTGGATTCCTATCGCAAATTTTTGGTGTCCACATACTAAATTAATTTTAAAAAATGAAAAACAAAATATTTAAAAAAACATTTTTCCGCCGATATCGATATTTTCGATGGACTGAACTTTCAACATCGAGAAAGCTCGATGGTGTTACAGCTCTAATTTATAGCTCTACTGGGGCACGACTGCAGTTTCCGGGGCGCCAAGATCTGTCGATCCTTATTGAACTCATCGAGATAAGACGAAAGTTTCCCACTTTCTGCTTAGTTTGGGATATAGATACATATGGCCTCCATTAAGTTCCGATTTCCCATCCATATTCTCAGCAGAAATGACCAGTGTGACCAGTCTTCAAAATGATTGATTCTTGACTATGGTCTCACTGTGTTTGATTAGTTTGGTTGGTAGCAATATTATATGGGTTGGTAGCAATATTATCGAATTTGAATAGAAATGAAATAGGAAACAACTTTTAAGCAGATGGCGCCCGGCTTAGGCACATGCAGTACAAAGTAAATGTGTGTGTGATCGCGAGAGATAAGGACATAATTTCTGTGACCCATTGCAAAACACTAAATCAAATAAAAACGACATTGTTTCCTTGAAATTTTGTGTGTAAGTTAACTCAAGTGGTTTAGATAAGTTGAGTGAAGCGGAAGAATTCAAGCTGAGGTCGCATATAAGATTCTACTCAAACAGCGGATTTTACTCATTTGATGCTATGGCGAGATAGGGACCACAGAGCCCGAAGCGATTCCCGAGTAAGCGATCGGATCTCTTTGGTTAGCAACCCCGAAGCCAGGAACAGCGGCATGAACTCAGTCGGACTGATGCTTATTTGTGCTGTTATATCGATGTTATCGATGGTGTGTTGCCTTCGATGTACATATGTTTATATGTTGATGTTTTCGAAAGTGTCCAACACTTATCACGTTACGTTAATTTGTTCTTTCAAGAGCGAATCTATGCATAAGGAAAAAGGGCGATTAGGTCCCGTTACTTTCAGTTTCAAACAGTCACGCTGCAGGCGCAATTCTGGTTTCAACATGGAAAAATGTTTAGCAAGTGCACAAAAAGCCAGTACGCTTAGGGTGCGTCGTTAACTTAAAAGTATTTGGTGGTAATTCATGTCTAGCTTCCGAAGGTATTGTACTGGAAGAGGGCGATAAATCTCCATGCAGGTCAAGCAAAAAAATGAAATTTGGGAGATCCAAAAGAATTCCCAAGTGTGGGAATTCTTCAAAAAGATGCCAAATGCATTATTTGTGGAAACATTAATAAGACAAGTGCCAAACTACAAACTTGTCAGATCATTTGAAACGAGTTCAGCCAAACACAAAACTTGAGGATGTTTCTAAGCAGATTGGTAGGATTGACGCATTTCTTTCCTTCCAAATACGACAACACTTTCATTCGAAAACAGACTTAAGACAAGCACGTGGCCAACTTCAGTATTCAGGGATTTAATAAATGCCTTTGATTCCCGATATGAATTGCCCAGCCGTCGTACATTACAAAATGTACATATTGTTAACAAATAAAAGTCAATAATTGTCAATATTGTCGAGGTTTTTAGGCAAAACCATGCTTAGTTGTTTCTATGTTTTAAGGGATGGAAGAGTCTACTCGATATGATCGTTTTGTACATTTTATGTTATCGATTATATTGCAGCAGTTTTAACTTAATACGATATTATTCCACGCTTTATTTTCTTAATGAATGAATTCATTCTTCATTTTTGCGTTCTTTTATGTCTGCCGCTTTTTATTTTTCAAGTATTAATTTGTCAATTGATTTGGGTTATATTTATAATATATTTTGTTACTCAAACAACAATGACAATCTGATGTGATATTAAGCACAGAAGTTTTACAAATCTCAGGACGTTTAAATTAAAAAGTCACCTTTCAATTTAATCATAGTAGTATTAGTAGAAGAAATAGCTATACATATAATAGTAATACAAAATCGATGTATTATACTATCATCTTCCTGTTAATTTTTTGATTTTTCAAAAGGTTCTACTGCTCCTGTAATAATTTTTATATGTATATTTTAATTTTGTAAGACGCTTCATTTACTTCTCTCGAACTATCCTATTTATTCTTTTTATACCCTTTGACCGTTGAAAATGGTGAAAAAGGGGATACTAACTTTATTGAAATGTATTTAGCAGGCGGAACCCCCTGAAGTATATGTATATATTCTTACTCAGGTTCTCCATGGTGACTACTGACACAGCCACGGATTGTACGACAAGGTGTCGTGTGGAGAAAGACAAACGTCGTCTAGAGGACTCCCATGCAATCGAGACTGCGCTTTGACCCCAAGACTCAGTGATCTGTGGGACAAAGATCTTTAATGGGGGAGAGGCTATGGCTCCCGTCTATTTCATGTAGCAGCCTCTGAGACATTTGAACATAGGACGAGGGGTACCCTACTGTTAAAAACGCTCAACTGTTGCTCTCGTTTTTACTTCTTAATCTTTCCCTCAATAGTGTATTTGCATTGCTATTATAATTTTCTTCTTGAATTAATCGTTTTCTTTTAAGTTTAACCTCACTTTCTTTTTCCTCTACATTGTAAAGACGCAAATTAGACTTAAAAACTTAAAAGTTTCGATCAGATCGTATATAGGTTACGTTAGGTTATATCGGCAGACCCTCAAGGGGGGGCCTCACATAGATCAGTATGATCCTTAGTGTTGCCGGATAAGTGATGGAGGCTGTTAATTTCGTGATTTAATTATCCCAGTCTAGTATGCTGGTCAGTTTGGCAAAAGCCAGGAGTTTTTGGGGTGCCAGGCCCGCTGCTTCTTTCAGTGATGCAAGCAGGGGGCTTCCAAGGCATTTCGCTCTCGAGGTCATGAGTGCGGGACAGTCGCAGATGAGGTGCTCCAGAGTTTCTTTTACTTCTGGTACCCTGCATTTCCTGCATTCGTCGTTGTCGGTGATGCCCAACTTCTTTGCATGCGTTGCGGTCAGGCAGTGACCCGTGAGTATACCCATCATTATTCTACAGTCTCTTCTCGGGAGCTGAATGACATATTGGGCCAGTTTCGCATTTGTATAATTGCACATAGTGCGGGCTATCTTGCAATTTGTTGTGCTGTGCCACCTTCTTCCTGCTATTAATGCAGCCCTTTTTCGAAGCTGTGGCCTATAGATCGTAGCGGTATCTTCAGGTCTTCAACTGCCAGTTGTCTAGATTCGGCACCTTCCTTTGCTAGCCTATCTGCCATCTCGTTTCCGTCGATGCCCTGGTGGCTGGGAACCCAAAAGATGCGCACCTTCGAGTGGTTGCTTAATGCATCTAATGCTTCTCTGCTTGCCAGTACACTTTTGGAGCTGATAACTGCCTGACTGTCGACAAAGATGCTGACCTGATTCTTGTTGAGTGTTGTCGCAAGTTCTGCAGCCTTCTTTATAGCGAAGACCTCCGCTTGGAAGATGCTGCAGTAGTCCGGCAACTTGTACGACACTTTTATGAGCGGATCTGCACAGTAGACCGCGGCGCCCACGCCGGTTTCCATTTTAGATCCGTCTGTGAATAGCTTTGTTGCGTTTTCGTCCATGCCGATTTTCCAATCTTCATGTCCCATTAGAGCGGGCGTTCTTGAGAAGTTGTTTATTGGGGTCACATAGTCCGTGCTATTGAGTGACTCTCCTCCTACTTCACTGTGCCCATAATTTGCGAGGGCCATATTTCCTGTAGCACAGAGACGTTGCGCGGTCTTTTGTGCTAGTAGTTTGGCCTGTATGTCGATGGGGAGAACTCCAAGTATCACTTCACTTGCCTTTGTTGGGGTAGATCTCAGTGCCCCAGTAATGCACATCAGTGCACGTCTTTGTACCCTTTCCATTATTAGGAGGTATGTGGATTTCTTAGTGGCCTTCCACCATACTAGGACACCGTAGAGTAGTATTGGACGAACAATTGAGATGAAGATCCAGGGCATCAGTTTGGGAGACAGACCCCACGTGCTGCTTAGCATCTTTTGCGATGCATATAGTGCACTTGTGGCTTTCTTCACCCTTTCCTCGACATTGGTTTTCCAGCTCAACTTGCTGTCCAGTACTATTCCTAGATACTTCACGCTCTTTTTTGGCTCGAGCATGGCACCGTTTATAGATGGCGGAGTCCATTGCGGTATCTTGTATCTCTTGGTAAAGAGAATTAGATCCGTCTTGTCCGCATTGATACTGAGTCCGACATCCATAGCCCACTTCAGTACTTCTTTAAGCGTGCTGTCCATGACGGAGCTGATCGTCGTTGGACATTTGCCCACGATAATTATGGCTATGTCATCTGCATAGGCGGTTATCTTTGGGGCTTTCCGTTTGAATTTCTTTAAGACGTTGTTTACCACTAAGTTCCACAGCAGCGGCAGTTTCTGATTCTGAAGTTTGAGTCAATACACAGCCCATTGCCCAGCCGGCACCCTCGTGGAGGGTTCAGTCAGAGGGTTTGTGCCAGCCCAGATCGTATATAATATTTGGAAGATATTTAAGAAAATATTTCTACAGATAACTTTAAACTATGACACTTTTTGTTTGCACAGTTCAGTGGTCTTAAAATGGGAGCAGTGTTGTCAACAGCTTGGCTCTGAAAAAGGCCAAATGAACTAAAAAAAATAGGACAGGAAAAGGACAAAAAAAAAGGACAGACTATTTTTCAACCATTTATACGTTAAACTTTTGCTTATAAACTTCTTTGGCATTTTTACATCACAAAATGTTCACGAAAAGTAACGCGATATGCTTTTATATCGATTATATGCCATTCCAACAGGGTTGCATTTTTAATAAATGCTCATATCGATTGTAAATTTATACCAAATTTGATGATTTTGTATGAATTTAATCAGAATCAATAAAGGATAGAAAAAGGACAAACCAAAAAATAAAAAGGACAGTTTTCCGGATAGGAGTGTTTTCAATTTTTTCCGGCTGACACTATGAATTCCGGAGAGATCTATCCGGAAAAAGGCTAAATTGGCAACACTGATGGGGACCGACATGAAAATATATATATTTTTTATTTTAATATTTAAAGGACATTTTGATCTTGTCTTTTGACAAGTTTGTTGTTGTTTTCAGAATGTTAAGCTTTAATGCGAAATCAAATCGAATTTGGACCTGGAAGAAATGCTCAAAACATAAAAATTGGGTTTAACCATTTACCTAAACGCGTCTTCAGCCTGAAATTTTCCAGTCAAAAGTGTTTCCGAGATAACATTGTCCATCATTTTATTGATTGAGACCTTCGTTTTATGCAAAGTCGAGGTGGATTTATATTTCGAAGGAGAATGATGGGTACGCCAATCTTCAATGTAAAGTGCGGTGGTATGTAATATTATTGCATGAAATTCGAGAATTAACAAAATCCGATTTCCTTCAACCGGAAATTCGACATATATGTATATCATACCCCTATATAACTTTATGCAAATATATGTAAATGGCAAAAGGAACCGTGGGAGACCCCATAAAGTATATACATATGTATATTCTTGCTCAGGATCACTAGCCAAGCCGATTAAGCCATGTCTGTCTGTGTGATCGCACAGATCTCAGCTATTATAAAAGCCAGAGACACCTAAGCGTAAAATGAAACCATAAAAGTGAATAATAATAAACATTAAATATCGATATCGTAATAGATGTTTTGTTGTTTACAAGGCCTATGTTGCGTCTATTGGACCTACTTACTTATCCCTACTCCACTACAAAATACACAATCATAGGGTTAACAAAAATAATTTAGGTGGCAGTGGCGGCCTATTGTCGTGGCGCCACTCCATAGTATGAACATGAAGAACCTTAACCACAAAGCAGAGCTTCAAACCAATTTGTAACAATTAATGCAAGACAAAACACGCAAAACATAAAAGTTATTTATTAAAAATATATTGCTGGTCAGGTGTGTAAGGTACCATATATCACAGTCGAGCACACTCGACTGCAGCTTGCAGAAGGAGGCGTGGCAGACCCCACAAACTATATATATGTATATTCTTAATCAGCATCGACATCCGAGTCGATTTAGCTATGTCTGTCTGTCTATCCGTCCGTCTGTCCGTATGAAAACCTAGATCTCAGAGATAAGAAGTGCTAGGACTATCAAATGGTGTCAATATGTGTTATTATTGCACGCAGATAACTTTAATTTCAGATTTTGACCACGGAGTCCACAGATCTCAGTTATTATAAAAGCCAGAAATACCAAATTTGGCAGGAAAACTTTTGTGTATTATAAGCTGATCAAGTTTTGTTGAAATATGAAGTTAAAATATCCCCGAATTAGTATTTAAGAAAATACCAAAAATGGCATTATAGTTCTTAAGTTATTCGGTCACACCTAAAGTGAAAGACGCGGTGTATTCTTCGTCTTTTGATATTGACACTAACGAGAGTGGCTGGTTGCTGGTGCTTAAATAAAAAGTTAACATATTAATTTATCACTACAAAACAAATCTGGTCTAATTATTTAATTATTTAACGTAGAATCCCAATAGGTTATGGGCCCAGGTCACGTTGTGTTAAATAATTAGTATAATTTCATCTTAATTAATAGTGTCTGTGAATTCTTGTTAAAAAAAAGCACATGGAAAACGGAAGCGCAACATAAAACCGTTTGACGGTGAAAAATATTCTGTTTGGAAATTTAAAATCAAAGCACTTCTCGCTGAACTAGATGTTTTAAAAGTAGTTGATGAGGAAGTTCCTGAGAAAATTACTGATAGTTGGATAAAAGCAGAGAGATGTGCAAAAGCACGTTGATAGAGCATTTAAGTGATTCGTTTTTGAATTTCACAACAGCCGACAATACGTCGCGACAAATTCTTAGGAATTTAGACGCCATTTATGAGCGCAATTAGCTGTTCGAAAGCGATGGCTGTCTCTCAAGCTGCATAGTGAAATAGCATTGCTAGGCCATTTTAATATTTTCGACGAATTAGTAAGTGAGTTGTTAGCGTCAGGCGCGAAAATGGATGAAATGGATAAGGTGTCACATTTGTTGTTGACAATGCCATCTTCATATAATGGAGTAATAACCGCGATTGAGAGCTTAGCTGAGGAGAATCTTACTCTAGCGTTTGTCAAGAATAGGTTACTCGACCACGAAATAAAAATTAAAAACGACAGTGATGATACAAGCAGAAAAGTTATAACAGCAGAAATTCAAAACAAGAGTAATACTAGAAATAATTATTTTCATAATAATAAAAATATAATTTGCAAACCATTTAAGGGAAAGGGCAAAATGAAATGTCATCACTGTAATAAAGAAGCACATTTTAAAAAAGATTGTTTTGCATATAAACGAATAATGAATGATAAACATAAAAATAAAGAAAATAATAAACAAGCACAAACAGCAACAGCACAGCCTGGCTTCTCCTTTATGATAAAAAGTGTCAATTTAAATTCTAAAAACCAAAATAAAGTAATTTTTTTCTGGACTCTGGTGCCACTGACCACCTTATATATGATGAGATGCTATTTATCGACCACATTGATCTGGAATCTCCAATAAAGATTGCCGTTGCCAAGCAAGGAGAATTTATTTATGCAACGAAACGTGGAATTGTGAGGTTGCAGAATGAAAATCAAATCACGCTTGAAGATGTTCTTTATTGCTGTGACGTTGCCGAAAATTTAATTTCTGTCAAGCGTTTGCAAGAGGCTGGTATGACCGTCCAATTTGGAAGCAACGGTGTGAAGACCATAAAGAATGGAATGGTTGTTGCTGAGAATTCAGGTATGTTCAATATGCCAGTTTTCATACCCTTCGACCATTGAAAATGGTCAAAAAAGGGTATACTAACTTTGTGCAAATGTATGTAACAGGCAGAAGGAGGCGTGGCAGATCCCATAAAGTATATATTTTCTTGCTCAGGATATATATAAATATATATAAATTCTTGCTCAGGATCTCCAGCCGAGTCGATTGAGCCATGTCTGTCTGTCCGGATGTCCGGATGTATGGATGACCAGATGAACACACAGATCTCAGCTCTTATAAGACCTAGAGTTACCAAATTTGGCATGAACATTTCTGTGTAGCCGGCGCAGATCAAGTTTATTTCAAATGTTGGGTGCACGCCCACCGCCCCCGCAAATTAATAATTTAATTTTTGAACTCAATTTATAAGCGCTGTATTAAAGATACAACTTTCTGACTTTAACATATACAAAGCTCATTAAAATATCTACGTATTCTCGAAATTGTAATCCGATCGGTCAATAAACACAGAAGTTATTTAAGAAAGTATGTGCATAAAACCAAGTGCTTGTGTCAGCTAACAAGGGAGGCGGGCGAGCGCCATCTGTCGAGAATAATTTTAAAGTATGTGCATATGTATATGTCTACATACATAGGAACATAGGTCGAAGGGTATCCCACTGTCGCGTGCCGCGCGACTGTTGCTTTTCTTACTGGTTGAATTTAAAGCTTTTAATATAAATAATGAAACGAGCAATTTGTTTCGGTCATTGCATGAGAGATTAGGTTACATTAGTAAAGGGAAGTTTCTAGAAATAATTTGTTTTGTGATAATAATATTCTAGCCAACGTTAATCCAACTAACGAAATATGTGAAGCCTGTCTGAATGGAACAAGCAAGGTAGATTACGTTTCGAAAAGAGTAAAAATAAAAAGCATATAACAAGACCCCTGTTTGTCATCCATTCAGATGTGTGCGGCCCAATCACTCCCGTATCAATTGACGATAAAAACTATTATGTCATTTTCGTAGATCAGTACACACACTATTGTGTGACCTATCTAATAAAACATAAATCAGATGTTTTCACTATGTTTAAAGATTTTGCGGCAAAAAGTGAAGCACATTTCAACCTTAAAATTGTGAATCTCTATATAGATAATGGCAGGGAATACCTATCGACAGAAATGCGTAATTATTGTGTAGAGAAAGGGATAAGTTATCACTTGACTGTACCCTATACCCCGCAATTGAATGGTGTGGCAGAAAGGATGTTCCGAACCATAACAGAAAAAGCTCGATCTATGGTTAACGGTGCTCAGTTAGATAAAAGCTTCTGGGCCGAAACAGTATTAACTGCTACCTTTTTAATTAATAGAACTGCCAGTAGGGCTCAAGGAGTAAGTTCGAAAACTCCATATGAGGCGTGGCACAACAGAAAGCCAAGTTTAAAGAATTTTAAAGTCTTTGGTTCAACTGTGTATGTTCATGTTAAAAATAGGAAAAGTAAATGGTTTCAAATTATGGGATGTCTATAATCAAAAGTTTTTTGTGGCAAAAGATGTAAACGTAGATGAAACTAACATGGTTAATTCTAGGTCAATGAAGGAAAGTAAGGAGGGTCATCAAATACAGTGAATGAGAGTAAGGAAGGTGATCAAGCAGATTTCCTGAATGAAAGTAAGGAAAATAATGTTTCAATGTTTCCGAATGATAGTAGGAAAGGAAATTTCCCGAATGAAAGTAAGGAGTGTGATGAAATAAATGAGAGTAAGGATGGTGTTGAAACAGAAATCCGGAATGAAAGTACGGAGACGAATTTTGACCGAGAACAGACTAGTGAATGTGTTTCAAGAAGAAGTGATAGGTTAAAGAACAGGCCACAAATATCCTATAATGAGGATGAATTTGACTTTAATAGTCACATTCTAAACGCCCATACTATCTTTAATGATATTCCTAATTCCTTTGAAGAGATACAAAGCAGGAGGGACAAGTCTTTATGGGAGGAGACAGTTGAAAATGAATTAAATGCCCATAAGGTCGATTGTTAGGCAGCCTAAAAATGTAAATGTTGTTGATTGTAAATGGGTATTTACATAAAAATCAGATGAATTTGGAAATCCAGTTCGGTATAGTGTTGGGTAATGCTAGTTCAATTTGAGAAATAAGTTCGTTCGTTCGCTTAAAATCAATGAACTAAGTCGTTCATTTAGTTCAATCGTTCATTTTTTAAACTTGCTTAAAGGAGCTTCAAAAAAAAAAAAAAATGTTATGAATTTATTTTATACAATGCTGTCATTGAAAATTAATATTATTTATTCAATATATGTCAACAACACTTATACATAATAATAATAAGAAATAATAAAGAGTTTACATATTATATTGAACTAAGTGAACTATATTGAACTAAGTGAACTAAATTGAACTAACGACTTATATTGAACTATAAAGACATACCTAGTTCGTTCGTTCAGTTTGGTGAATAGTTCAATTTAGTTCGTTCGTTCGCGAACGACACAACACTAGTTCGGTACAAAGCGAGACTAGTTGCGCGTGGTTTCACGCAGAAATATCATATTGATTATGAAGAAACATTTGCTCCTGTGGCTAGGATAGCAAGTTTTCGTTTCTTATTATCAATTTCCATTCAATATGATTTAAAAATACATCGCATGGATGTAAGAAGTGCCTTTCTAAATGGAAAGTTAAAAGAGGAAATTTATATGAAAGTTCCTCAAGGTGTGTCATATGTCAATTGAATAAAGCAATTTACGGTCTCAAGCAAGCCGCTAGGTTCTGGTTCGAGGTGTTTGAGCAAGCACTAAAGGCGCGTGACTTTGTTAATTCGCCAGTTGATCGATGTATTTATATTCTAGATAAAGGCGATGTAAGGAAGAACATATATTTACTTCTGTATGTAGATGATCTGATTATAGCAACAGCAGACATAAACCAAATGAAATATTTTAAAGAGTATGTAATGAACAAGTTCAGAATGACTGACTTGAATGAAATACGATATTTCATTGGGATGCGAATAGAAATTTGCAATAACAAAATACTCTTAAGTCAGTCTGCATATATTAAAAAAACGTTGAATAAATTCAAAATGGATGATTGCAAATCAGTGAGTACACCCCTAGCAAGCAAGCTGAACTATGAGTTGTTTAATTCAGATGAGAGATATGACGCACCATGTAGAAATCTAGTCGGTTGTCTGATGTATGTAATGCTTTGATCATGCCATAAAAGATCAAAATACATTGATATTAAATATCATTTTGCAAGAGAACAAATAGAAAATAATGTTATTTGTATTGAGTATATATCCACAGAGAACCAAGTTGCAGATATATTCCCCAAGCCCTTACCAGCGGCACGTTTTCTTGACTTGCAAAGTAAAATGGGACTATCTGAAGAACATCCGACAAAACTAATAATAATATAGTTGTAACTAATTTCAGACTTTTAAAGACAGTCTTTTAATTTTACTTCTCATGAAAAAAATTGATATATGTTTGTTCGTAGCTATTAGTTTATTTAATTATAAAAGTGATCTGATTGGGATTTATGGGTTTTCCCAATCCTAGCAGCAAATGCTGGATTACTGTAATGTATCCCAAGTGAAGAAAGCACAGTACCAAGCCACATTAGAATAAGACAATGTATTTTTAATTTTGATTTCGATTTTAAACTTAAACGTACAATGCAATTTTTCCGGGGGCGTGTTGAAATATGAAGCTAAAATATCCCCGAATTAGTATTGAAGAAAATACCAAAAATGGCATTATAGTTCTTAAGTTATTCGGTCACACCTAAAGTGAAAGACGCGGTGTATTCTTCGTCTTTTGATATTGACACTAACGAGAGTGGCTGGTTGCTGGTGCTTAAATAAAAAGTTAACATATTAATTTATCACTACAAAACAAATCTGGTTTAATTATTTAACGTAGAATCCCAATAAGTTTATTTCAAATTCTAGGTGAGACATCCACCGCCCCGCAAACTGACTTAAACATATACTAAACTGAATGAAATATCTACATATTCTCCAAATTACAATCACGTAATATAAACACATAAGTTATTTAAGAAAGTATAAGCACAAAACCAAGTGCTTTTGTCAACCATCTGTTGGGAATAATTTCAATATGCCTACATACATAGGAACATAGGTCGAAGGGTATATCACTGTCGCGCGTTCCTTTCATTTCCTTACTGGTTTTATTTAACGATATTGAAGATAATTTGTAGTTTGAAACTTATTTAAAAAATAAAATATAAAAAAATCGTATGCGTTTTATGCTCTTCTAGTTTACTTAAAAGTACAAAAACAAAAAAAAAATGAAATTGAAGAAAATGTCGCGTGTGACATGTTGTATGCAATACCTAATAGAAATTTTAAATAGTTAATGCAATTAGTGGCCAAAAAATGCGAAAATGTGTTTTGATGCAACTAATGAGCTTCATAATAATGTAAGTTTTGCGAGAAAATCCTAAAATTGTGATTTAATTATATTTTTTTATATCGATTCCAAAACAATCCGGGAAAAAAACAATTTGAAATTTAATTAATCACCACCCGGCGGTCCATTTCGCGCACTGTGCAACGATGACGTTTCTGCAAGGACAACCTTGTTTTGACAAAGGGAGAAGTCAACACCCTTAAACACATTTTGCACTACGAGTCCTTTGCGCACTCTTGCAGGTATATACCCAACAAAAGAAAAGCAAGAAGTTCGCAACCGACATCAACATCTGTCCTAGCTGCTCAATTCAACCATCCACATTAGAGTAACGCAATTCAAAAGTAGAACCAGTAAGAAAGGCAACAGTCGCGCGGCACGCGACAGTGTCATACCCCTCGACTTATGTTTCGGTGGACTGTGGTTTTTTCTATTTTTTTAATTCATACACATATAAGATAATATTAATATGAACATACTTTCAAATTTTTAGTGTTAGCAGACACAAGCAATTAGAGTTATGCTCATACTTTCTTGAATAACTTCTGTGTTTATGGTTCGATCCGATTGAAATTTCGAGAATTAGTAGATATAACTATCAGCTTAGTATATGTTGAAAGTTATATATTTTTTACGACGCTTACAAATCGAGTTTAAAAACTAAATTAGTGATTTGCGGGGCTGTGACCGTGGCATCCAACATTTGAAATAAAGTTGATCTGCGCCGAGTATATAAGAACCTTCATTCCGAATTTAGTGTCTCTAGAGTTTAAAATACCTGAGGTCTGCGATTTCATCTGAGCAAGAATATATATAATTTATGGGGTCTCCACGCCTCCTTCTGCCTGTTACATACATTCGCACAAAGTTAGTATACCCTTTTTTGACCATTTTAAAGGGTCGGAGGGTATAAAAAGCGTTCGATAATTACGAGGGTCGTTTGATAAGTCCGTGACTTTTTGAATAAAATATATTTTTTTCGTCAAAGAAGCGTTTTATTTCTCAACATAATCTCCTTTTAGCTCTATACATTTAGTCCAGCGTTTTTCCAATTTTTTTATTCCTTCCAAATAATAGGTTTTCTCAAGGCCCTCAAAATAGTCGTTTGTTTCTGTGATGACCTCTTCATTTGACCCGAATCTCTTACCGCCGAGCCATTTCTTCATGTTTGGAAACAAAAAATAGTCACAGGGGGCTAAATCTGGAGAATAGGCTGGATGGGGTAGCAGTTCGTAGCCCAATTTATGAAATTTTGCCATGCTGACTACACACGTGTGCACCCGTGCATTGTCCTGATGGAACAGCACTTTTTTTTCGCCAAATGCGGTCGTTTCTGCTTCAAATCAATATCGAATCTGTCCAAAAGCTCTGAATAATATTCGCCGGTGATCGTTTTACCCTTTTCAAGGTAATCGATGTGAATGATACCTTGTGCATCCCAAAAAACTGTGGCCATGACCTTGTTGGCCGACAGACCCACCTTGGCCTTCTTTGGTGCACGTTCACCCGGAGAAACCCACTGTCTTGATTGTTCTTTGGTCTCTGGTGTGGTGTGGTGGATCCATGTTTCGTCTACGGTAACGAAACGGCGCAAAAATTCGTTTGGATTGCGGTTGAACATCGCCAAACACTCCTTTGAAATGGTCACACGGTTGCGCTTATGGTCGTGTGTGAGCAATCGCGGCACCCATCGCGCGGAAAGCTTTTTCATGTCCAAATATTCATGTAAAATGTGATGTACCCGTTCAGTTGAGATGCCTACAGCCTCAGCTACCTCACGCACTTTCATTCTCCGATCATCCAATATCATTCCATGGATTTTGTCGACGATTTCTGGCATGACGACCTCTTTTGGGCGACCTGAACGTTCGGCATCACTTGTACTGGTACGACCACAACGGAACTCAGTAAACCATTTCTTAACCATTGAAATTGATGGTGCAGAGTCCCCATAATATTTATCAAGTCTTTCCTTGGTTTCGGTGATGGATTTTTTACGCAAAAAATAATGCTTAATTAGCACACGAAATTCACTTTTTTCCATTTTCGTTAAAATTCACGAGATCGTCTGCTTTCAATGCCTATAAAACGCAAACTAAGAAACGCAGCTTTCTCAAAATTTTACAGTCAGCTGTTAATCGATAACTGCTGACAGGAGCAGTGTTGTATTTAGAGCAGGTGCGCGGCAAATACAAAAAGTCACGGACTTATCAAACGACCCTCGTATTTGGCATTTGCTATATCGTTCCGCATCGGATCGCCATTACTCACGCAACTAACAAGAAACGGAGGCAGGTGAATGGTTTCATCAAGATAGTGACGAGGTGACGTGACAAGTTAGAGTTTGATGTACTAAGATCATATTTGTCGAGATTTACACTCTCTGCAAAGAATAAAAACGTTTGGTTAAGTGTAAACACAAAAATAATACAAATTATTTTTATTTTCTTAAACGTTTTGTTTCTCGTTGAAATCGAATCAAAGGGTAAGCGTACTTGTGATATTATTTAAAATCAATTCAAAACTGTAAAATAATTGTTGCCTTAAAAACTACAATAAAAACTTAGTTAGATACAAACATATATTCATTTTAATATTTGCATATTTTGTGCACAATTTGTTTTTTCCTTTTGTTTTCATTCCAGCCTTAATTTATGAACACCTTATATAATTTAATTCTAAAACATATTTAAATAATTTTACTATAGTTCTTGCGTTTCTTATAAATAGCGATATTAGAATTTATACACTTATATAATAATATATTATATGCAACGTGTATACATGTGTGAGTTTTTGTCCTCAGCGATTTCTGTTTGCTTATTATGCATATAGTGTGTGTATATGTGTATGTGTAAACATATATATGTATTTGTATATACAGATTGATTTGCTTAGCAAATTATGGCAAATAAGTCTACAATAATATGAAGCAAATACACTTTTATTTAAGTATAGTTATGTTAAATAATTTATATATAATATATATATATTGGCTTGTATTTATTTGTAATTCTAATCATGTTCATTTCAGTTTTGATTGCCATTTTTCTCATTTCAGCTGTGACTAATGGTCTGTGTTCCCATTTGTATTTCTTAGTTTGTGTTTATAAACAAACTGTCTGCCATATATCTACATATGTACATATAAAGAACAGATTATATGCAGTTATTAATCTGGAGAACAAGTGAATTTCAATTTGAAATGTCCACAGGAATACCCATTTTAGTTCTTCCTCAACTAGTCAAATGTTATTAGTTTAGTCAAGTGGGTTTTGTTAAGACTAAAGATTAGTGTGTTAATCACGCCAATGTGTGTGTGTGTTAATGAATGATTCTGTATGTACATGTGTGTGAGTGCCAGTTCGTGTTTTGAGAATTTTATCTAATACATGGAACTAAATCTGCTTTCATATGCAATTCTCATATGCCGTTGTCTATAATAAATAAATTGTCCAACTTGAAGCTGGGATCTAAGGTTGAATTCAAGAGCGGGAAATAGCTAATTTGTATAACTGTATGTTTACATAGAATGAACATTAAAATTATATATATTATGCGATTTGTACAAATAACATCCGCTTTTGTTGCGGTTTTCTTAAATTATACGGCGCGAGTTGAAAGAAAATCAAACTAAGAAAACGTGCGCGTGAGAAACGTATGTGAAATTTCAATTAGATATGCGTTAACATAAGAATTAGGAAAGTAATAACTTTTCCATAACATAAATAATTTATAATGTTGGATATATATGTATATTTATGAATATTAGAAACACTTAACATTTAGAACTGTTAGGGCGGGCGTTTGTGAGAGAGACAGGGTAGGTTGAGAAATCTCTGTTTAAGCTAAGTGTGACTCGAAGGTTTTATTGGACTCTCCATCTGCAATTGATCTGATTGCAGTTGATTTTTATTAGATTTGTCGCCGGCTGCTGCCATAGTTGTTGCTGTGACCTCTTCCTCATCGCCAAGATAGTCATCATCGGGCTTCTGACTCGAGGCTGGCGGTGTAAGTACACTCTCCGGAGCACGCAGTGCCGTTGCTGGCGAGGCCTGAGTTCTCGCCCGCATTGCATGCAAAGCATTTTGTGTCATAAGCAGTTCATCCTTCAAATATAATAGACCTCGATTAGTACTGCATTCGAAAGCGTATAGAGCAACAATAACTGGATTAAATACTTACATACATATCCATTGTGGTTGTGTGGGTCTGGATAATATGCGAATCATCGGTCACAATGTTTGGGCAGATGTGGGATAGTCCGAACTTGTTGGTCACTTGCTCGTTCTGTTCATTTAACTGTAGGTAGGGCGCTTTATTCGAGATGACATTGAAGAATGGTTTCATCCAACGGACGCACGTCTCGATCGCTTGCCAATCAAGTCCTGAACAACGTAAGGCGGTCTCACTAAATCGGAAAGAAAAGCGAAATATTGTACAACAATTGTATAATATAAAAAGAAAGCAACAGAGTTTGCTGAATTGCTTCATGACAAGTCAAGCACTAGCAATAACAATTAGTTATCTCAATTAAACGTTCCCAACCAAATCAGAAATAGTTTGGACGATTTGCGATCTGATAATAATAAGACACATTGTCACCAAATTTGATAGACAGCCTCTGAGATGTACATTCGTTGAATCTACAGACAGATATTTGATCTAATCTCTGCACTAAATAGTTTCGAAAACTTACAGTAATATTCGTATATCATAAGTAACTTACCGATTGAATGCATGACTGATGGCGGCTGCGGCCAAAACCGAATACGAATAATTGGCCATGCCCACATCCAGGCTACACAAATCGAGTAACTGAGAAGTCTGGACAAACTCATAGGTCGAAAACTGCGGATAGATGAAGGCATCATCGGCTGCCTCGCCAGCTGCACCCACCACCTGTTTACCAATTCTGGAAAACGAGGCCGGAGTTAGATTGTTAACGTTGAGCTGCATGTAGATGCCCAGCCAAGCAGTTGGTGTGACGGGACAGATATGCCAGCTCAGCGCTTGCAGCAATAGTTTCTCCTGCTGCAGTATGTCGTGCTCTGTGCACGCGCCGTCCGTGACATAAGCAAATTCGCATATTTTGGGCGGATATATTTCCTCCACTTTGGCAGCAACAAAGAGGCAAGTGATGCCAATTAACTGCAGATGCGTCTTCTGCACTTGCCTGGCTCTAAACAAATAGCGATCGAGATAATCAACTGCCAGGTAGTATGACTCGCGATGGAGCTTGTAAACCTCGCACACCTCGTTCAACCAATCCAAAAGTATTGCACGCATGCGCGGCTGCAGTCCAGGATGCTCCTCTAGCATGCTGCTGCTCCGCAGATGTGAATCCTCTTCATCCCGAGTGCACATTTTCTCCCAGACATCTGCAGCATTTGCCCAGGACAATGCCGGCAGCGGACACTGGCGCAATGTCTTCTCGAGTGCAGGTGACAGGCATTTGTAATTATTGTGAGCCGTCACAGCCTCCAATGAAGTCAACTTGTTAACCGAGCGTTGCCCATTCCTTGACTGATGCATTTGCTGTGTTGCCGGTGTACGCTCTCCATTCTGACTACAGCCAGTGGCCGTTGAGGAGGCAGGCGAAGGAATGGACGAGGTTATTTCCTCCTCATCCTCATCCTCGTCGAAGGTATATTCCTCGCTGTTGCCATCATCTTCTTTCGGCACTTCTGTTCCCTCAGTCGTATACCGCACCACTTTCGCTTGCTGCTTAGCACCACGGTCCGGACTAGGCGGACTGTCTGGACTGTCGGGCAGAGGACTGTGTGACGTCTCGGAAATTTCGGCTGGGGGTGAGTTGCGTAAGCTAATGGCTTTCTGGGCATTAAGGGCATTCTCCGTCGGGCAGTCCCTCGACGACTGGTTGCTTTCCTCCTCACAGCTGTAAGCAACCGCCACGCACTGTTGACGCTTGGCCGAAGGCGGCTCGAAACCGTGTTCAGGATCCTACCAAGGGTAAAAGATACAATCAAATCAGTGTGTTAACTATCAGTTCGTAACAAAAACTATTCAACATTTTCAGATCTCAAAATCTTGGTACAGATCTAGGCTATCAAAAAGACAGAAGGATATAGCTTTGTCGACTCAACTGGTGGTTAAAAAAGAATATTTGTATTTATACACATTTTAGGGTCTGTCACGACTTCTCCCTGTTACATCAATTGTGGATAAAATTCCCTGAGGATTTGTACTTTTATTTTGTCGATTAGCCAACATTTGAAAGTCTTACTACCCGCAAATGTTTCCTGTTTTTGTTGTATGGAGATCTGGCAACCCTCTCAGTTTGCCAATCACAGTTATTAAAATATTCACTTTTAATAGATATTAATCTGTTTAATTTATCGATATCGATCGCTTACTGTCAAGCACACACGTACCGCTCCGTAACTTTTTAAGCCTTATACATTTAATCCCAATAAATCTTCAAACACCATCCATTACATTTGATTCCATAAAGCGTCTAACAAAACTCTTGTTCACCACAGTTGTACAAAATAAAACGTTTTTTTTTTACGATTTTTATACAACAGTTCTTAAAACCACTAGCACATAATTTGTATGCACATCATTTTCATGGTTTATCATCTCGCTTATTGAATTCAATAAACTGTTAAGCTAAGCTGACCAAGGAGTAAATACAGACAGAATACAGAACATGTTAATGTAATGTACATACATTTATGTAAAGAGTTACTTGACATACTTTAAATATTTCAAAAATGTTCAATACTTTAATAAAGTACTGAGAAAGACGACAGCAAATACAGCATTGCAATCTTCATTAATATATAATATTTTGAAATTTAGCTTCTTGTTTTAATTAAAACATATTGTCTTCTTTTGTCCCTTTCTCCGTTTTCCCCCATTTATTTAGTCCGTTTTTTCATTCTTTGCAAGTTATGAGTGGAACCTTAACCTTACTGTTCCTAATCTTTAATTTGTAAAATTTGATATTTACAACTGAAAAATAAATCTTGATCTGTGAATTTTATAATATTCATAAATACATATGTATAAATCTTCATGATGCACATTCATACATATGGATCAGATGTAGTAATCTTAATGGTAACTTTGATGCCTCTTCATATACTGTATGGGTACCGAGATTGGTAAGTTTAAACATAAGGATACAAGGACATACGGACACGGCTACATTGATTCGCATATTGATGCTTACGAAGAATGTGTACAATTTTTGGGGTCTGCCTGTAACTAACATTTGCAAGAACAGCAGTAGTCGTTAAATACAAATACAAATAGTATACAAAAAATCATAAAATAAACAAGCAAACGAAATAAAGATGTATAATATATGGAGATAATCCTTTTAATGTCTAAATTCTTATATTACGCTTTTTTTCAATTTATACAATGTGTTTTCTTAGCTCTCTTAAGCGATAGTGACGCTCTCTCACTCCTATCGATAGGGGTTCCGATAACTACATTAACTTACGATAGTGTATCGACAAAGGTCACACTTGATAACATAATAGAGTATAACTTAGCAAATAATATACTTATTCCACATGCAAAGTAGTGTACATTTATTACCATTTCAATAAGTTTACGCTTCTGTTGCAACTTCATA
The DNA here is from genome assembly GCA_018904165.1 of Zaprionus camerounensis. Classification (NCBI taxonomy): domain Eukaryota; kingdom Metazoa; phylum Arthropoda; class Insecta; order Diptera; family Drosophilidae; genus Zaprionus; species Zaprionus camerounensis. The sequence goes on from JAEIFS010000354.1 coordinate 976,320, forward strand.
ATCACATAAACATTAATTTTGAAATAATAACGAAAACAAGAGAGTTATCTGTATTAACTCAATAGCAGGATCACTTCAATATAAATTCACAACAATTTTAGTGATAACAACAACGTTAGTGATAGCAACAAAAAACACGCGATCCTAATATTATTTAAAAACACTCGTCTCTCTACTGAACGTACGTACAGACAGAGAGAGAGAGAGAGAGGAAGTGTGATAATTTTATTTTATTAACGAGAAATTTTCGATTAACCGTGGTTTATTGTTAAAAGTTGGTTCACAATTTAGTTTGCTGTGTTTGCACTTTTTTTGGGCTCTGCTCTGCACTAAAATACTTTTCTTTTTTGGCGATTTTATGTATTCCTTGCTTTACTTGTTTTTTCTTTTATTATTTTTCTACTCAGCAGGCACTAATTAATTTTTTGTTATTTTTCGCTTTCTGTGTTTGTGTACCAAACGCTTCGCCTTACGCTGTGCAACTGAGCTGATCGCCGCTCGTTCCAGATCGCCGATCCACGAACCCTTATTGTTAACTTCGTCGTCGTTGTCCTGCCCGAGTGTCTGAGGGGTTGATTTTCCTTGGCATGCAACAACGATTAAACAGGGTCGACTCTGCATTTCTCACTCACATGGCTCTCTTTCTCGCTTACTCCCTACAGCTGCATTCTTTCTTCTTAAGATGTTCGTCAACGTTGTTTTTGCATTGCATCTCGAGTCTGAAAGTCTATTACCCCGAGGCTAGAGTGAGAAATCCCTTTTGAAGATTTCTTATTTGCTGATCCCTTCTACAATTATTTTTGTCAACTTCTTCAGGTAGCAGAGACAACGATAATAGTCGCTACCTACTCTAGCTATGCTACGATTCTCCCCGTCTCAAAATATTTTCGCGTTTGGCTCGAATGTCAAGATGTTTCCAAAGCATACCCAGCACTTTTTTCCATCAATAATCTTTCAATATGGAACTGTTCGTTGACTAAGATACTCCCAGCACATGCAACAACTAATATAAACATGTAGAAAGGTTTATAGTTACATAGATTACACATAGCTCTCTAACTTAGGAAGAGTATTTTAATTTACTTTAAACTGGGCTCTTAACTTTACACCAAAGAGGGTTCTTACTCAAGTCGAACAAAGGTAAATAACATATCTGCCGACAATATTAAAGGTAGCCTTAAGATTAGCATATTCCGTAGCGGCAGCTGACGTAATCATCTGAATAGTTTTCTACTTCAACTGCCTAAGACATTTCGTAGAGCCCACGACAGCTTAACATTACTCGAATTCTAGAAGAGAGTCCATTTGTGAAAAGCCAAATAGCAGCAGATGATGGTTCAACGGTTGTCCCCGACCCAGCAGCGACAACGTCCCTCATATCCTCCTCTTTCGCCTATTCTTGTCCTTTACTTGGCCATTGTGTTGCACTCCATGATTCGGGGTTCAGTAAGTATGTGTGTCGGGATCTTCGTCTACAGTCGCTCGCTTGGCCTTATAAATACCGAAGCACCTTTTCTTTTTTTCTGTCTCTCTCTCTCTCTCTCTCTTTCTCTCTCCCTCTCCTCATTTCCTTGTTTAAGGCGCTGTCGTTGCTTAACGTACTTTATACCTTTGTGTGGGTCCAGGTGCAACTTTTGTTACTGCTCTGCGGCTGTGAGTGCCTGTGTACGTAAGCATGTGTTTGTATGCAAGCCTGTAAGTGTGCGAGCCTGTCTATATATGTATGTGTGTGCGTGTAAATGTTTCGATTTCGTATTCAGCTCTAGGAAAATTCCTTGCGCTTGCCGCCGTTCACCTACTTTTTTCACACATCACCAGCAGCAGCTGCAACATGTTGTGGCGTGAGCTAATTGCCTGCTTACATTCATCCCCATCAACCATTAACTAACTATCACATAATAATACAAATGACTCCAAATGTATGAAACAAAACTTTATTATTATTCCTTATTGAAAATTGACGAAGTTTGTGGAACATTTTCATTTTAACAAGCCTTGAAGAAGTACGTCTCACAAACAATATATTTATTTTATAGGTCGGAATAGTTGCCGGACTCGATTTAGCAACATCTACAGTTAGTCACAGATGTACACAACATTAACAGGTACATATGTTCTTGTATAAATCATGCGTTTATAAAAACAAATAGTCTTCATTAAAAAAATAAAAAAGTATAAGTGTCTAAAACTTGTTCTTATGTCGAAACTGGCATAGCGTCATAATTCCGCCGCCATAATTTCGCCCAGTACATTTTGTCCGCGAAATTATGGCGTTTTTTTTCAGCGAGTTAATGTCGTTTCTAAGCGTCATAAGATCGCGCGAACTTATGTCGTTCAAAAATTACTTCAAGCGATCTTATGACGCTTAAGAACGACATAAGTTCGCCAAGATTAAAACGACATTATTCCGCCGACGGCGTTCTTATGTCGCCCTTATGCGCCATAAGATCGCGCGAACGATTTTATTTTTTCAAAAATTTTTTTGCCTGCAGCGCGCTGTTTTTCTAAACACTTTGAATTTTCTTGCATGCTCAGTTTTCATTTCAAATGAATCAGTTTGTTAGACACTGTACCGTCACAAAAGGTTGCAGGCAGACTGGCGCTTGCATAAAAATGCAACAACAAAATACATGTAAATTTAATTATTTTCAAAATTCAATTTAAAAAAAACTAGAAGCGACCGCCAAATAATTCTTTCATCTAAAATCATGATAAATATAGCCCTATCAGTAAAAAAAATTTTAACAAAATCGGTGACGCATGCAGCTATTTAACCTTTACCGTCGTTTTTATCTTGGCGAATTTATGTCGTTCTTAAGCGTCATAAGATCGCCACGAGTAATTTCAAGACGACATAAGTTCGCGCGATCTTATGACGTTTAAGGGCGACATAAGTTCGCCGGCGGCGGAATAATGTCGTTTTTATCTTGGCGAACTTATGGCGTCCTTAAACGTCATAAGATCGCGCGATATTATGACGTTTTGGCGCGGCGGAATTATGTCGTTACCCCGTCGAAACTATGAAAAGCCACGAAATGAAATATTGAACGAAGCTCCTACATCAGCAATGGCACGTCAATTTTCCCTAAATTACAGCAGAAGGTGCAATCAAATAAAATGCATATAAGATAGTGTTTTAACAAAAATATAATTTTGAAAGCCTTCTCTTAATACTCATTACAGCCAGTAAGGAAAGCAAAAGTCGCGCGGCACGCGACAATGGGATACCCTTCGACCTATGTTCCGGTGTAGTTTTATTTGTTATATTCATACACATATACATACATATGCACATGCTTTTAAAATTATTCCCGACAGATATAAAATCTTATCTTCGGCTCAGCTGAATATTCACGCTGCGAAGGCTATGCTGTGTATTTGGGGCGGATTCACCTTGCGAACTGTTTAAATTTATTTGAGAACGCGCAAATGGAAAGTCCGACCCCACCCGCTGTATTCGCCAGTTATTGCGCTGCCTGGTTATCTCTTTTTTCGTTCGATGACACAAGGTCTAGTGGATCAGCAGTTCCATGAAGTATGAAGACATTGAAGAATGGCTAGATTCGTGTATAACCTCAAAAGTGGAACACTTTTACCATCAAGGTATTCGAGCTCTGCCAAAAGATGGGAAAAAGTTGTGTCTAGCGATGGAAAATACTTTGAATAATCCATTTGTAATAGTTTCTTTTATAGATAAAGTTTTTCATCAAAAAAACAGCGAGAACTTAGTTGCCAGAACTTAGTTAACCAATTTTCATTTAATTGTTTTCAAAACAAATGGTTTAAGGGGTTTTAAAGTCGCATGCATTCTCGACAATATGATTGGGTTCACTTTGATATTCTTACAGTCAAGTTATATTGCAAAATAGACAAAAAAAACATTTGAATTCAGGGGTTTTTAGAGCCAACAAAATGGTGTATAAGTTTGTTTGAATTTGCCTAGAACCCAAAAGACATTAACAAATAAATTTGGGGCAGAATAATTTTCGCATAATTTACTGCTGGGATCTATAAGGTTCGATTCTAAAATATATTTCGAGCGACACGCAATTAAGGACGAAATACATAACATCCCACAGACAGATGACAGACGGTAAAGAAAAAGGATACAGAAAAATGATTTGCATAAAAGTCTAACGGAAATCCAATGGGAAGAAGCCCAAAAAACTTCTAGTCCCGTCGCGTTGTCCCATTTCCTGAGACCGGTAATGCAAGTAGAGTACAATTTTTCATTTACCCAAATGTTTCTGCTGCATATGTTGTTTCGATGAATATTTAATTAAATGAAAGGGCAAATGATCCTTGGAATAAGGATGACTTCAACCCTCTTTCTTCGTCTTGTGGTTGAAATAACCGCTCGTACGAACCATGCCCACATCTCCATGTCCAACAAAGACCATCCCATCTTGATCTAGTTATTCTGTTCGGGTGCTTCTCTTCACGCACCACGAACTCGTCTAACATAATAACATAAATATCGCAGATCCTCAGGAGAATTTTCTAACTTCTCCGGGTTTAACGAACACTTATGAGAGTTGTGACTTTCAAGTCCTAAGGAAAGAAGGCCCCACGGCGAGGCAGCGTTCTCAACTAAACTAATCGTCTGTCTCTGGTCCGTCCTTTGGCCACATAGCACTGAACATATTTTTACTGCGGAAGAGTTCCTGCTCGAGGACAGGCGCTGACTCATAAACATTCAGAGGGAAGAACACAACAAAACGAAACGTTATCTTCGGCATGGTTCGATGATTTTATAGACTTGCAATTTACTCTTCGTGACTCTTCACCGATTATTCCAATGTCATTTATAATACACAGTTTTAAAATGTTGTTTAAATAATAACTAATAAATAGCGGGGATATAAAATATTTGTCTAAAGTGCACTCTTAAATAGGGTGTATTTGGTTTGTCCCAAATAATGAGTATGTAATCAAGTCGCAATTCAGATGAAATTACCTCGTGATAGTATTTTTTTAACTCGTATGATAGTAAAATATGTTAGTTAATTGAAAATCAACCGGCAGTCAAGAGTTGGCTAAATGGGTAACCACTAAATAAAGCACTAAAAAACGAAGAGGGAGTCGTCATTTGAGAATGAGTGGAGTGTTAAAGTAAAGGCTGATTTTTTAGCTATTATCTTTTTAGAAGCAATGGTTTTAACAGCTGACGCACGGTTCATATTTTGTATCACTGTTAAACATCTTCAGTTTGGTCTTTAATTGAACCATGAATCGTCTTACAAACGAACAACGCTTGCAATTATTGAATTTTATTATCAAAATCTGTCAAGAAAGTTCATCGCGCGCTTCTTCCATTTTATGGTCAGTTTAATCGACCCACTGTGACTAAATTTCGCACCAAATTTACATTGTTGGACATTTTGGAGTGAAGATCAGCCAGAAGCTTGCTATGCTTAGCTACCAATGCATCCAGCAAAAGTCTGTTTGGTGCGGATTATGTGCTGGTGGCATCTTTGGACCATACTTCTTCAAAGATGATGCGAATCGTAACGTAACTGTGAATGGTGAGCGCTACCGTGAGATGATATTAAACTTATTCTTACCCAAAATGCAAGAGCTTGACTTGCATGACATGTGGTTTCAACAAGATGGTGCCACATGCCACACGGCACGCGCAACAATGGATTTATTGAGAGGCGTGTTCGGTGAACATTGATCATGCATATTAAGATCATGCGATTTAACGCCTTTAGTCTATTTCCTGTGACTATGCGGATGGAACATTTGAGGGGCAGTCACGGTCAACATTTGCATGAAATAATCTTCAAACTTTAAAATATATATCGATTCAAATAAAGATTTCATTTACAAAATCACCCTTTACAAACAGAGTCTGTGACGGTAGTCAGCACAGTCGACATGACCATAAGAGTTTAATTTGTTCAATTTATATCAAATTCAGAATGAATCTTTTATACAACGCTTACAAAGCCGACGCGGTGGTTTTGGCATCAAAAATAAATAATAATAGCTGAAATAAACTTGATATGCGCACAGTTTGCATATGCCAAATAGCTCTTATATTAGCTGAGATCTTAACGTTAAATTAGACGGACAATACATACATTTGCACAAAGTTAGTATACCCTTTTTTCACAATTTTCAATGGTCGAGGGTTAAGCGTATTTATTATTACACACATATGTACGTTAGCGGTATCTTGGAAATAAGTAACATTTAACATTTTTTTAAAAGTAATTTCTTTGGAAATTACTAAACTAATTATCAGAAATTACTCGGAGGGAAATATGAACTGTGATCACCAAAAATTAACATTTTATCATTAATTCTGAATTTGGGCTGCAATAGATCTTATTCCATAGTGGCTAACAATAATTCTGTATCTTCCTTAATGGCAGGTTTTTCATATTTAGCCGTAAATTAGCCAGATTTAAAAAAATATTGCAAGACAATGAAATGATCTTCTCAATTTGAGTTCATTTTCCTTATCGAGACTGGAAACAAATTATTATTTTTAACAAATGGGGGCGTACACCATTACAAGACTTAGTCCTTTTTTAGTAAACCTTCATAATTAGTTCCTGAAAGGTAATTAAATTCCTTACGTACCAAACCTAAATGTGTGTGTGTAATAAACGATTGTGAACAAAAATGTGATTTGGACCAACTTTTTATACCCTTCGTTTTTATATTAACCTCATTTGGAATCTACAGATAAGTAAATTACTCTATAAATTGAGGTTTAAAGTGTTAAGAATGTATGAATTTGCAGTGAAGCATGCTCCCATCGGAAAACAATGTATCGGATGATGAACAATTACAAAGCAGCTTCGATTTTTTGCAGGTACAAATATAATTTGATAACCTAGTTACTATATATAATATATACATTTACTCACCTTAGTTGAAGAGCGACGTTTACGCTTTCCACTGCTGCTGGCGGAGGAAGTCATATTCCTGTGAGTATCACATGAGCACATACGTGTATCTACCGATCTACACACAACACAACTCAAACGACTATTATGATCTTCTGAGGATGTCGTTGTTACTGTTGTTGTAATTGTTGCTGTTGCTTCTTCCGCTACTCCGCTGCTGCTGTGGGTGTTGGCGGGAGTGACTACTTCATGCTTCCTGAGTTCATTGCTGCTGCTGGTTGTGTTAGCCCTACAAAACACGGGACAAAATCGTTGAATTCAGAAAATATTTGAAGAGAATTCAATGCAGTTCACACACCCCCGACGAACCCGAATGAGCTTCTTAACATCAATTATATAAAACTGAACTTTAGTTTGAACTGTTTAAAATAAGAGCGCACTCGACTTTTAGATGTATGCACACTACATATGAATGGGGGATGGGGATGCTAGAAGTGCACAGATACTGTAGGGGATATGTAACAAGAATAATTTTAGTGTTTACTATTTGCGATTTGATTGCAATTTTGAATAGACATGCGAATACACTAATAATCGACTTAGACGTCGAAGAAGAAACTGGAAAACTTACATATTGCTTAACAATCGCAAATTATGAATCCCAAAATTAAAAATAATTTTTATATTTTATTTGTATATGATTAACAGTAACCCCCATCTATGATAGCTGAGATCGACGCGACCTTTCAGACCGACAGAAAGACGGGTGTGGCTCGATGGAATTGGCATGATTATATACACATACTGTGTGAGCTCTGCCACGCCTCCGTCTGCCTGTTACATATATATACACAAAGTAAGTACACCCGTTTGTTAAGTGATACTCTATTATGTTAAGTCTTATGTTGTCAAGTGTGACCTTAGTCGTTACACTACCGTCAGTTTACCCTATCGATAGAATAGTGTTATAGGTTAAGGGTACTTGTCTTCTATGGTTTCCTTGTTGAAACTTGTAAGGATAGTCCGTTTGTTTTCACAGTATACATAGAAGAGTACGAACAGCTGAGGACCTTCTTATGATATTGCTTCTTTTGCTCAGTGCACAATAAATAGTACGGAAATAGTAAATAGTAACAAACCTTAAATCAGTATGCGGGTACATATGACTTTGTGCCCCAGTTCATGAATAAAAATTGCAACAATCAGGTAGAGGTTTCTGTTGCCATTTTGTACAAAAATTTGAAAATGTACATAATTTCTCAATTGACCAATTGTGTTGAAACTATTGAAGTTCTCGCGTACCGAACCATTAACTTTGAATGCGCTTGTAAGTACGCAACCTTTAAAACCAGAACGAAAATATTTTATACTCCTGCAAGTTCGTATCTCTCCCAATTGTTACTATACTAGTTATATACAATATAATGGTGCATAATTAGCTATTATTGTATGTATTCATTGACACCTAGGTATAAAAGCTTGGTCCATAAAAGCTATAGGATATACAAGTAGATGTTCGATTAAAATGAAATGCAAAACATACGTCAATTACTAACTATCTTTGATTGGCATTTATAAGTTATTTCGAGAAAAAAACGAGATCAATAGTCGAGCGCATTCCAAAGTAAGATACGCTTCTGCCTATGTTTAAACGTAAAGATTACTTAGTTGTACAATACCCTGTACTCTTTAATAGATATAGCGTAACGCAAGCCTTCTCATGCATACGTACATGTACATACATTGGCCAAGCACAGATGATATATTATATATATTTTTATATATGTATGTATATAAATATATTATTATATATATTAAATAGTAGTACATATTAGATAGTACAAATAATAAGTTACTTCACTTTACTTTAGTTCTACTTTAACAAATATGAGTTTGATGTTCTCGCAACATGACTAACGATATTCCGACTAGACCGATTGACGTCTTTAGAAAGCAAACCGACTTGTCTGCCTTTTACAACTTCTCTTCCACTGCAACTTAACGACAAATTTATCAACGACTCTTTCGTTCGATATCTCGATTTCAACTCTTTTTTAAACTGACTGTTCGATTATTCTTCATTACTGCATTTCTGGTTCTATCGATAGGCGCCTGCAGCGTTGCCACCCGTACCATCACGCTGTCATCACCTCCATTGTTTACATGCATGTGTATGCGTTTGAATGCAAAAAAATGCAACATTTAGACAATATTTCATAACTTTAGAATTCCTAGCTCTTATGGTCTGTAAAATCGGCCAATAGTTTTTAGGGTCGGAAATGTCTCGTAAGGTGTGTTGCAAACTCTTCGCCAAAATTATTATACCCTCTGCAAAGGTATAAAGATGGTTACCCGAATTCCGTTATGGTCTGCTGTGCTGAGGGGGACAAATTCTATTCGCTACACATACCTACAATTATGTCGCACACTCTTGACTGCGAATTATGTCCATAAAATGGACTATCACTTAAGTGATCAAAAAATGAGCCGAGCCCAGCGACCCAGCGAGTGCGAGTGTTGCAAATACCAACGGCCAAATGACAGAGTAATTATGCAATTATATTGAAGCGCGCTGCAGTTCATCGAACGGTGGACGGGGCAATATTAGACTCAATTAAAACTAAAAACCCACAAATGCGGCGCCGTGTCCGCTATGCCAACATTACAACGACACGCAATGACGAAATAAAGGATGACAGAAAGCTATAGCGAGTTGGCTCGACTCTTTGTACCCTCTTCCAAACTTATCATTGTTGTGCACACCAAAAGGTGTGTTTCTACCCTATATAGTAGGTAGTAGCAGAAGGCCATACTGCTTAAAATGTTGTCAAAACTACACACCTTCCCTTGTCCAGGCTAAACACTTTTCTAATGAGTTTTCTTGCACAATTATTTGGTAATTGTACAGTACGGAAAAGTAGAAAAACCACGAACAGGACACTTTCCTGTTGCCGCATCCATTGGAATTTGTTCTGTAGCGGAATGTGAAATGTGGATGCGTCGCGTTTCGATAACTAACCATCGTTGTATTTATTTTTAACACCTACAACAGCTGTTCGATTGTTGCATTTAGATTGTCGCACTTGGCTTGTCATTCAACGATCGGGGACTGGGGCGCGGTAACTACTACTGCGGACAGTTGCTCCGACACTTGCGGCAAGTCGGGGATGGCCAGGGTCAGGGACGAGATGTCATTAGATAAATATCATTGGTGGCCTTTGGCACTGCGCCGCCACCATGATGCGGCCAGGGATTCTAAAGCAAATGCATGTTCTTGCCACAGGAAGTCAGAAAATAAACGAAATTAGAAATTACAAAATAAACAGTTGGCCAATTTTATACGGGCTGTTAGTTAAGGAAGCCAAATTAAGGATCTACAACGAATTCCTGAGTAAAGTACGATGAGGGGCGACTGTCAATAGGACGTAGTTGAGTTCAGAAATGTAGATAATTATAAAGACAATCTTGATCAAACATAAGTCCGATCAGGCCAATATATATCTCTCGTTATATGTTTTCATATGTCTGGCAAGTGTTTCCTTCATTTTAAAATAAATTGAATTGAATATTGCATTAAATTCCGATAGATTAATCCTCGGGTCAACTGTACACCGCAGCGCGAAACTATAGAAAATGTTTTAACTTGTGTTTATTATCAGATTGGTTTTGTGGACAGTTATTTTTCTATGGTATAAGTTTTCATATATGCCAAAACTAAAAGCTGTGACTTGACTTTATTAAACAAAGTCATAACAGCCTTCTACCCTTAGGGAAGCGGGTATAACCAGAAGAAAACCACCTTTGCCATGTTCTTTACCTACATATACATGCAGGCTTTGGGGTTTGTCTCCTTCAATTGAATAATAAAAATAAATAATAATGGGTAATTGTGAACATGTAGCAAGACTTAATGCTGATATTGATAGCAAATGTTCGTTTTCTAGGTATTCACAAAATTGTTTGGCATTCGCAAGCGACGCAGACAGAAGTCACTTTTTCGAATACCAGTTCAAGCTCCGATTTCAGCGAAATTAATTGTAAATTTCGATGCATTGATTGCTGTTAATAATATGTTTAGTTTGACTTAAAAATATTAAGTGGTTTTTTTAAAAATGAACTTTGATGACCGCATGCGACGTTTTCTTCCTTCATACTATTTTTGTTGTTTTGTACTTTTAAAGTAAATTAGAAGAGCATAATGTGATTTTCAGGATGATTTTTTAGCTATTATCTTTTTGGCAACACTGACGTTGTTGGACATTTTGGAGTGAACATCAATCAGAAGCATTGCAAGATCTACCAATGCACCCAAAAAAGTCACAGTTTGGTGCGGATTATGGGCTGGTGGCATCTTTGGACCGTACTTCTTCAAAGATAATGCGAATCGTAACGTAACTGTGAATGGTGTGGCTTCAACAAGATGGTGCCACATGCCACACAGCACGCATAACAATGGACTTATTAAGAGGCGAGTTCTGTGAACATTTCACTACACGTTCGAGATCTTTCAATTGGCCGCCTAGATAGTGCGATTTAACGCCCGCTTCAATTGACGCATTGGAGGACAACATTGAAGCCTTTCTTCGTGAGATACCGGCCGAAATGTTGGAAAGAGTATGCCAAAATTCGACTAAACGGATGGACAATTTGAGGCGCAGTCACGGTCACGGAAATAATCTTCAAATATTAAATTATATGAACCGTACTATCGATTCAAATAAAGATTTCATGCATTTCTCTAAATTTTATGTCCTTTTTTTTAAACTTTCCTATAGATAAACTTTCCTTTTATAGTTTAAATATAATATAAGCTAAAGATAAGGAAACACTGTAACTATCGATAAGAAACGGGCACTCGATATATTGTAATCGGAAGTGCGATCACTCTCTCGAGAAAGCGCCAGACGAATAGACGTGAATGAATTAAAATAAAGAATAAGAAAAAATAAGAATAAGTTCTACACTTTATAATATAATCTGTAATATTGCATGCTCATTGGACAAAAACCCTAAATACACTGCTTACAAATTATCTTTTGATTTGTCTCAGACGACACTAGTAAGTTGATAAGTAAATCGTAGTTATTAGATATCGCATCGTTTCTTTTACATTTATTTTATATTCTTTGAATGTAAACCGAGATTTAAGAGCGAATATCAACGCATAATGAATCTCTTTATAAAAATGAATCAAAGCAAATGTGAAGCAGAAATGTTCAAAACTTTGACTTTGCTTAGAAATCATGGCCCAGAAACACAAAAAAATTGATACTATTGATACGGATTAAAAATGCGAATTATGCCTGTGCATGCTTTAAGTTAATAAACCCATTGCGATTAAAAATGCACTTACCTTTTAGCATTTAAATCCATAATTATACGGCCCTCAAATGCCGCTACAGTTGCAAGTTAAGAACAAGAAACTCGGACTAAGAAAACTCCTTGAAATGCAGTAACTGTAGTTTAAGTTATGTAAAGAAAACTGAAAAAATTTAAATAAAAATATAACAGAATGAGTTTAAAAATATTTAATACAAACATAAAATAATTTTAAAGGTATCACTAAGCCTTATTGCCTCACGTGTATTGAATATTCGAGTTGTTTAATTATCATTTTACAGGTGAAACCTGTACATCAATCATACACCTATTCAAAATCCAAGCCAAGAAGTTAGAACGACTAAGACAAGTTTTGATCCAGTTCATTCTTTATTTATCCTTTCCTTAGAATATTTTGTATAATACACTCTTCAACTATTTCTTTTAACTCTGCACCAACAAAAAATGTATATAATATGAAGAAGGCATCTCCGTGCCCACTGTATATACCGGAATACATATTCAGTTCAATTTTTTACCGGAGCGGATCTAGTACCTTCCATGTAACTCTCAATATTACCAGAGTGCACTACACCCCACAAAAAACTGGTCAAAAGGAGCATGGAACGGGCGGTAGGAGGCGTGGCAGACCCCACAAAGTATATACATATATTCTTGCTGAGGATCTATAGTTGAGTAAATTGGTAAATTTCCGTCTGTCTCTCTGTTCGAACGTCGGGATCTCAGCAAACAAATATTATCGTTTATTGCTAAACTAGCGATTCAAAGTAATTTAAATATTTTTCATTTAGATTTTATCGGCTCAGACAGACAATTGATTTGATTTGAAGGAAATAAGCCGTCAGCACCGTTAGTTAATACGATGGTAATGTACATATTATAAGGAAGTAGAAAACTGAAAGCAGAGAATCACATCTGCCAACAGGTGCTACTATGGGGTCAGTGAGAAGATCTGGAGCAGAGCTGTCACTCGACCGACAAAACTAGCCCTATACAAGACGTACTCTCACATAGAGCTGAAGCATGGCTACTGTCACATATGGATGCAGCAGCGCTTGTAGAGTTCGATAGGAAAATACTACGCAAGATCTTTGGTCCTGTTCGTACCGGGGACGACTTTTGCATTCTAATGAACCACGAACTGTGTGGACTCTACGACAACATTGACGTAGTCCGGCGCATTACAATAGAACCTATACGCTGGCTCGGACATGTTGTATGTATGGACGAAGAAGCTCCAGAAGGTATTTGAGACGAGAGTTGGTGTTGGTCGTCGAAGGGGACGAGCGGAGCTCCAATGGGTGGACCAAGTGGCGGAGAACCTGGCTGCACTTGGTGTAACCAATTGGAGAAGCCGCGCAAAAAGCAGAGGCTCCTGGCGCGAGATGTTGAGGTCGGCCGTAACCCGATGACGGGTTGTAATGACCACCTAAGAAGAAGAAGACAACTGAAACACGCCGTTAACTATTTGTAATATACGAATAACTTCCTACTAACGTAGCCAGACATTCGGAACAGCATCTGAAACAAATACACAAACACCTTGTGGGCGAATTAACTTTAAATGGTTCTGTTGTAAGTTGGAAAAGGCTTTCATTAATATCTCGACTTTTCCTTTTTCCAGTTTGAACATAACAGATTTTTTATTTGAAGTTTCAATGGTTAACAATTAATTTGTATTTTTTAATTTGTAAATTACAAATAATTAGAATGTCATTTTAAAATTTTGAATCAGTGAACAGATCATAGTCGACTTTAAATTATTAAATAACTAAATAAATAAATTATTGGTATATTATTATTATATTTTTATCATATTTCTAACTGATTTACATCATTTTGATTGGCAGTAATCAGTTGAGTTTTTTCGAAAATAAATGCTGGTCTTCAATCAACAACTCTCATTGTTATATTGGTCTAATTTTAATGAAATTTTAAAAGCATTTTTAAAGAACTAGTCCGACGTTGTAAATTGCATGTAGTAATTTTAAATATAAATATAAATATATTGTATAACAGCTTAGAACACAGGAACGAGAAATCAGAAACATGTGTGCCAAGTTTAATCAAATAATAATATACTCTTTGCAAGGGTATAACTGTAACAAACAAATCATCCCTGGAACAATCATAACTACTTAGGCTCGGTTTTGCTAACACGGTCAAAATACATATGGACAAGGTATGTTCTGGATTGGCCTGGATAGGTCACAATTCTCCAAGGAACTATGAAAATCAAATTTTACCAAAATGGGGATTAAGGTCTCCCACCGAGAACTTGAAAGGACACTAAAGCAACGTTTTTCAGCCCTGGGAGTTTAAGTACAAGCTTCCTGGACTTGTATTGTCCCACTGGTATTCCAAAAAAATGTTGGGTTTCATGCATACACGTTGTACTGGAGTTTGCGCATCAATGGTTTTTCTATAACGTTTTAATTTTACCGTTTTTAATAATTTTTTACTAAAAAGTAATATATTAAAAATAGAAAAAACCACAGTCGCGCAGCACGCGACAGTGGGATACCCTTCGACCTCTGTTCCGGTGTAGATTAATTTGTTAAATTCATACACATAAACACATGTAAATACACATATAAATTATTCCCAACAGATGGCGCTCGCGCTTCGCGCTGGCCTGCCTCCCTTGGTAGCTGACACAAGCAATCAGTTTCATGCTCATACTTTCTCAAATAACTTTTGTGATTATTGTCCGATCGGATTGCAATTTGGAGGATACGTAGATAATTCATGCAGCTTAGTATATGTTATAGTCAGAAAATTGTAGCTTTTATACAGCGCTTACAAATTGAGTTCAAAAATTAAATTATTGATTTACATAGGCGGTGGGCGTGGCACCTAACATTTGAAATAAACTTGATCAGCTTATAGTACACAGGAGTCTTCTTGCCAAATTTGGTAAGTCTAGCTTTTATAATGCCTGAGATCTGTGCGTTCACACAGACAGACATACAGAAAGACATGGCTCAATTGACTCCGCTTGTGATCCTGAGCAAGAATATATATATTTTATAAGGTCTCCCACGCCTCCTGCCTCTTGCATACATTTGCACAAAGTTAGTATACCCTTCTTTGACCATTTTCAATGGTCGAAAGGTGTAAAACTTAAAGGAAATTATCTAACACACTCCAAATATTATGAGATAGGCATCTGTTTGTCATTATATAGTTAGCTTAAAATAGATCACACAGATCCTAGCTATTATAAGCACTACAGAAACCAAAGTAAGCATGAAGGTTCCTCAATACGAGGCGCAGATAAAGTTTATTTCATGTATTTATACATGTTCGTAAGAGCGAGAAGGCAATGGACAGCAAACGAATTTGTTGTTAGGATGTGTTATTGTATTTATAAATGTTTACGAAGGATATCTTTATGTCGAAGGCCCTCGATTGTAGCTTTCTTTAGTTATTCTGTTTTGTAGATATGTGTGTGCGTGTGCAAAATGCGCGAAAGTATACTGGGAGCGCTAAGAGAGGCGAATGGGGAGTTGAGCGAAAGCCAAACAGAAAACAGGCCCCATGTTTATTCTCCCTTGTCGCTGAAATTTGTAGCGTCCATTATTGTGGCGTGTTTGAGTGCATCTTGTTGGGCGTGTAGTTATGTGTTTCTTCTCTCGCTGTGCAGTTGAATTTTCACTGCGTTCGCACAACGTATAATATACATTCTTAAGATACTCGACACAAATGGATTGTATACGTTCATAGCATACATTGTTTATATTCTCACTTTTTTGATGCACCTTGTTCCCAACCTGTGTCTACATATAACTGCAACTCACATTTTTCTTTTTGTATACATCAACTCTAATTTAAACTAGTGATCCTGGGCAAGAATATATATACTTGGTGGGGTGTGCCACGCACCCTTCTGCCTGCTGCACAATGTGATCGCTTGCTGATGTATTGCTAATTATAAATTCTAATTAATAGTTACAATTATTTATAGATATGCCATTCTTTAGGGGCTTTCACAATTGATAAGGTTTCATTTGGAATGCAGTGCCAGCAGTATATATGTATGTATAAATAACATACGAATATCTTTAATATAATATATACTCTCTATCTACCTCCAAAAATACTTCTTACACAGACAGCTTCAATGTTTAGCATGTTTTGCATTGCATACTTGCAGGCGGCAGTCCTGTGGACTGGGCGTACCACTGAAGTAATTTTAATTATCCAATCGCAACCAATTTATAAGAAATCATTTGGACAGTTCGTTTTGAATATTCTAAAACAATAACCTAATCTCTGTGCATTTATAAGACATATTGGGCTTTATTTAAAACACACTTTAATTAAAAAAAACAACCGGTTCTATGCGATGCCTAGTGGTATTTATATTGCACATGGAAATGGGCGCATTCCAGACTTCACAGGCAATTTTCACGGAAATTGAGCACTACAAAATTAAAATCTTACTCGCAAATTTTATAGCAAAAAAAAGTTATATTTATATGAACAACATTTACAAAGATTGAGTGGGATTCACCGGGTGAAGAAAAGAGGTGACAATTTAATGGAGCGATACATGTACCACAGATATTCTTGGAAGTGATCGCAATTATCGTTACTCTCACTATCATTTTAAAAAATATAGGTGGTCATTTTGTCAATATAATCAGAGTGCACATTTTCAATACACTTATACTTAATATATGTACATATACTAAATGTTATTGTTTTGTTTTTTTAAAACATATTTCTGTAACAACACGCAACGAATTGCGCAGTCAGCTTCGATGTTGACTGCGGCAGCGACGCTACATTCTTCTCGTTATTCTGCTTTCAGCGGAACAGCGAATTTCGTGGTGTGAGTGCGTATGGCCAGAGAGTGTATTGTCAAAGAGAGCGCAATCATACATATGTGTATGTGCCATTGGTGTGTGTGTGTGTGCCATTGGTCGTGGGGAAAAATAAAGAGAACAGACATAAAGTGGCGCGAATAGGGCATTTAGATGGCGCATTTTTTTACCGCCTAAAATCCATATTGATGGCGGGAAAAAGTGCAATCAGGCGGGTGAAAAGCACCAAATGTGCGGATTGATTGGATATAGGTAAGTGAATCTTCAACAACGAACGAGTTGTAGAATTATATGTTTAAACATTGCACAAATATTAACTGTTGAGTAATTAGGTCAGCAGAATCTGAATCTAAAGTGACAGTGGAACTCAGTTGAATACAACCTTCATATGCAGAAGAACCAGCAAGTGCAGTTTTGCTATTGCCACATCTAGTTATCTGCAGGCCTGTGGTCTATTAATTATATATAAATATATATATTCTAATCTGCGAAGCGTGCACAATTTTTAACAGAAGATTTGGTTAACCTTTCTGTTTTATCGGTGACAATTTATATTAGAACTTGTTGTATTTTTGAGCAAATGTAGCAAATGCAAAAGACACGACGACGATTGGAACACACACTTATGCTCTTATTATACACACACACAGTGGCATTTCTATCCCACACTTGTCACACGCGTAAATTATCGTATCATATTCACATTATTTTGACGTAGTTTTACCTAAAGTGTGTAAAGTGAGAACCAATTGACTAGTTCTTTACCAAACATAATACGATCATTTGCCTTTGAAAATAAAACTTAATTTGCACTTGGAAAAATAAAATGTAATACGTCGCCACACACCGAGCACGAACTTTACCAAGCAGCAGCTGAGCAGTGATCAGAAAGAATTGGTGGTAAGGCAACGGCAACGACGACGAAAACTTGTCGGTGAGAGCAAAAAGAGAGCCGGCGTCAACCACGACGTTGGTAGCGGCAGAGCAACATACATACATATGCATATATATGTACATATGTACGTTCATAAGTGCTGGTGTGTGCAAGTGAGAGCAGAGCCAGCGCCAAAAAATGCAACAAACACACTGGCAATATGGTTTTGTTGTTAGTCCAATTAACATTTAACGAGAGCGCACTGATCGGAGAGTGCAAGAGAGCGCAAAATGCCACACAAAGAGAATGCGTGAAGCAGTTTCAAGTTGAGAAAGTTGTTCTTTACTCACAGTGGTTCCTGCCAAAATCACCGAAACATTCCTTTACTCCTTCACTTGAGAATTTTTATTGAATGAAAGTTCTTACAGTGACGCTTCTGTTAAACCTGGTCTGTGTATGCGTCGAGTGTGAATCCATGAGTCAATCAGCTGTTCTGTGGCGCTCTTTTACCGAGCATTGCGCGGTATATCTGTTGAGCTGCCACCTTGGCAAAGAAATTCTACCAAAGTTGATAACAAAATTGAATTATTTTTCGTCTTCATTTTGAGAATGACGTAAATAAAAGACCAAAATATGCAAAATAATGATATTAATATTATAAAATCAAAACTTAGCAAATAAAATTAATTAAATGAATATGAAATGACCAAATATAGGTCAATTTGAAAAATGTTTACATTCAGACTTTCTACACACAATAATTTGCGACTTTCCGGCAACGCCGCTCGCAACACAAACAAACAGCCGAAGGTTTGTTATTCCGAGCGCGTTAAATTGATACGTTTTGGCACCAACTTCAATGACTCTCTATATCTATTTTCTGAATGAAACATTAAATGTGGAGATATACTGTAATGAGGACACAGATCGTAGAACCTAATTTGATTATTTGCACAAAAATTATTGTACAAATAACCACGTTATCAATGAACAAAGTTGCAAGTTTCCCGCGCGCGGGAAGCTACGCCAACGTCAGTCCTCTCTCCCAAGTGACAGCTGAGCCGATTGCGCACTTGGTGAACAAAAGAGCGCAACAGCGTAGACGGCGTTAACAGTGACGCCAACTTCGCCGCCGGCTGAGACTTTCATAGATATCACAGAGCACAATGCAAAGGTAATAAAAAAATAAAATATTTAACAAAAATCCATATTAACTATCGCTTGGGATGGAATTGCAAAAGGAAAAAAATGAATATAGTTTATACGAAAGGCATCACTTCAAAGCTTGACAACAGGCCACAATGGCTCACTCACCTGTTTCTGGATGAAGACTTTGAACGACTAGTGGCTGTAGAGCTCAAATTAACTTTATATCGGTAGCCACGCGTACTGTGACGACAGTAATTAATTGCCGATATGATCCACGCGGATGAAAATAAAGTGCCTTCATACATACAGCAGCTCTACGTCCAGAGTTGCTCGCCTTTTAACCTTGCTTGTCGAACACTAAGCCAGTCGAGTCCAGTGCGTTGTTAATTGTTGCCGAAATGTTATTAGTGCATCTGTGTGTTGTCCATTACTAGGCTCACTATTTTTGGACTAACGAATATTTTTCAATTACTAAAAAATGAAGTGATGCGATGCTGAGAGAACCTTCTCTCTTTATCGATATCGTTTTATAATAAAGAGCACTTTTCTAGTGATGATCGATTTTTGACAGTGAAACTATGTTTTTGAATTTCAGTGACAAACTGCCGTTCACAGCGAAATATGTAAACATCTTTAGAATTGAGCCGACGCGAAAAATACCTGTTCAAGAGCAAAAAGTACTTTTCTAGTGATCGACTTTTGAAAGTGAAACGATGTTGTGACGTTTCTGTCACAGTGAATTAAGTCAACGGAAAATAAATATCATTTCAAAGTAAAATCAAATAAATATCATTTTTATGTTCGTTAATCATAACGCAGATTTAAACCAGATCAGTATTTATCCATAAGAGCGTCTTCTGTCAAAAATTTACCATCTAAATGGTATATATATTTAAAAGTAAAGTATTACAAATTCGTTTTACCAGAAGAACTAAAAACACGACAGTAAGTTATTATATATTAAATATCAATTCACAGTGGGAAAACAATTGTTTTTCTCGGCATCAACTCTATTTTTAAAGATAGACTTTATATTTGTTTATGTAATATAATAGGGCGTATCGCAGGCTTTGTTTTATCGGGGATAAATAAAAAAATGTATTGACATTCTTTAGCTCAAGTATATTATATTTTATTTCCAGTAAATTTAATATACATATGTATCGTTATATGATCTAGGACCCTCGGTTCATGAGCAATTTCAATTTGATTTTCATTTATGATTTTTATAATAAGAATCAAGTAATATTTCTTATTTTTGATTTATATTTTAAAAATCTGAAATGAAAGTTATAAATTAATTTAAAATTAAATAAAAATGATTTTTAAATTAAAGAGTTAATTTACCCCTTTATTTTGCATTTGTTTTATTAAAAATTATAACCGTTACTGTCGCTGGTTTATTTAACAGCGCGGCCTCGTCTATACTTTAAAATCAACTGTTCCTTGTAGAACCCTGGCTAAAAGGTGGAACAATGTGGTCAACGGTACGAAGTGTACTCACGTCACTAACGCCTAAACGGTACTAGTCTGCCAACTGAATCAGTGAAGTACTTGGGCCTGATCTTGGATAGGGGATTGACTTGCTCAGCACATGTCAAGGCCAAGAGAAGACAGCTAAAGTTGAAGATCCGAGAAATAAGGTGGCTCCTCGGCTATAGATCAAGCGTCAGTCTTGAGAATAAGCTCCTGTCTAACAAAACCATCTTGAAGTCAACCTAGACGGGATTCGGCTGTGCATCGACCACGAGTTTGCAGTTTCTTCATAGACAGCAGAGTATATAGTTGCAGATTCTTACGTGGCGCGGGGACGGGCCCAAGTATTTCACGGATGTTCACGTTTGCATGGATTGCAGATCCGTATCCCGAAGGAGATAGAAAAAAACTTATTTGAACACGCCCTAGCATTTACTTAATACCAATAGATAAATAACACATTTAAATAAAATAAGAACAAAAGTGCGCACTGATTATTATCTTACGACTGCGTTAACGGGTTCTATGTTTATTGCAAGTTTGTTGTGTAAACATAAAAGTATTAAAGTTCCAAACTGAAGCAGAGAACAGAACGTAACTGTTCCTACCGGTATTTATATGGGGGATTGTTGGAACCCACGAGCCGCATAATCGGCTGGGGCCGAACGATCAGAAACACGAGGATATCCCTCATCGCCGGGCACACAGACTTCGCGAGACGAGATTACACGCCAACCACCTTTGCGTGTCCAATCCTGAATAATAGAAAGTCATACTAGTCAGGTAAATACTGTTGACATCTTCAGGGAAGTACTTACATTCTGATTATATTTGAAATAGTATGCGCCGGAATAAATGCCCGCCAGCACAAGCAACGCCTTGCCGGTCCAGAAGCGCACTGTGTATGCGCGTTGGAAGCCCTTGGATATGATGCAGATTTGAGTAATTTGTCGATTACATAACGATAACACAATTTCAACTTACCAAGGCTGGTGTAAGTGCCTTACACAGTCCGTCCAATGGTGCGCGATACAGACGCTTGATGGGATTGTTAAGCTCACGTTCGAGTGCTGGCACCTTGCATGCGCCGTGGTGCAGCTCCTGGTCCTTCAGCCACTGTTTCCGCCAGGCACGTTCATCGGGAGTCATGCCGATGAGGCGCTCACGTTCCCGCACCATACGCCCCGCTATGGCCATGGGCTTTACGCCGCCAGTGTCTGATGCGCCGCCAGCAACCATTTTATATGCTCTTTCAGTCTTAAAAACAACCGGAAAAAGTAGAAATGTTCTGCAACAAAAATATTTTATAAAAATACGCACCGACGGAAAATCGAAAACAGCTGGTTTGTTTTGTCATTCAGCACGCAACGTCGACATTTGTTGTTCCCAGTATTTATTCACACAATTGCTGTGGGAGATTGCAGTGTCCAGCAGCCAAGATCTGACAATTGATTGTTATAGAACACAATGAAATATGAGGAAAACAATAAGTAAAAGTTTCTACTTTCGGCGTAGCTTGAAAAATAGTCCCGATTTCGCTTATAAATTCTAAGCTGAAATGATCCATGTGACCAGATTTCCAAGAATTTTTACTATTAATCGGATGGCATATACATTTTATCGTTATCGGCGCGGCCACATTTCTGTGCTCTTGCACTTGTCTCGTTTTCCAATTTTCGTAATATTCTATTCTAGACAATATTTTAACGACTGTAAAGCGGAATATTATTGACCCATGTTGAAGTAAGTGCTCCATTAAAATGAATAAATGAAAAGTGGGGCAAATAATTATATTTGTGCCATAACACAACAGAATCATATTTATGTTAACTTGTTGACTTTTTTTTGTAGAGCAAAGTGGGCAGCATGGAGTCAAAATATTTGATTAGCAACAATGGAATCACGACCATGGCCTCCGTCTTTCCAGTTAAACGTAAACTGGAAGCCTCGAAGGAACAGAATAGCATAAAGAAGCATAACTACAGTTCGCCCAGTCTGTACAAAAATGTGTTGGCGAACAAAAGGAACAGCATTGAACAGGATCGCAAGTCACTGCCGGTGTACAACTGTCGGCAGCGCATACTGAGGGAGCTGGAGTCGAATGACACATTGCTTATAATGGGCGAGACTGGGTCCGGCAAGACCACACAAATACCACAGTTCTTGCTGCAGGCGGGGTATGCGAAGAACGGCATCATTGGGATTACCCAGCCACGTCGTGTTGCGGCCATAACGATAGCCAAGCGAGTGGCCCAGGAGCTCTCGAGTAATATCGGGGATGTCGTTGGCTACACGGTGCGTTTCGAAGACACCACAACTGAACGCACGCAGATCCGTTACTTAACGGATGGCATTCTGCTGCGCGAGGCCATTGCGGATCGCCTTTTACGCAAGTACGGTGTCATTATACTGGATGAGGCGCACGAACGTACGGTCAATGCGGATGTTCTGTTCGGGATTGTAAAGGAGGCACAACAGGAACGGAGAAAGTACAAACAAGCCAAGCTCAAGATCATTATCACTTCGGCCACTATGGACATAGACCACTTTGGCAAGTACTTCAATATTAATGGCATGTACTTGGAGGGACGCACGCATCCGGTGTGCGTAATGCACGCCAAGGAGCCACAGGAGGACTATATACACGCGGCACTGGTCACCCTCTTCGATATTCATCGCCACGAACCAATTAATAATGATGTGCTCATCTTTCTCACCGGCCAAGAGGAAATCGAGGCCTTGGCGCAGCAAATTCGACAGCTGGCTCGGATCAACAATTCGGGACCCTCGGATGTGCGCGTGTTTACACTATATGCCCAGATGGCACAGGGCAGGCAATTGGAATGCTTCCTCCCAGTGCCGGCAAATACAAGGAAAATTGTATTGGCCACCAACATTGCGGAAACTTCAATTACAATACCTGGAATCCGTTGCGTGATCGACTGTGGCTACGTCAAGGAGAAGTCATTTAATCCCAGCTCTGGCCTGGATATCCTAAAGACAGTTTGCATCTCACAGGCCCAGGCCTGGCAGAGAAGTGGACGCGCTGGCCGCGATGCCCCAGGAAAATGTTATCGAACCTATACGAAAGCGAGCATGGAGAAGTTTCGTATTGCTCAGGAACCGGAAATCTTACGTGCCAATCTTACCTCAACGGTCTTACAGCTGCTGGCGTTGGGTATTGATTGCGATAATTTTGATTTCATAGATCCGCCCCAGAAGGATGGCATCCAGAGCGCATATAAAACCTTGGAGTACTTGGGTGCCATCAAATCTGGAGTGTCTCCCACCATCAGCACTGCAGGACTTCAGATGGCAAAGTTTCCCCTCGATCCACGATATGCCAAACTGCTGCTCTCGGCACCCAAATTTGGATGCATGGAAGAAATGCTCAGCCTGGTGGCGGCCATTTCGAGTGATAACGTATTCATAGATCACGCCGACAAGGGCGAGTTGGCCGCTCTGGCCCATGCGAAGTTCCTGTCTAAACACGGCGACCATTTGACGCTTCTTAACGTCTTCACCATCTTTCAGAAAATCGAGAAGCCAAAAGTCTGGTGCCATGACAACTTTCTGAACATAAGGAACTTAACCTATGCCCGCAATGTGCGCAATCAACTTGCTGAAATTAGCTTGCGAATGGGCCTGGCCTTTAATAGCTGTGGCGATAATCCAGATGCCATCCGAAAGTGCCTATTGACGGGCTTGTTTGGCAACATTGCCCTTCTGCAGAAGGAGGGACATTATCTGACCCTAAAAGGCCGCGTCAAGGCAAAAATACATCCTTCCAGTGTCTTGCATGGCAAATACAAACCACACTGTATCGTCTTCACTGAAATGCTTCAAACCGAGCAAAGTTTCCTGCGTCAAGTTAGCGAAATTAGCGTAAATTGGATCGATGAAGTTCTTCCTAACATGAAGTTTAACATTAAATAATAGCTTTTTGTATATTTTTTTATTGATTATCCTTTTAAAGCGTAAATAAAGCCCTTTAATGTTTTTATTGACGATTTAAAATGCAAGTGATTGTAACTGAAAATAAAATAAGAATATGAATGTAACCACAGATCCTGATCACAGATCAGATCTTGCAATGCGTAATACTTCATTTTTATTAAAATTTGGTGGCTATTAAAATTGAAATAATTAATTTTTTACTGAACGTTATCGATGGATAGCTCTAATATAATCAGGATTAGATGTTCACTGAATCGATTTATTTTCCAAAATTCAAGGAAAAAATCGATTTAAATCGAAAATTTGAAATATAAGACAAAAACCGTTTTTTGGATCGAAATTAAGAAAAAAGTTACAGAAAAATAATTTAGACAATACAATAAAGACCTCATAATGCTTTTAAACAATCAGCCAACTCCAGTTCTTTAAAATCAAATACTTATCCGTCTCACGATCTCTAAAAAACTAAAATTTTGTACCACCACTAGACATGTTTACTAATTTAGTAGCAGTAATTTAGTACTTGTTCCAAGTTTTCGATTAAATCGATTCTCAAAAATTAAATCGATGGATCGGAGAAAATTGAAAACATCGATTAATGGATTCCAGAATCGATTTAACTTCCAGCTCTAATAAGGATGCCCAAACTCGAAAAGTTTACTCAACCATTCGTTACCATTGTAACCAGTGTTGCCAATTTAGCTATTTTTCCGTCAGTTCTGGCGTTTTTCAATTGCGAAATGCGGGAAAAAATGCAGTCTAGCGGCTAGCGGGAATTCTGGCTATTTTAGAAATCGAAATGGCTATTTTTTGTTAGATTTTTTTAAACATCTGAGCATCAATAAATTTATTGTTAAACCGTGACTGTAATCGATATTTGCCGCAAACGATCTATAGTAGGCTTTAAATATGTATAAATCCCACCACTAACAACGTATTTCACAATTTTGTTTGATCGTGTGCAAATGTGTCATTAAAAAAAATGCCTTAAGTTTAATATAAACAAAAACCACAGGATATATGGCTACGAGATCCAGTTTTGAAGGATTGGTTGTGTGTAGATAATAATAAACAAAAAAGTTTTTGCAAATATTGTAAAACGAGCATGAATGCGAAACTTTCTGATTTATATGCTCATGCAAAAACATCAAAACATATAACTATGTCAAGCGCATTTACCCAAAAGAACAAATTGAACTTTATTCCTGTTTCCTTGGAAACAAGCCAACAAGAGGCGGCGTTATGTTTGTATATTGTTACACACTCTTCAATAAGTCCTGTGGATCATTTAGGGCAATTATGCGCAAACAAATTTAAGGACGGTGCGAAAGCTAAACTACACAGAACCAAGTGCACAAATATAATAACAGACGTTTTGGCGCCGAACTTTGTGGAAAATTTAATGAAAGTCATTGGTGATGCCCAATATAGTTTGTTACTTCACGAGAGCACTGACATCAGTGTCTGTAAGACCCTTGGTAAGTTGTAGTTGCGCAGAGAAAATAAATTCTGCCACAATTGTATAGTTCCTCCAAATTACCTAAAACTTATTGGAACTAACCAAAGCTATACAAATGAAGACGCAAACTATGCAGATATAGATGAAACCACTATATTTTTGGAGTAATTTTAATAAAGACTAAAAAAACTTTAATAAAAGTGTTTAGCTATTTTTTTTAGCTATATTAAATTGTTTTTAGCGGTTTCTAGCTTTTTCTGAACCGTGATTAAGCTATTTCAGGTCTTGGAAAGTTGGCAACACTGATTGTAACGTATGTAAAACTTACGTAGCAGGAAACACAGAAATGACGTTATATACCTAGCGTCTATAACCTTGGCTTCAGGAGTTCATCGCCAATTTTTCTTATGAATGCCCATCAAATGTATTTATACAGCTATGGACAATAAAAAATCAGACTTTCAATTAAATTAGACACACCAACAGAAACACGCGGTCGAGTTCAGTTATTGACTTAAAAGTCTGTAAGCCTAGGTTTAACATTTGTGTGCTTGCTGCGTCGTTAACAAACCGATAAAATATTGATAAATATATCGATAAATACATTTAGACGTAAAAAGCTAGGCTCGCCCTGCACGGCCATGTTTGTACCTCTGGCTGTATATATACAATATATATTATATATAATATAAATACAAAACAGGTAATGTAATATAAACCAGAAAGAAAGGCTACCTACGACACGCCAAAGGTTCATTTAATGCAAATTCTCACATCTAACTAACATTTGTGCCTAATTCAATAATTTGCAAGCGTTGTTTGTTAGTAAGATTGATTTATGGTTTAATTATAGACCAAAGTAAAGATGTTTGACAGTGATACAAAACACGAAACGTGCGTCAGCTGTTTAAACCAGTGTTGCCAAAAAGAGAATAGCTAAAAAATCACCCTTTATATAAAGTATTTTTTGATTAAAAGATTTCATATTTTCCGTGCAAAAATGTTGATTTGATATTTATCTTTTTGTTATTAAAGTAAGATACTATATTTTCCAAATTAGGTGCGTGAAATTGTGACGAGGCACTTTTTTACCTTCTAAAACTTTACAGGTATTTTTGAATTCAGGAGCTGCATCCATCTTCATTTCTTCCAATATTCTTAATTTTAAAGTTAGAAAGTTAAACTCAAAAATACGAAAAATTTTGGAAGCCCGCAAAACAATAGGGAAACGTTATTGAGTCAGGTCCGCACTATAAGGGCTAAGGACTTCAATATTTTGTCAGCATTTTCTATCTTTTAACATATGTTGTTAACATGGCTAACATATGTTACACATGAATAATATTTGATAATGTTTACACCTATCATTCGTCTGTATTTTTACAGATGTTATTCAAATTAGGCGAAGAGTGTCTTATTGTTGGGTGCTCTTAACTGTAGCTATCATAACTTGTTCATAAATCAATTGTTTCTTATAAAATGAACAACCGAAAGACATATTGTTGTAGATACTCAGCTGTAGAATTGTAATTTACCGTCTTATTCTTTTTAATACTTACATGTTTATGCAGATAAAATATAAATAATGCAGACAAATCGTTTAGCTCTTTCTTGATCTTATTTATCAATATATTAACATTGCAGTTATATATATTTATATGTATATACGATATATTTGTTTATATAATATATACAAAACTGAGACAAAAATACGAAAACAATGTAAAGTGCGCTTATGTTAAGTACTGAAAGCAATGGAATTCTTCAATCTCCGATGTCTGGTCATATCGAAATAAAAATGTATACACAGAAAACTACGAACATTCATCAGTCAATATGTACATGAATGTGTATATATATGTATGTGGGTCGTTACAGATGTCCTTGCAGGGAATCGCTCAGAAAGATGGGGCTGCTAAAGGACTTTCCCTCAACTAGGTGAGCAAGATTCTCTCCAGCGTAACTAACGAATGGTGAAATTTCACAGATATCACCGTGTACTATACCACCGGCATTTTCGATATATTTGCGATGTAATCGATGCAAGTCCGCTCGAGCTGTACTGGGGCAATCCTTCCCGGCAGCATCTGCGTTCTTCAGGGCACTAAACTCCTCTTCGCGAGGCACTTCCATCACAACAAACTTCTCGGCAAACTCAAACACATCGAAGACGAACTTCTCAATCTTGATGCCATTTGGCTTGTCCGGCGTCAACCGTTTGCCAGAGTTATCCATAAAGGGTATCTTCTTTTTGGCCACATGCAGTTTTAGTTCTCGCTCGTATACTTTGCCGACCTTTTCAAGGAAGTCAGCAGTAAAAAAATGATTGCATATATTGCCCGCACTAAACGTTAGTCGACCATCCGAGTTGCGCATTTCGGCTGTTTTGGCCGAGATTTCACTGTACTCCACAACCTGGTACTTGCCATCGACTATGGCAACCACACCGACAGCCTCATTCGGAGCAGATTTCTCCACCACCTTGGCCGCACAGTCCGCCTTCTCTTTCACACAATAGCCAATGAAGACGGGATCGGCCACCTTGATTAGAATGTTGTCCACGCTATGCGCATGTACATAAAGGACACCACGCCGCTGCATGTCCTCCAGTATCCCGGAGACGTGCATTGCTCTGTAGATACCACCGTTTCCATCAGGTGACTGCGACACGCGAAACTTCTCGTCCAGTATGATACGTCCATCATAGTCGAAGCACGGCAGTGATCCCTGCTTGAAGAGAATCACCTGATTCTCCTGCAGGCCAAAAAAGTTATGCGCTTGCAAATATTCAAGCGTCGGCTGCTTCGTTTGCTCCGAAGTCATGATGTACCACATTATGCAGCCCCGCTTGCCGATCAAATCTTCAGCAAGCTTCTCCAGCTTTTGAATACGCTCCGCTTGGATGCGAAAAAGAGTTTTATGCGACTGCAAACCAACGTCAAACATGCCCTTGGGTTGATCGAAGCCCAGTCGTGTGCCTGCGTTGAAGGGAAGTCTTATATCAATACATACACATACAATTTTTAAATATTCTATTTACTATATATATTCTTAATCAGCGTCAACAGCAAGTGTCGATTAAGCCATGTCTGCCTGCATGGCCACCTAGATCTTAGAAACTATAACCTAACCCCTTGAGCCATGTCTCTCTGACTCTCAATGTGAACACACAAATCTTAGCTATGAAGGTTCCTGTATACTATAGTCAATTTGAAGTGTTGCGTGCCACGCCTACCGGAAATAAATAATTTTATTTTTCATTTCGATTTGTAAGCGTCGTATAAAAGATAGAACTTTTTCATTTTAATTTGATTTTATATTTTATATCAAACTATTATCTTACAGCTTGCAAATGTTAACTTAACAGTCCAATGTTAAAATATCATCTGTTAAAGTCAGCGTTTGCAAGCGAACAGAACTTGGCCTCATCTTGAAGTAGAACTTTATATTGCTAATTTTTTAAAAATCCAATGTAAAACGTTCAAAATTGAATTGGATATTTATTTTAAGCGTTTTTACTATGCGTTGTTATAAATATTTTGATTGTTTAATGCGTGTATTTCTAATAATTTGTACATCTATCGAGTGGTGTTTACATGTAGTTTTAGAAATGAAATTTCAACTTTGAAAAGAGCTACCAACAATTGTTCAAATTTGTTCAGCGAGTGTCAATATACATATTGTAGGGTCATCAATTTCTATTCTATTATTCAGCTGATTGAAATATCTACGTATCCTCTAAATTGCATTACAATAAACAGAGAAGTTATTCAAGAAAGTATGATCATTAAACCAAGTGCTTGTGTCGGTTAACAAGGGAAACAGGAGAGCGTGTGGCAACCCTGTTAGCCATCTATTAGTTAAGTAACACAGCCCGATAGTCACGATATCTATCGGAACTGACTTCAATTCAGTTCTTCTTCTTTATAGTTCATTAGAGCTCGCGGCCTATTTATGTAACAAACATTTGACATATTATAAATAATAAAGCAATTTACTTATTATTAACATTTAATGGCGAATTCAATTCGCCATAAGCGCGAAATGCAAGCTCCATCTGTCGAGAATAATTTGAAGGCATTTACATAGAACAAAGGGTATCCCACTGTCGAGTGCGCTCGACTGTTGCTCTCGTTAAACACACGAGCAAGGAGTAAGCCGGTGAACAGTACAGTGAACACCCATGGCCTTATATAGACGAAGCTTGACTGTAAACTCGCTTCCTGAAGTATCAAGACTTTCTACGATTTTCTTCAAGAACTATGCTCCTTATTTGCCGGCTATCTCCCTCTGGTACCAATGGGGGATTCCGAATGTGGTTTCCGGGGCCTTGTGGTATGTTTTGGAGAGTAAAAAGTTTCTCTGTAATCCAAAAGCAATTCAACGATATGTTGGCACGCTCTTCGCTAATGTAAACTTAATAAATCGCGAATCATAGTTTTAACTAATGTTTACAGCTTCTTTACACTCGAGCACAAGAATTTATGGAAATTAGCATCTGAATGCATTTAAATGTTGTCAAAAACTAGTTTAAATATAAATAGAAAACAGTTTAAATAGAAATACCGGAACCTAATAGCGATTTCTGTTTCAAATCATTGATTTTGGCAATAATGAAACTATGCAAATAGTTGAAACATAAGTTTCGAGCCGCCGACAATATCCAGGGAGTGCCTTAAACAATCATTGACCGCCGTTGGCAAATGTACATCGAACAAATGAAGGACTGAATGATGATGTTTTATTCTATAGGGAAATAATACAGTTTGCAAGGCATTACAAGACTCTAACCTGAAGTCACCAAGCACGGTCAACCCGTTGCTTATAAGGTTTGGTAAGCTGACTTATTTTATATATTATTTCAAATTAGATTTTTAAATGATAAATTAAAAATTCTAAATATTTAGTGTTTATGTAAACACACAACTATTATTTTAAAATTGTTTCTTAAAAATAGTTATAGCCGTCGTTGTCTCGAATACCTTTACGAGAAAAATGTGGTGTGGTCATGCCACAATTTTGTTTTTTAATTCTAGCTGGACTTCCAACCGGTTAATTTTAATAACTTGTTACTATTCAATGTGGCTTCGATATAAATGTCATTTTATTCCATAGCTTTTGTTAAAGCTTTGTATTAGCTTAACATTTTAGCCCGCCATAAGGTCAACCGCACTCTACCGGTTTTTTCAGTTTTATTTACATATTTTTGTATGAATGTATGCAACCTGAGGAGATTATCTACACTCTTTTTGGAAAATGAATATTACTTTTTAGTAGTTGTAGTGCGCCACTGGATGATATAAGGGATTACACAGAAGTAAGTATACCCTCGCAGAGGGTGTATTTACTATGGCCAGATATATTCTGAATCAGCATCAACAGCGGAATCGATCTGGCCAATTCTATCCGTCCGTCTGTTTGTTGCAAACTTGGCACACATGCTTCTTATTAATACACACTATAAGTGGGACCAATATATCGTATAGCTGTCATACAACCTATCGGCTATCGATTTTTGATATTTTGCAAGATATTTTAATCAAATTTAGTACATCGGACATATTCTATATTATTAATGAGGGTATTTGTATCAATCAAAGTACGACAGTAATCAAAGAATCTATTTCCATTTCGTTGAGGTTGGACAACTATATCCTGTAGATTTCATAGGAATAATCAGTTAGATTTGAAATTTTAAAGATGTCATTGAATACATGAACAAGGTTATTCAATTTTGCACCTTTATGTATAACACTATGTATGTATGGGAACGATCGGAGGGGATAAGAACCTGCCAAGGAATAGAACGTACTTCATGCCTTTCTTTTTCTTTCCTCCAACTAAACATAATTAAACGGGAAATTTTAAATGGAGAAATGGAGCCAAAAAGAGTTAAAGAACCAAGGCAATGAGAGAAACCAAAAAGCAACCTAAACCGGCTGCTCATAAGAATGACTCAGAGTTCTTGCTTCATGTGACGTGTCTTGAATACTAAATAACGAATAAAAAGCAACAACACCAACAAGGGTAATGCTGCTACATGAGGTTCAGTTAGTAGTGTGCCTGAGAATGTGAATGTAACCGGTGCACTATGGGGCATTTGAATAGTTTTTTTACATTAAGTAATAAATTTTGATCCAAGTAAAATTTTTTAATGGAGTTTCTTTTATATTCTTATGAAAGCCTTTGAAATATTTAAGAAAAGTGGGCGTGGTCCAACCCTTCATTTGACAAATAACTTGTATGGCAGCTATACTTTATAGTAGTCCGATTTTTTTGAAAGAGATGAGATTATATTAAAGATGAAATACAGATAAGTTTCAAGTCCATATCTTGAAAAATAACAAAAGTTGTCCGATAGATTGTATGGCAGCTATACGATATATCGGCCCGATCCGCATCGTTCCGGCGTATTTATAAGAGATAAGTAATAAAAAGTATGTATGCTAAGTTTCGCTTTGATATCTAACTAATGAAAGTGTATATTGGATTTTGTTTCTCACGACGACACCATTGCTTACTCCACAATCACGCATTTTTATCGAGATGTTGCTTCCTTAAAAATTAAATTTCTCTCACTTTGAGACTGGATGTTTTGAATTAAGAATTGATGACCCTACAATATAGATATTGACACTCGCTAAATAAATTTGAAAAATTTTTTGTAGCTCTTTTCAAAGTTGAAATTTCATTTCTAAAACTACATGAAAACACCACTCGCTAGATGTACAAATTATTAGAAATACACGCATTAAACAATCAAAATATTTATAACAACGCATAGTAAAAACCCTTAAAATAAATATCCAATTCAATTTTGAACGTTTTACATTGGATTTTTAAAAAATTAGCAATATAAAGTTCTACTTCAAGATTGAGCGCAATGAGGCCAAGTTCTGTTCGCTTGCAAACGCTGACTTTAACAGCTGATATTTTAACATTGGACTGTTAAGTTAACATTTTCAGGTTGTAAGATCTTTTCCTTATACGTTACTAAAATACTGCAACTTTTCAGACTTGTGAAAAACACATTATTGTAAATAAAAACTGGTGAAATGCCCTATAGTGCGGTGGAGCTTTGCATGCTTTTGATGGAGAACTTCTGCATCAGTAAATAAGCTTTTAACTCACACACAAGCATGTGCATTTGTATTGACTTCCACGTCTGCAGAGTGGTGTTGTTGCTGTTGCCGGCAACTCTCGCTTATGTTAAACATTTGGATTGTTTGTATCTCAATTGCGGAAAGAAAAAGACAAAAGTAAATAAGTGTAGAAACGTGAAACCAGAAACAAATTCATTTCTCTACGCTCTTCATGTCTGTTTATTTCGTTTTTCTAGTAGTTTCTTTTTTGTTGTGAAGGAAAAGAGAAGGCAATATTTTTATCGAGTGAGGAAAACACGGAAATATATATGTACATACATACATACGCACAATGGTCACTTTGACGATTGAATTCTGTTGCAAAAGAGCTCACGAAAACAAGTTTTGACAACAAATTTGTTCACAACCGAATCTTAAGTTATCCGAATATTGGTTCTTAGATTGTAATCTATTTATTATTATACTGATTAGAATACAATAAATGCCAAAAACATATAAACCA
This sequence comes from Zaprionus camerounensis, assembly GCA_018904165.1. Lineage (NCBI taxonomy): Eukaryota > Metazoa > Arthropoda > Insecta > Diptera > Drosophilidae > Zaprionus > Zaprionus camerounensis. The sequence goes on from JAEIFS010000354.1 coordinate 1,009,869, forward strand.
ATTTCAAAGTAAAAGCTTTTCTTAAATTTCATGACTGGACTTAATATTGCTTTTTATGTACATTCGTACGTACGAAAATAGAAACCAAATAATATAATATAATATAATATAAGAAAAACCTTACCTTGTCCACCTGCCATTAACAGTACAGCGACGCGGCTTTTGCTTATTTGTTGTAATCCCTCCTCGCGGTACATGTTGAGCTTCGTTTCCGAGGTGCGGACTATGGAGAGAATCTGTTCATCTGGCATTGGCTGCAGACGATCGTCCAGTTTGATACCATTTTCACTCAACGAGATGGTGGCTCGATCAAAGTACTGCTTGATCTCGTCCAGATTGAGGTTGTCAATGTCACGCTTCAGTAGGGTGCGCTCGTCTGCAGATATCTCAGACCAAAACTTAAGTAAATGCTCCTGGCCAACCTGAGCAAGCTTTGTGTACAGCTGCAGCTGATCTTCCATTTTTTGCGTTGATTTTATCGCTGCGTGAAAGAGACAGTCAGATACAATTAGCTTGCAAATGTTTATATTTTAGTTGTGCTTTTGCTTTTGTTGTCTTTCATTTATTGTTTGTCTTGTTTTTGTGTTTATTTTGAGAGATAAAACTTTAGTAATGGAAAAACGGCAAGGAAGCAACACGAACCGTTATACGTGGTAAACACAACGAAACTGTGCGCCAATCGATCGCCCTCAGTGGTTTATCTTGCTCACAAGGTAAAGTTGTTTCTTGTCGACGTCGACGTTGATGTTGACGTTGACGTTGACGTCGACGTCGCACAGTGGGCCAGAAACCCGATCTGACGGTATTTAATTAATAGATGCTTTTACAGTAAATGGAAATATAAATACCGATAAAAACATATTTATTTTATACCTTCTATTAGAGTTGCAGAAACATCAATGTAACATCGATAAACATCGATGAATTAGGCTATTTTGTGGATAGTGCGAAAGCGTTTAGTAAAATTAAATTGAATTAAATTGTACGTAACTGCAACTGGAAACTAGAAAGTATCAAAATTTCAAAGTCTGCATAAAATAAAGGCTTTACTTGGCGCAACCATGTGCTCACTTTGCACTTTCCTCAAAATTACGTTAAATCGGTTTGAAGTAGTCCCTACCTACATTTAACACTGGTCCCAATTTAACATTATTTGGCATACATACTTTTTACATAGCGTATTTTGAAACAGTGGTTTTTAGTATGTTAAACCTGAAGGTATGTTTGTTATAATTTGAATTTGTTAAATTCGATTTGGCTTGCATTTTCTCTGTAAACTCGTTTGTCGCATGTTAAATATTTCTAACTTTACATACATATATGTACATACACACATTAACTATTCGGCTGCAATAAATAATTGTAAAATAAGTATATCGCCGCCGGATAAAAACCTGTTTGAATTGCATTAAAATCTTTACTATCTTCCTTATTTATGGTCAGTTTTTAAATTTCACATAATTGTGGTTGTTGAAATATAGTATATGTATATGTAAATAGTTTACACTGATTTACAGATGCGGGGCAGCCGTGGGCAACATCAGTGTTATCAGTAGAGAACATTTAAACATTTGAAATTGGAACCAGTGTGCATCTAGTATGTTTCCGAGCTGTGTGGCTTCTGACGTGTTGCACTTATTTACAGTTAGTCGACACATACAGTTAGTCAAGAAACTCTTTACACATATGTACATGTTCATGTTATGTACATCTGTGTAAAGTGTTTCTTGACTAACTCTATGTACATTTTAATGTCATGTACATATGTACATATGTGTAAAGAGTTACTTGACTGTATGTATGTATGTATCGGGGAAAGAGGTCTTGGCTGATCTCCTTTCATTACTTTTATGTAATTTTTTTACTTTAAGAGCACAGCAAGTCGCCTGCAAGATGTTTAGTCGTCTCTCTCTAAATGTGGGGATACATGGATGCCAACATCGATGTTTTCCAAACATTGATGTCATTTTTGCTAACATCGATGTTTTTCCACCTCGAATTCTGAATACCAAAATTCGTGGTAAAAGGTAAAACGTAGAAATTGTAAGTATCCAAATTAACTTAGGGAAAACAAATTCAAATGAAAAATGCGACCCTTTGCAATACTGGAAGGAAAGATCAAGTGCATATACATATACAATTTTCGATTATGTTCATTTTTTTAGATGGGTACTGAAGACAGAGTGCGGGTATTCAGCAAGGCGGGCCAGCTGATCTCCAACATGCGAACGAGACTTTCTTCAAACGTTGTAGACCAATTACTGTTCCTAAACAAAAACAATGATCTCAATAAAGTTTAGGCATTGTTTTGTCTATAAAGTAATAAAAAGTTTTTTTTTTCCAAAACATCGATGTTTAATAGATTTTTTACTCTAAAAACATCGAAAACATGGATGTCCGCAGACATCGAACTTTTCCCACCTCTTCTTTACCTAACTCTACTCAACTGACTGTTCCACCGCGTGGCGTCGTTTCTTTTCTCTTTGTTCGTCTACCAAGTATTTGATCGGGTTCCTTCAGCAACTAATTTCATCACGTTCATTCAGCAACTTATTTCATCACGTTCATTCTTTTTGCATGCACATTTGAACATACTAGAACATTTGCAGGCGCCATGCTCATTCGACTTGCCATTCGAATGATGCTCTCGTTATATAACAGAATTCATTCCTCTAACATTCTACAATTCTTCAGTTGAATTCAAACTCTAACAAAATTCTGTTATAGTTTAATTTCGTATTTTTCGTATATATGTATGTATGTACATATGTACGTACGTTTACTCTTAATGGATACAAGTTTGCCTTTATTTATTAATTAAATATTTGTTTTCAGTAAATACTGTTAAAAAAGTACGAAAGACAATTTTTATTGTAGAGACAATTTCTAATAAGTAAACTTGAAATGTTATTAAGAACAAGAGTAACAGTCGCGACAGTGGGATACCCTTAAACCTATGTTCCGGTGTAAACATATGTATGTACGTGCATTCTAATTATTCTCGACAGATGGCGTTGGCGCTTCGCGCTCTTCTGCCTCCCTTGTTAGCTGACACAAGCACTTGGTTTTATTTATTGATTTCAAATATTAAATTACTAATTTACAGTGGCGGTAGGCGTGGCACCCAGCATTTAAAATATACTTGATCTGCGTCTAGTACACAGAAACCTTCATGCCAAACTTGGTGTCTCTAGCTCTTATAATAGCTGAGATCTGTATCATCCGGACAGACGGACATGGCTTAATCGACTCGACTAGTAATCCCGAGCAAGAATATATATACCTTATGGGGTCTGTCACTCCTCCTTCTGCTTGTTACATACATTTCCACCAAGTAAGTATACCCATTTGTACCATTTTCAATAGTTGAAGGGTATAAAAAGGAACATGTCCAAGGAACAAATATTTCAGAAATATTGGTATATACTGCCATTTGGTAATTTTTAGGCACATTTTAAACATACAAGGAACCACTAAGACATTATCGATAGAGCTAAAAATAACATAATTTTATCAAATTTTAGACTTTTTATCAAAAACCTATTGTCCTGCTTTTCGTTTTTTTTCTTCTTGTCTGTCAGTTTTTTCCATGTTTTCCTTTCTTTTGATTGTATATGTATTCCTGCTCAGTATCAATAGCTGTTGATTTAGACATGTCCTTCTCTCCAGCTGATATAAAACTTTTCGTACACCATAACTTCGCCAGGGGGCCCTCTGGTATGTGGAGAACGTTGTGCACAGCACACACGTCGCTACAGCCCTGTTTACTGTCATGTAACTTGCAAGAGCTTGCAAACGGCCATGAAAATTGGCGCAGACAAAAGTAAAAGTTCAGACGTGCACAAGCTTCGTTCCTTGTCAAGTCAGAGTTTTAGTTTGATAGGAGAACCTGTTGAAAACAGGTTTGGCGATCGTATAAAAACTGTTAAGTTAACAAATTAAGGTATTATAAATAGTGTAAATATAATATAAGCTAAAAATAAGATATATTGTCATCGACCGTGCATGATCGAGGAAGTGCGAGGAGAAAACGCCAGACGAATAAACGTAAATGAAATAAAATTAAAGAATACATAAATAAGTTTTACAGTATGTTGATTGTCTAGACTAAAGGCTTTTTTGAAAACTGACTGCTTTCAACATTTGTTTTTGATCCGATCCTTTTTATTCGATACCAAAAAATTAAAAATACACTCTTTTATACCTTTCAAACCGATTGAGCCATTTTTCTTTGCTTGTGTGAACACACAGATCTCAATTATTTTAAATCCTAGAGACACCAAATTTGACACGAAGGTTCTTGTATACTATACTATACCATTATACTAGACCATTGAAAATGGTCAAAAAAAGTGTATACTAATTTAATAATCCATTTTTGAAATCAATTAAATTTGATCGATTTGATGCAAATATGCATCGCCGTCGGTTAAAGGAATACAACTTTAAGGAAATAAATCGAGAGCAACAATCGAGCGCACTCGACAGTAGGATACTCTTCGATACATATACATATATATATGTACGTAAACATGATTTCAAATTATTCCGACAGATGGAGCTCGCGTATCGCATACTTGATATAAGTCCAATACTTTCTTGAATAACTGCTGTGTTTATTATACGGATTGAAATTAAGTAAGTATATGTATGTAAACTCTTTTCCTTAGAAATTACATATGTGGATGTGTTTGGAGCTACACAATTAACTGTACACGTAGGCATGCCCTCGCACTTGAACAGGCTTCTACGTATTGTTTGCACACATACAAGAACATACATACACTTAGATAAACGCCAATGTGTGTACACATGTACATATGTATTTAATGTATATGTATGTTAGAAACAAACAAGTAACTTTCTCGCTACATTAGGTTTATCATCAGTTTCGGTTTTTTGGTTTGGTCCTAGATGACTAATGTCTTATCGGAAGTTTACCGGATTCACCATTTGATAGATTTCCAGCTGTGCTTCGTGGTTGTGTATCGATGTTGTTGGTGCGACCCATTTTAGTCTTTAACTTGGTATTGCAACCCGCTTTTGACTCTTTAACTAAACATTTTGCCTTTTTGCGGCCGACCGGCTTAAGAATATCAAACAAGTGGCACCTACACAACAAAAAATTGAAAAAACAATGAAACGCGAATTACGGCAAAAGCCAACAGCGGTTCCAATTGGAGAATCGATATTAGGGATGAACGATAGCTAGAACTGTTACGCCCGCTGGTATTTTTAAGTAACCGGTCACGACTTTTTTTTTTGTTTTTTTGTAGAATTAATTCAAATAGGAATTACAGTAATTGTCGAAATATAAACGGTGTTTGCTCATATTACAGGCTCCACGCAAAAATATATGTTACAGACAGAAGGAGACATCTCCGAGCCCATAAACTATATATGTATACCCTAAATCAACATCAACAGCCGCGCACGAGTGCAGTTTCCTGGGCGCCAAGATCTGACGATTGGTTCATATAAATTTTGAGGAATCAAGCCAAAAATAAAAGGTAATAATTTAACGCTTTCGGCTTAGTTTGGGAGATAAGTCCCGATTTCTTATACAAATTGAAATGAGCAGTATGACCACGTTTGAAAAAGAAAAATCATCATTATTTCGATGCATGACTATGGTCTCACTGTACTCACATACTTACAGTTTGCATTTGAAATAAGATAACGCATTTTATACTTGTTTATAATTGTGATAAATACAATAAATATAAAATATGAGAAATAATGCGCTGTAGGCGAAAAATGTTTAAGAGGAAAGTTCAAGTAGGGTAGGTGGTAACATATATCACAATCGGGGTCGCTCGACTATAGCTTTCTTACTAGTTTAGTTATTAACTAGAGGGAGCTGTTCGGTAAACTAAATGTTCAGTTCTGACTGTTCCGTTGGTCACTTGTCCAGTTGTGCTCAATTACTCTCTTTTGCTACTTTACTCCCTTCTGTTCAGTTCAACTCAGTTCATGATGTAGTTAGTTATACATATAACTCCATCATGTATCAGTTTGTTCTTCGTTTATAAATATAAATGTAACAAATTAACAAAGCGAATGAAAGCGAGTACGATCGCACATTCCTTCACTGTAAACAGCTTTAAGATTCTCATAAATTAAGGTGTTGATATTTCGCAGATTTGTAGTTTCTACATCGATTTTCTGACGACATGGAACTGTGAAGAGCTTTCACAGTGACACTCAAATGTTACACAGGTAACAAACAAACCACACTGTAAGAATTTTCAAAAATTAATAATTATTACAAACACGTTACTACTTACTAGTATATTTAATTTTTATAATTCTCAATAGAATATTCTGCACAACATTCTTAGTCTCTCGCACTTGCACACTTGCAGAGTCACGAAAACTATTCGCTGTTTGCTTTAGTAGTTTCTGTGCTAATGGGCCGATTTGGATTAATCACATATAAAGTATTAATCGCAGTGTATAGAAAATTGAAAACATTTTGCTTTATAATCACAAATTAAATTAATTAACTGTCGTTCTCTTGTTAACAACTTTTCAAGGGCACTTAAAAGAAAAGTTAGAAACCTAATATTTTAATTAACGAAAATAAAGTAATACTTATACTGTATTAACTGTGCTTACTGCCTAACTATGTTTGACTCAAAAAAATGTGCACTTATCCTAAAAATGCACTTAACTTTACCCATTTCGAAAAAAAAAACTATGTACTTGCCATTTATATGGTATTGCCAAGCATAAGTCAACGGTCATGCGCAGTTTGGCGCCACGATCAAAACGAACACTATAATCGGTGGCGTCCTTTTCACTTTACTAGCAAAGAGTGACGATCTATAATAACAACGAAAAAAAATGGCGCTTTTGCAAAGTCGAGCAAAAGGTGGCGCACTTAACTTATGTATTTGCAAGAGAAAACAATCAAAATTGCAACAAAATTCATGCAGTTATCCTAAAAAGGCACTTATATTGAATGCAACTAAATTAATAGTTTTTAAACAAATAGCTTTTCGTTGTACAAAAAAAGTATAATTGGGCAGTTATCTGTAATGTGCAGTTAAGTGTTGATGCAGTTAAGCACATTATACTGTATTTTTTATATTGCAAGGTTGTCAATTTTTTTGGGAAACCATTATTTTGGACATTCTCTTTCTGAATTGTTAATATCGTCTATCAATTCAGTTTTTTGCATGATTGTGCTTTGCAAGTAAACGTTATTAAGTTTATTTTTGAAAATTATCAATTAGTTGTTTTAAAGTTTTCATTTGCAATAAAATATTAATCGCAAAATTTGCTCTCTAGTTCGGACAGTTGCTGATATTGACAACTCAACAGAAACAGATACACATGGATAAATAAACTTGGCTAGTGGCTCGTTGGGACTGCCACGCCTCATTCTGCCTGTTACATATGTTTGCACAAATTATACTAATTTTAGGATACTTTCAATGGTTTTTCACAGTGGAGCACAAAGTAAAGTAAAATATAATTCGCTACTTTGTACAATATATCGATTTACTTAAATTAATCATTTTTGGTAATCTCCTTGCAAAGGGTTTATTCATTTTGGAGACATCTTATACCGTATAAGGTATGCAGAACATACATACATACATACATACATATATCAACTGGGGAGTCGAACTACATAATTTTCTGATGATTCTTATGAAAGGATAAAGTTGTCCAATTTCGAAAAATATATAAAAATACTTCATTTGCATCCAGTGCGATATTTCGAAAAGCAATACAGGTTCTCATACAAACTAGGTTAAGGTTAAATATGTGCCCACATCTCAATTAAAAACCAGTAAGAAAAGCAACAGTCGCGCGGCACGCGACAGTGGGATACCCTTCGACCTATGTTCCTATGTATGTAGACATATACATATGCACATACTTTGAAATTATTCTCGACAGATGGCGCTCGCGCTTCGCGCTCGCCCGCCTCCCTTGTTAGCTGACACAAGCACTTGGTTTTATGCACATACTTTCTTAAATAACTTCTGTCTTTATTGACCGATCGGATTACAATTTCGAGAATACGTAGATATTTTAATGAGCTTTGTATATGTTAAAGTCAGAAAGTTGTATCTTTAATACAGCGCTTATAAATTGAGTTCAAAAATTAAATTATTAATTTGCGAGAGCGGTGGGCGTGGCACCCAACATTTGAAATAAACTTGATCTGCGCCGGCTACACTGAAATGTTCATGCCAAATTTGGTAACTCTAGCTCTTATAATAGCTGAGATCTGTGTGTTCATCTGGTCATCCATACATCCGGACATCCGGACAGACAGACAGACATGGCTCAATCGACTCGGCTAGTGATCCTGAGCAAGAATATATATACTTTATGGGGTCTGCCACGCCTCCTTCTGCCTGTTACATACATTTGCACAAAGTTAGTATACCCTTTTTTGACCATTTTCAATGGTCGAAGGGTATAATTATAGATGGAGAAATTGTACATACATTCTTCCATTCTTGTAGTACTTTTCTTACTCAGCTTTTCAGTGCTGCAACTTTTAATATATTGCGTTACATTTATAAACTTATCGATAACTATTGTAACTACGATACCACAAGGATGGTATCCAAAATGAGCACAGAAGAGAAAAACGTGCAGAATCAGCTGGTCAATACTTTACAATGGACATTTTTGAGATACTCCAGAAAATTGAAATAGATTTACACTCCTAGAATGTGCACATATGTTATGTACATATCAGTTATTTTGTAAACTTATCAAAGCATTTAATTAAATAATTTTTAAACTGCAACGTTGGCATTAGTAAATATCTACGTAATTGTATACATTGTTAATATCAATATTGTGCTGCTTTTTAGTTGCAGGATATCTGAAAGATCATTCCCCAAATAACATACATATGTACCCACCACATCCACAAGGAAATGCCAGTGAGGGTATGAAATAGATTAAATACTATTTTTGTTGCAGTTATACATAAATAATCAATCGCATACAATAAAATTAATCAAAAATTCATTTATGGTTAAATAAAAAAATGTCTATGCCGAAGACTCATCATCCAAATTGACGAGCATAGCAGTAACAGATTCTTCAACCGGTTTCTGGACATCTTTGGGCGGCGGCGCGGGCATAGGTATTGCAATGGTATTCATTGTGCTGATCATACGAGGCTCTGACCGAGCTGTTGTGATTGGCAATGATTGTACTCCACTGCTTTGGGAGGCCTTCAGGAAATCTGGTTGCGGTGCCTGCGCCGCTCCATGTCCATGACTATGACCGTGCCCAGCCGCATGGCTATGACTATGTCCAACGCCATGACTGTGGCCCTGATGCTTGTTCAGCTGCTGCTGGTGATGGTGATGTTGGTGGTGTTGGTGATGCTGATGCTGCTGCTGCGGAAATGACTTTGGCAATTGGGTGTGACGCGTTGAATCTGTAGCCTTAAGCCGTTCGCTAAGTGCCTTCAGCGCAATTTGTCTGTGTATAATAAGGAAATAATATTGTTAATCAGAATATAATGCTAACATATGCATAAATGCTTACCGCCTCCGCTCAATATCATGCGGATCAACGCCTGGCAATTGCACAGACACCGATATTAAACTAGATGCTGATATAGAACGTAGAGGAGTAGGCGTTTTGACCACGCCCGTGCGCAAACAACAGTTGTATATGGGATTCACTAGTATGCCGATAAACGGCTGCGTCACATTTGGAAAGAAGCTAACAAACGTGAAGGACTCTGAGCTGTCGCCGCGTCCGTTTGGGTGATGTTGATAGAAGCGCAAATAAATCCACGAGACGATAGCACCGGAGGCAAACATTGCTGGATAAGTGCCATCCAATAAGCCTATGGCCCAAAAAATTATAGCCATGATAAGAACTGTCAAGGGTACGTTACTAGAAGAGAAAGGACTCAATTAATTAAATATACTATAAATATAATATCTGATACGCGAAATTTAAACGAGTATTAAACTGTCTGTTCTATAAATCATAGAACAACTTCGACGACCAACTAGATATAGTAGAACGACTACCTTCAGCACGCTTTAGCAGGTTCTTTCCTCTTCCGACCGTTCCTATACGAGTTATATATAATGATACAGAATAGCATTGTTCGTGTATTCATTAATAGATGAAAATATTTTAATTAAATCATATTGTTCCTATCGAAGCTATGGGATATAATTATCCGACTTAAATAAAATGGAAAAAGTACACGTCGATAACGAAATTCAAAGATATATTCAAATGTGCCGATCTTTATAACAAAGATATGTTAATTTGTTTGTACTTATAAAGATTAAACATACTCACCGATTAGTTAAACGTCCGTAACGCGTTTTGAAGATAAGGTGATCGGGCATTATCTGTCGCACTGCAACACAAATGCCCGCCACGTATCCCGCCAGGCCATGGATGTGTACATCGAATAAAATGGTTGGATTTTTGGTTATCATATAGTAAAATAAGTAGTAGATTGTTGTAAGGAGCGAGACACCAAAGTTACTTAGTGCGAAGAATTTGAACATTTCAAGTTGTCCCCAGAGTGGCTCCAGCATTTTGCCACACAGTCCCACTGTGATCACATCGACGACTACCTCCCACCAGTGCAGCTCGATAAAACAGAAGGTGAACGCAGTCCATACCCAAAACTTTCCGTTCGGCAAAATGTAGCCAGGTGTCACGCTCAGCAGCAGCACAGCAGTTTCCGAATAGGAAAAGAGGTAACCAAGAATGGTTACCAAACAAATAAGTGTTATTACCGGCGATGTGTTGTGGAGCAGGGCAGTCATTTGCTGCTTCAAATACGGCACATTTCGTGTAAGTGGAGCTGACATGGCAACTCGGCACGACGCAACTCAACTCAACTTCAATTTCGATTGTCTCCAGATAATGTCGTTTTTTCGAAACTCAGCTTTGTTTCTTAAATGACACTCAGTGCAGATAAATGTACACGATGTTATTGTTTGTGCGTAAATGCACATTAGTACGTGTGTGTATGTTGAGATCGCGTTCAATTTGCGACTTTTATTTATGATTATTTTTCCATTTCACGCAAATTAAAAGTGTGACCAGGCTAGGTTAACAGAATATTACTTGTGTTAACAGAATGAATGAATCTTGGTCTAAGTTTTTGGTTCAAGTTCCGTACGTTAATCGAAAAAAAATATTTGCAAGCTTTTACTTAGAGGGACAGAAAAGCTGTATCAAAACAAAGATGGGTATACTAACTTTATAAGTGTAAAAGCGATAACCGAAACCCTTAACTTTTAATTAAATTAGTGTGCTTGCTTCGGTTATTTAAAAATGGACGAAAGGTATTTTATTGTCGGAGAATCGGTTGTAGTTTTCAAAACTCAAGCATTGCGATACAAACGAGTATTATTGCTTAGAACAATTAATTACGATAGACTAACGATAAACCACACTTAGTGGTTTCATCTTTGTTTCATCTACTGTCTCACTGTCTGTCAGCTGTCCTTGTTTACAATTAGAGTCATGTAATTACAGGTCACTTTAGTAAGCATGTTCACTTCACTCATTGTTCACTTCACACTGGTTCACTTCACTCATTGTTGCTCACATTGTTTTTCTGTTTAATACAATAACACCCACTGCACTTTTTAGGACAATGCACTCCATTTCTGACGGTTGAGACATTTCTGCAATATTTTCATTTAGCTTGCTTGTAAAATGTATATATATTTCGCATTGTTTACCAATTAAAGACATTTTTATTGACTTAAATAATGTATCTGAACCGTTGGCGCTTAGACAATGCAAACAAAAGTGAACCAAAACATTCATATGAGCAGATCAAAGAGCTGACTCAGTGAACTGAGCTAAAGGAAGCAAAATAGAGAACAGTGAGTACTGAACATTGCTCATTTATTCAGCTCACTGAACAGCTGACTCTCGTTCACTCACTCATGAGCGCCGGCTAGCCTTTTTTTCGGACAGATCTGTCGGAGATGTTTCCTATTTATTACTGCTCAAATAAAACGTATTTTTGATATTATTTTAATAAATTTGTTTTCAAAATCGACATAATATGTACATTATTAATTATCTTGGTTTTGGATTTGATTTTCAATAATACAAAGAAATATGTTCAAGGAATTTTTCTGCACATTTGCAACATCTAAAGAACCATAAGAATATTATCAAAAAACCAAAACCAAAGTATATACATACATACATGTATTCAATGCATGCACAGAATAAGTGAACATGTTCCATATTTGAAAACAAAGATGTACAATAACTTTAAATAATAAAACACACAATATTCTTTTAAAAAGAGCTAAGAACAATCAAAATCAAACATTTTGTAGCGCTAATTATTTCCGGTTTCGGTTTTATTTCTACTTCATCAGTTTGCACCGTTGTTTTGTTTTTGTCTTTATCTATAAAATGATAACTCATGATAAGTAATATTTATGCAAACAGTTTATAGGTATGAATTTATCATTTACATTTCAAATCAAATCATGCGAAACGCCATCAGGGACTTCCGATAAACGCATCCCATCGATATTATCGACGATGTTTATACAGCTCTAATTCAAGGCAAAGCTGCCTAAGACCCCTAAGCAGTTTTTATAAGTTTTGCATGATCGCAAAACGAAAATAATTGCACCCGTTCTCATCTTACCGCTGTCGTTTTGCGACTGAGTGGTAACGAAGACAGCCGATCGCTCACTCATGAAACACTTTGAGCTCTGGGGTCACTAAATCGCAAACAGCATCAAATGAGTTAAATCCGCTGTTTGAGTACTCTATGTGTTCGATGCTTATCGGTATTATTAGTACAAGCATCGCCAGACGATAGATGGCGCTTATGATATATCAGAACAGCAAAACAGCTCAACTGGCAGCGCCATCTGCCGGCATATCAAGCTAACTAACTTTTCTTAAAACTAGAAGCGACCGCCAAATAATTCTTTCACCTAAAATTTTGATAAATATAGCCCTATCAGTAAAAAAAATTTAAACAAAATCGGTGACGCATGCAGCTATTTAACCTTTACCTTAATTTTCAATGACAGCATTGTATGAAATAAATTCATATCATTTTTATTTTTTTTGAAGTACCTTTAAGCAAGTTTAAAAAATGAACGCTTGAATTAAATGAACGACCAAGTTCATCGATTTTAAACGAACGAACGAACTTATTCCTCAAATTGAACTAGGATTACCCAACACTAATGTTTATGTTTGTTTTATATTTTAAATTGTTAAATAAGTTTGAATTCTTTTTCATGCATGTACTCGTTATTGCATGTATTAGAGGTCTGTATGAGTTCACTTACAGAACACTAGCAATTGACTGAATTCGAATTGAGTTGAATTGACTGAATGCGAAGTAGGCAATGAAATGAAGTTGTATGACTGAGCGTAACTCTTGAGTTTCACAGCAGGCTGAGCTGAAGTAAAAGGCTAGAATGACTAAGAGCAAAACGGAATGAAATATTCAGAAATGTCAACAGGCTTCACATGTTTCGAATGAGTAGCCAATTTTTCAATACAGCATATTTTCCAATTAGTTTAAGCTTATTTCCTTAGAGAACATTTCCAAAACTATTACATACAATTCACAACTTTTCACATGGTAATAGCAGCTTTCAAAGCTGAATAGTTTGTCAAGTGCTTTACATCTCTTGATAAGCTATCCAGTATACAGGTTTACAGGAAGTACATCAAACCTTGCGAAGCACAAATGCTTTGTGGCAAACAGCACTTAGTCTCGCAATATTTGTCCCATTGATGTAGGTGCAGCCACGAAAAAGGACGGTGTAGCAGTAATTACGCAATGGGTCGTCAAGAATTGTCGTCCATTCAAAATTATTGATGGCTTACGACCTTTGTTTCCTATCTTTTAAATGTTGGGGCAACTTATGGTGGCAACAATTGGGGATAATTGTACAGCATGTGCATTAAACTACACCAGAACATGGGTCGTAGGGTATCCCACTGTCGCTTTTCTTACTGGTTCGGTTCGGTTGGTTCGGTTGTCGTGCGACTGAGTTGATTCAAACCAAGTTGGCTATGCATGCAAATCACTCAATTCATAATGAACCTTATCCATTCGAATGTATTATATTTGCCACTCATGAAGATGTCTAGTACATACTGGAATTGGCCATGGACCGTGTTTTCCTCGTGTCACATGAATCAATGAATAAATATCAAAAAAAAATACGTATAAAAATTCGTGTTGAGAAATTTTTTAGCGTGCGTGTTCGTGCGTGTTGAAAATTTTATTTTCGTATCATGCTGTTCCGAAAAATGACAGTCCATTCCCATCTCTAGTACATACAGTGAGTCAAGTAACTCTACACATGCAGTGTGTCAACTAATTCTTTGCAAAAGGAAAAATTCAATGAATTTTTACGTTTAAAGTAGTTTTTTATTAACACAATTAGGGTTTTCTTAATTTTTTTTTTTACTATATTATTAGGTAATGAATTATGAACTAATTAGCATCGACAAAAACAAAAAAAAAAACGGAGAAAAACAGCTGTCAAGTAATTCTTTGCAAAACGCATCGAAAAGAGAAATGAAACTCAGTAACGGGACTGCAAATTCCACCAAAATTTGTACGTTCTCTTTAATTATGCTTTGGCTATCCTTCATTTGCTATTTTGCATTACTCAAGTTAATGTTATGTATGTGTAGTGTTTTTGACATACTGCATATTAATTGCAACTTTTAACCAGTAAGAAAAGCAACAGTTGCGCGGCACTCGGCAGTCGGATACCCTTCGACCTATATTCCGGTGTAGTTTAATTTGTTAAATTCATACAAGCTTCGTAAATGTTAAAGTCAAAAAGTTGTATCTTTTATACAGCGCTTATAAATTAAGTTCAAAAATTAAATTATTGATTTGAGGGGGCGGTGGGCGTGGCACCTTACATTTGAAATAAACTTGATCTGCGCCTGGTACACAGAAACCTTCATGTCAAATTTGGTGTCTCTAGCTCTTATAATAGCTGAGATCTGTGTGTTCATCTGGTCATCCATGCATCCGGACAGACATGGCTCAATTGACTCGACTAGTGATCTCGAGCAAGAATATATATACTTTGTGGGGTCTCCCAGGCCTCCTTCTGCCTGTAACATACATTTGCACAAAGCTAGTATATTTTTTGACCATTTTCAATGGTCGAAGGGTATAAAAATGATGTGCGATTCCCCAAATTTAAACTTCATTAAGTCAAGTCTTGATGTTTAAAAATGTTATCTTATTTACGTTTTATTTGTATGACAATTTGTATGAGCGATTTAAATGTTCGTTTAATGTACTCATTATTTATTTATGTTGTTTTATAATTTCAAGTGTAATCGAGTTCTATCTTACACTATACCCAGTTAAAAACAATAAATTGCATTGAAATTCAATTAATCCAGGGAAATATTGAACTTAAGCAATGAAGTCTCACGATCGAAATACAAAGTAATAAGAAATTACTTGTCAAATAAAAGTTCTTATTATTTTTAGCCAGCCAATGAATAGCAAGGCATACTTGAAAATTTGCGATTTTGTTTGATTTGTGGTGGAAGTTTAATGAAGCGACGGACGCAGACGCAGCTAACACGAGTGTGAAGAGTGATGATTGTTTGCTCTGTCTGCTGTTGTTTGTGCAAATTACTGCTTAGAACAGCAGCGTGCCCATGCCACCCATTTCGGATTGTTCTTTCACAAAGATCTCAAAGTATTGGTAGATGATTGTCACAGCCAGCAGAATACCGGTGCCAGAACCAATGGCACCTAGGAAATCAGCCATGACTGACAGTGCACCAATACAGAGGCCGCCAAAGGCAGCTGCCGTTGGGATATAACGATTCAGCTCATGAATCATCGAGTTCTCACGATGACCACGCATCACCATGTGCTGCTCCTTAAGCTGCTTGGCCACCTGTGTGTGAGAAAGATGAACAAAAGTTAAGTACAGTTTAATAAATAACTTATACAAATGAACTTACATCCTTCGCTGAGCTGCCAGAGACATCGATCCATGTCTTGGAGAAGAACGCACATGAGCCCAACATGAAGACAATGTAGAGCAAGGCATGAATGGGATCGGTGAGTATGTGTCCGACACTCTCAGGCGGCGACAGGTAATAGCATAGACCACCAATAGGATACGAACGGGCTGGGCCACCACCGCCGACATCGGCCCAGACACCAAGCAAATTGATGAAGAAGTTACCCTGGAACTTGACGGCCAACATTTGTGAAATGACGTACAAGTTGGAAACCAGAGCGGACTGAAGAATGATGGGAATGTTCGAAGTGTAAAATAGTTTGATCGGGTAGCTACTGTACTGGCCACGATAGCGTGCGCTCTTGATGGGCAAATCGACGCGGAAGCCTTGGAAATAGATGACAACAGCGAACACTAAAATGGTGGCCAAGAGGTTCATCAGATTGGGCAAGTTTTGACGATAGAACGCCTCGCGAAGGGCTCGGACTTTATCGTTTCGCGTGGCCATGAGATGAAACAGAGCAATTACAGCGCCTTCGAACTCAGTGCCGCGTCCGGTTGTTACAGTGGTTGGCGAGAAGGCCTTCCACACAATTGTCTCACAGATATTTGTTGCAATAAAAAGTGAGATGCCAGAGCCGAGGCCATACCCCTTCTGTAGCAGCTCGTCAAGTAGCAGTACAATCAAGCCAGCGGCGAATAGTTGAATGATAATCAGCAGACACACGCCAGCACCGATCTCTGATGGATCACCATACATGCCGGTCATCACATAGACGATGGCCTGTCCAATTGTAATCACCATGCCGAAAAGCTTCTGTGCACCGTTGAATAGTGCACGATCCTTTGGCGTATCGCCGACCTCAATGATTTTGGCACCGGCCAACAGCTGCATAATCAGTCCCGATGTCACAATTGGTGAAATGCCCAGCTCCATAAGTGTTCCACGATTCGAGGCGAGGATCACACGAATCCAGTAGAAGGGATCTGCAGAGTCTGAACTCATAATGCCGAACAAAGGAATCTGACAGCAGACCAAGAATATGAACAGGGTTATAGCTGTCCATAATACTTTTTCCCTGAACTGGATCTGTAAAGGTTATCAACAAGAAAGAAATAGGTTTCGTTAATATACTGCTATATAAATACATTTAAGTAATAAGAATTATTAAAAAAGTATAACGATAATATTCTGTATTAGTCTTTCATTCTGTCTCTCAGTTACAACTTTTCTCTCAGATACCGCATATTCACCTCGGTATTTCCCAATATACACCATTCTAACTGTTACTTTCATTTTTTGTGCATTTTATATACTATTCACATTGCAAAAAAATACTGATAGCATTTCAGTAAGTATATATAAGCACATATACCATTTGTTTGAAATTGAAACGGCATAACGAAGCAGCAAATCTGGTCACATTAGAATATTGCAAGAGTGGCAACGCTTAGTTTAAGGACATACATATATACGAGTTTAGAGTCAATCGCCGCGATGCACAGACGCGCAGATTTTGTATCAAGAATAAAATAAACTTCCTTTTCTTTACTTAATTGATTTTTTTATTCGCTTGTTGGACATATGCGAATTCTGTTCCGGACGAAAAGTCCAAGTTTATCAGGATCAACAGGCGAGTCGTATGTTTCCACATGCTTCTTATTTCTGCACACTTTTAATACTCGATACGATCCTGATCGGACCGATATATTGCATAGTTGCCTACGATTTTTATTATTTTTCAAGATATTGAAGTCATTTTATTTTATAAATAATGAGTTTATAAAATTATTTAAAACTATTGGAAACCATTCAAAATTAATTCTCAGTTTCCATACGGTCGGACAGATCAAGAAATTATAAATATGTATGTATGTGTTATTTTGTGGGGTTGGCCACGCTTCGTAACATATATTTTCGTACAATTTTTAAAAAACTCAATTTTCCTGAAGACTCGAATTGAATAAGTTATACAAAATTTGCCACTTAGTCGCATTTTTGCAATAGTCGCTTTTTGAAATTTTGCTAAATTAAAAAATTAAGCTTCATTCGGTATAGTTACTGAATTAATTGAGTTTTTCTTTAGCGTATCGTATAAATATAATTATTTAATTAATATTTTTCTGTTCATTGTGAGTTTTCAAAATGAAAATATATTAAATGCTTTTAGTTTTAAGTAATTTAAACAAAAATAATAATTTTTATAACATAATAGTGACTAGCGCCATACAAATAGATACAACTTGTTGCACTAGGATAATAAAAATAATATGATAAATAAATAATATTTGTTTCCCCTTTTAGTGTTTTAAACTCAACAACTATCGATATTTTGACCAAAACGATATGTACGCAGAGACATATGTGTTTCTGCTTATCAGCGCTCTTCGAACGGTCTTTTGGATTAACAACAATACGAAGCTGACGTCGCACAACGTCGGGGCCACTTCGTGCCAGCCGAAGTTTGACATTTCCACGTAGTATGCGGTATGCTTCAGCAATACGTAAATAGTAGTTTGTCAACAAGTAGTAAAGAAAGGTACATGCTCTTGATAAGAAACTAGTAATTTGGGTAACTTTGAGTAATGTTTAATGAATGAAAGCAGACTTAAAATAGAAAGAGTCAATTGCAAATACATTCATTATATATGTATTTAATACAACAACTACGTTTTCCCCATTTTATGAGTTTTGTATGTGCCGCAAACGATTTGTAGATGAGCAATTTTAGCAACGCTGCATTTTTAAAAATCATTGAGTCTCTGTTTGTTTCAATATGTTTAAATAACGAACAACTTTTCTGGTGCCTACTATCAACAAATTGTTTGCGTGGCGTATTCGATTGACAAGTGAAAACAATCAACGTGTACGAGAGGCTAACTCTGTTACATCAAGGCAAATCTTTTATATTGTATTAAAGTTGTGAAGTCACATATTATTAATACTAGCAGACATTATTTATTTTTTATTTTATCTGACATTATTTATCACAAGCTGTTTAACTGAATTAAAAAATGGATAAGTTATATTAATACGCACCTTGCGTTCAGGTTTTGCTATTTCAGGCAATATACTGCAGAAAGGCTTTATAACTTCCAGGAATTTGACTGAAATAAAAGAACACAAATAGATGAATATAAGATGCAGTGGACTATTTAATTTAAAGACTTTAATAAACAGAATACAACTATAAGGTTTTGTATACGTAAGCAAGAGGCGAGGATGGGGGTGGGTGTCGTTGTCGACGAAGAAGCCAATGCCGATGCAAGGTGCCAAATTTATTAGATAAAGAAATGCAATTAATACTTACTTCCCATTGCGTTTAACTTTTTATGAACGGCAGGAAGGTAAACTTGAAATTTTAATTATTGCACTTTCTACACCAAATTTAGAAAGTTTTCCACCTTTTAGAGAAGTCTCCAGCAGACAGATCAACCGCTTTAAATGACGAAAACCGAATGAACGAAGCAGACTGAATCGAAAATGTACGAGCTTGTCACGACGTGTCACTTGTTCACTTTTTATGTTTTACAGCACTGTACTGACGAATGTCAATATATCGATAATATTTATAATAATAATGTTCGATAAAGTTAAATTTTTTCCATTAGACTTTTTCTGATTTTTTTTTTAATATTCCACATAATTATATAAGAATGATCTATATATTTCATGTTGAATCGGTAATGCTTATCGATAATAAAAATGTATCGTTCCTTTTAAATTTAGAAGTAAGGCGTTGCCACTATTTGTAAGCCAACATGGCAGCACTTTTAGCCATAGAACTCTACAAAAAAACAGAGCAACCTAGCCTGCGAAAACAAATACAAAGCAACAATACAAACATAAGCAAAATTAAATTAGAAGTCAGAGACGTAATATTTGCATAAAAACTAGTAAGCAACAATAACAGTTGCATGCTTTCAAATGTTAAGAAATAATTGTAAAAGGAGACGCATCGCATAAAAACGAAGTGAAAAGTGATATTTTGACCATGACTTCAGTAATCTATGTTGATTTGAGCTCGGATTCGGAGGAGGAGGAGGTAAAAGCAAGCACCAGTGTCAGCGTCAAAAATGTTTAGTTGATGTTAAAAAGTACAGTTGTATTTTTAATAGGTTTGTGTGCATTTGTGTGAGTGTATTAGTGTTGGCATGCGAGCATATACATATGAACAATTGTGTAGTTGTTATTCAGTCGTGTCTGTGTATGAACTACAATTGTGTGTAAGATTTTTTTTCGCGCTGCTTTTATTGTTTCCCACAAACAAAAAATACATATGGATGATTTAAGGATGCACACCAACTCTTGTACACAAGTCCCTGCATATAAATTGCCGCCTGCATTTGGGTATCTGGTGCTGTCTTTGAGTGGGTGTTTTTATGTGGTCAAAGTGTGTCACTTGCGAGACCAATGGTAACAGTTTCCGACCTTACCGTTTGGTAACATGGTCGACATAATTCTACACTTTATTTGGCGGGGCGCTTTAAAACTCTACATGCACTCACACACAGGTGCAACGCTGCTTTTGTTTAGTTCCGTTTTGCATTAATCTTAAATCTAACAGGTCGTTTTTAATTAAATTATATCTTGTTCATATCTAGGGCCTGCCGGCAGCCAAGCGATCCCGCAGAGAGCAAGGTGCGACCAAGGTGGCAACATCCAAATCTATTCTTACTAAACATCCACATGCAGCAAAGACATCGATCACACAGTTGTCCGTCGGGATCAAAGCGTCGGCTGCAACCGGTGACGCGGTGGCTTCTGGAATGGTGGTGGGCACCTACAAGTATGTACATATCAGTCCAAATAAAGTGCATAGTCTAGCTACATTGTTTAATTAACAATAGTGCAATATAAACTAAATATGAAAAGGCTGCAATGAAAATATATGCATACATATACTTTACCTTCCTTCATATATTTATTTCCTGAAGGCAAAGTGGATACATTTATGTACATATACATATGTATGTATATATTAATATTAATTTTAGCTTGAAGTTTACAACGCACCTTAGGAGACATCTCCGGTTCTATAAGGTATATATATGTATGTATGTATTTGGAATCCGCATCAACAGAGGAGTCGAGCTATCAAACTAGGACTACTATAACATATAGCATCCATAGGAACAATCGGCCGAAATTAGTATTTTTTGAATTAAGACCAGTATTTGATTGATTTTATCATTGCCAATCAAAGTTGACAGTAATCGACGCATTCTATTTTCATTTTATTAATATCAAACAACTATATCCTATAGGTTTCTTAGGAACAATCAGTTAAACTAAAGTATAGCTGTTATGAAACCATATAAATTTTGTACCGAGTATCGAAATAATCGGTAAAGATTAAAGATTGCCTGGGAATAGGACCTTCGGCACGCCGAAGGCAGCCTTTATTTCTGGTTTGGATAAATATTCATGAAGCATTCATACCTAAGCTTAAAATCGTGTTTTTTGATACATATGTACATACTTATATGTAGTAAGTTTACTTGAAAGTGTTACTTTATTGTTTGATGACAATGGTTTAATAGTACACTTTATATTGTTAAATGACAATAGTTTTGATTATTATTATTATTAAATTGTTTCATGACAATTGTTTAGCTCTAGTTAGCGCGATTGAAAAACTTGCGATCGCTGTCGTTTTCCATTCTACTCCAAGTCCGCTCTTTTTGTTTCGACCGTTAATAAGCGTTGCCACTGCGCGTTACTCTCTAGCTCTCTGTTTTGTCTTTCGCCTTAATTCCCTGATCTGGTTCATTGCCCACATATATGTATGTATGAGTTAATTTTTGAAATCAGCGAGAAAAGTCATGTATGGTTAGAATATGTTGTAAATAAATAAATTTCATAATTCGTTAAATTTAGTCAAAATGCCATTGTGCATGTAGTATGAGTTGTGTTCCTATTACTGTATATATGCAACTTTATTATGAAGCCTATAGAATATATTTGTCCGATTTTAATGATACGGTTCAATTATACATGAGTTAACAGTTTTACTACAATACTACGAGGGTTGTGTGAAATGTTTCCAGTCTGACTATGAAGGCGACCCCGACGTAATTTAACATTTTGTATGTTACATTTCCATTAAGCATCATTTATTATATTCCCGCCTAAATTTCAGCCACACTTATTCCAATATACATAGTTATCGTAGAACAATCGATTTTTTTAGGGGCAATAAGGCTAGTCAAACAAAAATGGATATGAATGATGTCTGTAGGGACTTTTTCCCATCATTTACATCTGGGCTGCCGAATTTATACATTGAGATACGAGCTTAAAAGACGAGACACTTCCCTCCCGCAAGCCCAAAAACTGAACTAACGAAAATATCGACAAAATGCAAAAGATTGTTTTTGATTATCGCCGGATCAAAAATGAGTTGGATATGAGAAAACGGACCAACTGACTTCGAATCTCTTAGAAGACTTCTGCGCCAATAATTTGTTGGTGGGTCTAAAGGGTGAGAGATTCGCTGGGAGAGGTGCATTGACTTAGGACAAGCATGAAAGCTACGGTCGAGCGTGTTCGACTATGATATAAAATGTGATATAACAACCTAAACATACATAATGTAAAGCATAAAGTTTTTCAAAAAAAAAAACACATAAAATTCAGAGAAATGCATGAAATCTTTATTTGAATCGATAGAACGGTCCATTTAATTTAAATGTTGAAGATTATTTCATTAATGCGCCTCAAATGTTCCATCCGCATAGTCCAATTTTGGCATAGTCTATCCAACATTTCGGCCGCTTTCTCACGAGTAAATGCTTCAATGTTGTCCTTCAAAGCGTCAATTGAAGCGGACTTGTCTGTATAGACATGAGATTTAACATAGCCCCACAGAAAATAGTCAAAAGGCATTAAATCGCACGATCTAAAATGTTCACCGAACTCGCCTCTCAATAAGTCTATTGTTACGCGTGCTGTGTGGCATGTGGCACCGTCTTGTTGAAACCACATGTCATGCAAGTCAACCTCTTGCATTTTGGGAAAGGTAGCGATATTGTCTTCAGTTCGCACTCTACGTGAGCGTGTTGGTGGTTTAATGTCCAACAATGTAAATTTGGTGCCCAATTTAGTCACTTACCATAAAATGGCAGAAGCGCGCCATGAACTTTTTTAACAGAGCACGCATTTTGATAATAAAATTCAATAATTTGCAAGCGTTGTGGCAGTTTAGCGATATTTCAGTCGGCGTACAGTAATAGCAAATATAAATATGTAATGTGTCAAATTTCATCAAAATAGCTTTAAAATTGAGAGACAATATTTTCTAGGGTTGAAAGGTATAAGGTACGTTGCAAACTTCAGGACAAAATGAATATACATAATAGAATTAACATATATATAGTAATTAATTCATACATATAAATAATTCATCAATTCAAACAAATATTTATTTAATAAATCATTTCTTATGTAGATCGATGCACATACCCAGTGGGATTACGGTTACCAAGCACAACATTAAGAATGGCAGCCTTAAGAACGTCAATCCTTTTCTGTCTGTGGAGAATAACAACAACAATAACAATAAGAATAATAACAATAATAAAAGTAGTGTAAAGAGCAAAGCCATCAAGTCGACGGCCACACAAAACACCAGTGTTTATTCCTCCAAGACATCCAACACTATGGCCACTATTACCAGTGTACCTATTCCGCAGCCGTGTAAACTTTCCGCCATGTCAACAGTACAGCAAAAGAACATCACACAACCGATTCAAAAATCTGTTTCGCAGCTGACGATGCCAAACACTGGTGTACAAAAATCAGGAACAACGCCAGCAACAACGATACAGCAGCAGCAGAATACGTTGACAGCAGCGCCAGTTGCGCTGAAGTGTAATCAATTTCAACAGCAGCCACACCCAAAGTTGACCGCGCCATCGATGTTACCCTCTCAACTGCAACAGCAACAACAGCAACAACAGCAGCAACAGCAACAACAACAACAGTATCCGCAAAAGACAACTCTAACAATTAGCCATCAGAAGACAACTTCAACGCCAACGCTAGCCCTGAACCAGCAACAGTCGATGTTAGCAATAACACAGCAAAGGTTACAGGCAATGCACACAATGCAAAAGCCAACGGCGCACACTCAAATGCAGCAGCAGCAGCAGCAGCAGCCTCGGCCAGAGGTGCAGCTGTCTATTACACCAAAACTAACAACTACGCAGAAGTTGCCACAGCGTTTGCCAATTGTGCAAAACAAAACATTGACGCTGACGCCGACGACGATGACAACTTTAACGCAACTGAAGGAAAATCAGGAGCTTAAGCAGGCGCCTCTGAGTGCGCTGAACGCAACGACTTTGTCAGTGCGTAAATTGAAGCAGCATCAACATCTGCAAAGGCCACATCAAGAGGGAGCATCAAAACCTAATGATTCTATTAGCTGTAGCAACAACCCGACTTCAACGCCGACGACAACGACGCCCATTCTAAGCAAGTTGCAGACGATGGCAGTGGCAAACGTAAACTGCGATAGTGCAGCGCGCACATTACCTTATAAAACAAAGGCTTCGACGAGAACAACAATAGCGGCAACAACTATTCGAAACGTTCAATCACTTGCTAGTAGCAGCAGCAGTATTACTGCTGGCACAATACAGTCCACACCTCCATCCCGGTTGCTGGCCTCGCCGCCGCCACACTGCATTGCGGCGTTGAACGAGCCGCTCTTACTTAATTTGCCGGCCACGACGAGCATAACACCTCAATTGACTCCGACAACAACGCCACCGCCGACATCAGCGTCGCCACTAGTTCCTGCGGTGGCCGGAGTTAAATTGCAGGCATTTCCTGCTGCATGCATTACGCAGGTAAAGAAAACGCTAGGGAAACGCGTGCAACCTATTACAGTGCTGCAGAAATCGGATGAGGAATGGCGAAAGCATATGGCCCAACAGCAGCAATTGCAGCTGCAACAACGACAGAAATTTAAGAATCCGGCAAACACGCCGACCATTGTACTTGTGGAGTCGCCACCCACAACGCCGCCAACGGAGAATGTGGAGCCAGATAATACGAAACAAAGGACACTAGCAACAACTTCATCTTCGTCGATATCTGTTCTTTCAACAGAAGCAACAACTGCACATGGTCCTGGCTCTCGTGCCCCTCTGGTTGGGGAATATGCCACACTGTTGCAGCTATGTCGCGAGCATGACAGATCGAAGGACATGCAACGACTTATAGATAATAAGCTAATCAAATACTATTATAGTGTGCATGAGAATTTTGTGCGTTCGCGCGGCTTTCGCAAACAGCTATTGCAGGCAATGGAGCGTATACGCACTGACCCGGACATGATTTACGTGCACCTCAAGTGCGTCGTAGAAGAGTTAAAGGTGCGCCGCAAAGCCAAAGTACAGGAACAGGAACAGGAACAGGTGCCGCAGAAGGCAGAGCCGTGTGTAAGCGATAAGGCAACTGTAGTTGCGTCCGATGCAAGTTCTGCTGTACCTTCGTTATCAGTTGATATTTCTGGGCCAGATCCTGCAGTAGGAGCTTGCACTGGAAACAGACGCACCGAAGAACGCATACGGAAATTAAATCGCACGCTTTATACGATAACGAAGCGCATTAGTGCTTTAGAGGAGGCGGATGTTGATTGGAATGATGATGACGACTCCAGCTACTTGCAGGTAGAGCGTTACAAGAAGCGCGCTTGTCAGATTTATGAGAAAATATGTGATTTAACCGGTGAAAGCAAAAGCGCCCATCGCCAGTTGAAACAGCCAATCCTGTTCAAGGATTCGCCATATCCTCAGTTCAACCGCACTCTCTCTGCGTTCGTAAACCGTATGCACGAGTTTCCCGACTATTACGATGTTCTCAAGCTGCTGGAGCATTGCAATAAGGAAAAGGAATTGGGGCTGGCGTCATTTGAAATGAAACGTATAGGTAAGCTTTAAGAAACTAGATGAAATAATTAGAAATTATTTGTTGCTACATACTAGACTCCTGCCGGAATGAATTAACCTAAGATATATGAATCATTCATAACAAATGACTACACTTGTTGGTGTACTCACTTACAATGAGTAAATGTTAATGTTTTATTTTGCCCTGTCATATGAACTGCTTAACTCATTCATTTGATAGTGAGGACAGCATCTTTGTCCTTCGACCATTGAAAATGGTCAAATGGAAGCATGACAGACCCCACAAAGTACAATATATGTATATATTCTGACTCAGACTCGCAAGCCGAGTCGATTGAGCCATGTCTGTCTGTCTGTCTGTGTAAACAAAGGGATCTCAGCTATTTTAAAAACTAGGGACACCAAATTTGGCAAGCAGGTTCTTGTTTACTATACGCTAATAATGTTGTGTGCCATGTGGCAATTAATTAATTCGACCATTGAAAATGGTGCAAATGTATGTAACAGGCAGAAGGAGGAGTGGGAGACCCCATAAAGTATATATATTCCTGCTCAGGATCACTAGCCGAGTCGATTGAGCCATGTCTGTCTGTCTGTCCGGATGTCCGGATGTATGGATGACCATATGAACACACAGATCTCAGCTATTACGAGGGTCGTTTGATAAGTCCGTGACTTTTTGTATTTGCCGCGCACCTGCTCTAAATACAACACTGCTCCTGTCAGCAGTTATCGATTAACAGCTGACTGTAAAATTTTGAGAAAGCTGCGTTTCTTAGTTTGCGTTTTATAGGCATTGAAAGCAGACGATCTCGTGAATTTTAACGAAAATGGAAAAAAGTGAATTTCGTGTGCTAATTAAGCATTATTTTTTGCGTAAAAAATCCATCACCGAAACCAAGGAAAGACTTGATAAATATTATGGGGACTCTGCACCATCAATTTCAATGGTTAAGAAATGGTTTACTGAGTTCCGTTGTGGTCGTACCAGTACAAGTGATGCCGAACGTTCAGGTCGCCCAAAAGAGGTCGTCATGCCAGAAATCGTCGACAAAATCCATGGAATGATATTGGATGATCGGAGAATGAAAGTGCGTGAGGTAGCTGAGGCTGTAGGCATCTCAACTGAACGGGTACATCACATTTTACATGAATATTTGGACATGAAAAAGCTTTCCGCGCGATGGGTGCCGCGATTGCTCACACACGACCATAAGCGCAACCGTGTGACCATTTCAAAGGAGTGTTTGGCGATGTTCAACCGCAATCCAAACGAATTTTTGCGCCGTTTCGTTACCGTAGACGAAACATGGATCCACCACACCACACCAGAGACCAAAGAACAATCAAGACAGTGGGTTTCTCCGGGTGAACGTGCACCAAAGAAGGCCAAGGTGGGTCTGTCGGCCAACAAGGTCATGGCCACAGTTTTTTGGGATGCACAAGGTATCATTCACATCGATTACCTTGAAAAGGGTAAAACGATCACCGGCGAATATTATTCAGAGCTTTTGGACAGATTCGATATTGATTTGAAGCAGAAACGACCGCATTTGGCGAAAAAAAAGTGCTGTTCCATCAGGACAATGCACGGGTGCACACGTGTGTAGTCAGCATGGCAAAATTTCATAAATTGGGCTACGAACTGCTACCCCATCCAGCCTATTCTCCAGATTTAGCCCCCTGTGACTATTTTTTGTTTCCAAACATGAAGAAATGGCTCGGCGGTAAGAGATTCGGGTCAAATGAAGAGGTCATCACAGAAACAAACGACTATTTTGAGGGCCTTGAGAAAACCTATTATTTGGAAGGAATAAAAAAATTGGAAAAACGCTGGACTAAATGTATAGAGCTAAAAGGAGATTATGTTGAGAAATAAAACGCTTCTTTGACGAAAAAAATATATTTTATTCAAAAAGTCACGGACTTATCAAACGACCCTCGTATAAGAGCTAGAGACACCAAATTTGGCATGAAGGTTTCTGTGTACCAGGCGCAGTTTATTTTAAATGTTGGGTGCCACGCCCACCGCCCCCGCAAATCAAAATTTAATTTTTGAACTCAATTTGTAAGCGCTGTATTAGAGATAAAACTTTCTGACTTTAACATATACTAAACTGAATGAAATATCTACTTATTTTTTAAATTGCAAGCCATCCGATTGCACAAAAGTTTGAAAAGTATGAGCATAACAAGGGAGGCAGGCGAGCACGAAGCGCGAGCGCCATCTATCGAGAATAATTTCAAATCATGTGCATATGTATATGTGTACATACATAGGAACGTTTTTCGAAGGGTGTCCCACTGTCGCGTGCTGCGCGACTGTTGCTTTTCTTACGGGTTTTTCGACTCGATTTATAAGCGACATATGAAAGATTCAACTCGCTGATTTCAACATATATTAAACTGCCTAAAATACCTACGTATCCTCCATATTTTTGTTCGATCGCACAATAATGACAGAAGTTATTCATTGTGTCAGTCAAAAAGATGCGAGCGCGAAGCCAGAGCTCCATCTGTCGAGAATAATTTGAAAGCATGTACATATTAGAGTTGTTAATTTGGGTTCGTTGCATTAGTTCATTTTTGGAAGAACTATAGTTCAATCTTTAGTTCGTTCGTTCGAGTATTTTGTTCCTTCGGGTCTTTAGTTCGTCGACAGTTGTAAATGGCAAAATTTAATGAAAGAATAAGATTTTGACCAACGAACACCAAAAGAACAAAAGAGCAATGAACCAAAATCAGGTATTTAATTCGTAAGTTCGGTTTGTGGATTTGTTCAAACGAAGTTAGTCTGAACTAAGCAACGGTACAACTCTGGTACATATGCACAATATATTTGTATGAATTTAACAAATTAAACTAGACCGGAACATAGGTCGAAGGGTATCCCACTGTCGAGTGCACTCGACTGTTGCTCTCATTTTTACATATGATTTTTTTTACTACAGTATAATGTGCTTAACTGCCTCACCATGTTTGACTCAAAAAAATGTGCACTTATCCTAAAAATGCACTTAACTTTACCCATTTCGAAAAATTTGATTTGTAAACAAACTATGTACTTGCCATTTATATGGCATTGCCAAGCATAAGTAAACGGTCATGCGCAGTTTGGCGCCACGATCAAAACGAACACGATCGGTGGCGTCCTTTTCACTTTACTAGCAAAGAATGATGATCTAAAATAACAACGAACAAATGATGGCGCTTTTGCAAAGTCGAGCAAAAGGTGGCGCACTTAACTTATGTATTTGGAAGAGAAAACAATCAAAATTGCAACAAAATTCATGCAGTTATCCTAAAAATGCACTTATATTGAATGCAACTAAATTAATATTTTTCAAACAAAATTGCTTTTCGTTGTACAAAAAAAGTATGATTGGGCAATTATCTGTAATGTGCAGTTAAGTGTTGATGCAGTTAAGCACATTATACTGTATAAGAATTATGGGTTGATCATATTTTTAATATTATTTTTAAAAACCAAAAATAAAAGGTATAAATTGATTTTTACTATAACAAAGAAATTTAAAAAAAATTAACTTCTAAATAAAAAATATATTGTAGTTTATAACTTTTATTTTGCAATATTTTTGTTAAAAATTCATTCATTTGTTGGTGTACAAATAGCGTCAAAATCATATCAATTATTACAAACGTGTACTCAAAAATGTAAACACTTTGCGATTAAATTATATGAACTATTATATAGAGAGTAATGAGTATAGTAAGAATGATTACAGTATTGTACTGGACAGTATTTATGGCAGGAAATGAATTCATTCATCCAGGACTCCAGTACATGCATAATATTTTCTATTAAATTTGAATACTTATTTGCAGCGCATGATGCATTCGTTAAGGTGGGTCGTTTGCTGCAGGCGCGACGCAAGACTGATCTCTACGAGACCGTTACACATTTTACGGCCAACGCGAAGGATCCAGCAGCCAGTGATGCCACGCTACTGGCCAAGTTGATTGAGAACAGCAAGAAGCAAACAAAAATAAGTGATATACTAGAAAAGTGAGGACAATAATAATATACAATAATAATATATAAATATATTAATAAATACTTGGCTATTTTTTACAGATTTGCACGCGAACAGGAGCTCACAGCAGAGGAACAGCGTGAGGCGCGACAAAAAGAAAAAGAGTTGCAAACAGTTGCCGCAGGGACTACAATTTCAACAGTCGATGCAGTTGTTGCTCTGCTTGATAATAATAGGGATGAAAAGCCGTGTACCAGTGCCCAGGCAGCCCAACAATATGTTGATACATCTTGCAATGATTTGGTCAATGGTGTTAAGATTCATCGGGAAAGTGAGAATGAGAATGAGAGCGGCAGTGAGAGCGGATGTGAAAGGGATGAAGAGGAGGAAGAGGAAAGTTACGATGAATCAGATGAAGATGTTGATATATTTGTGGACAATTTCAAAGCGAACGGCGAAGTTAGTGATGCCGATTCCGATGTAGAATTAAATGCAACACCAAAGAACCTTGCCGCGACTGCTCATGTGATAGTTAATAATGTAACGAGAGTCAAGACTGCTGTGCCTAAGGTTAACATTGATGATTGTGTTGGTAAAGAAACATTTCTCCAAGCTGCGCCCAATGGTGAGCTTACGGATCTGCCTACCGCCCATACGCTGAAGATAATGTCCGTCTCTAGTCTAAATGCTAGTGTGTCCGCAACCAACGACAACAATAATACTAGGAAAAATAGTATTAAAAGTAAAGAGCAACTGCAGCAACAACAGAAAAAGCAGCAAACAAAAATTGCATTAGACGCACAAATTATCATTTCAGATGAGGAATCATAGGTTTTTCTATATAGTTCGAGTGAAACTTTGTGTTTTAGCTAGAATTTTCTATTTATATTCTTTACCAACAGCGCACAACTTGTGTGTACATAAACTATAAAGTTAAGTCTGTGTTTAACACTCAACCAGTCTTTCATTTTTAAGCTTATCTTCTCGCCCTATATCTATTATAGTTGTCTATATACGGTTACTATAATATCGATATTTAGTGTCGGTTGAACAATAAATTAACTAAATCGATGTCGCTGCTTTTACGGAGAAAACTTGAATATCGTGCTGTCATAAATTTATATTTTTAAAGGGTGGACGCTCCATGACAACTCTTCCCCATCATTTACTACTGTTGGTATCTTGGCTGAGCTTTACGGACTCCCATAATTGTGGCCACTAACAAAAACGGACATTCTTAGAATAGAGATTCACTGAGATATCTGAAGAACGCGATTGCCATTTAAAGCAATAAGTTTTAGGTGAGACAGTTCTCTGTACATTGGGTGATACATTTGAACTAAACTTTTGTCAAAAACCTCTAAATAACGCTTTGAATTGCTTTCGCGCCCTCCTTGCTATCCAGACCTAAGAGGACTGTCTGATAAGTTGTTAGCCCGACTATAATAAAACCGTTTTAAGTGATGCTCTCACCTCTTTATACCCTCCAAAAATTATTGGCGCAAGACTTCTTAAAAGTGCTGTTTTACCAAGGTTTAATCTTCTTATTCGATGAAAATTTGTAATTGCAGACCGAAACTCAAAGCTTTGGCAATAATAAAAAATTACTTTAAACTAGGTCTGATAAGTAAGGAGGTTGAGAAGATATTCGAACTGTAATTAAATCGCCGTCATGGAAGTGTCTCGTATTTTAAGCTTGTACTTCCACGTATACAGCTGTAAATGGTGGAAAGAGTTCCGATAAACAGTATACATGCGTTTTTGTTTGATTAGGACTCTCGCCCTTCAACAACAAAAATTTTATGACCGTTGAAATTGTTAATTTTTTGATATTATGAAGGCGACCGACGACGTTAACCAAAATTTGGTATTTTTATCTTTTAATATGTACCCGCCCAAATTTTAGCCACATAGATCTTATAGTTATCGTAGAACGATCGAATATGTAAGTCAATGTCAGAGCTTTTGATTGACTCTCAGTTTATTTCGCAAAAGAGTATACATTTTTTTTTTTTTTTTTCAAACTTATTGCGTTATTGGATCTTCTCTTATTATGAGACTAACAATAATTATTCAAATCTTATTATATAAATTAAATTAATTACAATTTGAAATAATTGTATTAGTAAAAGACGGCCCTAGGATTTCTTTGCTGGGCTGGAGAATCTTTGTGCTTTAGTCTGCTCTGACTACATACACGCGTGAGGGACTTCGCGAGAGGATTTTCGTGTGCGGCGAGCTTTGCTTGATGTTTACTCTTTCTCATCTGGATTTCCTCGTTGACGAGATTAATGTAGAGGTCTCTATGGATGCTTTCGCTGCGTAGGTACCATGGTGCCCCAGTGATAGTTCGCAGAATCGCTGACTGAGTTCGCTGTATAATTTCAATGTTGGTTTTTGACGCGTTGCCCCATAGTTCACAGCCGTATGTCCAGATGGGTTTCAGCACGGTATTGTAGAGAAGTACTTTGTATTCCAGACTAAGCGGAGAGTTGCAGTTAATAAGCCAGTGAAGATTGCCTGCTTTAAGCTTCATATGAGTCCTTTTAGATTCTATAGGTCGCCGCCAGGTGAGGCGCCTATCTAGGTGAACGCCGAGATATGTTACTAGTCTGATTGTGGGATGAATGTATTGTTTAGGGTACATGGTGGGTAGGATTGTCTATTCAGTGTAAACGTTACATGTCTGCTTTTGGTCTCGTGTATCTTAATGCGCCAGTCCGCAAACCATCTTTCCACTGTTTTAAGATGACAGTCAAGTTTTTTTTCTGTTGCCTTTGATGGCCAATTGGATCGGCTGAGTATTGCGGTATCGTCAGCAAACGTAGAGGTTGTGAGCTGATAGTTTGTAGGCATGTCTGCTGTGTATAGGGTGTAAAGAACGGGGCCCAGCACACTACCTTGGGGGACTCCAGCTGTGATGACGCGGTCGTGTGAAGTCGAACTGTTACACCTGATTGAGAACACTCTTTTGAAGAGATAAGATTCGAACACTTTGTGGGTATTCTGCGGAAGCAGTTTTGTTATCTTGTACATTAGTCCTTCCAGCCAGACTCGGTCGAATGCTTGTGCGACGCCTAGGAATATAGCTGAGCAGTATTCCCGGTGCTCAAAAGCAGTACGAATTTCGTTTGTGATGCGATTGACCTGTTCGATCGTTCCATGATTTTTGCGAAAACCAAATTGATGCGATGGTATTGTGTTTTGCCTTCTTAAGTAGGGAGCTAGGTATTTTAAAAATGCCTTTCAAACAGTTTCGAGAGACACGATAGGAGACTGATTGGTCTGTAGGAGGGTTGCGTTTTGTCTTTGCCTGGCTTGGGAATAATCACTACGACCGCCTTTTTCCACCTTTAGTATCCAAGTTTCGTAATAGCGTTAAAGAGATTGCTTAAGGTCAGAACCGCACACGGTGGGAGTTCTATGATCATTTTTGGTGTCACCAAGTCGTGTCCAGGTGAATTTTTGGGCTTAAGATCTTTTATGATAGATGCTATCTCACTTTGACTAAATGTTATTGGATTTATTGGTGGCAAGATTTTAATTACTGCAGGTAGGACAAATGAGTTGTTAGCAGAATTTGGTTGGAATACGTTGTGAAGGTGATCGGCGAATGCATTTGCTCTATCTTCTTCGCTGCGTATCCAGCTTCCAGAGGGGCCTCGCAGTAGAACGACAGTTTCTGCTGGAGGCTGAATATTTTTGTGTACTTTCCACAAAGGGTTCTTCTTGCTGGTGGGCGATAGTTGTTCGATGTATAGATGCTGGGCTTTTGCTTCCTCAAGCTTAAGTGCCCTGGTTAGTCTACGTGTTGCTATTTTTAGCTGTTCCTTAGCCTTTGGGGATCTGTGATTCTGCCATTCTCTTCTTAGTCTTCGTTTTTCAACAACTAGCTGTTCGATTTCGCGAGTTGTCTTGATATGATTTGTCATTTTGTGTGTGTCTGGAGGGGTAGAGGCCTTGGCTGCAGCAACAACTGTTTCCTCCATCGATTCGGTCAGGCGGTCAACATCCTCATCGGTAGACACTGTTTGAGTTGGTTCCATGTGAGTACAAACATATTTCGTGTACCTTGCCCAGTTGGTCCTGTTGCCTGTCAGCCTGTAGGGCTGCTTAGTTATATGTGGTCGATGCCTGAGAGTAAGTAAAACTGGTGAGTGATCAGATGATAGTTCTGCAAGTGACTCGGCCGTAATATTATTTCTTGGGATCTTTCATGTTATTGTGAAGTCAATGAGATCCGGGAGCTTATTTGGATCTGCTAGCCAGTATGTAGGCCTACCTGGAGTCACATTATTTCGTGGCTTAATGAGCGGGTTATAAAGTTGTTTGCCCCTTGGGGTCAAAAGGCGTGATCCCCAGTGCGTGTGCTTGGCATTGTAGTCACCATCCGCTATAAATCGTTCACCGAGTGAGTTGAAAAATTCCAAGAATTGGTCCTCAGAAACTACAAAACGAGGTGGGCAGTAGACTGCGGCCAGAGTGACGGGGCCGTTGCTAGATTGCATGCTTACGGAAGTGGATTGCAGGTAGTCCGTTTCAGTTCTATTATGAAGGTGGTGTTTGATGCGACCTCTGATAAGTATGCCAGTGCCCCCATGGGCTTTTCCGTCCGGATGGTTTGTGGCGTAGAATAGGTATCCTGGAATATGGAAGTTGTTTTTGTCTGTTAGATGTGTCTCGAAGAGGAGCATGACGTCAATATTTTTTTCGGATAAGAACTGGGCAAGTTAGAGTTTGTGCCGTGAAACGCCATTCGCGTTCCACATAGATATTTGAAGTGGAGACATTATATTGATTTTAATGACACGAGAAGCTGTATCAGCGTATTTTGGTTTCGCATAAGCTCTTGCATTGTGGTTTGCATGAATGTCATAAATTCTTTTAGGGTTTGCTGGAGTGAGATCATCATCGTTTCAATGCCAGTTGATATATGCTGCGTTTGTTCGTTCGAAGTAGTTATTTCCTGTTCTTCCCGTGTAGTTGACTTTTGTGTTATTGGATTCACGGAGGGGCCCGATTGTGGCGGAGTGTGACTGATGTGTGTGGCCTGAGCTCGTGTTGATTCTCCATGTTTGTTAAGACGGTTCTTTAGTTCCTTATATACTACACAGCCACGCCAATTCGCTGTGTGACTTCCACCGCAGTTGCTGCACATTTTTACAGAGCTGTCTTCCTTGTTCTTATGACAGTTCGCTGTGCTATGGGCTTCACTACAGACTACGCAAATAGATTTCAGTGTACAGTAAGCCTTAGTGTGGCCATATTCTTGGCAGTTAGTGCACTGCACTGGGCGATTTCGCTTGTGTGGCTCTTCTACTGTGATACGCCGATGCAGTAGGAGCTGTAACTTGTAGATTGGGTGAACTTCATTTTTTTCAGTATCTGGCTCACTGGCCCCAACTCGATTTTGAACATTGGTTGTGGTTCCTTATTTTTGTTAAGTATGTTCATGACCATTTTTGCATTAAAGTTCTTTTCCTTAAGCGCTTCCACGATTTCAGTGGTCGAAACAGTTGCCTCAATCCCTTTGAGAACAACCTGTAGGCCCCTTGCGCTTTTTAGTTGGTATGTATAAAAGTTTTTTCCTGCATCGTCCAGGAATTTGGTTAGGAGACGATGGCTAGCCTCGGTTTGAGTTTGAACTTTTGTTTCATTAATGTTCCCTTTTCTTAGGGGGATTACGTAGACTGAGTTTTCTCCTATTAGTACGGCTATTTTGTTGTTCACTAATGCACTTGAGTTGCACTTGTTTTTCGCGAATGTATATTGGAGGAGGCTTAACTTTCTTAGGTTCCTCTTTGGATGACTTTGCCGTTTGTACACTTTCATCAGTAGAATTTGCCAGAAGCTCAAATCTGTGGGTGTTTGCTGGCGTTTTATGCGTCGACGAAATAGAGCGAGCCGACGATACCGATCCAGTTGTTGTTGTGATTGCAGTTGCAGTGGTTGTTGTTGTCACCGTACTAGTCACCGTAGGTAAGCGTAAAGAAATTTCGCAAGTGTTTGGAACTTGCGGGTTTTGTGACGAAGCTAGTAATGAGGGAGAGCAAGAACGCGCTCTTTCTTGAGTTGCTGGCAAAAATAAATTCGTCGGGTTAGGGGTGATTGACCGCTTGCTGTCTGCAGAAGTCGCGGAGACTTATGAGAAGTACGCGTTGTTTCGTTGCAATGAGAGCCGGCGATCGTCTTGCTCGCGTTGACGCTGAGCGCGAACGTCGTTCTGACTCATAGTTATTCTTTTTATTTGCTTTATTTTATTTGAAGATGTAAAAACTACTTGCTTATACTATTTCAAACACAAAATATGTATCGATTATTCGATTTAAATCGATTTATTTATTTGTTTTATATTAATAACCATTCACTTCACTCAATTCAACCTATACGGAGCTCGATTAAAAACACGTCTGCACACGTCAGCGACCGAAGTGGCATTGAAGGGTATAAATTAAAAGAAGTATCTTTATTATTATTATGTTAGAGAAGAATCTTTATTATTTTAATTCGTTTTTTCTAAGTTCGTTTGAACCTTAGGAGAACAAGTTCTAAACGGCCTTCTAGGGCAAGCTGCATCGAACCGTGAAGCCGTCGCTGCCGGCTGGAATGCCGGCTGAGTGCTGAGTCGGCGTCTCCAACGGGCGATCAGGCTGCTTGCGCGTGCGAGTTTCGGATTTCGGCTGCAACTTTGTCGCGACGGCATCCGGCGCAACAGCGTTGTCAGCAAACTCAAGCTTGCGCGTGTTAACTTATACATTAACTTTGAAAAAATATCTACTGAACTGTAAAATATGTTGACTTAGAAAAGCTGTCTTCTAGATATTTATTAAGGCAATCAATTTTTGTATACCTCTAGACCATGAAAATTGTGAAAAAGTGTTATACTAATGTATGTAGATGGCACAAGCCGATGCTTGTTGCGCACGAAACCCAGACGAGGACGAACGCGCATGCAAATAGAAATGAAAAATAAAAAAAGATAGTATATCGAGGAAGATAATGATCTAATTACGTGCTGGATAGACAAGAATTAATGAGTTAGTGCTAGCTAGATAGAGTTGGTGCTAGCTAGGACGTGAAGTTTATTGTAGTCCGAACATAATACCCTGAACGGATCGTGCAGTGCATAGTTCGATCTACAGTAAGGAAGTATGAGTGGAAGGTAATTACGAGTACTTCTGCAAGGGACAGAGAAGTGTAGCTGCCTTACAAGGGCCTCACTGTCAATTTCACCTTGCATAAGGTTGTTAATAAATAAGACCCCTAGCATGGTTCTGCGATGAGTTAGGGAATCCAGATTAAATAACAAGTTTATTATTATAGGAAGGCAGTCTTAGATTTTCATCCCAGTTAAGGCCACGTAGGGCAAAAAGTAAAAAGTTCTTCTGTACAGATTCGATGCGTTCCTTATGAATAGTGTATTGTGGACACCATACGCATGAACCGTTTTCAAGAATGGGACGAACGAGTGGTGACACCCCAGAGTATATATATTTTTGATCAGGATAAATAGCCGAGTCAATTGACCTGTGACTGTTGTCTGTCTGGATGGCCGCCGCAGTATTTATTTCTGAATTTACACAGCTAACTAAAATATCTACCTCTCCACCAGTTTTAAATCCGATCAAAAGTTATTGAAGTAAATTTAGTGGCTAATCTAGTCAATTTACTGGCCGATCAGAAGTTATTGAAGTCAATTTAATGCAAAAGTTTCTGCGGAACCCATGTTTGTCAAAACTGGGCTAAGGGTATCTAACTGTCGGCCGTGCCTGACTGTAGCGTTCGTCAGGTTTATTTACTTCAAAAATGAAGAAAAAGAAAACAAATTGGTGGTTTTTTTTGTATATTTTGGGTTTGTTTTTTTATTTTACAATGAATTTATAATCAAATTGTACCAAGCCAATGTTTGAATCACGCGCGTACAAACAAAACGTACTCCACCTACCGCCCATCCAACCGCAAGGCACAGTCGCATAATGTACGACTCGATATCGTGAGAAGACGCAAGAACGCATTTAATTCCTTCGATAGAATTCCTTGTAAATATAATACTGAGAAAAATAGTACAAGTGCAAGATCATCAACCAGGGCAATTCCTTACAGTGGCTTACTTAAAACTGGCTCGTAAAAATGATTTTGGTACTGATCAGATTTAATAAGTTGGGACGATTAACGATATGACTGTGAATAACTAACTATCTAGGTCGCCTTGAAGACAAGAATGGCAGAAGTCTTTTATTTAACAGAGCAATTAACAAGTGGGGTCCGTCAGGGTGAAAGTCGATCGGTTGATCCCTCGAATAGCTTGTTGCTGGAGTGCTCGTGCTGCAGGGTCTTAGTAATATGCGGGGGTGCGACGGTCTGTCGGTGTCTACCCTTCCTTCGTAGTAAGAATAGGTTGGAAGGTAACTGTCCGAGCTCTGCAGAAATAATAGCGCTGGTCTTGCGTCCAAGCAAGAGATGTGGTTACCACGCTGGCAGGCCAACGGACTTGACGTATTTGATGGGTCAGCATTATTAGTGCGGGGTCTGCTCGAATAGCTCGGGCGAGGATTACTTGTGAACTATGCCTCAGAACTGTGACCGTCCTTGGTAGCGCTGATCTTATCGATGGCCCCATGTATCTCTTTTCAAGCTCGTATTTTCTTCAGATTAGGCAGAGGAGACCGTTGAGGATGAGAACAATTCCGATTGCGCCTGCAAACCAAGCCTTTGGTGATCCAGCTGCGTCTTCTCAACCCTTGAACTTTCGGATGACATGTAGATTGTGTTCATTCACCAGGTGGAGAACGGGATCAACAATGGGGACACAGCTATGCCTGGAACTTTGTTCAACGCCTTTCGTTGGTTTAGGTATTTTGTGCCATTGATGATGGCGAAACGCTCAAAGGTGACAAGGCCAAGGTGACCATCATCTGCACTGACTCGAGCTGGACCCTCAACCATCATCCACATGTGTGAATGGTTTTAGATGGTTTGGTTGGGTATGGCAGTTGGCTATGCTTCCGCCGTTAGGCGACTCTTTGTAGGAATGTCTGCTGTATAGATGAGGTATAAAGTGGGACCAAGAACGCTGCCCTGGGGGGACTCCAGCCTCAGTTTTATGGTCAGCGAAAGTGGCAGTGGTGCACCACACTGCAAACTTTCTGTCGTACAAGTTTGTGAGTGCTTTCGGGTAGGGTTGTTTTAACTTTAAACATTAGGCCGTCAAGCCAGACTCTGTCGAATGCTTGGGATACGTCTAAAAATACGGCCGTAGTGTATTCTCGATTTTCGAAAGCAGTTCTTATTTCCGCTGTTATTCGATTCACCTGCTCAATGGTTCCGTATCTTTCACGAAAGCCAAATTGATGAGCTGGGATTTTGTTGTGGGCGCTCAAATGAAGCTTAAGTCGGATTAGCAGGCATTTTTCGAATAGTTTCGTTTTGAAATACACGAGAGTAGGCTTATTGGTCTGTTAGATGAAGGAACTGTGTGGTCCTTGCCAGGCTTTGGAATCATTATGATGATCGATCTCTTCCATCGTTGTGGAAAGTAACCAAGTTTGGTGATGGCATTAAAGAGGTTATGTATCCAACTGCAGAAAGTGGCAGCACGATGATCAATTCCGGTGTTATAAGGTCGCAGCCAGAGGATTTTTTCGGGCTGAGATTGTCTTTAATAATTTTGGTTATTTCATTTGGACGGAATACAATTGAGGTGTGTTGCTGGTGGGTGTTAACGGGTGAGGACGGTAGCGCGAAAGTGCTGGAAGCCTCGTTTGGCGTAAATACATTTTGTAGGTGAGCGGCAAATGTGGTGGTTTTGTCTGTATCACTACGGACCCACCCGCCTGAGGGATTCCTTATCGGCAAAACGGTTTCAGTCGGTGGGCGAAAGGTTGAGTGGGCTCTCCTCAGTAACTTAATGTTTTGTGTCTGTTGGAGAAAGTTGCTCTATGTATCGGCGCTGAGCGTGTTCCTCCTCTTGTTTCAGAGCGTTGGCCAGTTTCCGTGTGGCTATTTTTAGGTTTTGTTTTGCAGATGGAGATCTGGAAGATTGCCATTCTCTACGTGAGCATCGTTCTTCGTGGACGAATTGCTCGATTTGTACGTTAGTCTTATTCGGATTAAGTGTAACGTTCCTGATTTTAGGTGTTGCAGTACGAGCTGCTGCCGTAAGAATGGATTCCAGGGTACCTGTGCAGCTCTTAATATCAGATTCAGTGTTGAGTTTTGGGTTTAGCTCCATTTGTGAACTTATATATTTTTTATACCTGAGCCAGTTTCTTTTGTGTAAAGTCAATCTGTCGGGTGGTTTTACGTTTTCTACGTACCGGCGGACGTGATTAGTACAGGCGAGTACAGGCAGACATTCAGCTCTAATCAGACTGCGAGAAATATTTTTCGTAACTGCAAAGTCGATCAAGTGAGGCAGCTTATTGAGGTATTGGTATTGGTATTGGCAGTATACGGCCGCTAGTGTGAGGTGAGTGTTGTCCTCCAGCTATATGTTGATAGATGTGTCCTGAAGATTGATTTTCAGCAAACCCTTTGTAAAAGCGGTGCTTCATACGGTTCCTTATAAGTATGCCGGTCCCACCGTGAGCTTTACCATCGGGCTGATTTGTACCATAGAAGTAGTAGTCACTCATTTGAAAATTGTCTTTGCTTGTAAGATGAGTTTCCGAAAGAAGCATTAAATCGATGTGCTTCTCGTGTAGAAATTGAGCTAGCTCAAGTTTGCGCTGTGAGACGCCATTGGCGTTCCATGAAGCTATGCGTGAGGTAGCCATTATTTATTTACATTGTTGGGATACAAACATGTGTATCAAAAGGTTTTGATTACGCATCATGTCTTGAATGGTGGTACGCACAAATGTCATAAACTCCATCATGCTCTGTTGTAAGGCTTGCATCATAGCTTCAGTTTTTGTTTCTTGCTGCTCAGATGGCCTATAGTTTTGTTGTGTATCCAATTTTGTGTGCACTTCATGTGGTGGTTGGGAATTTTGGGTTGGAGGCGTTATACCTTTTATTTAAAACGTTTGCAAATGGGTATAGGCCAGGGAGCGAAAGTAGATGCTTTTGAAAAGAGTACTTCAGGATTTGAGTCCGATGGTGTCAGCGAAGCTAATGCTTGATGTGCCCGCACCGTGTTCATTCTTTTGTGAAGTCGGCTTTTCAGCTCTTTCTAGATTGGACAGCTTCCGTAGTTTGCTGTGTGATTGCCCCACTTGCATTTTGTAAATTAGCTTGGCAGTGTTTGGAGTCGTGGAGATCTCCACAGACTACGCACACGGGGCGAAGTGTGCAATACGACCTTGTGTGGCCATTTTCTTGGCAGTTCATACATTGTACAGTAGCAGATCAGGATTCTATATCTTTTGGCGGATATTCGAAGGTTTTTCAGTTTTGTGAGGTTATGTCGAAGTCCAGACGTGATGGCAAAATTCTGACCTCGGATTCAGATTCAGCGACCCGAAATACATATAACTGCATATGCCGCTTATACAGATCATGAAACTTTTTTTTTTTGTGGGTCTGTGTTATCGACGGGTTCCAGTGGCACGTCCTCAGGGCTATCTGCCAGCAAAGCGAATCTGTTGGTATTTGCGGGCGCTACATTATTGATCAAGGTGCTATTGTCGCGTATATTTTTCGGCTTATTTCCTGCATCGAAATTTTTAGGGTTTTCTCTTGGTTGTAATGTAGCGGTCCATTCCAGTCTGCAAGGTCGACCCAACTTTATTGTTTTGCGTTTTGTTCTGCTTGTAGTGCAGCATTACCGTTTGGGTTTTGCGCTTTTGTTTTCGCTGACTCAGTGAGAGCGTGAGCGGGTGCAGCCAACGACGAAATTGAGCGGGCTGTCGATATTGCTCCAGCTGTTGTTGGTGGAGATAGCGGGGTTTGTGTCGGAACTAGAAGTGCGGGAGAGCAAGAGCGCGCTCTTTCTTGATTTGTTGGTTCGTTAGTTGTGGCGTCAGTTGTGGCGGAGACATAAGAAAAGTACGCGTTGTTTCGTTCAATTGCATATGTTCTAGTATGTGAGAATGTACATACATGCAAAGAAAATGAATATGATGAAATAAGTTGCTGAATGAACGTGATGAAATACTTGGTAGAGGAACAAAGAGAAAAGAAATGACGCCACGCGGTGGAACAGTCAGATGAGTAGAGTCCGGTAAAAGAGAGAGACGACTAAACATCTTGCAAGGAGACTTGCTGTGCTCTTAGAGTTGAAGAAATAATATAAAAATAATGGAAGG
The DNA here is from genome assembly GCA_018904165.1 of Zaprionus camerounensis. Classification (NCBI taxonomy): domain Eukaryota; kingdom Metazoa; phylum Arthropoda; class Insecta; order Diptera; family Drosophilidae; genus Zaprionus; species Zaprionus camerounensis. The sequence goes on from JAEIFS010000354.1 coordinate 1,052,016, forward strand.
AGATCAGCCAAGATCTCTTTCTCCGACATACATGTGTATAAATTGAACAAACAAAACTACGCCGGAACATAGATCGACTGGGTCGACTGGGGTATCCCACAGTCGCGTGCCGCGCGACTGTTGCTTTAATGGTTTACCCTTCGACCATTGAAAATCGTCAAAAGGGTGTACTATGTTTGTACTCATGTATGTAACAGGCAGAAGGAGGCGTGGCAGACCTTACAAAGTACATATATGTATAAATTCTTGCTCAGGATCTCCAGCCGAGTGGATTGAGCCATGTCCGTCTGACTAGATGAACACACAGATCGCAGCTATTATAAGTGCTAGAGACACCATACTCGGAATGACGTTTTCTATATACAATACTATGCGCAGATCAAGTTAATTTCAAATGTTGAATACCACGCCCAACGCCTCCGTAAATCAATAATTTAGCTTTAGCTCAATTGGTAAGCGTAATATAAAATAAATAACTTTCTGAGCTGATTGTTATACCTACGTAGTTTAGAAATTTTAATCTGATTGGATAATACGAGGTGTGTTCAAAAAGTATCGTGAATTTTGAATTTTCGCGGGTTACGTAAAACAAATTAAACTACACCGCTCGACTGTTGTTCTCGTAAGTCATGCAAACTTGTCTGCGAGTTGGACAAATATGTTCTTGGAACTGGCCGCATACGGTTCTTATAGCTGTACCCGTTTTTGAATAAATAAAAAATAGGTATGCTTACAGCATAAATAAAAAAATAACAATGTTATATTATATTATAACATGGATCCAGCTGGGTTTCGAACCGATAAACTAACATACACACAGTTCCTTGTCAGTCTATTTCAGGCTAGATTTGACAGTTTTCGCTAGGAGAACTATGTCGGATAATTGGAACAACAGAGTTCCGTACAACTCTATTTGGGATTTGACAACGATCCCAGACCCTTTGCGGAAATATCAGTCCACGGCGAACACCTCCTTGACACTGGAGCGACCATAAGTCTTTTAGGTCATGGCAGCCGCGAACTGATGGAAAAATAGGGATGCCGATCGCTCGCTACTTTTCCAAAGTGAGGCAGGACCGAGCTTGACAACCATGTCATACAGCTAGTAGGGGGAGCCAAGATATTCAAAGACTGGCCATACAAAATGTCACCAGCCCGGCAGGCCATTGTGGAGGAAGAAATCGACAAGATGTTGGCGCTCGGAGTCCATGGAGCAATCGGACGACCGTGGTGGCGAAGTCTGGAAAAAATAGATTTTGTTTAGATGCGCGGCAACTGAACACCATCACTATTAAGGACGCTTATCCGCTACCCAGCGTCGAGGGAATCCTCACAACATTTACTGTTCCAGGTCGGCCGTTGTACCAATTCCGAGTAATGCCTTTTGGATTGTGCGATGCTGCACAACTGCTAGTGAGACTCATGGATCGAGTGATTCCGACAGAAATAAGATCAAACGTTTTCGTTTATCTGGACGACCTACTCATCCTTGCTCCAGACTTTGCGACGCACATGGCCTATTTGAGCCAGTAGCACAGTGCCAGAAAAAGGCAAATCATTGAAATACCTGGGCTTTGTGGTAAGGGGGACTCCTGCAGATGGATCCAGGCCGAGTCGAGGCGATTAAAAAGATTCCAAATCCCAGAAATATGAAAGATGTCCGAGTATTCCTGGAAATAACTGGATGGCACCGTCGCTCCATCGGCAAGTTCAGGCCGTACATCGAAGGGATGCCGTTCACATGCATAACGGATCATGTGAGTCTGAAGTGGCTGATGACCATGAAAGATCTCTCGGGAAGGCTGGCGAGATGGTCATTGCAACTACAGGCATACGACTTCGCAGTTGAATACCGCAAAGGCAGCGAGAACGTGGTGGCCGATACCTAGCGCAGCGTGGAAGAGGTCCACATAGATCCCACCGATCTGCTGGGTTACGAGGCGGTCGGTACGGAAGACTATGAAGAGCTGGTGCGAGAGGCAGATAGCAACAAACAGAATCTCCCGGACTTAAAGGTCGAAGACGGTCTGCTCTTCAAGTGAACACAATAACAAGTGTTGAGCGAGGAGGCAGAAGCCTCAGAATGGATGCGGTGGATTTCAGCAGCCCGGACGAACGCGATTCACACGGAGGACAAGCGAAGACCTGGGAGCTGCTGCGTCGTCAGTTTTACTGCCCGGGAATGGCCGTTCAAGTACGCGACTTCGTGCACAAGTGCCAAGTGTGTAAGGAAGCGAAATCACCGAATTACCGCATGCAAGTGGGCATTAGGAAAAGGACAGACACAGAAAGGCCGTTCCCGAAGTTGTTCATAGACTTCCTGGGAAAATATCCACGGTCGAGAAGGGGACACGCGTGGATCTTCATTGTGGTGGACCACTTTCCTGAAGGCAGTGCGGGAGGCATCTGCGGCCAACGTGATAGATTTCCTGGTCAACGAAGTTTTCTTCAAATTCGGCGTAGCGGAAACCATCCACTCAGAAAACGGCCAGCAATTTACCTCAAAAATTTTTGAAGAGATGGTCGGTCATTATGGGATCAACCACCAAAAAACTCCCGTATACTCCCCTTCCAACAACGCCGCGGAGAGAGTAAACCGCACCGTGCTGACAGCAGATTCTTGAAGGGGACCATAGGGAGTGGGACGCACACCTACCGGAAATCAAAGTCGTAATTCGGAATGCCATCCACGAGGCTACAGTGCAAACGCCGTTCTTCGCCGTATTCGGCCACCATTTATACCTTAACGGCGGTTGCTATAAGTTGACTCGAAAACTAAAATCTATGTGCGACCATGAGATGGATGGTATGGAACAAAAGGAACAAAGGACGAAAAGAAAATGGAAACACCAAGACACCAACAACAACTAACATCAATGATACGGTTGTCGCATTTACCGGTGAACCCCATTACGGCAGCCAATGGAAGATCGTGAGGTCCCGCGTATGGCGTATGTGGGAATGCGTGTGAGGGAACTGTGCCGGCTCCAGAAAACTCCGAGTCCAATGCAAATGCCCCAATTATTTCGTCGCTCTGCGGAATTGTTTGCGCCACTCGAAACATTGGGTGCTGTTGCATTTTGCGGGAACAGCTGATTTTCGGGTCGATAGACATTTATCGATGAATACAGCTGCCTTGGTACAATAAGATCTAACGACAAGGCAAGCAGTGTAGTTTTGGGCCTCTCTTAAAAGCCAGATCGGTCAACGAACCCCGCTTACCGTTTGGCTGATGCACAGTTTGAGCTGTCGATGAGATGCCCGAAACCGCAGGTTCAGCGACCGCCAAGCAGATTTTCAAGGGCAGGTCTTGTCAGTCAAAGTCAAGAGCCGAGGCGGTCGTGCCAGCTTACCTTTCCGTGAAAAGAATATTTAAAAAAAAAATAATTAATAAAATAATAAGAGCCGCCAGGGTATTATTCGCCCTTCCTGCAAAAATATTCCGTCCATTCGTCGTCATCACTTCCATCACTTTATCAGTCCGGCTACCATGAGAAGCATGGACAACAATTATTAAATTAAATTAGATTACAATTGTTTGACTTATTTATTGCTAAACTTATTGTAAAATTTGAATAATCTTTGTCTTAAACGTTAGTGTCCGTGAAAGCCCTTGCTTTTTTTCTGTCCCCTTTTATTGTTGCCGCTCCTTAGTGAGTGTAGGCAGGTAGGGCTAGAGAAAGAGAAAAGGAGGGTATGAAATTTTAGTCAAAAAAAATGTTAGTTTATAAATATACCTAAAATAAATTGTATGGCACGCATAAAATGAACGTTTGCTAAGCGTTTATTACTGGGGGGATGAAACGGACTTAGTTGGCCAGGAGGGGCTCCACGCCATGGGTGGGGCTCTGAAATCCGGAGCAGGAGCATCACATGGTTGGGTGGGTGCACAGTGGCTGTTGGCCACATAAAGTTGTTGTTGTTGGTATCTTAAGATAAAATTTGACATCGTTATATAATATATACGAGTATGTTAATGTATTTAATGTTGCTAAAATTTACTTAGCTGTTTGTGTTGTGAGACGTCTTTGTGGAGGAATCGAAGCTCATCCATTATTGTGCGGATTGCAGGGCAGAGGGAAAAACTCCTCCCCAAGTGCAGCTGAGCTAGCCGGCACAGCCCTATCGAGAGCAAGCAGTTCATAACAGCGTACCGGAATATTCGCCTTCCGAAGATACCATGGAGCTCCATAAATGATGCTCAGAACCTAGACTGTGCCCGCTGTACTATGTCGATGTTGTTTCTCGATGCATTGCATTGTCCATATGGGTTTAAGAACGGAGCTATATAAAAGAACTTTGTACTCCAGGTTCAGGGGAGAGCGAACGTTTATAAGCCAGTGTAGATCCCTTACTTTTAGTTTCAGGTGCGTCGTCTTGGCCTAGATGTGTTTCCGCTAGGTGAGCCGCTTGTCCAGATGAACACCTAAGTATGTTACTTCATCGGCTTGTGGGATGCGCGTGTGGTTCATAACCAAGGGCGGGACTCTTTGTTTTTTTAGGGTAAACGTAACTTGCTTGCTTTTTTGTTCGTTTACTCGTATGTACCAAACTGCAAGCCAATGCTCTACACATGTTAAATGGCGTGCTAATTGCATCGACTCAGTATTGCGGTGTCGTCGGAGAATGTGGATATTGTATATAGAATTGGGCCCAGAACACTTCCTTGGGGCACTCCAGCTTCTATAGTACAATCGCTTTAACTGCTTGAACTGCATCTACCCTCGTATACTCTTTGGTATAGGTAAGACTTTAGAAGCTTATGTATGTTTTGGGGCAGCAGTTTGATTATTTTAAACATAAGTCCATCCAACCATACTCTATAGAATGCTTGTGCAACGTCTAAGAATAAAGCTGTGCAATATTCACGATGTTCAAAAGCCGTGCGAATAACCTGCTAAATAGCTCCATGTTTTGCCCGAAAACCAAATTGGTGCGATGGGAGTGTGTCGTGTGTTTTGAGGTGGGGACTGAATCGTAGCAGCGGCAGTTTTTCAAATAACTTGGAGAGACAAGTATGTAGGCTTATTGGACTGAATGATGGATGTGTTTTGTCTTTTCCCGGCTTAGGGATCATACCTATGACTAATTTCTTTCACTTTTGAGGGAAGTATCAAATTTTAGTAATTGCATTAGGAGCTCGATGATCATTTTCGGGGTTATTAAGTCGAAACCGGGCGATTTTCCAATCATCAGTTGCTCTTTAATGACTTTCGTTATTTCGCTTTGCCGAAATTCTATGGGATCTTGTGGTGCTAAGTCAGATGCAGTTAAGGGTGGCAGAGTAAATGAGTTAGTGGCTGGATTTGGTTGAAATACTTTTTTGAGATGATTGGCAAAGGCTCTGTCCGTGTCACTAGGAGACCAGTTTCCGGTAGAGTTACGGAGGGGTACAACAGTTTCAGTTGGTGCCCTGTGGGCTTTCCACAATGATTTCTTTGTGCTGGTGGGTGTGAGATTCTCGATGTACCGTAGTTGTGCGTCCGCTCCTTCTTTCTTAAGCGCTTTAGTAAGTCTGCCAGAAGCTGCCTTAAGTCTACTCTTTGGAACAAGCTTTTCACAGAGCGTCTATTAGGTGCTTGGCGAGAGATAACTTTGCAATTGTATTATGTGCAGATCCTGAAGTTTTTTAGATATGTTATGTTACCGCAACCTTGATTGCAAATACACGCGTTTTGCGACGCCAGAATATTAAGCTTGCGTGTACATAAGACCGAAAAAGGAGCTGATTTTCATCAAATCAAGTACCACCACTGAAAAACTTGAGCATACTTCTGGTAGCTGAGTTGGTGAAAAGCATCATACACAGCTTTGGAGTTTCATTTCTGGTCGGATTCCATCATTGCTTTTTCTTCGTTCTATACTTATTATTTATTTATGTATTTAATTTATAGTCGAACTTTGGTCAGTCGCCTGTTTAAAAGCAAAAAACAATTAATAATCATAATTATTTGTAAATTTTAAATTAAAATATAAAAAGAATAATTTTAAATTAAAGGTAAAGCTTTGAATGAGAAAAAAAGAAATTAATTGAAATGTAACTGTACACTCCAGTCTGGAATACGCTGGTGTATTTCCCATAGGAATTCGTAAAGTTTTCATTTTGGGCCTGCCACGCCCAGCCTGGTTGGAGCATTTTATGGTATTCTGCTGCATCGGGTGGATTTCATCAAGTGTGGTCAACTCCCATTTGCTACTCACATCGGCCACGAATCTTTTATCCAACTGGTTTCTGTTTCCTGGGCAGTGCCACAAGTAATATTCTGTAGCATTTTACGTAGAAATATTTAAGTATTTCATCACCAGAGGATGGTCAGTACATTGCAGCACTGCACGCGATAAAACCGGCTAGGCTTCGAGTGAGAGAAGTGGGGTGGATCATCTGATTTGGTGTGCTATATGTAAATGCTGGCTGAGTCTACAGAGAATTTATTTGACTTCGCGTGCTTGTAGGGGATAGATAAGCTTAAATGCACCTGATAAGAAGACAGCATAAGAGAAGAAGTAGAGAAGAGGGAAAGGGAAAGAACATAAACGTAGCTAAAACTTCGAGACGATCGTGCTTGCTTGCTGGTTTTCCAGCTGATTAGCTTGCCCGCCCTACCTTGACCATTTCATCCGTTTTTGTTTTGTCTCCAGTCTTAAATTGTCCCTACGATCTACTTGTTGTACGGTGGTCATTCGCTGTACCCCTTGCAGTTCACTTTGTGTGGTTTTCAGCATCGCCATATCTGCCCACGTATTGGCCTGACTACCATCAAGCACAGCCATCTTAAGATATGAGGTCAGCTCCTCCAAGATCTCCCAGCTATACTTCTGAATGCAAAACTTAATTCTACTTTGGTAAGTCACTGCTGGGTACTTGACTTCCCATGTTGGTGCTATCGCGTTCCCAAGTAATAGTATTGGTCCCATTATCTTCAACTTGTACCTGTTTGTGAATAGGTTAAGGGGTGAGGGGGGAATGGGTTGAAGCCTAGCTCCTTACACGAGTCGTGTGTCATTTGTAGTCCTAGTTGGACCATATCACAAAGTATCTCTTCGCATTTTCTCCGGGTGATGAATACGACGTCATCGGCGAAGCGCTGACATTGTATTCTCCTCTCAGCCAATCTTCATAGTAACATAAGTCGTCTACAAGAATGCTCCATAAGAGAAGAGAGAGGAGGATACCCTTCGACCTTTGTTGAAATGCTGTACAGAGTACTTAACTGTACGACGGTAAGAGATCAAATGAAGCTCGCGTTTCGCGCTCGTTTGTCTCCCTTGTTGACTGAGGACTAAGTATTATGCTCATACTTTCTTAAATAGCTTTTGTGTTTATTTAAATTTAGGGATATGTAGATATCGTTTGCTAAGGACAGATCCGGAAAGTTGTATCTTACAAATCGAATTGAAAAATGTAATTTTTTTCGGTCTGCGGAGGCGGTACACAGGAGGCGAAGCACAGTTCGCATAAACCATTTATCCAAATTGGGAGTCTTTGGATAGAAATGACTCAATCCAGAAGGGTATACAAAAAATGAATCGTTCAAACCGGGAAGGTCAGATGTGTAATCACTGTTCTACAATATATTTCCAAAAATTTTGATTATTTATGGCGAAACCTGAATGAAACGCCCCTTATTACTGCGGACATCATAAGTTTCCATACAAAAGTCCAATATTTAAAGGGTTCCGTCTTTTACGGCGTTAATTTATTCTATATTACTTTTAAAATAATGTATATATATTACTGCAACGTTTATATTAACTATATAATATATTTAAAATTACAAAGCACATTTACTTATGAGGCTTAAATACTGTCAGTTTCAACAAATTTTTTTAAAGATGTGTTTTGAGCTGTGTATGTCGACTGCGTTAAGCACATGTTGTTTCCGTTTCTCTGCGTGCTACTACGTGCAGCTGAAAAACCTAAAAAGAAATGATATGATTATTATTTTCAGTTTGCTTAGGCATACATAAGTATGTAAATTATATAAACATTAAAATATATAAACATTCATGCATGCAATCATATAAATAAAATACAATCAATTGTATACATGGACATTTCCGCGATGTCGAATGCGGCATTTGCACAAAACACATTCAACGTGAACAAACATATATCAAACAATTAGCAAAACGCGCAACTACTTATAGCTGTCAATTAGCATTACACTTGGTGCAAATTTAGATTTTTGGCAATTGTTCAGATTGTTCAACATCAAAAACACACATCGACCTATGTTTAAAGTAAAGAGCACCGAATTGTACGACATTGTCGCGAGTGAACAAGTTTCTTTCCAGCAAAAGGGCAAATAATATAAAAAACCTTTAGGATCTCAAAGTGCCTTCAATGCACTGACTTTTTTTTACTTTGAGGGATCTCAAAGTGCAAACAGTTCACAATGTAAAGGTACCCAAAAGTTCAAACGTGTCTCTGTGAAGTGCAGCAAAAACTAAAAGACTTAGTGTGCATCTTAAGCGAATAAAAACCACGATCGCAACACGATTCTAATGCAATTTGGAGGGTACGTAGATACTTAAGTCAGCTTAGTATGTGTCAAAGTCAGAAAGTTGTATCTTTTATACGTCGCTTCAATCAAATTTATTAATTTTGACCGTTTTCAAAGATCGAAGGGTATAAAAACCGGCAAGCTCCACTTTATACACCTAGTAGCTCTTCTTGAGTAAATTAGGTTCGTTGAAGTATATAAGTTTAAAATGATTTTAATGTTTGTCATATCGAGTTAAAGTATTTGTCATGTGTAATATACAACTTTGGTTGTTGCGTTAATATTGTAGCTGAAGTGCAGCTTCCAAATAGTTTTTACTGATTTACAAAATTTGATGGCTCTAGCTTTTATACTATAGTTTCTGAGATCTAGGCGCTCTATTCCTTTTTTCCCTATACAAGCAATGCAATGATGTCACGGGTTCTTATTAGCTTATGTGTTTATGCTCCGATTGGATTGTAATTTGAAAGATATGGTCATAAAGTATGTATCTATATATCGGACAGAAAGACAGACAGACGGAAAGAGCTTAATCAACTCGACAAGTGATCCTGAGCAAGAATATATCTATATATACTTTCTGGGGTCTGTCACGCTTCCTTTTACATTTAAATAAATTTGCGCAAAGTTAGTATATCCTTTTATTTGACCATTTCAATGGTAAGAGCCTGCTATATGAAATAGAGTCGCATACAAATCGAATTAAAAACTAATGGAACGTGACATCCAGAATTTTAAATAAACTTGATCTGCGTACAGTTTTTAGCAACCTTCATGCCAAATTTAGAGACATTCAATAAGGATATGAAGATCCATCCTAGAGAGCAAATTGGTTTTGCGCTTAGTCAAGGGATTGGTTGGCTCCTTTGCCCGTCGCAACCCTGGTCTGAAAGCCACTAGTGCGCACGACCCACGGTAAGATATTTTAGTCAGCTAAGCATATATTTATATAAATCAGAAAGTTTTATCGGTGATATATAATATATATGTACGTATAGAATGATATACAGAAACCTTCATATGATATCGCTTGTTTGATATATATTCAATTTATCAGCCGAATCGGTTTGTGTCTGTCTGTCTGTTTGTGTTAACACACGATCCGCAGAGGACTTGCCACTGGAACCCGTCGAAAATGAAATAAAGAAAATTAAACCTGCCCCAATTTACATTTACAATAAGCGGTCTGGTAAGCATACCGATCCGCCTCATTGGATAGAATAGTTTTCATATAATTCCCTTCGTAAAAAGTAATGAGATTAAACTACAATGGGATTAAATTAATGAGACTAAACTACAAACGAAAACGGAAGACAACTACAGAAAGGTCACAAAGTGCCTTACCGCATAAACGTAAAGCTCCTGTACAATGCATACCATAAATTAGCAAGAAGACGGCCACACAAGGTCGTATTGCACACTCCGCTCGGTGTGGAGATCTCTACGACTCCACACACTGGCCAGCAAATAAAGAAAATGCTAGCGAGAAATGTTGTGGTAACTGTGGTGCCGTCACAAGCCGTCTTCGCAAAAGAATGAGCACTACGCGATCACATCAAGTATTACCTACGCTGACACCATCGAAAAGGAGTCCGGAAGTATTCTTGTTGAATACAACCACTGCATGGCCTATACCCAGCAATAATAAAGTAACAACTAAATCAGGTATGATGCCCAAATACGCAACCTCCTCATGAAGCACAAAACTCACAAAACTGCACACACAAAAAAACTGTGTTATAAGCCATCAGAGCAGCAAGAATCAAAAACTGAGACTATGATGCAAGCCTTGCAACAAAGCATGATGGAGTTTATCTCATTTATGCGGAACACCATGCAAGATATTATGCGTAATCAAAACCTTTTAATGCAAATGCTTGTGTCTCAACAATCGAAATAAATAACGAATACCTTACGCATAGCTACGTGGAATGCCAATCCCACCATGCACTTTACTAGTTATAAGAAACCATATGAAGCACCACTTTCACAAGCCACATTCATTAACACACAGCTTCTTCTTCGCCGAAAGGACCTACCAACCCAAAGAAACTGATAACAAACGAGAGGAACAATCGAGCGCAATCGACAGTGGTATACCCTTCGACTTATGTTGCTGTAAAAAGTATCTAAGTGTAAAGAGTATCTACGCTTAAGTAGATATAAAATCACTTCTATCGCTTCAATGTTATACTTAGTTGTTATAGGGGTATGACCTGATATGATGCGCATACTTTTTCAAAGAATATTTTTGTTTATTTTTCGATTGGAGGAGGCATAGATATTTCTATCAGCTCCCCACAAAAGATGTTGAGCTCAAGGTGGGACCAAGTCTCAAGTTATGGAAAGGCGCACCTTTCTGTGGGCGTAGAAGTTCTTTCGCCATACATCATCACGTTCTGTCCAAGGGGCGTCAACAGGACCAACAAAGGTTTTCTCAGGCTTTTCGCCAACCAGAAGCGACTAGACACCGGTCTATGGAAGGTGATTACCCGGAGAACAATTGACATCGACAAGGCCGGGCGCGAGGGAATCCGGTTTGGAAGCATTTCAATTAGCTGCCTGCGTTAGTCGAGGACGGCGGTCGCCGTTCATAGTATCCAACTGCAGAGCCTTAAAAAAATACCATCCGTGCATGATGATGTAGCGGTGGATGAGGACCTCGCAGAGGTCACTTTTAATCAAGCAGAAAATGAAGCAATAGTGCTGGATGACAAGGAGGAGGAAGAGGAATGCAAAATTACTCCGACGCTGGGCCCATGCCACGCGCGTCAGGTGCCAAGGTGATGCGGCAGGATGATAGCGACCATGGCCATCACAACGCTAGCCCAGGTGAACATCCACAAGGCCATGGCAGGTTCTGCACTCCTGGCGCAGATGTTCACAAAACACCACCTTGGGCTATCCTTGATTCAAGAACCATGGTGTAACTGTGCCTATTCACCGAAGCATCTAAGGTAATTACTCTATCCTTTCAGCATATCTAACCAGGGACCGCGTCCCATCGCTATTTACGAGACCGAAAAGGTGGTCATAACCCTGGTCTTCCTCCAAGGAGATGAAACCCGTCGACTATCATGAACATTTCATCTCCTACTCGCAATCCCAGGAAATCAAACTGCAAGATACGCAAGGGGGATGAGAGCCTCCTTCTCGAGGCAACCTTGTGAACTAAAAGCTACAGTACAGAGATAAAGGAGGCCAAGCGAAAGAATTTACATTTAAGTACCAATGCATTAGGCGTTGACGAAACGTGTACCGGATGCTAGCCTTCCCTCAAGAAACCGAATGCACTTTTCACCATGAATACCCAGCAGAAACTCAATCTCTTATTTGAAATACACTTCCCAAGGATCACACCTGCCGAGGAAGTCGTTTCGAATCAGGATTGCAAACAGAACAGGTTGAAGTGGCAATATCTTACTTGTTTACCTAAAACAGGGACAAGAGACTGTAGGAAGCAGACAAACTGGCCAAGTGGGAGCAGAGGGCCACACCATTCTGTGGCATAGTCTAAGGAGGTAATGATAAGGGAACCAATCCCAATCGAATATCCCTTCTAGGCTGCTACAATCCAAAGCAGAATAAATGATTGATTCATCTAAGTTGACTTAGGGCCAACTTAAGCTAACTTAAAATAGTCAGTTATGCTGAAACACACGAACAGTATGTCCGGCATTAGTCCGTGCGAGATGCGCAAAACAAGTATGGGAACGTTTGAAGGAGATAAGAGCCTGAAGGTTATAAAACTCTCGGCATGCCTTTCATTTTAGGTTTGTAACATTTTATTTTAATTGTAAATATTTTTTCAAAATAGCTATCACATATCAGCAAAAGAGTATATACCTATATTCTCAATCAGAATACACAGAGGAGTCGTCTCTGTGAAGTCGGATTAGACCGGCCTATTGGTCGATTTTTCTTATTATTAAAGACTATATGCAATATACATATAAAACTTCTTGGATTTGGACCACTACCTTCGGTTAAATCTTGTCCTTAATGAAAAAGAAAGGCTAGTCGAAGGACGTTTTATTTATTTTCTCCGATCATCCCTACTACTACTAGTTATATATTGTATATTGATACAGAAATTTATAACATTGTTCATCTATTCGTTAATATAATATAATATAATATATAATATAATATAATCGCTGGAAAACAAGAAAAGTATGCTTAATTTATTGTTTCATTTAAGTGGGTACTGATAAGTTAAGTTATCCCAGAAAGGATCTTAACACAAACGAGAGCAACAGTCGAGCGGGCCGCGATAGTGGGATACCCTTTGACCTACGTTCCGGTGTAGTTTAATTTGTTAAATTCGTATACATATTCATATGTACATGATTTCAATTTATTTACGACAGATAGCGCTTGCCTTCCTTTTTAACTGAATTGAATTTGTAGGATAGATAGATATTATAGTCGGCTAACTATGTGTCGAAGTCAGAAAGTTGTATCTCTTATACGGCGCTCACAAATCGACATGAACAATTTTAATATTGATATGCGGGGGCGATGGACGTGGCATCCAAGTTTGAAATAAACTTGGACTATGGATAGTTCACATAAACCTTCATACCGAATTTAGTGTCTCTAGCCTTTATTATAGCTCAGGTCTTGGCGTTCAAACAGACAGACAGACCGACATGGATCCATCGACTTTGTAGGGTCTTCCACGCCCCCTTCTTTCTGTTACATACATTTGCACAAAGTAAGTATACCCTTTTGTGATCATTTTCGTACAGTTTGTCGTACCGTTAAGTACTCTTTATGGCTGTTAAGAAAATACACTTCGAAACACTTGTACGTGTTAATTTCATCTGTCAATGTAGAAGATTGTACGTCTCTACACTTTGTGAGTTTATTTAGAACTGATCTTAGAATCTAAGGCGGTGTTGTAAGAAACCGCGCTGGTAGTTATTTCTCTTACATATATATTAAAATATCTACTTATCAATGCTGCGTGTGTAAGACGCAGCACTGCTGAGCTCTATTAGGTATACATAGGATTGTTTGCGATCCTTTCTTACTAATCGTAAACATGTGTATACGCGAGGTCATAAAATATTGTGGCCGGGCGTAAACGCAGATAAGGGATCGCTGCGTGAGACAATACCCTTGATACCTGATAGTCTTGCCGATAGCACAGCAGTGTAGTGCAGTACAGTGTCGTGCTATGCAGTGCAGTGCTAGTACATGTTCATGCTAGTGCTTGAACAATGGCATTTCAACATACGTCGAAGGCGCTCGATTGTTGCTCTTGTTAATAGCTAAGAGCTCGATATTCAAACGGACGGACAGACAACGGACAGTCAGATAGACGGATATAGCTCAATGGACTCGGCTATTGATCCGGAACTAGAATATTTATACTTTATACAGTCTACCGAGTCTCCATTGGCCTGTTACATACATTTAGAAGACTTTTTTCGACCATTGAAAAATGTAAAACTAGGATTTTTAAAATTTTTTTAAAAACATGATATTCATTCAGACGGACTGACAGAAAATCGCCAATTGAAGCCAGTCAGTTGATGAAAATTAGTGGAGCCCTTTTAACCACTTTCCAAATTTGATGAGCATAATTATAATTGGAATAGTCGGTTAAGACATTTTTTGTAAGTGTATGAAACCTTCGGTATTTACTTTTAACATATAGATTGACTTACCAAATTTTAAAATGATTTCGTTCCAAACTCGTCTTTTAAATACGAAAATAAAAAAAACAAAAACTCCGAGAAGAACATTAAATGAGTCGCTTATTGACCAAAAAAAATTTTTTTTATGATCATAAAATAAAATGCTTGCTATTTCCAGGAGCCAAGTTATTCCCATTGCAAAGCAAAGCTTAGTATTCATAATAAATCTGGTCTTGTCCATAAAAAAACGACGCCGCAACGCTGGCTTTTCCGTATTTGAGCTTTGCATCCTGAATATTTCTTTTTTCACTTTATTACAATATTTCAAAGTAAGTGAAAACAAAGCAAGATTAATGATAAAAAGGATTCCAAGAGGTCCGGAAAAAAATATTAGGCTTGCAAATCCAATTGTATCATCTACAATATTTTATTTATTAATAAGCACTATAATTATTTGTTTTCTGATACATACACGTAAACCAGCATCTTCCATTTCCAAAGTTTGGGCGGTAATTTTCCATTAAAACATCTGACTTACTTAAAGTTGCAGTTATTGTTGTTAATATTGTGGGCAGGCCCCAACCATAAATAGAGTACGAAACAAAGCGGATTCTTTCTTCACTCCTTTGAACATTTTTATACTTGGTCGACCTTTAAAAGAAAACGAATACATTTTAATTTAATTGGATTTCAAATTGTAAGTTGAATATTATAAACTAACTAATGGTTCCCAACAATACAGTTTCCTGCTTGTCACACCAAAAATGCATAGGGTAGAAGCGTATAATAACTTTGTGAGAACCCAAAATGTATGTAGCAGGTAAAAGGAGGCGTGGCAGACCCCACATTAAGTATTTAGGTGTTCATTAAAATAAAAATATATAATTTTTATTTGATGGATTTATTTGTTGTTCATTACACCAGAGTCACTCATTAACTAACTGCAGAATTATTCTTATGGACTAACAAACCTTAAAGTTCTACAGAGCTTTACATCTTTGTATATCAGTAACTTACGCTTCTTATCGTTTGACGGTTCGTGAGTGAAGCTTTTCAGAAGATCGGTTTAAGTCGTTCATATGGGGAATGAATATGTCACTATATATACTGAATAAGCATCAACGGCCGAGTCGATATAGCCATGGTCTATCTGACCGTCTGTCCGTATGAAAACCTAGATCTCAGAGACTATAAGCCCCAGGGTTACCAAATCTGTCATGAGAACGAAAGACAGTGATCGCAGTGGATACCGACGAAAACGTCAAAAAAATCCACAAAAGTATTTTAAATGACCGTAAATTGAAATTGAATTATATAGCAGACACTCTAAAGATATCGACGGAACGTGGACATGATTCACGAATATTTGGTAGAAACCTCTGTGCATAGTGGGTGCCGCGCGAACTCACTTTTGATCAAAAACACCGACGGTTAGATGATTCGGAGCAGTGTTTGGAGATGTTCCGAAGTCCAATCAGCAATCATCTGAGTGGACTGCCACACGATGATGCCGGTCCAAAGCGTGAAAAAACGCAACAGTCGTCTGGCAAGATGATGGCGTCTGTGCTTTGGGATGCGCATGGAATTATTTTGATTGACTACCTCGAAAAAGGAAGGACCATTAACAGCGTTATTGCATCATTTGAAGGATGAAATTACCGAAAATCTGCCGAATTTCTTGAAAAAGAAAGAGCTGTTTCACCAGGATGGCAAACGATGGCAAAAATTCATGAATTGGGCTTTGAATTGCTTTTTCATCCGCCGTATTCTCCAAATCTGCCCCCTAGCGACAATTTCCTGTTCTCGGATCTTAAAAGAATGCTCGCTGGGAAGAAATGTTCTTCGAATAAAGAGTTCATAGCCGAAACTGAGGCCTATTTTGAGGCAAAGCGTACTACAACGAAGCAATAATCGAGCGTACTTGACAGTAGGATACCCTTCGGCCTGGTTCAATATGTTAAATTTATTCACATGCTTGTCGACAGATAGAGCCTGCCTTCTTAAGCCATTTTTAAAAACATTATGATCCTAAAATTATTAAACTATTAGTTTAAAATATCATAAATTAAAGTCTTTTCTAGTTCTCGAAGATCGTAAAGCATGTGGAAACGAATACAAATACAAAATTCAAGTGAAGGCAGCGAGAAAAATAAAATAATAAAATAAAAAAGCGTTGTCCGGCTTCCTTCAGAAGCATTCACTCGTCGTATTCAGGCGTATTCGGGGGTAATTCTTGTAGTGTTCTTAATTCTATAAGGATTTTCGATATTTCCTGTTTGCTCTCTTCTCTCTCTCTACGTAACACTAACACCAACAAACACACTAGGGAGGGAAGGAGACACAGTTTCGAAATCTTGTGTTCGGGGGGACTCGAACTTCTATGTAACGGGTGTGACTCGGCTAGTGATCCTGAGGAAGAATATATATACTTTACGGGGTCTCCCACGCCTCCTTCCTGTTACATACATGAGTACAAACTTAGTACACCCTTTTTTGACCATTTTCAATGGTCGAAGGGTATAAAAATGGTATCGAAGAGTTGAAGGGTCGGTATAATCAATGTATCAACCTTGAAGGGAACTATGTTGAATTTATAAAAAGAATTTTGACAAAAATGTGTTTTACTATGGTAGACCAGGAACTTATCACCTGTTATGTGTTGTTATTGCACGCAGCTCAAGTTTATTTAAGATTTCGGCCACGCCCCTTTCAATTCCAAGCGTAATTTTAATGCAGGAAAGTGAACGCATTAACTGTGATTTATTATTTTGGTAATAACTTGTATGCTAACTATCCGATATCAATCCATTTGTAGTTGATAGTTATTGTGTTTACCCAAAATGAACTATCCTATCTTAAAATTATGATTCGAATTCCGTTTTATCGATTTACGGTGCAGAAATGGGCGTGGTCAAATTCTAAAACACAAATCCGTGTAATAATAATACATATTGACACCAATTTTAGACTCTGACATCTATTATAGACTCTGACATCTTGGCTTTTATAAGGACCTCCGACAGAACGACATTGGCACACAGTTATAATAGATACTCTTCTACCCATACAGGTAGCGGGTATACAAAGTTGTCATGATGGGGATGTGACATATACGGTTACATGTATTTTGGGTTTCTGGATTACAATCCGGAGTCGGATTTTCGCTATCACATGTGAACTTAACCTAAAAACATTAAAATACGTAATATATAGAACTCTGATCCAGACATGTAATATGTACATATGTTATAACGTGGATTTTGATGCAGTAAATACGACTCCGGATTCAACGGTCCAAAATGCCTACCCAGACCATGACATTGTCTTTGGGGCCTGTGTTATCTTAGAAATCAGATATGATAGGTGTTTTTATAAATATTATTAGAATAAATAATTAACTAGAATTGTTTATTTCATGTTTTCCTCCTCATATGTGATAATATGTAAAATTTAAATGCATTGATTGGTATAAATTGTAACTAGTCTTAAATAATTAGAACAAAAATAATAATTGTGTATAAAATCATAATGTCTGGCGCCATACAAATAATTAAAAAGTTGTCACGCTAGGATATATATAATAGTGCAGAATTGCAGAGAATTCAATATTATGTCTCTAAGTTAAGGAATTTCTAAAATCAAAACTGGTCTTCATACAAAAACCTGCCTTTCGGCCGATTGTTCCTATGGCAGCTTTATTTATTTTATTTTTATGAAATTTTATTTGCCTTGCACTGGTTCAAACATGTGACGCACGTTTCGTGATTTGTATCACTGTCAAACATCTTCAGTTTGGTCTATAATTTAACCATGAATCGTTTTACAAACGAACAACGCTTGCAAATTATTGAATTTTATTATCAAAACGAGTGCGTGCTCTGTTAAGAAAGTTCATCGCGCGCTTTTTCCATTTTATGCCCTAAAAAGGGACGGTTAAGATACTATTTTCCTTAGATGGCTAGTACCATTCTCAAGCAGGCTGCATCTTGCATGTGCTGCAAGCTTTACAAGTACGAAAGGCACCTCATAAGGCATTGCTGCAACCGACACCCATTCCGAAGTACCCGTGTGAAATACTTGGGCATATTCATTGTAGAAAAGGATCTACCGGAGCTGTATAGATTATTTCACAAAGCATTCCTCATCACAATTGACATCCTCGGATCACTTGTGACAAATACTAGTAAAGGTGCTCCCCTACTTCACTGTGCAGAAGCTATTGGTCCCTGACAACAAGGGGTGTCTCTTATGTCCTGCTGTATTAGATTACTTGTGGACACTGGGTATCGAGCTTTACTACTCACCAACCCAGAAGAGTGAAGTCAATGGGCAAATCGAGACATTGCTTGAAATCTACCGTTGTTTGAAGTGCGAGCACCCCGCCTTCGAGAAGGGTGGATAAGTTCAACACCTCTGTCTACTCGGTAGTTAGCAGGAAGCCAGTTCTGCAAGAATAAATTACCAGGTTTGACTGATTTCAGAAGACAAATCTAGCAGGATGCTCGAAGTCTAGAATAAAACCAGGGGGTTGGGAACATGTCGCACCGTGATTTTCGCATATAAGGCAGAAGAATTAAAGTAAAAACCGTCAAATAAAAAATTGCATTAAAGATTCACACACACTCATACATTTACAGTATTATCAAGCAAATATTTCCTGAAAAAACACTTCATTAAGCATAACACGACACACCCGTACACTTCTCATATTAGATCAGTTAGAGCTAGCACACTTCGCTTAAAAATCAATTTACTAATAAGTCCACTCCCTTCAATCCAAAATTGCAAGTTGTGCTTACTCATCTGGGCTACGTTTATCCCGCTACAGGAGGGCCAGTTTAAACTGGCTCACACAATTGACCTGGGAAGGATCGGATTACGAGGAAATCGCAAGACCGCGCTGTTCACGGACCCCAGGATCGGAGTGCTGGCGCCTCACGACCTGCAGGAGTCGCAAGAAGGGCTGTGGAGGCTGTTGGGCACGCCGAGGAGGCGTCGTTCACTGGACCGGATCGGCTTCGCGTGGAAGTGGACTGTGAGACTGTGTGACGCCATTCTCCATTCGCAGAAGAGCGCAGTGGCGTCGGCCGACCGGCAGGTCATGATCAACGCGGGTTTATTCGACACCCCACACGAATCCCTAAGACGACTTAACGAGTTCTCAGCAGTGTGAACGCCATCCGTATTAACAAACAGAATCGCACTTCTGGACATTCAGGCGATGCCCAAAGTCGCCCTCGAAGAGTACCGTCTACTCTTCATTTTCCCCGCAATTCTCAGGTGGAAACACGTGATGCTGAGACACGACAAGGTGGCCATAGACGCCAGCCAGAACAACTTCTGCCGTGCTGATTGACAACCTCTCCATTGGCGATACTAGGGTTTGTCCTGAGAAGAGCCTCTTGATGTTGCACGCACGATGAGAGTACCCAAGGAACAACGAGGTGTGTGTGGAGCTGTTTGAGGACGGGACGGTGTTCCTGTAAAATTTGGCAGGATTCCCGCTCACCACCACTCGCTGTTCATTCACTTCATACCCAATCTCACTTCAACCATCCACTTCCACGATGAAAAGCACAGAACATCGCCGTCACCAAGCATCCTACACGTGCAGCCTTGCCCGTCAACCATACTGCGCGAGATCTGCTGAGTCTGCAAACGACAATTACGTTGCCAGCGGCTGCAGAGCTGCCGTTAAACATTTCAAAAGCATAGTGAGACTCGGATTGCTTACTCGGCGTCCTGTTACTACTTATAACTGGGTGAAGTAGATACCAGAGGGCTTAGTTGATACAAAATGCTTATATACCTTATGTTTCAGTGTTTGCATGACAAAGCTTAAGCATAATCAGCTGGACGCAATATGATCGTATATGAACGGTCAGTTTCAGTGTGAGCATATTTTGTAAAAACTGTGTGCACGTGCGACTCTCTCTCTACAGCTCAAGATGAACAATTGATGAATAAAGTCATGATATGAATAACACTGCATAACTTCAAATCAGTTTTCTATGTGTAGGGAAGGAAAGCAACAACACTATACGATAGGTGCCTGGACACAGCAGAGCCCTTTTGCGGCATTGGCAGAAACCCTATCAGGGAGAACCTGAGATCAGAGGAGCTGAAGTTCCGCGTCTTGGAATGAGAATGAACACCAGGCTTGCGGCAATCAAAGTCCCTTTTAAGCTGCTGAGTTAGAACCCAATGAGAATCCTTAAAGGGTTACTTGCAGATCGCCTTGGCAAACTAAAAATATTGCCTAATGAGCTGCAGATTCTACGAGTTAGAGCACTTACTCACAGTATGTCTGGAATTGGCTCTTAAAAGAAATGTGCAGTTAGGCAAGCACCTTCTTGAAATAAATGACTAAAACTTGGATTTCCTTAGAAGAACTGGGCTGGACAGGGAGCTTTAAGCTTAGCAAGGAGTACAATACCAACCTAATGGGTCAATATAACGATCGGCCAATGTTACAATAACAACAAATGAAGAAGAAATGACGCACCCCGTATGTGAATTAAATTTGGAGAAGCCATGCTTCCTTCACGGACAGCTATATGCGGACTGTTCACGCGACAGAAAACCTTTGATTAAAGCGTATACGCGCCAGTAATAAATATTTAAAATTGCGAATCCGAAAGCACTCAAAATAGTTTAAGGGGTAGCGAAACACAAGTTAGAAACACGAGTTAGCTATGAATGAATAACGATCATCAAAGATATGACATACAACTTTTGGAATACCGAAAACAGCCTTTCTGTCTGGCTATTTATGTATTGGTGACAAAGCGATTAGCGAAAATTAGCTTGAAATATGTTGCCGGTAATATTTGGTGTTAAGTTACGAGTTTATCAGTTCGAGCGCACTGTAACTATAAATCAAATTGTCTTACCCAAATGTCTTCCATATGTCAAAACAGGTAATGTTCATCCAAGAAAATGCAGCCATCAGAAAGAAGTATATAGCAAAGCCTGAAAGAGGTAAAAGTTATTATTAGTAGACGTGTGATGAAGTGCCTTTTACAGAGTTCTGGGGAGTTATCTTCGATATTCCAAAGATTTCATACTGTGTAATACGCTGATGAAAACTATAGTCAAACGCGCTCAACAGTAAAATACCCTTCGCCCTGTTTTGAAAACCCGCTATACACACAACAACAATTCCCTTAGACAAAGTCTACTGCTGTCTATTACTTACCGTACCTGTATGCTCTGGCAGTATAGCCCAGCGCTGATCGAAACTATATTGCCTAAGGTAACTTCCACTTTCCGATCGGATTGCAATTTAAAAATAGGTTATTCATTTAATTGGCTAGACATAAACCAATCAAAAAAGTTACACATTTAGTACATTCGAGTCGGAAACATTACTTTACTGATTTGCGTGGGTGTTATGCTTTATATGACTTAAGCGTAAAAGACTAAAACCCCTTAGAATATCTTCCAAAACCTATCGAATCGATATGTATTTTATTTTGAGACATGCATTTAATTATTTAAACCCCACACCAAAGTCAATATTTACTCTGAACGTCCGAGTTTCGATTTCGATTGAGCTAAAAATAAATAGTCAGATGGTGTCAGTCAAGTACGGCCTGTATATGATAACATATGTATGTATGTGTTATATAATAAGTTGAAAAAAGATACTTCTTCGCCGCATATTATAAAAAAATTAATTTATTTTACAGCCCACCATGTTAAACACTGAGTTAATGGAGGACAGCTTTCCCGTTCGGCTAAATTATATTGTTCCCATTCAACTGTACAAATAAATAATTGCATGCAAAACTTAATGTTCAGGCTCTAGCATGATCATGTTTCAGCACTCCACTTTTTTACCGCACTGCACTGCATTCTAAACGGTCACACAAAACTATCAAGTGTCAGGGAGATGATCACATGCAGCGTTCCATTCTTTATCTTGTATCTATCTAAACCATATATGGCCTCTTGAGCATGCAACACATGGGTCAGCACGGATCGGAGACTATTAGCAGAATATGTGTGTTGAAACCAGCGCTTTAGACTCTAAGATCAGTTGAAATAAACTCAGAAAAGAGTATAGCGGAGGCGCGTTTTTAATCTTTATACACTTTTTGATTCTTAATCTTAATTAAATTTTCACAGAATGCACGCGGTAGACTATTAGACAAATTATAAAATCACTTTGAGACATTGCAGTAGTGAGGTACGTTGTGATAATATTATTTTTATTATAACACATAAGGAAAAGTGGGGTAATTCCAGACACCTTAATTTCTCAGAAACGGCTAACTCGGTCGAGCTTTTATAAATGTCGCTTATTGTAGCTTATTTTAGCTAATTCATCAAAATCCTTTGATTTTTGTATTCTTGTATTGCGTATACACCAAAAGTGATTGCAATGTAATAATTAAAACACCCTACATGTGGCGTAAATAAATGAGTTTGCTCTTAAATTTGTATGTAGTACAAAATGTACGTTGATGCACGATGTTTTAAGTCATTGCACTATAGATCAAAATGATGATCAATTACAAATGGAATCGCCACTTCAATTTCCCAAGTGGTACTTGCGAAGGCTAACAGGAGCACGCTAGAGCGGCACGCAACAGTAGGATATCCTTCTACCTATGTTCCGGCGTAGTTTAAGTTGTCAAATTCATACACATATACATATGTACATGCTCTCAAATTATTCTCGACAGATGGCGCTCGCGCTCGCCTGCCTCCCTTTTTAACTGACACAAAAACTTGATGTTACTCTCATACTTTCTTTAAAAACTTCTGTGTTTACTGTTTGTTTTTGTTATGTGATGTCACAAAATTCTATCTCCTATACGGCGCTTACAAATCGACTTGAAAAATTTTAATATTGCTTTGCGGGGACGGTGGGCATGGCAACCAAAATTTGTTCACATAAACCTTCATTCCAAATTTTAAGTCTCTATCTAAGATCTTGACGTTCAAGTAAACAAACAGACATGGCTCAATCGACTCAGCTAGTGATCCTGAGGAAGAATATATGTATATATTATACTTTATGGGGTCTGTCACGCCTCCTTATGCCTGTTACATATGTACATTTGCACAAAATTAGTATACCCTTTTTTGACTTTTCTATTGGACGAAGGGCATACAAAGCAGGGGATATTTGTGATGCAGAAGTATAGCCGGAAAATCGTACATTCATACCAACGTACACCTAAGGATCAATTTCGTGGAGAGATATAGCAAAAGTAAAAACCTCGCAAAGTCTGTTATAATAGCTCCAAATATTGGCCTGGATTTGTACAACAAGGGCCATGAGCAATTGTCCCACTCCAGTCATGCAGGATCTACTAAAACTTACTCCACTACACCGAGTCCTTGGACATCAATGAATGACAACCCTGTTAGGTTAGCAATTGAAAATGATGGTTGAGACTAGAGATGGAAGTTAAATCGATTCTCGAATCGATTAATCGGTGTCTTCAATTTTCCCTAATGCATTGAATTAATATACTGGTGGTACAAAATTTTAGGTTTTTAGGAAGAGTGAGACGGATAAGCATTTGTTTTTGAAGAATTTGAGTTCGGTAATTTTTTAATAATAATTTAATAATAATATAAAGTCTTCATTATATTGTATACATTTTTTTCTTTAATGTCAAGCCAAAAAACCCGTTAGTTTTTCTATAATTTCAAGCCAAAAAACGGTTTTTCTTATTTTTCAAATTTGCGATTTCAATCGATTTGAATTGATTTTTTCCTTGAATTTTATAAAATAAATCGATTCTATGAACATCGGTTTATTTCCACCTATAGTTGAGACGGTAAACTGGACAGTCGATGGGGGGTACCGAGTCCCAGATGTTGACTCCACGAGTCACTTGGGCAATACTCGAGCATATTCCGGGCTGAGAGGCCCTTGTATTCATTTTCCGTCTGTCTATTGGAATGCAAACAAGTCTCTCAGTTTGCAAGCTATCTTTATGAAACACATTCTTCCTATTGTTACGGAACGAGCCGGATCGAAATGATATATAGCATTGCTGTTGCTGGACGCTTTATGGAATGGTACGCAATGGTATGCTTAAGATTTATTTAAATTACATTTATGAAGTTTAAAAGAAGCGACATCTGTTCTGTGCAGTGTTGCCAATTTAGCCTTTATCCGGATAGATCTGTCCCGATTTTAACAGCTTCATCCGGAAAAAATTGAAAACAGCCCCTATCCCAAATCCGGAAAACTGTCCTTTTTTTTGGTTTGTCCTTTTTCTATCCTTTATTGATTCTGATTAAATTGTTACAAAATCATCCAAATTGGTATAAATTTATAATCGATATGAACGTTTATTAAAAATACAACCCTGGCTTACATGGCTTATAATCGATATATCGCGTTACTTTTCGTTAACATTTTGTGATGTAAAAATGCCAAAAGTTTACAAACAAAAGTTTCGAGACGCATGGCTAAAACAGCCGGATCTTCAACAGTGGAGTTGTCGCGATGGGAAAGATCCTGATAAGGCATATTGCAAATACTGCAAATGCAGAGTAAATCCCAAAATTGATCAGATCGGTGCGCATATGACTACAAAAAAACATGTGCAGAATACGGTGCCTTAAGGTAAATAAATTGTTTTTTTTTTAAATTATATTGATATAATTCGTCTTTCTCAGGTGTAGACTACGCCGGCAAGGTGCATGTTGCCACGACTACAAACTCCCTGTAAAATTTTACATTATGATAGAAAACAGACAGAAAGTCTGGATTCAAATATTTGTGAAGATGATATAGTTGACGAAGTTCTCAAAGAATTATCAAATAAAAATAGAAAAAACCACAGTCGCGCTGCACGCGACAGTGGGATACCCTTCGACCTATGTTCCGGTGTAGATTAATTTTTTAAATTCATACACATATACGAATACGCATGCTTTTAAATTATTGCCGACAGATGGCGGTCGCACTTTGCGCTCGCCCGCCTCCATTTCTAGCTGATACAAGCACTTGGTTTCATGCACATACTTTCTTAAATAACTTCTGTATTTATTGTGCGGTCGGATTGAAATTTCGAGAATACGTAGATCTTTTAATGAGCCTAGTATATGTTAAAGTCTGAAAGTTGTATCTTGTATACAGCGCTTACAAATTGAGTGCAAAAATTAAATTATTTATTTGCGGGGGCGGTGGGCGTGGCACCTAACATTTGAAATAAACTTGATCAGCTTATAGTACACAGGAGTCTTCCTGCCAAATTTGGTAACTCTAGCTTTTATAATAGCTGAGATCTGTGCGTTCACACAGACAGACAGACAGACAGACAGACAGACGGACATGGCTCAGTGATCCTGAGCAAGAATATATATACTTTATGGGGTCTGCCACGCCTCCTTCTGCCTGTTACATACATTTGCACAAAGTTAGTATACCCTTTTTTGACCATTTTCAATGGTCGAAGGGTATAAAAATTTATAAAATTTGCTTAAAATTTAAAACTTTTATTATTTTATTTTTTCCCGTTTTCAAATATGAGTTATTTTTATGATTTTTAGACAGTTGAACACCGAAAAAATATTACATTAACGTATAAATGGTTGAAAAATAATCTGTCCTTTTTTTGTCCTTTTTTTAGCTCATCTGTCCTTTTTCAGAGCCAATCTGTTGGCAACACTAGTCGTGTGCTTCACGGTTAGCGATCGAAAGGGAAAGATTTTACGATGATTAAAAGGATATCGATAAATGAAACAGATTAATATCTATTGAAAGTGAATATTTGAATAAGTGTGATTGGCATTGAGAGGGTTGCCAGATCTCCATACTGTCATGTAAACTATTGGCCGATTTTTGTTATTTTTCAAGATATTGCAAATTTACTAAATGTACTATTTCTTTATATAAATATGCATATAAAATTGCATTAAAATCGGAATACTATAATAAATATATAGCTGCCATAGAAACAATCGGACGACACGAGGGTTTTTCTATGAAGACCGGTATTGGTTTTCGAAATATCTTATTATTGCCAAGCAAAGTTAGACAGTATACTTTTTATACCCTTCGACCATTGAAAATGGTCAAAAAAGGGGTATACTAACTTTGTGCAAATGTATGTAACAGGCAGAAGGAGGCGTCGGAGACCCCATAAAGTATATATATTCTTGCGCAGGGTCACAAGCCGAGTCGATTGAGCCCTGTCTGTCTGTCTGTCCGTCTGTCCGTCTGTCTGTGTGAACGCACAGATCTCAGCTATTATAAAAGCTAGAGTTACCAAATTTGGCAGGAAGACTCCTGTGTACTATAAGCTGATCAAGTTTATTTCAAATGTTATGTGCCACGCCCACCGCCCCCGCAAATCAATAATTTAATTTTTAAACTTAATTTGTAAGCGCTGTATAAAAGATACAACTTTCTGACTTCAACATATACTAGGCTCATTAAAATATCTACGTATTCTCTTAATTGCAATCCGATCGGACAATAAACACAGAAGTTATTTAAGAAAGTATGTGCATAAAACCAAGTGCTTGTATCAGCTAGAAAGGGAGGCGAGCGAGCGCAAAGCGCGAGCGCCATCTGTCGGCAATAATTTAAAAGCATGCGCATTTGTATATGTGTATGAATTTAACAAATAAAACTACACCGGAACATAGGTCGAAGGGTATCCCACTGTCGCGTGCAGCGCGACTGTGGTTTTTTCTATTTTTCTATTTAATGTCAAACAACTATATCCTATATAGGAATGAACAGAGGGGTTAAAAGCCTGCAAGCATTCTGTATGCCGTCCTAGTTACTTTGAAGTATACAATATATGACAGAAATTCTTCTTAAGTTATCTTTGCCCCAACACTTTAGTGTAACACCTAGTTTATTTCTAACGGTTTTTCAAACCGATTTCGATTTAAATTTTTTGCAGAAAATATTATTGTAGTACTTACCAGAAATAAAGCATATGTTGTTATCTGATGTGGGCATAAGTTGTCCCAACGCAATGCCAAGATATGCCAAAAGAAGACTGCTTACCAGGCAAATTAAAATTCTTCCTGGAAGGTTTCGTAGTTTTTTAATAGAAACATACACCATTAGGGTTATAGCATAAAAACAGCACGATATCAGAAGACCAATTGGATACAATCTGAATCGTATGCGATCGTTGCCCACAACATTAGAATCGAAGCACAGGAAAGTATAGAACTGTTCTGAAAAGAATTCACATATTAGAAACAAACGTTATTAATAGTTTTAACATAATAGAATAATCATATCTTATATATAAACAAGGAATGATGGTTTGTGCATGATGAATATTTTAAAACTTGTGGCTATTTTAATCTTTTCCGATTACTGCTATAATAATTATTATACACTCATATAACAAGTAACGAGAGCGGCAATAAAAAGAACAATGTTGTATAAAGGATATAGTCCAGCTTTGCCGATATAAGGCCATGCACCCTAGTTATTATACCCTTCCATCATTAAAAATGGTCTGAAAAGGGTTTACTTTGGGCAAGTGTATGTAACAGGCAGAAGGAGGCGTAGCAGACCCCACAAAGTATATATATTCTTGCTCAGGATCACCAGCCGAGTCGATTGAGTCATGTACGTCTGCCTGTCCGGATGTCAGACTGACCACGTGAACACACAGATCTCAGCTTTTATATAAGCTAGAGAAACGAAATTTAGCTCTCGTTTGTTTTAATTTATATGAAAAAATCAATCACACAATCAAGATTGTATGACACACAGTGTATGTCACTCTAGTGTGAACGCCTTGTGAAAATTTCTTCAAGATCAGACAATAAATAACGAAGGTATAAAAGAATTTAAAGATTTTCCCTTAGCATCTACTTTACACACATTCAAATGCAGTGCCAGACACGTATTACGTATTTATTTATTTGCACAGTCAAAATGCAATTTAGCCAAGCGAGGAAATTATGCGGTGGTGTATCGTAGTTACGATAGGTATCGATGCGTCCACTTCTTCGAGCATGAGTGCTTTTGGTGAGCAAATGCGATGCGGCTTTCAGTTTTTGTCTGGAGCTCGGTGATCTGTGTTTCTGCCATTCTCTGCGCAGGCGTCGTTTTTCAAGTACCAGATTCTCTATGTCCCTATTTGTTGTATTGTATTTCAATGGTATTGAGAGGTCTGATGGAGTTGAGACTGTTGCTGCTGCAGCTAGTGTTGATACTAGAGAGCCGATCAGGTTGTCGACGTCTTTATCTAAGCTTAGCAAACCTAGGGGGTCAGACATAAACCGGACAAATGTTGGACGACACACCCACCACCCAAATCAATATTCAAATAAGTCGATTTGTCGACATTAAAGATACAACTTTCTTATACATAACATATAGTAAGCTGACTATAGTCTCCATCTTTCCTCAATATTTCAATCCAATGGAAAACTAAACACATAATCCGCATCAAATGTATGTCTGTCTGTCTGTCTCTCTGTCGTATGACTGTCTGTCTGTCTGCGTAAACACACAGATCTCAGCTATTATTAAAATTAGAGACACCAAATTTAGCATGAAGGTTCCTTAAGACTATACGCTGATCAAGTTTATTTAAAATTGTAATTTTTTTTTAATATTCACTAAGCTAATTGATATATCTAATAAATAAATTAATGAAATCTACATATCTCCTATATTGCAATCCGATCGAACAAAAAATACAGTAGTTATTTAAGAAAGTATGAACATAACACTAAATTTTGGTGTCAGTTAACAAGGAAGGCAAGCGAGCGCTAAGAGCGAGCTGCATCTGTCCAGAATAATGATAATAATGTTCATATACGAGTATGTAAATAGTATGGATATGTGTGTGGATTAAACAAATAAAACAACGCCGGAACATAGGTCGAAGAGTATCCTACTGCCGAGTGCCCTCGACTGTTGTTCTCGTGCTTAACACTCGCCGTAAACACGCGTTGATTGAGAATGTTTTTATACCCTTCGACCATTGAAAATGGTCAAAAAAGGGTATACGAACTGTTTAATCAAGATGTGAAAATGCATGGCTTTATACATTCAGCGCATGACTGCAACGTTCGACTGTTTAAAAAAAACATTGAAAGTCTCTACAAATTAGAATTCTATAAACTGACGTAAATCTTATGAGCAATCTTTGCAGATGCAAAAACTGGTTTGCAGTTTATAAATAGCATTAATGTAACCAACAATTTTTGAATAGCATTTGAAAATTACCTTTTGATCAATGCCTGATGCGATTTTGATTTGTTCTATACAATACTGTTCGTTAGAGTATTGTTTTTTATTAGATGTTATAACGAGTGAACCGTTGGTTGAACTTATTGTGTGTGCCTCTTCGGGAAATGAGTCCGGGTCCAGGCGGAATTTCGGACAGTCCAAACCACTTAATATTCCGAATTCTACAAAATTTAAAATAAATTATCATATATCATTATTAAATGAGAATGAGTATTATTAAATTACATTATATGATATCATATTATTATTATTATTACATATACAAATTGGAATTAAAGAGTATAATATATGAAATTTGGGCTGCTCATTCTGCGTTTGTAATAGACAACCAATTTTTTTTGTTGTTTAGTATTAGTCGAGTGTAGACGACTGTGATATACCCGCTTCCCACCTGACCAAAAGGATTTTTAAAATATTATAAGCAACTTCTATGTTTAGCGTATTTCGATCTGCATATTCTCTTGTTGAGAAAGCGCAGCTGTTGCGAAACATAGAAATGCCACCACATTTAATGCCACCCGAAAGCGAACAAAAACTTAAGCATAATATTTATACATAACTATTACTTATAAACTTGTTTACATTTATTGTAACATCAAATTATAGATGGAGAAATTGAACACACATTCTATCATTTCATTGTAGTACTTTTCTTACTCACCTTTTCAGTTCTGCAACTTATGCTATATCGCGTTACATTTATGAACTTATCGATAACTAACGTAACTACGATACCGCACAACTAAAGGGCTCCACCTCATTATCGGTTGCTTCGCGGTCGATCCAACCCAGTGCTGCCAACTTTAAACAGCGTCAGCCGGAAAAAATTTAAAACAGCCCCAATCCGGAAAACTGTCCTTTTTATTTTTTGGTTTGTCCTTTTTTAATCCTTTTTTGATTCTCTTAAAATTGTTACTAAATCATCCAAATTGGTATCAATTCATAATCAATATGAGCATTTATTAAAAATGCAACCCTGTTGTAATGGCGTTCAATCGATATAAAAGCATATCCCGTTACTTTTTGTGAAAATTTTGTGAAGTTAAAATGCCAAAAGAAGTGTACAAACAAAAGTTTTGAGATGCATGGCTAAAACAACCGCATTTTCAGCAGTGGATTTGTCGCGATGTTAAAGATCTTGATAAGGCATATTACAAATGCAGTATTAATCCAAAATTTGATCACATTCGTGCGCATATGGCTACTTAGAAACATGTGCGGAATACAGTGCCTTTTGATCAAAAAAATAATCTAATCTTCAAGCTAACAGTAGCAAAATCAGTATGTAGGCAATGTTTGTTGCTCAGCACGCTGCCACAAATTCTATTCGGCATCTGAACGAATTGTGCGTCAACCACTTTGGCGCCAAATAAAAATATATACAATTTTTTTTAAATTTAAAGTTTGTCTTGTTTTATTTTTGTCTTTTTTTTATGTTTGAGCTATTTCTATAATTGTTGGACAGTTGAGCTCCGAAAAAATATAAAATTAACGTATAAATGCTCGAAAAATAATCTGTCCTTTTTATATCCTTCGACCATTGAAAATGGTCAAAAAAGGGTATACTGTAACAGGCAGAAGGAGGCGTCGTAGACCCCATAAAATATATATATTCTTGCTCAGGATCATAAGCCGAGTCGATTGAGCCATGTCTGTCTGTCTGTCCGTCTGTCTGTTTGAACGCACAGATCTCAGCTATTATAAAAGCTAGAGTTACCAAATTTGGCAGAAAGACTCCTGTGTACTATAAGCTGATCAAGTTTATTTCAAATGTTAGGTGCCACGCCCACCGCCCCCGCAAATTAATAATTTAATTTTTGAACTTTATTTGTAAGCGCTATATAAAAGATACAACTTTCTGACTTTAACATATACTAAGCTCATTAAAATATCTACGTATTCTCGAAATTGCAATCCGATCGGACAATAAACACAGAAGTTATTTACGAAAGTATGAGCATAAAACCAAGTGCTTGTATCAGCTAACAAGGGAGGCGGGCGAGCGCCATCTGTCGGCAATAATTTAAAAGCATGCGCATTTGTATATGTGTATGAATTTAACAAATAAAACTACACCGGAACATAGGTCGAAGGGTATCCCACTGTCGCGTGCAGCGCGACTGTGGCTTTTTTCTATTTTTTTTTTGTAATGTTTTTTTTAATGAAATACGAAGTAGTACGGCAATTACCTGTTTAGCAAAGAATAAACAGCAAGAGAGATAAGCTACCTCTTGTTTACAAAAAGCAGATGGGCATTCAGTAAAAAGAGGTCAGATAAGCGAACGATTCACGAATGCGTGAAGGTCCTTTTCATAAGTTAAATATTCACCGATTAGCTTTTGCAATGTTGCATCTGTCTCTCATTGATCTATGGGGCAGAGGACCCTCAGCAGACTGTTCGGATATGGTATACAAAACATTGCGTTCAATTTGTGTCATCTGTGGAAAGCTTCATGACGACAAATAAAAGCGATCCGCGTACCAAGAAGTGCGGAAACTTTGGCAGCAAACTACAGACGCTGTCCAATATACAAAGACCTCAAAAGACGGATTCATCCCCGAGTAACGTCTATACGCCACTAAAACACACCGAATACACCTATACTATCAAAAACAACCCCAGACGTCTTATTCTCATGCGCAAGGAGATTCTTATTTGACCTTGCGATCATCTCACCAAATGTGACCTTTACAAAGGTCTTAAAATCGGAAATAAAGATTTTCATGCTCATATTATACCCTTTAATCATTGAAAATGGTCAAAAAATGGTATAAAAACTCAGGATCAGGATCCTAATCGATTGAGCCTTTTTTATCTGTCCCGTGTAACACACAGGTCTCAGCTATTAAGAAAGTTAGAGACACCAAATTTTAAGATTCCTGTATACTATGCGCAGATGAAGTTTATTTTAAATGAAGTCTGCCACGCCCACCGCCCCCGCAAATTTATAATTTTGTTTTTAAGCTCGATTTGTAAGCGACGTAGAAAATATACAACTTTCTTATTACGACATCTACAGCTATGGTCAACTAAAAAACACAAAAAATAATGTAAATACTGTAAATATAATATAAGCTAAATATAAGGTAACACTGGACTCACTCGAGAAAGCGCCAGACGAATGGACGTGAAAGAATGAAATTAAAGAAAATATAAGTTTTACAGACCAAAGATCTAAGTTTTTATTATTAAATGCTAATGAAAAGAATCAAACTGAAATTACATTTTGCAGTCTTTGCAGTGGATTTATTGATAATGAAGACCAATTTTTAATGTATATATATTTTTTTAAGATATTTCCAAAAATATTTAAAAATATCAACAGTTGATTGGTCATATAATTGGCACACATTTATATTAACACATTTATTTTGTACAAAATATATGTTTGCCACATTCTGCTTATCTTTGCTAAGTTAACATTCATTTTAATAGATTCGAGCTAAATGGGTACGCCCTGGAAGGTTAAATAATTAACGAACTGAACAAATCAGGCTAAAAAAGGGAAGTAGCTAAAATCGCGGATTGTCCTTTTATGGTCAGTTTAATCGACCCACTGAAGCGGCTATTCGGGCTATTGTGACTAAATTTCGTACCAAATCTACATTTTTGAAGATTAAAAAATATAAAAAACCACAGTCGCGCTGCACGCGACAGTGGGATACCCTTCGACCTATGTTCCGATGTAGTTTAATTTGTTAAATTCATACACATATACAAATGCGCATGCTTTTAAATTATTGCCCACAGATGGCGCTCGCGCTTTGCGCTCGCCCGCCTCCCTTGTTAGCTGCTACAAGCACTTGGTTTTATGCACATACTTTCTTAAATAACTTCTGTGTTTATTGTCCGATCGGATTGTAATTTCGAGAATACGTAGATATTTTAATGAGCTTAGTATATGTTTAAGTCAAGTTGTATCTTTTATACAGCGCTTACAAATAAAGTTCAAAAATTAAATTATTGATTTGCGGAGGCGGTGGGCGTGGCACCTAACATTTGAAATAAACTTGATCAGCTTATAGTACACAGGAGTCTTCCTGCCAAATTTGGTAACTCTAGCTTTTATAATAGCTGAGATCTGTGCGTTCACACAGACAGACGGACAGACAGACAGACATGGCCTCAATCGACTCGGCTTGTGATCCTGATTAAGAATATATATACTTTATGGGGTCTCCGACGCCTCCTCTGCCTGTTACATACATTTGCACAAAGTTAGTATACTCTTTTTTGACCATTTTCAATGGTCGAAGGGTATAAAAAGAGATTAAAATATCGCAGCTGTATCGGCCAGTGTTAATGATGACCATCAATTATCGATTCTTATCGATTATGTGTTTGGTGAGCGCTACCGTGAGATGATATTCTTTCCCAAAATGCAAGAGCTTGACTTGCATGACATGTGGTTTCATGTGTTAGGGACCGGGGATCGTGCGATCGACGCATTGGAGGACAAAATTGAAGCATTTGTTCGAGATACCGGCCAAAATGTTGGAAAGAGTATGCCAAAATTGGACTAAGCGGATGGACCTTTTGAGGCGCAGTCACGGTTAACATTTTCAATAAATTATATTGACCGTACTATCGATTCATGAATTTATCTGAATTTAGTGTGTTATTTTTTCGAAAAACTTTCCTATAGCTCTTAAAAAATCACCCTTTACATATGTATGTGTGTGAATCTAACAAATTAAACAACACCGGAACAGGACCGTAGCGACGATTTTACGGGCCTTTGTGGAATACCTCTCTGGGGACCCTATTTTAATTATTTACTTAGTGAGTACGTGTGTTTACGCTTAAGGTTAAATAGCTGCCTACGTCACCTTTTTCTGACAATAACAAAATACATGTAAATTTTATTATTTTTAAAATTCAATTAAAAAAATAAAAAAAACACAGCCGCGCTGCACGCGACAGTGGGATACCCTTCGACCTATTTTCCGGTGTAGTTTAATTTGTTAAATTCATACACATACAAATGCGCATGCTTTTAAATTATTGTCGACAGATGGCGCTCGCGCTTTGCGCTCGCCCGCCTCCCTTGTTAGCTGATACAAGCACTTGGTTTTATGCACATACTTTCTTAAATAACTTCTGTGTTTATTGTCCGATCGGATTGCAATTTCGAGAATACGTAGATATTTTAATGAGCTTAGTTGGTTCTTTTATATAGCGGTTTTTTTATATAGCGCTTACAAATTAAGTTTAAAAATTAAATTATTGATTTGCGGGGGCGGTGGGCGTGGCACATAACATTTGAAATAAACTTGATCAGCTTATAGTACACAGGAGTCTTCCTGCCAAATTTGGTAACTCTAGCTTTTATAATAGCTGAGATCTGTGCGTTCACACAGACAGACAGACAGACAGGGCTCAATCGACTCGGCTTGTGACCCTGAGCAAGAATATACAGTATAATGTGCTTAACTGCCTCAACACTTAACTGCACATTACAGATAACTGCCCAATCATACTTTTTTTGTACAACGAAAAGCTATTTTGTTTGAAAAATATTAATTTAGTTGCATTCAATATAAGTGCATTTTTAGGATAACTGCATGAATTTTGTTGCAATTTTGATTGTTTTCTCTTCCAAATACATAAGTTAAGTGCGCCACCTTTTGCTCGACTTTGCAAAAGCGCCATCATTTTTTCGTTGTTATTATAGATCGTCACTCTTTGCTAGTAAAGTGAAAACGACGCCACCGATTATAGTGTTCGTTTTGATCGTGGCGCCAAACTGCGCATGACCGTTTACTTATGCTTGGCAATGCCATATAAATGGCAAGTACATAGTTTTTTTTTCGAAATGGGTAAAGTTAAGTGCATTTTTAGGATAAGTGCACATTTTTTTGAGTCAAATATGGTGAGGCAGTTAAGCACATTATACTGTATATACTTTATGGGGTCTCCGACGCCTCCTTCTGCCTGTTACATACATTTGCACAAAGTTAGTATACCCTTTTTTGACCATTTTCAATGGTCGAAGGGTATAAAAACCTGCACAAACCTAGCTACGTGCACCGAAACATATGTAGGTCGAGGGGTATCTTACTGTCGAGTGCGTCCGACTGTTGCTTCGTTTGAAATGTTTAAACTAACCTATATATTATATTTAAAAGCAAGGTAATTAAATACGGGTGCCCGAGTTAGTATAAATAAATGCACCATAAATATTAAATCACAACAAATATACCTGATGATTCCGTAAAGTTTCCGCTTATATTGTAGCTTGTTAAACTTTGAACTTTTAGGCTGTTGTCTTCTTTTTTACAGTAGGTTGTTATATTGTTTTTATAATAAATTTCACCATCGCCACAACATTTGCGAATGCAAGGTAATGAATTACAAACTTGTGGTTGTTGACAAGAACGGATAATGAATTGTTGAGTTTGTTTTATCTTCTCAAAAGAAGCGCTTGGTCTTCTTATTTTTATATCATCGATTGCATCAAGACAGTATTCACTTTTCGTTAAAACTCTACTCTTATCTCTCCATATTAGCTGACTTTCTTTGAGAAACACAGTCTCAGCTGATTCCACATATTCAACAATAACTTTGTTATTGGGACACTCAAAGGAATCCATAAAAATCATCGGCTTGTCGAAAATTGTTGAATATACGTTAGGGTTTGATTCACTTTCAAAGCACTTGTTAACTCCAGATGTATAAGTAAAGCCTCGAGGACAGCACTTGTTAATAAAACCAATTGTTTGTGAAACGTTGTTATTTGTTGTTGTTGAGTTGCATGTAACTGCAAAGAGATTATTGTCTAACATGAGGAGACATGAATTGATCGATACAGTCGCGGACGTTTGGGAAAAGCGCGAAATATTCCTGAAAATTGTCCGATCACAGTGTGGTAACTCCATATGTGAAGTTAATTCTCTATTACTTTTTAAGCCAAAGCCAAAAGGGCTTTCAATTTTATCCACTGTATTGGGTACATCTAGAAATCGTACACTTATATCATTTGCTAAATGAAGGCATCCATCAAACATGGACACGTTTAATGCACGCATATTGTATAATATTGATTCTGGACTACAGCACTCTGCACCAAAAGTGAAACTGATCGTTTTCGTTACATAACTAAAAATTAAGAATTTGAGAATTACTGGAATACTCATTTATAATATTTGTATTATGTGTATTATATTTAAGTTATTTCTTTATTTCACCGAATATGATTAGAAGCACAATAAATATTTATTTCTAGAAATAGGTACATTCATTTGTTCGCGTACATATGTATGTATACGTATGGACGTTTCTTATCTAATAAAACCGGGCAATAAGAAATGACTATTCAATGAATGACGTTCTTGGATCAAACTGAAGTCATGTGTTTACCAAGAAAACCAATAACATAGACCACTGTAAGGAGAACTCGAATAACAGATATCGAGTACTAAGTGTTTCTGTATGTTTGCATGCACACATACTTATGTATATATTTAAGCAGTAAAGCGTATTTACATGCACACGTATAAACAACCGCAAATCGATGCGTTAAATATAATTATTATTAGGGTGTATTCATTTCCACCAGTAATCTCAATCTTCTATGTACGTTTATTCGAATGCAACTTAAAGAATATATTTTCTGATTCTTTTAAGTAAAATAATTGCAATATCTTATTTCGTGGCCTCTTTATGGTGTTAAATTAATCTATTTAATGAAATTTGCAGAAAATATTATACATATAGGAATAGGCCGATTGGGCAAATTAAATAATTAAATTACTTGTATAAAAACAATGCGAGCATACCGAAGGCCTTTTAAGTATGTTGAAAATGCATTTCTTTCTCGAACACAACCGTTATGGTATGTATGTACATATTTTTCTACCATGTATGAGGTGTTGAAACTGATTAAGAACTTATACACCCTTGTACTTGAGGTGCGAGGTATAATTATTGATAGAAAAGTACACAAAAATATGCACGTGTGTGCGTACATATGTTTGTGCTCCTAACGACAAGCAATTCAAGTGTTTATACGAAAGCTCATTGCATGAATTCATTCCGTAATATAGCAAAAAGAGTGAATTTGGTGTTTTTCTTGTATTCGGTTTATATGGTTGTGGTGAACAAGAGTTTTGTTAGATGCTTTATGGAATAAAATGCAATGGATGGTGTTTGATGCTTAAAATTTATTCTGATTAAATGTATAAGGTTTAAAAAGTTACGGAGCGGCACGTGTTGTGTGCTCGACAGTTAGCGATCGAAAGAGAAGGATTTAACAACGATAAGAGGATATCGATAAATTAAACAGATTAGTATCTGAAAAAGTGATTGACAAATTGAGAGGGTTGCCAGATCTCTATATGGTCAAACCCCATACAAATATTTTTAGCAGCTGAGTTTTACAAAGTATATCGTAATCCATAACTACTGGGATCTTGGCTAATATCATAGTCGGCTCTTACAAACAAACAAGGAATGTCCTTTTCACGTATTCAAAAATTCATGAAATTCCATGTACAATATAAACCGAGCTAACGGTCTATACTACATATATGAGCCTGAATGGATGTACATAGATACTTATAAACAAACACATACATGCATATGTACTTACATACATACATACATAAACACATATGTTTACACACTGGCGCAAATTTATTTACAAATGTTTGTTGGTACAGTGCACTATGGGAAAAAAGTCAATTTTTTCGGCATTTTTACAATTTATAAGTTGTTTCTAATTTGAAAAAATTTATAATTTTTTTTTAACCACTTTTAAAACTACTTGAAACATTTTGTTGTTGATTTTTACCGCCTTCAGCAAACAGTTCCATTATTGAGTTGACTAAATTGATGAAGTTATTTGCTGTAAATTAGTGTTTAAAAATCGTATATTACTTCAAAGTCGATTTTCTGACAAGCCGTGCCAAAAAAAATAAATTTTGAAAATGGAAAAAAACAATCATGGCGTGTTCTATTAGTTTTTAATACAAAGTCCGTAGTAAATGTGCGTTAATATCTATTTTCTGATGTGTTGCTTAAGCATTTGTTAGACTTTAATTAAGTATTGAACTTGTAATTTCTGTGGTCTGTAACTTTAGTTGAGTTGATTCAACAAAAATCAGTTTTGAAGAATTTTATTTTTTTTATTTAGAAGTATCTTTCTAAGGAACAACATAATTTAATAATACAAATTAGAGCAGCTTCGTCCTTACATTAAGCTGTTATTACCAAAATGAGATACATTTTGGAGCGCTTCAAGAAAATTAATTAACAATGGCTTGCGTCTCACATATCGATATACTAAATTTACTAGAAATAAAATGCAATAGAAAGGTTTGCTGTTCACAACAAAGCTAAATGAAGCAACAATTGCAGGATTATGCATTTGGCAAACGAAGTGATGCGAAGACGCCAGCATGTATTTCTGGCAGAACAAAAGAGTAGATGTCCATCAAGTCCAGCGTGCCCAACTGGCATGTATCCACTACTCTACTTGTCAAATTAAATTTCAAATTAAAATAAGAGTACAATACAATACAAATTAAACACATCACATCATTCATTAGTTTAAAATCATTCAAATGTGCAAATAAAAAATTGTATAATATTAGAGACTGATTGTAGTTTTAGTACTTGAAATGATTGCTTAAATATATTCCATATTAGTTGAAAAATATTTATATTAATTATTAATTAACTTTTAACAAAACGCCCGCAGCAATTCTGTATGGCTAAAATTGCGTTCGTAAAATGTATCCAATGATTTAGCGAAAACAAACTTTTTTTTTATTTGCTTTGCTTTTATTTATTGCATTTTTTTTATTGTAAGAACTAAAAATAAATTAAAAATCTTAAGGTTAACTAGTTTTTATAAACAGTTTTTTCAAACTGATCTGCGATTAGACGTCGCTTAAAATTCATTCACTGTATTAGAAGGTTCTTTCGGCAAAGAGGGGATCGACTGCTGAGCTGCGTTAGACCTCTCGCTAGGTAAGCGGGCGAGGAAAGCTAGCTGAGGTATTTTTCCTGGAGTTGTTTTCTTTCCGAACCTACAACGTTGGCCCAATCATGGTTCTTAAAATCTTTGATTGTGCTTGCCGTATGATGTCAATGTTGCTGTGGCTGGCACTCCCTCATAGTTGTGAGCCGTAGGCCGAGATAGGTTTCAGTACAGAATTGTGGAGTATGGAGTATGTCCAGGCTGCGCAGGGTGCTGTCGTTAATAAGCCAGTGTAAGTGGTTGGCTTAGAGATAAAGTTTAATTTGTTGGCTTCAATGTGCATGCGCCAGGTCAGTCTCCTGTCAAGGTGTACTCCTAGGTACGTTACCTCTTCTGCTCGCGGGAGTGGTATGTTGTTCAACAAAAATGGTGGGCAATCTTGCCTGTTTAGCGCCAACGTTAAGTGCTTGCATTTTTGCGCACTTACTTTTATTCGCTAGTCAGAGAGCCACGTCCTAATGTCTATGAGGTGCAAGCCAGCTGTGCCGAGCCTTGGATCAGAGACATTGAGCGGCTAAGGAAAGCTGTATCATCGGCAAATGTGGATACCGTTAGTCATCTATTTGTTGGGATATCGGCTGTCTAAATGAGGTATAAAGTTTGCCCAAGAATGCTGCTTTGGAGACTCGATCCCTAATTTTGAGGCCAGCAGAAGGGGCCTACTGCAAACTTTCTGTCATAGAGCTTCCGAAGTTTGTGTATGCTCTCGGGCAGATCTGTGTTTATTTTAAACATTAGTCAAGTGGTGCCCATACAGTTGCGTATTTAAATTGCCCTTGTGTGGAGCGCTGAAAGCAAACATAAAGCAAAGTCAAACAGCACAAGTCACACGAATCTGTTTACACTCGTACGTGTGTCGGCAGAGCTTGGGCAGAGGCACTGTCTATGTGCTGTGCATAGGGCTGTGGGCACCACTGCATTAGTCCTTCAAGCCACACTCTGTCGAATGCTTGGGATCGAAGCTCGCAAAAAGTGGTCTGTATTTTCAAACTGTCAGCAAATGAGATGTCGCACGCGGACACGATTGAAAACGGAATCGAAATGACACTTCAACTTCGTTTTAACGAGTGAACGCATTTTGTCGCTTACTTCGTTCGCTCGTTCACTTGGGACACTGTGCCGATTTGAAAGTGTCTTTTGCAAATGTATTTGTGCTGCGCGTGTGCCTTATTTGACAGTTTTATAAAGCGTGTTGTTAAAATGAGTCGTGGAAAATATATGAAATATTTATTTAATTTACTTTATACAAATGTATGTTTGTCTATTATTTTGAAGTTTTACTTGATTCGTTTTAATAATCTTCTCTGCCTCGCTTCCCCGTCCACGCTCTGCGAATATATGTATGTACATGCAAAGCATCAATAATAACGTACACAACAACAAGAAAGCCAATTTGTGCTTCCACTTGATGCTCAGTTACTGAACATTCGTCGGCAGTTGTTCGTGTCAAGCTGTCTTCGTGTGAGACTTTCGTGTTTTTTTCTCACCGAACAACACAAAACAGAAAAAACAAACGAAAGAAAAATAAGGGTTCTGCTTAGATAGCGATAGCGCGCCTGCTGCCTTTTCTTCTGTTTTTTTAGTGAACAGACCGTAGGAAAAAATTTGGTTGAGCATATTTTGCGAACTCTGATTGGGATACATCTAAAAATACGGCTCTTCAGTATTCTTGATTTTCGCATGCGGTTCTTATTTCTGTTGTCATTCGTTTCACCTGCTCGATGGTACCATGGCTTTAACGAAAGCCAAATTGTTGAGCTAGGATTTTGTTGTGGGCTTTGGAATCATTATGATGATTGATTTCTTTGTGATGACAGTGTAAAGATGGATGTTGCTGAACTGAAGCTGAACAAAGTGGCAGCTCCATGATCATTTTCGGAGTTATAAGGTCGCAGCCTGGAGACTTTTTATACCCTTCGACCATTGAAAATGGTCAAAAAAGGGTATACTAACTTTGTGCAAATGTATGTAACAGGCAGAAGGAGGCGTGGGAGACCCCACAAAGTATATACATATATTCTTGCTCAGGATCACTAGCCAAATCGATTGAGCCATGTCTGTCTGTCTGTCCGGCTGTCCGGATGACCAGATGAACACACAGATCTCAGCTATTATAAGAGCTAGAGACACCAAATTTGGTATTAAGGTTTCTGTGTACCAGGCGCAGATCAAGTTTATTTCAAATTGTGGGTGCCACGCCCACCGCCCCTGCAAATCAATAATTTTATTTTTGAAGTCGATTTGTAAGCGTTGTATTAAAGATAAAACTTTCTGACTTACTATACTAAGCTGATAGTTATACCTACTTATTCTCTAAATTGCAATCCGATCGGACAATAAACACGGAAGTTATTTAAGAAAGTATGAGCATAAAACCAAGTGCTTGTGTCAGCTAACAAGGCAGGCGGGCGAGCGCGAGCGCCATCTGTCGGGAATCATTTTAATGCATTTGCATATGTATGTGTGTATGAATTTAACAAATTAAACTACACCGGACTGTTGTTTTTCTTACTGGTTCATTTCATAATCATTTTTGTTATTTCCTTTAGACGCAACACAATTGGGATGTGTTGCTGGTGATAGTCATGGGAAGAAGGCGGTAGCGCGCATGTATTAGAAGCCTCGTTTGGCTTTAACAAATTTTGTAGGTGGACGAAGAGTTGCGTGGGCTCTCCACAGTGACTGTTTAGTGTTCGTTGAGCGTGTTTCTCTTCTTTCTTTTAAGCTTTTATTTCGCAGATGAAGATCTGGAAGATTGTCATTCCCTACGTAAAGCTGCGTTTTTCATGGACGAGTTGCTCGATTTATACATTAGTCTTATTCGGGCTAGTTTTAGGTGTTGAACTGTGGGCTGCTGCCGCAAGAATGAATTCCAGTGTAGCTGTGGAGCACTCTATATTAGATTCTGTGTGGAGTTGCGGGCTTAACTCAGTGTTTGAACTTACATATTTTCTATACCTGAGGCAGTTCATTTTGCCTGAAGGTAATCTATCAGGTTGCTCTACGTTACCTGCGTGCCGGTGGATGTGAATAAGTACAGGCGAGTGATCAGATACAGATCTGGCAGACATTCAGCTCTTACCAAACTGCGAGGTATATTTATCGTAACTGTGATCAAGTTGATCAAGTCTGGCAGCTTATTGAGGAGGAGAAACGAGGTCAAGTTTATTTTTGGTTTTTATTATAGGCTTGTATAGACTACCATCAACAAATGCACTGCATACGCTGCGTTGCCTTTCCTTGACGGGTGCACTTCGCAATGGAATCAATATTGAATTTGACTCCTCTGCATATTCAAATACAAGAAGTCGCCGCTAGGAGTCTTCTTAGAATCAAGCTTCAATCTGGGCTTCTAGCTACCGAATCGGGGCACGCTAGACTTATCAAAGACATTCCTGGCTTAGAGATCTGCTCTAGATCAGATTCTATGACCAAGGAACTCTTCTTTGGTGCAAAATTCAGAACCCTCATCCCGGACCGGAGAGACTGGGATGCTGGCAACCCCATCAGTGACCCTCACGGTATACACTGGTATACCGACGGGTCAAAGACTGATCAGGGGGTTGGAGCTGGAATACATGGTCCCAACTCCAAAAGCTCGATTGCTATGGGCAAGTGGCACACAGTTTTTCAATCC
This sequence comes from Zaprionus camerounensis, assembly GCA_018904165.1. NCBI lineage: Eukaryota > Metazoa > Arthropoda > Insecta > Diptera > Drosophilidae > Zaprionus > Zaprionus camerounensis. Next base: position 1,094,996 of record JAEIFS010000354.1, read on the forward strand.
GAGGTCCATGCCATCGAGTTCTGCTGTCGTCTTATTCTTGAGAAGGGGATCAGAGGAGCGAATATCTACATCTTCTCGGATAGCCAAGCTGCCATACTAGCCCTCTTCTCAAAAAGAGTAGGTTCACGTATGGTGGCTGACTGTTGGAACTGCCTTCAGAGGCTTTCCAATAGAAACAAAGTTGCCCTTCTATGGGTACCTGGTCACTCTGGTTTCCAGGGCAACGAGCTAGCGGATGAACTAGCGAGGGCGGGGTCATCAGCCCCTCTGCATGGCCCCGAACCCTTCTGCGGCGTGGGGTGGTCAACTATTCAACTACTAGGAAGAACAAACCTACTCTCCAGGAGAGACCTCTATCTCCTTGTTGGTTACCATCACAAAAATGCGTCTATCCTCGGATGCAGAATGCAGGCTCTATAAAGAGGACGACGAAACCACGAAACACATCCTGTGTGATTGTCCAGCCTTGGTTTGGATTAGGAGGAAACATCTGCACGTGGAAACCGCAGCTCCCGAGCACATTGTCCGTTCCTCGACAAAAGACCTGCTATGCTTCATCAGGGAAGCGGAACAGCTTTTGTCATGTTAGGGAGAGCATTCTAGGCACAAAAGATCATTCTGGTCGCAGTGCCTCGCCCCTGCACTGTGCAGCGTAGGGGGCAGTATACGCCCGCTAGTGCGAGGTGAGTGTTGTTGTGTCCAGTTGATAGATGTGGCCTGAAGATAATTTGCAGCAAATGCTTTGTAAAGTGCTGCTCCATACGGTTTCTTAAAAGTATGCCAGTCCCACCATGTGCTTTCACATCAGGGTCCCTTATTTGAAAATTGTATTTGCTTGTAGGATGTGCATCCGAAGAAATTGAGCTAGCTCAAGTTTGCAATTTAAAACTGCATTGGCGTTCCACGTAGCTATGCGTAGGGAATTCATTATTTATTTCGATTGTTGAGACACAAGCATTTTATTAAAAAGTTTTAATTACGCGTTATATCTTGCATGATCGTGCGTGATCCGCATAAATTACATAAGCTCCATCCTGCTTTGTTTCAAAGCTTGCATCGTAGTTTCAGTTTTTGTTTCTTGCTGCTCTGATGGATTGCGCAGGCCCACAAAAAAAGGGTCATAATCTGGATAAGCGGCATATGCAGTAATATGTATTTTGGGGCTGAATCCGAATCCGGGATCAGGAATTGTCCATCAAGTCTGCATTTTGACCTAACTGAAAAACCTTTGGATATCCTCCAAAAGATATAGAATCCTGATCTGGGCATGCGATATACTTTTTAGCATGTATTTTGTCCTTCTAAGGCTGAATCCGAAGTCAAAATTTACGTAGCACATCTGAGTTTCGACTTAACCTCAAAAAAAAACGAATCATTTTTGAAGCCCCAAAAAATAATGGGGCGTCACGATTGGGTCATGTGATATATGTTATTAGACCTTCCGAATCCGAATCCAATGTCAAAACCAGCCAATCACGTCTGAATTCCAACCTAACCTAAATAAAATTTAAAAAACTTCTACAATTTTGAAATTTTTTTTATAATAGATTAGAGTGTCTTCAAAATGAATATAAAAAAGTTTTCCTCTTGGAATATCCCCTTTTGAACATTGTTTTATCCTTATTCGGAACAGGTTCTTATGAGTAATAATTTTTACTTAAAACCTGTAATTAAACCAAAAAAAAAACATAAATTAAATGCGTGACTGTACATAATTGCGTAAATTCCGTAATTAAATACCAAAAAACTTTAAAATTTTGGAAGTTATTCAAAAATTTTTTAGGTAAGGTTAAAATTCTGACGTGATGGTCTGGTTTTGACTTCAGATTCTTATTTGGAAGGTCAAAACACATATAGAAACATATATCGCATGACCGGATTATGACCCCCCATTTTTATTTGGAGCTTCAAATATGTTTCGAGTCTTTTGAGGTTAAGTCGCAACTTAGACGTACAGGGTAAATTTTTGACTTTGGATTCGGACTTCGAAGCACAAAATACATGGTAATGCATAAACCGCATGCCCAGATCAGCATTCTATATTTTTTTGGAGCTATTCATAGGTTTTTAAGCTTTTTGAGGTTATGTCGAAGTCCACACGTGATATCAAAATTACGACCCAAAATAAATATACCTGCATATGCCGCATACCTAGATCGATCCGATTAGAGAGAGTTCGTGTCTGAGTGGAAACAGACTGTTTGAAGATGATGTGCTCCATGACGCATTCTGCCGGCGTGACATGGCGTCTACGATCTCTTCATCACCAATGCTTTTGTCCGCAATTTCGGTGATGACGATATGTAATTTGCTCTGCTCGCCTTTGTTGTGTAAGGATGTTTCTCTGGCCGGGGTATAACTCTTAGTCCGGCCAAGGATAATATTTGTAAATAACTGAGACTACTATGACTGGGAGAAAGAGTCCTTCGAGCTGGTATTATAGATTTTATTTCACGTTCTTCTTGAAATTATATTACTTTGCATGACTTCCTTGTATTCCCGACCTACATCGCACCATAATCGGTTTAGCTCTAATCGATTTAGCAAACAAAATAACTTTGCCGCTTACCCTTGTCCTGCCACTGGGTTCATCCCGCCAGTGGGGATACTAATTGTCCAGGATCGTCTCGCACTAATAGTCTTTGCACACGCGCGTCTTTTTTTGCCATTTAAATTCTTAGCGCACTGCGAAATGAGATCTTGAACCTTCGGTGGTCCCGTCTCTTATCCGTCTTCGAGCGGTGCGTGCCGAATGTACGCGTGCACTTGTGCTTTTGGCCCCGCTACTGTTCAATACGGGAGGCACGGCTGCCGGCCACCTGCACTGCAGTTTTAGTCCCGTTGCGGCTGGCATCGAAAAAATGCGATGTTCATACGCGCGTCTTGGGTACCTAGATACCGTTGCTGCCAAATCTTGGCGCGGGTGCTACTTTTCGTTGCGGCTGGCATCGACGAGGCACGACGTCCATACGCGAGGTACCGTTACGGCTAGCATCGAATAAATACGGCGTTCATACGCGAATCTTGGGTACCTGGGTATCGTTGCTTATCAACGGAGAGAGGCAGTGGCGGCGAAGCTACTTTTGCTGTGCAACTTACGGGACTTTAACTCTGCCCTGCTTAAATAAATACAGTGTGACAACTTTGCTAATTACGCTCCTTTTATTTTATTTATAATAATAGGAAAAAAACTAATAATAATAATTTGTAGCGCGCCTTTATGCGTCGTCACATACGCCTCCCTCCCCCCCCTTACTTCACCGGGGTTAGGGTAATTAGAAATGGTTCTCGTCCTCTCGTTCACTTCGTTGTATTCGGGACTCTTAATGCAGCGAGGATCGCCTGGCCGACCTACATTAGGTGAACGATAGGGCGGGAAGGAGGTCGGTTGTATGGGTCCGCGTCAGAGTCTCCCTCGGACGAGGAGGGGAGGGGTCCAGCCTGCACCTTTACATACAAGCTCTGCCCCTTGAGTATGTCTTTCAGGGGTGGTTGCGTAGTGACGCGCCAAATGCGCGGAGCTGGGATCGGTGACTCCTCGCCGCGGGTCATTAGCCACGCCTTTGTCTCGTCACTCGCGATGCTGATTGGCCTGTAGTGGCCGCTTTCTTCCGGTACTCCAGCTTTTTGGAGGTTGGCGGTGCAACCGTGCAGTGCTAGGTGCGGGAAACGATTGCCGTCGACAATGTCCGTTAACTCATCCTCATCCTCGCGCTGCCCCAATGTATGGGCCAGCGGAACCTCGTCGCTCCTCAGGTCGAGACTCCATTCTTCTGGGGAGTAGTCCAGCTGCAGTACCTCCGCATCTGCAACTTGGTTGAGGAGTTGCTGCAGTCCGAGACTCACTCGGTCCCTTTCAAAATCGGGGCTAAGGAAGTACTATCGATACTTAGTTCTATAATTATTTAAAGATAACTCCTGCGATGTCTACCTCCTGTCTGAACCTAACATATATTGTAGTAAAATAATTAAATCTTATCCTCGGGTAAGCATGATTTGGTTTATTTTCTAAAGAGTCGGATACCTGATCTCCCGCGATGGCTAAATCTTGCTCGTGGTATTCTCCAGATCTGCTAGTCCTGCACTACGCCGTTGTTTCCTGTTTACCTCTTGTAAACGTAGGATCGTCGGAGAGGTATATCATAATATGGCAGGCTTCCACTCTCTATGTCGCAAGTTATAATGACTGCTTTGGTCTGCACTGGCTTGTTGGGCTTTCTGGCTGGCGACCTCAAAAACGTCTTGTAAGTGGTCCCTGGACCAAGTAAGCTGGACTGAATCCGGTTGTATCTGAAGCACTGGTGTTGATGGCTAGGCTGATCTCCGGTAGGTTCTCGTCCCACGTTCGTTGTTTGTTGTCCAGATATTGGGCGACCATAGTTTTAATGGCCCGACTCGCTCTCTCCGTGGGATTCTGCTGAGATGTGTATGGTGCTGTGTGCTGGAGTTCCATGCCTAGCTGTTTGCAGAACGCGGCGAAAGGTCGACTCGTGAACTGTGCCCCGTTATCACAAACGAACGTTTGAGGCGCTCCGAACTTGGCCAAAATCCTTTCTCTGAAGGAGCGCATTTCAGTAGTAGTATAGTATAGTCCGATTTGCATCATTTTTACAACAAATATTTAAGATATCTTTTTGGTCACAATTTCAGCATATATCTCCACGGTAAATATATATAGCGCTGTCTCTATACAAATCCGACCACTGTACATAATTATGCCCGTATTTCCGCAGTTTTCAGTATGTATCGCGGGACTGATAAGTTGGGTATCGATAGTAAAGTTATTTGTCACCGATAGAGGGCACTTAGATTAAGTATTTGTTTCTATGCGTTTTTATCGTTGTTGAAATTGGTCACACCGATTTAACTAAGAATTAAGCTATGCTTGGCGCGTCAGATCAGTTCGTCTGGCGATAGCCAAGGGTGGGGGGAGAGAAACTGTGGTACGTAGACTTGGGACTAGATTTTAGGTTAAAGTCGTGTAATTCCTTGCAAACTATATTGTTTCACATAGAATAAAACATCATCATTCAGCCCTTCATTTGTTCGATGTACATTTGCCAGTCGGAATAGCCACGTAATATTTATTGATTCGGGAACATTCGCCGTAAAACTAAGTTTGTTTATCTCAGTAAGCCTAACAAGCGTTTTTTATCAAATCACCCTATTGTATGTACAACATAGCAAGACGGAGTTTTATTGTGATTCAGATTCATATAACATATGCAGGGACCGAAAATATTGAATTTTGGTTTTTTATACCCTTCGACCATTGAAAATGGTCAAAAAAGGGTATACTAACTTTGTGCAAATGTATGTAACAGACAGAAGGAGGCGTGGCAGACCCCATAAAGTATATATATTCTTGCTCAGGATCACTAGCCGAGTCGATTGAGCCATGTCTGTCCGTCTGTCTGTGTGAACGCACAGATCTCAGTTATTATAAAAGCTAGAGTTACCAAATTTGGCAGGAAGAGTCCTGTGTAAGCTGATCAAGTTTATTTAAAATGTTAGGTGCCACGCCCACCGCCCCCGCAAATAAATAATTTAATAAGATACAACTTTCAGAGTTTAACATGCACTAAGCTCATTAAAATATCTACGTAATCTCGAAATTTCAATCCGATCGGACAATAAACACAGAAGTTATTTACGAAAGTATGTGTATAAAACCAAGTGCTTGTATCAGCTAACAAGGGAGGCGGGCGAGCGCAAAGCGCGAGCGCCATCTGTTGGCAATAATTTAAAAGCATGCGCATTTGTATATGTGTATGAATTTCATAAATTAAACTACACCGGAACATAGGTCGAAGGGTATCCCACTGTCGCGTGCAGCGCGACTGTGGCTTTTTTCTATTTTTTTTTAACGAAAAAATCGTCCACTTGGAAATGTCGGATAAGAAAAAGAATTGCACCAGAAGGTTTCTACTGACCTACTCTTGGCAAATCCGAAGTGATCCCAAATTTCATGATTTTTATTTTTTCCCTCAAAAAGTAATGATTATTTGTTGAGCGTTAATCGTTAAAATGCAATAAAATGGGGTTAAAATCAAAGGTCAAAGGATACGAAAATAATTAAAATTGATAGCCCTTGGTTCACTTTATTAGTCTGCATCAAAATTTGTGTATAATATTTTTTTATAAGAGGTGTAATCTTAGTTTGAGTGATATTTTTGATCGAAAAAATTAACGCTCAACAAATAATCATTATTTTGTAATCGAAATTTATTTGCACTAAACAAATAATTACTATTTTTTGAACGTCGGGAATCAGTCTTTCTGTGCGTTGAAATTTTCCGGGCAATACAAACATATCCTGTAAAGATAGAAAAATGAAATTCACAGAAACAGATCGAATATATAGAATTTATTTATTTTCAGTTGATAATCAATTTACATTAACAAATTATCCATTAAAAAATAAGTGAATCGGATGTACATAGCATTATTCTTTGTTATCATACTATTTTCAATTGCTTGTTTGTTTCTTTAATAATTTTCCTGCTAAATGTTTAGTTAACGTAACGTTAACACAAATTACAATACAATAATTGATCTATTTTATCAGTTTGTTCTACTATTATTTACGTTTTAAGGTGTTTTGTGATTTTCCGACAAAATAACCTATGGCTTTATTTTCTTTGGTCGATATTCCTTCGTAAAAACGAGGAAACAGTTGGATTGCAAAATACACAGTAAAGAGATAAATAGCAATAACGATTGTGAGAAATAGATCGAATATGGCTGGCTTCACTCGATAAACATTTAATTTTGCATCGATATCATTATAAAACATGAATTCTGGTTCACGTACATCAGGTTTGTCATTATAAATTTTAACATTTTTTAAATATTTTTCAAACGCATCCTTTATATCATTATTCTGCAAAATCGATTTTGCACCAATGTATGGAAGTAGATTTTCCTCATGAATTGCCTGTTAATTAAAAGAGAGTTCAAATTAATTTAATTTTTAAATACATGTTTTTTAAATTTCTCTAGCTGAAAGTGACTATGAAGCCCTTAAAATAATAGCTTCAACACATTAAAAATTCTTGACTTACTATTTTAATATTATCTGTCTAGTTCGAAATATTTGCATATTTAAAATTAAATAAAATATGCCGCATTGGGGGCAGTACAACTTTTGTATACATATGTATGACGGAGACTTATTGTTATCTTCTTCCATAATTTTATCTCGCCTTTTTTGAATTGTGTAGTGAGTCCCTTTTTTGCCTTTTTCTTATTTTTTATTTGTTACTCTTGTTCTTATACACACGCGTAGCAACTCTCTGGCAACTCTACTAGGGCCACACTCGATCATAAATATATAATATATCAAGATTCCACAATCAATTACATCCTTGGTTCTCTTATCGATAAGTCTTAAATAATCTTCAATAAGGCGCCCTTTTTAAAAGAACATCTCCTCCGACAATCAAATTAATTCTTCAATACCTTATTTGTTCTGCTTATTTTGTAATTATTTTGGGCAAGTTTTGTCATGAATCTCCCCCAATTGTTTCTATATATATTTATAACATTGTTCACGATTTCGTTAAGAGATTTAGTAACTCTTGTCGCTAGACATAAACGATTCTTTAATGAAAATGTTTATTTCTGTTTGTTCTTATGAAAGCTTTATGATACAGCTGATCAATTTGAAAGTAATGGAAATAAAATACATTGATTGCTGTAAAACTTGAATTTATACTGAGTTGACTTATTTATATAAAAAAATAGAAAAAAGCCACAGTCGCGCTGCACGCGACAGTGGGATACCCTTCGACCTACATTCCTATGTATGTAGATATATGTATGTATACATGTGCACATGATTTGAAATTATTCTCGACAGATGGCGCTCGCGCTTCGCGCTTGCTTAGTAGACACAAGCACTTGTTTTTATGCTCATACTTTCTTGAATAACTTTTGTGTTTATTGTCCGTTCGGACTGTTTTTATCTTTATCTTTAATACAACGCTTACAAATTGAGTTCAAAAATTAAATTTTTGATTTGCGGGGGCGGTGGGCGTGGCACCCAATATTTGAAATAAACTTCATCTGCGCCTGGTACTTAGAAACCTTCATGCCATTTGGTGTCTCTAGCTCTTATAATAGCTGAGGTCTGTGTGTTCATCTGGTCATCCATACATCCGGACAGACAGACAGACATGGCTTAATTGACTCGACTAGTGATCCCGAGCAAGAATATATATACTTTGTGGGGTCTCCTACGCCTACTTCTGTCTGTTACATACATTTGCACAAAGTTAGTATACCCTTTTTTGACCATTTTCAATGGTGGAAGGGTATAACTATACAAAACTCATTTAGCCAAATTTTGCTTATATCAGCAATATGTTACATTAGTGTGATTTTCATTATATTATTTTTATACCCTTCGACCATGGGAATTGGTCAAAAAAGGGCATACTTACTTTGTGCAAATGTATGTAACAGGTATAACGAAGCTTGACAGACCACACAATGTATATACATGTATTACGGCTCACCAATTGAGTCGATTGGGCTATGGCTGTCCGTCTGTCTATTTGAACACACAGATCTCAGCTATTATAAAAGCTTAAGACGCCAGCTTTTATTAAAACCAGAATGAAAGGAATGAACTGGTTTTAATCTACTCTGATCGTTCTAATATAATATATAGGATATCTTTGTCCGACTTTAATGCAATCAACACAAAAATATGGATCGTTTACTGTATCATTTTGATTGATAAGTTATTTCGCCTGATAGGTCGTGTGACACCTATACGATATATCGTTCCAATCCGGCTCGTTCCGACTTATTTACAGCGTACAGCAATAAGAAGCATGTGTGCGAGATTAGTTTGCACTGCAACAGACAAACGGACGGTAGGACATTAGAGCTGGAAAACTATCGATCGTTGGAACATTCGATATTTCCGATGGTTTTTAATGAAATATTCGATACTATCACGATAGTGCTTTATTTTCTAAACAGTGGTTATACCCATTGTAAATTGAAAAAGCATTTATTGGTTTATTTACTAAACGACTCTTATTAAAAAGCATGTTTGATTAAACTCATATATTTTTAAATTAAGTAAACCTAACTTGAGATTTATTTATTCTTGTTGACAACAATAACAGGTCCACTGTTTTAGGTCTAAGCGATGCTCTACGCCTGCTTATTACCAGGCCCGCTTTGCTGAACATCCTCCCCGACTCCGTTGACGTTGTTGGGACACACAAAGATTTCCGCGCGTATTTATTTTGCGCCAAAATTAAGAAAATGTGGTGATAACACTATAAATATTCAATATATCGATACTATCGTGAGTGGTCGCCCCAGCTCTATAGGACATACCAATGATGATTCAGATTATTAATAGGGTTGGAGGTTGGTCAACATTAATTAATTAATTACAAAAAAATGTCCAAAGAAAAAAATAAGTTGTAATTTGAAGTTGGGTATAGTGAATAACAATTTGTACTAGTTTGTTAATTACATACCCTAATACTCGTATATATTATATATCTATCGCTTTTAATATAAACGTGAATTTATATACAGATTATTTTATTGTACTTACAGCAAATCCTTCAAAGACGTTAACCAGTGGTTCCATTTTATACATATAGGCGGCAAGCGATTCTGCAATTATTTTCACCGCTGTACATGCCTGTGAGATAATAAGGGATTCATCGTCCTTAAACATTGTAGTTCGAATAGCGTTGTTTGGATTTTTTACAGATGATAATGTAAAAGCAGGATATCTTTTCATAGAGAAACGCTCATGTTCCCATGATAATTTTGAATCGGCTAAGTTGATTTTTTTGTGAACTCCTTCAACAGTTAGATTGACAACTTGAGATCCTGCAACTGACTTGAGAATCTTAAAGAATCTGCTTAAGGAAGTTTTCTCTTTTGGCGGCTTCGAAACGTGCATATATAGAACGCTAGGTTGAGACACACTGAAGCTTTGCGTAATAGTATCCAAGCACAATACAAACTCTGCATTCTGTAAAAAATGTTTACCAAATAATTATTAAAAAAAGGAATAGTGTATCATAGAAAATAGTTTGCAAGTAACGAAAGCTACAGTCGAGTGCTTCCGACAGTAAAGTACCATCCACTTAATTTTTAAAAACTGATAGAAAACAGACTAAAAATGTCTTTATTTATTTACCAGTCCGCTCGGATTACAATAAAATATATAACCAAAAGGCTACTTAATACCCTTGCAGGTTTTGGATTCCAACTCATCCGATTGTATATACATGTATAATGGTTCAGAATTTTATAACGAAGTTCAGCTATTAGTTAATAACCCAAATCGCTAGACATACCCAATTTTTTCTTTTTTTACAATCTTCATTACTGATTGATTATTCCTATGTAGTGGGAAATGATGGAGTAAAACGCGAGGCGATATAATGTCGGTTTAATAATTGTTTTATTTAACATAAGCCCCACGGTGTTGTGTGTTCGGAAGTAAACGTAAGAAAAAGGAAAGTACAAAAACAAACAAGAAAAAACTGATTCAGATCAGTGTGACCAAATTACAGAATATGATTGTTGCCAAATTAACATATTACTTTTAGTATTTCAATACTATGAAAGCTATAGGCTTTAGTTGTCAGATTATGATAACATTTTGTAAGTTTAATTTTTAGTTTTTAAAAAATGTTATAAATAACAACTTAAAAGCTAGAGATTCCTGCCGCTTGTTGATCTCATAATCGCACACACATGCACACCAGCAACGTTCATCTCCCTCGACATTACAGATACAAACGGACGATAACGCAGATTAAGGGATCTTAACGAATGCTTACTGACGGTGGAAATTAACGGACATGAACGGACATTAACTAACTGAATTTACGAATAATAATACGCGGACGTTAATGGACTGTACAGATAATTACAGACGTTAGCGAATATTTGGGCACTAAAGTGACTTGAATAACTTCTGTTAATTGTCCGATCGGATTGAAATTTGGCTTTCAAATCGAATTGAAAAATCAGTCAAACTCTACAATCAGGCTCTGACTCTATAGGGCCATGAATTTTCACTAGAATTTTCATATAGAATTAAAAAAAAAAATAGAAAAAACCACAGTCGCGCTGCACGCGACAGTGAGATACCCTTCGACCTATGTTCCGATGTAGTTTAATTTGTTAAATATACATATACAAATGCGCATGCTTTTAAATTATTTCTGACAGATGGCGCTCGCGCTTTGCGCTCGCCCGCCTCTCTTGTTAGCTGATACAAGCACTTGGTTTTATGCACATACTTTCTTAAATAACTTCTGTGTTTTTTGTCCGATCGGATTGCAATTTCGAGAATACGTAGATATTTTAATGAGCTTAGTATATGTTTAAGTCAGAAAGTTGTATCATTTATACAGCGCTTACAAATTAAGTTCAAAAATTAAATTATTGATTTGCGGGGGCGGTGGGCGTGGCACCTAACATTTGAAATAAACTTGATCTGCTTATAGTACACAGGAGTCTTCCTGCCAAATTTGGTAACTCTAGCTTTTATAATAGCTGAGATCTGTGCGTTCACACAGACAGACGGACAGACAGACAGACATGGCTCAATCGACTCGGCTTGTGATCCTGAGCAAGAATATATGTTATATACTTTATGGGGTCTCTCACTCCTCCTTCTGCCTGTTACATACATTTGCACAAAGTTAGTATACCCTTTTTTGACCATTTTCAATGGTCGAAGGGTATAAACAGCCTCAATTGACGCGCGATAAAAGCGCGAGTTAAAAAATTTCAGCATTTTCGCTTTGCTCGGTTTAATTGCATTTAATAATTACAAAACAAGTATCTGATACTAGATTTAAATGTAATAAGGAAGATGCTAAGGGCATTCTACAAAATCTTGAATATCTTCGTTATTTATTGTCCGATCTTGATTAAATTCCTTATAAAACGTTTTCAGTTACAAAATATGTTGACTGTAGTTACTGAGATATTGGTGCTCAAACAGGCAGACAGGCGGACAGCCAGAAATGGCGCAATCAACTCGGCTAGTGATCCTCAGAAAGAATACACTTAGCGACAACAAAAAAGCCGCACTTCGATAAATTTTGGACTTTTGACTTCTCTGACCTGGGGATTCCCTAAATGTCTTTCTGTGCATGCAAATTTTTTTTTTGGGAGTCCCCATAAATGTTTTCTACAAATTTTTGGTAGTTTAACAACACAGTTCACAGAATTACACTCAGGAAAAATTTATTTGCGCTGGTACGTTAGAAATCATGCCAAAAAGCTAAAATTATTGCACTATTTGAGCAAGATGTGTCGAATCGCGAAATTGCAGCTCAAACACAATGCAATGAAAGCTCAGTGGGTCGATTTTTAAAAAAATATCGTGAGACCGGGGTGGTAGATAGAAAAGAAGGATCAGGAATGACCAAGTGCACCACTATTCGGGAAGATCGTCATACTGTGAAAATGACTCTCCAGGATCGGTTTAAAACTGCTGTGGAAATAGCATCTGAGGAAAACCAAGAATTTGCAAGAGAAATATCGCCCCGAACTGTACAACGTCGGCTGAATGAAGTGGGCTTAAAAACCTTTCTGAGCAGTCAAATGAAGATGAATCAGTTAAATTGGGCGTAGGAAAAACAAAATTGGGGTTGAATGGTCAAGAGTGATTTTTCAGATGTGTCCAAATTCAACCTTATTGGATACGATGGCTTCTGCAGAGTCCGGCGTAAAGTGGGTGAGCGATATGACGAAAAATGCTGTGTGGCCACCGTCAAGCATTCACCTTGTATTATGATATGGGGATGCATATCCAAATATAAATGTGATTCAATTTTAGTGATTGAGGGTATGGTCAATACAGAAAAATACAAGAATATTATTTTGGATGGAGTCGTGCCTTCTATAGAATCAATCCGGAATCCCAAAACTATGGTAGAATTACGGGAAGTCATAGAAAAAGTATGGTACGAAGACATCACAAATTAATATTTGCAGAATATATTTGATTCGATACCAAGAAGGATAAATAGTGTTATAAAGGCCAAAGGTGGTACTACGAAGTACTAATTAAATAAAAAAAATATTAATTTAATGTTCCTTCGTAAAGAACTTTGCATTTGTATCTCACTTATTTAGAATATCAATAGACAAAATTATCATTTGCTGAATAAAAATTTTTGTATGATTTATAAAACTAGTTTACTGAATATTGTCATACTGGCAAAAACTAAAAAATAGAATTAGACTAAAAGAAACATTTTTGAAAGAAACCTGAGAACGAAAACTACAAAGTGCGTGAAAAATTTCAGTGCGGCTTTTTTCTTGTCGCTGAGTGTTTATAGTGACATATTAATTCTTCATACAAAAAACTTTTAAACATCTTCATAGATAACCTTCTCCACGGAAACCGGCCGTTTGTTTAACGCTAACAAGCTTAACGATCTGATAAAAATGTACAGCTATGTACAATTTAAAGGTTTGCTAGACCATTTTAATAGTCGAAGGCAATAAAAAGTTTATAAAGTGCAATTTTCTGGGAATGGCCGCTGAAATTGACAACAAAAATACTTGAAGTCTTTAAAACTTAAAAAAAATAGGATTTATGATCTGTTCATGAGATTTACGAGGTGGTTAGAAAAGTACCCTCGTTGACCACCAAAATGGATAAATTTCGCCGCGTATACTGAGTCCAAACCAAAAAAACGAACGCGATCGCGACGATGAGTAACTGTCGATGAAACTTCTACACACAAGAAAAGGGAATGAGGAAAAGTGCTCCGAAGCGGTCGGGGGAAGCTCAGTGGGTCAGAAAGGTTATGATTTTAATGTGGACTATCTCAAAGAAAAAGGACAAACAATTAGCAGCGGATATTATTGCTCATTTTGTGAAAGCGATTGAAGAAAAAATTGTTGCGGCACGGCCTCGTATAAAGCGCAAAAATATTTTGTTTTTGCAAGACAATGCACCGGTATACAAAGCAACGAAATCTTGACCAAAGTAATGATTTGGAGCTGCAATTACTTCTTCATTTAGCTCCCTCAGAATACAATTTGTTCTTAAACCTCAAACAATGGCTTATTCGTAAAAATTTAGCACACGTGAGAAGATTATCTGTTCCGCGGAGGAGTACTTTGCAGAACTTTGCAAAAATTACTTTTTCGCAACAAATAATTATATTTTCTGATTATAGCTACTTAAAAAATTAAACGCTTTTCCAAATTACAATTTAACGGGTAATAAACACTAAACTTTTTGCAATTGCCTTAGTTGCAAACCAAAGGCTTGTATATATATACTACCATATATATTTGAATTACCTGTAAAGATATAGAATCCTCCATTTCAAGCCATTTTTTTGATCCCTGAAAATTAAGTAATAATCCAGAGTCCGACAGTAGAAAGCCCAGGCGATATTTAGGGGACATATTCATAGTAGAATGGAGTTTACTAAAAAGTTCTATTAGCGCCATTAATACAGCCGAATCAATATTGAATGGATACACCTGTAAACAAATAAGTAGATTTTTTAATTATTCTGAATATACAAAAATATACACTATATAATTAAGAGAATAGAACGAAATACTTATTTTAATTTTGATTTTTTATTATGCTTACTTGGACTTGTGTTAAGGGTATGCTAACCAAATTATTACACAGTTTTTATTTTATTTAAATATTAAATCTTTAAAAAATTTGTATATTTTTGAATTGACTCATAAAGATACTGATTTTTTACTGTTGGAAATGCACATTTACTTATAAAGGGTTATTTTTTTAAAGCTATAAGAAAGTTTTAAAAAAATAAAAACATAAAATTCAAAGAAATGCATGCAAATCTTTTTTTTGAATCGATTGTATGGTCCATATTATATTATGTTTGAAGATTATTTCACGCAAATGTTGACCGTGACTGCGCCGCAAATGGTCCATCCGCTTATTCCAATTTCGAAATACTCTTTCCAACATTTCGGCCGCTATATCACGAATAAATGCTTCAATGTTGTCCTCCAATATGTCAATTGAAGCGGTCTTGTCTCTATAGACATTATATTTAGTATAGCCTCACAAAAAATAGCCTAAAGGCGTTAAATCGCACGATCTAGGCGGCCAATTGACCGGTCCCAGACGTGGAATAATGTTGTCAAAAAGATAATAGCTAAAAAATCACCCTTTATAAGACTTACATTTTTTATGCTTTAGATTAATTTGTGCACTGTGCACAAACACATTATATCTAGAAGCTAATTAACCAATGCATTTCACTTCATTGTTATCGATATTACAAGATACTGTTAACACTTTTTGAGTGTAAATTCAAAAATATTTTGCAATTTTTTATTTAAATTTGAATTAAAGTTATTTAGTTTATAACTTTTTTTCCGTTCCGTTCATTAAATATTTCAAATTGCTTTTAATTTGTGATTTTTTATAATAAAAATCAATTTATAACTTTTATTTCCAATTTTAAAAATAAAATTAAGTTGAGTTTTATTATTTTCAATATAAAATTTCAAAATAATAAAATAAATAATTTCATAACTCTTATTTTTTAATTTGAAAATTATAGCCACTACGGTTCCTGATAAAACTCTTTTATATTAACCTAATAATAAAGTATAATTTGCTTAGCTGCCACGACAGCTAACAAAAATTTAATATTCCACACAAAATGAATTTCATTTTCAGTATGATGAAGTTATCTTACCGATGCAGCAAAGCGAATTATACTGTAATATAAAATATATAATAATATATACAATATAATATAATTGTCAACAAATTATTTTTTATTATTATTTTATTTATTATGGCAAAGTATTTTAAATTGTTTGCAATTATTTTTTTTAAACTTTTTATTACTGTGAATGGAGGCTTACAGTGGCGTGCAAGTACGATTCTATTTTTGCAAGTACCACATATTAAAACACTTAAAACGTTAATTAATAAAGCAAATTAATTCAAACTTTTAAATATCTTTTTTTAGATAAATCCTAACAACATAAAGTATTAAAAAAACTATTAACATTGGCTTAAGCGAAATGATAAATAAAAAATGTAAAAAACTCGCATGTACTCGATTATTCTCGTTTTCTATTAATATAAAAACAACATTTTTTTAAGTGTTTTGAGCCATGCCAATGGTTTTCAATATATTATTTATATCATTTGATATTATTATGATGAAGTTAGACCATATAGATATTTTAAAGACCCATCATAGAGATATTGTTAATTCATTCATTCATTTTTCTAGTAGGAGTAAGATGCTGCATACCATGTTGGCGAATATCCGAAGGATACGGGTAAAATCGTACCTAAATCAATTGGAAACCAAGTTTAAGTTGAGAGAATGATCAGCTAAGTAACTCGATCTCAATCCGATCGAACACTTTTGATAACTTATGAACATACGCTTCTTTTCTTTATTAAACATCATCTAGATGTGTGGGCAGGAATGGAAAATTTAAGGAAAGGAACCTATTAAAAATACGGTAAAGTATGCCAAATGATATAAATAAAATATTGAATATTTTATATTTATTTTAATATTTTTATAAATCGAGCATAATTGGGTACATGCCAGTTTTTTATATCTTTTATTTTTTATTTCGCTGAATCAAATTTTATTGGTTATATTGTTAAGATATATTTAAATAATCATATAAAAAAGTTTGAATTAATTTGTTTTGTTTATTAACTTTTTAGGCGCCTCAACATGTGGTACTTGCACGCCACTGTATAGTATATAAAATTGTGAATTTTACCTCTTAAACTTTTTAGTTCAACCTCATACATTTTTGTTTTTATATAGTTTTTATTTAGTTTTCAAGTTTTATATATTAATGTTTTGTTGGAAAGCATTTGGCTTCATAACAGAAGCACAATGACGCTTCATAGACATTATGAGGTGTTGGCATCTCTCAACAGGTATAGCGTACCTTCTCTTTTGAACTTTTCGAGCATATCGAAATTCGATATATTTTGAAGGCAACAGCTTTCTTTACATCACTCTATAAGTGCTCTTTGGGATTCAAGTCATTACTATACGATGAAAACTCAAAAACATTTATTGAATTCCGCTCAAAAATGATTTAGTTGTTACACTTTTTAGTTGTTGTAATGTTAAAATTACTGTCATTTATTCCGTTGTCCATCAAAGTAAGACTTGCTCTAAGGTGTCTACGTACTTCTCATTAAAAGTTCTATCAATGCGATGAACTGATGCAACATCGTTCTAAGAGAAGCATCTTCAGGCATACACTATGATTTATTTCAATGGACACGCATCGGGAATTATGTTCTTCTTCATTGGGCCATCTGACCTAACATCTGGTCCTAATTGGTTTCATGCTTATTTCGTCACTCCTGACCAAATACTTCTAATTATTCGACTTGCAAACTATTTTGTTTCGAATTTACTAATGTTTTAATGCGTGTGATTCTTCCAGACTTCTCCAAAGGACTTTCAACTTTCCACTTTCAACTCACACAAAATTTCACGTTGAATATCGGCAGACATCTTTTTGGAATAATCTGCCAATCGTTGAGGAGTATTTCTTAATTTTTTTTTCTGCGTGGAACATTTTCTGCTGTTTGTAATTTTTTGCAATGCTCAATATCACCGAAAACCGTCTTCTCTGCACAGTTTATGTTAGCTGGTTTCCAAATGCCAAATAAGTCATACCAGCAGGTGTGGAACCCATTCTATCGACTTTTGTAATAAACAGTCCACTTTGGGAAAAAGAGTCGTTTTTTTCAGCATCAACTCCAATTTTAAAGATAGCAAAAATTTCGTGGTATGTTACTAAAAGTAAGACTGAATTTCGGGTTTGTTTAAGTCCACGTCCGCTTTATTATGGAGATAAATAAAAAAACAATAACTTATTGATATTCTTTCGACCGCGTCCTGCTTTCGAGTAACTCAATCAGACTCCAACCTTTCTATTGCATTTTATTTCTAGTAAATTTAATATATCGATATGTGGTACGCAAACAGTAGTTAATTAATTTTCTGAAAGCTATTCAAAATGTAAATTATTTTGGTCATTTTATTAAATTATGTTCCTTACAAAGATGCTTCTAAATAATATTTTCCCATTTAAATATCTATAAAAGTGTTTTTTGGCGCTTATTGTTAGGCAGCTGCAACATGATTTTTTTTGGAAAAAGGGGCAAAAAACTAAAACAATACCTCAGCACAAATCAGCAATCACATTAAAAATTAATTCATAAAAAACTATAAATTAATAAAAATCTTTCTAATTAGATGTATATACTGTGTATTTCGACACACAATTCAATTTGTTCTGCAGAAAACATTGAAACAATTGCGAAACCACCTTGATTTCTTTAGATTGTCAAATATAATATACAAAATAATAGAATTGCGTTCATACTTACATTAATGATTCCAAAGGTTTTTAATGTTGCTGTTATTAAAATAAGTGGTGTATTCGTAGTGTCATCATTGTTATTGATATGTTTTATCCCAAAATGAGTTGGTACAAGTTCTCCTTGAATTACTGGTATTTTACTATTTTTATTAGCAACGTTATTTTGGCCATCTACAGTCACATGATAACCGTTTGCCGAAATCAATAACATAATTTGTTCAAGGGCAGTTTTGTTGCCAATATCATTATCAATAGCCACGTAAGTAACATCATTTATGATATTTTCCAGCTGTGTATTAAACGGTGCAAAATAAATTGGCACGGAAGTTGATTGTGCTAACATTTGCTGTTCCAAATTGATTATTTGCTCTTTTAATTCTTCCTTTAAAGTTGAGACATCTTTTGGCAACATTATTATAACGCCTCCCGCTTTTTGGCGAATTTTATTCAATTCATTTAGAGAAATATCATGAAGCCTAAAAATAAAATATAATCCAAACATATATTAATAAAAATACGAATAAAAAGGTTAAAGATAAACTAAAATCATGTTTTGAAAGTACAGAAAGTATAGCAAAATCTAGCATTATATTTATTCACCTTACCAAATAAGTAACGGTTTGTCATTGTTTTGTTACTTATGTTACAAACTTTAACTTTTTGCATACTTTCTTTATAATTAATTTTCTTGCCGAAATCAATGATTTGAAACAGAAATCGCAATTAGAATCCGTTATTTTCATTCAAACTGTTTGCTGCCTCTCTTTGTAGAACGGAATAATTGAACTGATCCATTTAGTTTCTGATAACCATAATTATTTTCAGATGCGAATATCATATTTTTTAACAAGAAACCGCGCGATTTATTTGAACTTTGCATCCGTAAATTGCTTGACCGCTGGGTATTGTCGAAGAACATGATGGCGTTTATAATGGGTGATTTTTAGCTATTATCTTTGTGGTAACACTGTTTTAAACAGCTTTTTGTGTTTTGTATCACATCTTCAGTTTGGTATATAATTTAGCCATGAATCGTCTCACAAAACGAACAACGCTTGCAAATTACCAAATTTTATTATCAAAATGCGTGCGTGCTCTGTTAAG
Organism: Zaprionus camerounensis; assembly: GCA_018904165.1. Classification (NCBI taxonomy): domain Eukaryota; kingdom Metazoa; phylum Arthropoda; class Insecta; order Diptera; family Drosophilidae; genus Zaprionus; species Zaprionus camerounensis. The sequence goes on from JAEIFS010000354.1 coordinate 1,114,505, forward strand.
AAATTCATCGCGCGCTTCTTTCATTTTAAGGTCAGTTAAATCGACCCACCGAAGCGGCTATTCGGGCTATTGTACATAATAAATGTCGCACCAAATTTACATTTACAAATTAACACGCTTACGTAAAGTGCGAATTAAAGAATATATTGCAGCTATATCGGACAGTGTTAATGATGGCCATTCTTATCGATTATGTGAATGGTGTGTTCTACCGTGAGATGATATCAAACTAATTCTTTCCCGAAATGCAAGAGCTTGACTTGCTTGACATGTGGTTTCAACAAGACGGTGCCACATGCCACGCAGCACGCGTAACAATAGACTTATTGAGAGCTTATCACGCCTGAACTTCAACCGAACCTTAAATATTTTAAAAACTTCCAAAATAACCCCAGAAAAATTATCTGGGATAAGTTTAGATGTTCACTAGTTCTAGTTAGCTAGAATCTAGTTAGCTGGGGGGTAACCTTATCAAAACACATACAAAAACCAGAGGAAGCAGTTAAACATATCAGCAACTCTATGTACCAAGCACTTGAGGCCAACTGTCCTTTAGATGCGACACTCCACCCGTTAACTTTTAAATAGAGAGAAAATGCATGGCGAATGGGATGCATAACATCCTTCCACAAGGATGTTAGGGAGGCTGAACGAAAAAACTACCGTAACTTCTGTTACATCATAGGAACCAATGGGGCAAGGGTGCACAGTGCTATGACTAAGCGTCTACTTGATGAAAACCTAACTTTGAAAAACGCTGATGGGATATTTACCATGAGCAATGAAGAAAAACATACCAAGTGCATGGAGCTCGGGTGGTCTGCACCCGCGAAGCTGAGTAGAGAAACATGACAAGCACAAATATTTTCTTTACAATTAATTTTATAAGTAAGCATGAAAAATACCAGTGAAGGCATGTAATTTAATTGTTGGTAAATAATTTTCGTTAAATATGTGTTGTTCTTGAATAGTGCAATGAGCTGGACGCCATTAAGCGTTATATTTAAAACCATATAGAATAGAGGTGGGGAAACATCGATGCCAACATCGATGTCATCGATGATTTCCCACCTCTAATATAGGAACAAATGATATTAATGACGATCAAATGATTGCAATTTCGCAGAAAGTGAAGACATTATGGTAGTTCTTGCTATAGTTATAGTGGTTTGATTGATGAAATTGTATATATGTACATATTATTAATATAGGATAAGTCAGGCGTAGTAAATTTAGTTGCAATATCTTAAAAATAACATAAATCGGCCGATAGGTTGTATAGCAGCTATACGATATAACGGTCCAATCATAAAATTAATAAAAACCGAAATTCTTCTATAATGCAAATAACACAAGTCAACAAAAAACCTTTATCTTTAAAATTGAAGTTAATGCCGTAAATTTTGTCTTTTTATCCATAGTACTATGCGTAAAGACCGGAAGTAGAAAATAGTTTACGTGGTTTTTAAATGCATGAACCTTGCGAAGATATTTTGTATTAACATAACCTAATTATGTTAATAAAAAATATCTACCGGTTTTGATCATTGTGTCTTTGTATCATTGGACTAGAATCTTTTCTTCTTCAATAAATACAATTTTAGAATTCAGACTCATATTTAGTTAGATTTGAATTAAAAAGGACGTCGAAAGCTTTCGCTTGTATCTCAAAAGATTACATACGTATGTACATCATGCACGAACTATGTATATGTATGTGCTATTATTGTAATTGAATACATGCAATTGACTTCCTCCCTATTCTGGTAGATTTAAGTTACTTAATTTACCTTCCTTATCTAAACGTAGAAACATGCTTGAAGTACTTTTTATAACCTTGTCACTTGTAAAATTAGTCGTACTTATTACCACTAACATTTCCATATTGTAGATCGAACTCTGCCCTGCAACGAACCGTTCGTATTGTGCTCGGACGACAATAACCTCTACGGTATTGTTCACTTATCTTGTAACTAATTAAACTATCCTCGAAACACATATACTACGTTTACTACTACTATTCTTTAATCTATCTGCACGGTCACGTCTTCTTCCCGCGATTTTGTGTCGTTCGATATCGGTCAGCGCCTTTCGATCGCTTGAGCAGGAGGTGGACTTCGTTTTGTCTGAAATCTGGGCATTAAGCATCGGCTTGGTATTGCATGGAACACTTGATTATACATTCATTGTATCAACATCCAAAGAAAAGAAAAAAGAAACCCGCATAATTATAAAAGGCATAAGAACTATCGGTAAAGATTAGAACAAAAATCTTTATCGGTATAAAACCTTCAGCGCGTCGATGATTAACTTAAAACATTTAAACTTTCTTGTAGTTTAACTTCAAAAATGTTCTTTAGAAATCTTACCTTGCGAGCACGCAATGCCGGCCAGTACTCCAAGTGTATAGGGACTTTGCTTCGAGGGAGATAGCAGAGGACCGACTTCCTACATTTTTAAATAAAAAAACACGTTGCGCTAATATGAAAGTACATAATCTTTTAATAACATAATTAATTACCAAAATGTTCACCGTTTACATCAAATTTTGTCATAGACTTCACATGGAATTCGCTTGCCATACTTGGTGAACACAGAATTAATATTGGTAATGCAACAAGCAGACAATAAGGGAGTCCGCCTCGAAAAATGTCAGCGAAATTATCAACTTCACTCAACATTATGTTATATAGGTTATTAAAGTATATTATAATTAAATAAATAGCCTTTAGTGGCTTAGTCTGTCTTAGGGATGGTAATATGCATCTGCACGATAATCGATAGTTCTTCAATCATCGGTTGTTCCACACTAAACCTATCGACACAATATTCTTACACATATGAATGTGGGATGACTTTTTTAAATATGTATTCAGATTGAAACCCTTACATTTTTGGATTTAAATCTAAAACTATTTTCGAATGAGATCAGATTTTAATGCGTATATATCGGTGTTTTTTATAGAATAACACAAAGTTGTATGACGCACCTGGCAAAATATTTGAATCTAATTTAAAGTTGAAGGGGCTTTACACCTACAACTATTTTAAAATACGAAACATCTTTATGTTGGACTTCTATATGCATGCGTCACCGATTTTGTTTAAATTTTTTTACTGATAGGGCTATATTTGTCGTGGTTTTAGGTGAATGAATTATTGGCGGTCGCTTCTAGCTTTTTTTTAAATTTAATTTTGAAAATAATTAAATTTACATGTATTTTGTTGTTGGCCAATTTTGAGTAAAACGTCACATGCGCACAGTAGCCTTCAAGCGATTTATTTCAAACGAAATTTTATTTAGACAATATTTTATAAGTTGCATATTGGGTAAGAAATTCAGCGCCTGCAACTATAACTCGTTGGTCGGCAGACTGGCGCCAACGAAGATGTTTAATATTTTAATATGCTTTCAGAATATCATTTTTTGTCTGCATCGTGCTGTTTTCCTAAACACATTGAATTTTCTTGCTTGCTCAATTTTCATTTCAAATGAATCGGTTTATTGGACACTGTACTGTCACAAAATGTTGCAGGCAGACTGGCTTGCACAAAAAGGCAACAACAAAATACATGTAAATTTAATTATTTTCAAAATTCAATTAAAAAAAACTAGAAGCGAAGTTTTGAAAATTGTTGAAAATATACCAAAGACTTTCTTCTGCCGCATATTGCTTTCTCACTCTTACACGCACATGTGCAGGCACGCACATGCAGGCTTGCGCAGGCAGTGCTGCAGCGTGTATTTTCGTGTGGAAGGGCTTAGCTCCTCGAATTATGGCAAGCCTGGTTCACACATAATTAAAGGGTAGCATTAAAATATGTATAGCGATCCAAAATGAGTCGTACAAGTTTTATTCGTTTTTGCAAATGATCCCCTTAATATTAAGTAATCTATGGGTTTCTAATTTTTTAAATTAAAACGCAAAAACATACAAAGATTTTTCAGCATTTATTCTCTAAAGATTTCTTTTGAACATCGAACAAAATATATTTCATTTTTAATTCTGTATTTTATGTTTGAATACATTTTAATGTTTGCGTTGTAATTATAAAATGTACAAATTAATCTGAAATAGCTATGTCAAATTTGAAGCCACTAAAATATTCATGTTCCAAAATATCCTTGGCTGAAATACGATGAACAGGATCATAAACAAGCATTCTTTGAATAAGATCAACGCCATTGTCATCAAGATTCTTTAGCTGATTAGTTAATTGATTCGTTGACCAACAAGGAAATGTATTTTTGTAATCGGGAAGAGAAGTTACGCCTGGCCAAATATCTTCTGTGGGCGTTTTAAGAATTCTGTAAATAGTAAAACAACAATTTCATTAAAACACTGTGTAAAAGAATTTACATTACATAGGAATAAAAGGTATCCATCTCGTTGCAACATGCAACAGGAGTATTATATTTAGTTACTTATATTATTAGTATTTGGACTTACCTGAACATGCGAAACAATTGATCTATTTCGGAGTCGCCTTGAAAAAGTGGTTTCCGAGTAGCCATTTCAGCGAAAATACAACCAATTGACCAAATATCAACAGGGCAAGAGTATCTCGGGGAACCTAAGAGAACCTCTGGCGCTCTATACCAGAGGGTTACAATTTCATGTGTATATATTCGTACTGGTATACCAAAAGATCTTCCAAGTCCGAAGTCTGCCACTTTGATTATACCATTTTTATCGATGAGAAGATTTTGAGGCTTTAAGTCACGATGAAGAACTCGACGACGATGACAAAACAAAATAGCATTTGTTATTTGATATAGATAACTTCTCACTAGTTGACTATCAAGATGCTTTTCTGGAGGTAGAGAATCCATGTATTTTTTCAAGTCCATTGACAAAAACTCAAAGATCAAGTATATCCGATTTTCTTCCATTAAAACGTCCTCTAAGCATACAATATTTGGATGTTTGAGCTCTTTTAATAGAGATATTTCTCTGTAATATAAAAACATGCATGCAAATGTGAGACATGGTTTACAACTCATGGATACTCAAAATTTAAAGTTTATACATACCTTATAGCGGTGGACGGCACTCCTTCATCATCCGACTCCAAGCGAATTTTTTTCATGGCAACAATTTGCCCAGTTAGCCGATTACGGCCTTTGTAAACGACACCATAGGTGCCCTCACCAATTTTTTCTATTTTTTCAAAGTCTTCCATGGCATTCCAATTAAATTTCCCTGAAAAACAGCCGCGAAAATTTGGCAGAGTTGCCAGACCTTTTTTATGAATGCTTTGTGGCAATGAGTATAACACTGATAACGAAGCATCGTTAGGGGAATATGGAAATAGAACAAAAATACCGAAAAAATATGTTTTATGTGTCTGAAATGAATTATGTACTAAAACAGTTAATTTGGTTTTATACAAATTTTCTGCCACTCTCAAATTCTTTATAAATGCCCTAAATGTTTATTATACAAAGAATTGAGAAGTTAAATATATCATCAGATGCGTTATATCCTAATAAAGTTATATATATTTGCAGTAAATTTAACTTTTTGTTGGTGATCGTAGGTCAAAAATAAATTTTATCAATTATTTCGCAAACGAAAAGTAGTAATATATCTTCTTTATGGTGGCTTGATAAGTAGTTAAAAGAAATAACGAGCTGTCAAAAAATGAAGGCAATTCATATAAATGATGGCAACTTTGTAACAACTGCTTGGGGTGTTGTGATTTGCATGGTGTTATTATTTCTATAACGACAAAATAATAAAAAAAAACTTAATAAAATTGCTTGCATAAATAAATTAAACTACATCTAATCTTACGCTTAAGTACGCTGCTATTTGCTTGCAACTTTTTTCCTATTTTATTTATAATAAAGCAAATTTGATAATATTACTAATTATTATAAATGCACATGGAACTCAACCAATATGTTATTATATTTCGAATGTAAACTGAAAGTAAACACAGTCACGCATAAACATATGAATAGTTTTCGTTTATCAAACCTGGTCACACTGGTCATATAAGTTGTATGGAAAATTTGGACTTATCGGAGGGGAAATCATCATTATTCAATATTTAGTTTTTCTTCTTTAAGGACCAAGTGCCCGGGAACAAGCAAATGTTCTAGCCACAGTCTTAAATATAACAAAATCATTCAATTTTTTTTTCGTGCTAAGAATACAATGTAAACTATAGTGGCAAATCTTAAATTTTAAACATTTTTGTCAATTTCTGTCATTCTCGAGTCCGAACACAAAATTTACTTCATAGTGCCAGCGCAGTGGCAAAAGCATTCGTCTGTTGTCAAACTTCAAAATCAACACAAACATTCATATGCAAGTTTATGCATGCATACACGCACACATTGCAACGATTGCACAGCGCAAAGAATTGTCGTTGTACGACTGACCGCAATAAATTTCCGTTACTCATATTCCCGAAGCGGAAAATTAAAAAGATAAGTATTCATATATCCGTTAGTCGGTTCAGATCATAAAAGAAATTACATGTAACCATGGTATTACATATAAACTTAATTGCGTTTATTGTAATATCAAATTATATTATATAAATTATTACTCAGCTTTTCAGTGCCGCAACTTATAATATATCGCGTTATATTTATGAACTTATCGATAACTATCGTAACTACGGTACCACAACGTTGTATTATAATGCGCCGCACTGCGTCAATGTTGTCGTAAAGTTCATACAGTTCGTGGTTCATTCATGTGTGACAGTAACTTGTGTGTTTATTGTGTGTTTATTGTCAGATCGGATCGCAATATATGTACATATATACTTAGTGGGGTGTGCCAAGACTCCGTCTCCCTGTTACATACAATAGCATAAAGTTGGTATACCCTTTTTTGACCAATGTCAATGGTCGAACTGCTTTAATAGAAGCTATGATCGACGTTCATACAGATAGAAATGACACCAACTCGGGATCTTGATCCTGAAAGGTTTAGGGAAATGTGGAGTAATTAGGACTAGTAATTTAGGTAGGGTATTTCGGAACTGCGCAAATTCTCGGAATCGGCTAACTCAGCGGAGCTTTTATCAATCGTTTTGCAAGTGCGAATTTTATTTATGTTTCCTGCAGTCGGTAAAAAAATATAGCGTATACATCAAAATGTCATTGCGAAGTAAAAAAAACGTACACAATATAATAATACAGATATGTGTTTTGCATAGCTTGCATATTCTTGTTAGCTTTATAGTTTATGATTTAGGCATTAACAAAGTAAGTTTTGTTGAACGATGTGATTATTTTGAAATACCTGTGCGGGACAATTGGGACCGCTTACATGCGGGGCCGCGCTGACCCCCGGCAGCGCTTGTGTGCGGAACCTATAAAACGCCTCTTTTTTAATGAATCATTTTATTACGTTCTTCTTTTTGTTTTCTTCACACTCATAGAAACTTTCTATCTGGTTCAAAAGAACTGCCGCCGTTTTAACGTTGAGCTCGTAAGTGATGTAAAATAAAACCCTAGGCATAAAATGAAACCATTAACGTAAATAATAAAAAATATTAAATATTGAGAGACTTGTTCAATAAGCGTAATAGATGTTTTGATGTTTACAAGACCTATGTTGCGCCTATTGTACCTACTTACTTATCGATGCCCCACTACTAAAAACACAATCGGTAAGGTAAAAAACTAATTTAGGTGGCAGACAGAGACGGCGGGGCCCTGGGGTAACTCGGACCGCTGTGTTTCAAAGGTGCTTTCGCTGATAATGCATTAATTACGTTATTGCACGATGTTTTAACTCTAGATGAACTAAGATCAAAATGTTGCGCAATTTCAATCAAAATCACGAACTCAAACTTCGCGAGAAATTACTTCTATGTTAAAAATCCGATTGGGCGTTGATAATAATTGTGTTTACCAAAAATGAACTGTCCTGCATTAAAATTACTGTTGGAAATCGATTCTGATCGATTTACGTGGCGGAGGGGGGTGTGGCTAAATTCTAAAGTAAACTTGATCTGTGTGCAATTTTTTTTCCATTTTTAAAGATTTTTTTTCGTAGTCCTTGCTCTTGTAGTCTCCGAGATCTAGATTTTCGTACGGACGGACGGACAGAAAGAAGGACATGGCTATTTCGACTCGGCTGTTAATGCTGATTAAGAATATATATAATTTGTGGTTTGTCTGCTACGCTTCCTTCTGCCTGTTACACACATATTCGGTTGGCATAAAGTTATAATAACCTTCTACCCTATGGGTTGGTATAATAATACTCTCCATCAATTTGTTTTCTCGTTGAAGTGTAACTGAGTGTTGAGACTTTCGGATTAGATCATTTACTCACACCAAGTGCATTTTTTCTTTAGCTTTAAATTCAATTAGCTTAGGCAGATCTTAATTACCTCGCCTTCCCGTGCAACACATTTTTGGGGCTGCAACGCCTCACTCTGTGCAACATTCGCACAAATACTATGTATAATTTTTTCAATGGTCAAAGGAAATAAATAAACGTCCATATAAATATTCTTATATATTTATATTTATATATATAGGCTGATTTTTAAGCTATTATCTTGTTGACAACACTGGTTTGAACAGCTGACGCGAGGTTCGTGTTTTGTATCACTGTCAAATATCTTCAGTTTGGTCTATAATTTATCCAAGTATCGTCTTACCACTAAGCAATGAACACATAGAGACCTCAAACAGCGTCAGAACCTGCCACCCCAGAGAAGAAGCAGAACAGAAGCATTGAGAATAAACGCTCGACCGCGACAGCTCGCTGTTCGGTGAGTGCATAGCATCAAAACTGCTTCAGTCACACAACGACAACGGAACGATAAGCATGCGCGTACTTCTTTGCGCTGTGCGATCGTTTCCATGTGTGCGTGTATGTATGCACAAGCTCGCATATGAATGTATGCTTTGCTTGTGAAGTTTGACAACAGGCAAATGCTTCGGCCAGCGCACGGCTTCCTGAAGTCAATTTTATGTTTCGGCGTCGAGAGCCTTGAGACTGAGGTCTTACAAAACGAACAACGGTTGCAAATGATTGCATTTTATTATCAAAATGCGTGCTCTTTTAAGAAAGTACATCGCGCGTTTTTTTCCATTTTATGGTCAGTTTAATCGATCCACTGAAGCGGCTCTTCGGGCTATTGTACCAAATTTACATTGCTTACGTAGAGTGCGAACCGGAGAAAATATCGCAGCTGTATCGAAGTGTTAATGCTGACCATCAATTATCGATTCTTATCGAGTATGTGAAAATGCAAGAGCTTTACTTGCATAACATGTGGTTTCAACAATGCCACACAGCACGCTAACAATCGACTTATTGAGAGGCAAGTTCGGTGAACATTGTATTTCACGTTCGGGACGTCCGGCAAATTGGCCGCCTAGATCGTGCGATTTACCCTTTTAAATTATTTTTTGTGGGGCTATAGTATGTTAAATCTGTCTAATGTCTATAGAGACAAGCCCGCTTCAATTGACGCATTGGCGAACAACATTGAAGCATTTTTTCGTGAGATAGCGGCATAAAATAATCTTCAAACATTAAATAATATGGACCGTACTATCGATTCAAATAAAGTTTTCATGCATTTTGAATGTTTTTATAAAAACTTTCCTCTAGCTCTTAAAGAATCACCCTTTTTATAAATATTTTATTTTTGACCAGCTAATTAATCTTTATATTTTAAATTGGACAAATTGCAAATGATAATTGCTCAATATTGAATTTTCAAGGAACACTGACGATTACATTCCTTTCTGTTGTTTAAATCTCATTTTGTTTATAATCATTCCAAATTTTTAAATACAATTTAGGCAAAAAACTATTAAATCAAGACAGAAGCAGCAATGGGTGGCAGAACAATTTGAATATGATGTTACAAATTAAAAGGCTCTTGCAAATTAAGCCGCGGATTGTACCTACTTCTTTTTTCCATCGTTTTTTTCGATTTAAAAAAAAGTAATTTAATTTTAAATATATGGAAATAAATAACAGGCGGCTGATCTTCTTTTGCCAAAATATTTGCAGTTGTATTGATGATAGCTTTTTTTTATTTATAGCAGTGAATCGCGCTCGACTGTAGCCTTTTATACTTATAAATTTGTATAATATATTGTTTATATACGTACACACATGTAGCAATAAAAAACTTATTAAAAATATTTACAAAAAAAGTTATTTTCGGCACGCCGAAGGTTTTGTACCCTTGTAGCTTATGGTCTAAGTTTTTCTGATTCTTCCTTTGCCACATATTTACATATAGTAGTATCCAGTTTGACAAATTTCTCTTATGATTCGTAGATAATGATATGAATTAAAATGGCAATAAAGACAACTTTTCATTTCCACTGATTATCCCTATGATTAAGAGTTTTCTGATATTGCTAAAATTGAAAAAGGATCGGATATGAGATACTAGTTTTTATTGAATTGGTTAGCATCAGACGGATATTGGCATAATGGGGCAAAGTGTATCTTCTACAAGGGTATAAGAGAAGAAGAGTTACGTTTTGTCTCTTATAATCATGATTTTTGGCGTGGCAACCATTGTGTGTGCTAAGAAACACATACGTACATTTATACAATTTATAATTGAAATGTTTGAGCGTTATGTATGAATTGGAAACTAAATATAAATTAGAAAAATGCTTTTCACCATTAACAAAAAATATAAATGTTATTAGGTGTAACGTATTACGGTAATTATAACTTAATAATACAAAGATAAAATGATAATTTGGAAAATAATTTGAAAGAATTATACAATGCATGGAAAAAATGCTTTGAAAATGTTTGAAAACACACAATTATGCTTGAGCTTTAGCTATCTATCAGAAATCAGAAATGAACATGTATGGCAGCTTTCTCTTGCACATCTAAGCTGTCAAAAATAAATATATTTTCTAAGTATGATAACATTAAGAACACTGCTCATAAAAGTGTTTTAAATTTCATTTAATGTTTACCTAATTTAGTGTATTATATGTATATGTATAATCGATAACCGATTTAATAATGTTTTTGAGCTTAAAATGTTATTTTAACAGCTTTTATTCTTTTCAACGATTACATCTATAACTTATTGTAAGTACTCGGTTTCTTTTTTATTTATATTTATATTTGTTTTAGTTTTAATTACATGCGATCTTTTAACACGGTTGAGAGAATGATTATGCATACATCTAGGTATATTCCTAAAGATATGGGAAATACAAGAAAGTCTGTAAGTATGAAATTGGGTTTAGCATTTTTATTTAATTGTTTTTTTTTTTGTTTGTTTGTTTTGCAATAAATCTACTTAATTCTAATTATAAAATTATGCATGTATGAAAAGATGGCTTCTGTAACATCGCTCTTACTATCATAGGAATCCAAATGAATAATAATTTTAAATGTTTTTGCTTTGTGAATCAAATCAAAACAGGTATTTACAATTGTAAACAATTGATGTAAAAATTAGAACGGGTCAAGACTGCAATCATAACTGATCAAAAATGCTAAAATTGATGATTCAAAGTGGCAATGACCTCATCATTGGGGGGTTTTGTGTTATGACGTTTAAAAAAATTGCTTAATATTTGTTGTTCTAGCTCGAAGGATGAGTACTTTGTTGTTGTTGAGACTTCGATCAATGGAGTTATAATGGAAGATGGTGATGCTTTTAAATCAATATTATTTGCATGCTATTGTGGATGTTGTATAACCTGTTGCTGTTGTTGCTGCTGTAAATGTGGAGGCAAAATGCTACCAGCCTGATTTAAACTTTGTGAAGGTGGTGGGGCATGCTGCGGTGGCTGGCTATGATAGTTACTGCTGCCAATCCCGCTGACGGACGGCTGTTGTATCATATGGTGCTGTACACTAAGTTTGGGGCCATCTTCTGCCTTCTCCTCTTCGCGACGCTTAAGGCAAGCCGCCTTAGGATTCAGGTTTCTCTCGCGTACCTGTTGCTCCAATGTCATAATTACTTCCACTGCCATATTGAGGATACCCAGTTTAGTTTGAGGTTTATCAGATTTCAGGTGTGTCATACACATACGCCCCAGTTCCTTCAAAGCCTCGTTAATATCACGTATACGAATGCGTTCTCGGGCATTGTTTGCTTGTCGGCGTTCTTTTTCACGAATTGCCTTGACAGCGGGCTCTGCATCATCATCATCGTCTGCAGAGGAACAATATCTGCGCGGCCTTTTAGAGCCTTTTGAACCTTGAGACAGTAATTGTGTGCTATTTGATAATTCAACTGAGCTTGTAGGTTTCGTATCAGAAATTTCTAAATTCGAAAGATTTGAAGTTGTAGATACGCCCACATGCGCAACATTACTGACACCGCCTTGTTCTTTCCGTTTTTTAGTTTGTTTTGTTGCTGCGGATGTTGATATTGATGCCGATGCATTTCGCTCAACTTTTATATTTACATGACCTGCTTGAACTGTGGGCACGCCAGCACTAGTTGCACCCAAAGAAAGAACATCGTGTGTAAGTGTACTTGAGGTATTAGATACGAGCGCACCGTTGCCGGTGGAATTGCCGCCAATGATATGGGACGATGGTGAATTGGCCACGAAGGAAGATAATGTTTCAGAATTATCCATAGAATTCAACGACGAGTTGATGTTTGATAAGATTTCAGGCTCACAGTGGTTGCGTAACACATTGAGTGCATCATCTAAACGCTCCTCCATGCGTGCTCCTTGAAAAACAGAAGCCATTGTATGTAAATTAGAGACAGGCACCATGTCGCTAGGATAGTTGGAGCTAGATCCATTATTTAAAACAGCCTGACTCCATCCAGCGTTGCTGGATATTGCTGATTCGCCAACTCCAGACTGTGTTAACGGAGGTGGTGAATTGACAGGTGTTGATGGGTTAGAGCTGAAGCTACTAATACTTTGGTCGGCTGCAGTAGCCGACATATAGATTTGCTGACGCAATGACGTTGCCGAAGAATTACCAGATCCAGCGACCTTCGCATTGGGTCCTGTGCTTATTCCACCAAAGCCATCTGCGCTCTGCACTGCAGGACTAAGTTGCTGATTGTGATGGGAATGTGCATGAGGTAGCGGGGTATGATTAAGGGAATGATGGCCGATTTGCCCAGCGGAAGACATGGAATTATGCTGAGCTTGCACAGTTGTTTGATTGTGTTGTGTTGTTGGTGAAGAATTGTATACTGCTGGAGAAAGAACAGTCGGCGATGGACCTCCAATGTTGGGTAAAGTACCAGATCCACCCCGAAACGAGCTCATTGGAGGAAGTGATGTTGAAACCGGACTGTGAATGCCTATACCACTTTCAGCACTCATTTGAATTCCAATACTTGAGCCGCTAGTCAAGCCATCAGCATTTAGTACTTGCTGATGATCCAAGGCATTTTGCGTGGTGTTTTGATAAGCGGTTTGACTCATATAATTAGGACCACTATTCATTTGGGATTGGTACCATCCTGTACTATTGGTTGCTCCCGAGTCAAAATACTGGTCAATTGTGGGTACATTTGCAAACCGATTATTGCTTGTGTTTCCTTCGTGAATCGAATTAAAATCATTTGGGTACATTCCATTTTCTACAGCAAGACTTCCATATGGTGAGTGATAGCCGCCCCCGCCACCACGTTCAGTTCCTACGGTACCGGGAGGCTGTTTATTTGCAATTTTGTTGAAACAGTTTTGAAACACTTCATACAAGTGCATCGGTTCATCATCGCTTGTTGCCATCTTTACCAATTTTATGGACGGGAGCAAATCGAGAATCTAAAAGTAAAAAGAAAAGTTCAGTGTTTAATGATCAGCTAAGTTTAATAATATAATATATGTGGGAAATGAACCAGATCAGGGAACTAAAGTGAATGACAAAACAGAGAGCAAGAGAGTAACGCGCAGTGGCAACGCTTATTAACGGAAAAATAAAAGAACGGACATGGAGTAGAATGGGGAAGGAGAGCGGTCGCAAGTTTTTCAATCGCGCTATATACACAACTAGAGCTAAACAACTGTCATCAAACAATTAAATAATAATAATAAGCAAGAACTATTGTCGTTAAACGATATAAAGTGTACTATTAAACAATTGTCTTCAAACAATAAAGTAACACTATAAAATAATTTATGAATAATTTAATTTGTATTGTATAACAAGTTATATATTTAAACAAGAAATGTAATAAATCGAAGGGTTTTACACCAGCTATACGAAGCGTAGAAGGTTATTATAACTTTGTGCCAGACAAAAATGTATGTAAGAGGCTGAAGAAGGCGTGGCACACTCCACAAAGCATACATATTCTCAATCAACATCAACAGCCGCTGTTTCATGCCAGCAATTGAAGGCATTAGCATTATAGCTTTCAATGAATAATATTGAACAACATTGACAATATTATTCAATTTTTACTATGAGTAGGGCTCTATTTATTGGGTTGACCGAAAGGAAACCGGTGATTTTGCATACAAATACTCTGTTATAGCATTCTATCTTTTGCAAGTTATCAGCTGGCACTTTTAGCTTGCTTAAAAAAAAACGCGATTAATTGTGTTTATATTTGTTTGTATGGCGGCAAATTTAATATAATATAAAGCCCACAAAAGAGCATTTTCGTCATATTTTACTTTATTATTTCCGTAAAGGAAAAATGCAGCTCAGGTTGCTAAACAGTTACGTAACGTGTATGGTGACAAAGCCTTAAAAGAAACACAGTGTCAAAGTTGGTTTGTCATATTCCGTTTGGGAGATTTTTCACTCAAAGACAACCCACGTTCAGGTCGGCCAAGTGCAGTTGATGATGAAGTTATCAAGGCTTTCATCGAATCGGATCGTCAAGCTCAAGCTCCTTATTTTTTTTTGAATCAATTAAAACGCATTTAATTTTACAATTAGCAATAAACTATTATATTATAAAACTAAACTAAATTCTCGGTGTTTCAATTAAAGTAATTGAGACGGCCATCGACCATCCTCCATCTATATGGTCTCACTTCATCATAATAATATAATTTTTGCTGACTTAAAAAATAATACAAAATCGGCCTATGGGTTGTATAGCAACTACACGATATATCGACTTATTTGTGCAGGAATATGAAGTTGTACA
Organism: Zaprionus camerounensis; assembly: GCA_018904165.1. Taxonomy (NCBI): domain Eukaryota; kingdom Metazoa; phylum Arthropoda; class Insecta; order Diptera; family Drosophilidae; genus Zaprionus; species Zaprionus camerounensis. Next base: position 1,129,574 of record JAEIFS010000354.1, read on the forward strand.
TTTCTGGGCAAAATTAGTATACCCTCTGCATGGATATAAATATCAAAGCCTTAAAAAGGCTTGTAAGATTGTCACATTTGCTATTTATAATTTATAATTTATTTAGATCCTGAGCATGAATATATATATATACATTAGGTGTGCAAGCAGGCCATAATACGAGAAACGGCACGATAATGTGATTTTATTGCATGACAAATCTCGTTTTCACGTTGCAAAGGCTGCTTAAATCTACTTGAGTACGCTCAAATGGGAAGTCCGACCCTACCCGCTACATTCCCCAGATATTGCGCCGCCTGGTAATCACTTTTTTCGTTCGATGGCACATGATCTAGCGGATCAGCAGTTCCATGAAGTATGAAGACATTGAAAATTGGCTAGATTCGTGGATAACCGCAAAAGTCGAACACTTTAACCATCAAGGTATTCGAGCTCAGCCAGAAAGATGGCAAAAGTTGTGTCTAGCGATGGGAAATACTTTAAATAATCCATTTCTAATTATTTTTTTTATAGTAAAGTTTAATAAAACAGCGAGATCTTAGTTGCGGACCTAATACTACGTGGGGTATGTCAAGCCTCCTTTTACATAACAGATCAATTGATCAAATCAAATTTTCAATTCAGATCAAATTTTTATTGTTGGCCCAAACCTTCTTAAAACGCTTGTATAAATTTGACAATTGTCGGATCATTATTTTATGAGTTATAGCATTTGCAGTAAAACAACTTTGGCTATTGTGAAGAATGTGGATTTCGCGTGTTGTTAAAATATTGTTTTTTGATGGAAACCGGATGATGAGTTACCGGACACTGTGCCAGGAAAATCAACCATCAAGGATTGGTATGAGCACGGAATACGATGATCGCAGTGGACGCCAAAATGAGGTGGTTGCCGACAAAAACAGCAAAAAACCAGTAAGACAAGCAACAGTCGCGCGGCACGCGACAGTGAGATACCCATCGACCTACGTTCCTATGTATGTATACATATACATATATACGCACATGATTTGAAATTATTCTCGATAGATGGCGCTCGCGCTCGCCTACCTCCCTTGCTAGTAGACACAAGCACTTGGATTTATGCTCATACTTTCTTAAATAATTTTTGTGTTTATTGTCCGATCGGATTGCAATTTAGAGAATAAGTAGGTATAACTATCAGCTTAATATATGTTAAAGTCAGAAAGTTTTATCTTTTATATAGCACTTATAAATTGAGTTTAAAAATTAAATTATTGATTTGGGGGGTCGGTGGGCGTGGCACCCAACATTTGAAATAAACTGGTACACAGAAACCTTCATGCCAAGATTTGGTGTCTCTAGCTCTTATAATAGCTGAGATCTGTGTGTTCATCTGGTCATCCGGACAGACAGACAGACATGTCTCAATCGACTCGGCTAGTGATTCTGAGCAAGAATATATACTTTATATATACTTTATGGGGTCTCCCACGCCTCCTTCTGCCTGTTACATACATTTGCACAAAGTTAGTATACCCTTTTTTGACCATTTTCAATGGTCGAAGGGTATAAATACACTAAATGATTTTGAATTCCTATAAATTGAAATTGAATGATATAGCAGGCACTCTAAAAATACCGACGGAACGTGTACATCATATCATTCACGAATATTTTAGTTTGAGAAAACTCTGTGCAAAGTGGGTACCGTGTTGGCGTAATAAGCCCGAGTTTTTGGGTTGATATGTGACAATAGACGAAACTGAGTGGACTGCACACGGTGAAGCCGGTACAAAGCGTGCTAGCAAGATTTTGGCTTTTGTACTTTGGGATGCGCATGGAATTATTTTCATTGACTAACTAAAAAAAGGAAGGACCATTAACAGCGACTATAACATAGCGTTATTGCATCGTTTGAAGGATGAAATTGCCGAAAAACTGCCGAATTTGTCGAAAAAGAAAGTGCTGTTTTACCAAGACAATGCACCGTGTCACAAGTCGGTGAAAATTATAGAAAAATCCAAGAATTGAACTTTTAATTGCTGACAGAAAATGTAATTTATGTGTTTTAAATGTGTGTTCCTGGTAGGCCGGGAACTTGTCCATTGACTTTTTAAACTTCCACATAGTTAGTGTATCCTTTTTGACAATTATCAATGATCAAAGGCTTTAAAAATTATTTTAAACTGTGTATATGCTAGACAGCGGCGGTTAATAAAATAGTAGTGCTTTGCAAGCTTTTCGATTTGCATCTATTGCAATCTCTTGTAGAATTTAATTGATTCCTTCACATTTGCAACTGTCAAGAAATGTACTATAGTTTTAGAATTTTAACTTAAATTGAACCATTGCATCGCATTATATTAATTTTAGCCTTTATTCAACATGCAGCAGCATTTAGATCAGGTCATAAAACATTAACTCAGTCCACTTTTTACCATAGACCAATACACACTTCAACAATAGTTGATATCGTGGCATTAAGGGACCAACTTAATATAAAATAAATACATCCAAACAAACAATTGAATTGTTTTTAGGCTATTCAAAAATAACATCGGGTACTAAAAAACAAATAACCCTGTGTATTTTATAACTCAATTATTGTCGCGGAACTGATAAGTAAGCTATCGATAAGTAGTTAAGTAATTTGCCACCGATAGAGGGCACTTAGATTTAGTATTCTATAGTATGCGTTATTATCGTTGTTGTAATTGGTCACACCGATTTAACTAAGAACTAAGCTGGGCTTGGCAATATCCAAGAGTGAGGGAAGACAAACTGTGGTATGTAGACTTGACTAGATTTAAGGTTAAAGTCTTGTAATGCCTTTCCCTAAAGAATAAAACATCATCATTCAGAGGTCAATTATTGTTTAAGGCATTCCCTGGATATTGTCGGTGGCTCGACAATTATTATTTGAAAAACAAACCATAACTTTCTTTTTATTTTAATTTTTCTTTTAACAAGAAGTCTACAGATTGCTCGACTGTTAAATACTTATACACCACCATCATCCTCAATCACTCAATAAGTCCCTGGACTGACATATAGGGGCGCCACTGAACAAAAAATTAATGCCGCCATTCGATAGAGCTTTTTTTTTATCTTTATAAAATACGACCGAAGCAAACTGTGGCTTGATAAGCACTACCCGGGTTCGCACCGTCGAAATCAACCGTTTGCAGCAGGTATAATAAGTTGAAATTCGGTCGTACGAGCACAACAGACGCTAAACGTTCGAGACGCCGAAAAACGGCAGTTTGTCCAGAAAATGTGATGAAAGTGCGCAAAACCGTTTTGGGGGACCGTCAGTTGAACTTGTTGGAGATAGGTGAGGCCCTGAAGATATCCGAAGGCAGTTTGTTAACTATTTTGCACGATTATGAAAGAGTTGTTGGCAAAATGGGTGCCGCGCACAAGACAATGCACCGTGTTACAAATCAATGGCAACAATGATCAAATTGAATGAGCTACGCTTCGAATTGCTCCCGCAACCGGCATATTCGCCAGATTTGGCCTCCACCGACTATTGGCTCTTCGCACATCTCAAAAAGATGCTTCAGGGAAACAGATTCACATCCGATGACGAGGTGATCGCTGTCACAGAAGCTCAATTTTAGTCAAAAAATAAAGAATTTTGTATACATGGAATCATAAAGTTGGAGAAACGTTGGAATGATTGTTTGACCTTAGATGTTGATGAGTTAATGTTTATTTGTCCAAAAACTGTGTTTTTCTATGAGACGAAACTTATTGAGTCACCTGTAAGTATAGGAACGATCACAGGAGATAAGAACCTGCAAGAGTATAGAACCTTCGACATCCCGATTGTAGCCCTTCTGTCTAGTAATATTTAACTTGAATAAGTTAACAATGATTTTATTTTTTAAATAAATATGCGATCATAATTTTTTGTATTATTTTTTTTCGCCACGATCCCCATTTTTGATACGGTTTTTCCATTTTTAAACATAATGTATTCTGTAAAATATTTTTTTGTGCGTCTCAAATTAATATACCCAGCAGTAAGATTGGTTAGTTTTTTTAAAAAATCACTTATGTGACAAGAAAAAAACAATTATGATTGAAAACGTGTCGAGGAAGTGAATCTTTAACAAAACGCAGTGAAACCAAATTTCAATATAAAAACTAACAATGGTTTAGCTTTACATTAAATATTGAATTACCACTTATGCCTTACATTTTAGAAAATATTGGAATTTAAGCAGTATCATCATATGGACGGACAAAGACACACTAATATCTAAATTTCTTGACTGACTATGTATACTTAAACGATAGCATAAGGGATAGGTGCATATATTTAGTATTGATCTGAGTAACTTATTTATCTATTTAATAACAAGATATTTATTACATACTACTTATATATATTTACGAGGGAGGCGTGCGTGCTGCAGAATCATCGTATGATATATAGAAATCTTTATTCTAAATTTGGTGTCTAGCTTTTGTAATTGCTGAATCCCTATCCATTGAAACAAAAAGACAGTTTGCCACGCCTCCCTCTGGATGTTACATACATCTGCACAACGTAGTATACCCTCGTTTTATCATTGTCAATGGTGTTGGGGAGTATTACAACTTTATTTGCACAGTTGTGTAGTCAACGAAACTTAGATGCCTATAAAGATTGTCATGGCTAAATCAAATCATCAGTTAATACTAATTCTAAACAAAAAAAAAAATTCAAAAGTCCCAGTTGTTTCCATTCGGAAAACAACATACATTGCGTACTTGCATCTGTGCTCAGTGTGGGATAGAAAAACAAAACAAACATTTTTTTATCGGCATATCGTAACTTCGATAGCATTTCAAACACAAGAGTTCGTGAAAACAAACAAACTTATGTGCAAATTGCAGAAATTAAACAATTAAATTAATTTAAAAAGTTAATATTAAAATTCTAGAGTTTGAAATTTGCATTAGTAAGCACGAAGATACATATATAATCTTCATCATCTTGTATATGTATACAATTAACTATAAATAAACCCAAATTAGTTATTTCTTTTGTCTAAAATGTAATCATTATCATTCTTGACTATTTTCATTATTGCCTTAAGATTTTTGTGTATTAAACTGACATACAAATAGTCAAAATATTGTATTTACAAAATACTCACTTGCACAAAATATATATATTATTTGATTGCAAATTTAATGACAATAGGTAGCACAAACTGACTTTTAACCGTTTTTCAAATTATTATCAGTGGTGCTTACCGTATTTTTAATTCTTTTGACCACGAATCACTTAATTTATACACACGCATACATATGTATGTACGAATGAATGTATGTTTTGATTAACACAAAACTTCCACAGCAATAGCTAATGGTTAGTAGCGGTATTCATTTTTAATTTACACATGGCACAAGGCATTGAATCTTTTATAGATTTACTTGCACTGATATTTCAATGTTTTTTACTAAAATTAATAAACTTTAGAGCAAGTATTCTCAGGCTTTGTTCGTATAGCCATCGTGAACGCCATCTTTGTTCTCTTCGTGCGTCATCTTCAGGGATGTGTTCATCACAAGTTTCGATAGATTTTATTTTTCGATAATTGTAAGATAAACTATACTGAAATGAATGGTATTCCCATCAATGAAATTACCAAGAGCCTTATTAATTATCCGAATCCAATGTGAAAACCAGCCAATCACGTCTAAATTTCAACCTAACCTAAAAAAATTTTGAAAAACTTCCAACATTTTTAATTTTTTTGATATTTTATTACTTCATTTGTGCAAATATGTAGAACCACGTATTTAATTTATATTTTTTATTAGTTAAAATACAGTTTTGAAGCAAAAAATCATTACTCATATGAATCTATTCCGAATTCTGATAAAATAGTGCTCAAAAGGGGATATACCAAAGGGAAAACTTTTTTAATATTTCATTTGAATATACCCATATAGAAACAAGTATCGCATGACCCGATCTTGACCCCCCCATAATTTTTTGGGGCTTGAAAAATTTTTCGTGTTTTTTGAGGTTAAGTCGAAACTCAGAAGTGCTACGTACATTTTGACTTCGGATTCGGACTTAGAAGGATAAAATACATGTTAACACATATATAGCATGCTCGGATCAGGATTCTATATCTATTGGGGGATATTTTAAGAATTTCAGTTTTGTGAAGTTATGTCGAAATCCAGACATGATGGCAAATTTCTGACCTCGGATTCGGATTCAGCAACCCAAAATACATACATATAACTGCATATGCCGCATACCCAGATCATACAATTTTTTATTTTTTGTGGTGCTGTGTTATTATGCAGCAATGTTAAACAAACAATTATATTACAGCTACATCAATAATCTTATGCAAAACAAGAATCAACACAGTCGAGCTCGCAGGATTTCGTCCAATTTTCAAAAACCTTTCTATTCATATGCTCAAAATCTTCTCTTTTTCTCTTTCTTACACACTCAAGCAAAATTGAAGCCATGCGTAGCAACGTCAAAGCCGAGCCCACACCTTACACTTTACAGTCGCACCATCAAAATTATGCATCTGCGCCCTTAAAAAGCGAAATTTAACATTTCTTGCTTTGCTTATAAGCTTTTGTTTTTCACATTTTCACGCAAGTGTATGAGTGGGAAACACATGTTATCGAAAGTTATAAAAGATAACCTTGTGCCTTGGTCTCTTGACTCTCGACGCCGAAACACAAAATTAACTTTATATTGCAAGCGCGCTGTCCCAAGCATTTGCCTGTTGTCTATATTCATGCATATGCTAGCTTGTGCATGCATGCACCCATATTGAAACGATCGCACAGCGCAAAGAATTGCACCCGTGCTCATCGTTTCGCTGTAGTTGTGCGACTGAGTTGATGCCACTGTGTGCTGCTTCGGGGTAGTGTGGTTAGAATTTTTGGGCGAAGATAAACTAAATTAGTGTATAAAAAAAACCAGTAAGAAAAGCAACAGTCGCGCGGCACGCGACAGTGGGATACCCTTCGACCCATGATCTAGTGTAGTTAATTTGTTAAATTCATACACATACACATAGGCACATGCTTGAAAATTATTTCCGGCAGATGGCGCTCGCGCTTCGCGCTCGCCCGCCTTCCATGTAAGCTGACACAAGCACTTAGTTTTATGCTCATACTTTCTTAAATAACTTCTGTGTTTACTGTCCGATTGGATTGTAATTTAGAGAATACGAAGATATTTCATTCAGTTTATTCTATGTTAAAGTCAGAAAGTTGTATCTTTTATACAGCGCTTATAAATTGAGTTCAAAAATTAAATTATTGATTTGCGGGGGCGGTGGGCGTGGCACCCAACATTTGAAATAAACTGGTACACAGAAACCTTCATTCCAAATTTGGTGTCTCTAGCGTTTATAATAGCTGAGATCTGTGTGTTCATCTGGTCATCCGGACATCCTGAGAGACCGACAGACATGTCTCAATCGACTCGGCTAGTGATCCTGAGCAAGAATATATACTTTATATATACTTTATGGGGTCTCCCACGCCTCCTTCTGCCTGTTACAAACATTTGCACAAACCCTTTTTTGACCATTTTCAATGGTCGAAGGGTATAAAAAAGCATAATTGTATGGAGTTGAAAAAAAGAAGCTGACTGTATGGAGTTTTCATTAGATACACTAATATTTTCGATTTTATTTTAAGACCTTGCTTCGTGGTTGCTTATAGAGAGAGCCGATCGCTCACTCGTGAAACCCTCTGGGCTCTGGGGTCGTAATATACCGAAAGCATCATACGAGTTCTTTCTGCTGTTTGAGTAATCTATATGTTTGATACTTGTGTATGGTTTGTTATAGCATATATAGTATATATTGTATATATAGTATATTATATAATTATATTACATACATTCTCGTATAATACAGATGTTCTTAGGTAGGGAAAGAGAGGGTACAATTACAGCACACTCGGGTTACACAATAAACAATTAAAGTATTTAAAATAAAAATGTTACTGCAGCTTCTTCGCAGACTCCTCCACCTCCTCGTGGGGTGCAGAAAGCAAATAAATAAATCAGCACGCGCTTGTCGCATTGCTCAGGCTTTTGGTTACTATTATTTTCGCCAATTACCTTTGGAGCCGCTGCTGTCGTTATTGTTGTTGTTAGTATTGTTGATGGAGTCAGCTCAACTGCTGCCGCTACAGGCTCCGCTCTAATTTCGATCGAAGTCGTCGACGCTGACTGCGCCGCTTGCTCAATATCCTTTGACATTGTAATCGATAATCGATAAACTTCTTTGCATGCAAATCACAAATTGTTCTCAACCAGAGACACAACACGCACCCACAAAGACGGACACGACAAACACGCACGCAGAGATCGGCGAAAGAACCCATCACGCGCAACTTCGTGGCTCTACCTCGTAGTTTTTAACAATATAACCCAATTCAAACAACTGCAAACCTTACCAAAATAATCAAATGAATTGAATTTAGCAACAGTTTTATTTTGAAAGCGCCATTAAGTATTTGTGCTCTGTGTGAATAATTCATTGCTGCTACTACATACATACATTTGGGCTAATGAAATTGCAACAATTAGTATTACATTTGTGTAATCTTGACAGTATTATATATTTTTCTTTTAATATATTTATACATTTATTTGTATAAATACAGTTTTAATTATATATTTTGTAATATACACGTGAATGTTTTTTAATCTAAATCGATTCGATTTTCTAAAAATAGATTACCAGTGTGCATCTTAGATTCCTTCATTTTCAGGTGCGAACTAAGTAAATCATCCATTGTGATAGAAATTGAAGCTTTTCCTGCGCTGGTACAATTAATATTCGGTTGCGACTTTTGATTTTTCTCATTTGTTCTCATGAAAAGTCGCATTCTGTTAACTGATGCATTGCGACACAGTTCTCTAAGATCTGATCCCGAAAATCCATTTGTAAGTTTAGCCAACTGATTAAAATCAATATCGTTGTTTACTTCCTCCGTTGCTAAGATTAACTTGAGAATTTGGACCCTTTGTAGTTCAGATGGCAAGCTTATGTGAAACTGGGCTGGCATTCGTCGAATAATAGCCTTGTCGAGATCTTGCGGACGGTTAGTAGCCCCCATTACAATCACGGCTGAGTCATGGTTTGTGCTAAGGCCATCCCATAGCATCATAAATTGAGTTTTCATCATTGCTGTTGCTTCATGGTCATTAGAATTACGGGCGCGAAGAAAAGAATCGATTTCATCAACAAATATAATGCACGGCTGAATTTTGGCAGCCAACGAAAACACAGCAGATGCGAGTTTTTGTGATTCGCCATACCATTTGTCGGTAAGAATAGCTACATCTAAATTAATAAACCGCATTCCAGCTTCTTTAGCTGTAGCTTTCGCAATTAATGTTTTTCCGCATCCGGGAGGGCCATGAAGGAGGACACCTCTAGGTGCTTGCCAGAGTTTTGATCCCTTGAACATATCTCGATGTCGCACTGGTAGAACAACTGATTCACGAAGATCCTGGATTACTGAATCTAATCCGGCTATATCACTCCACTTGACGGATATATCGGCAGGGACAACAAGATGTGATGCAATCATTAATTCATAATCATTAAAAGTCTGCAGATTTATATTGAAATTATCCTCCTTACTTAGTCTGAAAGATGATAAATCAAATTCGATAACAAATAGTAAACAATTCAGTTGAACTCTTACAAACCTTTTCAACTGTTCTTCTGCCAGAAGCTTTGCCTTTTTTTTATTTTTACTTGTAGGATCTATCTGATTCATCATCCATTTAACAGAATAATATGTTATTACTGAGGCGACTGAAATCCGAAGCAACATTTGTATCATATGTCCTCTAGTCAATTCTGAGCCTCCAAAGTTAAACTGATCCATTTTCTTTTTATTTATTTATCCACAAACAGATTTTATTAAAACTTTTTTAACTTAACACAAGTTGAAGACCAAAGATTGCAATTGCTGAGACCGATATAAATCGTAGTGATGGTATTATTATTAAATATAAGCGTGACTTAGTCACTATTCACGGCAGGAATGCCGTGACTTGGTATCATCATGTACTCACGTTGATAAGGGAACACGAACAATTTAAAACGATATAATATAGTCTATATTTCAGTTGGACATCAAATTGACATTCTTTTCCACTAGCATTTTTCAATTATCTATTTTTGGTTTGCACGAATTTCATATTATACCTCAGTGCGATAAACCGTTAAGGGACTTTGAAAACCATATTTTAAACCACTTTAAGTAATAGTCAAAAATGAAAATAATTTTTGCAATAATCTATAAATGTTTACACAAACATCCATACTTTGTTTTATTATATTAATATACATATTTAACATAGCCAAATAGTGAAAATAACTCTAAAAATATATACAAATTTTTTTCACATTGACTTTGTTTATTGTCTATGAAAGAGGCGGGCAGAACCTCACATTTAAATGGTTCGCGAGTATAGGGCACCAAAATTCTGCGGCAATTCTGCATTGCTTCTTTACTTCGTTTTTAGCTGCTCACTAACACAGCGAAAAGTTTGATGAAATGGCTGGCACACATTTCATCAAAGTTTTTTACTTTCTGGAAGACTATTAAATGTTAAAACATATATTCAGAGCAGTCTTACATGTTACATGTATCAGAGAACGGCACCAATCACAGAGATCAATCCGGTGGTGCATACACTCGGGTGTCTGTGTCAACGGTTCCCTCAGGAATCGGAGAATAATTGTCGGGTGTGCCGAGTGATCTTCGAGTCGGGTAATTTGCCGTGTCTTTCGGTTGTTGGGTACCACCGGTGCTCAAATTTCAACTAGTGTGAATAAGGTAGCGGAAAGTGCCGTTCTCTGGTATTTACGTCTGTCCGCATGTCCGTTGCAACGCAAACTAGTTCTTCTGTTTTTCTAAATAATAAAACACGTCTTTATAATACGTAGCACACGTGCTTTTTAAAAATATGATCTATCTGCAAAGACCCTATTGACCGATTTTTTTAAGACATTGCACCCAAATTTTTTACATCGTCCTCTTTTACATAAATAAAATAGTTTTATTATTGATTTAATTGAAAACTATAATATATAGCTGACACAGGAACAATTTTCTGAAATGAACGCTTTTATACAAAGAGTGTTCATTTTCGACTAGTCATTACCAATTTAAGTAAAAATTAAAATTTTCATACTTAAGATTTCCATAAAAGAATTGCATGTGTCCAAGTATCGGCAATATCGATCGAAGATGCGCTTTTGAAATCATCGATAGTTATTCTACTATCGGTAATATCACTATTTTTCGGGGCACCATCCCTATTTTTTATCTAATTTAAAATACATACATGTTTTCTATACAAATTTAAGTACTGCTAGTCAAAAAAATATCAGTGAAGTTAATAATAATTGCATTCGACTTTATGAAAGTCGCGCTGCTTGTTTTAGCGCGTAACTGCACAAATTATATTCTTTGTTTTTTTTATTCTTTGCCGGCAACCATCAATCTTTATACCCTTCGACCATTGAAAATGGTCAAAAAGAGTATACCAGCTTTGTGCAAATGTATCTAACGGCCAGAATGAACAAACAAAATTTCGCATTAATGTTCTTGTACACCATACGCAGATAAGATTTTTTTCTTTAAATGGGCGCCCTTCGCCCACGCAATTCAATTTAATTTTGTATTAAACGTATGGAGACAATGAAGGAATCGTTAATTATGCACTACAATTCATAATATATGTACATATAACATATTTCCAACATTCATTCTAAACGCAGTATATTCACATTCTTAAATGAATACATGAGAAATAATATCTGGTAAAGGTTAAATACGTGACCACATCTCCGATTTTTAACAATTTTTTTTTTTAAATAAGCTGTGAGCTACTGTAATTCTTTCTTTTATTTAAATACACCATAAGGTAGGGCTACCTTAAAAAAAAATGTCAAAAAAATCGTCGACGATGGCACGTATTTAACCTATACCTTATTTCCATCTTAAACAATTAAAAACCAAAAAATATAAGGCAGTTCCATTAAATTAGTACATTCATTTTATATGTTTAATTCTACTCAAATTCGTTGTTCACAATTCAGCAATCATATTTTCTGTGGTGCCCAGAGCCCTAGTGCCTCTGTCCAACGACACATTCGTGTGATTGCTGTTCGGGCTGTGCTTTATCTTTTCATTCAGTGCAAAGCAAGAAAACTAAGTAGCTAGCTCCACACAAACGCAATTTAAAAACGCAACCGTTTGGGTGGGCACCACTGCTCTAAAGTTTCATGTGATTCCTTCTTGTACGTAACTTAGGATTTTTAGCTAAGCATTATGCGCTTTGAATGTTACTGTACATCGGGGCCAATACAGTGCTTCCAAGTCATATTTTCTACTGTGGATAAGGCTATGTACTATGAAGAAGGGTTTGCGATCAGTAGAATCTTCGGCTCCAAATGGTATACTATTTGGTTTTGCATAGTATATTCATTTGGGACTGTTACTTCATCAATTGTGATAACATTGAACATCTGGTATTGGTTTCTTGGACGGCCCGGTTGAGTAGTTGGTATTATCTTCGGTTGCCAAGGATTCCTCGTTGGCGCAGCATTGTTGGTTATCTTCGTCTACACTTTGTTGTTGTACAATAGTTCGACAGACCGTCGATAACGGCTTCTTAATCACAAGCAAATGCCGAAGAGTCACGTTCGAGTTCAAAAATTTGATCCTCGGTTGCAGCACAATCTTCTCTGCGATGAATGTGATGTTGGCCTCGATAACTGTTTCTTATCAGGGTTATATACACGGTATGCTTTTACCGTGTCTGAAATATTTCTAGCTCTAGAACTAGACCCAATATTTTTTTATATGCACAGTTTAATGGTGTTATAGTAAAACGTGCCAACACACGCAAGAGTCTTGTAGTAGTTCAGTGCACTGTGTGACGGGCTCTAAATAGAGATGCATAAACATCGATGTTTGCTGAGATTTTTCATATAAAACATCGATGTTTATCAATGTAACATCGATATTTCTGCACCTCTAACTCTAAGGCCAATGGTACAGGCTTCGATTGCCGCGATTGGATCCATTTACCTTGTACCTATCTTTTGATATCATCAAGACCCGAAGGACCCCTTGCACAGATTGCACAGATGGCCACCTCTTTGCTCTGCAGGGCACTGCAGCTTTATATAAATTAAAAAAGTCTCTTTAATATTCAGTTAAAAAAGAGTCTATTATTATAATTCGTTTTTACTTCAGGTGCCATTGGATAATAAATTCTAAAAACTCTAGGGGAAGCTGCATCGAACCATGAAGCCGGATAGGGCGATGAGTGTCAAACAGCCATATGATGTGAAGATAATCCCGATCTAAGATCCCTGATATGGCGAAGAGTCTTCTTGGTTAGGTCAAGTAAGCATGGGAGGCTCAGTTGTTCTGTGTTGTTCTGACGTGGATACAGTACGTTTCTTATTCAGGATACCTAGGTGCTTCACATATCGGGTGCCATTTGTTCCCGCGACTATCTGGCTGTTCCCAGTGCTGTCCCCGACATTTATGGTCGCGCTGTTTATTACTGCAATGTATGTGGCGTGTGGCGCATTGTGCGACGGTTCCAGATACCAGTTGTTGGGCGCATGAAGTACTTTGTAGTCTTCTGCAGAATGTAGTGTTTACAGTGGCAGCGCAGTCACGTACAACGAAGGTATTTTTCCGGAGTCGGCCACCGCATTACCTTCTTCTATTCTAGATCTAATATTAATAGAAAGAATATAAGTTTATTTAAAATTTAGCAAAGGTTTTGGATATTTGATCAGAAAGTACAATAATTCAGAAAAAGCTTTTATATGAGAGACTTCTAAATTGTTGGTTGTACTAGTATTGGAAAGTTGTTTATTTAATAATTCTTTTATGTCGATGCTGTCTAGTATAAGGGGGCGGATTAATTTTATTTTTGCAAGTGTAACAGGATAAAGTCCTCAAGGTTTGTAATTATCATTCTTTTTTTTGCCAATATTGTTGCTTAAAAATGTTCGACATCTGCATCTGGTTTTAGAATTTTCTTGAGGCCCTTAAAAAGTCTTTAAGTCTTGCCTGGAATTTACTGTTGATCTCAATCTGCTTGCTCTCGGATTCTATTAATTGACTTTGTTTAAATTTTATTTGTTCCCAGTCGTCAAAATCCTGAAGGGCACTACCTATCATGTTCAGGCTACGTGTTTGTCGGTAATCAAGGGAAGAAGGAACTATTAAGGTGGCTGTGTGTTGTCAGTTTTCAGTATCTGTTTCATGTGGTCCTTGGGTAGTTTATCTATCAATTTCCATGTCTTTTCGATGTAAGTTTCAAAAGATGTTAAGTTTGTCGTGTGTCCCTTATAAGTGTACGAGTCCCAGATTGTTACTTCATCGTCAACTATAGGTATGTAGTCTGCGTGGAAGTAGTCGTTGAGTCTAAATGTAGCTTTGGTCAAGGGTATATGTAGTTGCTATTGTTAAACTGAAAATACGAGGTGTGTTCAAAAAGTAAGGTGACTTTGTATTTTTAAGAAAAAATATTTATTTATTTATCAATATTTATGTTGTCCCCTTCAAAGTAATCCCCCTCATATACAATACACTTATGCCAAAGTTTTTTCCAATCCTCAAAGCACTTCTCATAAGCGGTATAGCCTTGAGCTCTTCCAGCGATGCTGTTTTAATCTCCTTATTTCCCACCTGGGCTCTTCCATTGGGACGATTGGGCTTTGGTTTCGCTATCATAACCATATACCCATGATTCTTCTCCAGTTATGACCCTTTGAGTAAATCTGGGTCATCGTTGCCGTCATTCAACAGCTCTTGAGCGATGCTCATGCGACGGTTCTTTTGGTCAAAATTTAGCTATTTTGGAACAAACTTCGCTAACACACGTCTCATGCCCAAAACGATAGAAAAAATGTCATCGCACGAGCCAAGCGATATACCGACATCCTCAGCAAGTGATTCTCTATTAGTGATTCACTATTTGAATGTTTTCATCAGTTGTTGACGTCTCTGGGCGTCCAGAGCGAGGCGCGTCATTGGCATCTTCTCGGCCATTTGGAAAGAGTTTGTACCACTTGTAAACATTTTTTTAGGCCATGGATTTTAAAAAAATGCATGGACTATTGTGTTTGTCGGAACGGATATGTGCGTAACAGGCAGAAGGAGACATCTCCGACCCCATAAACTATATATATTCGTCGTTCGAACGTCGGCGAGTGCAGACGTGTTTCTTTTTTTAGCTACGAATAGCAAGTTCTAAAACTACAACAGTATAGTGAAAGTTAAACACAAAGTGCAAAGTGCAGTTCGCACAACTAACAATTATTGACTATAGTATTTATTTACTAAAATAAATAATTATACCATATTGTAATATTTAGACTTAGAACAATGAATCAAAACGACATACGCACTCAGCGACAATGTGAACAAGATGAGCGCCGGCTCTCTTTACAACGCAACAATGCATACTTTTCTTTCGTCTCGCTGCAAATTGATGATCGAGCACTTTTGAACGACAGACCGCGTTCTTGCTCTCCCTCTCTGCCTGCTTCGGCTCACAAGTCGTGGAGCGAAGAGACCGCCTCTCCTATCCCGCTCCCCTCGCAGCGCCAAACGACCATTCCGGGTTACTGTAACACTGCAATAACAAGTGCAGTGACCCCCCTAGCAACTGTCACTGCTACCACAACAACAACCTCGTCAGCGGCCCAACTAAGTATTGCTGTGCCAACTGTAAATAAGTCAGCAACACCAACCATTGGCAACAACAATAATGCACGCAAAGAAGAACCAAAACAAAAGCAGAAGACGATTTCGGCTGTGCAGACTGGCATTGATCGCTACATCCAAATCAAGAGAAAACTCAGCCCGCAAAACAATAAGGCGGGTAATCAACCCAAAATCAATCGAGCCAACAACGGCAATGAAAACTCTGCAGTAAACAATTCAAACCGATATGCTATCTTGGCTGATTCTGCGACTGAACAACCCAACGAAACAACGGTAGAGGAACCAAAAAAGACCAGGCCTCCACCTATATTCATACGAGAACAGAGTACAAACGCACTTGTAAATAAACTCGTTGCATTGGTTGGTGACAGCAAATTCCACATTATCCCGCTCAAAAAAGGAAATATTCATGAAACAAAACTACAGATTCAAACAGAAGCAGACCACCGTATAGTGACTAAATACCTAAATGAAGCTGGTAAAAACTACTACATCTACCAATTAAAAAGTTGCAAAGGGCTACAGGTAGTACTTAAGGGCATTGAAGCAACAGTGACACCTGCCGAAATAATTGAGGCTCTGAAGGTCAAAAACTTTTCTGCAAAAACAGCTATTAATATTTTAAACAAAGACAAAGTTCCGCAGCCACTATTTAAAATTGAACTCGAACCAGAGGTCCAGGTACTAAAGAAAAACGAAGTGCATCCAATATACAATCTACAGTACTTGCTACATCGGAGGATCACCGTGGAAGAGCCGCACAAACGTATCAATCCAGTTCAATGTACTAATTGCCAAGAATACGGCCACACCAAGGCATACTGCACCCTTAAGTCTGTATGTGTTGTCTGTAGCGGACCTCACACAACCACTAACTGCCCCAAAAATAAGGAAGATAAGTCTGTGAAGAAATGCAGTAACTGCGGAGAAAAACATACTGCAAACTACAGAGGCTGTGTGGTTTACAAGGAATTGAAGAGCCGCCTGAACAAACGTATTGCCACAGCACCTACATACAACAAAGTCAATTTTTACTCTCCGCAACCGATGTTTCAACCACCTTTAACTGTCCCAAGCACTACTCCTAGAATTTCTTTCGCTAGCGCCTTAAAATCCGGACTAGAAGTCCCCGCCCCACCGACAAGAACTGCGCATTCCGAACATACATTGACAAATATCCAACAGACTCAACAAAGTGGCATCGAAGCTATGATGCTATCCCTACAGCAAAGCATGAAAGACTTCATGACGTTCATGCAAAATACTTTGCAGGAGCTCATGAAAAACCAAAATATCCTGATACAACTTCTTGTATCTTCAAAATCCCCATAATGGCTTCCCTACGGATATCTCTGTGGAACGCAAATGGCGTTTCACGGCATACACAAGAACTCACACAGTTCATTAACGAAAAAAAAATCGACGTAATGCTACTATCAGAAACGCACCTCACAAATAAATACAATTTTCATATACCAGGATACTTGTTCTACGGTACAAATCATCCAGATGGTAAAGCTCATGGAGGCACTGGAATACTCATCAGAAATCGCATTAAACACCACCACTTAAACAATTTTGACAAAAACCACTTACAATCTACGTCCATAGCCTTACAACTCAACAATGGTTCAATGACTCTAGCCGCAGTCTACTGCCCACCACGCTTTCCAATCTCTGAGGATCAATTCATGGAATTCTTTAACACCCTAGGTGACAGATTCATCGCAGCGGGTGACTATAACGCCAAGCACACCCATTGGGGATCTCGACTTGTGACGCCAAAGGGCAAGCAGTTGTACAATGCGCTTACGAAGCCGAAAAACAAGCTAGACTATGTATCCCCGGGTACATACTGGCCAGCAGACCCGAGAAAAATCCCAGACCTGATTGATTTTGCAATCACTAAGCAAGTCCCCCGCAACGTGGTCTCCGCCGAAGCACTAGCAGATTTATCATCAGATCACTCACCTGTTCTTCTAAATACGCTAAATCGCCCCCACATTGTCGACCCACCCTACAGACTCACAAATTTTAGAACAAACTGACCAAGATATAAAAAGTTTGTCTGTTCACACATAGAACTAACGCCGGCATTATCTACTAAGGAGGATATAGACAAGTCAACGGACACTCTTGAAAATATTCTAGTTTCGGCTGCAAAGGCTTCAACCCCGCCAGTGACGTATGCAAAACCAAACTACATCAGAACTAACCGAAAAATCGAGCGGCTGGTATTAGATAAACGACGCCTACGAAGGGAGTGGCAGTCCAATAGATCACCAACTACAAAACACATGCTTAAAATAGCCACACGCAGGCTTACCAAAGCTCTTAAACAAGAGGAAGAAAACAGCCAACGTTTATATATCGAGCAACTCTCCCCCACCAGCACTAAGCACCCTTTGTGGAGAGCCCACAGAAACCTAAAGACTCCAATAGCGTCAATTATGCCACTACGAAGTCCCTCTGGCACCTGGTTTCGCAGTGATGAGAAAAGAGCCAGTGCTTTCGCTGACCATTTACAAAATGTATTCCGACCGCTACCAACTCATTTATTCTCCCTCCTTTAATAGCAGCAAATTTAGAACCTCAAGAACCCATTGAATTCCGACCATGTGAATTAGCAAAGGTTATCAAAGAAAATCGCCTGGCTTCGACTTAATAACTCCAAAAATGCTCATTGAACTCCCAAAGTGTGCTATTCTGCACATCTGCTTGTTGTTCAACGCAATTGCCAAGCTTGGATACTTTCCCCAAAAATGGAAAAAGTCGACCATAGTAATGATTCCAAAGCCAGGAAAAGATAAAACGCAGCCATCATCATATAGACCGATAAGCTTACTAACCTGTCTCTCAAAGTTGTTTGAAAAAATGCTACTCCTGCGAATTAGCCCTTATCTTAAAATAAACAACACACTCCCAACACATCAATTTGGCTTCAGAGAAAAACATGGAACCATCGAACAGGTCAATCGAATCACGTCAGAAATTCGTACTGCTTTTGAACATCGAGAATATTGCACAGCCATTTTTCTAGACATCGCGCAGGCATTTGACAGAGTGTGGCTGGATGGACTTTTGTTTAAAATAATCAAGCTGTTGCCCCAAAGCACACATAAGCTCCTGAGGTCGTACCTATACAACAGAGTGTTTGCAATAAGATGCAATACAAGCACCTCACGTGATTGCGCAATCGAAGCTGGAGTGCCACAAGGCAGTGTCCTGGGTCCAATCCTATACACCCTGTACACGGCGGATTTCCCCACAGACTACAATCTAACAACCTCTACATTCGCTGATGATACCGCGATACTCAGTCGCTCCAAATGCCCAACAAAAGCCACGGCACTCCTATCCCGACACTTAACATCTGTAGAACGATGGCTTGCCGACTGGAGAATTTCAATAAATGTACAAAAATGTAAGCAGGTTACCTTTACCTTAAACAAACAAACATGCCCACCACTGGTCCTGAATAACATATGCATTCCACAAGCCGACGAGGTAACATATCTGGGTGTTCATCTGGACAGGCGGCTGACCTGGCGCAAACATATAGAAGCCAAGACGATACATCTTAAACTTAAAGCAAGGAGCTTCCACTGGCTCATAAATGCTCGCTCTCCACTTAGTCTGGAGCTCAAAGCTCTTCTATACAACTCCGTCTTAAAACCTATCTGGACTTATGGCTTCGAGCTGTGGGGCAACGCATCCAGAAGTAACATAGACATTATTCAGCGAGCACAGTCAAGAATTCTGAGAACTATCACTGGAGCGCCGTGGTACCTTCGGAACGAAGACATACACAGAGACCTTAAAATCAAATTAGTAATCGAAGTAATAACTGAGAAGAAAATGAAATACCAAGGAAAGCTGACCACCCATTCAAATCCCCTCGCAAGAAAACTAATCCGAGTATGCAGTCAAAGCCGGCTGCGCCGCAACGACCTCCCAGCCCAGCAATAAACTTATTAGGGCATTAACCACAAACACTATCACTAAGTGAAAGTTAACTAAGCTAGATTAAGATTTGAATACTTATTGTTAGTCTCTTAAGGCAAAGGGAAGATTCAATAAATAATAGAAAGCAAAAAAAAAAAAAAAGTATCAGTAGCCGAGTCGATTGAGCCATGTCTGTCTGTCCGTCTGTCTGTCTGTATGAACACCTGGATCTCAGAAACTATAAGAGCTACAGTCATGAAATTTTGCGACAACATACATATATATTGCAGTGTCTCAAAGTTTTTGTAAAATTTGGACACGCCCCTTTCCGCCTCTGTAAATCAGTAATAACTATTTAACAACTACAATATTAACTCAACAACCAAAGTTGTATATCTTACATAACAAATACCTTGCCACGGGCGTTATGTGAAAATTTCATTAAAATCGGACTATAAATAAGTGAGATATGATACGAATTAAACTCACTTTGAACATATATACTTAAGCAGACCTAATTTACACAAGCATACCGAGGTTCGAATCTAGCCTCAGACACACAGCATTTTAAACTTTTTATTTGCATTGTATGGTAACAGAATTGGTTCACAATGCAGCTTTGCCGATAGGCCGGAGAATGAGGCAACGGCCGAGTGGTTCGAGTGGCGGACAAATTGAAAAGACTGTGTGAGAGTGTGTGTGTTCAACTCCCGGTTGAGGCGGGTGGGAATTTTCATTTATTAATTATTTTTTATTTTGTTTATTTATTTTATTCTAATAAACTAAAAGAAAAGTTACACTCAAGCGGGCTGTAATATAGCAGCTACAAACAAATTAAATTATTTAATTAAATTTCAATAAAAAATAGTTTTTCCTTATTTTGTTTTCATACTATAACTATGCAATAAAATTATAATAGTTACAAATAATATTAATTATTTATAAATAAAGTTTACTATTTTTATTATATTTAGCACGCATCAAAAAGACGCGAGCCAAAAGTAAACAATGCGTTCTTCAATGCCGTCACTCTTTCCGTATTTTGCCTGTTATGACTTTGCAATTCAATATTATTCTTATTGGATATTGTTATTTTGTTTTGCTCTCAATATTTTTCAATTAGAATGCTCGAACATAACAGCGATCATAAGACTGTGGCGACGCAGCCTCATCGATATGAGCCCGATCTGGCAGCCCGGCACCATCATAAGCAGACGATAGTTCCACCGTTTCACTACAAGCCCTTTAAAAGTTGTGAATGTGCGAGTGGGACGCCCATACATACATGTCTGCATATCCACATGTATGTATTGGCATCCCACTTCAACACACATTATTGCACGCATGTATGTACATGCATATGTACAATACAATTCGATTTTTAGTTGCTGTTGTGTACCAACGAAAGAAAACTAAGTTCTAAATACATATGTAGCGTACCAAAAACTTAAAAAAACCGGCTACCGCCGCCGCCCCTTTTAAATGTTTTAAGCTTTTAAAATACTGTAATGAAAAATAATGAAAAACAAAAATTCCACATGCCGATCGTGGTAGCAATCGAACCCCGAAACACAGTCAACAATATTGGCCTTACAGTCCGGGACATGATCCACTCAGCCACTGAACAACTTCAGGTCGTGCCAAAAAATCAACAAGAAGCATTTTGGTACACGCTGGAAATGCATACTTATACCTATTGCCCTCTCGCTCAGTCAATTTTAGGCCCGGGGCCTAGAGGTAAAAGCCCGGAAGACCCGAAAGGCCCGGCGTGCTTGAAAGCAAAAAATATAATGATGTTTTAATCGATATCGTTTTTATGGATGTCAGTATTTTTTTAAACTGAACTAGATACATGCTTACATATCGGTCATTGCACTTCTCTTATTCATAATTATTGCACACCACTAACATCAAAAACGAAAATATTTAAATTATCCAAGCTCCGAAAAGAGTATTTTAGAATTTTGGAAAAATGTCAATGAGCTTAAATTATTAGAAAGTTTGGCGCGAACAATTTTTAATATTTATATATTTAAGTGCCAGCCCCCTTTGAAAAATGTCCGGGCCGGGCTGGCTTTAAAAAAGTTCCGGGCCGGGCCGGGCTTCAAAATTTTTAGCCTGGTTCGGGCCGGGCCGGGCCCCCTTTAAAAAAGTTCCGGGCCGGGCTGGGCGTCAAAAAACAGGCGCTCATCTCTAGTACCAACATAACAAAACAAAAAAAATCGATAATCGAAAGTACATTGTCCGCGAAATTTAAAAAGTTACCTCATATATCTTAACCTGAAAAAAATGTAATTTGTTAAAAAAAATAATTGTCATGATTTTCAAATGTCAAAAATCTACTTAAGATTGTCTCTATGGATCACCTTCCCTTTAATAAGCACTGTCGTACCTAGATCTGCTTCCACTATAGTCTGTGAGTGATAGTTTATTTTCGTATCTCTCATCGTTTTTTATCCAAACCCTATTCCCTAACAAATACGACTGTTTTTATTCGTTTAGTCAAGTGTCTTTTGCTGGCTGATGCCATTTTTTCCCTAATCTGCACTGTACTGTCTTTGGAGGCTGCGTGATTTACGTCTATGGGTTTCTCGTTTGTCACCGAATGGATTGACCTGTTGTACTTTATTGTAATTTATAAAAGCGTGCTATATCCCCAAGAGTGTCATGGAACCGCTCGGCTTGTCCATTAGAGGAGCTATACAGGGGTGGGGCATTTGAAATCTCAATGCCATTGCTGAGCATTGAGTTAATGGTTTCTGAGTTCAAGGATTTCTCGTTGTCGCAGTAAATCGCTTTTGTTTTGGGAAAAATGTTGAGAAATTGCAAAAGTGGAGCTTTTATATCTTCGATTGCGCGAGACCGAATAGGCTGTACTACTGCAAACTTGGAAAACTTGTCGATGCAAGTTAGAAAATATTTGCCGGCAGTGGAGTAAACATCTATATGCAACATTTCTCCGGCATACGATGGTATCGGGGTTTTCCCTATTTCTTGTTTTCTTGGGTCCCGATCATGTTTACTCGTAGCACAAATTCTACAGTTTGCAGCTATTTCCGACGTTAAGCGATCTATCTTTGGAAAAAAATAGTATGTTACGTATTTTCTTGTGCTGCTCTGTGTGCGCGATTATTTTCAGCTGTCGCAATTTCCCTTTGCTCCGTTGGGTTTACGATATCTGTAACCACGTTCAAGTACCGGTGTTTTGTCCGCGTATGTAAAATGTAGCCTAGCACAGCATCTGCTGATCAGCTTTATTTCTGATTATACATAGCTGCCTGATAGTGTCTTGAGCTACTGTTGTATGGCTCTAACACTGAGTAAGATGCGGCAGCGGCTTGCCTCCACGAAACATAGTTTTCTATATTTCCGTCGAACTCGGTGATGGACTTTATAATATCTAGAGGCTCGTGGCAATGGGTCCCTGACACGATTTCTGTTTCGCGGAAAATTTCTATCTGTGGTGCAGAAACTCTAGTTCTAGTAAGCTGGTTTGTCAGAGAGGCTATCTTTTCCTCAAATAAGAGGACTTCTTGGTCAAGGGCTGCCGGTACCATTGGCCACTATCTGTGCAACTTGTACCGCTGCGCTAAGTACGCAGTTATCAGTTCGTCGCCACTACTGTCGTCCGTTTTGGTTTGATATTGCAATGGGCGCAACATAAAAAAATTAGAGCGTTTCGGAATTAATTTTAATTTTGACTTTTAACACTTTGTGAAATTAAGTAACGAATGATATTTTATTTATATATTTCACTTAATTCCACAGTTGTACATTTAATCTGAATAATTGTAATACGATTCTTGTGGCGCGTCGCTTTCTTAGTGGTGTGTGTTCTAGCTCGATTGGAGCTGGTGTCATCGACTTAGTTATCGATTGGCGGGACTTGTTCGCGATGTATCGTACTGCCACAACTTTATTGCAACAGGCAGAATTTTGCTTAACTTTATTTTGTAAACAATGAAATCTTACACTAAACAGCCTTGAGTATTTTTTTTATTAATTTTATTTGAATTGTAAACAAATGATTACCTCACTTACATTTTGAAAGATGAAATATTAGCTTCAATTATTGGCTCTTGGCCGCTGCGGTATGTTATTTTCTAGTTGAAATTCCGGTGAACTCCGCACGCTCTGCTCGTATTTTGTTGATTTGTTTTATTAACTCTTTCTGCTTTAGTCAGTTTGTTTTGTTACTGTTTTAGTCACCAAATTCTGCTTTGTTCTGTTTGTATTTTTATTTTTCCACTGTTTTTGTTATCTTCATTGTAAAACTTAATTAATTGCTGTGTGTTTTTCACTGCGTTTTGTTTTGTTTGTTGCTGTTTAAGTCACAAAATTCGTCCTTTTTTGTTGTTCACTTTATTGTTTAATACCGCGACTCTTGGCGTTAGCTCAAAGAGTTATTTCGGTTGGATAATACGTAGGCGATTGTATGATCGCTTATAGAAAAACCGGGTTATTTCTCGTTTGGGCGTTAATTAAAAAAAGTCTCTTTAATATTCAGTTAAAGAAGAATCTTTATTATTACAATTCATTTTTACTTCAGTTTCGTTAGAACCATAGGATACTGGCATTTCTATTCCAGCTACTCAGAAAATGTGTTAAAGGTTGACGATCTGTAAAGATCGCACAGACAATTTTTGAGGGCGTTGAGTGCCCAAATTGTGGCTAGCATCTCTTTCTCGTTAGCCGCATAGTTCCCTTCGGCATTAGAAAGTGTTCTAGAGATAAATTATATAGGCGGGTTATTTTGCGACAGAACTGCTCCGATCGCGAAATTTGAAGCATCAGTTGTTAAATGGAACTCCTTATTAAAGTCTGAATAACTGAGAATTATTTCTTCTGACCCTAAGTTACTTTTAAGCTTCTTAAAAGAGTATAGAGATCTTCATTTTCTTACAAATTAATTTTATGAATGACGTCCTTTTGGACACGTATCTCTTAAAAGTGAAGTTAAAGGCTTTGCCAATTTGGAATAATTTTGTATAAATCATCTATAGTAGCCGGAAAAGCCGAGGAAGGATCTTAGATCCCTCAAAGTTTTAGGGCAAAGATAATTTGCTATCGCTACCACTTTACTCGCGTTTGTTTCTATTCCTCTATCTATTCCTATCGGAATTTGACTTTGTTTTTCATAAACTCACATTTGTCCAACTGACATTTCATGTTAGCGTTCTGTAGAGTTTTTACAAATTTTAGCCAAGTTCTCAATATGCTAAATATGATGATATCGTCTATGTAAATAAAACATATTTTTCCAATATTTTCTCAAAGTCTTTAGACCAGGGACCGAAAAAATCACTCGTAAAAATTAAAACTCTAAAAACAATGATTATGTGCTGAGTTTTATTTTTTTCGTTCAAAAAATAATGATTATTTGTTGAGTGAAACAAATTTCGATTACAAAATAATGATTATTTGTTGCGCGTTAATTTTTTCGATCAAAAATATCGCTTATAAAGTGCTGCCAATGGTATCCATTTCAATTATTTGTAGGCCCTTTGACCATTTCCTTAATAAAACAAGAACCAAAATCAGGCTAGAGAGGTATGGTATAGACCGAAATTGTTCTGAATTCAAAGTCATACAAAACGTGGACAATTTAAATATTTTCTGGTTTAAATATGCCGGCAATCGTCCAGAAATGTAATGGATTAGCTCTTTACGCCACGCAAAAACTACAGATACGATATCATATCTGTTAGTTCGTGTAGACGACTTTTAAATACTCTGATTATGTCTCAAACTAAGGGCTCAAAATTATGTTGTCGGAAAAAACGATTCAATATTATAACATAAAATGGGGTTTATTGATTAACATCAAAGGTCAAAGGATACGAAAATAAAAAACAAATAATCATTATTTTTTGAGCGAAAAAATAGAAATCATGAAATTTGGGATCACCTCGGATTTTCCAAGAGTAGGCCAGTAGAAACCTTCTGGTGCAATTCTTTTTCATATTTTCCGTTGTTTACGGAGAAGGCAGTATTTTCTATGTCTCTATTTCTCAAAGAGATTTGATTGCAGCCACTTTTCAAATCTAAAACAAAGAATACTTTATTGTCCCCTAATTGGGTTAGTACCTCATTTATCTCGGGAATAGGGTATTTATCTGCAATGGATATTTTGTTGAGTTTACGATCATCAATAACCATGCTATTTTTTTTGGACTGAAGCGTCGCCTTTTTGGGTACGATCCACACTGGTGAACTGTACGCGAACCTAGAAGGTCGAATTATTTCATCGTCTAAAAGTTATTTTATCTGTTGGTTTACTTCATCTTTCTGTGTCATTGGATATTGATAGAATTTCGAGTAAACCGGAGTATCAGACGAGGTTCGGATCCTTGCCTTCACATTTGTTGTGTAGGTCAGTGTTTGGTTGGGCCTGCGAACAATGGAAATGACTTGAGTAATTCGCTTAGCTTGGCTGTTTGCGTGTCTGGCAAGTGGGATGTTCTCGGAATCATTGTATTGACTGCTTCAAATTCTTTTTCTTTGATGGGGATCGATATACCGTTTTTTAATGCAATAGTATTTTTGCTGATTTTTATCTCCTCCCCTAATTCTTTGAAACTATCGTTGCCCGAAATGGCATCAAAAGCTTTCAATGTGGGCAACAGGAAACACTTTACTTTAACGTCCTGAATATTAAAGAGGCTCGCTTCCTTTATAGTGAGTAACTAGCGTATTGCCACCTACTGAGACAGCATCGAAAGGTGATTTGTTCTGTATTGGACTATCAACGAATTTCGGCTGGATGTAATTTCTGTTTGAACTCGTAGCCAACTAAGTATTCTAAATTGGCCATTCCAATATGGAAGAGAGGAATTCTTTATTCTACAAAATTTAATGATGCGTCATCATACTAGTCATAAGCGTTATTGTCAGCGTCGAATTCGTCTATCTGATCTACGTAGTCGTCTGGGTTTGTTGTCAAGGTTCTTATACTCCTCGTCATTGTCAAAAGAGTCTCTGTGCATTGCGTTTCGTTTTCTTCAGTTCTAGTCTGTATATTGAAGTTCCTTTGACGCTTCAACCCATCTGGTATTGGATCAGGTGGTCTTCTGCCTGGTTAAAAACGAGGTCTGTTCATATAGTTAACCATTGTGGTCTGAACACTGGGATCCACATCCACAGGGTGAGTGGTTTTGGGGCTTATGGCCTAGGTGGCGCTGTCAGTTGTGGAGGGAACTGCCTATTTTGAAAAGGTCAAGGTGCAGCTGCAGGCTGTGCAAGCTGGTAACCGAAGTTATTAGAATTTTGTCCTGGTAAAGCGGTCGGTGGTTATTGTCCAAATTGGTAATATTGAGTTCTTGGGGGTGGAATTGGTGGTTGTCTATTGATGAATGAAGTACTGCGAGGAGCTGGTGAAGGCTTTGCAGACTGGTTCCTAAACTGCCTTGTCTGTCCCATGTTAGTTGTATGTCTTACCCTGAAGTTCTGGTTTTCTAATTTGAGACAAAGGTGTAATACTGAGGGTAAGTCTACTGGTTCTTTGATTCCCATAATAGATAGGTGTCTAATGTTAGTATTGGTATTTTAATCATGAATATAATAACATCGCATTGCATTATTGCGTTCAACGTAAACATTCTGTAGTAGAGCAGGAAGTTAAATCGATGCTCGAATCGATTTCTTGATGTTTTAAATTTTCTCTGATGCAGTGTGGTTCAGAATTCGATTTTGTTGGCATAAAGTCTAAAAATTAAGCTACAGACTTGAAACTTTGTATATTTTGTTGTTAATACACATATAGTTTGCACACAAATAATAAATGTGTATTCGTGTACATATATTGTTTTATGAATAATCGCCCTCTTCTTCTTCATTATATCAATTTTCTTTTAGAAAATAATTGATAAAGGACGATATATTGACATACAAATTTTGACTTAATGACAAAAAAACGAATTCTGGACCATAGTGCGATGCATCGATTTATTTTTTGAGAATCGATTTTATCGAAAATTTGAAAATTGCTCTAAATTACAACTAAATTAGAAAACATGTCTTGTGGTGGTATTAATTTTAGTATTTTTGGTATAGTGCGACGGATAAGCATTTGTTTTTGTAGAATTTTGAGTTTGGGGTAATTGTTTAATAACAACATGAGTATGAATATCTTCATTATATTGTATATATATTTTTTTTAATTTTAAGCCAAAAACACGTTCCTTTTCTATATAATTTCAAATCCAAAAACTATTTCAATTTTTGATTTAAATCGATTTTAATTAATTTTTTTTTGAATTTTTGAAAATATATCGATTCAGTGATCATCGATTTACTTCCACCTCTATTCTGTAGACACATTCTTCGTTTAAAATTTCGAAACTTTGCATTCGATTTCCTCGGTATTCAATATAAATTTAGGAGTTATGTTAATTTTGGATACTAGTTATGTAACACGGTCAAATTTACAATATATCGTATCAGCATTTATTCTAGTCGTTTCTTTGCTAACAGAAATAAGACGTGTTTCAATAAAATCCCTTGTTCTTTATTTATGGGGCCTGTGATATTTTTATACCCTTCGACTATTGAAAATGGTCAAAAAGGGGTATACTAATTTTGTGCAAATGTATGTAACAGGCAGAAGGAGGCGTGGCAGACCCCATAAAGTATATATATTCTTACTCAGGATCACAAGCCGAGTCGATTGAGCCATGTCTCTCCGGCTGTCCGTCTGTCTGTGTGAACGCACAGATCTCAGCTATTATAAAAGCTAGAGTTACCAAATTTGGCAGGAAGACTCCTGTGTATATTATAAGCTGATCAAGTTTATTTTAAATGTTAGGTGCCACGCCCACCGCCTCCGCAAATCTATAATTTAATTTTTGAACTTTATTTGTAAGCGCTATATAAAAGATACAATTTTCTGACTTTAACATATACTAAGCTCATTAAAATATCTACGTATTCTCGAAATTGCAATCCGCTCGGACAATAAACACAGAAGTTATTTAAGAAAGTATGTGCATAAAACCAAGTGCTTGTATCAGCTAACAAGGGAGGCGGGCGAGCGCAAAGCGCGAGCGCCATCTGTCGGCAATAATTTAAAAGCATAACGCATTTGTGTATGTGTATAAATTTAACAAATTAAACTACACCGGAACATAGGTTGAAGGGTATCCCACTGTCGCGCGCGACTGTGGTTTTTTGTTCATCTTTAAATCTGAAAAGAATTTCTTTCTTAAAGTGTAATTTGTTTTGTGTGTTCGTTAGTAAGTTTTCTGAGTCTTGTTTTAACATTTTCAAGCTTTCTTGTATTTCGTTTTCGTCTGTCGTGTCCATGTTACCTGTTCAGACTTTTATTATAGATCCCAACCCTTAAACCAGGCCACTTTTCGATATTTTCATTGGTAAAAGCCTATTAAGGCGTTGGTATAATTGTTGTATTTTCTGTTCTAGGACAAGAACCAATTCATCTATGTCCTCCTCTCTTTTGAGAAGGGCGCAAGAATTATTGTTGGTTGTCTGATAAATTAACAAGATGGTACATGGTCGTCCTAGGATTGATCGTCTCAATACAAATGTATTCTGACGCCGACAGCAAAAACATGTAAGACCTTTTTTATACCCTTCGACCATTGAAAATGGTCAAAAAAGGGTATACTAACTTTGTGCAAATGTATGTAACAGGCAGAAGGAGGCGTGGCAGACCCCATAAAGTATATATATTCTTGCTCAGGATCACTAGCCGAGAAGATTGAGCCATGTCCGTCTGTCTGTCCTTTGTCCGGATGTCCGTCTGACCAGATGAACACACAGATCTCAGCTATTATAAACGCTAGAGACACCAAATTTGGAATTAAGGTTCCTATATACTCGGCGCAGATCAAGTTTATTTCAAATGTTGGGTGCCACGCCCACCGCCCCCGCAAATCAATAATTTAATTTTTGAACTCAATTTATAAGCGCTGTATAAAAGATACAACTTTCTGACTTCAACATATACTAAGCTGAGTGAAATATCTTCGTATTCTCTAAATTACAATCCGATCGGACAATAAACACAGAAGCTATTTAAGAAAGTATGAGCATAAATCCAAGTGCTTGTGGCAGCTAACAAGGAAGGCGGGCGAGCGCGAAGCGCGAGCGCCATCTGTCGGGAATAATTTTCAAGCATGTGCCTATGTGTATGTGTATGAATTTAACAAATTAACTACACTAGATCATGGGTCGAAGGGTATCCCACTGTCGCGTGCCGCGCGACTGTTGCTTTTCTTACTGGTTTATTATTATTTTTTATTTATTCCTTGTATTGGATTTCCTATCACTTGCTCTGTAATTGTGTCATAATTTTGGACTTGTGTATTTTGTGGGTTATGAATATGGGGTGCCATCCGTAAGGACTGTTTGTTTCGAGAATCTAGGGGTTAACTTGTTCATAAGATCTTTTCTCTCTATTTTTAATTTTTCAATATCGCGTTCTCCGTTCTGCTATACAGATTTACTTAATTGATGGTGTATTGTTTTTTGAAAGTCATTTAGTTTTTGTAAGTAATCGTGTTTGTCATTAAATTTAACAGTTTGTTTGAACGTATGTGCGCGCCCCGAGAATAGTTAATAAGAAGTATATCTGTCGAGAATAATTTGAAAGTATGTATGTTCAAATGAATATGTGTATGAATTAGACAAATTAAACTTCACCGAAACATAGGTCGAAGGGTATCCCACTGTCGCGTGCCGCGCGACTGTTGCTTTTCATACTGGTTCTTCCCAAAATGCACGAGCTTGACTTGCATGACATCTGGTTTCAACAAGACGGTGCCACATGCCACACAGCACGCGTAACAATGGAGTTATTGAGAGGCGAGTTCGGTGAACATTTTAATTCACGTTTGTAGTATCCCAAGCAGAATGCTTTCGAATATAAAAGCGAAAGAGAATTTAAATTCGAAATTACCACTCTTTTTGCACTGAACTGGGTTAGCACAGCATAAAGCTTTTCCCTTTCCTCTCTTAAAGTCGCCCACGCGGTTTGGTTTATCGTATGATTTAACCGTAACTCCGACTTAAAGCTTTTTTTTAGAAGTTATAAAAAGAGCTTTTACCTTATCTATAACACATTTTCTGATCGGCTCTGAAAAATTTAAATTAAAAAAAACAAAAATAAAAAAACAAGTCTAGCTTACGCTGCAATCGGAATCTGGTATATGACCAACAATTTTCCGGCTGCGACCAAATAAATTGTATTAATTCCATTAATTGTGCCACTAGTGTTTTATTCCCCAAAAGGTGATATTATTACAAGTGCTATATTTGTGCGATTTGCTAAAGTGAAGATTTTCTTTTAGCCGTGTGGCAGGCGGTATTTTTTTGGCAGTCTAAAAGGCCTGGCCACGCTTTTTTCAACTTGGTCTAGAGCCCACTGGCTGTCGAACGACCTCGGCCGACCTTGGTTTAAACCAGACAAGGTCATATGTCGATAAAGGTTTCCCACTGGTTCTGTTTCGTGGACCTAATCTTCCATACTATCTGATCAGTGTATAAGATAAGTTTTGATATTGCTGTGTACGATGCTGGTGCAACATTTTACATAATCACCTAGTTTTCGGCTTCAAACCCAATTTGATCTTTGTTAAGAAAGAGAACGCGCGAAGTGTATACAACTGTTTTCTCAGGCACAGTTTTGAAGTCACCTATGTTTCTCAAACTACCTAGGCAAAAGGCACACACGCACGCGCAACCAGAAAATTAGTTTTTACGAGAGTAGCTGATGAATTCTATAACTCGAGAAATAATAATGTTTCAACGAATTTAAATTATTCAAACCGTTCTTATATGAAAATTTGAGTCTTCGGAAACCAAAATGAATTCAAAGAAATAAAATCCTTATAAAGTAACGTAATTTTCTAATACATAAGTCTCTACTTTATGGCCGATTTATTTGATTATTTTGGATGAGCATGTACACATGGTAGGCATATACAATATATATATAATTTGTTCTGAGTATCTTTAATACAGCTTCTTACTTTAACCAACGACCGTTCAATGGGCCCATCATTCGAGAGAGTTGCGGATTAAAATTTGAAAATGAGTGAGTCTACCCAGTAGTTTGAAAATTTATTAGTATATAAATGCCACGTGTTAATTCTCAGTTGAAGGCCTATTTTCTTTAAAAAAATGTTTTTAAAAATTGTTTATAAAAATGGATTTTTATAAAAAATAGAAATTGAAGATGGATAACTAAATATTTGTTATGGGTCTATCTGGATCTTTGCTGAGACAACATGAAATAATTTAATAATCGTTTTCTTTGAATATTAGGGGCAATGCTTAGACATCACAAGATACATTGCCATGGTAGGGTGGATAGAGACGAGGGACAATAACACCTAGTTCCCTCTAATGAATAATTCCAGTATTCGTTTGAGAAGGTGTGTCGGCACCGATTTTGTTATTCTCATAGATATTATCACCATGTTAGTTAAACCGTGCACTTATACATTATGATGTGGTAAGTACTAGGGAGTTTGGCCTGGAAAACCCCAACCAATCCGGCGAGCTTGGACCGAGCAAAGCAAGAGTGCACATCCTCCGGACCCAAAACTCCACGGGCTCAGGCTTCTATCAGTCACCTTAGCCTGAGCTTGAAAGCCAATAATAAATACGAACTAGGCTGTACACTACACGTTCCGGACTGGTCAATTGGCCGCCTAGATCGTGCGATTTAACGCCTTTCGACCAATTTTTGTGTGGTTATGTTAAATCTAATGTCTATAGAGACAAGACCGCTTCAATTGACGTATTGGAGGACAACATATGCCAAAATTGGACTAAGCGAATGGACCATTTGAGGCGCAGTCACGGTCAACATTTGCAGGAAATAATCTTCAAACATTAAATTATATGGACCGTACTATCGATTCAAATAAAGATTTCTCTGCATTTCTCTAAATATTATGTGTCTTTTTTTTAAAACTTAGCTCTTAAAAAATCACCCTTTATTACTTTATAGCTATAATCATTTCACAGGTTATGCCGAGATGTGACCATCTACATATGTATATGCTCGGGAGCCGAGTGGATTGTGTCTCCACACGTTCCAGTTACTGAAGTACTATCATTTATATTAACTTCAACCACTACGCCACCAAATTCAGAGAACCTTTCTTATACAACACTTTATAGTCGTATTCTAAAATTTACTTTCTCCATTTGAGTCTCTTAGTGGTTGACTCCTTTAAACTCATCAGCTATGTAAATGGCTTGTGATCTGTCCAATCAAGGGCGAACATATTTAACTGCCCATAACATTGATAACATTTTTTTGCTTTTGACTTTGTTTTTGGAATATCTTTGGGTTCCATCTGTATCTGATCAACCTCGACCTCTTATCAACTTATCAACCTCGTTTATGTTGGGTATGGGATATCTGTCTTTAACAGTTTTCTCCAGTAACCTCCATTTTAGTTCTCCAATTTCAGATTTCTTTGGAACCAACCAAACAGGCGAGCTCCATGGTGAATGGCTTTCCCTAATGATCCTTTGAGATAACATAATTCGAATTTGATCGCCTATTTCTTGTTGTTCTTGATAGGAGTATCTTAAGGGATAGGGGTATATCAACTGTAGTTTCGATTTCGTGTTTATTCGCATTTCAAAAATTCAATTTGTTGGACAGGTCATGAAAAAGAAAGGGGAATTAAAAAGAAAGTCTTTCGCCCCAAAAATGTTCTGTTTTCACTAGTTTCAAAAAATTTGCGTTTTCATATCGATCGGAAGCTCCACGTCACACCAAAAGAAATTCAATTCTATCAAATTATCTTAACAAATGTGTCTTAACAATTTGTTTGATCCTGGTCGGAGTAGTTAATTACTTCCATCCATTCGCTGCATTTGTCGGCTGTATACAACCCTTCTGAAATATAAAGATCGTCCGCTTATTCTACGGAGTCAAGAAAAAATAGTCCTTGTTCGCATTCAATCGGTATTTGGAGGCATAGCGTCATAAGTTCGCGCGTATCTTTACTACTTACCATTTAAGAATCGGCTGCGATATTAAAAGTATCATCGGTTCTATTTTGTTGTTATTACATATAAACTTGTTTGCGTTTATTGTAATATCAAATTATAGGTGGTGAAATTATACATACATTCTTTCATTCTTGTAGTACTTTTCTTATTCAGCTTTTCAGTGCTGCAACTTATAATATCGCGTTATATTTATGAATTTATCGATAAGATTAGTAAGATTAAGCTTTTGAGATTTATATTTTTGCTTTTATACTGACAAGAAGACAACGCCTATTAACCCGTCAAAATAGTTGTGAAAATTGAGTAGGAAGAACACAAATGTGTCATTTCAATTGAATTCCGAGAATGCTGGGTAGTCTTGATCTGTATTTCTTTTAAGACCATTTTCATTTATTGCTTTTGTGCTTAACGGATCTCTATGTTGAGGTGAAACAAATTTAGGATCGATAAAATAACTAGATGCTCCCATATCAATGAGAAAACACAATGGGGAATTAATAAGTATAAAGGGTTGTCCTTATATGTAGCTCTTTAAGTACCCTGTCTGTCCTCTGAGCAAGGGATATGAGTTCTAAGCCGCGAAAGTCAAAGAATGTGAATTTTCAGTATGTGCACATTTGCGTTCAGCAAAAGTAAAAATGGACGTAACTACAACTTGCAACTGGGGAAATACAAAATTTTCTATATTCCAATTATATTAATTTTTAAAACAAATCCAAAATCACACTAAAGCTCACAGTAGTTTTATAGTTTATTTAATTTCAAAGTTGGCATAAAATTCTCAGTCTCTGTGTGGTCTTTGGAGCCTCACAGCTCTGAAAATATCGTATAAAACACCAAACAAAGTGTGTTTCCAATATCATTAGAGTGTTTTGTTTTCATCCTTACAAACATTTTTGAGTAAAATTTAAAATAAAAATTTGTTAAACCATAACCATTTTTCCGTTCGAATATCCCTTTTTGAGCATTGTTTATTTGTTATTCGGAGCGCGCTCATATAAGTAACGATTTTATACCTGAAGACTGTATTTAAACTACGTAATATAAGACTTAAACTTAATACTTGAGTATATTAACTTAATATAAAAGTATATATAATGCCTCAATCAACAAAATCAACTTTAATTAAAAAATAGAAAAAAACAAGAAAGAATTTTTCCGACAAATTTACAACCGTACGAATGATCTGATGTCGGGTTGTCGTTCAGCTCTCTACCGGTAGGGGTCGCTGCTATCAGATCAGCTGTGTTAACCACAAAGAACTATCGATGATACGGTGAACACAGCTGTTATCGCAAAATGCAATATACATGCATACATAAGTATTATCACTATTATCTGTGAACACTGCTTAATGATATTCTTTTAGGAAAACGTTCTTAATATCAATTAAGTAAATATTGTACTTATATGTTTTATATACATATGTAGATGATTATTTTTTCCCATAAAAGATGATGTACAAAATGTTTGCATATACGTTTTTACACAAAGTTTATACATATTTATGTACATATATGTATGTATGTACATGTAAACCTACATTGTTTATAAATAAACACTCAAAATTCCATCGCTTACTGTTATATCAGAAAGCTTCCCAGAAAAGAAAAAGTTTGTTAGTGTTATACTTACACTTGGTGCTTGAGCAATACACAGCTTTTATAACGTGTTGAGATCATCGTTGCAAAAGAATAAATATAAGACAACTTAATATTATTGTGAGTTAATGTCTATTAGTAGTACGTAAATATATGTAATAATAAACAATTTTATTTCTGATTGATTAATTCGTTTGTCGCTGTGAATGTGTACATACTTATTTCTATATGTTAAAATGTATAAATTTAAGATACATACATATGTACATAAAAGTATAGGCATACAAACATACATACATATGTACATAGGTATATGTATACATATGTATATGCAAAATACTCAAATATTGAAAATAACTTGATCAACCTACATATGTATGTATCTATTATATAATTCGCATAGGAAGCCTGGAAACTTGGGTAAACGTTAAATAGGTGCTTGCGTCACCGATATTGTTCAAACAATTATACCCTCGCAGAGGGTATATTAATGCAACGCACTTTGAAGACATTTTTCACCCCATAAAGTATATATAGATAAATTCGGTAATTATTAAATATGTGCCCTCAGCAGCGATTTTTTTTAAATTTTTTTTACAGTTAGGGCTATATTTATGATGAATTTAGGTGAATGACAGAAGTCTCGGACTCTTTTAGTTTTTTTAGTTTTTTTTTTAATTGAATTTAGAAAATAATTAAATTTTGCATGTATTTTGTTGTTGGCCCATTCGCAGTAAAACGTCACACCGATGCGCACTGTGTCCCGCAAGCGATTTATTTCAAACGAAATGTTATTTAGGCACAATAATGTTTTATTTTATGAGTTAAATAATGGGTGAGAATTTCGGCGCCTGCAACTAGAACTCGTTGGTCGGCAGACTGGCGCCAACGAAGTTGTTTAATAGGTTAATATGAGTTTAGAATATCATATGTGTGCGGCAAACAAAGAGTATTTAATGTTTGGAAATAGAGCGCCACAGGCAAAAAATTTTTGAAAAAATAAAATCGCGCGCGCGACACTGTACCGTCAAAAAATGTTGCAGGCAGACTGGCGCCGTACACAAAAACGCAACAACAAAATACATGCAAATTTAATTATTTTCAAAATTCAATTAAAAAAAAATTAGAAGAGTCCGAGACTTCTGTCATTCACCTAAATTCATCATAAATATAGCCCTACCTGTAAAAAAAATTTTAAAAAAATCGCTGCTGAGGGCACATATTTAATAATTACCATAAATTCTAAATAAGCATATCTCGAGGGGAGTGGATCTAGCCATATCTGTCCGCCAGTCCGCTCGCCTGTCTGTTGCAACGCAAACTAGTCTCAACACATACATATTTACAAACTTAGTACTGCGCGCTGCAAATAAATCGGAACGAGTCGCATCGGACCGATGTATCGTTACTTCTGTTATTTATGAAGGTATTAAAATTAAAATTCACTACATTATATATTCCTCATATATGTATATAATATGAATATTAAATTTCATATAAATCGGACCACTATCAATCGGGCAATCACCCAAAACAAAGATTATTGTATTAAGACTAGTTTGGTTTAAGAATAACTCACCTTATTAGTTTCAATTAAAGTTTGGCATACTATTGATTATACACATTACCATTAAATTCTGCACCATTATATATAACTAGTATTGGAGCCATAGGAGGAGATATGAACTTTCGGCATGCCGAAGGTAGCCTTTCTTTCTATATTTTAACTGATATGGCTTGATTAATGGTCAATTTAGGAAAACTATAAAATAAATTATAATAATTATTCTATAAAATAAATTTGGATATTTTCAGACATATTTCAGAATGATGAACACTAACAATGAACTCGCGACTAGTCATTCGAGATCTTCTAGTCAAATCTCAATATATAACTATCCAGACCATTTAAATCCATTTTACGAAGATGATAATCATAACCGTTTGCGGTTTTGGAACTTATCAAAGAAGAATAACTTTTTGAGACGACGAAGTTTCTCAATAGAAAACATTAAGGAATTGTGGTAAGTTAAGAGTTCCTAATATAAAAGATTAGGTATATATTCTTGATCAGAAACACTTTCTGAATTTATGGAACCATGTCCGTCTGTCCGTCATCAAATTTGGCATTTAGGTTCCTGTTAATAGATCATGTTTGTTTTGAATGTTGTGTACCATGCACCACATCGCCGTAAATCAAGAATACAATTTTTCCATTCGATTTTTAATTTTTGTAGTGTTAACAATAAAAATAAGATGCTGCACCTTCTTTCTGGTTGCTTGATAAGCTTTTCCAATGAAAAACCAGGTGTTAAACAATGGAGGCAATTGGCGGTGCATAACAACCAAAGAGTCGCGATAGAAAGATATCTTTCACCCAGTTTTAAAAAAACCATAAACCCAAGACAAAATCTTCTGCTTCCTATCTCTTTCCCACTCGCACACACATATGCAGGCAAGCGTCCACTAGCAATCGGAGGCAACGCTGCATAACACTTCTGTATGACTTCTGCGGTTATTTTCCGATCGAATTAAAATTTGAAGGAGAAGCAGATATTATAGTCAGCTAACTATAGGTTAGAAAGTTATACCTTTAAACATAAATTACAAATCAAATTGAAAAATTTGAATCGAAAAATTTAATCTACGTACAGTAGGTGTATATAAACCTTCATGCCATGGTTTGGAGTCAGCTGACATCTTGGCGTTCATAAAGACAGTACGGAAATGGTTTAATCGACCCAATCGAGTGATCCAGATCAAGAATAAGAAGTCTGCCACGACTTCTTCGGCCTGTTACATACGCACAAAGTTAGTGTACTCCTTTTTGAAGGTTATTAAAATGGGGAAGAGTGTATACTAACTATGGAGCCATGACAAACTCTACAAAGTACATATAGTTATATATATATATACGCTTGCATAGGGTCTTTTAATTTTGGTCAGTTGATCACCTTAGTTGATGTCTCCGAAGTGTAAAAAGCAATAGCCATCAGAAGACAATTTCATTCGACCGAATCTTGATACCGATTTTACAATATACCTTTTTATCGGTCACTTTATCCCTTAAAATAAAGGTTCTTATTTGGAAATCATAT
Source organism: Zaprionus camerounensis (assembly GCA_018904165.1). Lineage (NCBI taxonomy): Eukaryota > Metazoa > Arthropoda > Insecta > Diptera > Drosophilidae > Zaprionus > Zaprionus camerounensis. The sequence goes on from JAEIFS010000354.1 coordinate 1,167,951, forward strand.
TTGGTACTAGGGTGTGTTTTTAGAGTAGCAAGATGTCGTTGTGATTGTCGTGTGGACATAAGTAAAGGTCAAGTTTGTGCCAAACAACGCCGTTGAGATTAAACAGAAATATACGGAAGGTAGCCATTGATTACACACCCCCACAAAAAAAGGCCATGTATAAGGCCATGGATTTCCTCTATATATGTATCTATTTAATATACCAGGTGTACAAGTATGAAATGTCGGTTCGACCATATAGATGTTTTGCAAACGCTTCGATGGGACACGCACTCGCTGAGCAGCGCTTCGATTCTTACGAAAGTGTGAAAAAATGGCTCGAATAATGGTTCGCCGCAAAAGACAATGAGTTCTACTAGCGTGGAATCCACAAATTGCCCGAGAGATGGGAAAAATGTGTAGCTACTAGCTAGCGACGGCAAATACTTTGAATAAATGATTTTTTCTTTTTCCACAAAATTTAACGTGTTTTTTGATTTAAAAAAAACGACATTTCATACTTGTACACCTGGTATATGTTGTATAGAATTTAAACATAGTCGAGTGTGCTACCCACGTGATCAAAACGATTTCATAAATAAAAATATAAAACTTTTTTTTGCGTATGTTACATACTTAAAGGAATGGTTTAGTTTTCATACGGACAGACAGACAGTCAGACGAATATGGCCATATCGACTCGACTGTTTATGCTGATTAAGCAAATATATGTACATATTGTAGAGTCTGCCACGCCTCTTTCTGGCTGTTACATACATTTTCGGTTTGCACAATATGGGTAGCGTACGTAATACGTGGGACTGCTGATTTTTATTGCCTTGCTCGTGTATCACTGACTGTGGTAGTCAAGTTTATATTGCAGCTGAATTGCAGCTTTGAAGTAGATTCTACTGATTTACAAAGGCGCAACCATTATGTGGATAAGGAACATATGCAGTAAAAGATATTTTGAAACACACGAATTTGGGGAAGTCTGGACATTGAATAAATAAAATCAAAAACCTGAATATCAAAAAATATAGAATCTTGATCTGGACATGCGATATATATTTGGACGAACATTTTTTTTTTAAATTTTAATTATGATTCTGAAGTCAGAATTTACCCTGCACGTCAAAATTCGACCTAACTTCAAAAATTTTGATACTTTTTTAAAACACCAAACAATTATAGGATATAATCGGGTTATGCGATATGTTCTTTAGTGCAATGGGAACTTGGTGGTGGATGCAGTTTTTAAGGATTTGTAATTAATTAATTAATTTGTGATTACTTAACAGAGACTTTAACTGAAGCTCTCCCCAAATAACAGATAATGAGTAGTATTACATATAAACTTGTTTGCGTTTATTGTAATATCAAATTATGGGTGGTGAAATTATACATATGAACATTCTTTCATTCTTGTCGTACTTTTCTTACTCAGCTTTTCAGTGCTGCAACTTATAATATATCGCGTTACATTTATGAACTTATAACTATCGTAACTACGATACCACAAGTAGTAGCGCTTTACGGTAACATTACGTTTATGTGTGTTTATGTGATTCTTCTACGTAGATTATACGTTCAGGGACTCATTGTTTGAATTGTATTAATATTTTCAAAATATGTTTAGTACATACAATATTTAAGGTCATTTTCCACCATTCGATCACTGATAATATGTTCCTTACAAATCCAATTTTTTTTTAGGAGCTATAGGTCGTTTTCGTTAAAAAAGAAGTCGTCAACTTTGGGTATACACAAGACGTCAGAAAGTCCTCCCATCTTACGTAAGAATTTGGCTTTAGAGAATACACCATTACGAACGAGAAATTCAACTACAGTAAGTATTTTATATATTAAACAGAGAGCCAACTTCTCTACCCTTAAATGTTATGTTTATACTTTCATGAATAACTTTTGTGCATGATAAATTATACCCGATGGTTTTGTCGGCACCCGAAGTATGTTCGTGATTCCCTTATTGCTCGTTAACACTTGATGCAATTGACATTTAAATCAAAGTCTTTACTAAACTACGAGTATACATACGTATCCGAACATACAATAAGGGAGAGCTTTTTACCACGAGACCACCTGGTATAGTATATTTTCATCATGCTTCTGTGTTTATTGTTTGCTCGGATTTAAATTTGAAGGGGGCATAGATTTTTTCACCAGATACGTATGTACTATATATGTCAAAGTCAGAAAGTTATATCTTTTAAATGTCGCAAACAAATTGAACTGAAAAATTACATTTACAGACAGACAGACGGCTATATTGACTTGGCTGTTGAACTTTAAGAATATCTTAAGACTAGAAAGTTTCCGGAAATCGTAAATAAAACGAAAAATGTTTGATCTTCATCAATATTTATTTTGGCGCTTTCAAAATATGCTCCTTCTGAAGCGATACAGATATGCCCCCTCTTTCCAATCATCAAAACATGCCCTGTAGGCGCTGTCCAGGATAGCCTTCAGTTCCCTCTGCGAATTTTCTTTAACGGCCCCTAGCAGGTTGAAAGGGTTGAGTTTTGGAAACAACAAAAAGTCACATGGGGTCAAATCCAGTGAATACGGTGGTTCATCGATAAATCGTTCACAGCTACAGCTCGGTGCGATGGCGCATTAGGGACTTGCCTACATCTTGTACTTTATTCCAGCAACCAGTGTGACCGTTTGAACATACTTTGCTTTGGCGAAATATAAAATACTGATCACACTGTAAATCAATTGCTGTAAGCACTAAGCAATGAACACATAGAGACCTCAAACAGCAGTTGAAGTTGCTGCCGGCTGGTTTTTCGATCCTGCTGCCCCAGAGAAGAAGAAGAACAGAACATTGAGAATAAAGACTTCGGCTGAACGGCCGACCGGGGCACCTCGCTGTTCGGCTGGGGCAGCGGGCTGTTCGGCTCTCAGTACAAACAGTGCATAGCATCAAAACTGCTTCAGTCGCACAACGACAGCGGAACGATAAGCACACGCGTACTTCTTTGCGCTGTGCGATCGTTTCCATGTGTGCGTGTATGTATGCACAAGCTCGCATATGAACGTATGTGAAGTTTGTCAACAGCGAAATGCTTCGGCCAGCGCACTAGCCTGAAGTCAATTTTGTGTTTCGGCGTCGAGCACCTAGAGACTGAGGCACAGTGGGCAAGTGCATTCCACACGGGAAACGCCACTACGTTTTTGTCGCTTGTTCATATTTTTTTGGTTCGCCTGCCTAAATACCTTTTTCAGTCACATCCCTAAAAATTATCGATATTTTTATTACGATATTTATTACATGCTTTAAATTGAAACCAGTAAGAATAGCCAGTCGCGCAGCACGCGACAGTGGGATTCCCTTCGACCTATGTTCCTATATACATATAGACATATACATTTGCACATACTTTGAAATTATTTTCGAGAGATGGCGCTCGTGCTTCGCGCTCGCCCGTCTCCCTTGTTAGCTGACACAAGCACTTGGTTTTATGCTCATACTTTCTTGAATAACTTCTGTGTTTATTGCCCGATCAGATTACAATTCAGTTTATTATATATATTTCATTCAGTTTATTATATGTTAAAGTCAGAAAGTGTTATCTTTCATACAGCGCTTATAAATTGACGGTGGGCGTGACATCCAACATTTGAAATAAACTTGATCTGCGCCGGCTACACAGAAATGTTCATGGCAAATTTTTTATCTCTAGCTCTTATAATAGCTGCGATCTGTGTGTTCATCTGGTCATCCGGACACCCGGACATCCAGACAGACAGACATGGCTCAATCGACTCGGCTAGTGATTCTGAGCAAGAATATATATACTTTATGGGGTCTGCCACGCCTCCTTCTGCCTGTTACATTTGCACAAAGTTAGTATACCCTTTTTTGACCATTTTCAATTGTCGAAGGGTATAAAAATATTTTGCTAGCTAAAATTTAGTCAGCCGACTTTGATTCTGTATGAATTTTCTGCCTAAAATTTATTTTTAGGTTTGACAGGAAACAGGCCTTAAAAAAAAATTGATGATAAATATTGAGCGCGATCAGTTTAAAGTTTGATTATTTTTTATAATTTATTTATAGGCGGAGCATAACGAATTTGTTCGCTCACTAGAAAATAGTTTTTAGATAACTTCATCCAAATTTTTAGAAATCCTTCGCGCCAACTTGGAATTTTAGTTTTAATTACAATTTTTTTTTTTTTCCAGATTTTGTCAAACACAAAAATGCATAACGAACGTGACAGGCCTCAAACGATGAACCTTGCTGCCCAAACTCAACAATATCGGCCACACAGGTAATTTTTCATTTTGTAAGTCCTTTGATTTTAAATCAAGCGAACTCTCCAGTCTCATACAAGCTCGGAACAACTAAAGCAGAGGCAGGTACAGCCAATACAAGCAATTTCGTTATGTGAATGAGCAGCGAAAAACGAAATTGGGATCAATACACTTAAAAAATACATGCGACTCTCAAAAAACACAGCCCCTGGTCTGGGTAGACGGCGATGTATGTTCTTATATGTTTTTGACCTTCAGATTGTTTTGATTTGATTTTTTGATTCAGATTCAGAGCCCAAAAATACATATAATTGCATATACCGCATTCCCAGACCAGGGCCTTTGTAATAATTCGCAAATCGAAATGAACTTCGAAGGTTGGTAAGGATCTTCAGGTAGGGAAAAGGGTTGGGCCTGGCAAAAGTTGGGCGGATCAGAGGAAGAGGAAAAAAATAAAAAAGTCAAGAGTTTTTGACCTAATTAACGACAGACCGTCAAATACAATAGGTCATGTTGTCGGGAAGGCAAAAGGAAGTTTACCTAGCCTAAGCAATGTCATTCAGGAATATTAAAGTCGCCAAGGACTATGACAATCCTTATTGCACACAAATGAGGAAAAGTGTACAGTAGACTGAAAATTCCGATGATGGCGGAATATATGAGCAGGTTATATACAAATAACAGCCGGGAAAGTATAATTTTACTCAAATATGTAAATTCAATATCATATTGAATCTCCGGTTGTAAGGGTCCGACTATATTGTGAAGTCAACTGCAATCAGTACTCCACTACCACGTCAGTCAGTTCGATCAAGCCTATAACTTAAATACCGTTTAAAAAAGGAAAAGGTGTTAAGTTTTCTTACATTTTTGCAGACATGAAGTAAAAAACATTTCAGTTTTTGAAGTATTCGTCCTTTTTCTTATTGTTTCACTTGGAAAATCTAATGTTGAATTTTTCAACTATAAATTTAGTTCTAGGCAGTTTTTATTGGGCTTAGCCCTGCTAGAGGGCATAGTTGCGGAAACACTACCCAGTATATTGTCATTGCCAATGAAATGCTTTACTGAAATCAGTTTACAAATCTAAATCCTTTATGACAAAGTATGTTGTACAATGTTTCAAATTAGGTATTTAGTACAAAAAGTGATTAATTTGCATACAATTTGTATGTATTCATTTACAAAAATCTTAATTAAACGGGAGGGTATTATTAAAAGAGTAACCTTTATAATCATAACATATTAAACATAAATAAACATACATGATATATTAATCAATATTTGCTGGTTTATTTTGTAGGTCATGTAGTTTGACAACCTTAAACCCATTTGAAACTGGCGCTGTATCCGATATAAGTCATAATGAAAGCCATCGTTCCATCGTTTTGGGTAGCCCTAGAAAATCGTATCGGAAAAAATCAAAAGCTCCAAGTCCTCCAAAGAAAGATCTGGTAAATGACTGATAAAGAGAATAAAAAACATTTTTTAATTGTTTTATTTTTAGGTTTCTGCAATATCCCCAGATTCAATGAATGAAAAGTGGAATGACTCCCAAAATGTTACTATGGATCCCAAAAATATAGATATAAAATCACTTGCAAATGAAATAGAAAAGTTTGTAAGTGATACTTCAAATTGTGAGCTCGCGGAAACTGAGAAAATAAATAAACTAAGCTCACAAAATGTTAACACTTTGGAAAGTAATCCCGAGACAAATTGTGAGCTCGCAGATACTGAGAAAATAAATAAACTAAGCTCACAAAATGTTAACACTTTGGAAAGTAATCCCGAGACAAACAAATTTATAACGGCTCAAAAAACCAATGGCATTGAAAAATATGATGTAGCGCCTTGTGATCCGGCTATTGAGAAATTACATGTAGAAAATATAGATATTTCTTTGAGCGCAAAGAATTATAATTTGTGTTCTCTTGATCTCGGTAAAGAAGTAAATTTAAACAATGATCCTTTAAGTACTGTTGAAAGTCTCGATAGCTCTTATGAAAAGAAATCAGACAATGCTCAGAGATACGAAATGAATAGTAGTATTGCTAATGAAAATATTATGCCAATTGAACAAAATATATTAAAAAATGATTTAACTCATGAGATTGTTTGTGCTACCAATAGTTCGGAAAAATTAGATAACGTTGCAAATCACAAAAAACACAATGACTTTGAAAAGAATTGCTTACGAGAGAATAATAACGTGAAACGTGAATTTCTCAAGTTTCCATTGACGATTTTTGAAAAAGGAGAAAATAAAAATAAAACAAAGAAATCTGTGCAAGAAATAATTGATTCAATAAATCGTAGTCAACAGCTTCTCAAAGAAAGCGCTGAAAGATGTGTAACAACTTCTACTGCTGAAAATACTTCAGAACCGATTTGTCATTATCAAGAAACTTATGGGAATACATCCGATAGTTCGAAAATTGAAAATAATCTATTTTCAGAGCGCAATAATATTAAAAAATACAAAATAACTAAACAGAACTTTCAACACAGAGAGTCTTCTCCAACAACTTCAAATTTAGACTGGAATCCGTTACCAAAACCAAAAAGAATCAATAATGGTCTTTAGATATACAATTCTTATAGTTGTAATTGTGATGTTTTAAACTAAATTAAATAAAGAATTATTGAATGAATGCCAGCCTATTTAATTACCTTTGATTTCAGCACTCTGAATCAACCAAACCCAACAAAAACAACTAAACAAGAGCCGAGTTAGTCTCACAGTAAGATAACCTTTGTGAGGAACTACATTTCTCACAGCCGAGCTAAAAAAAGACCAGGGTAATCAGAGCCAAAGTCCCAGGCCCAGGACGGGCACGGGTAACACAAAGGAGTGCGCTGATGAGCAACTTCAGGTGCCAATGCGTCGCCCTGTTCCGAGCGTGGAAGCCAGATTGTCGGTGGCAGTAGACGCCACCCAAATTCTCCCCGAAGACAGGAGGAATGCCGCAGCGTAGAAGGCGGTATAATAGCGGAAAAGTTATACCTTTCAGACTGCACTCGATCCAGCGAAAAATTGCTGGGGCGCCGGACAGCGTTATTCGTTTAGAGATACAGCATCAACTCTGCTTGGACGACATTATTGTAATCGGCAGGATTAAGAAGAAACGTATGCCTAACTTCTTTGGTTCTGTTCGCACCGGGGACGACTTTCGCATTCGAATGAACCACGAACTGTACAAGCTCTACGACGACATTGACGTAGTCCGTGGCATTACAATACAACGAATGCGCTGGCTCGGACATGTCGTACGTATGGACGAAGAACCTCCAGTAAAAAGATGTTCGAGGCAAGAGTCGACGTTGGACGGCGAAGGGGAAGGCCACGGCTCCGATGGATGGACCAAGTGGAAAAAAATCGCAGAGGGTGCGAAGTGGCAATGGAATGAGGAGTAGCAAGAAGTCTTCGAAACGGTCGAAACGGAGGGTGACCAGGGCCCGTGAGGCGTCCAGATTTTAGGATTTTAAGCTCCGATCGCTCAAGTCGCAGTACGGTATTATTGTCGTGGGTTGCATCGAGACGTGCGATGCATAAAGTGTCAGCAATTTAAACCAAGTGAAAGGCCGGAGAGATGCTGTCACAGTTTCCGGAGGATCCATCGAGCACAGTCTGCGCAGACTTTGTGGGACTCCTACCACGGCATTTTTCTCATTTTTTCCACAATTCTCGGAGGAAAACAAGTGATGGTTAAGCACGACAAGGTGGCGATGAACACTATGAAAACTTATGCAGTGGTGGGTGACTGCCTCTCCATCGGCAACACGACTTTCTGTCTGGAGAAAAGCCTCTTAAGGCTGGATGGAGGCGAAAAGAGCTAGTTGGGGACGGGACAATGTTCCTGTCAACGGAGCTCTGGAAGCCGGACGCAGGAAGCATCATCTGGCTGGGACTTACGTGGTGCAGATCACGAACGAAACAGACAGCGTGGATGGGAAAAACTACAGCAGTTACTCGTCGACCCACTTAATGTTTATGCCGGCCGTACTGACAACGGTCACAGCCACGGGCTTCGCACCATCCCTCCAGCCTGTGAATGATTTCAATTTGCCAGCGGCTGCAGAGCCCCCGGACGTTGGCTCAGATTGCTGCCTGGGTGGTTATGCCGAGTCGCCTCGCTCCCCGCCTCTCTCTTTCCTTAACTTATATTTTGAATATATTTAAAATGTTAAAAATGTTCGTGAATCGCATGATTTGTTCAGTGTATTGTTCTTAAGTACGTCTTTCGCTGCTAACTAACACAACGCAACGTTTACTTGCCCGCCTCTGCTCTAGAACATGCGAAGAATACGTTTTTTAACACATTAACTTTTCAGTTTGATTTGTAAATAGATACAAGTTTTTGACTTTGACACATACTTAGCTGACTATACTCGTAATATCTCCCACTCATTCAAATTTCAATAAAATTGGATAATATACAAAAGGTTATTCAAAACACCTTGGTGCCGTAAGTTCCAAGAAAAGCGCTGTAGAGCTGCCTGCGCTTGCGGGTGTACGCGTGTTAGTTATAATGCAATAGAAAGCAATAGGCAGCGGAAGAACTTGCAAGTCGGTAAATTAAAAAGACTTCCTTTGTTAGGAAACCCTATTGTTTTAAATTTAACTCCTGGAAAATTCGTTATTATTCCTTTCAATTCGATTATGAACATTTTTTTATCGCCGCGACCATGCAGCACGTGCCTTCGATTTTTGATTGCATCCACATTATTTAGAATTAAAGCCTGTCTCCAGTCAAACTTAAATTACTTGCCTAAATTTTGTACATTATTCCGGCACTCAGTGTGACCGTTTTAACATCCTTTGCTTTGCCAGAATTTCAGCCGTATTTTTGGGCACACTGTCACACTTGAAATAGAAACAATCCACAACAATAACTATGGCCAACTTTGTGAACATAAATTATACTGTATGGGCCGAGTTGTTAGCGTTGCGGACTTCTGGAACAGTAGTCCCGGGCTCAACTCAAATCTGTTAAAACTCTGTATATTGTCTCTGTTGTTGTATTGAAAGCGTACATTTCGAAAGCGAAACAATTGATTTTCATTTGTTTCGCTTGCTTAAATAACTTTATTGAGTGCCATCACTAAAAATTATCGATATTTTAATTGCGGTATTTTTTACGTGCTGGAAATTGAAAAAATATTTCGCTAGCTTAAATTTAGTCAACCGACTTTGACTTTGTATGGATATCCTGCCTAAAATTTATTTTTAGTTTTTCTGGAGGCAAGCCTTTAGGCGGAAAATGTAAAATTTTTTATTTCGAGAATAGTTCACTCATATTAATTTCATAAAAAGCAAATTTAAGTATATTTCTTAAAGTAAAAGTAAAATCAACATTTTAATCAATCATGGGGGTAGATCAAGTTTTCAATAAAATTAAGTCTTTATTTATATATCATAATCATAAAATTTACTTATAATCTTACGAGTAAACAATCTAAAATGCATTATAAGTACATATGTTGGCATTGTGTAAGCTATCCATGAAAATGATTAAGATATCCATTAGTGACTGTAATTATGTTTGTTTAAATGGACCTATTTTGATAATCAATCCTCTCGATTACTTAAAATACTTAAGGGAAAGGATATTATAAAAATAAAATACTTACAGCATGTAATTGTGTAACTCACTTGATGTTGTTAACTAATATACAATACATATTTTAGATTACCTTATAAAGAAAATTATTGAAAACATCTACAACTACTCAATGTTACTTCATTATCAGAAATGATTCAATTCAATCGTTCAATGTGTTCTAAATCGAAAATTATGTCATGTGGATACCGTGCGTTTTTCGAGATTCTTCAAATCAGTTCTATAGGCAAAAAAGAAAATGTTTTTAGCTTGAAGTTATTGCACTTTTACAAATGACCTTCCCTTTATCATAAAAGCCGTATATAATGATGCTAAATTGAGTAAACGTATATGTACATGCCTATTTTGCACATAGCAAAAATACGTTATTTACCCACGGTTAAAGAATACGTCTTAATTGAGGAATACATAGTTGTTAAACATAAAAACCTTATGTCACTATTTATATTTTGTATTTATATACATTGCTACTTAGTAAATTATGGATTTGAACACGGTTAAATAAAAATGAAATTAATAACTAAGAACGTATTCGAAATTAGTGCTTTTGCTATATTTATAGTACAATTTATACTTTTTGCGAACATACCACGAGATTTTTAAGCATTATTTTTTGTATTTATATTGAATCCAAATATTTCCACAAGTAAACAAATTTTATATGGGTATAAGAGATAATTCGATATTGTCGGTAGACCTAATTTACAGTACAAAAACATAAGGTAATAAAAAAATTTTTTCATTACATTCTTTTCCGACTTCAAAAAACTAGCATTTATTTAAAGACATTTATAATCTTAATCTATCTTACGTTAACTGCCCCCCGCAGGACATGACGCAGAGATGCGATTGTTTTAATTAATCAAATATTAGTAATATTATCTTCGATTTTTATACAATAAATATGTTTTCATCGATTGCGGAAGTTGAAGCTGCTGTATACGGTCTTCCAAATGAACTCTACCAATCTTTTGTCGAATTGTTCTTCGACAAAGATCCATTAGAGGCAAGGGTTCCGCTGCAAAATACAAAATTAATAAATAAGCAATTTAATTTCAATGTTATTCTATTTAATAATTTAAATAGTATACTGAAGCTACATTTATTACTGAATATAATATATATATTTTATTTTATTTCATAATATATCAGTTGCCTAAACTGATACACCTCAATGGTTTATTAGGTTTAAATCAGTCGAGTCTTTATACAGCTTCGTCAAGAGCACTCGGCACGTGAAATTTTTTAATGCATATTGTAAAAAACTTTTAGGTAGCTGAATATTTACGGTGTGGAATACTTTTCATTGGGAGACATCGTTATATGGATACTTTTCCTTGTTGTACACTTAAGTATTGAAATCAAAATAGTTGATTGATTTTCTAACAGCACAGAATTTGCAAAGCATTTTGGCTTTTGTGCATACGATTTTGTAAGTAATATGAAACCAGTCGAACGCTACACTCAGGCTCTGACTGTATACGGTTTTTCACTAAATGTGTTGTCTAATATTAAAAAAAAAACATTCTCAATCAACGCATTGTAAAACCATTAATTAAACTCAGGACTACCGATTTAGTAGTCCAGCACGCTAACCACTCAGCCATTGCCGCATTTCTCTCTTGGTCGGCCAAATCGCATTATGATTGCAAATAAATAATACATAAGAAAGTGTCAGATACTGGACTTGACTGTGTTCAAGTTGATGTTTAGGGTAGAGCTGGAAGTTAAATCGATTCTGGAATCGATTAATCGATGTTTCCAATTTTCTCCGATCCATCGATTTAATTTTTGAGAATCGATTTAATCGAAAATTTGGAACAAGTACTAAATTACTGCTACTAAATTAGTAAACATGTCTAGTGGTGGTAAAAAATTTTAGTTGTTTAGAGATCGTGAGACGAATAAGTATTTGATTTTAAAAAACTGGAGTTGGCTAATTGCTTCATATCATTATGAGGTCTTTATTATATTGTCTAAATTATATTTCTGTAATTTTAAGCTAAAAAACAGGTTGTTTTTTTCTTAATTTCATTGCAAAAACGGTTTTTGTCTTATATTTCAAATTTTCGATTTAAATCGATTTGAATCGATTTTTTTCTTAAATTTTGCAAAATAAATCGATTCAGTGAACATCGATTTATTTCCAGCTCTAGTTTAGGGCATGCTTTTAAATCGTTATCTTTAAAACGTTCAGAATAGAGTCTACATCATGAGTCTCAACCAAATTTACATTACAGCTATTGTTGCGGAACGCATCAAAAATATTGCTTAAGAATCATCGTTAAAACTATTTGATTAAGTTATCGATAAGGATTCGATTTTATTGTTTGTCCATCTCTGATCATGGGCTATTTGTAAAAACGTAACGACGCAGCATACGCGCTAATTTGAGTTGATCTTATTTTAATAAATAAATATTAAAATAAGTGTTTTGACAACTATTAAATGACGGTAGGAGCTAATTCTGTGTTTCACCATCAAGACATCGTCAGAGCGGTGGTTCGAGCCGGAAAATATATATAAGAGTGTCAACCGTCAGGTAATTGCCCCAATAACAGCTATTATTCAACTTTAAAGTGAACTTTATTGATTAACAGAGGCGGAAAGGAGTGTGTCCAAATTTTAAAATCAATATATCTGCTTACAATGCATATGAGCCTTGTTACAAAATTTGGTGGGTGTAGCTTTTATAGTTTCTTGGAAACAGGCGTTCATACCGACAGACATAGCTAAATCGCCTCGGCTGTTGATACCGACTTAAAATAGATATACTTTATAAGGTTGGAGATGCCTCCTTCTGCCTACCTTCTTCATCCGATAAATACAATAGACAATGATTTGTTTTAAATCCATTAAAAACAAGACATGTGAACACATTTAGTATATTGTATTATTTTAGACATCCGCGTGCACTTCTGACTCAGTGAAGTTGGAACAGCGACTGATTTGATCGAAGTAGCGATTTACTCTCTCGTTGAGAAGTTTCGCACACTCGATCACCACATGATTGCGTTGCGCATTAATTTGTGCACGCTCTGGCTTCACACGAACTCACTTATGCTATGCGTGTCGCTTTTATACCCTTCGACCATTAAAAATTGTCAAAAAAGAGTATACTAACTTTGTGCAAATGCATGTAACAGGCAGAAGGAGGCGTGGGAGACCCCACAAAGAATATATATTCTTGCTCAGGATCAGCTCTGTCTGTCTGTGTGAACGCATAGATCTCAGTTATTATTAAAGCTAGAGTTACCAAATCAAGTTTATTTCAAATGTTAGGTGCCACGCCCATCGCCCCGCAAATCAATAATTTAATTTTTGAAATCAAATTTGTTAGCGTTGTATAAAAGATACAACTTTCTGGCTTTAACATATACTAAGCTGAATGAAATATCTATGTATTCTTCAAATTTCAATTCGATAGGACTATAAGCACAGAAGTTATTCAAGAAAGTAGGAGCATAACTCCCAGTGCTTGCGTCAGCTAACAAGGGAGGCAGGCGAGCGAGAAGCGCGAGCTCCATCGGAAATAATTTCAAAGCATGTGTATGTGCACATGTTTATGAATTTAACAAATTAAACTACACCGAAACATATGTAGGTCGAAGTGTATCCCACTGTCGCGTACCGCGCACTGTTGCTTTTCTTACTGGTTGTGCCCTATACAATAGTAGACGCGAAAATTATATTTCGTCAACTATTAACAGGGGCCAAAACAAGCATTAAAAATTAAAATTATGACATAACGTAATCGTCATAAGCGTAATCGTAAGAGAGATCCTTTGATGATGGAACGTGGAAGAATGAAAGCGAATTGCACTCGTGCAAAAATGAGAGCGAAACTACAAAGCGAGAGTGTAAAATCGCCCGTCTCTGCGTTTGGTTGAGCAACAATGTTCGCAATTATTTAGTAGAAATGCTGGCAGAGATTTGCGACATCGATTTAATGTCAATAATATTTATGAATCTCAAGTTTTTAAACTGCAAATTAATATAATCAAATGTTAAATTGTGTAAGGTTTTACCGCCACTGATTCCTATACCTTTATTCGAAATTGTGTAACTAGTTTTAATTAGAGATCATTAAAATATAATCCCACGTTGAGCTCAGGATGTGCACAGACCCCATAAAATATATGCCCTGTATAATCATGATGTAAGAAAAAAAGAGCCTTTCCGTGGCAAAAAAGCAAAAACGAAACGTGCTCCACTTTTTATATTTGCTATACCTTCTACCAAAACGATTTATTAATAATTAACCTCAGATTACAGCTAACTTAAGTTCATAAATTTAGTAGACACCAAGGTCACAAAGGGGTTCCTAGGGTATCCCGTATGATCTAATAAATAATTAATAAAATAAGAAAAAATTAACGATCAATAGCAGAAGGGAATTTAAATTTACCTGCATTCAAAACTAAGACATATTGTCACAAAATATGGTAGTCCTTGCTTTTTAAGTTACTAAATCTTCCTTCTCTAGCCATCGTAGAACCATGCTTGGTGTTGTATTTATAAATAAACTTATTCAATTCATAAATAGTATCGACTTGCTTAGTCGGTTGGTGAATAATACATAAATGAATGACTTTAATTAATTCGAACAATGTTCACGACGACAACTTGCAGACAACTACTGCTTGATTCTTCTCCTCTTTCTTCCTCCTCTCAATCGTTAAGAGCCAATGCTGCCCACTCTTGTGAAGTGCCAGGGCTGCCAACTCTTCTGACATCTTGCATCTTACATATATATATACTTATTTTCTTTCTAGTGACAGTAGTACTTTTTAATTAACTGCATGTTTGAACATTCTACTCACAATTTTCATTTGCCAATGGTTACTACACTAACTCTCCTGATCTGATTGGGTTTTTCTAGGTTTTCCCAATCCTCTGCAACAAATGTTGAATCGGCTTAATCTTTTTTAATCCCAATTCGTATACATTTCAATTAATTTATTTTTTTTTTCATTTAATTTAAAATTATTCTTAGTTTTATATTTCAATTTAAAATTTACCAACAAATTTGTTTGTATTTTTACTTTTAACCATAGTTCGACTATTCGAACCACAGTTCGACTATAAATTAAAATAAATAAATTAAGTCTTCTATATATTTATAGTTTCGAACGGACGGACAGAGTCGGATCGATCTAGAGTTGGGCATGGACTGTGTTTTCTTCGTGTCATAGGACGGGCGCACGCGTGTGCAAAATTATGATTGCGTCCATGGGTGTGCGTGTTCGTGTTTCGAAATTCTGCACGAAATAACACGAACACATATAGCCGATGTTGAGCAAGTGCAAAGTTAATCGGATTGTCAAGATTGTCAAGTTCTAATCTTGACAAATTGTTATTTTTATATAGAAATATGTAATTTTTTAATTTAAAGTTCATGTTTAGTCTTTAATTTTAAGGTATTTTTAAAGAAATATCATGAATTAATGAATAAAAATAAAAGAAATACATATAAAATTTCGTGTTGGGAAAATTTTTGAGCGTGCGTGTTCGTTCGTGTTGAAAAATTTAATTTTCGTGTCGTGCTGGGTCGTTCCGAAAAATGACAGTCCATGCCCATCTCTAGATTGATCCTGAGCAAGAATACATACATATACTTTGTGGGTTCGTCTACGCCTCCTGTTACATTCATTTACACAGAGTTAGTATAACGTTTTTCACCGTTTTTCCGCCACTATCGAAGGGAATGCAAATATAAAAACCCAAAGAGAAATGCTAATTTCGGCACGCCTACGATTTTTCAAAGGTTTTGTCTTCAATCGTACGAAATGTTTTATTCTAGTTAAACATTATACGTCGAAAATATAATAAAATAAATAGTATAATTCGCTATTTTTTTAAATATTAATAATAAAAATAAATATATACATGCATTTGAGTTATACTTACGATCTAGTCCACCGATGTAGCGCATCGTTATCTCACAGTGTCCCCAAACAGCGGAAACAACTGGATATAGCTTTTTGCCTTTGAGGCCTCTGAATGCAATACCAAGGTACTGCTGGTCAACAATGAAGCTCAAAGTTCCTTCGTCCATGTCTAATGCTACCAAAAACTTATCTGGTACCAAAAAGGCTTCGTCATTTTTTAAAATTGCTGGATATGTTATGCCAGCACAATTTTTTGAGTCATGATACAATTTATTTCTGCCCAAATCCCAACCCCAGCTTTGCTCAGTAGATCCTACTAAACTTTGGTATCCCACTGAATGCAAAGGTGCGTCCCCTGATGCCACTCCAACAACAGCATGGGTGCCCCTTTGTCTAGTTGGCCAGTAAATTTCCCATATATGTAATCCTTTTGTAAGACCTACTTTCCCTCGAATGCAATCAGTGCTTTGGGCGACAGGATGTCTATGAAATGTGAGTTTATCATCTTCTTTTACAAATATATTTAGCGACCGGTCTTCGGAGTTCCACGAATGTTTAAGTTGAACTTCCCTGCTTGCTGGTGGCATGTCCAATAAAATATCAATTCGAGCTGGTTTCACAAAGTCGGCTTGCAACTCCCTTGGTATAATTGGTTTAAATGTTGCCTGAGAATCATTACGGTTTACTGTTTTAACTCCGCCACTTATTTTTTGACCCATGTTCATGCCACGGCAGCTTCTTGATCTTCTCTGGTCAATGGCAACTTTGTACGATAATCGGAGTCTTTCAAATTCTCTGGGTTCCAAGCGAGATAACACCACTCGCGGCGATAATGAGGATGATGTTGATATACTTTGAGGACGTCGCCTTTCACTTGACCTAACTGAAGGTGTCCGACCACCCTTATACCTAAAAATAAATAAATAAATACATATATAAATTTAATTAA
Organism: Zaprionus camerounensis; assembly: GCA_018904165.1. Taxonomy (NCBI): domain Eukaryota; kingdom Metazoa; phylum Arthropoda; class Insecta; order Diptera; family Drosophilidae; genus Zaprionus; species Zaprionus camerounensis. The sequence goes on from JAEIFS010000354.1 coordinate 1,184,678, forward strand.
ATTTTTAACAACATATAATTAAGGGTTCATGTATACTGTTTCCTTCTTTCTCTTTGAAAAATGGCAATCAGAGTTGGAATCGAAACCAATTTAAATGTTAATATGTCATCAAAGACTTATTTACAAATTAAATGCTTAGTCCTGAGAGCAAACACAAGTTCTAGAGGCTTTAACAGATCCGCTTCAAATACGATTCTAAGCGATTCATCCAAAATATCTAATGCGAAGGTTTTTTAATGTCCTATGGCACCTATGTATGTACAATCAAGGTGAGGGAAATAGGTGTGTGTGTGTACTTTGACGTACTCGAGTTAGCAGCACACAATTGTTTAAACAATGTTTTACCCAGGCATAATTGTTTTCTAATGAGCTTATACTATTTAAATGTAAACAAATTATTTACTTTTATTTAATCTGCTGAACTGGTCACAATAGAAGGTGTTGCCAAGTCAATCTTAAAATTTAAATTTTCCGGCACCAATATTGTAGCTTAGGGGCATCTCAGTTACCGAATGTAGTCCTGTATTAGAATTATCGCAGTGCAGCCCTGTATTAGATTTATCGCAGCCAATAATTTCGTACTTTGAATAAAACGGTCTCGAGAAGAACAAGAGTAAACAACGCGAGTAGAACACGTCCAAAAAATTCTTAATTTCATATTTCTCATTGTTTTTGTATTTTGTTTTAAATCTTAATCATTAATAAATGTACCATTATTATGAACCAAAACGAGGAATTGTGTAACAGATTATTGTATACGCGTGAGCTACAAATTATTTTGGAACATCTGGAATCGCCAACATAAGGTATGCGTATGTATAACGGGGTTTATTAAAAACGAAACTCAAAAGCAGGATCAGGTCTTCAAAGTCTTCAAAGTAATAATGGCAAGGATGAGTTGGCCAACTTGGCTTTAAAATGGTCACACTAGCAACGAATCTACTGCTACCTTTCTGGATTGGATTTCAATACATTAGATATGCTTTACATCCGCCAACATTGCGATTGGTAACCGATGTTCGTATTGAGACTTGGACCAACTGCGACCCATCCTGGAAGAACAGGTGGTCCGACGTTTTCACAGGATCTACAAATTTGCCTCTATGTTTTTAATTTTTGGTTATTGACTTCCTATCACCGCTTTTACTTTTAATGCGAAGAATGACGATTAACAAATGGTAAAAAAATTACATTATAATAATGAAAGTAATAATAATAAAAACTGAAAAAAACCAATAAGAAGCAAAGGTAAAGGTTAAATAGCTGCATGCGTCACCGATTTTTTTAAAATTTTTTTTACTTATAGGGCTATATTTATCATGATTTTAGGTGAAAGAATTATTTGGCGGTCGCTTCTGGTTTTTTTTTTAAATTGAAATTTGAAAATAATTAAATTTACATGTATTTTGTTGTTGGCCAATTCTGAATAAAACGTCACAATGATGCGCACGGTAGCCTACAAGCGATTTATTTCAAGTGAAATGTTATTTAGACAACGAAGATGTTTAATAGCTGAATATGCTTTCAGAATATAATACTAGGTGGAGTGAAAAGTAACCTCCTTGGGAATGAAAAAAACATTTTTTTTTAAATGTTTTTTTATTTTATTAAATTTAACCCCTTTTTAGGTCGATACACTTAATCCAGCAATTTTCCAACATCTTGATCCCGTCCGAAAAATTATTTTCCGGAAGGTCTGCAAAATACTCCTCCGCGGTGTCGATAATTTCGAAAAATTCCTCTCGTGAGCTTAATTTTTTATTGATGAGCCATCTTTTGAGGTTTGAAAAGAGATTATAATCTGAGGGAACCAAATCGTATGAAAAAGGGGGGATACGGAAGTAATTGAAGCCTCAAATAATTTATTTTGGCCAAAGTTTCATTTCTCGTGTTTTTGGTCTGGAGCCAGTTTCGCGGCACTTATCGGCAGGATAAATATTTCATATAAAAAATCTCGTTTAGGATATGGTTTGTGCGCTCAATACTGTTCCTTGTGACATCTGCTAGCTCACAAAATTTTACTTTCCTGTCTGCGAACATCATCTCATGGATTTTGTCGACATTTTCCTTTGTGACCTCATCCGAGGACCTGCCGATGTGGCCTTGATCGTTAGTGGAGTTGCGGCCACCACGAAACTCTCGAACCCAATATTTGACGGTGTAATCTGACGGAGCATTAGCCCCATAATATTTGTCCAATTTTTCTTTTGTTTCCTTAGCCGTTTTGCCTCTCAAAAAATAATGTTTTATGAGAGGACGAAAATCGTTTTCGTCCATACTGCACATGATGCCAAACACGTCAACGAAAATTAGCTGTCAAAAAAAAACTACTGGTAGTATCGCAAAGAAATTTAGCATGCTTTCCTAAATAAGAACGGACTACAAGGCACTATAAATTTTTTTGCAGTAGCTGTGTATTATGGCAATCAAGGAGGTTACTTTTCACCCCACCTAGTATGTGTGGAGTAAATAAATTTTTTTTTTTTTTTTTTGTGGAGTGGAGCGCCGCTGGCAAAAAATTTTTGAAAAAATAAAATCGCGCGCGCGATTGCCTGCAGCGCGCTGTTTTTCTAAACACTTTGAATTTTCTTGCATGTTCAGTTTTAATTTCAAATGAATTGGTTTCTTGGACAATGTACCGTCACAAAATGTTGCAGGCAGACTGGCGCCTTGCATAAAAATGCAACAACAAAATACATGTACATTTAATTATTTTCAAAATTCAATTTAAAACCAGTAAGAAAAGCAACAGTCGCGCGGCACGCGACAGTGGGATACCCTTCGACCCATGATCTAGTGTAGTTAATTTGTTAAAGTCATACACATAGACACATGCTTGAAAATTATTCCCGACAGATGGCGCTCGCGCTGCGCGCTCGCCCGCCTCCCTTGTTAACTGACACAAGCACTTGGTTTTATGCTCATACTTTCTTAAATAACTTCTGTGTTTAGTGTCCGATCAGATTGTAATTTGGAGACTACGTAGATATTTTATTCAGCTTAGCATATGTTAAAGTCAGAAAGTTGTATCTTTTATATCGCGCTTATAAATTGAGTTCAAAAATTAAATTATTGATTTGCGGGGGCGGTGGGCGTGGCACCCAACATTTGAAATAAACTTGATCTGCGCCGAGTATATAGGAACCTTCATTCCAATTTGGTGTCTCTAGCACTTATAATAGCTGAGATCTGTGTGTTCATCTGGTCAGACGGACATCCGGACAGACAGACGGACATGGCTCAATCAAGTCGGCTAGTGATCCTGAGCAAGAATATATATACTTTATGGGGTCTGCCACGCCTCCTTCTGCCTGTTACATACATTTGCACAAAGTTAGTATACCCTTTTTTGACCATTTTCAATGGTCGAAGGGTATAAAAAACTAGAAGCGACCGCCAAATAATTCTTTCACCTAAAATCATGATAAATATAGCCCTACCAGTAAAAAAATTTAAACAAAATCGGTGACGCATGCAGCTATTTAACCTTTACCGAAGCAAAGTATTATATTACAATAAACTGATCCCATAGCAGGATGTACACACATATATATATCGACTGAAAAATTAATCTTTAAAAATAATAAAAATGAGCATAAATACTCATATGTGTACATATTATACATGTTTCTTAATAATTAAAAATAAAACTATAGAAGGCTATATATGCAACCATACACCAAAGCGCGCCCGATGGTAAGATTTTGGAAGATCTTATAATTTTAAATAGCAAACTGTGCAAATGTCTCTTTCTCGATCTCAGACAAACTATACTAAAGGGTGATTTTTTAGCTATTATCTTTCCACTGAAGCGGCTATTCGGGCTATTGTGACTAAATTTCGCACAAAATTTACATTGTTGGACATTAAACCACGAACACGCTTACATAGAATGCGAACTGTAGAAAGCAGTATATTTTAATAATATTTAAGATTAAGGTTTAATTGCTGCATGCATCACCGATTTTTTTCAATTATTTTTTTCTTCTTGATATTTTGTTATTCTAATCACAAATCAAAACGGAACATTTTAAGAAATATTGCCTATTTCTTTTTTTGGTAAAGGTTAAATAGCTGCCTACGTCACCGATTTTGTTCAAATTATTAGCCAATAAAAAAATACATGTAAATTGAATTATTTTCTAAATTCAATAACAAAACAAGAAGAAGCGACCGCCAAATAATTCTTTCACATAAAATCATGATAAATATAGCATCAATAAAAAAAATTTAAACAAAATCGGTGACGAAGGCAGCTATTTAGCGTTTGCCCTTTTGTTTGCCTCTCGGCCAAAATAAAAAGAATAAATAAGCGAAGGAAGTCTTTTATCTCCTCCAATCGTTCCTCTTCTAATTACATGTAATAGAACAGAATTTTATAACATATTTCATGTATTCGTTTACAGCTATAATAACTCAAATCGCTGGACGTATACCGTTTTATTTTATTAAATCTAATGGGTATAGTTGCCAGATATAACTTGGGTTGTTATTAATAAATAATTAAAACAACCGAATGTATTTTGTTGTTGCCTTTTTGTGCAAGGCGCCAGTCTGTCTGCAACATTTTGTGACGGTACAGTGTCCAATAAACCGTTTCATTTGAAAAAACAAAACTGAGCAAACAAGAAAATACAAACTGTTTAGAAAAACAGCGCGTTGCAGGCAAAAAAAGGTTTGAAAAAATAAAATCGCGAGCTATTTAACCTTTACCCTAATTTGCCGTGCAATAGACAGATGGACATGGCTAGTCCGACTTCCATGCAGATGCGGATTATAGTCATCGTACTAATCGCAATTCGGTTAATACATTTTTTAACGTATCTGAATAATTGCTTTAGGAACGTTAGTTTCCGTTGCAGACCATGATAATTGTGAATCACACAATACTATCAAAAAAATGGTGTTGTTTTTATTCCCTTGTCACAGAACTCATGGTATTACATTCTGATATTGCTAACTCCTTAAATACTGAACTCCTAAAATACTGAACGCACGCACTGGAAGGAGAAATCAAAGAGATTTGCAAAAAAAAATTCTAACATCTTGACTTTTTGGAAAAGTCTGACATTTACCTTTTTAGATTTATTTAGCGAAAACCCAGATTTTTTACATTGCGTACAACAATAGTTCGTTTTCTAGACAATAACGATATATTCACATAGAGGTAATAATATCGTTGGCTTCTAAATATTAAGATTTTTAATTGAATACGCGAATTCAGCTAAAAATGTATATTTTCGTGGAAAAATTATTCAAACCTGATTTATGCACAAACGCTTAAAAAACAATTTGAACAGCTAATTAATATCCCTGTATGTACATATATACACAAAGGTATTCATATGTACATACATATGTACATACATTTGATCAACACATCCATAGCCCCGGGTTCATTGTAATTTGGGGTATTTGTAAATTTTTTTATAAATATCAATAGTACATATAATTATTTTCAATAATTTGTAGGACTATTTTTATTTAGTATGTTTTCGTTTATAATAAGGTTAAAATAAATAACATACGAACAAATAAATGTTTGAATCATTGAATACATACATAAATGAATATGTATGTATAAGTTCACTAAAACACATCTTTTATAATATTTAAAATACCGGGAACACACTAAAATTATGTTAATTTATGTATAAATTCACATACACTTATATTTGCATATGTATTACCTTTTTTTGCCAAGTTCCATTTACAAATATTTTACCTATGTGTCCCAAATATCTAAAAATGGCGTCAGCAATGGGACTCCACTAACTTACAACCACTATATACATATACATTACAATGTATTAATCACTTTTAAGTCTATCTCATTATTTAGAATTGTAATATATACACTAAAAACATTTATTTTTCACTTCACCTTCAGCACTAAGCACTGCTTACAAAAGTAACAGAGTTTTCAAGGTTTTATGTTTAAAATATAAATCGAAGTGTACGTTTGTATGCGCTTTGCATACACATGTACTTTTAGACAAGCACAGGGTGATACACGCACCCACATTCGTTCAAAACGTAAAATACCAAGCTACGTTCATTCTGTTACTAAAAAGGGCCTTTCTACACGTTGCATATGTTTTCTATGCATTATGTATGATGATGAGATGAAAAAATCACTATCTATTGTTACCTTAATATCAATGAAATTACAACAGTCAATGAAACTATTATGTTATTCACTTAATCCATATTTCCAATACATATGTACAGATATAACTTTTGATTACTATCCGAACGAAATTGATAAATAATTTTTAAATAAAATTTATTTTTTTTCAATAAAAGTTAGTTTTAAATTTTCACTTTCGATTGTAAAATAAAAATCAAAATTATTATTGTTTTTTTTATTTATATAATTTTATAATTAATTATATAATTAATAATTTTTTATGAGAATATAGTAAGGATCATTTTACTACGCATCGAACATATAAAGCGGAGAGAACACGCCTGATGCTATCGGTTTGTTATGACCCCAGAGCCCTAAGGGTTTCCCGAGTAAGTGATCGAATATCTTTGTTAGCAAATCCGAAGCAGCGCACAGCGGCATCAAATTAGTCGAACAACGAAAGCGCTGGCAATATAAAGTCAATTTTGTGTTTTGGATTGGATCTTTCAATTAACAAACAAATAACATACAAGCAACGGGCGCAATAAAAGATTCTAAACTTAATTTAGCATAATATAAGGTAGCCCCAATCAAAATTAAATTTAAAAAATATTGTTCGAAAATGGGTTATTTCACGTTTTTCCTCGAAGTAGAAAAAATATATTGGGGTTGGTATCCAAAATTTAACTTTGTGCAAATGTAAGGAGTGGCAGACCCCAAAAAGTATATAAATTGGTGGTTGTAATTGATGATTGATTAACTGATGGTAGTAAGAATTAATGACTATACTAAGATTTTAATTTATAGCTCAATTATTTCTTAACATGATCTGTAATTACTATATTCAAAACTTAAGAATGACAGTTGTGTATAATGTTTACCCTTTAAGTGTTGCATATCAAAAAGAAACCATTTAAAATTTGAATACAGTATAATGTGCTTAACTGCCTCAACACTTAACTGAACATTATAGATAACTGCCCAATCATACTTTTTTTGTGCAACGGAAAGCTATTTTGTTTGAAAAATATTAATTTAGTTGCATTCAATATAAGTGCATTTTTAGGATAATTTAGTTGCAATTTTGATTGTTTTCTCTTCCAAATACATAAGTGAAGTGCGCCACCTTTTGCTCGACTTTGCAAAGGCGCCATCATTTTTTCGTTGTTATTATAGATCGTCACTCTTTGCTAGTAAAGTGAAAAGGACGCCACCGATTATAGAGTTTGTTTTGATCGTGGCGCCGAACTGCGCATGACAGTTTACTTATGCTTGGCAATGCCATAAAAATGGCAAGTACATAGTTTGTTTACAAATAAATTTTTCGAAAGGTTTAAGATAAGTGCATTTTTAGGATAAGTGCACATTTTTTTGAGTCAAACATGGTAAGGCAGTTAAGCACATTATACTGTATTTTCAAAAATGTCTCTCGCTTCTTATGTACATAATGCGCGCATATAACATACTCTCTCTTTGCTGTGTATCAGCAGTACTTATGTATAAGAGACATAACGAGACCACCTCCGCTACTGGCGTCACCGGCAGCGCAGCTACGCGTCTTACGCTAAGAACACTTTTGTTAGATTTATAAGAATATAGAAGAGTGAGGAACGAATGCTACTCAACCTCCAACTAATTGTGGAACTAACTGGAACTGGACATTGAACTATGTATGTTTTACATGGAACCAGTACATGGTGACCGTGAGGTTGGAGCGTCTACCTTTAAATAATTCAAACATTGGAAACACTGGACTATTGAAGAAGAAAGCATGGGTAAGGCACGAGGTGGTGTAAAACAGAAAATCAAGAAAAGAATAGTCCATCTAAGTTGGCTTCTTTATATTAAAACGCTACCACCAGCTTGGTCGACAGCTTACAAATTACAATGCGAGCTCGGCTGTTGCAAAATTTTACGAATGCGCAGGAAATCGTATTCATCCCATTCATTCAGATAATAACACTAATATAATCATACTACACTAGGGCGATATATTTATTTGAGTCGACCAAAAATGATTTTCAGGTATTCCCCTTATAAAACTCGTATTAAACAAAAAATAAAAAAAATTATCATGCAAATCGGACTTGTTGTCTTTTCTGTACAAATATTTAAAATACAAGTTATAGAAAATTGCAAGTTAATTAAACAGTTACCATTTAAAAGTTCGATTGTAAGTTGATATAATTAAATTCTCAGCCCTGCTATGTCGAATTTCGACTTGAAAGAAAAATAATGCTTTCCAGTTAAAAAAAATTGATTTTCGGGTTTAATGAAAATCATGGAAACTGGATAACTTTAAATAAGAACTAATAATATTTTACAAATACACTTTAGTCTCTTTGAGAAAAAGAACACCCATTAAACTTCTTCGAAATATATAATTTAAGACCATCACTATTGGTGAACAATGTTGTCGAGGCAACAATTCCGACTGAAATTTTCAAAGGTGAATCCGTACTGGCCCCACCACGTATCCCAATCATTCGACTGATATGCTATTCAAATTCAAACGTTTGCAGTTCCCAGCGCGAATTATTTTTGGAATAACTATCAACAAATCATAAAGATAATCGTTGCAAGTGTGTGGCTTAAATTTTGAAAATCCATATGTCTCACATGGACAGCTATACGTGTCAGGAAAACTTCAGATTTATTCGTTTACGTGACAGATGGAAAGATGAAGAACATAGTGAATCGGAAAGCACTCCAATGAAATGGTTTAAGTTGCAGCGGAGCGCGTCGGGCTAGCTTTAAATAAATTAAGATCACATAAACCTATTCTCTCCATTCTTTAAAAAAATGTTTTCACTATATACAGAGGTTGGATCACCTGCGAAGCGTCGAAGTCCCCCAATGTTTTTTATATAGAATTATTAAAAAATAATATCATAAACATTTTAAAAATACCCGTGTTAAAAAAAGATTTCACTGACAATCAGGGCGGGCTACCAGGTCAGTCAGCCTTTTAAGACAGACAGACCTGTACTTTTTAATAAGTTAATAATATAATACCTAATCCCTGCCGGAGATTGGGACAAATACTTCAACATTCATGAAACTTTAATGCAAAATCAATCCTAAGATCGAAGCGTTTATAAAATGCTATCCCCTAATAACGACGGAGGAATTTTAATTATGTTATTCAATCTGAATAATACTTGCATTTACAATTTATTTATTACACATTGAAAGTGTTTCCACTTTTATTTATTTTCCTACAGCAAAACGCAGCTGGGTCCTCACGAAGTGTATATATTCTTGATCAGCGTCAGCGATTACCTAAAAAACTAGTTACATTCTTCATTTTTCGCTTCTTATTTATGAATCAAAACAAAAATAATAATTCGATTTAGTGAAACCCCAAATTTGTATAACCTTCGACAATTGAAAATACTCAAAAAAGGTCATTTTCCCAGTGCAAATGTATTTAACAGGTAGACAGCGTGGCCGACCTCAAAAAGTCTATATATTCTTAACAAGATGCAGAGTCGTCTTAACCATGCCCGACTGTCGAACTCTACCAATTATACGCAGAAAAGTGTATTTCAATTTTCCGGTATTCTAATGTATTAGCTAATATAATAGCTGATAGATTGAGCCACGGACTATTATTGTGATTGCAACGTTAAATCCAAATCATGTTGATAGTACAATATTTGACAATTTTAGGAAATAATGCATGTTTACACATCAGTATGTATAAAAACATACATAATATATGCACATATATATATCCATGGAATTAGTACAAAATTCATCAAATAATACAAAATTACATTTTTGTAGGTAATTTCATTTTGAATCATTCGGTGATATTTAAATTCAAGTAATTTAATATGAACATATGTGTTTACATCCATACGTATATGTAAGCGCAGCATAAACAGAAGTATAAATACATACAAAGCCATATGTACATACATATGTATGTGTGGATATGCATATAAACAATTTCATATTATTAATTGGTTAAATTTGTAGCATTCGCAATTTATACATCCATATGAACATACAAACTTATGTACTAGAATTTAAGTATCACCGAATTCTTAAAAATTGAATTACTTTTTCTTTGCACTGTCAAAAATCAAAACAAAAGAGCGAGAAATATTTATGGTATTAAAAATGTAAGTGTTTGCACTGTGAACATATTTACGGTTCATATATAAAAACACATACACTAGGAATGTTTTAAATTATTGGGGAAAACTAATATATATGATATATATACATTTAATATGAATATTGACAACACTTACATTACTTTTCTCAAATTTACTTTCTTCTTAAAAAAATCAAAACATCTCAGCTTACATTGAATACTTTGTTTTCATTTTGAAACAGTTGGAATTGTACAGGAAATGTACCAACTTGCAAGCACAGCCCTGTTTTATTACTACTTTTAAATTTGGGCATTTTACACTACAACTTACATATCTAAATATATTGATGGTTGCTTTTTGATACATTTTTGAAGTTAAAAACATAAACTCAAAATAAAATTGACCTACATATAAATTCATAATATGTTAGCTTTTCAGTCGTATCAAACAAAACATAAAGTGTATGTGAAAAACGTTATACAAAATGTATAATATATCAAAGTTGCACCCATATTAAAGTTAAACAGTAATATGAAATACCTATGTAGCGAATACGATCAGGTATTGTCTACGATTTATAATATAAAGTTATGTTAATATTTACTATAAAATATTATTTTTAATTTTTTTTATGCACGAAATGGACGTCGACTCTGTATTTGATGTAGTTCTTCAGATTATAAACAATATATACTGCTATAAATCAAATTAAAGGTTACGGTATTTTAACCAGAACGTTCCTATGGGAATCATAAGATATAGTCGTCCAATTTGAGTAATTTTTACACCATATGTTTAAAATATTTTTCAAGATTTTAGCAAAATATCTGCAAGCTAAGCATCTACATACAACTCCGCACACAGTGCATTATGAGACATCTCCAAGTCCATAAAATAAATTAATAGACTTGTTACAAATTTATAACTGTTTTCCCTCAGCTTATCTTGACAAAAATATTTTTAAATTTTGCAGTCGTTTACGAAATCTCTTCGAGTGCAGTTTACATAAGTTTACTTAAGTTCTTATCTGTATGTTATCGACGATTATTCTTTGTTGTCGGACTAATTAATCGCGCGTGAAAACGTGTGACCCAAAATAAAGAAAATAGTTTTCACAAAATCCATGACGAATTCGTAACATAGTTAAAAAAACAAATTCATCGATATCAAAAGTTTATTATAATCCTATCTACAAACCCAGAGAGACTTTTGCTTTCAGTTAAATTAAATTCCAATCAAATCGGTAAATGAACACAGAAGTTAGTCAAATGAATATTTTTATAGCTCCAAACAGCATTGCATGGTAATGTTTCTCTTTATTTATTGCACGCGTGTCTGGTTATGTAGATGAAAGGGAGAAAACAATACTAATTTTGTGCAATTTTGTTTAACAGATACGAAGCGTGGAACAAAATACATAACGGCATACAGAACTCACTGCCCTAGCAATGGGGTTTCTTTTCTGGAGTAACCCTAACAACTATCAAATGCAAAAATTCGCAGAAGAAACGTTAATACTTCTAATAATATTGTAATATTCTTATGGTACTTCGACCCAAAATTAACATTCAAAACTAAAAAGTAGATAACAAATTATTAAATTTCTTTACAAAAAATGTAGTATAAGTCCTATAAATATTACTTCATTTGAAAATCAAGTAATGTGTACCCACCAATGCTTAATTTAACTAACTCCTGAAAAATGCTATATAATAAGTGTATGGAATTATACGCTTCCTCACACGTTCGCGAGTTTATTCAAACTGAAACTTATAGACTAAAGTAGTGGTTGTAAGACACCGCTAAGGATAATATAAGATAGACACTTAATAGTTTTGATTACTAGTTAGAATGCAGTGCAGTGCGATAAGGTGCACTGCTGCAAGATGTTCAAGCTAGGGCCTGAACAACATAAATGATCGTTTCGCCAACATAAAACTCTTGATTAGTTCGGGCTGAGTAATATTACTCATACCGAGAGAGAATATGTTCGGAAAAGACAATTTGAAGCACACCTACCGCAATCTACGTACAGTCGCTTATTAAAATCGTTGTGCAAATTTTTGTCTTTTGTACAACTATTTTATTTCAAAGCAAATTAAACAAAACGACATTCGCCCTCAACGTCAACTCGAGTAAGATGATAACGACAGAGTTCGTTCTCACTCACTGTCAATACCAACGATGAGCCAAAAGTATACAAACAGGCAGTTTGGAATTTTGGCAGATAACGATGTGGATTTACCGCCAGCACTAATGAAGGGGATAAAAAGAAGCCAAGCTTTCCTATATATATTCGAGACGAAAGCCCGAATATTCTTGTAAACAAAATAATTGAGCTTGTTGGAAAAGACAACCACCACATAATACTCCAAAAAAAGAGCTCCATCCACGAAAGTTAGGTACAAGTAAAAACCGAAGAGACCTTTAGGACTTCAACAAAATGAAAAGTAGCAAGAGCCTTCAAGTCGTTCTCAATGGTATAGAGCCCGAAGTACCACCTACTGACATACCGCGGGCATTAAATGATGTGTGATTGGCCTATAAGAAGATGATCTATGGAGTTTTCAGAACCTTATTTAACAAAGCCCTCAATACCTCACTCGTTCGTCCAATCCTTGAGTACGAATCATGCGTTCGGTGTCCTCAATACTCTGTTCATAAGAACCGCATCGAATCAGTACAAAAGAACTCTTTAATCGTTGCCTTACATGTCCTAAATTGGGATGCAAATGTAAGACTCATTCCCTATATTGATAGTCTTAAGTTACTTAATCTACCATCTTTATCTAACCGTAGAACCGTGCTTGGTGTAGTCTTTTCATAACCTTATACAAGGTGATGGTGATGACCTGGTTAGCCGGTTACACTTCTCTGTCCCTTGTTAGTCCTAATTTTTCACCACTAACCCTTCCGTTTTGTAGATCAAACTATGCCCTTCACGAGCCTTTCAGGGTATTGTGTTCGGACAACAACAGACTGTACTGTATCGTTTCTAAAACTAACTCTAATTAAACTAACTTTCCTCGAAACATCTTTATTACACTTAAATTCTATCAATCTGTTTTCGTGTATTCTTTTCGCGTATTCGTTTCATCGGTCGGGATACTCGCCCCTCGCCCGATTTTGGGCATGTCTTAATTTTTAACAATTATTAACTCTACTAATACATATTGTTTTCTGAGTTTTCCCCAATCCCTGGTAACAAATGTTGGATCAGCTAATTCTTGTTTACCATAGTTTAAATTTAAATTTAAATATAAAAATATAAATTTGCCTTTAATTTAAATTTTTAATGTAAAAGATTCAATTTTAATTTTAATCCAACTCAGTCAACTGTCTATAGTCGACTTTAAATTAAAAAATAGTATTGGAACGATCGGAGGCGATAAGAACATGCAAGGGTATAAGACTTTCGTAACCTATTTTCCTCTTTTATTATAGATAACGAAGGAGCAGACCAATATTGCCAACTACCTCCCATAAAAAAGGATAGATTAAGAAGTTAACAAGCACAAAAGGTACAGTGTTCTCGACAGTGATATACCCGCTAGCCACCTGACCAAAACGATTTTTAAATACATAACTTTTTTGTAGACTCGTATAGGCCAATCAGCCTCTCTTGGTAAAATTATGGAAAAGATAATTCTTAACAGAATGCGTGACGTTGAGCCTGTAGTATTGGCGATACCTGATTTCCAATTCGGATTCCGGACTCAACATGGAACACCCGAGCAACTCCATAGGGTTGTCAATTTTGCGCTAGAAGACCTAGAAAGGAAAGAGTATGCAGTAGCAGCCTTTCTAGACATTCAACAAGCTTTTGATAGAGTGTGGCATCCTGGTCTTCTACATAAAGCAAAGAAAATACTAACACCCCAGCTATACCAGCTTGTGATGAGCTTTTTGTTAGGACGTACTTTCCGTGTGACGACCGATGGATGCACTTCTTCCGTTAAAGTGATCGAAGATGGAGTACCTCAAGGAAGCGTGTTAGGCCCTACTCTATACTCCATCTTCTCCGCGGACATGCCCGCCCAGACAGCAATCACAGGATTGGATCGGAAAGATGTGCTGATTGCAACATATGCTGACGACACCGCGGTTCTGACAAAAAGCAACAGCATTATCGAGGCCTCGGACGCACTGCAAGAGTACCTGGACGCATTCCAGAATTGAGCAGAGTTGTAGAACGTCTGCATCAATGCTGACAAATGTGCAAACGTCACCTTTACAAATCGATTAAGTAGTTGCCGTTGTGTCTCGCTTAAAGGACCACAAGTCATCATGCAAATATCTTGGTGTGATTCTAGATAGAACTTTAACCTTCGGAAGGCATGTTACGGCGATACAGCAGTCCTTTAAAACTAAGGTCTCCAAAATGGCCTGGTTAATTGCTGCCCGCAACAAACTTTCCCTCGCCAACAAGGTTAAAATATACAAGAGCATATTAGCTCCTGGTCTATTCAGGTGTATGTATTGTCCTACCTCGGAATGGGATTTATATTTCCTAGATGTTGTACATCTGGATATTGCTCCTATCTTTGGCTAGGCCGCCCTCCCCTTTGATTCTTTTGCGGCTAGCAAAAACAGCCTGTGGGGGGGTTCTTTCGGAGAACTTCCTAGCCCTTGTATGAGGAAAGACACACAGAATAGAAATAAAAGAATCTTTGCCACTATGTCTCGTCAGAAATTAGAGATGAGAAAGAAAAGTAAAAGAACAAAAAAAAAAAGAGATAGAATTTACGAGAGGAGAAAGCATGAAAAGAACCACTACCATCACAACCACTGTTTAGTTCGTAGGCGTCCGTAGGGAACTAAACAGAAGTGTGTAGGTTCTCATTTTATTATGGCCGTATGTCCTTCGCGTGATATGTTCCCACTAATTTTCCCTCTAGAATGTAGTAGGAATTTCCTTGCTTTTCTCGCACTCTTGATTTTATGAACATAGGTGCTATCTTGGCATTCACTCCTTTTTCAAAGGAGCTTTGTATGAAATTCCTCCTAAACACTTCCTGTCCCACTTTAAAATTTACCTCTTTTGTTCGCAAATTGTATTTCTCTGCTTGCTGCTCATAAGCAATTTTCATGTTTGCTTTTAGCTGCTTTCGCAGTAGCTGCAGTTGATCCTCCTTACGAAAGCCTCCTACATTCTCCTCCAGCAGCCCTAAATTCTTCAAAAGCTTATACTGCGAACCATGTGTAATCATATTGAATCCATATAACGCTTGATACGGGGCACATTTTAAAGTCTGGTGCACACTATTTCGCAACGCACAGCTGATTGCTGGAATGTGCTCATCCCATGCACTTTGATCTTTGTCTAAGTAAGCCCTAATCGCCGCTATTATTGATCGGTTAACTCTTTCCGATGCATTCGATTGTGGCGAGTACACTGCCGTATATTGGTGTTTTACCCCAAAGGCTGTAAGAAAAGCATTAAACTCGTGTGCTTTGAATTGAGACCCATTATCGCTAATTAGCAATTCAGGCACTCCATAGGCGAAAAAGATTTGATTTTGTACCAACTCCATGATTGCCTTTGCTGTGAATTTTCTTAGTGGCCACAGCCAATGAAATTTGGAAAAGTGGTCGAGGACTATCAGCAGTCCAATATGTCCCTGTTTACTCCTCAGATAGGGTCCTAATAGGTCTATATAGAGCCTCTGAAAAGGTCTAGAAGATTCGGCTTGTTGACCCATTGGGGGTTTCAAAGTAGTATTTGGAGCTTTTGTGCTTTTGCATACTTCGCATAGCCGAACATACTCCCTTACTTGTGTCACCATCCCTGGCCAATAATAGCTTCGCCGAATTTGTTCTAATGTTTTGCCTGTGCCGCCATGGGCGCATATTACAGTGTCATGAGCTCGCTTTATTACAGAGTTGGTCAAACTCTGGGGAATCCAGAGTTTCCACCCATTTCTGCTGCCTTCCGAGTCTCCATTGTCATGTTCCGTTCTAATATACAGGTGTTTGCCTATAATATTGAAATCTGGATATGCTTCGGGATCCTCTCCTATTTTCTCTTTTACCAACCTATATGCTTCTTCATCAAAGCTTGGGGATTCCAGGTCAACTTCTGGCCCATAGTTTTCGATGGCTGCCAATTCATCATGAAACATACGTGACAGCGCATCTGGCACAACATGTTCCTTGCCTTTTCGGTGGCTAATGTTAAATTTATGCCCCTGTAAATTCATTGCCCACCTCGCTAGGCGCCCTTTTAGGTTTGATTGCCTCATCAGCCACGACAAGCTAGAATGATCAGTCACTACTTCGAATTCCTGTAACTCGAGGTAACATCGGAATCGTTCAATGCCTAGGATGACTGCCAAACACTCTCTTTCTGTCACGCTGTAATTTCGTTGTGCCGAATTAAGTTTTTTCGACATATATGCTACCGGTCTCTCTTCGTTTAGATCATTCATTTGCACCAGCACCGCGCCCACGCCATAGTCGCTGGCATCGCAATGCAAGTAAAATTTCCGATTAAAATCGGGATTTTGCAAGACTGGGGCCGAAGTAAGAGCGGCTTTGAGCTGATCAAACGCAGTTTGTGCTTCTTCAGTCCAACAAAACTTTTTCTTGCCTGAGAGTAGATTTGTAATCGGAGTGGTTAGTTCGGAGAAATTAGCTATAAATCGTCTATACCAACCCGCTAGGCCCAAAAATCCTCGAACTTGTTTTATAGATTTCGGCGCAGGCCAATTGACTATCGATTCAATTTTTCCAGGGTCTGTTGCAATGCCTCCTTTTCCGATAATGAACCCTAGATATTTCACTTCGGTCACACAAAAACTGCTCTTTTCAATAGCTTTTCTAAATTGATCAGCCAGGCGCAGCAGTACTGTAAGATGCGCGTCGAAATCTGCCGATACGACACAGAGATCGTCTAAATATCCAAAGCAACAGTATTTCAATTCGGGAGGAATCACTTCGTCCATGAGACGGCTCATCGTTTGGGGAGCGTTGCACAGCCCGAAAGGCATTACCCGAAATTGGTATAATGGCCTCCCGGGTACTGTGAACGCTGTTATCGGTCGAGATGCGTCCGATAATGGCACTTGCCAATAAGCATCTTTCAGATCAATTTTGCTAATCAGATTTGCTTGCGGTAATCGTGCGAATATGCGTCCTTTTTGGTGCAATCATTCACCTTACGAGCATCTAGACATAAACGTACTTTCCCTGGCTTCACTACCAGACGCATGCGCTACTGGATTTTTCGATTACTCCTAATTCGATCATACGATCAATCTCCTCAAACATCAGCTTCTCGACAGCCGGAGATACCGGATAAAATCGTTGTTTTATTGGAGCGGCGTCTCCAACTTCGATTTTGTGTTCAAGAAGTGATGTTTTCCCTAGACCCTGCTTAACAAATGATGGAAATAAAGATTTCACGGCTTCTAATTGCTGTTTTTGTCGCGAATCTAGTGGGTAAGCGTTTGTATCTGCTTCTTCCTCTTTAGCATCCTCCAACTCTAACGAGGAGATCAATCCTGGGGCCAAATTGAATTCTCTCCAAAAATCGATGCCTAGAATTAGATTTTTCTCAATTGACGGGATTACAAAAAGTTTTAAAAGAGTCTCTTTGTCATTATATGTCACAAGCGCTGAGAGAAAACCTAACACTTCGTGCGATCTGCCGTCTGCCGTTTTTACTTTTGAATTTATTTTTTTGAATTCTGCCCTTTTTTCCCAATCGTTTTGCGCCAAAGTCGACCCCACGCAACTAATATTTGCCCCTGTGTCCAATAAGCCTTCTTCGGTTACTCCTAAAAAGGAAACCTTAGCGTAAAAACGCCCATCGCTTTCTTTATTTATTATTGAGGACACCAGTAATCGTTTAGTTAACCTTACGGCTTTCCAAAATTTTCGCAAGCGCTGCGTAGATCGTTTTGGCTTGTTACCCGCATGATTTCCGAATATTCTTTCCCTAACTTTTTCATAATTTGCGAGCCTTGCTTCATAAGGTTGTGTATGCAAGCTTTGTGTATTTTTATTTTGGGCATCTTTTCCTATTGACATGTCCGGTAAAAGCATAGCTCTGGTCAGATTTTCTGAGCTAGCCGGTAAATCAGGTAAATTTGTATTTAGTGTTGCTTCGGGGCCGTTCGTGTCTGACTCACGAATGGTCCCTTGGCTTTTTCCGCTCTCTTTGCCAAACAGTTGGGGCATTGCGGCTTGTAAATGTTCTTTGCCCCGCAACCATAGCAGAAAACTTTGCGATTTTCTAAACACATATCCCAACCATGACCCTCACCGCCACAATTCCAACATCGATAAATTTTTATCGGTGCTTGAATTGCGTCGACATCGCCTAAATTAGGATCTGTGTCTTGAATACTATTGTCATCTTCCAAAGCTGCCACGTTTCTTCGGCTGAACACCGGGTTAGGTGCTGGCTTTGGGAACCGCCGAGTCGCGACTTCACCCAGCAAATTTTCGCGCATTTGCACCAGCTTTCGCAAGTGTGCAATCGAACGAATTTGCACATAAAGCAATTCGTGTCGTATCTCGGGCAGTAAATTCCTTGTCAACATCTCAATGAGCTGCTGCTCTGGAATAGGTGTTGACATTCGAGAAGATAAGAGCATGACATCGTCATAAAATACCTCGAATGTCTCCCCCTGTTTTTGTTTGCGAGCTCTAATCTCTTCTAATATGTCGGTGTCGTTCCGGTAGTCTGTATATTGTTCTTTTAGAGCCGCTCCAAACTCCCTCCAATTTATTTGAGGATTTTCTTTCCGATACCTCCAATACCACTCTCTAGCTTTCCCTACTAGTAGGATGTGTAAATTTTGCAAACGGAATCTATATCATTGTTCAGACAGTCTTTGGTTAACGTGGCTACTCGATATAGGAATTCTTCTACTGTGACTCCTTTTGCCGACCCATCAAATTTGAGATTCCAGCTATGGATGAGCTGAGTAATCTTCTCCGGGTTTATTGCCGTGCTATACCGAGAGCTACTTGACTGCTGACTCAACTCGTTACAAGTCAGATTTTGTCGGCTCACTTCGGGCGAAACTTGCCTGAAACTGAGGTTGGCTAATTGTCTGGCTACAATACTTTCCAGTTGCACACCTAAACGCTCATAATCGATGTTTGGAGACGATGTTCGATTTGCTCTAGTATTGGAGCTTCCTCCCCGCCGTGTTTGCCTAACTTCTGTGTTTACTGCGCCCCGTTTCGGTTTTCCGGGGCCTTTAACATTTTTAGCCTGTTGGTTACCCTCTACCGATTCTCCCACTTGAGGGATTTTTTTATACCTCGTGTTGTGAGGATGCGTTTTGGGCACAGCTCCCTCGTTTTGAGCCTCTAGCGCCATTTGTTGTTGCCTCGCAGCTGCCGACGTCGATGGTTCTAACCCCAAATTAATATCTATCGTTTGTGATACATCTGACCTAGGCGGCTCTTTTAAATCCGTTAATTGCAGCGTCTTCTGGCACGTTTGACAGACTTTAAACTGTCTTACCCAGTCAGAAATGCAAGCTTCATGGAAGCTGTGCTGACATGGTGTAATTAACACTCGCTCTGCTGAGCCGGGTTCCCATAATGGCTCTACGCAGATTTCGCATTTTATTACTTGCCTGTTTGCATTTTCTGCGGCCAAGTTTTCTGTGCTACGTATTGTTGTCATTTTTAGTCTTTTTGTTGATTCGTTTTTGTTTTTCCAATTTATTTATTTTTTAATTGTTTAAGTTATAATTTATTTATTTTTTTCATAAATTTGTTTTCTTCCAGTTGATTCTAGGGTAACGTAGGTTGTGCGCTTTACCCCGCAGTTTGGATAGTGTTGAAGAAGTTAAGAAATAGAAAGAAATATAGTGAAAAGAAAACAGTCAAGTCTTAAGAGTCGCTCATATACTCGAGGATAATATTTTGCTATGCCAAATATTATATTTCCAAGAGTACATTTTCTTTAACGCTTTTTCCCTTGCCTTGCTGTATTTTGTTACTATTATTATTTTATGCCGAGTCTTAGATTCAGTGGTCGATATTTAGGACTTGCCTAAATTCGATTTCCAGCTGCTATTACTCGCAATATTATTTTCTATCTAGAGGCTTTCAGTAGCTTCTACGCATTTTACCCTTTATAATTTTTTTGACACTTTTTTTTTCGCATCATGCGTTTTTAAGCTGCCTTCGCCCCACGTTTTGGGCGCCAATTTGTTTTGTCCTACCTCGGAATGGGATTTATATCTCCTAGATGTTGTACATCTGGATATTGCTCCTATCTTTGGCTAGGCCGCCCTCCCCTTTGATTCTTTTGCGGCTAGCAAAGACAGCCTGTGGGGGGGTTCTTTCGGAGAACTTCCTAGCCCTTGTATGAGGAAAGACACACAGAATAGAAATAAAAGAATCTTTGCCACTATGTCTCGTCAGAAATTAGAGATGAGAAAGAAAAGTAAAAGAACAAAAAAAAAAGAGATAGAATTTACGAGAGGAGAAAGCATGAAAAGAACCACTACCATTCTACGGGGCGCACATCGGGGACACTACTGGTGTTGGTGTAGTCCCTGTTTGTCCGTTCATCACAACCACTGTTTAGTTCGTAGGCGTCCGTAGGGAACTAAACAGAAGTGTGTAGGTTCTCATTTTATTATGGCCGTATGTCCTTCGCGTGATATGTTCCCACTAATTTTCCCTGTAGGTCCTCTAGAATGTAGTAGGAATTTCCTTGCTTTTCTCGCACTCTTGATTTTATGAACATAGGTGCTATCTTGGCATTCACTCCTTTTTCAAAGGAGCTTTGTATGAAATTCCTCCTAAACACTTCCTGTCCCACTTTAAAATTTACCTCTTTTGTTCGCAAATTGTATTTCTCTGCTTGCTGCTCATAAGCAATTTTCATGTTTGCTTTTAGCTGCTTTCGCAGTAGCTGCAGTTGATCCTCCTTACGAAAGCCTCCTACATTCTCCTCCAGCAGCCCTAAATTCTTCAAAAGCTTATACTGCGAACCATGTGTAATCATATTGAATCCATATAACGCTTGATACGGGGCACATTTTAAAGTCTGGTGCACACTATTTCGCAACGCACAGCTGATTGCTGGAATGTGCTCATCCCATGCACTTTGATCTTTGTCTAAGTAAGCCCTAATCGCCGCTATTATTGATCGGTTAACTCTTTCCGATGCATTCGATTGTGGCGAGTACACTGCCGTATATTGGTGTTTTACCCCAAAGGCTGTAAGAAAAGCATTAAACTCGTGTGCTTTGAATTGAGACCCATTATCGCTAATTAGCAATTCAGGCACTCCATAGGCGAAAAAGATTTGATTTTGTACCAACTCCATGATTGCCTTTGCTGTGAATTTTCTTAGTGGCCACAGCCAATGAAATTTGGAAAAGTGGTCGAGGACTATCAGCAGGCCAATATGTCCCTGTTTACTCCTCAGATAGGGTCCTAATAGGTCTATATAGAGCCTCTGAAAAGGTCTAGAAGATTCGGCTTGTTGACCCATTGGGGGTTTCAAAGTAGTATTTGGAGCTTTTGTGCTTTTGCATACTTCGCATAGCCGAACATACTCCCTTACTTGTGTCACCATCCCTGGCCAATAATAGCTTCGCCCAATTTGTTCTAATGTTTTGCCTGTGCCGCCATGGGCGCATATTACAGTGTCATGAGCTCGCTTTATTACAGAGTTGGTCAAACTCTGGGGAATCCAGAGTTTCCACCCATTTCTGCTGCCTTCCGAGTCTCCATTGTCATGTTCCGTTCTAATATACAGGTGTTTGCCTATAATATTGAAATCTGGATATGCTTCGGGATCCTCTCCTATTTTCTCTTTTACCAACCTATATGCTTCTTCATCAAAGCTTGGGGATTCCAGGTCAACTTCTGGCCCATAGTTTTCGATGGCTGCCAATTCATCATGAAACATACGTGACAGCGCATCTGGCACAACATGTTCCTTGCCTTTTCGGTGGCTAATGTTAAATTTATGCCCCTGTAAATTCATTGCCCACCTCGCTAGGCGCCCTTTTAGGTTTGATTGCCTCATCAGCCACGACAAGCTAGAATGATCAGTCACTACTTCGAATTCCTGTAACTCGAGGTAACATCGGAATCGTTCAATGCCTAGGATGACTGCCAAACACTCTCTTTCTGTCACGCTGTAATTTCGTTGTGCCGAATTAAGTTTTTTCGACATATATGCTACCGGTCTCTCTTCGTTTAGATCATTCATTTGCACCAGCACCGCGCCCACGCCATAGTCGCTGGCATCGCAATGCAAGTAAAATTTCCGATTAAAATCGGGATTTTGCAAGACTGGGGCCGAAGTAAGAGCGGCTTTGAGCTGATCAAACGCAGTTTGTGCTTCTTCAGTCCAACAAAACTTTTTCTTGCCTGAGAGTAGATTTGTAATCGGAGTGGTTAGTTCGGAGAAATTAGCTATAAATCGTCTATACCAACCCGCTAGGCCCAAAAATCCTCGAACTTGTTTTATAGATTTCGGCGCAGGCCAATTGACTATCGATTCAATTTTTCCAGGGTCTGTTGCAATGCCTCCTTTTCCGATAATGAACCCTAGATATTTCACTTCGGTCACACAAAAACTGCTCTTTTCAATAGCTTTTCTAAATTGATCAGCCAGGCGCAGCAGTACTGTAAGATGCGCGTCGAAATCTGCCGATACGACACAGAGATCGTCTAAATATCCAAAGCAACAGTATTTCAATTCGGGAGGAATCACTTCGTCCATGAGACGGCTCATCGTTTGGGGAGCGTTGCACAGCCCGAAAGGCATTACCCGAAATTGGTATAATGGCCTCCCGGGTACTGTGAACGCTGTTATCGGTCGAGATGCGTCCGATAATGGCACTTGCCAATAAGCATCTTTCAGATCAATTTTGCTAATCAGATTTGCTTGCGGTAATCGTGCGAATATGCCTTCGATGCTCGGCAAAGGATATGCGTCCTTTTTGGTGCAATCATTCACCTTACGAGCATCTAGACATAAACGTACTTTCCCTGGCTTCACTACCAGACGCATGCGCTACTGGATTTTTCGATTACTCCTAATTCGATCATACGATCAATCTCCTCAAACATCAGCTTCTCGACAGCCGGAGATACCGGATAAAATCGTTGTTTTATTGGAGCGGCGTCTCCAACTTCGATTTTGTGTTCAAGAAGTGATGTTTTCCCTAGACCCTGCTTAACAAATGATGGAAATAAAGATTTCACGGTTTCTAATTGCTGTTTTTGTCGCGAATCTAGTGGGTAAGCGTTTGTATCTGCTTCTTCCTCTTTAGCATCCTCCAACTCTAACGAGGAGATCAATCCTGGGGCCAAATTGAATTCTCTCCAAAAATCGATGCCTAGAATTAGATTTTTCTCAATTGACGGGATTACAAAAAGTTTTAAAAGAGTCTCTTTGTCATTATATGTCACAAGCGCTGAGAGAAAACCTAACACTTCGTGCGATCTGCCGTCTGCCGTTTTTACTTTTGAATTTATTTTTTTGAATTCTGCCCTTTTTTCCCAATCGTTTTGCGCCAAAGTCGACCCCACGCAACTAATATTTGCCCCTGTGTCCAATAAGCCTTCTTCGGTTACTCCTAAAAAGGAAACCTTAGCGTAAAAACGCCCATCGCTTTCTTTATTTATTATTGAGGACACCAGTAATCGTTTAGTTAACCTTACGGCTTTCCAAAATTTTCGCAAGCGCTGCGTAGATCGTTTTGGCTTGTTACCCGCATGATTTCCGAATATTCTTTCCCTAACTTTTTCATAATTTGCGAGCCTTGCTTCATAAGGTTGTGTATGCAAGCTTTGTGTATTTTTATTTTGGGCATCTTTTCCTATTGACATGTCCGGTAAAAGCATAGCTCTGGTCAGATTTTCTGAGCTAGCCGGTAAATCAGGTAAATTTGTATTTAGTGTTGCTTCGGGGCCGTTCGTGTCTGACTCACGAATGGTCCCTTGGCTTTTTCCGCTCTCTTTGCCAAACAGTTGGGGCATTGCGGCTTGTAAATGTTCTTTGCCCCGCAACCATAGCAGAAAACTTTGCGATTTTCTAAACACATATCCCAACCATGACCCTCACCGTCACAATTCCAACATCGATAAATTTTTATCGGTGCTTGAATTGCGTCGACATCGCCTAAATTAGGATCTGTGTCTTGAATACTATTGTCATCTTCCAAAGCTGCCACGTTTCTTCGGCTGAACACCGGGTTAGGTGCTGGCTTTGGGAACCGCCGAGTCGCGACTTCACCCAGCAAATTTTCGCGCATTTGCACCAGCTTTCGCAAGTGTGCAATCGAACGAATTTGCACATAAAGCAATTCGTGTCGTATCTCGGGCAGTAAATTCCTTGTCAACATCTCAATGAGCTGCTGCTCTGGAATAGGTGTTGACATTCGAGAAGATAAGAGCATGACATCGTCATAAAATACCTCGAATGTCTCCCCCTGTTTTTGTTTGCGAGCTCTAATCTCTTCTAATATGTCGGTGTCGTTCCGGTAGTCTGTATATTGTTCTTTTAGAGCCGCTCCAAACTCCCTCCAATTTATTTGAGGATTTTCTTTCCGATACCTCCAATACCACTCTCTAGCTTTCCCTACTAGTAGGATGTGTAAATTTTTGCAAACGGAATCTATATCATTGTTCAGACAGTCTTTGGTTAACGTGGCTACTCGATATAGGAATTCTTCTACTGTGACTCCTTTTGCCGACCCATCAAATTTGAGATTCCAGCTATGGATGAGCTGAGTAATCTTCTCCGGGTTTATTGCCGTGCTATACCGAGAGCTACTTGACTGCTGACTCAACTCGTTACGAGTCAGATTTTGTCGGCTCACTTCGGGCGAAACTTGCCTGAAACTGAGGTTGGCTAATTGTCTGGCTACAATACTTTCCAGTTGCACACCTAAACGCTCATAATCGATGTTTGGAGACGATGTTCGATTTGCTCTAGTATTGGAGCTTCCTGCCCGCCGTGTTTGCCTAACTTCTGTGTTTACTGCGCCCCGTTTCGGTTTTCCGGGGCCTTTAACATTTTTAGCCTGTTGGTTACCCTCTACCGATTCTCCCACTTGAGGGATTTTTTTATACCGCGTGTTGTGAGGATGCGTTTTGGGCACAGCTCCCTCGTTTTGAGCCTCTAGCGCCATTTGTTGTTGCCTCGCAGCTGCCGACGTCGATGGTTCTAACCCCAAATTAATATCTATCGTTTGTGATACATCTGACCTAGGCGGCTCTTTTAAATCCGTTAATTGCAGCGTCTTCTGGCACGTTTGACAGACTTTAAACTGTCTTACCCAGTCAGAAATGCAAGCTTCATGGAAGCTGTGCTGACATGGTGTAATTAACACTCGCTCTGCTGAGCCGGGTTCCCATAATGGCTCTACGCAGATTTCGCATTTTATTACTTGCCTGTTTGCATTTTCTGCGGCCAAGTTTTCTGTGCTACGTATTGTTGTCATTTTTAGTCTTTTTGTTGATTCGTTTTTGTTTTTCCAATTTATTTATTTTTTAATTGTTTAAGTTATAATTTATTTATTTTTTTTCATAAATTTGTTTTCTTCCAGTTGATTCTAGGGTAACGTAGGTTGTGCGCTTTACCCCGCAGTTTGGATAGTGTTGAAGAAGTTAAGAAATAGAAAGAAATATAGTGAAAAGAAAACAGTCAAGTCTTAAGAGTCGCTCATATACTCGAGGATAATATTTTGCTATGCCAAATATTATATTTCCAAGAGTACATTTTCTTTAACGCTTTTTCCCTTGCCTTGCTGTATTTTGTTACTATTATTATTTTATGCCGAGTCTTAGATTCAGTGGTCGATATTTAGGACTTGCCTAAATTCGATTTCCAGCTGCTATTACTCGCAATATTATTTTCTATCTAGAGGCTTTCAGTAGCTTCTACGCATTTTACCCTTTATAATTTTTTTGACACTTTTTTTTCGCATCATGCGTTTTTAAGCTGCCTTCGCCCCACGTTTTGGGCGCCAATTTGTTTTGTCCTACCTCGGAATGGGATTTATATCTCCTAGATGTTGTACATCTGGATATTGCTCCTATCTTTGGCTAGGCCGCCCTCCCCTTTGATTCTTTTGCGGCTAGCAAAAACAGCCTGTGGGGGGGTTCTTTCGGAGAACTTCCTAGCCCTTGTATGAGGAAAGACACACAGAATAGAAATAAAAGAATGTTTGCCACTATGTCTCGTCAGAAATTAGAGATGAGAAAGAAAAGTAAAAGAACAAAAAAAAAAGAGATAGAATTTACGAGAGGAGAAAGCATGAAAAGAACCACTACCATTCTACGGGGCGCACATCGGGGACACTACTGGTGTTGGTGTAGTCCCTGTTTGTCCGTTCATCACATGTATGGAATCGCTGCCAAAACGCACCTGAATAAAATTCGGGTTTTTCAGGCAAAAACTCTGAGGAAGATCACTGGCGCTCCTTGGTACATGAGGACCAGAGATATTGAACGTGATCTAAAGGTGCCAAAAATTGGAGACAGGATTCGGGAGATAGCAAAAAAGTACAATGACAGACTTGAATCTCATCCTTATAGTCTAGCTAGACGACTAAGTATCGCAGCCCAAAGCCATCGGACAAGAACGAGAAGAAGACTGAAACGCCACCACCCTCAAGACCTGACCGACCGGGACTTGACATAAATCCTACTTTTCCTAATTTTCTAATATTTATTATAACGTAAACATTCCATTTCTTGAATACTCAAAATCATATAATCTTTGTAAATAACTTAGATATTAAGAATCGTTTAAATTGATACCGAATAGATTAAGTTGTCCAAGAAAGGTAACAGTACGCTAGTCAAGTTAAATAATTTAAAAAAAAAAAAAAAAAAAAAAATTTGTGTTTAGCGTATTTTGTGTAGCATACTTTATAGGGTGCAGCTTGGAAATCAGTACCTCTTTCAAATTAATTCTTAAATACTTTCTATGTTAATGTTAATGAACCGATCACATTATTTTCAGAAATCATTTGGACGTTGATAGTTATTTTGTTTACCAATAATGAGCTATGCAGCATTAATATTACGTTTGGAGTTCAGTTTTTATCGATTTTTGGGGTGTGATCACATTCGAAAATAAACTTGATCTGCGTGCAATAATATGTTATGTTATATGTACACACACATTGACACCAAATTTGGAAGACCTAGCTAGCAGACATGCGGATAAAATCGAATAAAAAAAATAGAAAAAACCACAGTCGTGCTGCACGCAACAGTGGGATACCCTTCGACCCATGTTCTGGTGTAGTTTAATTTGTTAAATTCATACACATATACAAATGCGCATGCTTTTAAATTATTGCCGACAGAAAACGAATTTACAGTATTTATGGTTTTTCTCAATCCTAACCATAACCTAAATAAAAAATGCATCGTTTACTTTGCAATCTTTTGAAAAGCATTCAACTTTTTATTTTCGCTTGAGGATATTTAATATGTAGAATTTATTAACCAGAATATTTCTACATTGCGTTTTAACAAAAGTACATATTCTAGACAATAACCTTTTTTACTACGCGGTCTCAGCTCCATCTATAGTGTGCGTAAGCACGGTTGCTTTCACATTGTCGGTGCAAATCGTCTTTCTTTTTGATAACTCTTCCCTGCCCACAAGCCGCGTCCAATATTTCCCAAGCTAGTTTATCTGGTAAACATATTTTCCTTTCCTTTTCACGTGCGGCGTCCAAAATCCATTTCATTGCAAGGAAATACGATTTTTGCTCTGTCAATGGTATTGGGACTTGGTATTTGACTCCACCTCGTTTAATTGCAGACAATTGGAGCAATGGCCGAGCATTTTCTATTGCAGTTATAAGATGACTTTCCGGGTCGGTAATAATTTTTTCCTTTTGTGTTCGTGCAAGATTTAGCCGCTCAATTTGTGTCCGCTTGATTGCCTCAAAAGTTTTAGTTAAAAGTTCTCGTGCCAAAGTTCTGTTACCATCTTTAGTAATATAATTGAGAAACTTTTGCTTAAGATCCCCATAATAAAGAGTCTCTGATGGTTCAAGAGCCGCTTTGATGGGTATGTGCAAAAGTTCTTTGGATCGACTGGTTTTTACATCCTTTTTCTGAATAGGATTGGCAAAATGCGCTGGGTACATTGACATTAATCTGGTACATGGTAGAGTTCTGCAAACGAAATATTATACAAATAAATTAGATATATATATAATTTAAAGTATATTATAAATGTTACCTTTGCATTTCTCTTTGTATGGAAACCACTTATGTAGTTCTGGGTATATTTATATAATAGTTAGGGATGACAGTTCTGTTGAATTCGTGACTTTCTTGGGCTACTTCACCTAATCATTGCGGGTATTTAAATATTCTTGTAACAGTTACTTTTTACATGAGGCATAATAAATATTTTGTTTTTAAAAATTATAAAAGTGGTATTCTCTTAAAAATCCATAATCCAGTAATTTTGATATTTTCGCATATTAAAATTTTAGAATTCCACAATTTTTGTACAAATATATGTAACACATACATACGATGTCATCAAAAAATGTTTTGAAAGAAAATGGGAGATTCCATCATTTACTAGTGGCAGTAATGCATTTATATAAGAAATTCGTTATTATTATAAATTGTTCGCAAAATATGGTGCTGCTTACAAATATAGTCTGCACACTTTCTATGCGTATCACACTCAGTTAGTTTTTAATATACGTGTGATTTTTAAAAGTAACCAGTAAGAAAAGCAATAGCGACAGTGGGATACTCTTCAACCACTAAGCAATGAACATATAGAGTACTCAAACAGCGAAAAGTACTTGCCCAGTAGTCTTCGGATCATTATGACCCCCCGGCCCGAAGCGTTTCACAAGAGAGCGATCGGCTCTCTTTGGTGAGCAATCCAGAAACAGCGAACAGCGGCATCAACTCAGTCGCACAACGACAGCGAAACGATGAGCATGATTTCTTTGCGCTAGCCATCGTTTCGATGTATGTGTGCTATGTATGCACAAGCTCGCATATGAATGTATGCGTTGCTTGTGAAGTTTGACAACAGGCAAATGCTTCGGCCAGCGCGCTGGCAGCCCTGAAGTAGGGATGCCGGAAATATATCAAAATATCGATATATCGAATGATTTTTTTTCAAATCGATATATTTATATCGCGATATTGGTTTTGGCGATATATCAAATATGCGATATTTTTTTGGGATATATTTGATAATTTTTCGTTGGTCACACTTGCATTGGAAGAAGCGACCGCGAACCAACGAGCGTCATGCAAGTTAAAGACAATTATTCGGATATTAAAAACGGCACTGCCAAGTGCAAAATATGTGCAAAAGTAATAAAAACAAGCGGGAACTCCAGTAATCTAGTTTCCCACATGAAAAATAGGCACTATAATATATATTTGAAATGTCAAAAAAATGTAAGCACTTAAAGTGGCGCGTTTTCTATGTAAATGTAATGCAAAAGTTTGCGCACATATATGTAGACAATGCGCCATATTTAATTTAGAAATTTAATTTAATTTGTTTTTGTGCTTAACAATTAGCAATCGAACAACACTGAAGATTGTCCAACTACAACAATAAGCGCTGCATTTCAAAGTTGTGAGGCTTTAAAAGGTAAGTAACCTAAAATTTGTGAGGCGATTTTATTAACTTTTCTTTTATTTTAGAAAATGGACAAAAGGCAAAAGATATAACAGATGCCATTGTGTTCATGATAATGAAGGATAACATGCCTGTTCGGTGTGTCGAGAAAGAAGGGCTAACACACCTAATGAAAAAATGTGTGCCACAATATAAAATGCCTGGCCGGACCAAGGCAAGTATTAATATTACAATTTGTTTTATTTTATTATTATTCCTTATTTTATTTATTTCTTAATTTTATTTTTCAGGTAACAACAATTTTGGAAGCAAAATATAAGCAATTAAAGTTGATCGTTGTCGAGATGCTAAGCAAAGTGAAGGACGTTGCGTTCACCTGCGATGCTGTGACTATAACAAACTCCAGCCGAGCATTCCTAACTATAACAGCGCACTTTATCAATGAACAAATTCTAGAAGGAATATGTCGAATATGTCGCCACAAAGTATTTGATTTCTCCTGGAAGTTCGGTACCTTCGGAGCGACTTGCTTCGGCAATCAAATGTGTTGTATGTGACACACGTAGTCGTATGACGGATTCTCACATCATGCAACGTGTATTTTTAAAATCATTAAAATCCAAGTATTGGAATATTAATTAAATTAAACATTTAACTAAGTTTGAATTGAAATTTAAAATATTTTTATTTTGTGTAAATTACACACATATTGCTTCTATTTTGATATTATAAATATTAATTACAATAAGTTTAAAATGAAATTAAAAGTAAATTTTATTTGTTAGTTACAAATATATGTACATACATCTTTTTATCGTGGGACGGATATTTTTTTGTTGGAATTAAAGAAAAATTTAAAAATATCGGAAATATCTGATATATCGATATTTTAAAATGATATATATTGATATCAAATTGATATTTTTTTAATATCGAAAATATCATCGATACGATATTTAAAAAAAAAACGGCAACCCTAGTTTCGGCGTCGAGAGCCAAGAGACTGACGCACAGTGGGCGAAAATGGTTATCTTGCGGCAAAACTTTTATAGCTTCGAAAACATATGGCTTGACTTATGGCATCATTTTATTTAGTAAATACATATTGATGTTTTCCGAATTTTTTAGTTTTGGCTCATAAATTTTGTCAAAATTAGTACAAACATAAACAAAAAAAATTATAGTTGTTGCATAACTTGTTTTCTGATATTATAAATTTGATATACAAATTATAATATAAATATGAATATTTAATCTATCTACTCAATAAATTATAAATGAACATATTTTCAGATGTTAAAAGTTATTGCCGCCAAATAGCTATTTTGGCTCACTGTAATTCGGTCTCTTACCTCTCGATGACAAAGACAAAAACAAATACAGTTGATTTCACGCTGGCCAGGCCCGTAGCTAAAAGTGCGCAGGGTGTGCGGTACAACAGTCAGGGGCTCACGGTTACCAAACATAAAAATGTTATTAATGGGGATATATTTGTACAATTTAATTCCTTTGGTAAACACATATATATTAATTAGTGTAATTCAAGTGGGAGTCCCTGATAAGTATTGCACAGGGGCCCGTAAACCCTCACTACGGCCCTGTGCCTCAGTCTCTAGGCTCTCGACGCCGAAACACAAAATTGACTTCAGGCTGCCAGTGCGCTGGCCGAAGCATTTCGCTGTTGACAAACTTCACAAGCAACGCATACATCCATATGCGAGCTTGTGCATACATAGCACACATACATCGAAACGATGGCTAGCGCAAAGAAATATGCCCATGCTCATCGTTTCGCTGTCGTTGTGCGACTGAGTCGATGCCGCTGTTCGCTGTTTCTGGATTGCTCACCAAAGAGAGCCGATCGCTCTCTTGTGAAACGCTTCGGGCCGGGGGGTCATAATGATCCGAAGACCACTGGGCAAGTACTTTTCGCTGTTTGAGTACTCTATATGTTCATTGCTTAGTGCTTCGACCCATGTTCTGGTGTAGTTTAATGAGTTAAATTCATACACATATACCACTAAGCAATGAACACATAGAGACCTCAAACAGCGTCAAAGCGGTTTGATGCTGATTTTTCGGGCCTGCCACCCCAGAGAAGAAGAAGCATTGAGAATTAACGCTCGACCGGGGTAGCTTGAGTGCATAGCATCAAAACTGCTTCAGTCGCACAACGACAGCGGAACGATAAGCATGCACGTACTTCTTTGCGCTGTGCGATCGTTTCCATGTGTGCGTGTATGTATGCACAAGCTCGCATATGGATGTATGCGTTGCTTGTGAAGTTTGTCAACAGCGAAATGCTTCGGCCAGCGCACTGGCAGCCTGAAGTCAATTTTGTGTTTCGGCGTCGAGAGCCTAGAGACTGAGGCACAGGGCCGTAGTGAGGGTTTACGGGCCCCTGTGCAATACTTATCAGGGACTCCCACTTGAATTACATTAATTAATATATATGTGTTTACCAAAGGAATTAAATTGTACAAATATATCCCCATTAATAACATTTTTATGTTTGGTAACCGTGAGCCCCTGACTGTTGAGAGCCCTTCTGTACCGCACACCCTGCGCACTTTTAGCTACGGGCCTGGCCAGCGTGAAATCAACTGTGTGTTTGTTTTTGTCTTTGTCATCGAGAGCTAAGAGACCAAATTACAGTGAGCCAAAATAGCTATTTGGCGGCAATAACTTTTAACATCTGAAAACATGTGTATTCATAATTTGTTGAGTAGATAGATTAAATATTCATAATTATATTATATTTTTTATATCAAATGTATAATATGAAAAAATAGTTGTGCAAGAACTTTATTTTTATTTTTTTGTTTATATTTTTACTTATTTTGATAAATTTATGAATCAAAACTAAAAAATTCGGAATACATAAATATATATCTTCAAAATAAAATTATCCTCATTAAACAAGTCACATGTTTTCGAATGTTATAAAATTTTCGCCCCAAGATAACCATTTTTGCCCACTGTGCCTCAGCCTCGAGGCTCTCGACGCCGAAACACAAAATTGACTTCAGGCTGCCAGTGCGCTGGCCGAAGCATTTCGCTGTTGACAAACTTCACAAGCAACGCATACATCCATATGCGAGCTTGTACATACATACACGCACACATGGAAACGATCGCACAGCGCAAGGAAGTACGCGCATGCTTATCGTTCCGCGACTGAAGCAGTTTTCATCTATGCACTCGAGCTACCCCGGTCGAGCGTTAATTCTCAATGCTTCTTCTTCTCTGGGGTGGCAGGCCCGAAAAATCAGCATCAAACCGCTTTGACGCTGTTTGAGATCTCTATGTGTTCATTGCTTAGTGCATATACATACATAGGCATATGCTTTAAAATTATTCCCGACAGATGGCGCTCGCGCTTCGCTCTCGCCCGTCTCCCTTGTTGGCTGACACAAGCACTTGGTTTTATACTCATACTTTCTTAAATAACTTCTGTGTTTAATGTCTGATCAGATTGCAATTTGGAGAATACGTAGATATTTTCGTATATGTTAAAATCAGAAATTTGTATCTTTTATACAGCGCTTATAAATTGAGTTCAAAAATCAAATTATTGATTTGCGGTGGCGGTGGGCGTGGCACCCAACATTTGAAATAAACTTGATCTGCGCCTGGTACACAGAAACCTTCATGCCGTTATCCGGATATCCAGACAGACAGACAGGGCTCAATTGACGGTTAGTGATACTGAGTTAGAATAGATACACTTTATGGGGTCTGCCACGCCTCCTTCTGCCTGTTACATACGTTTGCATAAAGTAAGTATACCCATTTTTGACCATTTTCAATGGTCGAAAGGTATAATAACTTGTCACTTACAGTTGAAACTGAAAAATGTATTTATCGATATACATGGGTGGAGGGCGTGCCACCCAACATTTGAAATACACTTGATCTACTTAAATTTACTGTAGCTTATAAAAAACTGAGATCTGTGTGTTCACATATGCAGACAGGAGGACTTGGCTAAATCCACTCGGCTATTGAGGGGTTTATTATGCTCTTTTCTGCCTCTGTCATATATTTGCACAAATATTGACAAAATTTGTGTTGCTTACAAAAAGATTTTATCGCTTTCTGGTGAAACTCTTCGTGCTCTGGGGACATTCTACTCCGAAAGCATCCGGCGAGTACTATCCGATTTTTGAGTACTCTATATATTCGATGCTTAGTGCATGTATGCTGTTGCATTCTGTGAGACAGCTGTGTCTGATAAATATTGTGCCGAATTGACACTTACGACACCAGCTGCAGTGCCACGGTTGGCCGTTGCAGCGGAGATTGCAGTTCCAAGGCGCAAAGATCTGATGATTGATCCTTATAAATCTCGACGAGATAAGAGCATCGAACATCAATGTTTAAAAACTTCGATATTTTCAAATATTTAAAAATATCGATGTATCAATAGATCGTCGAGTTTCTTTCCAGCTCTATGTCAGGGTACAAATATCTTTTGATGCACAGACTGAGAGTTATACACCGGCCAGGGAAATATGCTTAGACAGTAATTATTATGATTTTAAAACGTTTTCAATGGATTAGTTTTACATATTTATTCGAACAAGTGTGATGGTGACACAAAGAAATTATCTAATGATTTACGGAATGCTTATTGTTACTATGACTACTTTTATTTAATTTGTTTAAAAGGACTGCTGATGTGTAGCCAATGAAAGCCGAAGAACAATTTTCCGGTTATCCTTCCGTCAGGCACCTCCGCACGATGATCTCCTTATAGAATTGGTTTGAAATTGACCGCACGATTTTAGCTCAGTAAAGACTTCAGTGAAAAAAGCTGGTTCTGCATTTATTTTTAGCATTTTATTACTTAATTTGTTAACAATCACAAGACATCTGAAATGAAAAATTGCACATATTGATTCAGATTTATATGTAACAGATTTATATATAATCAAAAATGAATTGATGTTCGTGTTTGCTTTAGTAATTGGCCAACTCGAGGTCAGCTTTCGAATTAAATAGAGGGTGGTCTTTTTTTTAATAAAGACTCCGGTATAGTTCGGCTGCTTTTCGGCAAGCCGTCTTCAGATCTGACAACAAAGGAAGAATTTAGAAGATATTACATATTTTAATTCTGAAAGCTAGAGACACCAAATTTAGTTGGAAGGTTCCTGTATACTATACAAATCAATGATATAAATTTTCAAGTCGGTTTGTTAGCGATGTATAAAATATACAACTTTCTGACCTCGACATATTGTTAGCTGATTACAATATCTATCTCTTTTTCAAATTCGATCGAATAATAAGCACAGACGGTATTCAACAAAAAGCATTACACAATGTTTTTGTCAGTGAGCAAGGCAGGTAGGAGAACGGAAGATAACTATTATATATTATATATATTATAATGTTTTGGCGACCTTTTATTATTCATCTTGGTAGCTGGCTCGAGGTCAAAATAAAATAAAATAAAAACAATATGTTATATATTTTATTTTTCTTTTCCGATATATTTCAAACAGACAAGTGAAATCATATAGATCTCTTATCTATATACCAACAATATCAGAACGATTAATGAGATCAGATTGTTACAATAATAGAGAAATACAAATAGCACATAAACCGTTCCACACATTAAAACAGTTTTATAGTAATACTAAGTAAAAAATAGATCCACAAGATAAAAACAATGTGATTTATAAAATTCCTTGCAGTGTCAACAATACGGAAACATGCAATGGTGTATACGTAGGAACGACAAAACTAAAATTGAAAACAATATTAACACAGCACAAATCTGATTTTAAGTTATGACATCAAAGTACAACACAAAAAACAGCTCTTATGACCCACTGTGCAAACAAACATCACTCTCCGAATTTCGACGCACAACAATAATAAAACAAGAACAACACTATGCTAAACGTTACACTCTGGAAATGCTACACATAATAAACACACCAACCACAAGATAGATTAAACTACAAAACGGACACAGAAAACTGCGCTCACATATACAGACATTTACTTATTAAGCCAGTTAGGAACTCCGCGCCCGCAAGAGCAGACGTGCGAAATTAATCTATGTAATTTAGTTTTGTTCAATTTAGTTTAAAAATTGTTAACAATCCAATTTTTTATTTGTGTTTTAGCCTTGAAGACGGTTACCGAAGAGTAACCGAAATATATCGGAAAAGAAAAAGAAATATAAACAAATTGTTTTTATTTTATTTTATTTTGACCTCGAGCCAGCTACCAAGATGAAGTGTATTACATATATATATAAGTATTATGTGTTATACTCTGCTGGTCTTTGGTTAGACGCACCATCGTCTATTTTAAACAAAATGAATTATTTATTATCATTCTTGTTCTAATTGTCCAATATGCTTTTCTTATCAAAGTTCGAATCTTGTTCGAAAAAAAAATGCTCACAGCTGGTTGAGTTGCGAAAAAATAACTGTACATTCGAAGATACTAGAAATTTCTATGGCAATCACACGAGTTTTCGGTTGGTCATTGAATTAGGAGCAGCTTAAATTTCTTCGTATTGCGTGAGCAAGTGTTTTGAAAAAATAGCAAAAATAAACAAATAAACTGTTTTCAAGCTACATTTGAAGAAAAAATGGTGAAAGCTGCTGGTCTGAGTTTATTGGAACGTCAAAAAGTTAAAACATTGTTGGATTCCGTATTTCCAAAATTAAAAGATCTCTTTGGAGCAATTCCTTGGATTTTTTAACAAGACAATGCTCCTATTCATAACTCTCGAGTAGTAAAGTGTTTTATTTCGAGTCAAAACGTTAATATCATGACCTGGCCACCATATTCTCCACATCTTAATGTAATTGAAAATGTTTTTAACACGGAAGGTATACGAAGATAAGGAAACATTAACTGCAGCTATTAAACGTGCTTGGAGTGCGATTTCCTTCAACAACATAGATTCCTTGTATAATTCTATGAAGGGCCGGATATATGAAGTTATTACTAACAAAGGAGGCAGTACTAAAATTATTTTTTTTTATTTCAAATAAATCAAATAGTAAAACTAACTATTAATTTAAGTTAAAATCCAAATACCTTTCTTATAAAAATTAAAAAGCCAAAATGTTTCTATTTTAATGACCAAGAAAAATTCGCCTTATTTTGAGTAGCTTTAGGAAAATGTTTAAAAATACAATTTTGGTAAATATGTAAATCATTTGAATATTACATTTAAAGTATCATTAAATAAGAAATGTTTTTGCATATCAACTTCTTTTCTATCGTCATTTAATAAATATATATGCACCAAAGTAGTATGCAACTAAACGTGCGTCTAACACAAGACCAGCAGTGTATCTAATATATATTATATTATTATATATTTTTGCAAAAGTTTCTTAACAGTACAGCATATGAATTTTTAAAAAAATTAGCATCTGAATGCTTTCAAATGTTGTCAAAACCAGGGACCGAAAATAATGATTATTTATTTTTTATTTTAAATGAAAAAATCATCCTCTTAGAAAGGTTGGATAAGAAAAAAAAACCAAAAGGTTTCTACTGGCCTACCCTGAGGTGATCAACAAATAATCGTTATTTTTTGAATAATTTTTTGATCATTATTTTTTGTTTTTTAATTTTTATGAGTGACTTTTTCAATCCCTGATCAAAACTAAATTGATCAGTTTAATTATTTCGTTCTACATATAAAGAGAGGCAGCAAAAGTATGATATCGATTCCCCGATCTTGCTTAATCAAATTAACTTCTCTATCCCATCTAGATTAACCAGAAATTTTGCACCTCTTTTGCTTGATTTCTGTAATAACAATTATAGTCTGCATGAGCCTTTCCGAATTCTCTGCTCTGATTACAACAAACTTTTTGGAGTAATTAGCTCGGAGTGTTCCCTAATAGCTATTAAGACTGCTATCATTAACTCATTAACATTTAACCCTAACAACTAACCTAACTAACCACTACCGATCTGATTGGGTTTTTCTCTGGGTTTCCCCAATCCTCTGCAACAAATGTTGGTTCGGTTAATTTGTTAGTCCCAGTTTCAAAATTTAAAATTTAAAATTTAATTTCTTTTTAAACTTTTACTGTTTAACGTAAATTTTAACTTTAATTTTACATATAAATATTGTGTTTTTAACTTTTAATTCATATTTAATTTTAATATACACAAATAGAATATTAATTTTTATATCAAATTTTTTATATTTGTCTTACCTACAGTCGACTGCTCTTAGTTGACTTTAAATAAATAAATAAATAAATAAATAAATAAATAAAAAGGTTTGATTGCGATTTCTGTTTTAAATCATTGTTTTTGGCAAGAGAATGAATTATTTATAAAGAAACTATTCAAAAAGTTGAACTTTGAAACACGGACAATCCATTGCGTATTGGTAAGGTGATTTATTACGGATTGAAGAAAAATTCATGTACCTACATACATATGTCAAATTTAAATCATTGTTCTGGATGAAGAAAAGCGAATTTCGGGTAAGAATTGCGCAATGACGTTTGAATTTCTACTTAACCTCAAACAATTAATAAATCTTTGATGTTGAATCCTGATCTGGACATGGAATATACAAATGCTGTGATGGAACGCGTAAACTACACAGTATAGACTAGAATTAAACTCGACGCGTCGACTTGTTAACAATTTTATTTAGTGAAAGTAAAACAATAATTTAAGTGAACTCAACAATTGTATCAAATTAAATAAATATAAATTAAGCTTTTATGTGCTGAACTTAAAATATTCAATCTCAATGTAAATTATAAGATCAACATTATCTTCTTTGTATTTAACATGTAAAAAACAATAATACACTATTAAGCAAATAATACTCTTTTCTATGCGTCAAAATTAGAGATGTGAGTCGATGTGAGTAAAAATACTTTATTTTCCTTAATCGTACCTAACATAATCATCTGACTTTCAAACCACATAATTGTCGACTTAGTTGAAGTATTTTCGACACTGACGACACATTTTCGACATTGACGACAATCAAAACGAAAATCAAAAATGTCGTTAGCCAACATTAAATGCTCTCGTATGCTTGGGATTCCTCTAGTCTCCGTGTTCATTTAAGTCGCCAGTGTAGTTTATTTTGTTAAATTCATACACATACATAATTGTATATATGTAAGTGCTTTGAAATTATTATATTATTATTATAGTCAGATGGAGGTCGCGCTTAGCGGTCGCGTGCCTCCCTAACTTAACTGAAACAAGCACTTGGTGTTATGCTGATACTTTCTTGAGTAACTTCTGTGTTTTTGTCCATTTGGATGGATTGATTGACTTGAAGTAGAGTTGAAAAGAACATCGACGATGTATCGATATATCGATTTTTCCAATTTTTGAAAACATCGAAGTTCTTAAACATCGATGTTCGATGTTGAAACTGAGAATTTTTATGGGAAATAAGGACTTTTCGAACGCTATATCACTAAGAAATGAACACATAGAGACAGCGTCAGAGCTGTTTGAGGCTGGTTTTTCGATCCAGCTGCCCCAGAGAAGAAGCAGAACAGAAGCATTGAGAATAAAGACTTCGGCTGAACGCTCGACCGGGGCAGCTCGCTGTTCGGCTGGGGCAGCTGGCTCTCAACGCCGAAACATAAAATTGACTTCAGGCTGCCAGTGCGCTGGCCGAAGCATTTCGCTGTTGACAAACTTCACAAGCAACGCATAAGAATCGCACCCATGCTGATCGTTCCGCTGTCGTTGTGCGAATGAGTCGATGCCGCTGTGCGCTTCTCGCGATTTCTAACGAAAAGAACCGATCGCTCAATCGCGAAACACTTCGTGTTCAGGGGTCCCCATCTCCGCATTGTATCAAATGAGTAGATTCCGCGGTTTGATTACTCTATATGTTCGATTCTTAGTGATAAGACGAAAATACTAAGTAATCATTTATTGTTTTCGGCTTAGTTTAGAAGATATAGCGTTCGAAAAGTCCTGATTTCCCATATAAAATTCTCCGGTGAACATCGAACATCTAAATTTAAAAACTTTGATGTTTTCAAAATTTGGAAAACACCGGTGTATAGTCGATGTTCGTTCCAGCTCTAATGTTGACCTGGTAAGCCTGTTACACTTCTCTGTTCCTTGTAGGATTACCTAAAATTTTACTCTATTGTTTTTCTAGTATATATTAGAATATACTATACAATGGTATTAAAAGATTCACACCAACAATCGGGTGTAAAATTACTTTTTTTTAGAAAGTGTCGCACAAAGTCCCGCTAAATATTTTACGTCACTTTTGTTTGCGAATATTGAGCGAATCTATTGAGCGTATTAATTTTCGCCATCCAAATTCGAAATCAGGGAAATGTATTTCATTTTATTAGTTAAAACGCCAGTTTTTTTAACGCGATTAACGAATCGCCCGTGTTTTTTTGCAGGTTTGTAATGTTAAAAAAATTCAATTATTTTCTTACCTGTCCCAAAAATGTTCTTTGGAATCTTCAACTAAGAATGGTTTGAGAGGATAGCTGATTTCGTTACCCATATATGAGTATGACAAGTACAAGCAAGTAAGTACAGATGCTTGTAGATCGGATTCTTTTGTCTCCTCTCCATTAACAAGCTCACGAACTAACATGTAAACAAACACAACGTTCGCTGGGTTGATGAATGCTACGTCCTGAAAGAGCAAAATATTACCTTATAAAATAAAATACTTACAGTTCTAAATTGCTATTAACCTTAAGTTCTAAGATTTTATGATTAAATACACATAAGAGCCAGGTCCGGGGTAACTATACCCTTCGCCCATTGAAAATGGTTAAGAAAAAGTGGTCGTGCTCTGGATAACTAGCCGAGTTGATTGAGCCATGTTTGTCTGTCTGTTTCAACGTCAAGATCTCAGCTTTTAAAAGAACTAGAGACTCCAAATTTGGCATGAATGTTAATGCAAACTGTCCGCAGATCAAGTTTATTTCAGGTTAGGTCCCGCGCCCACCACCCCCGCAACTCAATAAGTTAATTTCTTAAGTCGATTTGTAAGCGACATAAACAAGATATAACTTTCTGACTTTGACATATAAATAAAACATCTTCGTAACCTTCCGATCAGACAATAAACGCAGAAGTTATTCAAGAAAGTATGAGCATAACGCCAAGTGCTTAAGTTAATAAGGGAGGCAGCCCAGCGTGTGGCAACCATGTTAGCCATTTATTAGTTAAGCAATACAGCCAGATAGCACTAAGCCCCAGCCGAACATGCAGCCGTCCCTGTCTTGCATTGTGCCGAAGTCTCTACTCTCAATGCTTCGGACTATGGGGCGGCTGGATCGAAAAAACCATCAACAGCAAACCATCAACCACTGTTTGAGGTCTCCATGTGTTTATTGCTTAGTGCTGATAGTTATCGATATCTATCGAACGACAATTCACTTCAGTTCTTCTTCTTTAGAGTTGGTAAAGCTCGCGCCCTTTATATGTCACAAACATTTGACACATAATAAATAATAAAGGGTTTTACGTATAAACATTTAATGGCTTATTCAATCCGTCATAAGCTCAAACGGCGAGCCATATTTGTATTAGTTAGTAAGAGACCGACGCTTGAAGCGACCTCATAACCAAAACTATTCTTATTTAGTTAACATAATTTTGCATATGAAATAAATGCTATTAGTTGCTTTCAACCGACAGAAATATTTGTCGTTGTCGTATATTAACACCAGACAAACCCGACATTAAGATGCCATTCGACCAGTGTTGTAAAACTAAGAAACAACATTCAAGGAGTCTACCAGAGCTGCCACCTTACAGAAATAGAATAGATAGATAAATATAGAGTGGGATACCTTTCGACCTATGTTTTGGTGTGGTTTAATTTGTTTAATTAATACATATGTACGTGCTTACAAATTATCCTCAACATTTGGCGCTTGCGCCTGCCTACCTTTTTAGCTGACACAAGCACTTGGTTTTATGCTGAGAATTTCTTTAATAACTTCTGTGTTTATTGTACGATCGTCTTTAAATTTGGACGATATGTAGATATCATAGTTAGCTAAGTATTGGGGCGTGTTGTTGGGGCCATAACCTGACGGGTGAGAATTTTATATATTATCCGGGTCGAACGACCGCTTTGACTATGTCTTGACGGTGGAACACAGAATTAGCTCACTAGTGTTGCCAATTTAGCCTTTTTCCGGATAGATCAGTCCGGATTTTAACAGCGTCAGCCGGAAAAAATTTAAAACAGCCCCTATCCGGAAAACTGTCCTTTTTATTTTATGGTTTGTCCTTTTTCTATCCTTTTTTGATTCTGTTTAAATTGTTACAAAATCATCTAAATTGGTATCAATTTAAAGTCGATGAGCATTTTTTAAAAATGTAACCCTGTTGTAATGGCGTATAATCGATATAAAAGCATATCGCGTTACTTTTCGTGAATATTTTGTGATGTATCGGAAACGCCGAAACAGAAAATTGACTTCAGGCTGCCAGCGCGCTGGCCGAAGCATTTGCCTGTTGTCAAACTTCACAAGCAACGTATACATTCATATGCGAGCTTGTGCATACATAGCACACATACATCGAAACGATGGCTAGCGCAAAGAAATATGCCCATGCTCATCGTTTCGCTGTCGTCGTGCGACTGAGTTGATGCCGCTGTTCGCTGTTTCTGGATTGCTCACCAAAGAGAGCCGATCGCTCTCTTGTGAAACGCTTCGGCCGGGGGGTCATAATAATCCGAAGACCACTGGGCAAGTACTTTTCGCTATATGTTCATTGCTTAGTGCTATTACATACATTTGCACAAAGTATTTTTTTTTTACCATTTTCTATGGTGAAAGGGTATAAAAACGGATAGAAAAGAGGAAAAATTACAAAAAAAGGGCAGTAGGGTTTTCATTAAAAAAGGTTACTATAAATTTGTAAATATATGTTATTTTGGTAAAGGTTAAATAGCTGCATGCGTCACCGATTTTGTTTAAATTTTTTTTACTGATAGTGTTAGATTTATCATGATTTTAGGTGAAAGAATTATTTGGCGGTCGCTTCTAGTTTTTTTTTAATTGAATTCATTAAATAATTAAATTTACATGTATTTTGTTGTTGCCTTTTTGTGCAAGGCGCCAGTCTGCCTGCAACATTTTGTGACGGTACAGTGTCCAACAAACCGATTCATTTGAAATGAAAACTGAGCATGCAAGAAAATTCAAAGTGCTTAGAAAAACAGCGCGCGCGATTTTATTTTTTCAACAATTTTTTGCCTGCGGCGCTCTATTCTTCGACAAATCAATTATTGTTGGCAGCACACATATGTTATTCTGACACCATATTGAGTTATTAAACATCTTCGTTGGCGTCAGTCTGCCGACCAACGAGTTATATCGTAGTTGCAGGCGCCGAAACTCTCACCCAATATGCAACTCATAAAATAAAACATTATTGTGTCTAATTAACATTTCGTTTCAAATAAATCGCTTGTAGGCCACTGTGCGCATCATTGTGATGTTTTACTCAGAATTGGCCAACAACAAAATACATGTAAATTTAATTATTTTCAAAATTCAATTAAAAAATAACTAGAAGCGACCGCCAAATAATTCTTTCACCTAAAATCATGATACATATAGCCCTATCAGTAAATTTAAACAAAATCGGTGACGCATGCAGCTATTTAACCTTTACCGTTATTTTTTATTCTTAATTTATTATGTTTTAATAGTTCTTTGTATGTTGAAAATAGTCCTAATCGAAATATGGCAACATTAAAATTTATTTGAAATATTTGTTCCTTGCACATGCTCCTTTTATAATTGGAAATTGAATCAAATACCAGGATATGGATTTATATATAAATCATGTCGGTGTACATCGATTTTAAGAACAATTTCATAAAAATTATATCAAAAATACGTTGTATTCGATAAAGTGAAATAGAACAGATTTGCGGACAGTACAGTTTAGAGATTTTTTCTGGCTACACGATGAAATAAAAGGACAGATCTGTCCCGAAAAAGGCAGCCTTGTTGTCCATATAAAAACCCTTTTTTCTATTGGTTTTAAAGGCATGTGTATGTTCTAGTTATAATTATAACTGAGTTTTACCGATGTGATAAATTTGATTGCTGTATCTTGAAATTACATTACTTGGACTTATTACATATAAACTTGTTTGCGTCTATTGTAATATCAAATTGTAAATGCAGAAATTGTTCACACATTCCTTCTTTCTTTCTACTTTGTGCTGCAACTTATAATATATCGCGTTACATTTATGAACTTATCGATAACTATCGTAACTACGATACCACAGGACTTAAGGTGAATAGTTGCAGACGTGTTCGACTCAACTTAAAGTAATATACTAATAATAATTAATATACACTAACTTATATACTTGAAAGGAACAAATTTTATTGAATAATTGAAAGACCTACAATATAGTTATTGTATTTGTTGTAATATTACCTGCCAGCCTTGC
Source organism: Zaprionus camerounensis (assembly GCA_018904165.1). Classification (NCBI taxonomy): domain Eukaryota; kingdom Metazoa; phylum Arthropoda; class Insecta; order Diptera; family Drosophilidae; genus Zaprionus; species Zaprionus camerounensis. The sequence goes on from JAEIFS010000354.1 coordinate 1,228,957, forward strand.
AATAAGAGACTACGATCAACAGCTCTTAGCCACATGACTGCGTCCCCAGGATCAAAATTGTTTAACCTATGGCATCGATAATGTAGAAACATGCCTAAGCACTTCAAAAGCTCAGATGTAGACGCCTAAAATGATAAGCTTAATAGAAGCTGGATTCAATCGGTAAGCTAAGAGAGATTTACCTGAATTACAGTTTTGCGTGGAATGTGATTTTGATTTGTATTTTTAATTTGAATTGCTGTAGTCGGTATCTGCTGGGGCAGTGTTAGTGTCAAAGGTTGCTTCTGAATTAGTTTATTGTGATTTGTTATTGAATTCGTATTATTAACTCTGCCCAATTCTTTAGCTGTTGACGTTCTTTGCGTTTTTGTTGACGGGTAGAATGGGAGTTCGCGATTGGTCTGATTCTGATAGCAGTTGTGTTGCTGCTGATGCTCCTCAATATGATTGCAATGAAGTTGAATATTTTTGTTTTTATCAGCCGATGAGGAGTACGAAGATTCAAGAAGTTGGCCTTTGAAGCATGCTGAAGGCATATTCGCACATTTACTTTTATTCTCAATCTTTTTCTTATTGTGTGATGTAGATAGCTTCTTCCAAGTGAGGGCATTAATAAATAGTGAGTGTTTCTTCAAGCTTTTCTCAATGGAATTCTTCTCTGATATAACAATTGAGTTTTCATTATGAGAGTCTAGGTCATTGTTGATTGTATCTTTGGATGAATGAGTTAGGTTGTTAAAGTTGTGCGTGCTTATTTGTGAATGCATATTAATTGTAGTTGCATGTCCTGCTCCATTCTTCGATATTTGATGTGAAAGCGACTTCTTGTTTTCACGATTCTTTGCGTTGTTTAATTGCTCATACGAGAAATTATTCAAATGTGAGTCAATTGAACCTGTAGTATCGTTATTTTTCTCACTTTGAACATCAGTGGAATGACTATAGGGAAAACTTGGCTGTGACGAATATATGGGGTGTCTTTCCCTCGGATTAAAACTTAAAACCGTTCCCATGATGTCTGAATATTTGACGACTATAAATATGAATAGTAGTGTTATTGTTAAATCAATATTTTAGGCATTCCTATTATTTTCAACTTTTATTCGCAGCTGACAGAAAAACTAATAAATAAATTAAGTATCTATAAGTAAAGTTACCCAATATATTGTTGTATTACCTACCCTTTTCTATGTACAATTTACTTCTGTTAATCAGTTCGCTCCCTTTTCTTTATAATTGCACAAAATTGTTAACACATTTGATAAAACAATACATTTTTACTTTATTACTTTAATGTTAAATCTTTTATATATTTAAATATTAATGAAAACACATTTGGTTTAAAAACTCCAGAATTATTTTTCAATCGATTTCTCGCACTCAAAAACTGAATACAAGAATATAAGGGTTGCAATATTATTCTCTACTGAGCATGCTCAATGAACGCTACTTTTCTTACCCCTGTTTTCATTCCTTGCAAAAGCACAAAATGTTTAAATGACTTTGAGCTATCCAAAAATAGAAACAACAATAGTAGAGCTTGCAGGTGCAACCTAGGCTAGTTCAAAGACCTTCAAAATCTGCAGTTTGGGTTTCAAAACTCGTATGTTTCTGTACAATCAAATGCTCATGGGGCCGTTATTCGGGAACGGATTTTAAACCAGGAAAAAAGGACACGACACCCTTCCTATACTGCTTATATCTTGATAACTCTCTGAAACACATGTACCAAGACTTTATTTAATTTTTACAAACATAAAACTTAAAGCTCTTGCTTAGCATTACACAGGCCCATAAAAAAATAAAAGTTTCATGATCTGCTGGGTATGAATCCGAATCCGTCTGGACTTCGACATAACCTCACAAAACTGAAAAACCTTTGAATACCTCCCAAAAGATATAGAATCCTGATCTGGGCATGCGATAAAAAAAATGTATTAAAATGCATTAAAATGTTTTTTGTACTGCTTTGACCTTCTTTACCCTGCACGTCTAAGTTTCCACTTAACTTTAAAAAACTCGAAACAATTTTGAAGTCCCATAAAATAATGGGGTGCTCACGATCGGGTCATGCGATGCACTTTTCTATATGTTTTTTGATCTTCCGAATCCGAATCAAATGCGTCACGTCTGAATTTCAACCTAACCTAAAAAATTGAAATGAAAAACTTTCAACAATTTTTTAATATTTTTAAAATTAGTTTCAAACTTGACAAAATCTCTACAATAACGTTAAAGAAAAACAAACATATTCATATAATATTATATGATCATTTCAACTATCTTACTTAATTAATATAATCAGGGACCGTAAAAATCACTAATAAAAATTAAAACTCAAAAAATAATGATTATGTGCTGAGTTTTATTTTTTTCGTCCAAAAAATAATGATCATTTGTTGAGTGAACAAAATTTCGATTACAAAATAGAGATTATTTGTTGAGCGTTATTTTTTTCGATCAAAAATATCGCTCAAACTAAGATTACACCTCTTATAACAAAGATATTATCCAAATTTAGATGCAGGCTTATAAAGTGCTCCAAATGGTATATATTTCAATTATTTTTAGGCCCTTTGACCATTGGTTTTGCCTTAATAAGACAAGAGCCATGGTAAGGACCAAAACAATACGATTTTGGGTTCTGAATTCAAAGTCATACAAAACGTGGCTAATTTAAATATTTTCTGGTCTAAATATGCTGGCAATCTTCTAGAAATGTATTGGATTAGCTTTTACGCCACGCAAAAACTACAGATACAGATATATCAAATCTGTTATTTCTTATGATGACGACTTTTAAAAACTCCGATTATTTCTATATATAACTCAGGGCTCAAAATTATGTTGTCGGAAAAAAATGACTAAATATTATAGCATAAAATGCGGTTTATTGGTTAAAATCAAAGGTTACGAAAATAATTGAAATGGATACCCCTTGTTTCACTTTATGGTTCTTAAGTTTTCTAAAAATTGCTTTGGAAGAGAAATAATCCGAGATTGAGCGATATTTAAGTCGAAAAAACATCGCTTAATAAATAATAATAATTCTTTTGTAATCAATATTTTTTTCGCTCAAAAAATAATCATTGTTTTATTAAATAAAAATCATGAAATTTTTGGATCTCCTCGGATTTGCCAAAAGTGGGCCAGTTGAAACCTTCTGGTGTTATATTTTTGTCTTATCTGCTTTTTCTAAGTAGATGAATTTTTCATTTAAAAATAAACAGATAATCAAATTTCGGTCCCTGAATACGTATAATAATTGGGTAAAGGTTAAATAGCTGCATGCGTCACCGATTTAAATTTTTTTTACTGATAGGGCTATATTTATCATGATTTTAGGTGAAAGAATTATTTGGCGGTCGCTTCTAGTTTTTTTTTAATTGAATTTTGAAAATAATTAAATTTACATGTATTTTGTTGTTGGCCAGTTCTGAGTAAAACGTCACAATGATGCGCACAGTGGCCTACAAGCGAATTTTTCAAACGAAATGTTATTTAGACACAATAATGTATTATTTTATGAGTTGCATATTGGGTGAGAGTTTCGGTGCCTGCAACTATAATTCGTTGGTTGGCAGACTGGCGCCAACGAAGATGTTTAATAGCTCAATATGCTTTCAGAATATCATATGTGTTCGGCAAGCGAAGTTTTTTTTTTTTGAAGAACATGGCGCCGCATTAATTATATTATCTTTTCTTTCATTTTTTAGAGCTGCTTATACATTATATTTGTACTCTTTTAGACAACATGGAAAAATTTTTTCACTGTTTTCCTAAACACTTTGAATTTTCTTGCTTGCTCAGTTTTCATTTCAAATGAATCGGTTTGTGGGACAGTGTGCCGTCACAAAATGTTCCAGGCAGACTGGCGCCTTGCACAAAAATGCAACAACAAAATACATGTAAATTTAATTATTTTCTAAATTCAATTAAGAAAAAACTAGAAGCGACCGCCAAATAATTCTTTCACCTAAAATCATGATAATTATAGCCCTATCAGTAAAAAAAATTTAAGCAAAATCGGTGACGCATGCAGCTATTTAACCTTTACCCAAAGTTTCCAAATCAAGGCTCTGCTTTTATACAACAAAATGTTTTTTTATTTACTTGGGTGTTCAAATATGTGTGAGGACCCAATATTGTATGCTTATTGCACAGGGATGCACCGATAACAAATGCTCTTCTATTAGGGTATAAAACCTTCGGTATTTTTTTTTAGTTTGACTGTTCCTTTCATGCTTGTATTTTTCAGTAATTCAGTCAGTAGAGTTGCCAGTGTCGCATCCATCTCCTAGAACCAAAAGAATTCGCCTGATTGCATCGACGCGGTTTGGATCCATTTGCAGGATTCCCTTAGCTGTCATGAAGCCGATGGTTGACCGTTCTATTCTCAGTGACCGCCCTACTCGGCTCAAGTACGATAAATGTGTCGCAAAGCTTATGGTGATAATCAAGAAGTCTTCGAGGCATACGACGATCACCCTTGCAATTCGATTTGTCAGAACGCGAATTGGAAATCGCTGCTGGAAATGTATTGGGTTCCTCCAGCCAAGAAAGGATTGCTCTCCCCTTAGGCAGCAGGTAAGCGTCTTTTATCGTTAGAGTATATGAGGCGTGTAGGCGTAGTCCTAATTCACTCTTTAAGCCCTACAGAATGGTCAAGCTCGCAACCATGTTCTTTAAAGGTGATGAGGAGCTCTTGTACGCTTTCCAGCTTGCAACGTTCTTTTTCCGACATTCCATCTTTCGTCTGCGCTGTCTTTGGCGTAGTGTTGCATTTTGCGGGCCTGGAGATCTGCCACTATGTTTTTGCAGGAACCCAATAGCTGCCTATCTATGATATGCCTTTAATTTATAATAGAAACAAATGAAAAATGTGACTGAGGTTCTTTTACTGCTGTTCGCCCTTTGTAAACCTTTCTATCACTTCGCAACCGCTTTAGTCTTGTGCAACTATGGTTGCTCAGTTTTTAAGTAGCTTGTAGGCGGCGTTCGGCAAATACATTTACTTCAGCGAAGGGTTTTCATGTATCGACGCAAACTTTCCTCGTATGGCATAATGTATGTGCCTTGTTATTTATATTTACTTTTTTGCTGATTACCTTATAGCTGCCAGAGTATTCTCTTCGGTATTTTCATCTTTAAATGGCTTAAGCTACTCTTCGACAAGTTATCTCCTGGAAACAAGGTTAAGCTGCAATGTACGCCTGAAACTAAAGACGATTTCTGAGTTTAAGTCAGGGTGCTCATCTAGGGTAAATATTTTCATCAGGTAGTTTAAGCGAACGATGTTTTTGTTCAAACCCTTTTTATAACCTTTAAAGGTGCCTCACAGCCATTGGCTTCCTAAGTCTGCAAGCCAACCTTCGCATGTGGTGGACGCAATCCCTAACGTTCCCTCTGCAGAAACTCATGCATTGGATCATATCCCGTCTGGTGGCTACGGGAGTAATACAGTTGGACCTGGAGCAACTGCATCCATTCGCCGATTGAAGATTGGCTTAGACGCATTTTATAATGGGTCTGGAGGAACTCCAATAGAAAAATATTGCTAGCATACATTGATCCTCGCTATCTTTGGTAATTCAATGGCTCAACTGTGGCGTACATCTTCGTCGGCTGGGTAATCCCAAGGCATTCCATCTTTTCTTATTGTGTCAATGCACTGGCCTCGACTCAGACTGCGACTCTGGCACTAATCTCGTCGACAGTTAGTATCGACCAACATAAGCTTATTCGTCAGTTACCTGGGACCATCAGGGACCACCCCTACCTTCCTCACAAACCCTTAGCAATATGTTTTATCCCTTCCTGTTTTGTATAAAATTTTCCACCACATCGTTTATCAGGAATGGGTAGATAAAAAGGTACTTTAGTACCCAAGACTAGAGTGCTTATCTAGTTTAAACATGTTACTTTTAACATCAAATGAAATTTATATTTTATATTTTTAATTTATTTATTTATTTAAAATGTATTTGTTGACAATTTATAAGTTAATATGTTATGTTTCACCCAACTTTTATTCCGACAATAAACCTGTCGAGTCCTGTTGAGCCAGCCACTGGGATTCTATACATCTAGCGAAAACAGCCTTTTGGGGAGTTATTTTTGCAAACTCAACCTCAAAGTTCATAAAATTACAAGTGAGAGTTTTTAGAATGAAAAAAATAATAGCAAGAGAAGATAGAAGAGAAAGTACAAGTTACACTACACTATTGAGGGGTTAACGCTGAGGGATTACAGAAGTTGGTGTAGTCCTCTGCGTCTTTACCACCCCTACCTATGAGTTCTTTGTACTCTTCAGAACTCCCTTGACCTAACATTCCCTCCCTTGACCTAAGTCCCTTTTTTAGAACTCCTTGACCTTTTCCTTAACCTTTAGAAATCATGAAAAACAAATTTTTAATTTCAATTCATTTTAAATTATTATTATAATTTATAACCTAAGATCGAAACTTAATTATAAAATTATAATAAAATATAAATTGTACAAACTCCAGCTCCAACTATGTCTTCCCGTTTCATGCGCTTTATTTGTTTTTCTTTCTCTTCTTTCTATTACTTTTTTTTGCTAATTATACCCGCTGCCCATAGGGTAAAAGCGTATGAGATAGAAGGAGGTGTGTCAGATCCCACAAACTATACATATATATTCTGATCAGCATCAATAGCCGCATCATATCCGTCTGTCAGAGTCTGCCTGTCTACGTGTCCGTCCCTATAAAAGCCTAGATCTCAGAGGCTAGTATAGACTAGCTAGAGCTACTAAATTTAGGTTTGCACGCAGATCAAGTATATTTTAGATTTTGGCCACGCCCACTTCCGTCCACTTCATTGTTGGTGACACAATAACCACCAACCGACAAATGATATCTTATCATAAAAGTTAGTTAAGAAATAATTAAAGTATACTGATTTCGAAGCTTCTCCTGAAAGTATGCAACACAAAATACGCAACTGAAGTTATATATTTTTATGAACTCGTTTGGTCAGGTTGGTAGCGGGTATATCACAACTTGTTTCAGTATGGGCTAAGTGAATTTTATTGCCTACAATTTATTATTAAATGGATATTATTTATGTATATCTTGTATCATAGAACTTTTTGTTTTAATCCACATTTTTTGTAAATATTAATAAACTCACAAGCAACTAAAATTATAGTTGTTACACATTTTTTTTTATATTAAAAATTTGCTTTACAAAATTAAAATTAATTACGAATATTTATTACTATTTTTATTATTTACTCATGAATTTATAAATACACATTTTTTCAGATGTTAAATAATATTACCGCCCTTTGGGTCACTGCAATTCGGTCTCTTAGATCTCGATGACGAAGACAAAAACAAACACACAGTTGATTCCTTGCTGCCCAGGCCCGTAGCCAAGTATGTGCAGGGTGTGCAGTGCACAAGGGCCCTTAACCGACAGGGACCCCGGCTTCAGCCTGGCCCAGCATTTGCTTGTTTACAAACTTCACAAGCAACGCGTACATTCATTTGCGAGCTTGTGCATACATGCACGAACACATTGAAACGATCGCACAGCGCAAAGAAACACGCTTTAACCAACTATACTAATACCTAACTTTCCTGATCTGATTGGGGTTTTCTGGGTTTTCCTCAATCCCTGGCAGCAAATGTTGGATTAGTTAATTCTTGTTTACCCCTGTTTAACAGCAATATTCAAGTATTACTAATAGACTGCGCCGTTTGCTAGCCAATAACCGTAGAGCAAATCTAGATACCTTGTTGGAGAGTGCTGGTCCAGATAATAATAGTGGCTTCTCAATATGGAGACTCACGAGAGGCATCAAGAGACAGCCTTTGTTTCAATCACCAGTCTAGAATCGAAGTGTCCTATGGCTTAAGACGGATGATGAGAAAGCAAGTGCTTTTGCTTTGCACCTCTCTTCCACCTTCATGCCCTTCAATTTAACGGACGACTCCACTCGTGAAGCCATCACAAAATTCTTAGATACTCCGACTGCTCCGACCCGCCCCATAAGACATACCACACCGCAGGAAGTTATGAGGCAACTAAAGGCGCTGCAACCAAAAAAAAACCCCTGGTTACGATGGCATAGATAACCGTACTGCGAAACTTCTGCCTCGCAAAGGAGTCCTTGCCCTTGTAAAAATTTGCAATGCTATGCAAAGACTAGGTCATTTCCCCAGCCAATGGAAGCGTGCGCGTATTGTAATGATCCCAAAGTTGGAAAGTCACCAACACAGATTGACTCATACCGCCCGATTAGCCTGCTACCAACCTTAGCCAAGGTTTTTGAGAGAATTTTGCTAACCCGGTTGAGGGAACTACCGGAGGTAATAGAACACCTTCCTCAACACCAATTTGGCTTTAGGAAGTCCCATGGTTGCCCCGAACAAATCCATCGCCTCGTAAAGCAGGCAACGCATGGCTTTGAGCACAAGCTTTACACAGTCGGCGTGTTTTTGGACGTAAAACAAGCATTTCATAGGGTGTGGCACGAAGGACTGTTGTATAAGATGAAGGATCTCCTCCCTGCACCCCACTTTGCCATCCTCAACTCCTTTATTGCTGACCGGACCTTCGATTGCAATACGAGACTCTCGATCTAGCTTGGAACGTATATATGCAGGGGTTCCACAAGGAAGTGTGCTTGGACCCTTCCTGTACACCCTGTACACTGCAGATATGCCAACTCCTGTCACCAACACCGATGAAGCCTCCTCTGCTCAGCTGCTCCTGACACCGCCATGCTTGCGTCCCACTCATCCCTGCAAATTGCCTCCAATGCAGTTCAAGAATGGCTGTATGCATTTGAGCGATGGACTGCCAAATGGAACATAACGATCAACTGCTCGAAATCACTTTTACCTTGCGACCCCAAACCTGCCTAGGTCTATTTTTCGACGGAAATATTATCAGCTGCGTGTCATCCTATTGCTACCTTGGAGTTCACCTTGATCGGACGCTGACTTGGAAAGCCCATATCACGGCAGTTAGAGCTAAATCGTGTTGGAAACTTAAAAAGCTCGACTGGCTCCTTCAATCCAGCAAACTGCATATTGCAACCAAGGCTCTCCTAATAACGTCCAACATTGACCTACGCCATCCAAGTGTGGGGAACGGCCTCCAAAACTCAGCTCAATAGGCTTAGAGTAGTGCAATCACGAGCGGCACGACATGCATCTGGGCTACCTTGGTATGTGACCAACCGAACCATTGAAAGGGACCTTAAAGTTGTCCCATTGGAAGACCAAATCAATTCCCACAGCAGCCGATACGCCGACAGGCTTGTCGCTCATCCGAATATCTTGGCGAATGACCTCGTTGACCCCATTTCCCTCCGACGGCTGAAGAGAACACATCCTCATGACCTCCTTACACGTAAGATAGCATAATCCTTCATTAGTACTTTGTATATATTATTTAAGGCACACTTTATCCATATTATTTCTTAAGCCAAACATTAAGTTAAGTTCATATGATACTGATCGATTCCTACTGACTATATTAATAATAAATAAATAATTAAATTAAACCCCTGTTTAAATTTGAATTAATTTAAATATACAAATAAAATTTGTCTTTATTTAATTTTTCCTTTTTTAATTATTAAAGTTTTGATTTTAACTGTAATTAAATTCAATCGACTGCCTATAGCTGACTAAATGAATAAATAAATAATTTCCAAGCTACTCCCTCCAAAGTATGCAATACAAATCACGCCAAAGATAAAAGCACTAAGCAATGAACACATAGAGACCTCAAACAGCGTCAAAACGGTTTGAGGCTGATTTTTCGGGCCTGCCACCCCAGAGAAGAAGAAGCATTGAGAATTAACGCTCGACCGGGGTAGCTCGAGTGCATAGCATCAAAACTGCTTCAGTCGCACAACGACAGCGGAACGATAAGCATGCGCGTACTTCTTTGCGCTGTGCGATCGTTTCCATGTGTGCGTGTATGTATGCACAAGCTCGCATATGAATGTATGCGTTGCTTGTGAAGTTTGTCAACAGCGAAATGCTTCGTCCAGCGCACTGGCAGCCTGAAGTCAATTTTGTGTTTCGGCGTCGAGAGCCAAGAGACTGAGGCACAGGGCCGTAGTGAGGGTTTTACGGGCCCCTGTGCAATACTTATCAGGGACTCCTACTTGAACTACATTAATTAATAAATATATATGTGTTTACCAAAGGAATTAAATTGTACAAATATATCCCTATTAATAACATTTTTATGTTCGGTAACCGTGAGCCCCTGACTGTTGAGAGCCCTTCTGTACCGCACACCCTGCGCACTTTTAGCTACGGGCCTGGCCAGCGTGAAATCAACTGCGTGTTTGTTTTTGTCTTTGGCATCGAGAGCTAAGAAACCGAATTACAGTGAGCCAAAATGGCTATATGGCGGCAAAAACTTTTAACATCTGAAAACATGTGTATTCATAATTTATTGAGTAGATAGATTAAATATTCATAATTATATTATATTTTTTATATCAAATTTATAATATGAAAAATAGTTGTGCAACAACTTTATTTTTATTTTTTTGTTTATATTTATACTTATTTTGACAAATTTTTGAATCAAAACTGAAAAATTCTGAATAATAAATAAATATATATCTACAAAATAAAATTATCCTCATTAAACAAGCCACATGTTTTCGAATGTTATAAAATTTTCGCCCCAAGATAACCATTCTTGCCCACTGTGCCTCAGTCTCTAGGTTCTCGACGCCGAAAAACAAAATTGACTTCAGGCTGCCAGTGCGCTGGACGAAGCATTTCGCTGTTGACAAACTTCACAAGCAACGCATACATTCATATGCGAGCTTGTGCATACATACACGCACACATGGAAACGATCGCACAGCGCAAAGAAGTACGCGCATGCTTATCGTTCCGCTGTCGTTGTGCGACTGAAGCAGTTTTGATGCTATGCACTCGAGCTACCCCGGTCGAGCGTTAATTCTCAATGCTTCTTCTTCTCTGGGGTGGCAGGCCCGAAAAATCAGCCTCAAACCGTTTTGACGCTGTTTGAGGTCTCTATGTGTTCATTGCTTAGTGATAAAAGTTATATCACATCGAGCACACTTAACTGTAGCTTTCGTGCTTGTTTTTATTTGCCTTGCTAAATCTTGACCAAATACGATCTGTATCTCCCAGAAATACTGCACGGGTCCATCTGAACGCTCCTATTACTCTACAATATATTTTTTAAATAAACAATTGATGTACCCCAAAAAATTAAAAAATAAAATGAATTTAATTTTAATTTCAATGGTATAAAATATATAATTACAAAAAAAAAAAAAAAATGGTATAAAATGTCCAAAAATGAAGCCAATTTTTGTAAATATTAAATTTAGAGTTGTTTTCTAGTTAGTACTTAAAATAACAACAGTAAAACGAATAAGTAATTACTTTATAGAAAATTTGAGAAAAATATTTGTGAACACTTATTTAATAAATAAATAAATGTGTGCACACTTTTCTTTTTTAGTTGCCTACTGCGCATGTCTAAAATGAAAAAAAAAATTAAAACGCTGTTTAAACATTACATACCCTTAGGCCTTACTTACAATTTTAGTGTTTAATGCCCGAAAAAGAAAACTTCATTCTGTCAGAAATCATAAAATGAATGTTTCGAGAACAATACGGATTATTCTTTATATATGTATGTTATTGCAACCACACTGAAACGAACAGTAATACAATTTGTCGATTTAATATACCCGAATATCTAAACTTTGATATTATCATACAAATCAGTATTTTTTAGAACAGCGCCATGCCAACGTACTTATTTGTCTCCAAAATTTAATGCAACGGACTTATTTATGCTAGGGGATGAAGTAAATGGGTACAATTTAAATGAAGAACAAATGGAACGTTTTATGAAGCCACTAGACAGAGGACCCTATTTTGATACATCCGCAACAAAAAATGTCACTTCTCTAGTTGGCAAAACAGGCCATCTTAATTGCCGAATTAAGAATCTTGGCAATAAAACGGTTGGTATTACAATTAAAAAATAATCGAATATCTAAAAATGTAAATATTGTAGGTATCATGGATAAGGCACAGAGACCTACATCTTTTGACAGTATCGGAAAGTACCTACACATCGGATCAAAGATTTAGTGCAATTTACAATAAACAGACTGGGGATTGGTCATTACAGGTTGGTTATTCAAATATGTATATACTTAGTTGCATCTTTTTACTAATATTTCAAATCAGGATGAACAGAGGAGTCAAACTAGCTATGTCCGTCTGTTGAAAAAGTCTCAGTGTTTTAGAAATCTTGATGAAGTTTGACACACATGTCATTCTGTAAATATGACGGAACGAGTCGGATCGGACCGATATATCGATATTATTTTATAAAAAATTCAAAATTCGGTACCCAACATAAACTTCGATAAAAATGACATACTAACTCTGTGCAAATATATGTAACAGACAAAAGAAGGCGCGTCCGACTTCAGGAAGTGTGCAAAACGTACTATAGAGCCATATCCGTCTGTCCGTCAATTTGAAAATCTAGATCTCAGAGACTAAAAGAGCTAGGACTGCCCCAAAAATATGATAAGTGCTAATAAAGTTTGTTATAGAATTGACTACGCGCCTTATCTTCTCTAAAAATCAGTAAAATACTTATTGCACATGCGTTTATTACTCTACGGCAGTGGTGCCCACAGACCTCTGTCCAAGCTCTGCCGACACTCATACGAGTGCTATCACGTTCGTGTGACTTCGGCATTGCTGTTCGGGCGTAGCAGACTTCGTGCTTGCTTGCACCACACAAACGCAACTTAAAAATGCAACTGTATGGATGGGCTCCACAGCTCATTGATTATTTGTAGAACGTTTTGTGAAAATTTCAATAGAATCTGAAAATAAACCCGGAGACGTTCAAGAATGCATTTATAGTACTCAAATTAGACTCAATGTCAAATCAGGCGGCAGGCACAGTTGTATTATCTTAAAATATAACTTTGCCAATTCGCACAAGAGGGGCTTTGTGGTCTATGTCGCAGACTCCGAGGCAGATGATTCCAGCAATCGACATATGATGTGAAACATTTAATTGAGGTTAGCGGGTGTATTACAGTGGAGCACACTCTCGACTGAAGCTTTCCAGATAGTTTTTTAATATTAAATATGTTATTGTGTTATTTTCATTTTTTTGGTGCGTGAATTATTATAAAAATTTCAAATTAAACTCCACTGCTTTTATAATTTCTGTCCTTTCCCCCTGGAAAGCCAAACTTTGGCCTACTTACTTGTTATCTGGATACTTCTACTTAGAAAATGATCAAAAACCTGTAGATAGAAGATATCTGTATATACTGCACTACGATAGTATACTCCAATTTTTTGTTCAAATTTAATTCTTCAAATTCAATATATTATCATTCATATATCGGATGTTCTAAAACCGGAGGTTCAATATGATATTGAATTTATTTGTCTGAAACTACACCTTCCCGGTTTCTTCATATATATATATATCCTGCTCCTATATTCCGCCGTCATCAGAATTGTCAGTCTATTCACAATCTGTTAATCTGTTATCAGACAGGGATCAGTTCATAGTCCTTGGTGTCTTTAATATCAATAACAATAATTGATAATCAGGAAGATTGCAATTGTACACCTATTTTTTACCTTCCCAGCAATCATGTTCTTAATTCTTTAGACAGGTCGCTTGATCTATATTTCATTTCTGATCCATTTAAGGTAAATTTGAAATGGGTGCAGTCCCTTTCCTTACCATCCCACCTGCGAAGTGAGTTTCGATTTAGGGTATTATTCTTTGGATAAACAGAAAAGCATACTTTCTATTGATTAATAATCTTATTTCTAGCTTTGATTTTTTTAGCTTTACCTTTGAACTGATATGGCAGTGACCATAAATGTATTTTAGCTCATTTTTTGATACATGTGTTCCGCGATTTTATCCCACAGGCTCGAGTAACCCCGTGGTTTACAAAAGAGCTGTCACGCCTAAAGAAGAATTCAAAGAGCGGCCTATATAACAAATATAAGCTTAACCAGTAAGAAAAGCCACAGTCGCGCGGCACTCTCGACAGATGGCGTTCGCGCTTCGCGCTCGCCTGCCTCCCGTGTTAGCTGACACAAACACTTAGAGTTATGCTTATACTTTCTTGAATAACTTCTGTGTTTATAGTTCGATCCGATTGAAATTTTGAGAATAAATAGATATAACTATCAGCTTAGTATGTGTTAAAGTTAGAAAGTTATATATTATTTACGACGCTTACAAACCGAGTTTAAAAACTAAATTAGTAATTTGCAGGGGCGTTGGGCATGGCATCAAACATTTAAAATAAACTTGATCTGCTCCGAGTATATAGGAACCTTCATACAGGTCGGTGGTGCCTCTAGCGTTTATAATAGCTGAGATCTGTGTGTTCATCTGGTCAGACGGACATCCGGACAGACAGACAGACATGGCTCAATCGACTTGGCTAGAGATCCTGAGCAAGAATTTATATACTTTATGGGGTCTGCCGCGCTTCCTTCTGCCTGTTGCATACATTTGCACAAAGTTGGTATACCCTTTTTTGACCATTTTCAATGGTCGAAGGGTATAAAAATACTCCTTTAGTCTTTACCCAACTGCTCGGTCAAAATTTAACGTGACAAACGCTAAGTGTTATAAAATCGTTGTAGGGCTCAGTTCTTTTGAACCCGCAATAGTTTTGTTTACATGGAACCTAAATCAAAGGTGTTTCCATGTAAATTGGAATTTAAAAATGCTATTGCTAGGTTTTTTCAAACTACTTATTTACCTTCTACCCGAAATATTCAGTCTCCATATAATATTCCCCGTTCAAAGGGGATCTTCACTCCCCTTCAGAATGAAAGTTCAATCGCTAGGGATCTTCACTTCTTACACCACTTTACTCGCCAGGTCCCGACGGGATTCCCGCGTGCGTACTACGGTTCTGTGCTAATTCCCTAAGTAAGTCCTTGCTAAAATTATTCTTGCATTCATTATTCCCTTACTCAAAAAGGGAAACACGTCTGATGCAACTAACTAAAGAGGCATCTCTAAGCTATCGGCCAATCTTAAGTTCTTCGAGAATGTTTTAACCCCTCGCTGGCAACACTTTTGTATGTCCTTCAGATCCCCTTTTTCAACACGGATTTATTAAACGTCATTCTACAATGGCAAATGTGATGTAAAGCTGTGTTTTCATTTTAAAGCGGCCTTCTCTCACTCTTTCTTACAAGCCGACCTAGATAGTTTTCCATCATGGTTCCGTGTCAATTTATTAATCATTAATAAGTTAAAATGCAAGCTTATGACATTCTACTGATCTAGTCCTAAGTTTGTATTCTATAAACTTTGTTGTTGGTCCTTAGAATGAATTACCTTAATTGACGATCTTTGTGTCCGTTTGGATTTACTATGGTCATGATTGGTTATAGGTATGCTTGGCTTTATTAACAGATGGTCTAAGGAGTTTGACGATCCTTTTTTAACACGGGCTCTTAATACCTCACTGCTCGTCCAATTCTTGAGTACGGATCATGCGTTTGGTGTCCTCAGTACTCGGTTCACAGGCACCGCATTGAATCCACGCAAAAGAACTTTTCAATTTTGGTCTTGCGAGGTCTTAACTGGGATGTAGATTTAAGACTTCCTCCTTATACGAATAGTTTTAGATTACTTAACTTACCGTCCTTAGCTAACCGTAGAACTAAGCTTGGTGCAGTTTTTATGAATAACCTACTCCAAGGGGACGTTGAGAGTGTTGACCTGGTAAGCCATTTAAGCTTTGCTGTCCCTTGTAGAAAACCCGTAACTACTTACCACTAACTCTTTCTAATTGTAGATCGAACTATGCCCTGCATGAGCCATTAATGGAATTATGTTCTTATTTCAATAAGTACTCTTTCATATTAATAAAAACAAACTCTGTACCAGCCTTCAAACTTCAACTTTTGTCCTACCTCTGTAGAAATTAAATTTTCTTCGAAATTGCTGTCTATTTTTCTTCGCTACTATCTGCCCTCGGTTCTGTTGGGAATGTCTCATACTAACTAGTAACTAATAATTAACAACTATTAACTCTTCTGAACTGATTGTGTTTTTCTGGGTTTTCCCCAATTCTCGATCGGTTATTCTTGTTTATCCCAGATTAAACTAAATTAACTTTAAATTTAATAAAATTAAGAAATTACTTTAACTTCTACTTTATGCTTAATTATTTTAAATTTATAAATAAATATATAAATTGTTTTATTAATCAGGGAGTCAAACCGATTCGCTTAATGGTTGCGGAACGCACAAAAATGGAATTTGTCATTGAGAACTTGAACAATTTGGCGTATTATATCCCAAGTGTCTGTAGCAATAAACAGTTGATATAATAGTCTTTTTTAAAAGCTGTTGTAAGGTGTTCTTTTCAGTATACGGTTTCGGTTTCGGTTTCGGTTCCGGTCCGCTTTGATTCCCTGGTTTTAAAATCTGATTACTAATTCAGCCGACTATATTTAGTCGACTTAAAATTAAATAAATAATACTCTTAGACCATTAAAAATTGGCGAAAAGGGTATACTTACTTTGTGCAACTATATGTTACAGGTATAAGGCGAGGCAGATCCAATAAAGTACACAGCCCTGTCCGTCTGCTGTCTGTCTGTTTCTTGAAAACTTAAATAATTGTTTTGCGGGGGCGGTGGGCGTGGCAACCAAAATTTTAAATAAACTTGATTTGCGTATGGTATTGAGAAACCTCCATGCTTTGGTGCTTTGGTGAATAAATATATTCTTTGGAGTCTGCCACGCCTTATTCTGCCTGTTACTTATATTTGCACATCGTTAGAATACCTTTTTTTTAACCATTTTCAAAGGTCAAACCGACCCAAAATGTATAAAACTGCATATGCCACATACCCAGAATTTGACAAAAATTAAAAATGGGCGTTTTTTGGCGAATTTGGATATTTATGTAACAATTCATCAAATTTAATATTAGTTTATATTTATTAAATATTAAACGACAAACTGGCTTCATACATGGATCAAGTTTGTTTTAAATGTTGGGTACCATGCCCACTGCCCACGTAAATGGGTTATTAACGATTATAAAGCAACAAATTGATGTCACAACTTACTGCTTCAACATATGCACAGACAGCTGAACAATATATACACTTGTTTGCAAAATTGCAATCAAATTGGATAACAAACACAGAAGTTGTGCAAGTTGAGCACCGCTGCCTGTGCACTGCTACCAATTGCTTACGTTCACGTGGTATTGGATTTAGCTAATATTAAGTAGGCGCAGAGTATCTTACTGTCGGGCTCGTCCGACTGTAGCATTCAAAGGGTTTTACTTTGATGAACTGTAATAATAACAAATTAATTGTAGAAATTTGCCCAATGTGCAAAGTTAAAGACTTCTTCATGTTTTTTTTAAGATCAAATTCCCGCAAATAAGGGATTCTGGAGTCTACGAGTGTCAGGTATCAACGACTCCTCCTGTTGGATATACAATGATTTTCTCTGTTGTAGGTAAGTATTAAAGCCCTCTTTTTATTTAAATTTGTGTGAATTGACGCTTATTTTGTGAAGTAAATGCATAGCCTGTTGATTTAATCGCTGAGCTTCGAACATATAGAGTACTCAGAGAGATTCTACTCGTCTTTTCTGCAATTAATGAAGGGCGTGAGCTGTAGTTCGCTTCCAGTTGACATTCTTGTAGATTGGCAGACAAATCACATTGACAAACTGTAAAATATCAAAGTCAAACCATTTTCTATAAAGAAGTCTAGAGAGAATAATACCAAGTCACAAATTTTCTTGGTAACATTAATTACCGGCAGCAAGATAAAACAATTAACAGCCATTAGGGTTGTTCTATACCACTGCATACAGTGGGAGTCGCTTCGTAAACTAGAAATCATTCAGTGCAAAGCTTTTTTCATAGTGCAGCCAACTGTAAAAAAATAAAATGTGTAAAATGCGGGGAAAATCACATAAGCAAAAACTAAAATAAAAATTTAAGTTATTTTGCGTGCTATATAAAAATGAAGGTCATATAAAGACTGTAAACGATTCAGAGTTTACAAAAAAAACTAAAAAAAAAGAAATTAACCTATTAGGTAAAAATACATTTAAGAAATCTTAAGTAAGCTACGCGAATGTATTTAAAGATTCTGGTACTGAAAAAAGCTGTTTTCAATACCAGAATCCCCTTGCAATTTTTTTTGTAGAGATTAAAAATAATATGCTATCACAAAAAAAAAACAATTAGCAAATTTACAAAACCTACTTAATCTGCAAACAACACGAATTGATGCCTTGTTCTAATTTTTGCATCAGAATAATGTTTCCTTATACTAGATCAACTTCACATTGTAACTCAACTTCTCTTTGACTGTAAACTCATTAATTAACTTAACCAGAAGATTAGAACTAGAACACTTTCTAAGGTATCACGATTCCGATAATGAAACAAAATTATATTCCAAGCACTCTATTAAATTTAAAGGATTGTAACCTGTATCATAAAGCTTCAACTACATTCCAACTGTTGTTTGCTCATTATATCCGCATACTATCCGTCTGGTGATAATAATGATACCTTTTATAGAGAATTAAGCACTCCGCATGATTTGTATGGCATCGCTTGTGACCACAAACAGTAAACATCCTTTTTGGGGAAATGAATCTAGTAAGTCCAAAGGCAATTCGCTTAACTTATGGTTACCCGATAACGATTTAAGAATAACATGCAAACTTCACGCCTTTTTAGGTATTTGCTTAATTGCTTTCCGGTTGAACATGTATCGTACCATCACTGAATAAACTGTTTAAAATGTCTAAACTATGACTGTGATCATTCGGAAATCCAATTACTCGTATCCATGCAAAGTAATAGTTAATTAGCAGGTATTTTTGACTAACTAACATCTAACATCTGCTAGCCCTACTCGTTAAACTACAAAAAAAGCAATTGGAAAAATTCCAAACCTTCTGCGACACATCCTTGGATAGCGCTCGTCCGCACTTTTTACAACTAAATGTAATAAAACTTATAGACAATGCAATTAATAACAATGTTCCCAAATTTTCAGCTGTTCCAATAAAAAGCATCTTAAGGAACTGCTTTCGGAAAAACCAGAGCGATTTGAAAATATCCTTCCACAAAGTATGCTTAACTCAGCAAAGACTAAATTAAAGTTGCTAAAACAAATAAAAAGTAACGATATTAAAAATGAATTAAACGTCTAAAAGAGGCACTCCTGAAACTGAATCAATTGCTTTCTATGAGAAGAAAGGAAAATTGTTAAAACTTGGGCACTTATTTTCAATCAGTTCATTCTGTTAAGTAGAATTTTCCAGATAACCCGACTCCTATGAAGTTGATTTGTGACCAGTTTTTTGAAATCAAAACTAGATCAAAGAGCTTTAATTTCTAAAAAACCGCTTTTAACTCATCCAAACCTGCAAATTCTCTTTAAATAGTAAAACCGAAAATTGCTTCATAAACCTGAATTCCGAACATAATCCTAAGAAACTTTCCGAAAATCGTAATTTCACAATATTGCACTCTGTTTCACAATATGTTAAATAACTCATACTTTCTTTCACAATGAAAATATCTAAACCAAATCAAGGGCGTCGCCAGGGTAGGGCAGGAGGCAGCAGCCCATCTCCATTATCTGAACAACCCAAAACAATTCGGCTTCAAATATGGACACTCAACAGTACACGCGATCAAAAAAAATTGTTACTGAGGCATGTTTTATTGGTTTAGAGAAACAATTTGACCAAGTGCGGATACAAGGATTGATCGTAAAACTGATAAAATAACAGTTTTGCCTTCATTTTGCAAATTAATGACATGATAAATTGCAAACAATTTTTTGTAAACTTTAACTTATTCACAAGTAGAGAGTTCAAAGTCCAATATGGGCTCCAAAAAAGTACAGTACATGCAACTAGTCTCTTCTCTCTATAAAAAGGCAGATTTTTGAAGAGCTATAGAAAAGTTTTTCAAAAGAAAACACACGAAATTCAGAGAAATGCATGAAATCTTTATTTGAATCGATAGTACGGTCCATATAATTTAATGTCTAAAGATTATTTCATGCAAATGTTGAGCGTGACTGCGCCTCAAATGGTCCCTCCGCTTAGTCCAATCTTGGCATACTCTTTCCAACACATATCACGAATAAATGCTTCACTGTTGACCTCCAATGCGTCAATTGTCTGTATAGATATTAGATTTAACATAGCCCCACAAAGGCGGCCAATTGACTGGTCCCGAACGTGAAATAAAATGCTCACTGAGCTCGCCTCACAATAAGTCCTTTGTTACGTGTTTTTTTTTTTTTTTTTTTTTATTACTTAAGAGGTTATAAGATGAGTTTACAGAATAGGGAATAGTGCAGGAAGAAGAAGGAAGAAGAAGCGTAGAAAGGGTCCACTCCCACGGGACTGCCGCCAAGCTATACTTCGCGAGGGTGGCAGGCGGTCAGGTGCCGCTCATCTTTCGCCAACCGTGTGTCGGATCTGCTCCCGGCGTCTCAGCTCCCTCAGGACGGATGCTGCCATTTCCGTAACCGCATCCCAGTTGGATGGGGTCTCCAGCATACACGTAGTTATGTTGTCGGGTGTGAGGCGACAGTTCGTTGCTGCCTCCAGGGCAGCTCTTTCTGCGCTGAAGAGTGGGCACACAAAGAACGAGTGTTCAGCATCTTCGGTGGTTGCGCCTCCGCAGTAGTCGCAGAATGGATCTGCGTCGTGTTTAAAGCGGTACAGATATGCCTTAAAACATCCATGGCCTGTGAGGAGCTGCGACGTGTAGAAGTCCACCTGCCCGTGGGGTCGGTTTATCCAGAGATCCAATTCGGGGATTAGTCTGTGCGTCCAGCGTCCAGTGCTCGCGTTGTCCCATCTCGCTTGCCACCTCGAGACCGTGCTGCTCCGCTGGGTTCTGCATCCAGACCTTCCAGTCCTGCGTTCTTCTGCCAGTAGGTCGACGGGGATTGTTCCGGCTATGACCAGTGCCGCTTCTTCTGAGACAGTGCAGAAGCAACTGGAAATACGCAGGGCGCAGCGTCTATATACCGACTTGCAGTGTCGGCTGTAGCTCATAGTCAGCATAGCGTCAGCCCATATCGGCGCGGCATAAAGTATGGTGGAGGTCACCACTGTCGCTATCAGTCTTCGGCTGTGCTGCCTGGGACCGCGCGTGTTGGCCATCATCCTTGAGATGGCGGCAGTGGCCTTGGATGCCTTGCCCGCCGCGTACTCCAGGTGGCTTTTGTACGTAGCTCAGCCGGTGGTCGATTAGCACTCCGAGGTACTTGACCGCAGGGCTAGACTCGATGGTGGTCGAGCCGACCCGGAAGCTCACCTTTTCTACGGCCTTTCTGCTGCTTATAAGCACCGCTTCCGTTTTGTGCTCGGCAAGCAAGAGCCCGTTTTCCGTAAGCCAGGACATCAGCAGGTCGATCGCCATACTGCATTTGTTGGAAACGTCGGCCAGTTGCTTCTCCACAGTGACAAGTGCGATGTCATCTGCGAAGCCAATCACGGAGCATCCTTCAGGCAGTGTCATCCTCAGTATACCATCGTACATTACGTTCCAGAGGGTTGGCCCAAGGACTGATCCCTGGGGAACACCCCCTGTAACCTGGTATTCCTGGTTGCCGGCGTCAGATTGGTAGAGCAGGACGCGCTCCCTGAAGTAGTCGGCTATCAGCTGTATCAGGTATCCTGATACACCGCCACGCTGGAGTGCTTGCAACACTAGGCTCCAGTTTGCAGAGTTAAAGGCATTTTTAACATCCAGTGTGCATACCAGGCAGTACTTCTTGGAGCCGCCCCGCCAA
Source organism: Zaprionus camerounensis (assembly GCA_018904165.1). Lineage (NCBI taxonomy): Eukaryota > Metazoa > Arthropoda > Insecta > Diptera > Drosophilidae > Zaprionus > Zaprionus camerounensis. The sequence goes on from JAEIFS010000354.1 coordinate 1,250,844, forward strand.
CGTTCTCCTTCGATGGCCTTCGCCGCCAGTTCCGTCACCTCTCGGATCGCGTCGAGTGTGCTTCGGTTCTTTCGGAATCCGTGCTGGTGGCTAGACAGGACTCCGCGCTCCTCGATTTCGCTTTGCAGCTTCATGCATATTATGCGCTCAAAGATTTTCCCCAGTGTGTTTAGCATGCAAAGGGGCCGGTATGACGACGGGTCGTCATTCAACTTTCCTGGCTTCGGAATGAGCACGAGTCTTTGCTGCTTCCAGGCTCGAGGAAATCTCCGTTCGTCGATGCACCTGTTGTATAGCTGCGCAAAGAGACCTGGATAGGCATTCACAATGGCATGCAGACCTGCGTTGGGGATGCCATCCGGTCCAGGAGCCTTGGATGCTTTGCAGCTGGCCAACGCGCTGAGGACTTCCTCCTCGCAGGTGTGCATCGCTTCGCCAGCAGTCACGCTCGGTGGCCTCAGAGGCGGCTGAGCTGGGAACAGTGTGGAGACTATTGTTCCTAGCTGGTCCTGTGAGCTCGGGATCGGCTGTCTGGTGAGCTTACCCATGACTGTTTTGTAGGCTGCTCCAAAGGGTTATTGGTCAGCCGCATCGCAGAGGTCCTGGAAGCACTTGTTTTTGCTTGCCCTGATGGCCACCTTGAGGGCCTTTTTCCTCGCCCTGTAGAGGGACTCGTACAGCTCTTGTGTAGAGCGTCCCCTGCTTCGCTGGCATTTCCTCCTAGCTGCGAGACAGTTGCTTCTGGCGGTAGCTATTTCCTGGTTCCACCAAGGAACTGGCCGCCGCAGATGTCCGCCGCTCCTGTGATGGTGCTGTTATCCATGCAACTTAGGAGTGTCTCGGCATTCAGGGTGTGTACCCTATTTACCGTTTCCCTGTTTGGCAGGCGTTGCTGACTGAGGCTCGTACGGAATAATATTGCCGCATGGTCGCTGTAGGTGAACAGGTCTGTGACCTCCCAGCAGCTGTTACGGGTGAGCTCCGGGCTGGCGAAGGTGAGGTCAATAATGGACTCCCGTCCTGCCTTGCTGTAGGTGCACCTATTGCCATCATTTAGTAGGCAGACGTCCAGGTTGGCCAAGGCATCAAGGATGATGGTACCTCGCTGTGTCGTATTCGTGCTCCCCCAGGCGGTGGACCATGCATTGAAATCGCCGGCTATTAGCACAGGGGACGGTCCTCGAGCATCTTGGGCGATCTCCTGCACTATGTCCCTAAACTCCTCAATGTACAAACTCGGGGCTAAGTAGCAACTGTATATGGTAGTCGCTTGAAACTTAGCCCTGGCGTAGCCACGTCTCGACGCCCTCTGCGATAGGTGGCCCGGGGGCTGTCCGCAGCTCCATATGGCTGCACCACCATCAGCGCTTTGCTGCCACACGCCTTCTGATTTTGCCCTATAGGGCTCGCTCAGGATGGCAATGTCCGCGCTTTGCTCTGTAGCCGTCTGAGACAGTAAGTCTTGCGCTGCTCGGCAATGATTCAGGTTAAGTTGGAGAAACTTAACCATTGTTCGTGTTTTTTAAGGCCTTCTGATACTCGGGGCAGCTCCTGCTCAGGGTCGCGTGTTCTGCTTCCTTCGCGGTCTTGCCACCTCTAGTGCATAAGATGCACCTGGGCATGCCGTTGCACGTGTTGTGCTTGTGGCCAGTGCCCCCGCACTTGAAGCAGGACTCCTGCGTGGTTTTGGCCGTTGCGTCGGAGGCGCGGCATCTTGCCGAGGTGTGCCCGAAGCCCATGCACTTATAACAGCGTCTCGGCTCCGTTTTCTCCCTAATGCGGCAGACGACCTATCCAATACGGATTCTGCCCTTGTCGAGCAGCCTCCGCGCATGTTCCGGTCTCAGGTTGACCGTCGCAATTTGCGTTCCGCCGAATGCTTTCCGCATCCTGGGTGCAGTGTCGTTTGGGATGACGCTATCCTCATCCGCAAAAAGTGCCATTGTGACCTCCTCCGCCCTGGTCAGGTCGTCCAGGTCACGGATCTCGATCTGGACCGTCTCCTGCATGACCGCCACCTCCGCCTTGCCAGAGATGGCTGTCTTTAATGCCGTTTGCAGTTGCTGCGTGGATGGGTCAAGGAGCTTCTGCATCCTCAGAAGGAGTCCTCCATTGGCTGTCTTTCGCAGGCCTTGGACGCTATCCTTCAGTCCCTGGAGTGAGGGCTCCGTTTTGACGATCCTCAGCATATCTGCGTAGGATCCTTCACTGCACTTTATCAGTATGGCATCTGAGCGCTGCTTCCTGGGCATCTTGATGCGAGGCGCACGATCCTCGTTATGCTCGCTACTCTCTGCTCTGGGTTGGTGGACCTTCGTCTTCGCCTTGACCTGTTGCCAGGCCGCATTTGTAGGCCTGCTTATTGGTGATTCGTGGGCGATCTTGCCAGCCAGCGAAGGCGTGGTCTGCTGACTCGCGCATGCTATGGCGCCATTGGTGCGGCCATTAGTCTGGCCGATGGCCAGCGCAGCACAGGCTTCGAGCTGTAGCTCCTTCATTGCGATCAACTGGTCTATCGTCCCCTGGGTGACGTGACGGACCACCTTCTTGTTGTTGCTCTTAGTGTCGGTAAACTTCGCAATCATCTCGTCCAGCATTGCCCCCAGTTTTTCGACTAGGGCTGGTGCATCTGCCTCGACCCTCGGCTTCTTGTTTGCGCCAGTTTGGTTCCCCCCGGGGCTCGCTGCATCCCGGGATCTCTTCGGAGTGGCCATCTCCTCCTCACCATCGCCGAAAATAAATATTGGCCCATTGATTTTCGGCGGCGCCGAAACTGGGTGCGTATCGATGCTGGTCGCCGGAGGCGAGCGTTGAACGCTCTGCTTCGTACGCAGGAAGTTTTGGAGCAGCTCTTCCTCCGCTCTCGCTACCGCTAATGCCTGGGTCTCGTCGTCCCGGGCTGTTGCCGCGGACCTGCTCATGGCACCTGCTACTAGTTGGGGTGCCTCGGGGATTTCCCCCAGAAGTATCAGTCCACTCCAGGTTTATCGGTCCACTCCAAGGAATTTACAATGTATGCTTATATAAAATATTAAGTATATATATAATCACAAGTATAGATATAAATATAGATGTAAATATCAGTATAAATATAACTATAGGTACAACTGTAAGTATAGATATAAATATAGATATAATATAGATATAGTATAGGTATAGATATATATATAAATATAAATGCAAATATATATATAATTATAAATATAATTATAAATATAGATGTAAATGTAATTATAAGTATAAATCTATGTATAAATATATCTAAATGTAGATACAATTATATTACCTATAAATACAATCATAAATATAAGTACAAATATAAATATATTCAGATATAGATGCTGATATGCCAAATATAAATACACTTGTAGATATAAATATAATTTAATTATAAGTGTGATCATAAATATAAGCAAGATTTAAATATAGATACAATTGCAAATATATATTTCAAATTTCCCGCTCAGTAGATCCTGCAGCCCTGGCACGGCCGTTGATCTGGCAACGCCAATCAACTCAGATCGCTCACTGGAGTGAGTTAGCAGCGCTATCAGCTGTTTTCGTAGCTGCACCGAATTGCAAAATATGCAATTTCAGTAAATTGATAAAATCACGCGCCTTTATACGATTTGATCGCGCAGAGATACAGCGCATTACCGCAATGTGTGTTTGTGCAGCTATTCAGCCACTCTCGCGGGGCCGCCCTCGTTATAAAAGTGATTAGAAGTGATTTTCGCGCAGCGTAGATAAACACGTCCGATTTGACAACTTTCTCCTTTCACCATCCTTTGTTACGTGTGATGTGTGGCATGTGGCATGTGGCGCCGTCTTGTTTAAACCACATATCATGCAAGTCAAACACTTGAATTCTGCGAATGAAAAAGTTTGATTTCATTTCACAGTCACGTTACGATTCGCATTATCGATCGATAATTGATGGTCATCATTAACACTGTCTGATACAGCTGCGATGTTATCTTCAGTTCGCACTCTACGTAAGCGTGTTTGTGGTTTAATGTCCAACAATGTAAAGGTGTAATAAGTGCGAAATTTAGTCACAATAGCCCGAATAGCCGCTTCAGTGGATCGATGTTTAATCTGACCATAATATGGAAGAAGCGCGCGATGATCTTTCTTAACAGAGCATGCATTTTGATAATAAAATTGAATAATTTGCAAGCGTTGTTCGTTTGTAAGACGATTCATGGTTCAATTATAGACCAAACTGAAGATGTTTGACGGTGATACAAAACCCGAAACGTGCGTCAGCTATTTAAACCAGGGTTGCCAAAAAGATAATAGCTAAAATCACCCTTTATTTACGTTCTTCTTTCTCAAATCGACAGCCATTTAAATGTTAGTATACAAAATTAAATCTAATTTACATCGAATGTTTGATTGATTGAAATATATTGCATTAACTGGCATCTCAAATTGAATGTAAACAAAGAAGAAGAAATTTAAGATAATATCACGATCTTCAAGCCAAAGCGCGCAAATCTTATCATGCGCTTGGAAGAATATTCAGCAAAAAAGACTTGAAGTCATGAATATTAGAGTAAAGCGTATAATGTACCAAAATCTTATAATAAAAATTATCTCATATGGTTGTGTAATTTGGTTTAATATTTTCCCCTCTTATATTAAAAGATTAAGACTGTGCGAGAAATATTATACGTCTACACATGTTCAGATCCCCCTAAAGTAATTACCTAAAATATTATTCAAATCAAAAATTATATAACGCTGCAAAAATCATTCGCATTGATAACACAGGCCCACAAAAAAAGTTTCATGATCTAGGTGTGTGGCGTATGCAGTTACATGTAATTGGGTTGCTGAATCCGAGTCTGTAATGCTGTAAAACCTTTGAATATTCCCCAAAAGATATAGAATTCTGATCTGGGCTGCAATATACATGTTAAAACATGACATAAACATACAAATTATTGAGAAACAACTCTCTCACTCTTCTATATTTATGCATTCATCCAGTTAACATTGAACCCTTAAAATTAGGTATTATGTGTGCAAATCTATTAATGGGAGTAAAAGGAAAAAAACTATGAAACCGTCCAACACACAAAATTATTGTCACAACATCTAGGGGTCAAGCCTGTAAAGTTTCTGAGATCTAGGGTTTCATACAGACGGGTCCTTCTGCCTGTTACCCACATTAAAATAAACATTAGCTACCATGAATTTCTGTAAAATCCATGGCCTATGTTACTTAGCCTACTAAGATTACCACAGCAGACAATGTAAATAAGTAAATAACAATAATGTTTTTGATAACATTTTTTACAGAACCAATAACAAGCATTCCCGGGGGCCCTGAACTTTACATAGATCTGGGATCAACAGTAAACTTAACATGTATCGTAAAACATCTTCCGGACCCTCCACTTATGGTGCACTGGACTCACAATAATCAAGTAAGAATATTTATCAGTTGTTTGCATAATTTTATAACGGAAGATTAAGCTATGGCAGACTAAATTTCGAAATAAATGTTTATACCCGAACCCATAGGTTAAAAAGTCTTGTAACTTTCCTACAGACTCCTTTTGTTGATGCTGATTCAGAATAGTTTTGATTCAGGGAAGTTTATTGTTATTTATTAGTTTATTGACATATTTTTAAATGAGCCTAAAGGGTTTATCCGTCGTCGGTTTTACACTTCTTTTTGTCGTTGGTTTTAAAGTTTTTGTCCAGATCCAACATGATCTACTGAATACGCTCCTGCTCCTGCTATAAAGTGTGTTCTAAACTTTTGGCCAACTTTAATACACCCTCTGCGATGGTACACAAATGTAAAGTTAAGACCCTGTGCATGATAATAAACCAGAAGACTCCGCCCACAACTCGCATGTTCCGCGCTCGAGCCGATCCATGAGTGAATATTGACGAGTGTGCGCGGTCAGACAACTTTTTTATAAATATAATATAATTTCCTATCATCTTAGTTCATTAATAGCTAAACCGTCGTCGCTTGATTGGAGTGCTTTCGAATAGATAATGTTCATTGTTTTTCCTAGGGCGCGTGTACAAACAAATCAAAAGTTTTTCCGACCCGTTAACAGAGCAATATTGGATTTTTAAAATTAAACACACTATTCCAACGATTGTCCTTGTGTTTTGTTGATAGACACTCCAAAAGCGATCGGTCCTTTATAGTTCTAAGAAGAATGATGGTAACCCAAATTTTTAACGCAGGAACGTGTATTGAATTCCAAAATTCAGTTGGATAATTACTTTGTCTTCACTCACAACAGTATCGATCGACTTATGTATAATATATGTTTTCGTTTCGACGGGTATTTCGTTCTGAATAGAGATTTTTCTGGTTTTGACATCGATGTGGATGATGTTGAGCCACTGCTAATTTTTCTAGCTCTGTGCAATAGTTGGGAAAACTATTTACACAAATTAGTCTATGCTCTCTGTGATCTTAAAGAAGTTTGATGTGCGCGAACCACCATTTCTTACAAAAAATAAAATCAACAAAACAACATCAGAATACCCATAATTTTTCTTTAACCCGATCTTCGATTTCCTTCAACCCGGACTGAGCATATTATTATTTAAATTTACAATCGAACTTTCAACTCTTAACAATTACAAAGGCCCACAAATAATAAAATTGCGCAAATCTGAAGTCAAATGTTGCCCTATGATGGATTTTTAATATTTTTTAGGTTAGGCCTAAATTAAGACGGTATTTGGAAGGTATAAAATATATAGGAGAGTTGCCTTTTATAATGCGGGATTAGAGAACAAAAACAAATATTAACCATCGAAAATGGCTTAATTGTGTTTCAAAATATTCCCCATTAAGACCTATACACTTTTGCATGCGTTTCAACCAATTGTCGAAGCAGAGTTGACTGTTCTGCGTTGTTCTAGTGGTACGATTGCGACATAACCAGTTTTTCCGAAAAAACAGGCGATTTTTTGCTTGGAAGTGCTTCGTGCGCGAGTAACTTTTGTTCTTGAAACACCCAATCAGTGGACTGCTGTTTAATTTCGAGCTCATACGCGTAAATCCACGATTCATTGCCTGGCACGATGTCATAGACGTGTTTTTAAGCACCGCGATCGTATTTTTGGAGCATTTTTTTCGTCCAATGGACACGATCCTTTTTTTGAGCGATTGACAAATTGTGTGGGATCCAACGCGTACAAATATGTTTGAGAGTCAAATGTTCATGCAATATTGAATGTATGCTGGTCCCACCAATGCCAAACGTTGTCTCAATCTCACAATAGGTCACATGCCGATCTTGCAATATCAGTTGGCGCACATCATCAATGGTTTCCGGAACAACATCTGATTTTGGACGACCTTCACGAAATTCGCCTGTGAGTGAACTACGACCTCGGTTGAATTCAGCATACCATCGATAAACACTGGTCCTTGATTGAGCTTCATCGCCAAAAATTGAGTTAAGATCATCGATGCACTGTTGTTGAGTTAATACACGTCGAAATTTGTAAAAAATAACCGAACGAAAAGGTTCACGATTTAATTCCATTTTTTGGGCGAGTTGAATCTTTTAAGTTACTGTAAACTACACAAATAACGCTTGTATGTCAAAACGTTCTGGGTACGTATAACCTTAAAAAATGTCAAGGCTTACGATAGAGTTGCCAGATTGCAACACTGGGGTTGGCCAATCCCGGCATATAAAAGGCAACCCTCGTATCGCATGACTCAAACATGACCCCCTATTATTAATTGAGGCCTTTAAAATTGTTCTAGTTTTTTAAGATTTAATGATGACATTTATTGGTCTATGCATAGGGTAGTAAATAATTAATGGCCTTCAACACTTGACCGCAGGGTATCGACCACTATTAGTATTGTTGTAAATTACTATGTATTTAAAGCAAATATACTTCGTACTTTAAACAAATTAAAATCCTTTTTAAGGAGATAAACTACGATTCACCAAGAGGAGGGGTTTCAGTCATTACTGAGAAGGGTGACATTACAACATCATATCTTCTGATACAACGTGCTCAAATTTCTGATTCTGGAAGATACTCTTGCTTACCCTCGAACGCTAATTCGAAATCAGTAAATGTTCACATATTAAATGGTAATTATTTTCTACATAATATTCCTTGAACAAATACTAATATCTATTTAATTGTCTCTTTATTTAGGAGATCATCCGGCTGCCGTACAGAGATCAAATACACTTATTGGTTTAAGTTTAAATATGATAGTCTTTTTAACGATGTTTGCATATATATAAAAACATATATTAATATATATAAATAAATTTGTTTTCCTGTAAATATATGCATAATTTTGGAACTTTAATTATTTATTGGTATAAATATTCATGTACCGCGGTTAAAAAGGGTTTTTGCTGATCGAACATTTTTGTTGATAGTCCAGTTGATAAGGCTAACTTCGTGTAGTTAATAATCTTAAGTTTGACTATGCCCCCTTTAAAGATGGAATTACAAACATAATTATATTCATTACCTCTTCCCCTCATTGACCACCATTCGGTGAACTTCCACTTCGCAATAAGTAAGAGTTAAAAAGAAACATAAATTAAATTCACATATTCACACACCGCCCGTGGAACCGGGATCTGATTGGTAAGGCTGGTTAAGCAGCGAACTTTGGTACGTTGCATCGATCCACGTTGGCTGAGCTAGCTTGTCCACTAACTGCGATTTAAAATCAAGATACTTTAAAGCAAAATATAACAAACCGCAGGGTAAGACACAGCAGGTATGCTTTCGCCAAAGTGAACGAGAATCTCGAAAGAGACTAGTTATAATAATATCGTATGTTGAAACAAACAAAACAAAAATTAAATTTCGAAATTGATAAACAAAAACACGTTCGTTCACTTCTAAAGAGAAAGAAGAAAGTTAGGGGAGCCGTTTATGTTTAGTTCTCTTGTATTGGTTTCTGTTATCAGTTGAGTTTTCGTTCGAACTGGTGATTGGCCAGATGCGACTTATCCCAGTGCGGGGGCTGCCACCTGTCGCCTTCTGGGAGTGGCGTCCACGGTTACCATTGGTTTTTGGTGTTATTGTAAGAATGAAAAAGAATAGATACTATAAACGTGGAGAGGCGGAGAGGTGGAGAGTCTTAATTTTACATCATTCATAGCTGGTGTTGTTGTTGCTGTACGCAGAGAAGCAATGAATGGTGCTTTGCCCTATGTGAGGGAGGTGGGGGATTGGGCAAGGGGGGTGTTGCCGATAATTGTTGAAAGGCATTGTGCAATTAAGAAAAAGCTTTCTTTAAGAGGAACGATTGAGAGGTCATGTCTCTTTGCTATGAGCGGGTTGCGAACCCACGACCTCATGCTTAGCAGACAAGTGCATTGCCCACTAGGCTATGAGGCCCCCCATTAGAGGATATCAAGAGTTAATGCAATTTTGCGATTTGGGGCTGAAAAAATAGATCAAAAAAAAATACCCGTATATTTCCGTTTGTTAAAGTTGGCTTAAGAGGCCATGAATCTAAAAAAAAGCATGGTCTATTGCAGATGGCGGTCACGAGTTATAAAAGCAAGCGTTAATGAAAACCGCAGTTGAGAGCAATACACTGAACTAAACAACATACACTATTGTAAAACCCAAATACACACATTAAAGTCTAATTACAAAATGTAATCAAAGGAACTAAAGCCCTTCGGTTAGCCACCTGCAAATCGCCAAAGTAAGCATTCCCACGATATAAAGAAACTCTAAACCATCGTCCGATCAACAACAACAAGCAAAACTGCGAATTCCAGCTTACTTCAAAACGGCAATAACAGCCAGCTGCAACAATTTGCCTAATCAGCGGAATCGTCGCTCACGTACCATTCCCAAGAAGATAATATTACCCCCTCCCTTATTTTTCGGGACACTCTCTTCACGAGAGAATAAAAATTCAATTCAGCTTAGCTATCTTAGAGACACTTCGCTCTTTCATTTTGGCTATATCAACACAAACAAGTCTCCCCAAAAGCCAGTTCTGAACATACTATCAACCGCGATAGATCTGCTAGAGTCCACTTCAACTTCCAAATAAGTGACAATCAAAAGGCTCTAGTTCTCTCCTCTTTGGAAATAATAAAAGTGTTTAATAATAAAACAAAAAACTGTTGTTATTTTTATACCCTTTGTTTTTATTAAACCCTCGTTCTGAATTCATAAATATATATATTATAAATCAGTAACAGCCAAGTCGATTGGGCGATGGGGCTGTCTGTCTGTATAAACGCCTGTTTCTCAGAAACTACAATATAAGGCTGCAGCCACCAAGTTGTAACAGGATTCCGTATGCGTTGCCAGCAGTTAGATTGATCATCAAAATACTACAAAGCCCCTTTCCGCCTCTGTAAATCAGTAAAGCTCCAACATAAAATACACATGACATACAATATATCAAAAACGTTGCGCGAATTTCATTCAGATCGGACAGTTAATAACGAAGATGATATTAAAGCATTTAAAGAACAGCCTTGGCACCAACTTGAACCAATTCAAATCCAGTAAAAGACACTTTCTTATGTAATTATTGATTTACAATCATAATGCAATATCGTCGGCATGGGCTGAATGATTAGATACCCTATACTATTTTATAGAAGTAACGCAACGTAAGCCTTCACATGCATATGTTTGTATATGAATATAGTACGTGTATATGCATGTAGCATTTCATTGGCCAAGCACATATGTAAGTTAACACGCGCAAGCTTGAGTTTGCTGACAACGCTGTTGCACCGGATGCCGTCGCGACAAAGTTGCAGCCGAAATCCGAAACTCGCACGCGCAAGCAGCCTGATCGCCCGTTGGAGACGCCGACTCAGCACTCAGCCGGCAGCGACGGCTTCACGGTTCGATGCAGCTTGCCCTAGAAGGCAGTTTAGAATTTGTTCTCCTATTGTTCAAACTAACTTAGGAAAAAACGAATTAAATAATAAAGAATCTTCTCTAAATATACAATAATAATAAAGAGACTTCTTTTAATTTGTATGTATGTGTGTGTGTTGTAATAGACAGAACCTAAATGTAAAAAATAGAAAAAACCACAGTCGCCCTGCACGCGACAGTGGGATACCCTTCGACCTATGTTCCGATGTAGTTTAATTTGTTAAATTCATACACATATACAAATGCGCATGCTTTTAAATTATTGCCGACAGATGGCGCTCGCGCTTTGCGCTCGCCCGCCTCCCTTGTTAGCTGATACATGCACTTGGTTTTATGCACATACTTTCTTAAATAACTTCTGCGTTTATTGTCCGATCGGATTGCAATTTCGAGAATACGTAGATAGAAAGTTGTATCTTTTATACAGCGCTTACAAATTAAGTTCAAAAATTAAATTATTGATTTGCGGGGGCGGTGGGCGTGGCACCTAACATTTGAAATAAACTTGATCAGCAGGAGGTTTCCTGTCAAATTTGGTAACTCTAGCTTTTATAATAGCTGAGATCTGTGCGTTCACACAGACAGACGGACAGACAGACAGACATGGCTCAATCGACTCGGCTTGTGATCCTGAGCAAGAATATATATACTTTATGGGGTCTGCCACGCCTCCTTCTGCCTGTTACATACATTTGCACAAAGTTAGTATACCCTTTTTTGACCATTTTCAATGGTCGAAGGGTATAATTAATGAATAAGAATTAACTTTAAAATAAATATAATTAGATTAAACTGAATTAAAACTACAGCAGCATTGAAGAGTGGCGGCAGAAATCTGTAGGGCAAATATAAGTTAAAATAGTAAACTAATTTTTGCATACTTACGGGGATTTTAAACTACGGAAATTAGAATGTAGGAGATGGTCCCCTTTCTTTTGCCACACAGAGTTGAAATCTGTTCAGTCGAGAAAAAAAGAGCCGGCTAGATGTGGGCTGGAAATTTAAGAAATTCGGAAAGTGTTATATACATATAGTTACATATCCACTACACGTATATCAGACTTACACAAAAGTCTCTACACAACACTACACGCACACATAGAATTGTAAACATTCACAACACCACATACACATACAATTGTAAACATTTGAACTTAAAAGAACAAAAGTCAGTTGGTTGCCCTTCTCAAAGTCAACTTCCCACGCGTAGCAAATCACCCCACTCGCAAGTTGAGCTTTCAAATCATAAACATCCAAATGTCCGATCCCACAGTCTCCCCCAATTTAAATTCGATCATCATCGGCGACAGCCGCCACTTGCAATAACAAATACATCCGTGCACGCCGTCTATCATGCACTTGTCTCAGGAAGATCTTATTACCCCCTTTATTATCGCTCCCCCTATTTCGGAGTCTCTCTTAACGAGAGAACACAATTATTAGATGAATCAAACTCTCTTAAAGAGTTTGCTCTCTTAAAGAGTTTGCTCTCTTAATACCCCTTCAGCCTATTTAAGCTCAGGCTTGCCTTCGGGCACCAGTTCAGTTCAGATACAGTTATCTCCGAGATAACTCCTGTTCAGCCGCCCCGTTCGTCTAAATAGCAACGCTATCCCCGTTCGTCTTGTGAAAGCATGGGCGGTTAGGTTGACCGAACGCTACTGGTTCTTCCAACCAGGGATGAGGCAGGCTAGAGAGCTTACGAATCCCTCGGTTAAGCGAAGAACAAACTTACTCTCTAGGAGAGATCTCTATCTCCTTGTTGGTTACCTTAGTGGCCACCATTTGGTGAACTACCACCTCACAAAAATGCGTCTGTCCTCTGATGCAGAATGAAGGCTCTGTAAAGAGGACGACGAAACCACTAAACACATCCTGTGTGATTGTCCAGCCTTGGTTTGGATTAGGAGGAAACATCTGCACGTGGAAACCGCAGTTCCCGAGCACATTGTCCGTTCCTCGACAAAAGACCTGTTATGCTTCATCAGGGAAGCGGAACAGCTTTTGTCATGTTAGGGAGAGCATTCTAGGTACAAAAGATCGTTCTGGTCGCAGTGCCTCGCCCCTTCTCTGCTGGGAGACTCCCTCTCCAAATAATAATAATAATCCCCGTTCGTCTAAATAGCAACCAAACGGCTTTTGGTTCTTCCATTTAATAGGAAGATAGTGTTATTAAATAAAATAAAATAAACTTTGTTTTTTTTTAAACACCATAACCATTGGACTCTTCATTATATATATTAATATAGAAATAAGAGAAAAGTAGGAGTAGGAACAGTAGGAACATCTACAAAATAAAATTATCCTCATTAAACAAGCCACATGTTTTCGAATGTTATAAAATTTTCGCCCCAAGATAGCCATTTTTGCCCACTGTGCCTCAGTCTCTAGGCTCTCGACGCCGAAACACAAAATTGACTTCAGGCTGCCAGCGCATTTGGCTGTTGACAAACTTCACAAGCAACGCATACATACATTGATATGCGAGCATGTTCATACATACACGCACACATGGAAACGATCGCACAGCGCAAAGAAGTACGCGCATGCTTATCGTTCCGCTGTCGTTGTGCGACTGAAACAGTTTTGATGCTATGCACTCGAGCTAACCCGGTCGAGCGTTTATTCTCAATGCTTCTTCTTTTCTGGGGTGGCAGGCCCGAAAAATCAGCATCAAACAGCTCTGACGCTGTTTGAGGTCTCTATGCAATGAACACGCTTAGTGATCTAACTAAACATTTATCTGAACCAACGTATCCATTGGGCCCAAAGGAGGATTGGGGATAACTGCACTTACCTTTTTTTTATATTTAATACTACAAATTTATGAGGAAATTAAAACTACTCACCGAAAATAACAAGTAAACACAACACAAATTTACACATGCGCACAAAACATAAACACGGAACATCTGGTCATACGGCATAAGTGATCACTGCCGATTTAGAAATTTCTCTGTTTTCTTTGTCCACTCAATTACTTACCTACAAAATACACACATTCCCTAATTGTTTGTCACTAATAAAAACAGTCGCACCACGAAAAGATATAATAAATTCGAATTGGGCGCGAAGAGTAAAAACATAGCAAGTTAGAGATGGTAGTTTATCGATAGTCCGATTTTCCAGAAATAATCGAACTTTGAGTTATTATTTGAAGCAATAAAAGATGATAAGATAATAATTAATAATAAATAGTAGGATATATATTGTACATGTTTATTGTTCATTTTTTTTATTAAAACTCAGGCCATGCTATTATTTATTCTATTTAATATGAATTTTTCGTATTATATAATATTTTTATATACCTTAAGCAAGGAATGAACAGTTATAACGATTTTTAAAATGAGATTCTAAATTATTTTTTGATTTCTGAAGGTTAAGGAAAGGGTAATGTCAGAGGTAACGACATAAGTCCGTCGCCAAATTTCCGCAGCGCCAAAGCTTTAAAATATCACGCGATTTTATGACGATTCAGATCGACGTAAGTTCGCCAAGATAAAAAGGACATTGTTCCGCGGCCGGCGGACTTATGTTATTTCATCAAGGGAGGAGTTAGTCAGAAAGCTCTGATTTTATTATGCAGTTAAGATACTTTTTACGGCAACATAGGTCGAAGGATATCCCACTAGCGAGTGCGCTCGGCTGTTGTTCTCGTTGAAAACTGAATTTGAGCAACCTTTAATAATTAGGCAAATTGCAACTTAATAACACGAGAATCAAAGTCTAATCGTATCTTTATCTAATCTTATCGTTACATTTTTTTAACAGTCGAACATAAGATTTATTTAAATTATTATCTGAATACATTCAAATGTTTTTAGAAACTAAATTCAAAATCAGTTCAATTATATCGTTCTACAAACAGGGACAGCACAGATTTGAATGTAAACAACTTGACCTAATTACGATTTCTGTTTCAAATCATTGATTTCGGCAAGAAAATTAGTTATAAAGAAACTATGTATAAAGTTGAAGTTTGAAACATAAGAACAAACCATTACATATTTGGTATGAAATTGTTTGAATACTTTCGAAGAATGAATTTTTGTCGCAAAAATGAACAAAATTCCCGATTAGCAGTACTACTATTTTAGTTTAGTGCACACAGTTGCTAAAGAGAAAGACGAATGACAAAATAACCAGTTATGCGAGTTGTACGACGGTTGCCTTTTATAAACCGGGATTGGGCAACCCTAGTCAGTGATGGATCTGGGGGGGGCTATGGGGGCTGTAGCCCCCCATAAGCTAAGGAAAAAAAAGAGAAGATGCCTCTTTACACATCCTAGTATTTTTCGGTCACTGCTAACATTCCGATTGAGTTCTGGAGACCTAAATTTAAAGCATCATTTGGAATCGGCACCGCGAAATTGTACTGTTATTATCAAAACAGTTCAGAATGAAATTATCGATATAATCGGCCAAGTAATTCGCTGCAAGATTGTCGAAAAAGTTAAGAGAGCGAAATATTTTTCCATCATTTGTGATGAAACAACGCGCTATGTTGATGTAGTGGATTTTGTCGTGTGAGAGGATTTTCTCGGGTTCATCCACTTAAGATCCACTGTTGGAATTATTTTTTTAATTAAATTATTTTTCAGGGAAAAATAAAAATAACCACTCATTTTCGAAGACCAACCATTGCGTTTTATACGCATTGTTCAGTCATTCGTTGAATTTATGTGTTTCAAATTTCTGTAAAGTTCCTGAGATTCGAAATATGCTGAGAAAAGTTTAATCATTGATAAACTTTTTTACGTTTTCACCGAAAAGAACACAGCTTTTTGAGGATGAAATAAAAGCAAACTTGCCACAATGGAAAAAAACTCATTTAAAAAAGTGGTACTGATTTTCATTTTTCTTTACACACATTAAAACAGTTTTATAGTAATACTAAGTCAAAAATAGATCCACAAGATAAAAACAATGTGATTTATAAAATTCCTTGCAGTGGCAACAATACGGAAACATGCAATGGTGTATACGTAGGAACGACAAAACTAAAATTGAAAACAATATTAACACAGCACAAATCTGATTTTAAGTTACGACATCAAAGTACAACACAAAAAACAGCTCTTATGACCCACTGTGCAAACAAACACCACTCTCCGAATTTTGACACAACAACAATACTACAACCAGAACAACACTATGCTAAACGTTACACTCTGGAAATGCTACACATAATAAACACACCAACCACAAGATAGATTAAACTACAAAACGGACACAGAAAACTGCGCTCACATATACAGACATTTACTTATTAAGCCAGTTAGGAACTCCGCGCCCGCAAGAGCAGACGTGCGAAATTAATGTATGTAATTTAGTTTTGTTCAATTTAGTTTAAAAATTGTTAATACTCCAATTTTGTAATTTGTGTTTTAGCCCTGAAGACGGTTACCGAAGAGTAACCGAAATATATCGGAAAAGAAAAAGAAATATAAAAAAATTGTTTTTATTTTATTTTATTTTGACCTCGAGCCAGCTACCAAGATGAATTTTTTGTTTAACCACGTTTCAAACTACTTAAAAAATATTTTTTTGATTTTTACCGCCTTCAGCAACAGTTCAATTAAAGTTGACTAAATTGAACAAGTTATTTGCTGTAAATTAGTGTTTAAAAATTTTCTATTACTTCAAAGGCCATTTTCTAACAAACCGTGTCAAAAAAAAATAAATTTTGAAAATGGAAAAAAACAATTATGGTGTGTTCTATTAGTTTTTAATATAAAGTCCGCAGTAAATGTATACATCTTTTGATGTGTTGCTGATGTATTTGTTAGACTTTAATTAAGTATTGAAGTTGTAATTTGTGTGGTCTGTAACTTTTATTAAGGCGAGTTGAGACAAAAGTTAAAAATGGAAGTTGTTAAATAAACTATTCACAATTGACATCCATTTTGGGTTTTTGTCCGTTTTTGCCCCTTTTTCCAAAAATCTTCATGTTAAAGCTGCAAAAACAGCAACAATAATCGCCAAAGAACAGCTTTATAGATATGTAATTGGGAAAATCTTATTTATAAGCATCTTTATAAGGAACAACAAAATTTATTAACACAAAATAGAGCAGCATCGTCTTTACATTAAGCTGAAATGACCAAAATAATTTACATTTTGAACCGCTTTCAGAAAATTCATTAACAACTGCTTGCGTACCACATATCGATATATTAAATTTACTAAAAATAAAATGCAAGAGAAAGGTTGGAATACGATTGAGTTACACGAATGCAGCACCGCAACTCGAGCGAAAGAATATCAATAAATTATTGTTTTTATATTTATCTCCGTAAATATAAAGCGGACGTGGACTAAAACAAAACCGAAATTCAGTCATACTTATAAAAATACACCACGAAAATTTTATTAGTGCAAGGGAGGCAGGCGAGGATCGAAGGTATCCCACTGTCGCGTGCAACTCGACTGTTGCTCTCATTTTATCTTGTCTATTTTTTTTTTTCATCTTAATCTATCCCTTTTTTCTGAGGGGCTGCTGGCCGCCATGATATGTATATTCCCGTATTATATTTAATTTTGTTAAGGTCTTGAAAGCACCCTTATGCAATTATCACAGACATAGCAAACATTTACCGTCAAGTCCAAGTTCACGAGACCCAACGCATCACAGATATCTTTTTTACATTTTGTCGAAAATTACTCCTCATACATGACGTTCCTTGAATCCGTTGAATCCCTCAGAGCACAATATTTATGAAAAGTTCCCAAAGGACGCAAATTGAAGGCCAATGGCTACGCCAAATGATGCCAGGATGAATTTGTAGATGTCCGCTAACTATTATTTAGTAACTAGTAGCCAACACCTACAGATGATGTCATCTTGGCGGATTTTCGTATCAATGCTATTGATTCAAAGTATTTTTGCTAAGATATTATTTTTGGCATTTGGTATTGGTTATTATTTAAGTATACGCCAAAGGGGTTGGATGGCAGCACCTCATGTTGTAATGCTTGAAGGAGGAACATTCAGAAAGCTGCCATGTTGGTCAGAACCCCTGATCTCAGCCCTCAAGCAACGATTGGCCTCGCGACTACCTTCAAGGACGCAAAAAGGCCAGCAGTGGACCAGTGAAGATCGATATCTGGCATTTTGATGCATCGTCCTGATTCACAAGGGCAACAGTCTTTCCACAGCAGTGGCTACTCGGAGTCGCCGAGGAGGCAGTCAAATGCGCTGAGTAGCCAGAGAGAGAGAGAGAAAGCAAGAATGCACGTATTTTTCTTGTTCGTATTTAGGGTTGCGAGTTGCTTTAACAGTTGTCACGGTTAGACGTCGCTACTGAATTGATTTCAAAAGCAACTAAAAGTTATTTTCCTCAATGGCGCTTTAGTGGGAACCGTTCATCCATGGAGCTTACTCATCAGACTTAACTACGTCAAATTATCGCTTATTCGCAATCTATTTCGAATATATACACAAAATTAATTAAGAACTCTTTTTTTAAACTTGACCGAAACTTTGCTCTTACTTTATAAATGTATGAGGAAAGAAATAAGCGTCTGGAAAGCTTTGAAGAAATTGAATTCCGTTGGGTCACTGTATCAGAAATGATATGGCAACATCGTTTTGTACTAGGTGGGGTGAAAAGTAACCTTCTTGGGAATGAAAAACCAATTTTTTAGGCCATGGATTTTAAAAAAATTCATGGTCTATTGTGCTTGTTGGAACGGAAATGTGCGTAACAAGCAGAAGAAGGCATCTCCGACCCCATAAACTATATATATTCTGCATCAGTATCAACAGCCAAGTCGATTGAGCCATGTCTGTCTGTCCGTCTGTATGAACACCTAGATCATAGAAACTATAAAACCTATAGCAATCAAATTTTGCGACAACATACGTGTATATCCGGGCTTCTCAAGTTTTTTTTTAAATTTGGACACGCCTTTTTTCGCCTCTGTAAATCAGTAATAACTATTTAAAAACTACAATATTAACTCAACAACCAAAGTTGTATATCTTACATGACAAATAATTTGACACGTGCGTTTAATTTCATTAAAATCGGACTAAAAATAAATGAGATATGATACAAATTAAACTCACTTTCATACTTAAGCAGACCTAATTTACGCAAGCATACCGAAGTTGAAATCTAGCGTCAGATACACAGCATTTTATTAAACTTTTTATTTGCATTTTATTGTAACAGAATTGATTCACAATGCAGCTTCGGCGAAGGGCAAAGGAGTGAGGCAATGGTCGAGTGGTTAGAGTGGCGCACGGCAATTCTAAAAGACTGTGAGGGGAGTGCAGTGCGTGTGTTCGATTCTCAGTTCAGACTTCAGACGGGTGAAAAATTTTCTTTTCGTTTATTTATTTTATTCTTATAAACTAAAAGAAAAGTTACAGTCAAGCGGGCTGTGATATAGCCGCTACATAAAAATTCAATTATTTTATTAAATTTCAATAAACCAGTAAGAAAAGTCGCGCAGCCCTTCGACCTATGCTTCCGTGTAGTTTAATTTTTTAAATTCATACACATACATATGCACATGCTTTACAATTATTCCCGACAGATGGCGATCGCCCTCCGCGATCACCCGCTTCTCTAGTTAGCTGACAGTAGCATTTGGTTTTATGCTCATACTTTCTTAAATAACTTCTGTGATTATTGTCCGATTGGATTGCAATTTCGAGAATACGTAGATAATTCATTCAGCTTTGTCAGAAAATTTTAGCTTTAATACAGCGCTTACAAATTGAGCTCAAAGATAAAATTATTGATTTATGGAGGCGGTGGGCGTGGCACCTAACATTTGAAACTTGATCAGCTTATAATACACAGGAGTCTTTCTGCCAAATTTGGTAACTCTAGCTTTTATAATAGCTGAGATCTGTGCGTTCACACAGACAGACATGGCTCAATCGACTCGGCTTGTGATCCTGAGCAAGAATATATATACTTTATGGGGTCTCCCACGCCTCCTTCTGCCTGTTACATACATTTGCACAAACTTAGTATACCCTTTTTGACAATTTTTCAATGGTCGAAGGGTATAAAAATAATTTTTCATTATTTTGTTTTCATATTTAGTACGCAATATGAAAGACAATAAAATTATAGTAGTTATAATGTGCGAGTGGGACGATCACACATACATGTGGCCATGCAGACCTATTGCCTCCTTGCTCAGTCTAATACTTACGACGCTTGTCTATTCGCCAAATTTTTAATATTAATCCAAATAAAGCGCAATTTTCATTGCGAGTTTTTGTAATATCTGAAAATAAATAAGTTAGACAGATAGAATCTCTATCTATGACTGCACATTGCAGAAATTACTTAATTTGGGGAACATTGGAGTTGCGCAGAACATCTCAAGTCGACTCGTAGGTCACCAAAATTTAATGTTTTAAGAACCTAGTTGTTCTTCCCCATTACATTTGCAATAGCCTCCCCTTGGTGTTCCCTGCCTACTGATTCTAGTCTGTTATTTACAAATTTTTTTACGGTATACTATGATAATCCAGGGCCTTATACAGTCAGCACCTGACTGTAGCGTTCGTATATTTTTAAATGATTTTTTTATTTTATTCAATGTAATCCCCTTTTAGCTCGATACACTTATTCCAGCGATTTTCCAACTTCTTGATCCTGTCCGAAAAGTAATTTTCCGGAAGGTCTGCAAAATACCCCACCGCGGTGTCGATGATTTCGAAAAATTCCTCTGAAGCTGAATTTTTTTGATGAGCCATCTTTTGAGGTTTGAGAAGAGATTGTAATCGTGTGAAAAGGGGGGATAGGGAAGTAATTGAAGCTACAAATAATTTATTTCGGCCAAAGTTTCGTTGCTCGTGTTTTTGGTCTGGAGCAAGTTTCGCGGCAGTTAGCGGCAGCATACCTATTTCATATGAAAAATCTCGTTTAGAATATGGTTTGTGCGCTCAATACTGATCCTTATGGCATCTACTAGCTCACGAAATTTTACTTTCCTGTCTGCGAACATCATCGCATGGATTTGTTTGACATTTTTCTCTGTGACCGCATCCGAGGTCCTGCCGCTGCGGCCTTGATCGGTAGTGGAGTTGCGGCTACCAAGAAGCTCTCGAAACCATAATATTTATCAAATTTTTCTTTCGTTGCCTTTGTATCGCACGGCAATTTTGCATGTTTGCCTAAATATGAATGGACTACAAGGCACTATAAAATTTTTTGCAGTTGCAGCGTATTTTGTGGGTCAAGGAGGTTACTTTTCACGCCACCTTGTATGTATGTACTGAATTTCAATTTCCAGCTATCGTTATATTCACACATAAATTAAAATTTTATTATATAAAATAACAATATGTTTTTGGTTTATTTTTTTTTTTTAATTTTACTTATTTCTATGTAGTTAAATCAATAGAAATTATTCTGCCAGAAGAATTAAAAGGTTGTACTGCTGAAACGGACTTATCGGCTTGACTTATATCTTTTTTTACAGCATTTGTTGATTCTGAACACCAGTCAGAAACAACTTTTACCTTTTTCTGCAAATTACAATTTTCCTGATTATGTGAGTGTAAAAATGTATTTGTTATATTTACTGTTTTATCCGAGCTACTTGTTTTCGATTTGAGACTAACTCTATTAAAAACAGAATTCGTTTTGTAATTGGAAAATATATATACCGATTGTTGTAGTGGCTTTAGAGAATTATTGTCTGATGTTAGTGAAATACTTGTGCATTGTTTTTCCACTGGAGTATATTGCAGTTTCGATGCGACTTTTTGTTCACGAGATAAGGAAATAATGGAAAAAGTGTCTGAATTGAGAATTCGAGATGAGCTTATCGTCTGATCGTCATCATCTGAGGAACACAAATCAATTGTGTCCACAACTTCGTTTGAAGGCGAAATCCTCCATCGAGAACTATGTGATGAATCTCGTGTCAATCTAATATTGATTTTTGTGTTATTTACAGAATGTTGTTCTCCGATAGATTCAGTTATCTTTTTTAAACGAACCAGAATTGGACGGCACTGCTTAATCAATGGTGAATTCAGAAACAAAAAATTTTGCGTAGTGTCTCTTCTTTGCGAAAATTGTCGGCGGGGAAATGCATATATGTGAGAGCTATTATCGTGACATTTCTTATAAGTAATATGAACGTTACTAGGTGTAAGTTTCTTTTCAAATGGTTTATACTTGCAACTTGACTTATGTACTAAGGGTGTGTAACAAAAACGATCTAAACGCTCTTGTCTTTCAAAAACATACTCCAATGATATTGTCTGTTTCATCGTTTTGAGTAATTTTTGTCCTGCTGGAGATGATATTGGAATAAATGAACATCGATTTAAAGAAGGCACAGCGCGATTTCTTCGTGCTGGTATACGTCTACTTTTGTTGGATGTCATCGTAACTAACTCTTCGTTACATAAGTGGGATCCTTGCATTTTCTTAGAACAATTCCCATCAGTTTGTTTAGATTGAAGGCACAAATTTAATAGGAATGCATTACGTAGCTCTGTATTCTCACTTTTACTTTCAAGTTTATTTTCTGGTTCCGGCGAATCGCATAGTATAACATCATCCTCTATATTACATACTTTTTCATGTTCCTGTAAAAAAAAACAAAGTTTTTACAAAATTAAAGATAACTTAACACAGTCCCACAAAAAGAATAGTGTCATGATTTAAGTGGAGCTATTTATTGTGGTAAAGAATTTTAGAACATTTTGCAAGCATTCGTAAACAGCTATAAGAAAAGAAAACCAAATTTCGGCCGATTGCTGTTATTGCACCTATATGTTATAATGGTCCGATTGAAAAGAAATTCTATGTGCAGGATTATCAGGTTGTAACGGATGACAAATTCTCTGCGAATCTGTGGGATATTTCAGAAAAACAACAAAAAAGCCTTTTAAACAGGAACCTTGAACCGAAAGGTTGTAAGAGGAGTAAACCTAGTTTGAGCGATATTTTTATTGAAGCCATAAGAAAAGCCTTTACGCCTTTCTACACTTGCAGGTTCTTATTTTCTCTGATCTATATATTTAATGGCGCAGAATTGAATAATAATGCGTTGATTACTGTCTAACTTTGATTGGTACTGATAAGTGAAATTATTTCGACAATCAATACAGGCGTTCATACAAAATCATTTCGGCCAGTTATATTTTATATTAGTCCGATTTTTGTGAAATTTATAATGCCTATTCGTTTTATGGAAAAAGTGCGATACGGTTGCAGTATCTTGGCAAATGACAAACATAAACCAAAGTTTGCATGACAGCTATACAATATTTCGTCAGATCCGGCTCCGACTTATTTACAGCGTGCAGCAATAAAAAGCACGTGTGCCAAATTTCATCAAGATAGCCCTTAAACAGAGAGACAAGTTTGCGTTGGAACAGACGGATAGATAGACAGACATGGCTAAAACGACTCCCCTGGTGATGCTGATTCAGAATATATATGTATATTCTATAAGGTGGCTAAGGTGCCTTGCAAACTCTTGGTCAGAATCAATATACCCTCTGCAAAGGTATACAAATTATGATCAACAAATAGCACATAAATGTATAGAAATGAGTAAACACGAATTATTATAACACAAAACACAAGCCAAAATTAACTTTCGTAAACACAATGCTGTTAACTCAATTTTCAAAACCATGAATGCGCCATTGCAACACTTTTAATTATCTTTTTACTTACGAATATCGCTTCCTTAGAATACAATTCTGCATCACAGTTGTCACAAAGATATATATCGAAGGGTGGTGGTTCGACCATCATATGTTGTGAATCATCACCATGAGTATCAGTTTTATTTTTGTGAAGTAGTAAACATTTTCGATTCTTATGTTGCCGGTCGTAAGACTGCAAAGACAAAATACAACCATCTTATTAGCTGAATTCTTAAACCGACTAATTCTAGTATAGTTAAAAACCCAATGTGAATACGATTAAACATATTTTCTACCATATTCTTAAGATAGATAGATTCCTTTCCAATAGTTTTTCTCTCCTATTGCATTTGCACCCACATGTGCGAGTGACGTTTTATTTTTAATTAATAATTAATATTTTTTAATTAATATTTAATTTTTTAATATTTAATTTTTTATTCTGCATTTCGTGAAATTGACAGATATTTGTATGTTTTTATTTTTTATTTGTTAAGATATTATTGTATATATATATAAAACAAAAGTTAATTTACCATGGTGCATATTCTTAGCATCCCAAAGTGCAGTAGTTGCAAATACATATGTAGTCAGACTTGCACTCCACTGTATATATTATTATAATCATTTTGATGTAATTTTATAGGCAAACATATTTTGGAAACCAAATTCTCGAAATTCTCAATTTTACAGAAGCTTTTTCATAAGCCGCTTAGCTTATGTGTATTTAAACATCGGCGAAAAGAGCAAAATAACAATAAAGGCAATGCTAACAGTAGCGGACGGCAATATACCCAAATACTGAATGTCGTCTTCATCTTCTAAAGGTATAATATTATCTTAAGGGGGGTTAACACTACCGTAGCCAACGATTTGAGCGTTGTTTATATCGTATACTAAATGAGCTAGAGCTATCAAAGACAATACTCGAAAGTATAGCAAGCAGTTAAATACGTTATCAAAAATTTGCAATATCTGGAACTCATAAGTACAAGTAATGTTTTAATATTACAATTTGTATAACTTTAGTTTCATAATAAACAGTTACATTGAATTAATAATACATTTTTATTTAAAATGAAGAATAATAAGCTTTTCTTAGTGTCCAAATTATTATACTTGATCTCCCTTCTAGTTAAATTATACAAACAACGTAGATGTAATTTAAAATAGCAGGATTCACAAACTTGTCTTAGTTATTGAATCAATTAATAAACTTTTTGTCTTTTGACAGATTTTAAATAAATACAAATATATATATACATATATAGAGATTAGTGTACTTTAATAGTGTGTGCTTAAATCTATTAGTATTTAAATTTAATGCATTTGCTTACCATGTTTTCATTTCGAAATGTAACTAGCAATTTATTATTTCGCCTATCATATAAAGATGTGGTTGAGTTATAGTTATTAATAAACCGAAGGCTCGCATGCTCATATCCCGCTAAATCATTACAAAATCGTAATAGAAACAGACTTTTGTGGAACTGATAACAAATAACTACAATCTCCTTCATTTTTTCAATCCAATTCTGTAATAAAAAAAGATTATAGTTCAAATATGAATTATATTGTACAAGAAAGGTTACATTCGGCTTTCCGAAGGTTTTTATCTTAATGTTTATTTATGGCTTTACCGATTATTGCTATGCTTCTTACAAACATAGTTTCAAAACATCGTTTACATAAATGCTAAACCAATAAAAATTGTTTTTTGTTTTAAATTGTTCTTATGAAACTCATAGGTGTCAATGAAAAAGTATACTAATGTTGCTGTACAAATTCATTTAATAGAATTCATGTGCAAGATATTGATAAATTTTTGACTGAATATTAAGTGTAGAGAAAAGTGCAGGAAGATTTTGCGTTATCTTGAAATACTACTCAAATTGGCAGAGCTTTTGTGGTAACAATAAATTATGACGGTACATAGGTTCGTCTTTAGTGCTTAAATACTTTTATGTTGCATCTGGCGGAAATAAGGACATGGATAGTTCCACGGTGTTTAATAATATACTTGCAGGGACCGTAAAAATCACTTATAAAATTTAAAACTCAAAAAATAATGATTATGTGCTGAGTTTTAACGCCCAACAAATAATCGTTATTTTTCGTTATTTTACACTTAACAAATAATCATTATTTTTGGAGCGAAAAAATAAAAATCATGAAATTTGGGATCAACTCGGATTTGCCAAGAGTAGGTCAGTAGAAACCTTATTTTCTTATTCGACATTTCCAAGTGGATGATTTTTTCATTAAAAAAAAAAAAACATAATCGTTATTTTCGGTCCCTGTATACTTTATATTTATGGAAAATTAACATTGTCACCTTTGGGTATAATAAATTAAATTTACACAACATACTTACACCAACAAAGTCTTTAGGTTTTTTTAAAGGAATGCCAAACGCAGCGTTTTCTGGCCACCACTCAGGCTCACTGCAGTCTATTTTCTTTGGTAGATTTATGTGTCCCAACGAGCATTGAACCATAAATGGTATAAAATTTTCCAACTGTGACTCTGTAATTTTTTCTAATGATGTTGGATAGCCATTTGCAAACAAAAGTGGTAAATTTGATATCATGTTTTGTTGCGATTTATCCGTTTCGTCCATTGTCACTTGAATAAAGCAAAAAAGTTATATTGGTTAAAACTATATCTTCAAACTTGGTCATCAGATTATCGAAATCCGTGAAATAGTTATAAATAAATACAAAGAATAACAAATGGATATACAGGCTACAAGACAAGATTAAAAAAGCAAGAGAAGCAGTCAAGAAATTTATTCACACTGGAAGATAGGTCGAAGAGTATCTTACTGTCGAGTGCGCTCGACTGTTGCTTTCGTTTTAATTCCTACACATGATTTCAAAGTATTCTCATCAGTTAAAGAGCAGATAGAGCTTGCGCTTGCTTTGCGCTCGCCTGCCTCCCTTCTTATCCGAGACAAGCAATGATCAATAAACACAGAAGTTAACCAATTAAACTTAGTGCCGAAAGTTTCGAGAAGAGAGCCGCCTGCGATATGTGTTTTGCGTATGCACACGCTCGTGTGTTACAGTGAGAAAGCAATAGACGCAAGAAGACTTTGTTAAGAGAGTTATGATATCACAATTTGGTAGTCAAAGGTCTTAGTCTTAGAGATTTTATACTAACGGACAAATCGAACTTTATTTGTCATTCAATTCGCTAATCGGCATGCCAATGGTTTTATACCCTTGCATGTTCATAACTCTTCCGATCGTTTCTATACTAGTCTATACAAATAATAAAAATTAATGTTTGTCATCTAAAGACTCTTAAACGGCTGTATAAAAATTCATGAAATTTCTATTTAACATTCCCTTTTTCTTGATATGGTTTCAAAGGAACGCCAGTTTAATTTGTTAAATTCATACACATATACATACACTGCGCGTCATCAGGTTAGACCCCCTTGTACATGCTTCTTTGATGTGAAATATTTTGCAGACTGCTTAAGCTAGAGCTATGCAAATTTTTTTTTCTGATAATTTCAATAATTTCTAAAATGAAGAGTTAAAATTCAATGCAAATGGTTTTAAATAGATTTTTATATATTGTAAATAATAAAGAAAAACAATTCATAAATGAGTAAATCAAAATTGGGTCATCAGGATAGCGCGCCCTACAATAATATGAGTATTTTCAGTTAATTTCGAAAAAATGTTAAACTTAACAATTTTACATACTAATTTGAGTATTTTAGAAGCTAATTAATATTGTGTTGTCCATCCTTTGTTAACAAGGACTTCACACATTCGATTGGGACGTGACCCATAAAGTTTTTGTAGGTAGTCCAAGGAAATCATTGACCATGCGAGTTTTATCCCGGTGATCAATTCTTCTTTAGTGGAATATTGTTTACCACCCTCGTATACCTTCCTAGCCAACCATCCCTATACGTTTTCTATTATATTATTTATTAAGGTCTGGGGAGTATGGTGGCCACTCCAGAACTTTCACTTTTTCTTCTTTAATCCATGATTTTACAAAACGGGCGGTGTGGATCGGGACATTGTCGTGCTGAATATGCCATTCCAGATTTCCAAAAAGTTTTTTAAAGAACGGGAATGCCGTTTTCAATACGCAATTATAGTCTTTCGCGTTCATGGTGTTAATAGGATACGGCGCCCCATACCATAACACCTCCGACACGACAGTGTAAGCGATCCAAAAGATGCTACTCTTTACGCAAATCGCCGTCTGGTCCCTCCAGATTAAATTTTTTCTCATCCGGAAATATCCGGATATATTGCTACTCCTTCGACCATGTCATGTGTGTAAGAGCAAAATCAAGGCGTGTTTCTTTTCGCAACTTATAAAGAGGTGGTTTTTTCGTTAGTTTTTGCCTCTTTAAATGTTCAGCGTTCTCTATCACCCTTTGAATCATTGATTTGCTAGCGTTAACACCACTTTTTTCACGGATTTTGGCAGAGGATTCGTGGCAGTTGAAAGCCTCTCGGAGTATTGTCCTGCGATCTGCCTAGGTAATGACTCGGTTATTGCCACCTTTAAAGTTCTTTCCATAGGTATTCTTGTTAAGAAGAAAAATGGCTATCATTTTGCGATGTCTACCGGGTTTTTCAGCGATTTTATGATAGAAAGCTGTGGTTTTGGATTTTTCTTCCAGAGATAGGACCGTTCCTCTTCCCATTTTCACAAAAAATTATATCAAACTTTTAAATTAATCACCGTAAAAAATGTTATTGCTGTGCCTTTCAAATTAAGGAAGATAATCACAATTGCATTTGCAGGCGCTAATCTGATGATGCAAAACACGTGTTAGCTTTTTCAACGAAATTAAGACAAAGCAGAAATAAAAAGATAACTGTTCTTCTCACGCGCTCTTTTTTTCTCACAAAGAGAGACAGAATATCAGTGAACAAAAAACAACAACATTGACGAATTTGCGTGAAATAGAAAATTAGATAATATAAGAAGATAAAGAGCAAAGCAGGCGGCGCTAACCTAATGACGCTTTCTTTTACACAGCGCTTACAAATTGAGTTGGGCGTAGCACCCAACATTAGAAATAGACTTGATCTGCGCCTGGTACAGAGAAACCATCATGCCAAATTTGGTGTCTCTAGCTTTTATAATAGCTGAGATCTGTGTGTTCATCTGGTCAGAAGGACTTCCGGACATAGCTTAATCGACTCGGCTAGTGATAGTGAGTAAGAATATATATACTTTGTGAGGTCTGCCACGCCTCCTTCTGTCTGTTAGATACATTTGCACAAAGTTAGTATACCCTATGTAAATATGTATGAAACAGAGAAATATATTACATTTATTTGTAGAAAACCCGAAATTGTATGATGCGTCTTAAAATAAGCTAGTATTCTATAAAAATTACTACAAAATAATTTTAGTTTGATCAGCTGTTATACATTATGTACTGCATGTGTAAATACGTGGGGAGTTAGGAAATAATGTATTCAATCCATTTGTATATGTAGAGCAAAAATAAATATCAGTTTAAATAAATAATAATTAACCAGTGACTACTTATTTCGTTAGAAATGTGTAAGTATATAATGAAGTTGTTATGTGCTCTTTAGATATGTATAAATTTATATATTTATGTTATAATGAAGTAAGCCTTATCACACTGTCCAGAATACATGTTCATATGTATGTACATACATACGTACACATAATTGTATATATACTTTTCCCATAGCTAAATGTAATTATCACAATATTTTTAAATACTATGCAACTGGTACCATTAATATACACGTATTTAATTAAGTATAACTTCAGAACACTAATTTATGTTAAGTTTACGTTTAGTTAGGTTTACATTTACAAGTTACTTTTATTTGTATAAAGTCCAAAAGTAATATTTAAAAACACGTACATACTTAGCATGCGTTATAACAATCAATCACAAAGTCGGCCTTATTTTGAAACACCGAGAAGAATTATAAATTTTGTATACACTTATTTTATTAAAATCTTAATCGTTTTCACAACTGAGAAACAGAAATCACACCTTTCACAGGTCGATCCTAGATGTGTTGTTTTGCTTGAATCGCTAATTTTTTGGACCAATGGAATGGAACAGCAAATATATTCTTATATTACCAAACAACTTAATTCTTTTTTACTTCTTCATGAAACGAGAAAATATCTATAACAATAGTGATAAGTTGATGCATTTAATTCCCCTGATTACAAATCCGTTTCAGAGATATAAAAAATACCGCACATTAGGGAAATATTGTTTTTATACCTTTGCAGAAGATATATAAATATCAGCCAAAATTTTGCAATGCTCTTTGGGAGACATCGAATATCATTATATAAATAAAGAAATATATCCTAAAGCATCACTAAAAATATAAAAGGTAATTAAATATGTGCCCTCAGCAGTGATTTTTTTTAAATACATGCAAAATTTAATTATTTTCTAAATTCAATTAAAAAAAACTAGAAGAGTCTAGAAGAGTAGTTTGTCATTCACCTAAATTCATAATAAATATAGCCCTACCTGTAAAAAAAATTTAAAAAGAATCGCTGCTGAGGGCACATATGTATTTAATAATTACCATATAAAATATAGATAGTCTGGCGAGAACAGAAAAATAAAATGTACGGTAAAATCAATACCTTATTTCTTCCGTTATGCCGTAGCACAAGTGCATAACTAGGCGAGTGAACAAAATAAGATCGACCAGTCCAGGCAAAACAATCGAGGTCGAGGTCCTTTGTAACAATTCTCTATTACAATTTTAATTTCTATAATAAAGGACCATTTTATTCGGATTTCTTATACGGATTTATTATACATTATTGTTGTTGCCTTTTTAAAAACAGTAAGCAAGAAAATTTTAAGAGTTGAGGAAAAGCGCGCTTTGAGCAAAGATTTTTGAATAAATAAAATCGACCGCGCAAACATACTGTGGGAATGTATGTTACAGACAGACCTCACAAAGTATACATATATATATATATTCATGATCAGGTTCACAAGCCGAGTCGATTGAGCCATGCCCTTTTCTTTTTTGGTTAGGTTGAAGACGTTCAGACGTGATAGGCTGGTTTTGACTTCGGATTCATATTTGGAAGGTCAAAAAACATATAGAAAAACTTATCGCATGACCCGATCGTGACCCGCTATTATTTTTTGGGGCTTCTAAAATTTTTTAAGTTTTTTAAGGTTAAGTCGAAACTTAGACGTGGAGGGTATATTTTGAATTCGAGCTTAGAAGGTCAAAATACATGTTAAAACATACATCGCATGCCCAGATCAGGATTCTTTGACTTTTGGGGGATATTGAAATGTATTTCAGTCTTTTGAGATTATGTCGAAGTCCAGACGTGATAGCGAAATTCTGTCGATTCGGATTTAGCGAATCAAAATACATACATATAACTGCATATACCATATACCCTAATCATAACACTTTTGTTTTTTTGTGGGCCTGTGTTGTTTTTCAAAGGCGCACTCGGGCAACCACACAATCACAAAATAAAACTGCACTGGCCATTGCATCATCTGGAATTGCGTCAGTTCTTTTGGATTGTGTCTCGACCACAATCCAGTCAGCATTGAAACTAACATGCGACATCACCAAAAACTCAGGAAAAGGCAAAGGACTTCAAACGTGTCATATTATCATATGGGACAAATGTACAATGTCTCACAAGAAAGCATTGATTGAACGTGAACTTGATCGTACACTGCGAGATTTGGGAGGAAACACACGGATCTTTGTTGGCCCACTCATTTTTATACCATTTATATCATTTGTTTCTGAATTGAACCAATACTCAGCTATCTACAATATCGATATATCGTCAATATTTCAATTCGATCGAACAATAAACACAGACGTTATTAAATAAACCTATCGATAGTTAGTTAAGTAATTTGTCGCCGATAGAGGGCACTCGGGTTTAGTATTTTTAATGTATGTGTTTTTATCATTGTTGTAATCGGTCACATTGATTTAACTAAGAATTAAGCTACGCTTGGCGCGTCAGATCAGTTCGTCTGACGATATCCAAGAGTGAGGGAAGAGAAACTGCGGTATGTAGACTTGGGACCAGATTTAAGGTTAAAATATGTAATGTCTTGCAAACTGTATTATTCCCCTATAGAATAAAACATCTTCATTTGTCTTATGCCAATGATCGTTTAAGGCATTCCCTGGATATTGTCGGCGGCTCGACATTTCTTTTATTCGCACTCTGTGATTTGCAACATGCCGACGCTGAGACGAAGCCCTAGACTAGAACAGTCCAAGGTCCGATTGGTACTCCGCAGCCTGACAAAGCAGGGCAGACTACTAACTCCACAACTGTAGAGGTGGCGAATCTACTGGAAAGAATCGCAACCTTAGAAAGGGAACTATCCAAGGCATAGGCAAATGAAGGGCAAGCAGAGACCCCAAGGAATCCCGTTGGAATCGGGTTGAGCGGTAACGGTAACGGTGCGGCGAATACACCGTTAAGTATGAGTGAAACGTCGTCAGCTATGAGTGAAGCGA
Source organism: Zaprionus camerounensis (assembly GCA_018904165.1). Taxonomy (NCBI): domain Eukaryota; kingdom Metazoa; phylum Arthropoda; class Insecta; order Diptera; family Drosophilidae; genus Zaprionus; species Zaprionus camerounensis. The sequence continues at coordinate 1,282,914 of JAEIFS010000354.1, forward strand.
CGACGCAGATATTGAGTGAAAATCTGCAACGGGAACACGATGTGACGCCATCTTTGAATGAACAGTTGCCCGCACAATTGAGTGCAAACTTGCAGACACAACTGAGTGGAACTAGTGGGCAACAAGTCACACGGTACAATAACTGTACAACAGTGAGCCTATCTCCGCCTTGCTACGCTACGGCCACGGTGCAGCCAGAACTAGGTTATGTTCATGCACTACGGGAGCCACAACGCAGCTTAGTGGTTACTGCGCCTGGGTCATACGGGACAGCATCGGCGAGTATACCAAACGGATGGACGCCACGTAGACTGCCTGATCTTCCAGAGTTCGAAGGTCAGCCTGAGGAATGGCCAATATTCCAGTGCGCGTTTACGGAGACGACGGAGGCATATCAGTGTACAGCTTTGGAGAACAATCAACGGCTAGTGAAGGCTTTGAAGGGTGAGGCACGAGCAGCAGTAAAGGCGCTGCTCATCCACCCGAACAACGTGGAAGCAGTTATGGAGCAGCTTCGATTTCGGTATGGGCGCCCGGAGCAACTAATCCGAAGCCAACTGGAGAGTGTGCGAGATGTGCTGCCAATCTCAGAACAGAACATAGCCAGGATTGTGCCGTTCGCCACAAGGGTGAGCAATCTCGCTGCGTTTTTGAAGGCAACGAAGAACGGCATTCAGCATTTAGGGAATCCTACCCTGATGGAGGAGCTGATCGCCAAGTTGCCCATAAGCAAGAGGTTGGACTGGGCGAAGCATGCGACTACGATAGAACCATATCCGCTAAATTGATATGCATTGTCACGGATGCCGCAAGTAAGGATCCGAAACGAAGACTATTGCACGCAAGCACAAGTCATCTAGACGGAAAGGATACTGACTCCCACAAATGTTGTCCAATATGTGGGGGCAGCATGGGATCAAAGACTGCGAGGAATTTAATCATGAGCTTCCGGCAGCGAGAACCGAGTTAGCAAGGAAGCATAGGATTTGCTTCTCGTGCTTGGAGAGTGGACACATGGCCCGATTCTGCAAGAAGGGCAGCAAATGCAGCGTCAACGGATGCCAAAGAAGGCATCACTACCTGCTGCACGACAGAATCGGAAATCCCAGGCCACCACAGTCGAACGGCGGTCACTTGAGGGAGAATAGGAGCACTCGAGATCTGGAGCTGCAAAGGGACGTCAGCCAGCGCCGACGTAATCCTTTTACGTCAACGTCTGCCACGCTAGAAGCAGGACAAGCCGAGGATGGCCAGGAATTGCCACACCGAAACCTTAGCTGCGTCGATTCGAATGGAGGTCACCTGCTATTCCGGATTTTGCCCGTGAAATTGTACGGGAGGAATAAGCAAGTGGACACATACGCGCTGCTCGATGAAGGATCGTCGGCAAATCCGCAAGAGAGCACACAACGGTAGTTAGCCTGCAGATAAGTGGTACGGGCAAATCCAAGCGCCATGGCCTACGAAATGTGTTCGCTGTATCGAATTTAAATCTTCCGATGCAAAGCTTGTGTCGGGAGGATGTTAAGGCAAGGAAGGCAAATGCGCGCTTACCAGTTAAACCGTACTTCGATGCAGCGCCGAGGATCTTGATCGGCTTAGATCACGCACATTTGGGTATTCCAGTGAGAACCTGAAGCTTTGCAGCAGGACGACCATATGCAGCCACCACCAAACTTGGATGGGTGGTGTACGGACCGGTAAAGGGAATGTCAGTCCATCGGTCTCTAGATCGTGCCTTTTAACCGTGTCACAAAATAATCTTCTAGAGAAGATGGTCAGCGATTACTTCGAAATCGAGAATTTCGGAGCAAAGCCTGCATCAGCCAGTCGCATCTGGTAACGATGTACGAGCCTTCAGCATTTTGGAGGCCACGACTTAACAAGTAGGCCGACGATACCAGACTGGTTTGCTACGGAAAGACGAAGAGGTGAGACTGCCAGACAGCTACAACATAGCACTCCAGACACTAGTCGGGACCGGACACCTACGAGATACAGGTCATGTCATTCGGAGCAGCTTATTCTCCTTGTGCAGAGGACTATCTGAAGCTCGTCAACGCTTCGCAATGTAGCAGAACGGATCTGCGTGCGGTCCTGGCGATAAATGAGTACCACTACGTGGACGAACATGTGGACAGTTTAATGAGTAAGGACAAAGCTGTCGCAATTTCGTCACGGGTGAGAGAGATACGCGAATGCAAGATTTGATTTGTGTCGGTTCTCCTCCAGTTCTGGAGATGTGGTCAAAGCTCTAAACCCACAAGGATCCAACACGAAAGTTAAATGGACCGAATCTGAGGCAAAAGTATTGAGAATTCACTGTCAGCCGGCTACGGATGATTTCAAGTTCAGCATCAAATACCATTGGGTACCCAGCAGTGTGATGAATCAAGAGAGATTTTTTAAGCCTTGTTATGTCCACGTTCGATCCACTAAGCGAGAGATTTGGCGGTGGAGAGTCAAGTGGGATGCGCCGCTACCAGATGAATTGGCCGCAGAATTTAAGTGCTGGTGGCAATAAATGAAATACATTGAAGAAATCCGATGTCCTCGCTACTACTTCGGCGCTGGACATGTGCGTTCGCCAGCCAATCTGCGTTCGCCGCGGTGGCTTATTGGCGGGCCACATACGCAAACGACAACGTGCAGACACATTTCGTGTGTTCCAATACGAAATGTGCTCCCATGAGGACGATGTCGATCCCATGACTGGAACTTCAAGCAGCTGTATTAGGAACGACACTGATGGACACCGTAAAGCAGGAAGACGGTGTAGCGATCAGATCACACTATGCACCGACTCCAAAACTGTGCTGTTAATGGATCACCAGCACTCACCGGAGATACAAGCAATTTGTTGGAAACTGGGTGGACGAAATCTTAGAGTCTACGGAGGCTTCCCAATGAAGATGGCTATCATATGCCGAAAACGTGGCAGATGACGCAACAATGTCGCAACGCTGCGTGGTCTTCAGTCAAGGTTCGCGGTGGTTAAGCGGACCACCATACCTAAGGGGACCTGAAGAAAGTTGGGCCAAATCTTCTTTAAGCGATGGATGCGCTCCACAGGCCGCTGGGGAAGAATAGATGTCATGCGAGTTTGCATTGGTAGTGGCAAAAGCGCAGCTTGCATCTGAGGTTCTCGAATTTCAACCGGCTGGTAAGGAAGACCGCGTGGGTCCATAAATGTAATCCACATGTTCGCGGGCAACGCTACGAGCGAAAGGAGCCCGGACTCGTGCTGACGCGGAGCACACATTAGTCCGGCTAGCACAGAGAGAAGCTCATAGAGAAAAGGTAAGCAAGAGCAGCCAATTATCAGGACTTTCACCGTATTCAGATAAAGAGGGGATTATGCGTGCCAACGGGAGGATCGACTCAGCGGCGTGCGTACCATATGGCGCTCGCTGCCCGATCATACCGTCCCATAAAAGCGCACTGGCGAAGATGATTGTTTACAACAACCACGAGAGAATGTGCCACCAAAATTTGGAGGCCACCATAGGCGAGATTCGTCGAAAGTTTTGGATAACTAATGTTAGGAAGCTGCTACAAAAGGAGGTGGCTAATTGCAACGTATGCAAGTAGCGGAAGGCACGACCAACGCAGCCAGAGATGGGCCCATTGCCGGAGGACCGGCTTAAGGCAAATGGATGGTCATTTAAGTATACTGGCCTGGATTATTTCGGACCATGTGTCAATTGGGTGCCGAACCGAAAAGAGGTGGAGATGGCTCATGGTGGAGATGGCTCACTTGGAGATGGCTCATGGTTTGTCAACGGATTAATGCATTATCGCTATGAGAAACTTCATGTGCCGCCGTGGACTGGTTAGGATAAGGAGCGATAATGGAAAGAACTTTGTGGGAGTTGATAAAGAGACCAGAAGATTCAGCGATGTATTTGAGCCAGCGAAGATACAAAGCGGATGACATTTCAAGGGAATCGAATGGATCTTTAACTTTACAGCAAACACAGCTGAGGGTGGTGTCTGGGAAAGGATGGTCCAGTGCATTAAGAAGGTTTTGGCGGACACGATGAAGGAACTTGCACAACGAGGAGGACATGGTGAACTCTCGCCCGTTCACGGACATGCCGATCACAGTGGACCAGGAGACTCCACTGACACCCAACGAACTGCTGAAAGGAATGCCCGACTTGCCGAATCTTCAGGGAGATGATGGATTGGCTTCTGAGAGATGCACAACAAGGAAGCAGCGGCGTATCGCTCGGATGATGAGAGATAGGTTCTGGAAACGATGGGTACTAGTGTTGTCTCGTTCGTGAGCGAACGAACTAAATTGAACTATTCACCAAGCTGAACGAACGAACTAGGTCTGTCTTTATAGTTCAATATAGTTCGTTAGTTCAATTTAGTTCACTTAGTTCAATATAATATGTAAACTCTTTATTATTTCTTATTATTATTATGTATAAGTGTTTTTGACATAAATTGAATAAATAATATTAATTTTCAATGACAGCATTGTATAAAATAAATTCATAACATTTTTTTTTTTTTTTTTGAAGCCCTTTAAGCAAGTTTACTAGTGAACTAAATGAACGACCTAGTTCATTGATTTTAAACGAACGAACGAACTTATTCCTCAAATTGAACTAGGATTACCCAACACTAATGGGTACACGAGTACTTGCCCACACTTGTTCGCAGAGAGAAATGGTGCCTGCGTGGTGAGCCCATGCTTCGTAGATATCTGGTGTACATCTGCGATCCAGCCATACCACGCAGAGAGTGGAAAGAGGTGTCGTCGAAGAGGTGTTCACCGGAAAATATGGAGAGCACCGACGGGCGGACGTGAGAACTAGCGATCGAGCCAAATAAGTGTTGCGACCCGCTTCGAAGTTCGCTGTTCTGGATGTGATGTATGCTGATGCTTCACGGGGGAGGGTATGTCGCGGAACGCATAAGTTGGCTATCGATAGTTAGTTAAGTAATTTGTCACCGGTAGAGGGCACTTATATTTAGTATTTTATTGTATGCGTTTTTATCATTGTTGTAATTGGTCACACTGATTTAACTAAGAATTAAGCTATGCTTGGCGCGTCAGATCAGTTCGTCTTGCGATATCCAAGAGTGAGGGAAGAGAAACTGCGGAATATAGACTTGGGAGTAAATTTAAGGTTAAAGTCTTGCAATGCCTTGCAAACTATATTATTTTCCTATAGAATAAGACATCATCATTGAGGCCTCTCATTTGTTCGATGTACATTTGCCAACGGTGGTCAATGATTGTTTAAGGCATCCCCTGGATATTGTCGGCGGCTCGACAACATACCTTCACTAGTCTTCTCCATGCTAACTCATAAAAATAATCATAATTGTAAAGGAAATATTTTTATTAATATTTTGTGCTAAATTTAGGCGTGGCAAGCATCACTCAATTAACTGACTTTTAAAGCGCGTAAGAAACTAATTCCATAAAAATCGTTTAAAATTACTTTTATTGTATCTTTATTATTTAGAAATCAAAAAAGTAAAGCTGCACTCAAAATAAATAATAATAAAAATTTAATAAATGCCAAGTTTTTAGACTTTTTACCCATAGTGCATTGGCAAAAAATTATCCGTAAGAAAGATAAAGAATTTCTGAGCAAATCGCCAGCTTTTTTTACTGAACAATATTTATTTTAAACCGTTTTTAACAATTATTTGTGTGCCTCCTAACTTACTTTCGTAAATATGGTTGGCGTAGTAATAGTTATCGGAATTATCATCAATGCTTTCATCATTCGAAGGTTCGCGTGTTTGCGACAGCGCCAGGGAATTTTCAGAAATTAATAATTCATCACATATTTTAAACTCGGTTTCGGGAAATATTCTTGTCACGTTTTCCAAGTTAACAACTTTTAAAGATTGATTAGAATGTTGGACCCAATCGATTCCATTATTCTTACAAAACTCGAGTACCCATGATACAACAAAAAAGGTCGCAGCATTCATTGGAAATGCTCGTACTAATGTTGAGTTTAATCCGCGAAAGAAGAATTTGATACCCTCTGTTTTATAATTTTTTATTGCACAATCGACGAACCCATTATATTTTGAATGGGGATCAGCTTGCATATGTGTTTTAACAACATCGATTGGGTAGCAAGCTAACCAAGAAGCACATCCAGCACAACCTCCAGCCCAGAGCGTATAGAATACGTTCGGTTTTTCCTTGAGTTGCATTAGTAACTCATATGATACAAAGTAGCTGGAAAACCCTTATAAATTTAATACATGTTATTATAATAGCTATAATTATTGTATATAAATATTACCTGGAATATCGCGTAGTACGGTTGCTGTGAGTCCCTTAAACGAGCCTTTGAAACCATCTCTTCGATGTATGTAAACCAGACAGTCAATGGGTCCTTTAAATTTTGGGATGTTTTCAATGTGTCTCGATAGCTGTAATTGAGTCTTTGCCAATTCCATCGGAGCACATACTAAACTCTGTGCTATGCCAGCAATAGAACCGGCATAAAAGTGGGATAATAACGAATTTGGATTATCCGTCAATCGTTGGATGTTTCCATAAACACCAAAAACAATTGCGTTAACTATGCCGATTCCCATCATTGGACTGCTAATACCACGGTATAGCCCCCGAAAACTATCTAATAAAAATATTGTTTTCATACAATGCAATGTTCCTTTATATTTTGGATTTTTTGGATCATCCGTTTGTAAGTGCACTTTAACTGTATCAAAAGGGTGCCCCACAAGAACTCCTGCAGCTCCTAGAAATAAAAAAAAACAAAATATATAAAAAATTGCTTATTATTTGAAATAAATGTAAGTTCCATTGAAACAATCAAAGAAACGAGAGCATACCATACACTCTACTCCTTAATAAATATAACGTAACGTAAGATTTCACATGCATACGTTCTATATGTTTGTATATGAATACGATAAGTTCATAAATGTAATGCGATATATTATAAGTTACAGCACTGAGAAATTTGATTTAGAAAAGTACTACAAGAATAAATCAAATGTGTGTACAATTTCTCCATCTATAATTTGATATTACAATAAATGTAAAGAAGTTTATATATAATACAAATATATGGAACAGACATAAGAAAGTATGATAAACCCCACAGAAAGTATATATGTATATTCTTGCTCAGGATCACTGGCCGAGTCCCTCGGGCTATGCCCGTCTGTCTGTCAACTAATCCTCCCGTCACAACCATGGGAAAACGGATTTACACCGAAGATACAATCTCAGCGCCCGATTCTTCTTGGAAGAAGTCAAAACTTGAATTTACTAATTTTATCCTTTCTCAGTACGGAAGTCATTTTGGGTCAATCTCATAATTCCATGGGGGAAAAGAAGAACTGCCTGTGCAAAGAAGAGAGGTTAGATGCACTGTTTTCTTCCCTGAAAAGGTCAAATGGGCTGTTGATTCCTGTGCACCCTATAAAACCCCCGGTGGTTTTTCCTACCTCCTTCAAAATAGCTCAGGCTTTGGCCTTGCTCCATCTTATAGCTAGTTTCACTTGGAGCTTACTATCTTACTGTTGGAGATGTGGTATTTATTCCCAAGCAGAGGAACCGCGCACTGGACCAGCCTATGTCAAACTGGCAAACGTACCAGTCATATATTCTTTCCGCTAAAGTCTGCGGAAAGACAAATTTATCTCGAAGTTTGTTTACACAACCGGAAGATTAATCGAAGTCCCTCTCCACAAGCTACTTGGGGAAATTGAGAGACCGTTCGATAACATGAACAATGGTGCTTTTGATTATACCGGCTACGGGGTGCATTAAAGCGGAGAATCATTGCTCGTCCGATAATTGGGTGAATCTCATCGACCTTCGACTCCAAGACTGCATGCACCCCGTCAGGGTAGGATTTTATTCCCAGTACTCTGGTTCCTGGATGAACTACGTATTGGAAATAATTTTCCAAGCAAGTACTGACCGGGAATTATACCGTGACTGGGAACTATACCGTGATATAGTTGATGCAATTAGCTCTAAAAATCAAGGGGTAATTATAGATAAGAGGCTAAATTGGAATTCCCATTTAAAGCACACCCTAGCTAAGCGACTATTTCATTTGGCCGAGATTCTTTGGCATAACTTGAAGTCCTAAACCCAGCTTTGTAACGGCTGAAAGTAGCACGCCACTGCCATAAATAAATACAGTTAAAAGGACTACTTTGCCTCTCCCTGACTGAGGATTCGCAACAGCCCCACTGCAGCTCTGGAGTGTTTTTATACCCACTACAAATAGGGAAGAACCTATAACTTTGAGCTAACTGAAAATGTAAATGTGTATTGTGGTATCGTAGTTGCGATAGTTATCGATAAGTTCATAAATGTAAGGCGATATACATATTATAGGTTGCAGAACTGAAAAACTGAGTTAGAAATGTACTCCAAGAATGGAAGAATGTGTGTTCAATTTCTCCATCTATAAGTTCATACAGTATAATGTGCTTAACTGCCTCACCATGTTTGACTCAAAAAAATGTGCACTTATCCTAAAAATGCACTTAACTTTACCCATTTCGAAAAATTGATTTGTAAACAAAAAATGTACTTGCCATTTATATGGCATTGCCAAGCATAAGTAAACGGTCATGCGCAGTTTGCGCTACGATCAAAACGAACACTATAATCGGTGGCGTCCTTTTCACTTTACTAGCACAGAGTGATGAACTATAATAACATCGAAAAAATGATGGCGCTTTTGCAAAGTCGAGCAAAAGGTGGCGCACTTCACTTATGTATTTGGAAGAGAAAACAATCAAAATTGCAACAAAATTCAAGCAGCTATCCTAAAAATGCACTTATATTGAATGCAACTAAATTTATATTTTTCAAACAAAATAGCTTTTCATTGTACAAAAAAAGGATGATTGGGCAGTTATCTGTAATGTGCAGTTAAGTGCTGAGGCAGTAAAGCACATTCTGCTGTATTACAATAAATGTAAATAAGTTTATATGTAATATCACTAAGCATCGAACCCATAGAGTACTCAAACAGCGGAAAGGACTTGCCCAATGCCCATGCTCATTGTTTCGCTGTCGTTGTGCGACTAAGTTGATGCCGCTGTTCGATGGATCTGGATTGCTCACCAAAAAGAGCCGATCGCTCACTCGCGAAACACTCCTGGCCCTGGGTTCATAATAAACCGAAGACCATTGGGCAAGTACTTTCCGCTGTTTGAGTACTCTATATGTTCGATGCTCAGTGGTAAAATGTAACATATGTAAGAGCATCAACAGCCGTCTGACCATCTCACGGTATCGCCTTTGTAAATTTGAGGTGTCAAACATCGTTTTGTTCATGATCGAATTGAGCAAAGAACGGATATGCATTTCATAGACAATTGTTCATGGATCCCAACATGTTCCGCTTATCCAAATGGTTTCATAGTCTAAAAGATGCACCCCCTCAAAGTTGAATAAAATTAGTTAATTTTGGTATGTTGCAAGTGAATAAATTATGAAAAATTGGTTACGGATTGTTTTCTTTTTATATGTATTTATGTATTAATTAGCAGCCATTTTTTTTTTGAGTAATGATTTTTTAATTCAAAACTGTATTTAAAGTAAAACGAAGGATATAAAAACCATAAATTTAAAACGAGATCTAAGTCATTATATTAAGGTGAAAACCCCGATCATTTCAACTTTAACGAGAGCACACGACAGTACTTTTTTCTTATTCTCGACAAATGGCGCTCGCCCGCCTCCCTTTCTTGAACAAATTTGGACGATTTGTTGATATAATAGTTAGCTAGGTATTGGTCCAAATCAAAAATCTTATTGGGCGCTTACCTACGACTTAAAACATTAAAATATTGATTTGCGGAGGCGGTGGGCGTGACCTGTAACATTTTTTTTTGGGTCACTGAATCTGTATCTAGGTTCGGAATTTCCCCATCTTCGACTAAACCTCAAAGAACTGAAAAACCTTTGAAAATCCCCCAATCCAAATAAAATCCTGATGGAGGGTAACTTAAATTGTTTAATCTAAAATTGTGGGGAAAAACTAATAGATGCAGTTTTATTTAATTTTAAGTTCTTTCAGCATTAATAAAATATTTAAAAATAGTAAAATAATTTACCTCCAAGAAGGCCAGCAATAAAATCCACAATCATTTTATTTCTTCAGATGCCAGAGTAAGTGGGAGCTGTAATTAATATTCAAAAAATATATATTAAAGGATTAATAAGTTCAACTACCCCGAAGAAAATATATGAACATATTGAAAATTTCATTCCTCTTTTAAAATCTTTTTTTTTAACCAAAACGCTGGTGACGTACGGATAACGGGTTTACTTCAAGTGTACTGATGTGTATTTTGGTTCGCTGAATCCGAAACCGGATTCAGAATTTCCTCTGGGATTCGACCTAACCTCAACAAACTGAAAAACCTTTGAACATCCCCCAAAAGATATAAAATCCTGATGGTTAACATGTATTTTGACCTTCTAGGTCGAGTCCAAAGTCAAAACCCGCCTATCACGTCTGAATTTCTACCTTACCTAAACAATTTTTGGAAAAACTTCCATTATCACAAAATTTAATGGCTCTAGCTCGTTTCAGAAACCAAGAAGGTGGCATGACAGACCCGACAAACGATAAATATTCTTAATCAGGATCAGCCGAGTCAATATAGCCAAAAATCTAGAGACTATAGAGCTAGGACTACAAAAACAATGTCTAAATTCTGCGCGCAGATCACGTATATATTATATATTATAGTATATTTTGACCACGCCTCCTTCCGCTCCTGTAAATCGATAAAACCCGAATTCCAAGCGTAATTTTAATGCACGACATTTTGGTAAACACAATAACTGTCAACACTTCAATGATTTCTGAAAATTTTTTCCCGTCGGATGAATAACATTATAGGTCTGCATGAGTTCACTCACAGACCACTAGCAATTAAGTGAATTCGAATTGAGTTGAATTGACTGAATGCGAAGTAGGCAATGAAATGAAGTTTTGTAACTGAGCGTAACTCTTGAGTCTCACAGCAGGCTGAGCTGAAGTAAAAGACTAGAATAACTGAGGCCAAAACGGAGTGAAAAATTAAGAAATGGCTTCAAATGTTTCGAATGAGTACTCTAATTTTTCTATAGAGTATAATTTCCAAATGGTTTAAGCTTATTGCCTTTGAGAACATTTCCAAAGTTATAACATACAACTCACAACTCACGATTACAATATTATTAGAAGCTTTTAATTGTGAACAGTTTGTCAAATGCTTTACATCTCTTGATAAGATATCCAAATTTAGAAGCAACTAATTATTGTTCTTAAATAACAATTATATTAATACGTTTTAACATAAAAAAATTCACCTAGAAATCAGCGAAACTGTATGGATAACATTTTTATACCCTTCGACCATTGAAAATGGTCAAAAAAGGGTATACTAACTTTGTGCAAATGTATGTAACAGGCAGAAGGAGGCGACGGAGACCCCATAAAGTATATATATTCTTGCTCAGGATCACTAGCTCAGTCGATTGAGCCATGTCCGTCTGTCTGTCTGTCTGTCTGTCTGTGTGAACGCACAGATCTCAGCTATTATAAAAGCTAGAGTTACCAAATTTGGCAGGAAGACTCCTGTGTACTATAAGCTGATCAAGTTTATTTCAACCACGCCCACCGCCCCCGCAAATCAATAATTTAATTTTTGAACTTTATTTGTAAGCGCTATATAAAAGATACAACTTTCTGACTTTAACATATACTAAGCTCATTAAAATACCTACGTATTCTCTAAATTCCGATCGGACAATAAACACAGAAGTTATTTACGAAAGTATGTCGCGTGCAGCGCGACTGTAGCTATTTTCTATTTTTTTATATTACAGTATAATGTGCTTAACTGCCTCAACACTTAACTGCACATTCCAGATAACTGCCCAATCATCCTTTTTTTGTACAACGAAAAGCGATTTTGTTTGAAAAATATAAATTTAGTTGCATTCAATATACTATAAGTGCATTTTTAGGATAACTGCTTGAATTTTGTTGCAATTTTGATTGTTTTCTCTTCCAAATACATAAGTCAAGTGCGCCACCTTTTGCTCGACTTTGCAAAAGCGCCATCATTTTTTCGATGTTATTATAGTTCATCACTCTGTGCTAGTAAAGTGAAAAGGACGCCACCGATTATAGTGTTCGTTTTGATCGTAGCGCAAACTGCGCATGACCGTTTACTTATGCTTGGCAATGCCATATAAATGGCAAGTACATTGTTTGTTTACAAATCAATTTTTCGAAATGGGTAAAGTTAAGTGCAATTTTAGGATAAGTGCACATTTTTTTGAGTCAAACATGGTGAGTCAGTTAAGCACATTATACTGTATATTATTTTATATATTGAGTACATACATATGTAATTTGTGGCTTCCATTAATGTTTTAATTTTATACTAAAGGTAAACAAAAATTTAAGCAGCGCTGAGGGTATAAAGGAGAAGGTCCTTAACAAAATGTATAGCTTAATAGAAAACACAGGCCGTAGCGACCTTTTGTTTTGAAAATTAATAATGAATATGGGGGCGAATTAGCCGAGTTAGTGGCCTGTAGGATGCGCTTCACAGTATTCACGTTAACGGGAAGTACATCAAACATTGTGAAGTACAAATGCTAACAAATAAACATTGTCTGCTGACAACGAATCCAGACCAAATAAATAAAATAATGTTTTTGCATTTCAATATACATGAATAAATATAAATATTAAATAATGTTTAAGTTACATATGTCAATAAAAATAACTAACAATAACATTCATTGTGCACCATTTTCATTATTTGTTTGTTACATAAATTGAGCTTTTCCTCTTTATTTTATTACTACGTGAGAAGATGCCTCTTCTGGCAAAGAAGGTATTTTTCGGTCACTAATAGCATTTCGATTGTGTTCTGGAGACCAAAATTTAAAGCATTATTTGGATACGGCACCGAGAAATTGTACTCTGATTAGCAAAACAGTACAGAATGAAATTATTGATATTATCAGCCAAGTCGAAAAAGTAAGGGAGCGAAATATTTTTCCATCATTTGTGATGAAACAACGGACGCTTTGTCTTCGCTTTGTTGATGTAGTGGATTTTGTCGTGCGAGCGGATTTTCTCGGGTTCATCCACTTAAGATGGACTGATTCCAAAGCTTCACACAAAAGTTACCGTTGAGGAAATACTGAATGCTGCAAGAGTATACAAAGCAGATTTAATAAGCTGCAATGATACAGAGCTGAAATCAGAAATAACCCTTTGGCACCAGCATTCATTACTACAAGCACAAACAGCGATTGATGCTTTGAAAAGCATAAAGGCAAATAATTACGGGTCGTTTTTTCCGAATGTTTCGACACTGCTTCAATTATTTGCAACAATACCAGTGACTTCAGCAACAGCAGAGCGTTCTTTTTCAGCGCTCAAAAAACTGAAAATCGACTCAACGGTTTGGCTTTGGGATACACACATAAAGATGTGAAAGTCTCCAGTGATGAAGTTGTGGATCTTTTCGCTAAACTTACACCTCGGCGACTTGCACCGTTGGATTGGTCATTTGAAGAATGAACGAGCGAAAAAATTGCACTGTTATATAGTATTTAAATAAAAAAATTGCACTATTATATTATAATAATAATATTGTTTTATTATAAATTAGCTCCCCTTCTAAAAAAAAAAATAATAAAGTGGTACTGATTTTTTGCAAACAGCTACGGGCCTGGACATCGTGAAATCAACTGTGTGTTTGTTTTTGTCTTTGTCATCGAGAGCTAAGAGACCGAATTACAGTGAACCAAAATGGTTATTTGGCGGCAATAGCTTTTAGCATCTGAAAACATGTCTATTTATGTATAATTTTCGAGTATATAAATATTATATACATATAGGCCCGTAGCTGAAAGTGTGCAGGTTGTGCAGTGCTCAAGGGCCCTTAACTGACACTGAGCCCGGCTACCAAACATAGATAGGTTTTGGTAAAGGTTAAATAGCTGCATGCGTCACCGATTTTGTTTCAATTTTTTTTTTAATTTTTTTTTGAGTGAATTTTGAAAATAATTAAATTTAAGCAAAATTGGTGACGCATGCAGCTATTTAACCTTTACCTAGGTTTTTAATGGGGATATATTTGGACAATTCAATTCCTATAGTAAACACATATATTCATAGCTCAGTGATTAAGTGTTAAGTGATTAAGGGTAGACAGTTCTAAAGAATATATGGAGATATGGCAACCCTCACAATTTGCCAATCACACAATTAAATATTCACTTTCAATAGATATTAATCTGTTTAATTTATCGATATCCTTTTCATCATCGTTAAATCCTTCTCTTTCGCTAACTGTCAAGCACGCAACACGTGCCGCTCCGGAACTTTTTAAACCGTATACATTTCATCTGAATAAATCTTAAGCATCAAACCCCAAACATTGCATTTGATTCCATAAAGCTTCTACCAAAACTATTGTTCAAAACAATAAAAAGAGGACTCTGAGTTAAAAACTCTAAACAGTCTATTGAAGTCGGCACAGAGGAATCGGAAAGGATCATAGAAGCTATAGCTATATATTTAATAAAACAAAAGTCCAAAAATAGTGGCAAGAAAACCGATTGTTCCTATAAAAGCTATGGAATAAAGCTGCCCGACTTTAATGACCTAATCACATTATTGTGCCCGAAAACATGGATGCGAAATAAACGCGTTCAAATTGTTAAGAATGTACATATGGATTTGCATTGGAGCATGTGACACTCCCATTTGCAACTATTCATCGGATGAAAATATCATTGTACAACACATACTCTAAAAAAATAAAGCTTAGATATTTTGCAAAATAATTATATAAAAATGTTTATTAATTTATGAAAGAAAAGCTCCCCTTATGTTATTTCAGAATAATAGAACAAGCATACCTTTTTCTTCAGAACACATCGAAATAATCCTTCTAGTGTAGTGTGGAGTTACAGCAAACTGGAGTTACAAAAAACTATAAGAATAATATTGTTCACAAGTTTTGAAATTTCAGTTCTAGTGTATTTTTTTATTTAATTACGATAATATTTTCCAGGATTGCTTTTTCAAAATAAACAAGAAGAATTCTTTCAACAAAAAGACATGTCAATCGGAATATTGAGTTTATGTTACAATAGAAACAACAAGGCAATATGTATCGTGAAACGTCGTTATACCACGACAAATTTGCTTGAACTGACATCCTTTGTTATTATAGGTTTTCAGAAAAATTTTTAAACTGATGTCATTTATACTGATTTCAGTAAGGCATTTGACTCAATAATTCACTTCTTGCACATAAACTAAACCTTCTCGGTTTCTCATTAAAACTTCTTATTTGAATTGTGAGTTATTTGGGTGACAGAACCCAACAAGTCCTCTTTAAAAATAATCTTTCTTACCACATTCATGCCACATCTAGAGTTCCTCAGGGGATCTTTTTTTTGAGCTGCCTTTCTTTTTACGCTTTTCATCAAAAACCTTCCATCGGCCATACTTAACACCCGTACTCTCATGTATGCGGACGATGTCAAGCTCTGTTTTCAATTTAGAGACGACTCCTGTCAATCTGACCTAGATTGTTTCTATTCTTGGTGTCATGCAAATCTCCTTAATTTGAACAGCTCCAAATGCAAGCTGATGATTTTCTAACGAGCCTGTCTAATATACTTTTTCAACGAAATGCTATACACTTAGTAATGCTAAACAGTAAGCAATTTTATTACCTTTCAGGTATGAAAAATATTTTTAAATTGGAAGCCGCCATCTTGTATTTTTTAATTTCTATTGTTATGTTCAACTTTCTTAAAAGTCTTCTGTATATGAATATCTCATATTTCATATTATATTATTTCTTCGACCATTAAAAATTGAGAAAAAAGGGTATATTAACTTTGTTCAAATGTATGTAACTGGAAAAAGGAGGCGCGTCAGACCCCATAAAGCATATGTCGTAGAAAGGGTCAATGTTGACCATTGTACATGCAAGTACAGATCATTAGTTTTGCAATGCACAGCAGTTGAGCGAAAGTGAGACACGCAGCTGGTGAGTAAGGTCTGATCGTAAGGCGCTGACTGAATAGGAAAAGAGGGATGGCGATCTATGTATGTATGTATGTGAGATATATTGCGCAAGTTGTGAAATAGGAATTTGGCTACGCATAATTTGGTGAAGTCAGTCTACAACGCGTCACAAATACGAACAGAACTTGCCGTGAGCCATTTCCAACACATACATAATACGTATATTCTCGCTCAGGATCACTAGCCGTGACACTAGTGAGCCATGTCTGTCTGTCCGTTCGTCTGTTTGAACCTCAAGATCTCAGATATTATACAAGCTAGAGACACCAAATTTGAAATGAAGGTTTCTGTAATCTGTGAGCAGATAAAACTTATTTAAAATGTTGGATACCACTCCCACCGCCCCCGCAAAACAATAATTAATTAATTACTATATTATCGACATATGCAGAAGTTGTTGAAGTCACCTTATTGCCCGAACAGCGCGCATGCTAGTGTTGCATGCCTGAATATGTGTGTTCGAGTGAGAAAGCACTAGATGGTAGAAGACTAAGTCTTTGGAATTTGTAATGTATTTGTAACTGGGTAAAGGGTTTACAGGTGGTTTTAAATTGAAATCATATACAACTTTATATACTCTGCTTTTTTTCTTATCAAGCTTTTCTTTGGCCACTAATACAACCGTCTTTCTTTTCACTTTAAATGAGCAATAAGAGACTAGACTAAACAGATTCAGAAAAACTGTGTACTGATGCAGTCTAAATATACAAGGTAATTTTTATGGGCTTGCTTTTGCATACAGTGAGTCAAGTAACTCTTTACACATACAGACAGTCAAGTAACAGTTTACTTAAATGCACATGTTAATGTAATGTACATTTGTGCAAAGCGTTACTTGACAGACTGTATGTACATATGTACACGTTAATGTTAAAGTTTGGTGTTACTCTTTTGTGCGATTATGCTGGTGATCAGTAACAGCTTAGCCATGGCTAGCAAAGTGAAAGGAACAAATAAAACAATGGCCAAAGGATATACAATAAACACCAGCTAGCAGTATTTATTTGGGCACCCTTACTACAAATGTTGTAATCATGAACTGTTGTTGTAGTTGCTGCAGGTCTCTGAATGGTTTATGTACATATGTATGTATGTATACATAGTAGTACATATAGTACATATTTATATGGTAAACTTCTAACCTTTCCTTTTTAATTCTTATTTTTTATATATGTAATATATATTTGTAATTCGCAGTTTGCTTTCGATGTTATTCAACTAAGCACAGCAAACAGAAATGGGCAAATTAGGTAAGTAAAGGGGAATGCCAGTTGAAGCTAACTTACATACATATGTGTGTACATATATGGAGGATATGTATGTATATATGACACACTTACGTTTTTATTATATGCACATATACATACACAAGTATGTATGTACAAATGTTGAATTTGAATTTTAAAATGTTCCGTTACTTACACTTGTTCCTTCTTAGTTCGGATTAGATGTGTTATTCATTTATGAACATGTATACAAACTTAAAAATGAATAGATCTGCCTATATTGCTTTATTGTGCAGTAGCTAAACTGTTATCAGCTCCAAATATGAGCAGCCGAGTATTTGAGTAAGCTTAGTTCGAGATTACCGATGTGTAGGGTCATTTAATTATGAAATAAACATACAACAACGTATATAAATACCAAACAATTATAGATTGACTCGCATACACATGCATTAAGATGATTCAATGTATAAAGCTCTCCCAAAATTATATATGTATTTTTGTACATGCCCATATATATACAAGGTATGTATGTATATACTTATGTCGTAGATTTCAACGTATAGAAGGGTTATCTTCTCCGGGTCGAAAATGGAATACGCGCTTTATGAACTTATATACATACATTCAGTTAGTCAAGAAACACTTTACACAGATGTACTTGTTAATGTTATGTACATCTGTGTAAAGTGTTTCTTGACTAACTGTATATGTATTTTAAGGCATTCACATATTTTAAATTTTAACAAATAATGAAAGCTAAAGTCGAGTGCGTCCAACAATAAAATACCCTGTGACCAATTTTGAAACAGTAAGAAAAGCAACAGTCGCGCGGCACGCGACAGTGGGATACCGTTCGACCTATGTTCCTATGTATGTACACATATACTAACGTGAGATATCAAAATATCTCGTGTTGAGTCGAACTAATGGTCCAGAGACCAACGCTGAAATATTCCTCACCGCAAACCGTAATAAAACTCATAAACTTGAGAGGGTTTTTATATTGGAGTTGGCGTTTATTTAGATTGGTATTCAGCTTAAGATTGAAAATTCATTATAAGAATATTTCGCTGTGAGCTTTAAACTGTAGATATGTTTATCAAATAGAGTATGTACGTTTTATGTTTGTGTGTATAATATGATCATATAGAATCGCTAAGCGACTGCATGCGCGCGGATAATTTTGCTGAGTAAGATGTTTACGACAATTATTTTGCATAAGGCGTTGTAACTTGAGTGGAGTTTGTTACTATGTATGTATGATGTGCATATGTCATTATGTACATATCACTAAGCAATGAACACATAGAGACCTCAAACAGCGTCAAAGCGGTTTGATGCTGATTTTTCGGGCCTGCCACCCCAGAGAAGAAGAAGCATTGAGAATTAACGCTCGACCGGGGTAGCTTGAGTGCATAGCATCAAAACTGCTTCAGTCGCACAACGACAGCGGAACGATAAGCATGCACGTACTTCTTTGCGCTGTGCGATCGTTTCCATGTGTGCGTGTATGTATGCACAAGCTCGCATATGGATGTATGCGTTGCTTGTGAAGTTTGTCAACAGCGAAATGCTTCGGCCAGCGCACTGGCAGCCTGAAGTCAATTTTGTGTTTCGGCGTCGAGAGCCTAGAGACTGAGGCACAGGGCCGTAGTGAGGGTTTACGGGCCCCTGTGCAATACTTATCAGGGACTCCCACTTGAATTACATTAATTAATAAATATATATGTGTTTACCAAAGGAATTAAATTGTACAAATATATCCCCATTAATAACATTTTTATGTTTGGTAACCGTGAGCCCCTGACTGTTGAGAGCCCTTCTGTACCGCACACCCTGCGCACTTTTAGCTACGGGCCTGGCCAGCGTGAAATCAACTGTGTGTTTGTTTTTGTCTTTGTCATCGAGAGCTAAGAGACCAAATTACAGTGAGCCAAAATAGCTATTTGGCGGCAATAACTTTTAACATCTGAAAACATGTGTATTCATAATTTGTTGAGTAGATAGATTAAATATTCATAATTATATTATATTTTTTATATCAAATGTATAATATGAAAAAATAGTTGTGCAAGAACTTTATTTTTATTTTTTTGTTTATATTTTTACTTATTTTGATAAATTTATGAATCAAAACTAAAAAATTCGGAATACATAAATATATATCTTCAAAATAAAATTATCCTCATTAAACAAGTCACATGTTTTCGAATGTTATAAAATTTTCGCCCCAAGATAACCATTTTTGCCCACTGTGCCTCAGCCTCGAGGCTCTCGACGCCGAAACACAAAATTGACTTCAGGCTACCAGTGCATTTGCCTGTTGACAAACTTCACAAGCAACGCATACATCCATATGCGAGCTTGTGCATACATACACGCACACATGGAAACGATCGCACAGCGCAAAGAAATACGCGCATGCTTATCGTTCCGCTGTCGTTGTGCGACTGAAGCAGTTTTCATCTATGCACTCGAGCTACCCCGGTCGAGCGTTAATTCTCAATGCTTCTTCTTCTCTGGGGTGGCAGGCCCGAAAAATCAGCATCAAACCGCTTTGACGCTGTTTGAGATCTCTATGTGTTCATTGCTTAGTGGTACATATGTGCATATGTCACTATATATGTACATGCTTTGAAATTATTCTCGACAGATGGCGCTCGTGCTCGTCCGCCTGCTTTGTTAGCTGACACAAGCACCTGGTTTTATGCTCATACTTTCTTAAATAACTTCTGTGTTTATTGTATGATCGGATTGCAATTTTGAGAATACGTAGATATTTTATTCAGCTTAGTATATGTTAAGCCCAAAAAGTTGTATCTTTTATACAGCGCATACAAATAGAGTTCAACAATTAAATTATTGATTTGCCTAAAATTTGAAATAAATTTGATCAGTGTAAAGTAAACAGGAGTCTCCCTGGCAAATTTGGTAACCCTAGCTTTTATAATAGCTAAGATTTGTATATATATAATTTGGGGGTCTCTCACGCCTCCTTCTACCTGTAACATACATTTGCACAAAGTTAGTATACCCTTTTTTGAACATTTTCAATGGTCGAAGGGTATAAAAAAGGTGATTAAGCTCAATCCCAATGAATGTTCCTATTTACTATAAGCAGTTTAAGTCTATTTAAAATCTTTGATACCACGCCAACTGCCTCCGCATGAGATAAGTAATGTTTTAATGCGAATAATTAACATTGTTTTAAAGATACAACTTTCTGTTCTGTAAATTATAAACCTATTCTTACATTTACAAGATAATAAACATGGTTTGCTTTATACTTTGCGCGTGTGCTTAAATATTTCTGTGTGAGTGAGAAAGAAATAAGCGACAGAAAACTTTGTCAAATATTCGAAGGTTGCAGGTAAAATAGTCCTAAAACCGATAGGAAAACAGCACAGGGTCTTATCCAATAAAATCGTAAACAGTGTATATTATTTGAATGGTGTAAAGGTGAATATAATTACTCAAAATACCATGTATGTAACAATTTTTTTCAAATTGAAAATTATCAAAAAATTTAGTAAACTTTGTGCAAATGTCACAGGTAGAAGATGGCACGGCAGATCCAATAAAGTATTGTGGCGACGCAGCCTCAGCGATATGAGCCCGATCTGGCAACCCGGCACCGTCGTAAGCAGACGATAGTTCCGCGAACGATATTCGCCGTTACAAATATAGACTCTAAGTACAGATAGACGCTAACACACACAGCAACTGAATTGTCTCGCTTATAATTGACACACTCGAAATAAATGCTTTAAGTTAATAATAGTAAATAATAAAGTAGTGTGATTTCTACTTTGGTGACTCCGACAATTAAAACACGCGCATTCTTGAAATGATGGAGGAAATAATGCATCAAAATGCAGCAGCAGCACGACAGTCGCCAGACTCTGGTGAAATTCAGCAAAACAACAGCAACAACACTGCTACAACTGAAGTTGTCGGCGGCTGCAAGCTGCCACCATTTTGGAAGCAAAACGTGCATTTGTGGTTTTTGCAAGTGGAAGCTCAATTCCAGTGTCACCGCATTCTATCGGATAATGCGCTATTATCACCTACTGAGAGCACTGGACCCTGACAGCGTGTCCGAAATAGCTGACGTTGTAGCAAATCCAGCAGAGACCAACAAATACGAACAGTTGAAGGAATGCATCATAAAGCGCCTTACCATGTCTCCAGATCGTCAACTTCTAAGGGCGTTATCGGAATTGTACCTTGGAAATAAATTACCTTCACAGCCATTGCGCGAAATGACTATGCTCTCAGGTGGACGTGCTTCTAATGACGTGCTGCGTGTGCGCTGGCTGTCACTCCTCCCACAGCAAGTACAACGTGTACTTTAAGTCCTGGTCGCAGCCCCTATAGAGGAATTAACCGGAAGACGAAGCTGGATCATTTGTCATGGCGGCCTCACACTCAACAACATCAGGAGCACGCACACATCCTGTTCGCATAAGTGACGAGTTGGCTGAAATGCAAAAAGTTTCGATAAAATCACACAGAAAACTGAACACAAGAACGATCAGCAGCAGCCATCGAATACTCCACCCAAGTGCTATTTTCACACCAGGTTCGGCTCTAAGGCGCGTCGCTGCAGGCAGCCCTGCTCGTGGACAGCACAACAGGGAAACTAAGTAAGCTATCAGTAGTTCAGGCGGCTAGTGATAGTATGAATACTGTTCGCCTCTCCAAGGAGTATAGCCTACACATTTACGATCGTTCCACCAACATAAAATTTGTAATTGATACGGGTTCAGTAATATCACTCATACCGATTTCAATACTGAAGAAGAATAATCACAGGAAGGACGACTTTAAGCTATATGCTGCTAACACATCCGTCATAGACACTTATGGAACGATCGCATTAACATTCAACCTCAACCTAAAACGGAAGTTGAACTGGACCAACGTGCAGTCAGCCATAATAGGGGCCGACTTCCTTACGCACAACGGATTATTGCTCGATCTAAAGCGCAGATGTCTTTACGATCCCACTGCACCGCTGGAAACAAAAGGGAAACTAACCCAAACAAGCCTGTTCAACGTGCCAACACGTCGATAACACGGCCGATCACACCACCAGCCACCGACGTCAACAACGCGGTATCTCACCACATTGATACAACAGGCGCTCCCGTCTTTGACAGGCCAAGACGGCTCACAGGAGAGAAGTTGGCTGCAGCTCGTAGGGATTTCGACAGGTTGATTCCAGGTGCAGCAAAAACTCAATTCTCGCTCACGAATTATTTGAAAGGTGCTACCAAAAATTATTCAAAAATGATTCAAAAGCTGTTAAAGACTGACGCCTCCGATACAGCTATAGGAGCTTCCCTGGAACAACTGGAAGACAACGTCTGGCGCCCAGTTTCATTTTTCTCACGGAAACTATCACCAGCCGAGAAAAACTACAGTACCTATGACCGTGAGGTTTTAGCAGTGTTTGCTGCCACTCTGTTCTTCAAACACATTTTAGAAGGCAGAGCTTTTGTCATTCCAACAGATCACAAGCCGCTTGTTTACGCTTTCGCACAAAAAGCATCAAAAGCCTCACCTAGTCAGCTGCGGCAATTAGACTTTATTGCCCAGTTTTTAACTGAGATTGTCCACACACCTGGAGCAGAGAGCATCATAGCAGACACACTGTCACGTATAAATGCCATTAGCATGCCCAGTGATCTCAATCCCCAGTCAATATTTGATGCTCAGCAAGCCGATAACGAAATTACGCAACTTGCACAAGATACATCGCTGGACCTCCAAACTCTGGACATTGAGCATCATGTGCGATACTTCAACGGGACGCACTCGTCCATACATTCCTGGCACCTTACACAGCGCGCATTTGACGCAATCCACAATTGAAACACCGTTTTATTTGGCCAGGCATGAATCGTGATGTCGTAATGTGGTGCCGACAATGTATACCGTGTCAGCGTGCCAAAATTCATCGGACAGATTGATATCCCGGATCAGCGTTTCGATCACATCCACTTGGATCTCATAGAGCTGCCTCGAGTTAACGGCTTGCGTTACTGCCTCACAATCAGCGACCGATTCAGCAGATGGCCACTGGCGGTCCCACTTTCGAACATGTCAGCAGAAACAGTTGCATCAGCCTTATATACGCAATGAATTTGTGTTTTCGGTACGCCTCTCAGCATCACTACAGACCAGGGTACCCAATTTGAATCTGCCCTGTTCACCGAGATAGCAGAATTAATTGGAGCTGAGAGAATCCGCACAATCAAACGGTATGGTTGAAAGATGGCATCGCACATTGAAAGCAGCACTCATGTGCAACTCGCATATTCCATGGCCAGACCTGCTTCCCACCGTCCTATTGGGACTTCGCTCAGCATTCAAGGAGGATATCAAGTCCTCGCCTGCGGAGTTACTGTTTGTCACAGCGCTACGACTGCCACATGAATTCTTCGGCTCAGCATAATCAGGCGCTTCCATGGATATGCGGTTTACGGAAAAGCGACGTCAACATATTCGAACTATTAGAGCTACACCTGCAGCTCCTCATTCCAAGCCACAGATGTTCTTCGCTAAGGACCTCAACACATGCACTCACGTTTTCAGGCGTGTAGCATCTGTTAAAAAACCACTGGAGCAGCCTTACACCGGTCCATATGAAGTCATACGCCGCATAGACGATAAGGTTTATATAATAAACATAAACGGAGAAGAAACAGCGATCTCCGTCGATCTCCTCAAGCCTGCATCCCTGGCCAACGTAGACACTCCGCCCAGCAATGAGCAGTCTGCTACCCCATCCCCAAATCAAGAAGCATCACAGTCTGCAGCTCCACCACCTATAACGCCTGTGCAGCTTCCGGAACAGATCTCGTTCCCTTCTCCTGCCGACGAAGTCACTGAGGGGGGAGTAGATATGGCGACGCAGCCACAGCGATATGACCCCGATCTGGCAACCCGGCACCGTCGTAAGCCGACGATAGTTCCGCGAACGATATTCGCCGTTACAAATATAGACGCTAAGTACAGATAGACGCTAACACACACAGCAACTGAATTGTCTCGCTTATAATTGACACATTCGAAATAAATGCTTTAAGTTAATAATAAAGTAGTGCGATTTCTACAGTATATATATTCTATTGCATATAAACCTGTTTACGTTTATTGTAATATTAAATTATAGATGGAGAAATTGTACACACATTCATTCATTTTTGTAGTACTTTGTGCTGCAACTTATAATATATCGCGTTACATTTACATTTACGATAACTATCGTAACTACGTACCACATACTCGATGTCAGGATCATCGATTAAGCCATGTCCATCTGTCCGTCCGGTTGAACATCGACATATCAGCTATCATAAAAGCTGGAGATACCAAATTTGGGATGGAGGTTCCTGTATACTGGCAGCTGATCAAAGTTATTTCGAATTTCGAATGCCACACCCACCGCCCACGCATGTTGGTGACTTGCAGTAATTTTTGCCATAATTAAGGAAACTATACTATATGCAATTATCTTCCAAATTGCAATATAATCGGGCTATAAAAACAGGCGTGATCACTTTGATTTTATATACAAACGAGCAAGCATTACAATGCTTGTGTAGGGAAAAAAGAGATAGAGAATGCGACCACGTAGCGTGAGCCGTGTCTCTACTTTTCTTTTCTATGCACATGATTTTTTTTACATTTTAACGCACACACATCAATACGTACGTGCTTTACGAATGAAATTGTACATGCATATACAGACATGTACGTATGCATGTGAAGGCTTACGCTACGTAATATCTATTAAAGGGTAGATCGTTTAAACATAGGCGAAGGGTATCCTGCTGCCGAGTGCCCTCGACTGTTACTCTCGTTGTATTTGCACAACGCAAGTTTAACGTGGTACATACGAATTTAAGTTTGTATGCCCTTTGACCATTAAAAATAGTCCCTCTTACTTAGTCTGCCAAAACCCAAAACGTTAGTAAGACTTGATACAACTAAGGAGAACCCTGTGAGAATTCTCACAGGTCATTGTTGGCATAGGGTCCACCTAAGCCAGTGTTGCCAACTTAGCCTTTTTCCTTTTTTAATTTTTTGATATGTCCTTTTTCTATCCTTTTTTATTCTGTTTAAATTACAATACAAATCATCTAAATTGGTATAGATTTATAACACATATGAGGATTAATTAAAAATTCAACCCAGCGTTACTTTTCGTAAACATTTTGTGAAGTTCAAATGCCAAAAGAAATGTACAAAGAAAAGTTTCGAGATGCATGGCTAAGACATCCGGATCTGCAGCAGTGGACTTGTCGCGATGTGAACAATACTGATAAGGAATATTGCAAATGCAGTATTAATCGAGAAATTTATCACATCCGTGCGCATATGGCTACTAATAAACATGTGTAGAGTATGGTGCCTTTTGATAAAAAAAATAAACTAATCTTCAAGTCAACATTAGCAAAAGCAGTATGTAGTGAGGAAGATGCACAGGCAATGTTTGTTGCGCAGGACGCTGCTACAAATTCTGCTGGGCGCCTGAACGAATTGTGCGTCAACCGTTTTGTCGCCAAATAACAATATATAAAATTTGCTTAAAATTTAAAGTTTGTCTTGTTTTATTTGTACCCTTTTTATGTTTGAGCTATTTCTATAATTTGTTGTCAGTAGAGCACCGAAAAAATATTAAATTAACGTATGTATAAATACTCAAAAAATACTGCATCCTGTTTTTTTTTATTTTTGGCCTTTTTCTATCCTTTTTTTAGCCCATCTGGCCTTTTTCAATTAAATAGATAAAGACAATCAGTCCAGGAAAAAGATGCTTACAACCACAGTATGACGAAAACAAATAATGTAAAAATATCGCGAAAAGTCAACGCACCGCAAATACGATTGACTTGAAGACTTGAACAAGACGCAGAATGAGTGGCATTATTTACAATTTCTGGTAGAGGGCCTTACACACGAAGTAGCGCAGCAGAAAGCCAAGCAGCACAGGTTGCTTGCGAGTGTCAATGAAAAAGGGTCGAAGCCAAGACTAGCTCTTGGGATGGCGACGAATGTGTCCATAAAGCAGTCCTCCCCTACAAGAAGAGTAAAGGTGGCCGTGCTGCCCGGGAATACCCAAGGTAAGCTAGGCGCACTGAAATGAATGTATAGCTTTTGAAATAACGTTGTTTTTTTTATGAGGATAATTTATTTCGATAGATTTATATATATCTTATCATTTGAAATAATAAAATTTGTGTGAAAATTGTTACTATTTTTTAAATAATTATGTTTTTTCTGGAGATGTGGCTGGTTTATCTAAAATCGACAATAACCACGCAACAATTTTTATAATATTTGTGTTTAAGTTTAATATAAATAATTATAAATTAGAAAAATGCTCTTAAAATTCATTCACTATCTGGTCCATCCACATATGGGTGAAGTGGTACAAAAAGAGCTAATTTAAAAACAAAACTTAAACGTTTATTCAGCTTTTTTTTATAAAAATACTAATATTCTTGGTATATTTCAATGACTGCATCCAACCTAGAGATGGGCGCGGGCCTGTTTTTTGAAGCCTGGGCCTTCCGGGCTTTTACCCCTAGGCCCGGGGCCCGACGGTAAAAGGCCTGGTAGCTGGCTTTAGGCCCCGGGCCTAAGATTGTCGAGGCCCGGCCCGGGAGGCCAGCGCCCATCTCTAATCCAACCAGTCTTTATTGCGCTGCCCAAAATTTATTAATGATCTATGTTTAAATACTAAAAGTTATATGTTAATTTGGCAACAATCATATTCTGTAATTTGGCCACACTGATCTGAATCAGTTCTTTCTTGTTTTCTTGTACTTTCCTTCTTTCGTTTTCTTCCGAACGACACACAACACACCTTTTAAACATTCACTTACTTTACCAAATGATAAACAACATCCCTTTCCATGTAAAAATAAACCAAACTTTAATAAACAGTAGCTGTTAATGTTCCAATGCAATTTTCACCACCTTGTTTGTCTCGTGCCAACAATATTTTTAAATCGCGGGCGCAAATGGTCTGTGTTTAAATGGACACAGTTGATGGCATATCACACGTACAATAATTGGGTTAATGTTCAAATGATCAGGGATGTATTGACTATCGAAAAAAAAAAAATTGATACTTTTAAGTTGAAATTTTAATGAATTTCACCTAAATCCTTAGAACTTCACCTAGAACTTACTCCACTGCATCGTTTTTTGGAACCATTTTAAGATTGGCGGTTACAGGCAGACACTGCACCTTCAGTACCACAGATTTATTATTCGTGGAGACTAAACGACAAGCGGGTGCGCTATTTCGGTATGTAAAAGTTGAATGGCTTAAAAATAAAACAACCAATTTCTGTATATGAAGTATTTTCATTTAATTCGGTCCTTTATAGCTTATTGAGACTAGGTTTTTTCTATTAAGCCACCTCTATTGCTCTTTTTGTGATTTTTCTATTACTTTTTTGAACATATCTGGTGGTATAGCTGTAATTTCTGCACGAATATTTTCTTTAAGTCTTCATTATTCTGCAGCTTGCTGACGTACACATTGCTTTTTCAAGTCCGGAGGGGTTAAATCCGAAAATTTTGGTGGCCATTTAATATTGTCTCATTTTGACATCGTTGGAGATACTGGATTAGTTGATTAACGGATTGTTCATTATCTCCAACTGTCCCGTAGTCAAAAAATCAATCGAAATCGACGGTAAGCTACGAATAATGTTGTCACACGGTGCCTATTTACAATGATATATTCGGCGATATACACGTTGAGCTATGACAACTGAAGGACAATCGCACCCATGCTCATCGATCCGCTGTCGTTGTGCGACTGACTTGCTGCCGATGTGCGTTTCTAACGAAGAAAGCCCATCGCTCACTCGTGAAACACTTCGTCTTCAGGGGTCCCAGTCTCCGCATTGCACTGGATGAGTAGATTTCGCTGTTTGAGTACTCTATATGTTTATTGCTTAGTGGTTCAAGTCAAAAAGTCGAACGAGAGGGTCGTTGATAAAGTTGTCGTTGAGTCGCAGTGGAAGATTAAGTTGTAAAAGTTGTCGTAGAGTTGCAGAAGAATATAAGTTGTAAAAGACAGACAAGTCGGTTTGCTTTTTAAAATATGTCGGTTTGCTTTTTAAATAATAGACGTCGATCAGTTAAGTTTGTTAAAGTAGAACTAAAGTAAAGTGAAGAAACTTATTATTTGTACAATCTAATATGGACTACATTATACCAATAAATATTACATTCATATAAATAACAGCGTATGACGCATACCCTGGCCATGACATTTTTGTGGACCTGTGTTGTCGATAAGAAACAACAAATATTGATCAAATGCTTGACTTTTTGGTGAATGGGCCAGTTTTTGAATATGGTTTATTAATAAATTTATATAGTATAATTTCCAGAACACCTCTTTAAAGCAAATTATAATAATTTTAAAAATAACAGCTATTACAATGGCTGAATAAAAAAAAGCATCTTGTTCGTTAAACAGTATTGTTTTCTTTTATTTGTAGTTGTGATTAATTTGTATTTTAATAAAATGTATTATTGATAATCTATTGGCTAAGTAACTGTCTTTTAAGGAATACTTTTTGTTCTACCGAGTAATATTACTAGTATTGTGTGCTTCGTAGTCCATAACTTCTTCATATATTAGTTCTTTCCACTGCTCCACAGTATGTTCCCTTTCATCAACGCTATGATCATATGGTTCTGGGGCAGGCTGTTAAAGAAGTTGAATTGTTTTAAAACATATATATTTTTTGTTGAAAAACAGATTAATTAAGAAGATAATCTTTCGGATTCCCGAAAATGTTATAGAAATTAACATTAATAATACATTATACCTTTGCAATTTTGCTGTTGAGCCATAAATCATATTATTGTATATATAATATTACTAGTGAAAACCAGTAACAAAAGCAACAGCTGAGCGTGCAGTACCTTGCGTTTATCTACCAATACTTTTACCATAGTTTAAATGCCTTTCAAATGATTCTGTAAAAATTCTTCGTATTATTTTTCGATCAGTTCAGTTTTTTAGAAAGTTAGGACTTTTCGTAGAATAAAACATTTGAAACAACTTCATCTACTGATTGAAAACAGAAACATAAATACCATAAATACTGTCTGGATGGCACACGTGCTTTTCATTGCAGCACGCTGTAAAAAGATCGGAATGAGTGGGACCGGACTGATATTTCGCAGCTTATCGGAGGATATTTGTTAAATTTGAAAATATTTCAACCAAACTAACAAATCTGACTGTTTCTAAATATAACCAGTAAGAAAAGAAACAGTCGCGCGGCACGCGACAGTGGGATACCCTTCGACCCATGATCTAGTGTAGTTATTTTGTAAATTCATACACATTCACATAGGCACATGCTTGAAAATTATTCCCGACAGATGGCGCTCGGGCGCTTGCCCCCTTGTTAGCTAACACAAGCACTTGGAGTTATGCTCATACTTTCTTAAATAACTTCTGTGTTTACTGTCCGATTGGATTGTAATACGAAGATATTTCTCTCAGCTTAGTATATGTTTAAATCAGAAAGTTGTATCTTTTATACAGCGCTTATAAATTGAGTTCAAAAATTAAATTATTGATTTGCGGGGGCGGTGGGCGTGGCACCTAACATTTGAAATAAACTTGATCAGCGTATAGCACACAAGAGTCGTCCTGCCAAATTTGGTAACTCTAACTTTTATAATAGCTGAGATCTGTGCGTTCACACAGACAGACGGACAGACAGACATGGCTCAATCGACTGAGCTAGTGATCCTGAGCAAGAATATATATACTTTATGGGGTCTCCCACGCTTCCTTCTGGCTGTTACATACATTTGCACAAAGTTAGTATACTCTTTTTTGGCCATTTTCAATGGTCGAAGGGTATAAAATTGCACCAGAAGGTTTTTATGGCCTACTTTTGGCAAATCCCAAGTGATCCCAAATTTCATGATTTTTATTTTTTCGCTCAAAAAATAATCATTATTTGAGTGAAAAAATTTGGATTGCAAAATAACGATTATATTTGTTGAGCGTTATTTTTTTCGATTAATAGAATTGCTCGATCTTGGATTATGCCTCTTCCAAAGAAGTTTTTAGTAACATTTTAATGCTGAAAAATTTTTTTTTCATATCCTTTGATCTTTGATTTTAACTCAGAAACCCCATTTTATTGCATTTCATTCTATAATATTTAGTCATTTTTTTCCGACAACATAATTTTGAGCCCTGAGTTTGAGATATAATCAGTTTTTAAAAGTCGTCTTTATGAAATAACAGATATGATTTGGTATCTGTAGTTTTTGCGTGGCGTAAAATGCTAATCCAATACATTTCTCGAAGATTGCCGGCAGAAAATAAATTGCCTACGTTTTGTATGCCTTTTGAATTCAGAACCGAAAATGTTATTGCTTAATCTTATTTTGAGCGATATTTTTGATCGAAAAAATTAACGCTAAGCTATAAACTCTTTTTTGTAATCGAAATTTTTTTCACTCAACAAATAATCATTATTTTTTATTTTTAATTTTTATGAGTGATTTTTTCGGTTGTGGTATTAAGGAATATTTTAATATTTTGATCCTCAATTAGCTGCATCGGGTACTTGACAATCAGTGTAAATATTCCGAAATAAGAGCTGTCACTGCTACCACAACAACAACCTCGTCAGCGGCCCAACTAAGTATTGCTGTGCCAACTGTAAATAAGGCAGCAACACCGACCATTGGCAACAACAATAATGCACGCAAAGAAGGACCAAAACAAAAGCAGAAGACGATTTCGGCTGTGCAGACTGGCATGGATCGCTACATCCAAATCAAGAGAAAACTCAGCCCGCAAAACAATAAGGCGGGTAATCAACCCAAAATCAATCGAGCCAACAACGGCAATGAAAACTCTGCAGTAAACAATTCAAACCGATATGCTATCTTGGCTGATTCTGGGACTGAACAACCCAACGAAACAACGGTAGGGGAACCAAAAAAGACCAGGCCTCCACCTATATTCATACGAGAACAGAGTACAAACGCACTTGTAAATAAACTCGTTGCATTGGTTGGTGACAGCAAATTCCACATTATCCCGCTCAAAAAAGGAAATATTCATGAAACAAAACTACAGATTCAAACAGAAGCAGAACACCGTATAGTGACTAAATACCTAAATGAAGCTGGTAAAAACTACTACACCTACCAATTAAAAAGTTGCACAGGGCTACAGGTAGTACTTAAGGGCATTGAAGCAACAGTGACACCTGCCGAAATAATTGAGGCTCTGAAGGTCAAAAACTTTTCTGCAAAAACAGCTATTAATATTTTAAACAAAGACAAAGTTCCGCAGCCACTATTTAAAATTGAACTCGAACCAGAGGTCCAGGACTAAAGAAAAACGAAGTGCATCCAATATACAATCTACAGTACTTGCTACATCGGAGGATCACCGTGGAGGAGCCGCACAAACGTATCAATCCAGTTCAATGTACTAATTGCCAAGAATACGGCCACACCAAGGCATACTGCACCCTTAAGTCCGTATGTGTTGTCTGTAGCGGACCTCACACTACCACTAACTGCCCCAAAAATAAGGAAGATAAGTCTGTGAAGAAATGCAGTAACTGCGGAGAAAAACATACTGCAAACTACAGAGGCTGTGTGGTTTACAAGGAATTGAAGAGCCGCCTGAACAAACGTATTGCCACAGCACCTACATACAACAAAGTCAATTTTTACTCTCCGCAACCGATGTTTCAACCACCTTTAACCGTC
This sequence comes from Zaprionus camerounensis, assembly GCA_018904165.1. Lineage (NCBI taxonomy): Eukaryota > Metazoa > Arthropoda > Insecta > Diptera > Drosophilidae > Zaprionus > Zaprionus camerounensis. Next base: position 1,315,057 of record JAEIFS010000354.1, read on the forward strand.
CCAAGCACTACTCCTAGAATTTCTTTCGCTAGCGCCTTAAAATCCGGACTAGAAGTCCCCGCCCCACCGACAAGAACTGCGCATTCCGAACATACATTGACAAATATCCAACAGACTCAACAAAGTGGCATCGAAGCTATGATGCTATCCCTACAGCAAAGCATGAAAGACTTCATGACGTTCATGCAAAATACTTTTCAGGAGCTCATGAAAAACCAAAATATCCTGATACAACTTCTTGTATCTTCAAAATCCCCATAATGGCTTCCCTACGGATATCTCTGTGGAACGCAAATGGCGTTTCACGGCATACACAAGAACTCACACAGTTCATTAACGAAAAAAACATCGACGTAATGCTACTATCAGAAACGCACCTCACAAATAAATACAATTTTCATATACCAGGATACTTGTTCTACGGTACAAATCATCCAGATGGTAAAGCTCATGGAGGCACTGGAATACTCATCAGAAATCGCATTAAACACCACCACTTAAACAATTTTGACAAAAACCACTTACAATCTACGTCCATAGCCTTACAACTCAACAATGGTTCAATGACTCTAGCCGCAGTCTACTGCCCACCACGCTTTCCAATCTCTGAGGATCAATTCATGGAATTCTTTAACACCCTAGGTGACAGATTCATCGCAGCGGGTGACTATAACGCGAAGCACACCCATTGGGGATCTCGACTTGTGACGCCAAAGGGTAAGCAGTTGTACAATGCGCTTACGAAGCCGAAAAACAAGCTAGACTATGTATCCCCGGGTAGTCCTACATACTGGCCAGCAGACCCGAGAAAAATCCCAGACCTGATTGATTTTGCAATCACTAAGCAAGTCCCCCGCAACATGGTCTCCGCCGAAGCACTAGCAGATTTATCATCAGATCACTCACCTATTCTACTAAATATGCTAAATCGCCCCCACATTGTCGACCCACCCTACAGACTCACAAATTTTAGAACAAACTGGCCAAGATATAAAAAGTTTGTCTGTTCACACATAGAACTAACGCCGGCATTATCTACTAAGGAGGATATAGACAAGTCAACGGACACTCTTGAAAATATTCTAGTTTCGGCTGCAAAGGCTTCAACCCCGCCAGTGACGTATGCAAAACCAAACTACATCAGAACTAACCGAGAAATCGAGCGGCTGGTATTAGATAAACGACGCCTACGAAGGGAGTGGCAGTCCAATAGATCACCAACTACAAAACACATGCTTAAAATAGCCACACGCAGGCTTACCAAAGCTCTTAAACAAGAGGAAGAAAACAGCCAACGTTTATATATCGAGCAACTCTCCCCCACCAGCACTAAGCACCCTTTGTGGAGAGCCCACAGAAACCTAAAGACTCCAATAGCGTCAATTATGCCACTACGAAGTCCCTCTGGCACCTGGTTTCGCAGTGATGAGGAAAGAGCCAGTGCTTTCGCTGACCATTTACAAAATGTATTCCGACCAAATCCCGCTACCAACTCATTTATTCTCCCTCCTTTAATAGCAGCAAATTTAGAACCTCAAGAACCCATTGAATTCCGACCATGTGAATTAGCAAAGGTTATCAAAGAGCAACTGAAGCCAAGAAAATCGCCTGGCTTCGACTTAATAACTCCAAAAATGCTCATTGAACTCCCAAAGTGTGCTATTCTGCACATCTGCTTGTTGTTCAACGCAATTGCCAAGCTTGGATACTTTCCCCAAAAATGGAAAAAGTCGACCATAGTAATGATTCCAAAGCCAGGAAAAGATAAAACGCAGCCATCATCATATAGACCGATAAGCTTACTAACCTGTCTCTCAAAGTTGTTTGAAAAAATGCTACTCCTGCGAATTAGCCCTTATCTTAAAATAAACAACACACTCCCAACACATCAATTTGGCTTCAGAGAAAAACATGGAACCATCGAACAGGTCAATCGAATCACGTCAGAAATTCGTACTGCTTTTGAACATCGAGAATATTGCACAGCCATTTTTCTAGACATCGCGCAGGCATTTGACAGAGTGTGGCTGGATGGACTTTTGTTTAAAATAATCAAGCTGTTGCCCCAAAGCACACATAAGCTCCTGAGGTCGTACCTATACAACAGAGTGTTTGCAATAAGATGCAATACAAGCACCTCATGTGATTGCGCAATCGAAGCTGGAGTGCCACAAGGCAGTGTCCTGGGTCCAATCCTATACACCCTGTACACGGCGGATTTCCCCACAGACTACAATCTAACAACCTCTACATTCGCTGATGATACCGCGATACTCAGTCGCTCCAAATGCCCAATAAAAGCCACGGCACTCCTATCCCGACACTTAACATCTGTAGAACGATGGCTTGCCGACTGGAGAATTTCAATAAATGTACAAAAATGTAAGCAGGTTACCTTTACCTTAAACAAACAAACATGCCCACCACTGGTCCTGAATAACATATGCATTCCACAAGCCGACGAGGTAACATATCTGGGTGTTCATCTGGACAGGCGGCTGACTTGGCGCAAACATATAGAAGCCAAGACGATACATCTTAAACTTAAAGCAAGGAGCCTCCATTGGCTCATAAATGCTCGCTCTCCACTTAGTCTAGAGCTCAAAGCTCTTCTATACAACTCCGTCTTAAAACCTATCTGGACTTATGGCTCCGAGCTGTGGGGCAACGCATCCAGAAGTAACATAGACATTATTCAGCGAGCACAGTCAAGAATTCTGAGAACTATCACTGGAGCGCCGTGGTACCTTCGGAACGAAGACATACACAGAGACCTAAAAATCAAATTAGTAATCGAAGTAATAACTGAGAAGAAAATGAAATACCAAGGAAAGCTGACCACCCATTCAAATCCCCTCGCAAGAAAACTAATCCGAGTATGCAGTCAAAGCCGGCTGCGCCGCAACGACCTCCCAGCCCAGCAATAAACTTATTAGGGCATTAACCACAAACACTATCACTAAGTGAAAGTTAACTAACCTAGATTAAGATTTGAATACTTATTGTTAGTCTCTTAAGGCAAAGGGAAGATTCAATAAATAATAGAAAGCAAAAAAAAAAAAAAAAAAAAAAAAGAGCTGAGAGGGCAAACGACTGATTCAGCTATAAGAAACATGATAAATAGTTTGTATATACTTACAGCATCAACTTCTTCAGCATCATACCAGACATTAATGTACTCATGCCTTAAAGCTCTGTCAACAGAAATTCTTTGTTCTGGGTCAATTACAAGCATCTTGCTGAGCAGGTCCCTAGCCTCAGAAGCCTTTCGCCGGCTATTCTGATTGTTATCATTCGGGAACAGACCATCAGGGAAAAGTCTATCGAATGAATAACCAGTATATCTTGGACGATTTTCAACATAATTACGGACAGTTGGCTGCAAGCGCTGCATAAATGATGGAGACGGAGTACCCAGTTGTTCTATAATAAATAAACAATTAAATATGTTTTTAAATACATTTTGTATGTTAGTCTTTACCTATTATTTTGTTCCATTGATCAATGTGATCAGTTCCAGGAAATAGTACGCCGCCTCTTATCATTTCTCCCATAATGCAACCAACCGACCAGATGTCGACATTTTCGGTATATCCCATACCCAAAATCACTTCCGGAGCCCTGTAATATCTTGTAACCACATATGGTGTCATCATAAATGTTGTTCCAGCAGTGCGAGCAAGTCCGAAATCCAAAATTTTTAAAGTACAATCGGCCTTAACAACTATATTGGAAGGTTTTAAATCCTGTGAAAACAAACAAAATCGATATTTTTAAAGTGGTCTCATTAATTTTATTTTGTGTTAAACAGCAGCAAACTTGTTTATAGAATAAAAAGATTGTATTTTGTGCTTTCACATTTCATCTCCGACATTTACAACAGTCTCAATCATTTTATACTTGTTTTCCTCAAAACCACATACAAATAACATTCACCATGGTGGACTCTAACTGTAGAGTAGACCTCTCTCCTGCCCAATGGAACATACGTACTTGTATACGAACTATATTAAAGTTTGGGCTAAAGGGAGCTAAAATTTCAAGGCTTTTCAATTCCCTCTGTCAAGAAATGCTGCACGTGAGAATAAGAAAGCTGGGGTTATCCCACGACATCTGCAATTGGCAATCCATAACAATGAGAAGTTAAACCAACTCTTTCAGGATTCACCATTGCACAGTGACCAATCTGGCGGTGAATAATTAAATTTTTAAAATAATTTTTTTTTTGGGAAAATTTGTTTTGGTATCGATTACTAACGTATTGAATTAAATTACTTATATATATATATACATATATATATATATAAAATTAATTTGGATTTGCTCGCAAAATTTACATAGTTATGAAGTTGCAAACACAAAATATATTTCATTAGGAGCAACAAAACATATTTCTGCAGTTTTTTGCCACTTGTTACATACATTTAGTAACATTTTTATTATGAATTGCCATTATACTTTTGTTTCAATAATAAGATAAATATATTTATTAATTTTAAAGAATAATATTTTGAACTAATGATATTGTTTTACCAAAAAAAAAAAACTGATGTTTAAGTTAGTATTACTTGAAGGTATGGTAACAGCTCAATTGATAAGTCCCCGGCCTGACACATGCAAGCGTTATATCAATTTTTTTTTTGAACCACACTTTTAATAGACGCGTTTATATAACACATCACTCAATAAGTCCGTAGGATGACACATAGATGGCGTTGCTATGTAATAATCCATATGATTCTTAGAAAGTACTAACCTTAAAAAGATATCTGTCAAAATTTCATGACAATCTGACGATTAGTTAGAAGTTACACAGGTTCAAGTGACACTTCTTTTGTGTTTTTCAAAAAAATGAATTCAAAACAATTTCGTGTGTTGATTTATCATTGCCTTTTGATGGGTAAAAAAACCATCACAGCCAAAACATGACTTGATAAGTGTTGTCCGGACTCTGTCCCATCGAGGCAAACGGTGGAGAAGTGGTTTGCTGAATTTAAACGTGGCCGTACAGACACTAACGATGCTGAACGCTATGGAAGGCCGATTGAGGTGGTTACACCGGAAAATATCAAAAAAGTCCACCGAATCGTTTTGTAAAACCGAAAAGTGAAATTGCGTGAGATAGCTGACACTTTTTCATGCAAATTTGTCCATGAGAAAGCTATTCTCAAAGTGGGTGCCGCGTTTGCTCACAGTGGACCAAAAACAACGTGTCACAAGTCGATCGCAACGATGGACAAATTGCACGAATTGGGCTTTGAATTGCTTCCGCACCCACCGTATTCTCCAGATTTGACCCCCAGCGACTACTACCTATTCGCAGGCCTGAAAAAAATGCTCGTTGGAAAGAAATTTGGCTCAAATGAAGAGGTGATCGCCGAAACTGAAGCTTATTTTGAGCCCAATGACAAATCGTTTTTGTAGAAATGCTAGAGCGGCGTTGGACTGATTTTATCACTCTTGAAAGGATGTATGTTGATGAATAAAATAGAATTTTGGCAAAAAAAGGTGTTTTTCTTAGTTATCATACAGACTTATTGAGTGATGTGTTATGTACATACATATGTAATATGACAATTGTCGGATCATTAGTTTGTAGCATTTATAGCATTTTCAGTGAAGCAACTTTTGCTATTGTGAAGAAAATGGATAAAAAGCAATTTCGCGTGTTGATAAAATATAATAAGACAAAAACCTGACTAGCTAACGAAATTCCGGACACTGCGCCAGGAAAATCAACCATCAAGGATTACTATGTCATATTAAAAAGTGGGGGGAAATGAGCACCGAAAACGGTGATCGCAGTGTACACCCAAAAAAGGTGGTTACCGACGAAAACATAAAAAAAAAACACAAAATGATTTTGAATGTATATTTAAATTATAATATTCAGCGAGAGCCTTTTCCGCCAAACAAAACTATTTTCCACGGGCCAATCGTGTTGTAACTTGGATTACTGGATACTTTGGATTTCTTGGATTGCAGGCACTCTGGTTATTTTGTCTTAAACGTTTACGAACAATTTCCTCACTTGCAGCTAGCTGAAGCTCCTTTTTTTAGTTTCGGGGCTGGCTTTAAAGGCTCCTTCTTGCTTGGCCGAACCAGGCGCTTGACCTGTAAGTTGGTCCTTGTAGGCTTTATTCCACGTGTTTCGTCCTTTTTGACAAATAATATTGCATTGCGGATAATTTTATTTGAACATCGTACAATGAACCAATTTCAGCATAAGTTTTTCCTTCTGAGAATATGTTTCTGATCAAATTTCTTTTTCGTAATAGATTCATAGCGAGAAAATTGCAGAGGTGGGGCAACATCGATGCCAACATCGAAGTCATCGATGTTTTCCAAACATCGGTAACATCGATGTCATTTTTGCTAACATCGATGATACCAAAATTCGTGGTAAAACGTAAAACGTAGAAATTGTAAGTATCCAAATTAACTTAGGGGAAAACAAATTCAAACGAAAAATGCGACCCTTTGCAATGTTGGAAGGAAAGATCAAGTGCATATATACAATATTCGATTATGTTCATTGTTTTTTTAGATGGGTACTGAAGACAGAGTTCTGAAAACTCTCGTATGCAAAACTTTACGTGTGCCGGCTTCGTCTTGTGAGTCTGAGCGAATATTCAGCAAGGCGGGCCAGCTGATCACCGACTGGCGAACAAGACTTTCTCCAAAAGTGGTAGACCAATTACTGTTCCTAAACAAAAACAATGATCTCAATAAAGTTTAGGTATTGTTTTGTCTATAAAATATTAAAAAGTTCTTTTCCAAAACAACGATGTTTCATCGATTATTTACTCTAAAAACATCGATGTTCGCAGACATCGATGTTTTCCCACCTCTAGAAAATTGTTGTTTTTCCTTTAAAAAAACTAATTCCTAATCCTTAACACAACTTCATTTTTTTAGAAAGACAACTTTTCACCTACAGTAGTTGCTGCGGAACGCATCAAAAATATTGCTTAAGAATCATTGTTGAAACTATTTGATTAAGTTATCGATAAGAATTCGATTTTATTGTTTGTCCATCTCTGATCATGGGCTTTTTGAAAAAACGTAACGACGCAGCAGACGCGCTAATTTGAGTTAATCTTATTCTAATAAATAAAAATTAAAATTAAAGTGTTTTGATAACTATTTAATGACGGTAGGAGCCAATGCTGTGTTCCACCGTCAAGACATCGTCAGAGCGGTCGTTCGAGCCGGATAATATATAATATTGTTACCCGTCCGGTAATTGGGAATGGTCAAACCTATTCAATTGAGCCAAACAAATTTAGATTTTTTGTTGTTTTTGAAAAAATATTAAAATTGTTATAAAAAGAAAACCAAAAGAACATAATCTTTACTATTCAAATAACGACTGATTTCTTTACACAATAACAATAACTTTTTACAGAGATACAAGCTTTCAAACCTATTCAGTTGAGCGGCACTGTAAATTTTTCCTAAAATATTTTATGCATATACTAAATGTCTGGAAAGGCCTAGCCAAATCAAGCCTGCCAGCCATTTATGTTTATTAATTTGAAACTTACTCTATGTATAATTCCAGCGGAATGCAAATGTTTTATTCCACAAAGCATTTGGTAAAGTAAATAAGACATTCTATCATGATCTAAGTCCATTTGAATGACTTGACACAAATTTGCATCCATTAGTTCCATTACAAGATAAACATCCTGAAATTCGTCTAAATTACGTTGAGGTGTAAACGCATTAAGCAATCCAATTATCTGAAAAATCAACAATAATATCTATGTTAAAATTTGTGTGGCTTAGTTTCAATTTGTTACAGGCGTAACAGACCCCATAAAGTATATATTTATATTCTTGACAAGGATCCGTAAACGAGTTGATAAAGTCATGTCCATTTGTCTGGATTAGAGATGGGCATGGACTGTCATTTTTCAGCACGACCCAGCACGACACGACAATTGAATTTTTCAACACGCACAAACACGCACGCTCAAAAATTTTCCCAACACGACCCAACACGAAATAATATACGTATTTTTTTTTGGATTCTTATTCATTAATTCATAATATTTCTTTGAAAATAACTGAAAATTAAAGAACTTAACATAACTTTAAATTAAAAAATTACATATTTTTATATAAAAATAACAATTTGTCAAGATTAGAACTTGACAATCTAGTCGATATAACATTTTTTGCAAAAGTAAAAATACGTGCTATGTGTTCGTGTTATTTCGTGCCGAATTTCGAATCACGAACACGCACGCCCATGGACACAATCTTAATTTTGCACACGCACACGCGTGCGCCCGTCGTGTCACGATGTGAAGAAAACACGGTCCATGCCCAACTATATAGGTGGTTCCTGTATATCATATGCAGATTAAGTTTATTTTTAATTTTTAATGCCACGCCCACCGCTCAATCTGTTGAAACATTCATATATATATGAATGAATATTATATCCTCCTATCCCTTGAATTTAAATCCGATCGATTAATAAACACAAAAGTCATTTAAGTTAATATTTTCTATAGCGATGCGCCGTTTTAGTTTAGTTTAGTAATTGCGTATGTATTAAAAGCAATTGGTGGCAGAGAGTATCTTACAGTCGGGCGTGCCTGACTAAAGTTTTCGTCTGGTTTATTTTTACTTACATTTTTATGATTAACAAGCTTCATGAGTTTAAATTCTCTGTAAGCTCGCTTAGCATGAGTCACATTTTGGAATGGTCGAGAAAGCTTTTTAATAGCAACATGTTGTTCAGTAACAGTATCAAAGGCGGCACTGTAAGGAAAAAAGGTTTACAAACAATTAAAATTAAACAAGTAACGAGAGAGAGTAGAGAGAGAGTGCTAGTGAGAGGCATTAACACAAGTCGAAATCTAGACGTGACATGTGTTTTCAAAGTTTTGGCAAGCTCCTGCAAACCGTATTTGTTGCGGAACGCATCAAACTATTTCAATAAGTTATCGATAAGATTTCGATTTTATTGTTTGTCCATTTCTGATCATGGGCTTTTTGAAAAAACGTAACGACGCAGCAGACGCGCTAATATGAATTAAATTTATTTTAATAAATTAATATAAAATAAAAGTGTTTTGACAACTATTTAATGACGGTAGGAGCTAATGCTGTGTTCTACCGTCAATACTAGGTGGAGTGAAAAGTAAGCTCCTTGGGAATGAAAAAAACATTTTTTTTTTAAATGTTTTTTTATTTTATTATTAAATTATTATTAAATTTAACCCCTTTTTAGGTCGATACACTTAATCCAGCGATTTTCCAACCTCTTGATGCCGTCCGAAAAATAATTTTCCGGAAGGTCTGCAAAATACTCCTCCGCGGTGTCGATAATTTCAAAAAATTCCTCGCGTAAGCTTAATTTTTTATTGATGAGCCATCTTTTGAGGTTTGAAAAAAGATTGTAATCTGAGGAAACCAAATCGTATGAAAAAGAGGGATAGGGAAATAATTGAAGCCCCAAATAATTTATTTTGGCCAAAGTTTCGTTTCTCGCGTTTTTGGTCTGGAGCCAGTTTCGCGGCACCTATCGGCAGGATAAATATTTCATATGAAAAATCTCGTTTAGGATATGGTTTGTGCGCTCAATACTGTTCCTTGTGACATCTGCTAGCTCACAAAATTTTACTTTCCTGTCTGCGAACATCATCTCATGGATTTTTTCGACATTTTCTTCTGTGACCTCATCCGAGGGCCTGCCGATGTGGCCTTGATCGTTAGTGGAGTTGCGGCCACCACGAAACTCTCGAACCCAATATTTGACGGTGTAATCTGTCGGAGCATTAGCCCATAATATTTGTCCAATTTTTCTTTTGTTTCCTTCGCCGTTTTGCCTCTCAAAAAATAATGTTTTATGAGAGAACGAAAATCGTTTTTGTCCATACGGCACATGATGCCAAACACGTCAACGAAAATTCGCTGTTCAAAAAAAATACTGGCAGTATCGCAAAGAAATTCGGCGTGCTTTCCTAAATAAGAACGGACTACAAGGCACTATAAACTTTTTTGCAGTAGCAGTGTATTATGGCGGTCAAGGAGGTTACTTTTCACCCCACCTAGTACATCGGCAGAGCGGTCTTTCGAGCCGGATAATATATAATATTGTCACCCGTCAGGGTAATAATTGCCCCAACAGTATTGTAAATATTGGGTGTACCTAAAGTCTATATTATTCCTATACTAGGCAAAGACCCAGTCCTAAATTATGATGTCTAAGCCGTTGGTAGATAAAAGGAGTAAGCGGAATGATAATGCGGAATGTGAATGTGATACATATGAAGAAGGACGTGATGTGAACGGCAATGATTATGAGGAGTGTGAATGTGGCACATATGAAGAAAGGTCTGACGTCGACGGGAACGATTATGAGGAATCGGACACAACTGAAGAAGAGCTTGACGTGGACGAAACTCTGGATCCACAGCCACGAGACCGACAGGCGTCCAAAGAAAACAACGAAAGATTCTGGATCCAATGTTACATTTAAAATCTCATTTTAATAAAAAACGGTTTTTTTTTTTAGATTTTTCTGATTTTGTGGAATTGAATGTTTTGCGTTTGTTTTATATTTTATAATGTAACAATATATTTAAGGATTTTTTTTGGTTTATTTATAACGTAGGATAGTAATTAATGTTGTATAGTTTGTTTAAACCGATTATCAGAGCTTATATATACTTACCAAACTATTCCTTGAGCACCCGATCCTATAGGCCTTAGTTTAATATACCGGCTAAGAATAGTGAAATTTGTATCGCCGACTTCAACGGTATAATGATGTGTCGCCATTTTCAATGTATTTAATAATTCTCTTAATTAAATTAAACTGTTTACCATTTCGTCCTAAAATATAATTAAAATGTGTTAATGTACATGTATATATCCATGTATTTATATGTGTGTTTAACAACTAAAATAACAAAATATTAATTTTTTCTTTATTATAAATATAGCTATTATAATGTGTACCAATTATAACATTAGATATTTATACCCCTACAAAAAGGGTGTACTAACTTTGTGCAAATGCATATAACAGAGAGAAAGAGGCTTGACAGACCATAAAAAGTATATATATTCTTGCTCATCTGACCAGATAAACCCACAGCTACTATTAAAGCTTGAGACACCAAATTTCTGTATACTATGCGCAGATCAAATGTTGGGCGCCAGGGCCGACGCCACCGCAAATCAATAAATAAAATAATCAAGTGGATTTGTAACAGACATTTAAAAGATACATTTTTTTGACTTTTACATATAACTATTTCTCCAAAATTCAATCCGATCAAACAATAGACACAGAAGTTAAATAAGAAAGTAGGTGGAAGAGTATTCTAATGTTGAGTCGAGTGATGTTGCTCATGGTTTGAATGTGTTTGGAAATATCTGTTAAAAATGCATTTTAATTTCTTTCCCTTTAACAATAAAAATATTCGATTTTATCTCATGTATTTCTTTTGACGATTAGTTAACCATGGCTGTAGTTATCGTACAACAACCTATCACTGGACGGATTGTTCTATCTAGGCCGAATAAAGAATAGAATATGTAGAGTCTACATCTTGATAACATCAATTTTGAGGAGTCCTGAGCCAAGAAGTTTATTGACTTAAAAGATGATATGTTAAAGCAGACGAACGCTAGAGTTGGGCGAGCACGATGTTTCAATACCCTTCACTAATTTGAAAAACCAGATTTAGTTTCGAACAAATAGGAAAGCTACAGACGAGTGTGCCCTCTACCCACCTGACCAAAACGATTTCTTAAATATAAAAGTACTCTTAAAATTATTTCTTAAATAACTTCTGCTACTGTGATCAAAAGGTGAATTTTTAATTTAAACTTTCCGCGTTAACCGATTCAGACAAACATTTATTTTTTCTTAAGTTTGTAGGACTTCTAGTGCCATCTGTGCCAAATCACATGTTAAAGTCATCATTATTTTTTGGGTTACGCTTGTCTTTCTCAAGTACAAAAATACAAACGCTACAGGTGCTGACTGTATAAGGCCATGGATTATCTTAGTATACCGTAAAAAAAAGTTTGTAAATAATAATAATACGAGTCGACTTGAGATGTTCTGCGCAACTCCAATGTTCCCCAAATTAATTAATTTCTGTGCAGTCATAGATAGATTCTATCTGTCTAACTTGTTTATTTTCGGATATTTATAAAAACTCGCAATGAAAATTGCGCTTTATTTGGATTAATATTAAAAGTTTGGCGGAGATAAATTTTATACAGTGTTCGACAACACGCGCAATTTGAATTAACGAACAGAAGAAGAAGAACGCATAGACAAAGCAGACGCGAAGTGTCGCAACCATTAGACTGAGCGAGAGGGCAATAGGTATATGTATGCATTTCTAGCGCGTACCAAAATTTATTTCATGTGCTTCTTGTTGATTTTTTGGCACGACTGGAGTTGTTCAGTGGCTGAGTGGATTATGTCCCGGACTGTACGGCCAATGATGTTGACCGTGTTCGGGGTTCGATTGCTACCGCGATCCGACATGTGAAATTTTTTGTTTTTCATTATTTTTTATTAAAACATTTTAAAAGCTCAATAACATTGAAAAGGGGTGGCGGCCGTAGCCGATTTTTTTAAGTTTTTGGTACGCAATATATGTATTCACAACTTAGTTTTCTTTCGTTGGTACACAACAGCAACTCCAAATCTAATTGTATTGTACATATGTATGTATATACATGCGTGCAATAATGTGTGTTGAAGTGGGATGCCAATACATACATGTGGATATGCAGACAATAATGTATGGGCGTCCCACTCGCACATTCACAACTTTTAAAGGACGGTGGAACTATCGTCTGCTTATGATGGTGCCGGGCTGGCAGATCAGGCTCATATCGATGAGGCTGCGTCGCCACAGTCTTATGATTGCTGTTATGTTCTAGCATTCTAATTGCAAAATATTGAGAGCAAAACAAAATAACAATATCCAATTAGAATCATATTGAACTTGCAAAGTCATAACAGGCAAAATACGGAAAGAGTGACGGCATTGAAGAACGCATTGTTTACTTTTGGCTCGCGTCTTTTTGATGCGATAAAAATATAATATATATATACTTGCATTCGGCGATTTGTTCGGTTTGGCCTCACCTAATATAATAGCACTTCTTTGCTCAACAAAATTTGACTTCGACCATTAAAAATGGTCAAAAAAGGGAATACTAACTTTGTGCAATTTATGTAACAGGCCTCATAAAGTATATATATTCCAACTCAGTATCACTAACCAAGTCATGTCTGTCTGTCTGGATGTCCGGATGACCAGATGAACAAACAAATATCAGCTATTATAAGAGCTAGAGACACCAAATTTGGCATGAAGGTTTCTGTGTACCACGCGCAGATCAAGTTTAGTTCAAATGTTGTGCGCCACGCCCACCGCCCGCAAATCAATAATTCAATTATTTATAAAAGATACAATTTTCGGACTTTAACATATACTAAGCTGTTTAATGTATCTACGTGTTCTCGAAATTTCAATCCGATCATTGTAAGCATTCCGACGATTTTAAGAAAATCTAGCCCATCGTCCGATCAAAAACAACAAACAAAGCTCCGAATTCCAGCTAACTGCAAGACGGCAATAACAGCCAGCTGCAACAATTTGCCTAATCAGCGGAATCGTCGCTCACGTACCATTCTCAAGAAGATAATATTACCCCCTCCCTTATTTTTCAGGACACTCTCTTCACGAGAGAATAAAAATTCAATTCAGCTTAGCTCTCTTGGAGACACTTCGCTCTTTCATTTTGGCTATATCAACACAAACAAGTCTCCCCAAAAGCCAGTTCTGAACATACTATCAACCGCGATAGACCTGCTAGAGCCCACTTCAACTTCCAAATAAGTGACAATCAAAAGGCTCTAGTTCTTTCCTCTTTGGAAATAATAAAAGTGTTTAATAATAAAACAAAAAAAAAAAAACAACTGTTATTTTTTTATTAAACCCTCCTTCTGAATTCATAAATATATATATTTTGAATCAGTATCAACAGCCGAGTCGATTGACAAATGTCTCTCAGTCCGTCTGTCTGTCTGTATGAACACCTATGTAGATCTCAGAAGGCAGGTTTACATATTGTGTCTACATATTTATTAATTATTATTTTAATAATTTGTAATTTTTCCCCTTTTTTTATTGCATAGACTCAGAAGTATATGCACACAAACATTTATTTATACAAATATACATAAATATGACATGAAGCATTTACACATGCGCGTGAGAGCGAGAAGATGCAAAAATCAAGAAGTACATGTAACGAAATTTGGTACGCGCTAGAAATGCATACATATACCTATTGTCCTCTCGCTCAGTCTAATGCTTACGACACTTGTCTACTCGCTTCTGCATTGGCTATGCGTTCTCCTTCTTCTCTTCGTTAATTCAAATTGCGTGTATCTTTTGAACACCGCATACAATTTATCTCCGCCAAATTTTTAATATTAATCCAAATAAAGCTCAATTTTCATTGCGAGTTTTTATAAATATCCGAAAACAAACAAGTTAAGTCAACTCGTAGGTCACCAAAATTTAACTTTTTAAGAACAACTGACCCCATTACATTTCCCATTGGTGTTCCGTAGGTACTAATTATTTTTGATAATCGGAAAATTCGAGCGGCGATTCTATTCTGTGATTTACAATTTTTTTTTTACGGTATACTATTTTAATTATAATTATACCCGATAATGACCCCCCATTATTTTTTGGGGGTTCAACAATTTTTCGAGTTTTTGAGGTTAATTTGAAACTCAGATGTGCTACGTAAATTTTGACTTAGGATTCGGACTTAGAAGGACAAAATACATGTTAAAACATATATCGCATGCTCATTTTTAAGGTTTTTCAGTTTTGTGAGGTTATGTCGAAGTCCAGACGTGATGGCGAAATTCTGACCTCGGATTCGAATTCAGCGACCAAAAATACATATAACTGCATATGCCGCTTACGCAGATCATGAAACTTTTTTTTTTGTTGGCCTGTGTAATCCATGGTCTTATACAGTCAGCCCCTGACTGTAGCGTTCGACTGGTTTTTAGGTACAGCTCAAACACTTTTACTTAGTTGCATACCACGTGTCAGGAACCACTGGCGACCGCTTGAGAATAGATTTAACCCAGTTTTAAAAAAAATTGGCTTTAAGATTTTATGATACATTTTTTAAGCTGATATAGCATGTTATATTTTCCTGGTACACTCCTTGCTAAAAGAGCTTAAAGATTTCTAATAACGTTGAGGTCGGGCATGTGCTTGTATAACATTGTGGCAGTTATGTATTGTTGTCCTTGTAAAAGTATAAGTTTTTTGTAATACCCAAGTTCTCTAGACTTTGTTTTACTTTCTACCTTAATATATTAATGTATCCAATATCCCTGATGCCATTAATAAAATGTAAATTCCCTACTCAGGCACTGGACATACAGCCCTAAAGCATCACAAAACCACCACTTTAGTGTAGAGTTTTTGTATGTTACCATCTGACCCATCTTAATTAAATTGGCTACCATCAGTAAAAAAAAACCTTCAAATAATATTCAATATTAAAAATATGATTTTAAAAACTTATTTACCAGTTTTGAAAAATCACTTGTTTTTGCAAACTTTACTTGTTTATTTATGCGTTTATTTTAAGGTTTGGCCTTTAAATGGCTCAATCAATATCAAAACAAATAAATTTTTAGCAGACAATTTTAGGATAATAACTGTAGTTTCTGTCCATATTTGTTTTATCCGATTATGCCTTGCTCTCCGACAAATGGGATTCTTGATATTTTTATAAATTCTTCTTCTTTTTGTTTAATTGAATATTGAAAATAATTAAGTTTACATGTATTATGTTGTTTCGTTTTTGGGTATGGCGCCAAACTGCCTGCAACATTTTGTGACGGTACAGTGTACACAAACTGATTTATTTGAAATGAAAGCTAAGCATGCTTCCAAGTGTTGAGAAACGGTGCGCTGCAGGCGAAACATTGAAAAAAAAATCGAGCGCGTCTTCGCGATATAGTTATTTTCGGCGGCGCACACGTGATGTTTTACACTCGTTTTAGACTGTTGAATATCAGCATTGCAATTACACATCAAATGACATGCTATTGTGTTTTTTTTTGCCGGTCACGCCGAAATTCTGCATATGCGTCAAGCACCCGCAAATTAACCGGTGTAACGGCATATCATTTTTATTTTTGTGTCCGTCGCAATTTTTGTTCGAAGTAAATCGCTTGTAGGACCCTGTGACGTTTTACTCAGAATTAGCAAACAAAATACATGCAAATTTAATTATTTTTAAAATACAATAAAAAAATAAAACAAAAAAAAAATAATTCTTTCACCTAAATTTATGATACATATAGTGCACCTGTGCTGATTTAACCTTTACCAGAGTTTCTTATAAATCTCTATAAAAAAATCCACTTATAAAAAAATCTGGTAAAGGTTAAATAGCTGCATGCGTCACCGGTTTTGTTTAAATTTTTTTTACTGATAGGGCTATATTTATCATGATTTTAGGTAAAAGAATTATTTGGCGGTCGCTTCTAGTTTTTTTTTAATTGAATTTTGAAAATAATTAAATTTACATGTATTTAACCTTTACCAAAAATCTTTACATTTATATTTTAGACTCATTAGCAAACTGCTTGTTTCACTATGCGTTTGAGCCACTGTAAACATGTACACACATACTGTGTTTACTCGAAGTATCATTAGATGAATTCATGTAATGGGGCAAAAGTATGTGTGTGTAAATGCAAAATTTATGTATTCGCTAACACTCGAAAAGTGGCAATTTGTATGAAATTGTTTGGAAAGAGATGAAGCCCAAGTTTCAAGTAAAAGTTGTTGTTTTCCTACGAAATTCGTAGTACGAACTCGCACCATTTAGAGTCCACAGAGTTTTACACTACGTTTTTAAACTACAATACTTGCAAAGAATTCATTTCCAGAAAAGCCGCAATTTTAAACAATATCTTTTTTTTATGAAATTATATTTTTACGTTAAGTTTTGACCAAAACTGTAACTGTGATAGAAACTTATAAACGTACAAATGTATTTAAGTGTATTCATATGTATGTATGTATGTATATTTGTCGGAATAATCAAATCATTGGTTGGATCGATATCATTCGATGTGTACATACATATGTACATACACAAATTTATAAATACATATTATATACTCTATATCAATATGTACATCCTCGTCTGTTTCCATAAGTTTAAATTAGAAAATGTACATATGCTGACATAAGTAGATGGCTCATTATTTAAAAAATAAATGTATTTTGACACATGTAAATTCAAAGGCAACAACTTAATTGTTTGCAGAAGCATTTGTATTTTTGTAAATCCACATGAGCACAGGTATGAATTATTTTATAAAAAAAAAATTATTAATATGAATGTTAAAATATCCATAGACTATAGTTATAAATTGTTGAATAAAACGTCAATACATACTTAAATCAACTACTGCATTTGAAAGTATTGTACTTGCACTTTGTGAAAATTTAACTCACGAGTTAAAGTTAGTACATACACGAAATATCGATTATCTCATCAAACCCACAAAAATAGTTACAAGCGAAATGTTTGCATCAATAACACACACAACAAATATATATTGCTTCACTCATGGTGTGTTTAAAAACAATTAAAAATTTACAATTAGTAATAGTTTTTTCGACACAACAGTAAGACCGCGTCTTCTTAATACCAAAGTAATGGTAGATACTAGAGCTGTAAAACTATCGATAGTTGCCACCATCGAGGTTTTCTGATGTTGATAATTTAGTCTATCGATATTATTGGTGGAAAAATGCTTTACACAAAAAAATTTTCTTAGATTATTATAAATGAATGCAAATAAATAAAAGCACAATATTTGATTATAAAGAGCTGAAAAAAAACAAAACCAAAACTTTTTTTGGGCTGTTTCCGTTTCTGCTTTGTTTTTTGGTCTTCTAAACTTTTGCCTTTTGCACTATTGAGCTATTTTTGTCATTATTTATAAAATGTTGAGTAATATTCATGCAAATTATTTTTTTGTTTGTTGTTTATAGTAAAACATTTATCCATTACACTTATTATTGTTGTACTCGAGTCGTTCCACTATTCTAGAAATTTAAATTTCCATAATATCAGGTGATACTATCGTTGGTCAAAAAACCCCATCGAGGGTTCCCGATGGACGCCTCCCATCGATATTATCGATACTATCGTCAATGGTTTTGTTGCAGCTCTTTCTACTTGATATTAAACAAAAAAATACATTTCATATATATGTATTAGTGTGACCGTATCGAGAACGATCAAATATACCATTCATAGTTTATAGTGCAATGTTGCTAGCTTAGCAGTTTCAGGCTAGATCTAGCATATTTCAAAATGATAATCCCTATAAAATTTTATTGTCATTCGGCAGCACGCAGCAACAAAACAAGTATTTTAGTATGGCATAACATCATAAGTTCGCCGCCATAAGCCCAGTGCATTTTGCCGTCGAAATCGCGCGAACTTATGTCGTCTAGAAACGACTTATCTCCGCCAGAACAAAAGCGACACAATTCCGCCCGTTTTACACCCATAGTCAGAGTAATATGTTAGGTATGAAAAAAGGCCGTTCTCGAATAAACAATATTAATTTATTAAAACAATATTTTGTTCAAATATTTTATTTTTCCTATCAACTAACTCTATTTAACTAAAAATAATGAGAGTTATTCAAAAATTATAAGACAATAAAAAACAAGAAAAAAAAAATCACTGGATTTTATTTCAAAAATTTTTTGCTTGCAGCGCTTTACTTCACACCTATTTACTTTTTTATTTGTTTAGGAGATTATAATTGCTTGACCATCAACAATGGCGCTAATCTAACACACAAGGACGACATATCTTCGCGCGGAATTAAGTCGTTTTGTAACTACATACGTCCGTGTGGAGATATGTCGCTTAAATCGACATAAGTTCGTCACGACTAATTTCTAGACGACATAAGTTCGCGCGATCTTATGACGCTTAAAGGTGACATAAGTTCGCCGGTCGCGCAATAATGTCGTTTTATCTTGCCGAACTAATGTCGTTTTTAAGCGTCATACGATCGAGCGATATAATGACGGTTTCACGCGTCGGACTTATGTCGTTCCCCCTTTTAGAATTTCCTACATATGCTCTCGTCTAATAAGAAATATACATCTTAAGAAGGCGAAATCGAAATTGATGACAAAGTGCGGTATATAAAATAAATATATTTAAAAAAAAAAATTGTGTATATTTATCCTGATTTAGACTTAGCTTTTTTTCAGCATTTTCTTTTTATTTCTAGATATTTTTTAGCATAATTTTTAAACAGATCTAGCAAATTTCCGTGCCTCGATACCTGGCTGAACTGTATTAAATGCATGAATTTAATATTATTAAAATATCGATATTATCGACTCATAATAAACCGAAAACACTAGGCATCGAACATATTGAGTACTCAAACAGCAGATTTGGCTCATTTGATGTTTTTGCGATTTTGTGACCTCAGAGCCCGAAGTGTTTTACGAGTGAGTGATCGGCTCTCTTCATTACCAACCCTCAAGCAGCGAACAGCGGCATCCACTCAGTCGTAGAGGTGGAAATAAATGAATGTTCGCTGAATCGATTTATTTTCAAAAATTCAAGAAAAAAATCGTTTCTTTACAAACAAATGCTTATCCGTCTATACCTCAAAAACTTAAATTTTGTACCACACCTAGATTTGTTTTCTTATTAGGTTGTAGTAATTTAGTACTATTTTCAAATTTTTGATTAGATTGATTATTAAAAATTAAATCGATGCATTGGAGAAAAATTGAAAACATCGATTAATCGATTCGAGAATCGATTTAACTTCCAGCTCTACTCTGGCGCACAACGGCAGCGAAAAAATGAGCACAAACGTAATTCTTTGCGCTCTGCGGTTGTTTTAATGTGAGCGTGCATGCAAGCACAAGCTCGCATATGAATGTTTGCGTTGCTTGTAATGTTTGACAACAGCCAAATGCTTAAGCCAGCGCGCTGGCAGCCTGAAGTAAATTTTGTGCTTCGACGTCGACAGCCAAGAAACAGTGGGCAAAAATGGTTATCTTACGGACAAAAGTTTGTAACTTTCAAAAACATTGTGGCTTGTTTTATGAGGATTATTTTATTTATTAAATACATGTTCGATGCTTAGTGGTAGTAGTAAAATCACATTTTCATTTGTTTAGTACAATTTTGTAGCAGGAAACAAGTGATTTAAGTGGATGAGCCCAAGTGTATTTATGCAAGTTGGGCTAAGGGTAATTAGCTGTTTAGTGCGGTCGATTGAAGCTTTAGTTATTTTTTATTTTCAATGGTCAAGGGGGGAAAAATACAAGATTAAATTAATTATAAATTAAAAATATTTTGATATTGAGTTTCTCCTTTTAACATTACAACTCCAGTAGGATTGACTTTAACTTTTATTTTTGTATGTGGGTACAATATACCATAGTCAACGTTTTCATAAAGATCCTGAAATGAATAAATGACATATAAAATAAATATTTATTTATTCAAATGATTTTCATTAAAAGACAAAACCAAATACAAATATTAATGTAAAACCCCTTTAAAATTGGCTTACCACCGCCTCAAACTTTTCAAGTGACAGAATTCTTCAGAATTTTCAACATTTCTTAAATACAAAACCAGAAAGTTATATATACGTCGCTTAAAAAAGAGGTAAAAATTTAAATTATTGAAATATTATTTAAATTATTAATAGCCTATAGATCTGTGTGTCTTTGTTAAATAAGGTTCGGCAAACTCCTTAGACCATCTCTTTATAAGCCAAGCACTGCCATTGCTTTATTGACCATTGAGGATATACATATGTATGTTTACAAAACTTAAGTTTGCGGACCAAACGGACCCCAAGATATGATACCATGTCCACAAAAAAAAAAGAGTTTCAATATCTGGGTATGCGGCAAATGCAGTTAAATGTATTTTGGGTCGCTGAATTCGAATCCGAGGTCAGAATTTCGCCATCAAGTCTGGACATCGTCATAACCTCAAAAAACTAAAAAAACGTTGAATATCCTCCGAAAGATACAGAATTCTGATCTGGGCATGCGATACACTGCGCGTCATCAGGTTAGCGCCCCCCTGTACATGCTTCTTTGATGGGAAATATTTAGCAAACTGCTTAAGCTAGAGCTATGTCAATTTTTTTTCCTGATAATTTCAATAATTTTTAAAATGAAAAGTTAAAATTCAATGCAAATGGTTTCAAACGGATTTTTATATAAATAATAAAGAAAAACAATTCATTAATAAGTAAATCAAAATTGGGTCATCAGGATAGCGCCCCCTACGATAATATGAGTATGTTCAGTTCATTTCGAAAAAATTTGAAAATTAATTATTTTACATACTAATTTGAATATTTTAGAAGCTTATTAATAATGTGTTGTGCCTCCTTTGTTAACAAGAACTTCACACATTCGATTGGGAAGTGACCCATAAAGTTTTTGTATGTAGTCCAAGGAAATCATCGACCATGCGAGTTTTATCCCGGTGATCAATTCTCCTTTAGTGGAATATTGTTTACCACCCTCGTACACCTTCCTAGCCAACCATCCCCATACGTTTTCTATTATATTAATGTCTGGGGAGTATGGCGGCCACTCTAGAACTTTCACTTTTTCTTCTTTAATCCATGATTTTACAGAACGGGCGGTGTGGATCGGGGCATTGTCGTGCTGAAAATGCCATTCCAGATTTCCAAAAATGTCTTTAAAGAACGGGAATGCCGTTTTTAATACGCAATTGTAGTCTTTCGCGTTCATTTTTGGTGTTAAAAACTGCAATTCACAGTGACCATAATAGGATACGGCGCCCCATACCATAACACCTCCGACCCGACTGTGTAAGCGATCCAAAATATGCTCCTCTTTACGCAAATCGTGGTAGTAGTAACAATATCCGTCTGGTCCCTCCAGATTAAATTTCTTCTCATCCGAAAATACGACGTATTGCCACTCCTTCGACCATGTCATGTGTGTACGAGCAAAATCAAGGCGTGTTTCTTTTCGCAACTTATTAAGAGGTGGTTTTTTCTTTAGTTTTTGTCTCTTTAAATGTTCAGCGTTCTTAATCACCCTTTGAATCGTTGATTTGCTCGCGTTAACACCACTTCTTTCACGGATTTTGGCAGAGGAGTCGTGCGAGTTGGAAGCCTCTCGGAGTATTATCCTGCGATCTGCCTGGGTAATGACTTGATTATTGCCACCTTTAAAGTTGTTTCCGTAGGTATTTTTATTATGAAGAAAATTGGCTATCGTTTTGCGATGTCTACCGGTTTTTTCAGCGATTTTGTGAAAAGATAGCCCGCATTCATAGAAAGCTGTGATTTCGGATTTTTCCTCCAAAGATAGGACCGTTCCTCTTCCCATTTTCTCAAAAAATTATATAAAACTATTAAATTAATCACCGTAAAAAATTTAATTGCTGTGCCTTTCAAATTAACGAAGATAAACACAATTGCATTTGCAGGCGCTAATCTGATGATGCAAAACACGTGTTAGCTTTTTCATCGAAATTAAGACAAAGCAGAAATAAAAAGATAACGGTTATTCTTACGCGCTCTTTTTTTCTCACAAAGAGAGACAGAATATCAGCGAACAAAAAACAACAACATTGACGAATTTGCGTGCAATATCAAATTAGATAACATAAGAAGAAATAGAGCAAAGCAGGGGGCGCTAACCTGATGACGCGCAGTGTATATGCATTAACATGTATTTTGGCCTTGTAAGCCTGAATCCGAAGTCCACTTTTACCCTGCATGTCTAAGTTTCGATTTAACCTCAAAAACTTAAACAATTTTTGAAGCCCCAAAAAACAGTGGGGGTCATGGTCGTGTCATGTGATATATGTTTCTATATGTTTTATGACATTCCAAGTCCGAATCAAACCTAACCTAACAATTTTTAAAAAACTTTCAAAATTTTGAACTTTTTTTTTAATATTGGATTAGGGTGTATTTGAGTTTAGTATAAACAAGTTTTCTGGCTGACACGTGACAATGTCATCAACAATTAAAAATGTTTTCATTACACCATGAATGAAAGCTATCGAGGTTGGCTTGAAGGCGAGAATAACAAAAGTCGTCTTTAAGTTGATAACGTGTAACATTGACAGACCACTCCTCCGACAACACAGCAGCCGCAGTCTGGAGGCCAGAGGAGCACCCCTCCAACACAGTAGCAGCCGTGCAGCGGCCGAAGGGCAGAAGAGCACCTTGGAATAAGCTCAAATATAAATATCGAAACGTGCAAATTAAAAATAACACATAACCTCAAAGAAAATGAACACCATAAAAAACGTGTTTTTATAACCTCACCTCAAAAAGGGGAAAAATTCATTTAAACTATGGTGCTGAAAATTTTTTTAAAAATATGAAATGATGCAAATTAAAATTAGCCGAGTGGAAAGTAAAAAAAGTGAAAATTCGAAGCATTACAATTTGTTTGTTAATGTAATTAGTTTAAATATAAACCGAACCTGAAGTGGGTCACTGTGGGTACTGTGGCCAAGATGGACGCCCCCTGGCAGGGTGCTAAGCTGGAGGTAGTTGACAGAACCTGTATTCCGTCAGTACCAAAAGCGAAGGTACTCTTCCCGAGGGTCGTACCAAAGGAACAGGCGCTCAAGTTACTCAGATGGAAGAATCCGGACGTGCCTACCGCTGACTGGACGGTACTACACGTTGGCAAGCCGGAAGGCAATGGTCAACAAATGGTCCTCCAGATCAATAAGGAGGCCGAATCTGCTGTACCCGAGGTTCGGGAAGATGGCGTGGGGAGTACCTACAACTCAAAAAACGACACTCGAACGACACCAATGCCAACACGCTGGAGGCCGGCGAGGTGGAAAAAGACCTCGAAGGTTTGACCGACGCGGCCAACAGCCTCGACATATAGGATGAAGTGGAGGAGGATGGTGACCTGACTATTATAGCCAACCCATCCGGGCAGAAGGAATCGGAAAATAGCCATGAAGCTACGGATCCTTCAGCTAAGAGCAAGTTGGTGTCGGCGAAGTTCCTCTTAACCCTGGAGGAGGAGTCCGTCGACGTGGCCCTAGCCCAGGAACCCTGGATCGCATCGGGTAACAAGATCGCTGGGCTAGGATCGAGCAACTACTCCATCTTCTACCCGACCACCATAAGTAAAGCTAGAACTGCAATTCTGGTAAGAAAAGGCATCTATGCTTATCTTATGTCTAATTACAGCACAGACGACATCACGGTGATAGCGCTAGAGGGATGCAGGGACGAACCACTCCTGATGGCGTCCTGCTACCTAGCGCATGACAGGGAATCGCCGACAGAGGAGACGGAGCGTCTGATCGAGGAGGTGAGCCAGAAGAGGCAACCCCTGGTGATAGGCGTCAACGCTTATCACACCCTATGGGGCTGTAAAGACGTGAACAATAGAGGTGAGTCACTTTTAGACTTAATTCTAAAATTTAACATTAAGATCGCTAACAGGGGAGAGGAACCCACCTACGTAGGTCCCACCTCATCTTGCGTTATAGATTTAACACTCGCGTCTGGAACAAATACCGAAGTCACGGAATGGAGGGTCCTCAGCAAACCTTCCTTCTCTGACCTGATCTGATAGGTATATCCAGTTCGAAGTTCAACTTGAGTGCACAGTGACAAAAAGTCTTTACAAAAATCCCCGGAACACCAACTGGGATATGTTTAAGACCAAAGTGACAAGGACACTCCCATCCCCAATACCAATCTCATCAACGGTGGACATTAAGAAGTCCGTGAAGACTCTCTGTCATCACCTAACCTCAGCCTTCAACGCAGCGTGCAAGACCTCAATAATAAGAAGGAAACACAGGCCATCCTGGTGAAACCCACAATTGAAGGCACAACGCACCGAACCCAGTGTCCGACGTACCTGGGAATATAATCACACCACACAAAATCCAGTGGGCCATAGACTCCTTTGAGAGCTGCAAATCCCAGGGCTAGATGGTATAATACCAGCCATGCTGCAGAAGACCAAAGAAAAGGTCACTCAATGGCTGGAATCAATATTCAAAGCATGTCTGACGCAGGGATATGTACCTGTACCCTGGAGAACAGCACGTGTTGTGTTCCTGCCAAAAGCAGGAAAATGCAGTCACATGCAACCGAAAGACTACAGACCGATAAGTCTCACCTCTTTCCTGCTTAAAACCTTTGAAAAACTTCTAGATCTACACATAAGAGGAGGCATGAACCGACTCGTAGAATCCAACCAACACGCCTACACAAAGGAAAATCGGTGAAAACAGCGTTACACTCCCTAGTAGCCACCATCGAAAAAGCCCTACACCACAAGGAATTTGCCTTAGGAGCGTTCCTGGATATCTCAGGTGCATTCAACAATGTATCTACGGAAGCGATCATGCGGAGCCTGAGAGCTATGGAAACCCATGAGGCTGTAAACTCTTGGATAGAAATCTATTGAGCTGCAGAAGAGTAAGAGCCGAATGGGGAACCACCACCACAACCAAAGCAGCGCATAGAGGCACGCCACAAGGCGGAGTGTTGTGGTTACTTAGTGGTAAACGACGTCTTAAGAAAATTTAAACGGAAAGATAACCGCAAAGATAACCGCCTATGAAGATGACATAGCCATAATTATCGTGGGCAAATGTCCAACGACGATCAGCTCTGTCATGGACAGTACACTTAAAGAAGTACTGAAGTGGGCGATAGATGTCGGACTCAGTATCAATGTGGACAAGACGGATCTATTTCTCTTTACGGACGGATCTAAAATGGAAACCGGCGTGGGCGCCGCGGTCTACTGTGCAGATCCGCTCATTCAAGTGTCGTACAAGTTGCCGGACTACTGCAGTATCTTCCAAGCGGAGGTCTTCGCTATAAAGAAGGCTGCAGAACTTGCGACAACGCTCAACAAGAACCGGGTCAGTATCTTTGTCGACAGTCATTCGGCTATCAAATCTATGCAATCCTATGTCATCAGCTCCGAAAGTGTACTGGCAAGCAGAGAAGCATTAGATGCATTAAGCAGCCGCTCGAAGGTGCGCATCTTTTGGGTTCCCAGCCACCAGGGCATCGACGGAAACGAGATGGCAGACAGGTTAGCGAAGAAGGGTGCCGAATCTAGACAACTGACAGTTGAAGACTTGAAGATACCGCTACGATCTATAAGCCACAGCTTAGAAGAAAGCGCTGCAGTAATAGCAGGAAGAAGGTGGCACAACACAACAAATTGCAAGATAGCCCGCACTATGTGCAACCATACAAACGCGAAATTGGCCCAATATGTCATTCAGCTCCCGAGAAGAGACTGCAGAACAATAATGGGTATACTCACGGGTCACTGCCTGACCGCAACGCATGCTAAGAAGTTGGGCATCACCGACAACGACGAATGCAGGAAATGCAGGGTACCAGAAGTAAAAGAAACTCTGGAGCACCTCATCTGCGACTGCCCCGCACTCATGACCTCGAGAGCGAAATGCCTTGGAAGCCCCCTGCTTGCATCACTGAAAGAAGCATCGGGCCTGGCACCCCAAAAACTCCTGGCTTTTGCCAAACTAACCAGCACACTAGACTGGGATAATTAAATTGGGAAATTAACAGCCTTCATTACTATCCGGCAACACTAAGGATCATACTGATCTATGTGAGGCCCCCACTTGGGGGCCTGCCGATATAACCTAACCTAATATAAGCTAACTATAACTATCGATAAGGAACGGGCATTCGATATATTGTAATCGACCGCGCACGATCGGGGAAGTGCGATCACTCTCTCGAGAAAGCGCCAAACGAATAGACGTGAATGAATTATAATAAAGAATATATAAGTTTTACATGAAACAATTTTGTTCTCTTTCTTCCTTTCAGTATGGCTAAACGAAAGTTAAAGGGTGTACTTGTGTGCGAAAATAATAAATAAATTGGTAGAAAATGCTTTGAATGAAAATTAAATAGAAAAATTAAATTTGTGAAGTGAAAAGAATAAACTTTAGAATGGGCGACAGGCCCCAACAATACTTCCACAGCCTATCTGCGGAAGTATGGGATGTCGACCTTTCGCCAAGGAGAAAGCAGGGTACACTGGGCTCTTACACTCAAAAAGAAAAAAAATAATTATAAATAATAAAAATAAATAAATATCTAAGCTTTGTATATGCAGACAACCTGTCTTGTCAATCACAACCTAAAGGATGTTTCTATTTCTCTTGATCTCTCGTTCAGAAATGTTAAGTAAGATCATTGACTTTTAAAATAAATGCTTAAATTTTAACGGAATGACTCACGTTCTTTTACACGGGCATAGGGTTTACAAGAGTCACCCTCTTAAGTAAGTGGTCATAGGTAGGGTAGGGGATATGGCGATCACATCAACACCAGGGATTCGGACAATGCTGAAAGTTCTCTCATCTGTTTCTTTTCACTTTATAAGGTACTATATCTATGCTTTCAGACATTATTTAAGAAATTCTAATGGTTTAGTCATTTAGCTCCTTAAATTTCCCTTTGTGGCAGGCAAGCTCAATTTCTTATATATTATTAAATATAATGGGTAACTTGTCTGAACAAGACCTCCACAAAAATAAATAAATAATAAAAATAATTCCTCTGGTTACACGTTACAGACCATTTTCAATATGCGAAGGGTATCAAAATTATTTTATAATGCAACAATTAAAATAAAAGGTGTTTGTAGATACTTACCTCTACTCTGTATCCAAATGAATTTATTAGTCCTAATTCCTTTAGTGTAACTGATATGTCAGATGGTGTTCCGTCTGTTCTTCTATTCACGAAAGCAATTGCATAAGAATAATAAATTTCAAAAACGGGAGTTATGGGTTTTGACCAAATTTCTATTCCTTTATGTTTATATATCCGGCGCCCTTGAACCCCTAAAACATCTTGGTCAACAGAAATAATCTTACGATTAAGTAAAATTTCCTTAAATTCGGGTCGTATTGTTCTTAAATCTACAGAAATTAGAAGAGGAGCCGCTAAAATGGCCCACATCGCAAATTGTGTTTTTGCTTGTTCGTAGCTTAGACCAAAATTTCCAACAATTAACTGAAAAATAAAAAATTTATATTATTATTTTATTTTTTGGTTAATCTTTTCTTTAAATCGTTAATATATAATCCAAAGCCAAGCTAAAAGCGTGTTCGACTCAATTTAAAAAAATTGAAGCACGCTATAATCATTATAACAGATCTCAGATTCTGAAAAATTACCGTAAAAATCACTCATAAAAATTAAAACTCAAAAAATAATGATTATGTGCTGAGTTTTATTTTTTTCGTTCAAAAAATAATGATTATTTGTTGAGCGTTATTTTTGTTGTTCAAAAATATCGCTCAAACTAAAATTGCACCTCTTATAACAAAGATATTATACAAATTTTGATGCATGCTTATAAAGTGCTCCAATTGGTATCCATTTCAATACATTTTTGGCCCTTTGACCATTGATTTTTTAATAAAACAAGAGCCAAAATCAGGCTAGAGAGGCATGGTAACGACCGAAGCAATAAGATTTTCAGTTCTGAATTCAAAAGGCATACAAAACGTAGGCAACTTAAATATTTTCTGCCGGCAATCTTCGAGAAATGTATTGGATTAGCATTTTACGCCACGCGAAAACTACAGATACCAAATCATATCTGTTATTTCATATAGACGACTTTTAAAAACTCTGATTATATCTCAAACTCAGGGCTCAAAATTATGTTGTCGGAAATCAATGACTAAATATTATAGAATGAAATGCAATAAAATGGGGTTTCTGAGTTAAAATCAAAGATCAAAGGATATCAAAATAAGTGAAATGGATACCCCTTGGTACACTTTATAGTTCAGCATCAAAATGTTACTAAAAACTTCTTTGGATGAGGTATAATCCGAGATCGAGCAATTCTATTAATCGAAAAAAATAACGCTCAACAAATAATCGTTATTTTGTAATCGATATTATTTTCACTAACTAATAATCATTATTTTTTAAGCAAAAAAATAAAAATCGTGAAATTTGGGATCACCTCGGATTTTCCAACAGTGGACCAGTAGAAACATTCTGGTGCAATTGGTGCAGTGTCGATAGTGAATAAAACCAAACAAAATCTACAGTCGGGAGCGTCCGATATTAAATTACGCTAATTGTGCTTGTTGAAGGCATAACTATGCAGGGTGTATAACAAATTAAATTTAAGCATTATATGCATGCATTTGAGAATGCTAAGCCTCCCCAAAGTAATAATAAAGTCATGGCATAATTGGTGAAATTAAATACGTTATCATTACAATCATTTAACAGCTCGCCTTATCATTGTTTTTCATAATACTCATAAGCTGAATACGCATTTTGAACATATTCGCGTTATACATGCGTTATATGTAGGTATAACGCCACACGCTTATCCCTCTTACTCTGGTCCCTAGTAGTTGATGAACTACTGAGCATCCTTGCAGAACAGGGGGTGGTAGCAATCGGCTACGCCGACGACCTGGAACTTTGCCAACACCGTGACAGAGCTGATGCAATCTGCTCTGAATACGGTTAGTAGATGGTGCGAAGATGTTGGTCTGAGCATCAATCCACAAAAGGCAGTTATCGTTCCCTTCACTAAGCGCCATTCCGTTGACATAGGTCAATTGCACATTGGCGGGTCTCCCGTGGGACTTTCCAGTGAGGTTAAATATCTAGAATCTATATCTAAATATCTATCTAACTCTTGATAAAAGACTGAACTGGAACTCCCATTTAAACAACACCCTATCAAAGGCAACTCATGCCATGTGGGCCTGCAGAAGATTCTTTGGTAGGATCTGGGGTCTCAAGTCCTGCACCATCCGGTGGTTATTTGAGATGATGATCAGACCCATCGTTACCTACGCTGCCATTGTATGGTGGCCTAAGGTTACGCAAGTCACTGCCATCAACAAATGCACTAAACTGCCTAGGCTGCTTTGCCTTTCCTTGACGGGTGCACTTCGCACCTGTCCCACAGCAGCAATGGAATCAATATTGAATTGGACTCCTCTGAATATTCAAATACAAGAAGTCGCCGCTAGGAGTCTTCCTAGAATCAAGCTCCAATCTGGGCTTCTAGCTACCGAATCGGGGCACGCTAGACTTATCAAAGACATTCCTGGCTTAGAGATCTGCTCTAGATCAGATTCTATGACCAAGGAACTCTTCTTTGGTGCAAAATTCAGAACCCTCATCCCGGATCGGGATGCTGGCAACCCCATCAGTGACCCTCACGGTATACACTGGTATACCGACGGGTCAAGGACTGATCAGGGGGTTGGAGCTGGAATACATGGTCCCAACTCCAAAAGCTCGATTGCTATGGGCAAGTGGCCCACAGTTTTTCAATCCGAGGTCCATGCCATCGAGTTCTGCTGTCGTCCTATTCTTGAGAAGGAGATCAGAGGAGCGAATATCTACATCTTCTCGGATAGCCAAGCTGCCATACTAGCCCTCTTCTCAAAAAGAGTAGGTTCACGTATGGTGGCTGACTGTTGGAACTGCCTTCAGAGGCTTTCCAATAGGAACAAAGTTACCCTTCTATGGGTACCTGGTCACTCTGGTTTCCAGGGCAACGAGCTAGCGGATGAACTAGCGAGGGCGGGGTCATCAGCCCCTCTGCATGGCCCCGAACCCTTCTGTGGCGTGGGGTGGTCAACTATTTCATCCCTTGTGAAAGCATGGGCGGTTAGGTTGACCGAACGCTACTGGTTCTTCCAACCAGGGATAAGGCAGGCTAGAGAGCTTACGAATCCCTTGGTTAAGCGAAGAACAAACTTACTCTCTAGGAGAGATCTCTATCTCCTTGTTGGTTACCTTAGTGGCCACCATTTGGTGAACTACCACCTCACAAAAATGCGTCTGATGCAGAATGCAGGCTCTGTAAAGAGGACGACGAAACCACTAAACACATCCTGTGTGATTGTCCAGCCTTGGTTTGGATTAGGAGGAAACATCTGCACGTGGAAACCGCAGTTCCCGAGCACATTGTCCGTTCCTCGACAAAAGACCTGTTATGCTTCATCAGGGAAGCGAAACAGCTTTTGTCATGTTAGGGAGAGCATTCTAGGCACAAAAGATCATTCTGGTCGCAGTGCCTCGCCCCTTCTCTGCTGGGAGACTCCCTTTCCAAAAATAATAATAATAATAACTCCGTTCTTAAACCCATATGGACCTATGGCTTCGAGCTATGGGGCAATGCATCGAGAAGCAACACCGACACTATGCTATCTTCGGAACGAGAATATACATAAAGACCTACAAATAAAACTTGTCATTGAGACAATATCAGAGAAAAAAGTATAATACAAGGAAAAACTAGGCTCACATCCAAATCCCCTTGCAAGGAAACTTCTTCGAGTATGCAGCCAAAGTCGACTGCACCGCAACGATCAACAAGCCCAGCGTTAAATTTGTTAGGGCACATAGCACGAATCATTTCCCACGGTTGGGGCCCTAAAGAAGTAGCCGATCCTACATTTGTTACAGAGGATTGGAGAAACTATTAATGTAACGAAGCAACACAAGCATGCGATTAGAAGAGGAGAAACTAATACTACTAGAATTGCGAAAAATCAACTAATTTCTAGATAGGTGGGTCAGTATTAGCAATTTTAAGGTAGATATGGCATTGAGAAGTGAGAACACAGAACGGCTTTATCTTCTTCTGCTCCTGTTCCTTGATTGGATGGACTTCGCAGTCATCCAATAGTGCAAACCTATTTGAAGTTGAGTCATTGGCAGCGGGCTTAGCTTTCGCTTTATTTGGATCTAGCGAGTTTTTTGTTCTGTTATTTTCTGCTTTTGCTTTCAAGAGTCAGTGTGAGTGCACTTGCTTTGATTGTTGTTGGCTCGGCAGAAATGTACACCGCTATCGGTATTGAGCATAGGCTTGGTGTTGATGTTGCTATAGGTGCAGTTGCAGTAGATATCGAGACTACTGTACTGGTAGCAATAGAGCTTGACGCCGTTTGCAATGGGGAGAGCGTGAGAGAGACGCTTTCAGTGCGTTCGGGTTCACATCGTGCAGTCATAAGCATTGATGAGCAAGACCGCGATCGTTTGCTTTCTGCAGGGGCTAGGTCAATGACCGGGTGGACTGTTTGGTACTCTTGGGAGTCAGACACGAAGGTGAAGTATGCTGAGCGCGCAAATCGCGTTGGCTCATTTTAGAACTGTAGATTTGTTCGTTGTCTATTTGTTTTATTTGTTTTATTTTATGTTTCCACACACAAGAAAATGTTGTAGGTTAATAATTTAACATTGCTAATAGCGTCTTTTGCTGATATTTATATTCTATTTTTATTTATTTAATTATTTACAAATTTGCTCTTTAGCACTTGATAACAAAACTAAATCGACTCGGCTATTGATGCTGGAAAAAAATATTGTGTTCTTTGTGATCTGCCTCTCCTTTCTCTGTCGGTCGAAAGTCTTTACGGTAAACAGACAGACGGACGAAGATACATCAGCCCGGATGTTGATGTTGAAAATATATACATATGTATGTACTTTGTGGTGTCAGTTGTCTGACAGTTAAAATACTCTTCTATCCTAGAGTTAGTGGGAAAGGATATTTTCATACATACCATGTCAGGATCATTCCAGTGCCCTGGACCGGCATTGGGTGCAATTATGTCCTGGTTTTTGCCATAATAATCAATTATATTTTCAACAGATGACCATGAATCTTGAATGTCATCGTAATTTCTCCAAAGATTGCAATGCTTTTGAATCGTGGTAAAATTAGGTTGAATCCCAGCATATATTTGATAAACTGGCCAACTACAAGAATATACCATAGGTTTACCAGTGCTATTCAAATATTTTCCAAATGCAGAATAGCCTCGATCCATGTCAATTGGTAATGCGTAACAACCATCTAACTTCACATAATCAACATTCCACGCTGCAAATTGTTGCGCATCTTTTTCTTCAAAACCAATAATACCAGGATACCCAGCGCACGTATAATTTCCGTAGTCTTCATAAATTCCGAACTTTAATCCTCTTGAATGTATCTAAAAATAAATAATATATAAATATATTATATATATATACTTGCGTATTTAACGGGTTGAGTCAAATAAATGATCCGCCAATTCGACTAAGATCGGTCAGCGGTTTTATTTATTAAATGCCAGCTTAAGACTAAACATATACATATCATCGCCATACAGTGACAATTACTATAAAACAAAACCTAAAGTTATAAACTAAAACTAAAATAAAAACATCCTGTGGTATCGTAGTTACGATAGCTATCGATAAATTCATAAATGTAACGCGATATATAATAAGTTGCAGCACTGAAAAGCTGACTAAGAAAAGTACTACAAGAATGAAAGAATGTGTTACGGACTGCTTGTTCTCACTAGGGCTGTGCCGGCTAGCTCAGCTGCACTTGGGGAGGAGTTTTTCCCCCTGCCCTGCAATCCGCACAATAATCGATGAGCTTCGATTCAAGTACAAAGACGTCTCACAACACAAACAGCTAAGTAAAATAAAACAACATTAAATACATGAATATATATTTAACGATGTCTAATCTTACTTACAGATACTACAAAAGGGACGAAAACAAACAACAACAACAACTTTAGGTGACCAACGGCCACAGCGCACCCACCCAACCATGTGACACTCCTGCTCAGGATTTCGGAGAGTCACCCATGTCGTGGAGCCCCTCCTGGCCAGCTAAGACCGTTTCATCCCCCCCAGTGATAACCGCTTAGCAAATGTTCATCTTATGCTGCTATACAATTTATTTAAGTACGTTTATCAACTAACATTTTTGTATTTGGTTATATTCCCATACCCTCCCTTTCTCCTTCTCTAGCCCTACCTGCCTACAGAGCTCTATGGACTGATGGGGCACTCACTCAATAAAGAGCGGCAATTATAAAAGGGGACAGAAGAAAGCAAGGGCTTCCCCCCCGAAAACTAACGTTTAAGACAAGATACTATTCAAAATTTTAACATAAGTTTAACAATAAGAAATGAAAAACAATTATTATATATGTATCTTAATTACTAATAGTGGTCCATGCTTCTCATGGCAGTGTACTCTACGATGGTGGCGAATGAATGGAATGTCTTGCCGGAACGGACGAAAAATACCCTGGCGGCTCTCCGGATGGACTGGACTCACCAGGGCGACAACGTTCACTTGGTGTCGTTCCGTCTTCGGGTTTAGTGTTTTTACTTTTATTTAGTGTCGTTCCGTCTTCGGAGTAATTTTTCGCTGCACACACATAGAGATTATTATTAATAAATTTTAAACAAATTTGAGAAATTTAATTGCACGCACTCTTTAACAAATCAACTCGCGGGAAGATAAGCTGCCTCGCCGCCTCGACTCTTGACATATACTAACAAGACATTTAAAATCCGCTTGGCGGTCGCTGAGCCTGCAGTTTCGTGCATCTAACCGACAGTTCAAACTGTTCATCAGCCAAACGGTAAACGGGGTTCGCTGACCGATCCGGCTTTTGAGAGAGACCCGAAACTGCACTGCTTGCTTCGTCGGTAGCAGTGTGGTACCAGGGCAGCTGTATTCATCGATAACCATCTATCGACCCGAAAAACAGCTGTTCTAGCAAAATGCAACAAATGTATGTATGTGCGATGAGCGTATGAGCGATAAGCATCGATGTTTTATATGAAAAACCTCAGCAAATATCGATGTTTCTGCAACTCTAATGTATTATTTCACCACCTATTTAAATTGATATTACAATAAACGCAATAAACGAAAAAAATTCAACAAACAACGGGACAATTAAAAGGTCCGCAAAGTAGAAGCGGCAGCGAACACGGGGATAGCCAAAGAAATTCCAGGCTTCGTAGATGTAACGGCCGAAGTAACGGCCGAAGGCAATCACACAACAAGATGAACAGCAACAACAACAACGCAGATGGTGTGATCCCAGAAACGAATGAACAAAGTAACGGAACTAAAATGTTGTGCCAAAACGACTATGTAAAGGAAAAAAGTAATGAAACGAAGACGATGAACAAAGAGCAAGATCAAGAAAGCGAGGTTGGGGAAGCAACTTAAAGACAACTAGAGCAGATAAGTCACATGGAAAACGAATTAAATTCTTATTATAGAGTTTTGGCGACCTTTATGTTTTACACTCATTGTAGCTGGCTCGAGGTCAAGGTTCAAAAATATAAAAACAATTTGTTTTTAATTTATATTTTTCCGATATATTTCGGTCTTCAGGGATTAATTTGACACGTCTGCTCTTGCTGGCGCGGAGTTCTTAAAACTAAAAAATGTAATTAAACAATTAAACAATGAGTTAAATTTATCGTTCCAGACACTAAAAGAAATCATCCCGACATTTGACGGCATGAAAAATGCGAGTGCATGGCTGGCTCAATGGCAAAACATTAAGCTTAATTTCAAAGTGGGGGGCAAAATGCTGCGGGCGTTGATTTTCTGCAAAGTGAACGGAAAGGCTCAGAATTGGCTTCATTCAAATTCGACGAATTGTTTTTACGCATGGCAAAGGTGTTTCGGCAAAGGAATCAAAACTCAAACTGCAAAGTCGAGTCTAGCTCTGAGGCAAAGAGTTTGCATCGTATTTCAATGACAAGCAATTACTCGCAAGCAGCCTAAATTTATTCGAGGACGAGCTAATTGAATACGTCATCAAGGGGAATCCCGGACAGGAATTTGCGGAACATAGCAAAGTTGCGATCGTTCAACTCAGGCGCTCAACTATTAGAGTCATTCCAAAACGTAGAGGCGAACTCACCAAAGACTCTAAATGGCGCGTTAGAGAACAACGAGCAGGACAGCGTGACCAACCCAACGTGGAGTGCTACAATTGTCATAGCAGAGGACAATTTGCAAAAGATTGTCGCAAGCCGAAAAGAGAAGACGGCGCTTGCTTTGCGTGTGGCAAATTTGGACATGTGGGGGTGCAACCAGAACAAGAAAAATTCGAAGGAGCTTAATGATTATGTAAGTCATATAGAAGTTCCGTTGTATTCCAAAACTATTAGTCTTACACCCATTTATCTAGATTCAGGAAGTCCAATCGGTATAATTAAGAATTCGTACATGCTATGCTGAAATTAATGAAGTTCAGTTTACAAATTTAGTTGGAAAATGTGTAAAAACTCACATGAGTAAATTAAAAATAAATATATAATATGTTCAGTTAATTTTTTGAATAAAGTTACGATCGCTTCTGTAATGATACTAGAGAATGAATCTATGGGATACTCGATATTGGGAAGAGATTTTTTAAAAAATCTAAAGTAAAAATTGTAATTAAAAATGAAAGAGAAATGAAAATAATAAAATAAAATAATAAAGAAATAACTAACAATACTAAAGAAGATGGCATATTTAATACAGAAGAAGAATGTAATGAGTTTATGAAAAGTTTGTTTTTGATCGAATGCGGAGGAATCAGAGAAGGATAAACCATTTAGTTTTTCACCAAGGCGTTTGTCGTTTGTAGAAAAGAAAAAGTACAAGAATAGATGAGTATTTTAAAAGCAGGAATTATTAGAACAAGAGAGTCGGAGTACGCATCTCCCATTGGAGGATTGAGAATGTGCGTTGATTTCAGGAAATTTAATAAAATAACACTAAAAAGTAGGTTCCCCATGCCACTAATAGATGACTTGTTAGAAACGTTAGCTAATAAAGTCTGGTTTTCTAAGTTAGATTTAAAGAAAGGCTATCATGTTTATATGAGTATGGAATCAATAAAGTACACATCATTTACTACACCGTTAGGGCAATATAAATTGATAAGTGGGTAAATAAGGTTCGTAAATAGAGTATTTGACGACATGATTACGGACAAGAACGTAATAGTTTATCTCGATCATATCATAAAAGCTTAGAAACGTTACACAAAAAGGAAAGCTAGTTATATGAAATGAGTTGTGGTGTGTTGCAATGGAAGAACACGTATTGTTTAAATGTAGGAAAAAGCCAAAGTTGTAGAAGTAATCGGTAAAAGTTATTGGTTCCCAAATACAAGAAAAAAATCAGAAGAACACGTCAAGAACTGTTTAAAGTGTATTGCGTTTACGGCAAAAGACGGGAGAAAAGAAGGGTTAGTACCAAAGGTGAGTAAACTGTTCGGATTCGAGCATATAGATCAATATGGGACAATAAATCAAAAGAACGCAACCAAAAGACATGTGTTAGTGGTTGTAGATGCGTGTACAAAGTGATAAGTGCATTAACAGATAAGATTAGACCGTAAGGTATTGTTTTATGGAAGAAGAATTCAGAGAATTCCTAGAGTCAAGGAATATCAATCATATAAGCAAATGGGCAGGTTGAACGCATAAAGAGAGATTTGGGACCTAGCAAAATAGTAAATGTAGAGAACGATGAACAATGGCACACAGTTTTGGCGGAAGTAGAGTTTGTATTGAATAATATTGTACAAGGCATAGGAGTATAAATGAACATCCAAGCCAAAATAATAGATTGCTTGTGGGAAAACGTAGTAATGTTAGAACAAGGACATAAAGAAATAAATTTAGAAGAGATACGCGAAAAAGCTGAAAACGTTAAGAAAAGTCTTCAAAATGATAACAAAAGATACGCAGATGCAAAACGTCAAAAAGCAAACGATTACAAAGTAGGAGAATATGTTGTCGTTAAAACTTTAATTCCACAACGAGAGTGTCTAGTTAACTCATTCCGAAATATAAGGGTCCATATAAAATGGGTTAAGTATTAAACAATGATCGGTATTTTGTAACAGATGCAGAAGTTAACGCAGAAACCAAATGAGGGTGTTTGGGCGGATCATAATATACAACTTTGGCTTATGTCAGAGAGATTAACATCATACGATCATAACAATGAAACCCCAAATTATAGTCTTAAAGACACTAAATATGAAAATGTAATAGATCTAAGGAATGAAAATGTAATACACCTGGTGTTTCATTAGCTGTGGCTGAATTATTTGTACAGAATTTAAAATTTAGAATTATAAGTGTGGGAATGTAACTGTAACGGGTTTTCAAAATTGGTCGAGAGGTTACTAGTACGGGGAACTTGTTTAAATATTTATAATAATAACTAGAAATTCGGTCCATATATAAAGAATATATAGATATATGAAGGTTAGAGCTTTAAGGGTATTAAACCCATTTACATTAACAATTTTTCAATTTTTTTATAATTAAATACAATGAGTACTTACATAATCAGACAAAGCTTTAATACCATGAGGAAATCTTTTATGATCCGAAAGCAGATTTCCTTCTGGACTCCGATATTTTTCCAACCAACAATCATCAATATTAACATATTCATATCCAACAGAAGCATAGCCTTCCGACACAAGAAGATC
This sequence comes from Zaprionus camerounensis, assembly GCA_018904165.1. NCBI lineage: Eukaryota > Metazoa > Arthropoda > Insecta > Diptera > Drosophilidae > Zaprionus > Zaprionus camerounensis. The sequence continues at coordinate 1,353,547 of JAEIFS010000354.1, forward strand.
GGCTGTTACTTGAAAGAGCCGCTCACTTTAAAAAGGAATTTAATTGTTAGCGCATACCAAAAGTAGTGTTTAAAATATAGGGCAGACAATAGAAAAAATTAATTGTAGTAAATTCGAAATATTCCATTTCCCTGTTCCACGGAGACGGTTTTAAAAGGAGACTTACAACACTTACATCAAATCAATATTTGTAATGAGTTAAGTTAAGATTTGCATATGAAAGAGCAACAACAGTTGACCGCTCTTGACACTAGGCTACCCTTCGGCCTATGTTCCGGTGTAGTTTAGTTTGTCAAATTCATACAAATGAATGTTACATAGACTAACTATTCGTCGAAGTTGGAAAGTTGTATCTTTAAAACGTCGTTTCGAATCGACTTGAAAAATGTAGTTATTAACATTTAAAATAAAATTGATCTGCACATAGTATACAGGAACCTTCAAGCCAAATTTGGTGTCTCTAGGTTTTATAACACCTGAGATCTGTGTGTTCATATTGGACAGACAGATAGACACAATCTGACTCGGCTAGTGTTCCTGAGCAAGAATACCGCGCACCAATCCGGAATAATAGAAGACATCATGCAGGAAAATGCAACCGAAGGGCATTCGCCAGACTCTTGTAAAATGCAGCAGCAACAACAACAGCAACAACAAATTTGTTGGCAAGATGCAAGCTTCCGCCAATTTCGAAGCATAACGTGAATATATGGTTTCTGCAAGTTGAGATTTAATAGCTACAGCATTTATTACACAATAGTTATACGCTTTTACCACCTTTTAAGAGCACTTGACCCTGACAGCATGTGGCAATCAATCGAAGATTTGAAGAACTTACCAGAGACCAACAAGTATGAACGTGTGATGACGTGGATTATTAAGCGAATCAATTTGTCCGAATAAGGCCAACTCCTTATGGCACTATCGGAACTGTAACTTGGAAGTAAGTCACCCACAATGAAGGCCTTCTTCGCGAGCTCTAGCTATCCCTGCTTCCACAACAAGTACAACAAGGTTTCACAATCCGCCTCCATAGATAAATTAACCAAGCTCGCCGACAGCCTAATGGAAGATGAACCCGGAGCTTGCGTAACACGACTTCACACTGGACACACCACGGATAAACTAGCAGACTGTAAGGGCAATATTGCTGCCCTGCAGTCAACATTAAATAAAGTCCTCGATAGGGTCACACGGAAGACAGTGCTCAAAAAGCATCAAAAGCACCTATAAAAAGCACCTGTTGTTGGGGCAACTACCTGACGGGTGACAATATTATATGACGATTTCTTTACGGTGGAACACAGCATTAGCTCCTACCGTCATTTAATAGTTGTCAAAACACTTTTATTTTAATATTTATTTATTAAAATAAGATTAACTCAAATTAGCGCATCTGCTGCGTCGTTACGTTTTTACAAAAACCCCATGATCAGAAACGGACAAACAATAAAATCTTCTTATCGATAAATTAATCAAATAGTTTTAACGATGATTCTTAAGCAATATTTTTGATGCGTTCCGCAACAGCACCTATCAAAGTGAACTGTTTGTGTTTAAATAAGTTTTGGAAGGTCAAGCTTTCGTCATACAGCCTATAAGCCGCTCAACTACGCTCTGGGCAAAAGGCATCGCGCCAGCGGCGGCAACTGGACATCATTGCTCAATTCTCAACTGAGATTATCCACACACCCGGAGCATACAACACTGTCGCGGATACACTCTCACGTGTAAATGCCATCAGCATGCCAAGCGATCTTAACACACAAACCATTTGCGATTCTCAACAGACTGACAATGAGCTCCCGCAACTGTCACAAGACACATTCCCGGACCTCCAGACACTGCGCATTGATCAAAACGATATTTTATCCGACACTTCAACGGGACGTACTCGCCCATACATCCCTGAATCGCTAAGACAGCGGGCATTCGACTGAGTTCACAATCTGGCTCACCCAAGCAGTCGCACAACTGCGCGATTATTGAAGCAGCGATTTGTTTGGCCAGGTATGAACCGTGACGCCGTAGTTTGGTGCAGACAGTTCGTACCGTGCCAGCGCGACACACGTACATCTGCCGCACAGTTTGATATCCCGGATCAGCGTTTCGATCATACACATCTAGATTTCATCGAACTACCTCGTGTCAACAACCTTCGCTATGTCTCACCATCATCGATATATTTAGTAGATGGCCACTAGCAGTCCCACTTGGTAATATGTCGGCGAAAACAGTTGCATCAGCCTTTTATGCACATTGGATTTGTCTGTTCGGCATACCACTCAGCATCACCACAGATCAGGGTACCCAATTTTAATCTGCCCTATTTACTGAGTTAGCAAAACTCATCGCAGCTTAACGGATTCGCACAACCGCTTATCACCCCCAATTAAACGGCATAGTCGAAAGATGGCAGCGGACACAACAAAGCAGCGCACATGTGTAACTCTCACACTCCATGGCCAGACCTATTGCCCCCCATCTTACTGGAACATCTCACAGCATTCAAGGAGGACTTTAAATCCTCTCCTGCAGAGCTACTGTTCGGCATAAATTTACGACTGCTCCACGATTTCTTCAACTTTTCAAGGACACAGCCCTATGGATTCACGGCTCACTAAAAAGCTTCGCCAACACACCAGGACAATTAGAGCTACACAAGCAGCGCTGTACTGCAAGCCACTGATGCTCGTTGCCAAGGATATTTATACTTGCACACATGTTTTCAGGAGTGCAGTGTCCGCATATACACACAATTATTCTCTTCTCATTAAGTAAAGCTTTGCATATCAAATGAATTCTTCTGGTTAATTGACCCATCACTACAATGTGCTTATGATCCTGATCGTTATAACTATATAGAAATGTTTTTCTTGTTTGTTTGTTTGTCATCCTTAGGCTCCTAAACGGCTGGATAGATTATACAATTTTTACACAATATTTCTCTTTTACTTGAGATGGTATTACAGAATGGTTTTCATTTCTTAATAGTGGCGTGCCTGCTAGCTGCACATGGGGAGGGTTCTTTCCTGCAGCCCTGCACTACTTATAAATATTGATAGACATCGGCATTTTCGCCAAAGACGCCTCACTAACACTAAAGGTTCAGAAACGAAATAACACAAAAATACATTTTGAATATATTTTTATATTATTTTTCTGTTATTTGCAGGCAGAAAAACTACGCAACGATAATGGAAACAACAACAACAACCTTTGCTGACCGACTTAAGTCGCCGCTCGGAGCATTACCCAGGTCGCCGAGTCACCTTAACCTACTAAGGCAGCCCCAGCTAACCCTAAATGGTATAACCTAGTACTTTGCATTCGTACAGGAACGGCAAAAAGTTCATTGCCTGAAAGCGTTATTTTCGAATTTGCGAATCAACCATATTTTGCAACTTGTGGACTTGTAGCTAAAATAATTACTGAATTACTGGCTCTTGTTGTTAATCCATTCATGCCAAATTGCCCAGGTACACACGAACCGAGTATTCCATGACTTCCGACAAGGTCTATGCAAAAATTTGGTGTGTTCCGATACGCTTACTCGTGCTATGAATTTTGATTTTCCACGAATGGCAGAAACAATACAACGATGTATATACATACATACTGCGTGTATACCAGCTGCAGCGGTAAATTTTTCGCTTCTTTGCTTTCCTATTCGTTCGTCCGCCAGCTGCGCTTCTAGCTGCATACATACATACGCACATTTACACAGCAAGCTACAGCGGTGATTTTTTCGTTTTCGCTTTCGCACGTCACCCGCTCACTAGCATTGTTGTTGTCAATTTTGTTTGCGCGCTTGAACTCAAAACGGCAAGTGATACCCTGCTTTTGGTCGGGTATAACTCTTTTTTGGTATCACTTGCAACGAGTTATTTTTTGATTACTAGCGCTTCGACAATTATTTAAGTATATTTGTTTTCGTCGTTTATTGTATTATACAATACACATACTTTCTCGTTTTCGTCCATTAAAATGGAACAACAAAAGCCAAAAGCGAGTCGGACGTCTCTTGACGACCTTAGGAAAAGTCTACGAGTATATGTAAAGAGCATTCGCCGGCTAGAACAGCGTCTAGAAAATGGTACTATACCACTAAACGTCTCCGAGCTTGAGTGCAGGCTTCAACTTTTGTCCGAGGCTATTGTCAAGGCAACCGGACTTCAAGAACATATTGAAAGCCTTAATGAAAATTATGAGTTTGGAGCCGAGTTGGAGGAATTGTCGATCACGACTAAAGCGAGAATTATGTCGCTTCTTTCAGCCGTGAAGTCATCGAGCGAAACAAAAGAAAAAGTTTCGGCTACGATGGCACCAACTCGAGCACGACTCCCTAATTTGGCATTACCTAAATTTAGCGGCAATTATTCTGAGTTCAAGAATTTCATGGGATTATTCGAGACTCTTGTTCATAATGATAAGAGCATTTAACCATCTGTCTCTCTGGTGATGTCTTGGGATCGATTAAGGCACTCCAGAAGCCTTATCGATGGTCATATGGTTCTATATGGTTCATTGTTATCGATAGGCGATGACACTAAAATAGCGAATGCAATGCTGATTCATTTGGTATTAAAAAGAGTAGATCATGTGAGCAAACAAAACTGGGAAGAGCAGCTGGATTATGACAAATTACCTTTGTGGTCAAATTTTTAAAGGGTATTGAACCGTCGATACCAGCATCTAACTGCTGAAGAATCGACAAAGCCAAAATCGAAAAAAGTAGTTTCAAACAGGCAGCATAATCAACCTGCAGTTACTGCAATTCAAATGATCACTTAATAGAAACTTGTAGTCCGTTCGCTCGTCTCTCCGTAATACAGAGATTTGAGTTTGTAAAGTGCGCATCGTTATGCATAAATTGTCTAAAAAGGGTCACACTGTTGTAAAATGCAAATCTAAACAAGGACTCAAAGGGGTAAATGGATTTCCCCGTATGACTTAATTAAAATAAAACCAGTAAGAAAAGCAACAGTCACGCGGCACGCGACAGTGGGGTACCCTTCGACCTATGTTCTAATGTAGTTTAATTTGTTAAATTGGCACATGCTTTAAAATTAATTCTGACAGATGGCGCTCGAGCTTCGCGCTCTCCCTCCTCCCTTGTTAGCGGACACAAGCACTTGGTTTAGTGCTCATACTTTCTTAATTTGGAGAATGCGTAGATATTCCACTCAGCTTAGTATATGTTAAAGCCAGAAATTTGTATCTTTTATACAGCGCTTATAAATTGAGTTCAAAAATGAAATTATTAATTTGCGGGGGCGGTGGGCATGGCACCCAACATTTGAAATAAACTTGATCTGCGCCTGGTACACAGAAACCTTCATGCCAAATTTGGTGTTTCTAGCTCTTAAATTAGCTGAGGTCTGTGTGTTCATCTCGTCATGCGGCCATCCGGACATCCAGACAGACAGACATGGCTCAATCGACTCGGCTAGTGATCCTGAGCAAGAATATCAATACTTTTTGGGGTCTGCAAAAAAATAGCTTAGCGCTACCACCACCTTCAGAGAATATTTCTCCTCCTCCAAGCCAAGATCATCCTTTCACTACGCATTCTATGCATGCGTCAGCGTTGGAAAGGGTAATTCTTGCAACATCGATCGTAAGAGTCCGAAATTACATTTTGGCCCGAGTACTTCTTGACTCTGGATCACAAACTAACTTCGTAACTGAAGATTTAGGTCAACGCTTACAGATCCGCAAAGAAGAGTCATGTATAAACTTGCTTGGTATTGGTGCAGCCAATACTCAATACTCAAGAATAAAATACATACGGTGGTCAAGTCGCGAATAACTGGTAATGAGTTCGCGTTTGATTTATGGGTACTAAAATCAATTTCTGGGTATCACTCAGACCAGTCAGTCAACGTCAGCGACTGGCTAATCCCAAAGAACCTACCATTAGCAGAGCCATACTTTTACAAACCTCAACGGATAGATATGTTAATTGGTGCAGAGTCATTTTTCGAGTTGTTGTCCGTCGGTCAGATAAAGCAAACTCCGGAGTATCCGATTCTGCAAAAGACCCTTCTTGGTTGGGTTGTAGCTGGAAAATATGCTCCAAAGAGTCCAGCTCCCAAAGGTACCTCGTCAGCGTTAAGTTGCCAAGAAGAATTGCCTGTCTCGATAGATAACACGCTGCAGAAGTTTTGGTCACTAGAGGAATTGCCATCTACTAGTAAAATATGGTCGCCAGAGCAACAGCTCTGTGAAGACCACTACAGGAAGACTACTCAGATGTTGCCCTCGGGTCGTTTTGAAGTTAGACTGCCGTTTAAATCAGACCCAAACGTTTAAGGCAACTCGTTCGTGGTTGCAAAACGGCGTTTCTTGTCGCTTGAAAAAAGACTTACTCGTGACCAAGGCTTGAAGAAAATGTATCTCGAATTTATGGAAGAGTACCTCCCCTTAGGTCATATGTCACCATGTGACATAGATGTTACGTCTACTCCCCATCAGTGCGTTCTGAGACCTGAGAGTACATCAACAAAACTCCGTGTGGTGTTTGACGCACCCTGTAAGACGTTCACACACGTGTCTCTTAACGACATTGTAATGGTGGGGCCTACAATTCAAGAAGACTTGTATTCAACTCTTCTTCGTTTCGCTTTGACCGCCAAGTAATGATGAATGAAACTGATAGGCCATTCCATTTAATAGTGTGGAGACGAGATCCATCTGAATCCTTGAAATTATATAAGCTCAACACCGTTACTTATGGTACTGGTCCAGCCCCTTTTTTGGTGTCATCAGGTGTTTAACGAAAGTGTTTAAAGTGAAGCCGTAAGAGGATCACTCCCTAGAGCTTCTGAAGTCATTCGGTCCGACTTTTATGTCGATGATATGTTAACTGGTGGTGCATGCATAGATGAACTTAAGGCAATTAAGTCTGAAGTTACTCAGGTTCTTCAAACAGCAGGTTTTGAATTGAGCAAGTGGTTTTCAAACTCACCTGAGGTAACTGCATCTGAGAGCACAGTTAAACAATCTCTGATTCAGATTCAACTAAGGCTCTAGGTAAATCATGGACTCCTAATAAAGATGCCTTAAAATTCAAAATTGACACCTCTGTCGTGGTTCTCCGAGCGACAAAAAGGAACATATTGTCGATGACATCGAAGCTGTTTGACCCCCTCGGCTTATTAAGTCCAATTGTCATTCGAGGCAAGATCCTATTGCAGGAGATATGGCTTAATAAGTTGGACTGGGATGAGTCTATTCCACAGCAGTTGGGAACAGCATAGAATAAATTGAAGGAAACATTGTCGAGAGTGGAAGAAATCTCCATACCTCGATATGTGTTCACTAATCCGATGTCACCGATACAATTACATGGTTTCGCCGACGCATCTATGAGAGCTTACGGTGCTTGCGTCTATATCCGTAGCAAAACTGCTGAAGGTTACAAGATTTCATTGTTGACTTCAAAGTCAAAAGTAGCGCCGCTCAAGACGAAAACACTTCCTAGACTTGAGTTATGTGCCGCTCACCTTCTAGCAGATCTTTGACACAGAATCAAGCCATTATATCGAACGAATCGTCTACTGCGACAACGCAACGAACTTCGTCCGAGCGACTTCGACGATCTGCGAGGGACGATCGAGGAGCAAGCGGCCGCAGTTCGCGAATTCGCATCAAGAAGCGGATGCGAATTTGTGTTCACACCGCCTCGAGCACCACACATGGGTGGGCTCTGGGAGGCAGGTGTGAAAACTGCAAAGCACCTACTCCTAAAAGCGGTGGGCAGCACGCAGTTAACAACGGAGGAGCTGCAAACAGTCCTCGTCGGCATCGAGACGGTGCTAAACTCGCGGCCACTCGGACCAATCAGCCAGGACCCCAGCGACGGAGAGGCCCTAACACCAGGGCACCTGCTGACAGGCGGGTCGCTACTCGCCCCACCAGCACTCCGGACCCCGGACCAGACGGGTCTCAATTGCTTGCGGCGATGGCGACTTGTCTCGTCAGTCAGGCAACTGTTCTGGCAGCGATGGTCCCGAGAATATGTCCTGGGCCTTCAAATCCGTGGCAAGTGGCCCAACATCAAGGAGGGCACTCTCGTCGTCGTCGCAAAAGACAACCTTCCTCCACAACAGTGGCTCCTCGGCAGGATCGTGGCAACACACGCAGGGCAGGACGGCATGGTCAGGTTCGTCGACCTCAGGACCAGCGATGGGCGAATGTTTAGACGGGCCATTCATAAACTAGCTCCGTTACCAATTGCTTGAAGCCTTACAGGCCTTCAACAGGGCCGGTGTTAAATTATGTTTGTTTAATTAAAAAGATAAAACTTTAAGTCTAGTGTAAATTAGTTTAGGGCGGAGCGGGAGCGCAATAAAGTTCTCTCTTCTTTGTTTTGAATTCGCCCCGTTTCGCCGCTGTAGTTAAGCTAGGCTAAGCAATGAAGTTCTCGTGAAATATATTTTGAATTGAACGCACGTCTTTTCGTCAAAATTTTAATTTACAGCCACCCAAAGTTTTTCGGTATTTAATTGGATACACTAATCTAATTTTTCAGATATCGTGTTTTAAACATAGCCTAAACAAATTGAAAATGGCCAAACTGAATAATAAAATATAATATACAAAAATAGGTTGTTTTATTTTTAAGTTATTCAACTTTTACATACCGACATAAGAAATGGCGCATTCGTATAATATACTTAATTGGAGATCTTAGTGCTATTTTACAGGCGCACGCCGGGGTGAATCACAAAAAATAAGTGGTGTAAAGTCGAAAATTTTGTCGACACAGAACTGAAATTAACATTATATATTTAATATAGACTGTTTATTTAAGAAGAACCAAAATATTAATTTTGGCCAGGAGTTTGCAACGCACCCCATAAAGTATATATATATGTCTCTAAATCAGAATCACCAGGGGGATCGATCTATTGTAGAAATATCTGTCTGTTTCCCTGCCCATTGCAACGCCCAGTTTTTGAGCTATCTTAATGATATTTGAAACATGTGCTTCTTATTGCTGCACACTGTAAATACACTGCGCGTCATCAGGTTAGCGCCCCCTGCTTTGCTCTATTTCTTCTTATGTTATCTAATTTGATATTGCACGCAAATTCGTCAATGTTGTTGTTTTTTGTTCGCTGATATTCTGTCTCTCTTTGTGAGAAAAAAAGAGCGCGTAAGAATAACCGTTATCTTTTTATTTCTGCTTTGTCTTAATTTCGATGAAAAAGCTAACACGTGTTTTGCATCATCAGATTAGCGCCTGCAAATGCAATTGTGTTTATCTTCGTTAATTTGAAAGGCACAGCAATTAAATTTTTTACGGTGATTAATTTAATAGTTTTATATAATTTTTTGAGAAAATGGGAAGAGGAACGGTCCTATCTTTGGAGGAAAAATCCGAAATCACAGCTTTCTATGAATGCGGGCTATCTTTTCACAAAATCGCTGAAAAAACCGGTAGACATCGCAAAACGATAGCCAATTTTCTTCATAATAAAAATACCTACGGAAACAACTTTAAAGGTGGCAATAATCAAGTCATTACCCAGGCAGATCGCAGGATAATACTCCGAGAGGCTTCCAACTCGCACGACTCCTCTGCCAAAATCCGTGAAAGAAGTGGTGTTAACGCGAGCAAATCAACGATTCAAAGGGTGATTAAGAACGCTGAACATTTAAAGAGACAAAAACTAAAGAAAAAACCACCTCTTAATAAGTTGCGAAAAGAAACACGCCTTGATTTTGCTCGTACACACATGACATGGTCGAAGGAGTGGCAATACGTCGTATTTTCGGATGAGAAGAAATTTAATCTGGAGGGACCAGACGGATATTGTTACTACTACCACGATTTGCGTAAAGAGGAGCATATTTTGGATCGCTTACACAGTCGGGTCGGAGGTGTTATGGTATGGGGCGCCGTATCCTATTATGGTCACTGTGAATTGCAGTTTTTAACACCAAAAATGAACGCGAAAGACTACAATTGCGTATTAAAAACGGCATTCCCGTTCTTTAAAGACATTTTTGGAAATCTGGAATGGCATTTTCAGCACGACAATGCCCCGATCCACACCGCCCGTTCTGTAAAATCATGGATTAAAGAAGAAAAAGTGAAAGTTCTAGAGTGGCCGCCATACTCCCCAGACATTAATATAATAGAAAACGTATGGGGATGGTTGGCTAGGAAGGTGTACGAGGGTGGTAAACAATATTCCACTAAAGGAGAATTGATCACCGGGATAAAACTCGCATGGTCGATGATTTCCTTGGACTACATACAAAAACTTTATGGGTCACTTCCCAATCGAATGTGTGAAGTTCTTGTTAACAAAGGAGGCACAACACATTATTAATAAGCTTCTAAAATATTCAAATTAGTATGTAAAATAATTAATTTTCAAATTTTTTTCGAAATGAACTGAACATACTCATATTATCGTAGGGGGCGCTATCCTGATGACCCAATTTTGATTTACTTATTAATGAATTGTTTTTCTTTATTATTTATATAAAAATCCGTTTGAAACCATTTGCATTGAATTTTAACTTTTCATTTTAAAAATTATTGAAATTATCAGGAAAAAAAATTGACATAGCTCTAGCTTAAGCAGTTTGCTAAATATTTCCCATCAAAGAAGCATGTACAGGGGGGCGCTAACCTGATGACGCGCAGTGTAAGTCGAAACGGGTCGGATCGTACCGATATATCGTATAGCTGACATACAAACTATTGACTGATTTTGTGAATTGTTAAAATAGTGCAACCAAATTTATTACATTTGTTGCATGAAATTCTTTTTATACCCTTCGACCATTGAAAATGGTCAAAAAAGGGTATACTAACATTGTGCAAATGTATGTAACAAGCAAAACAATTTGTCGAGAATAATTTGAAAGTGTGTTTATATGAATATGTGTATGAATTCAACAAATTAAACTAAACCGAAACACAAGTCGAAGGGTATCCCACTGTCTCGTGCCGCTCGACTGTTGCTGTCGTTTGTCTTTTTAAACTTTTTCAACTTTATTTCAATTCTTAAATTACACTTTTCTTAATGCGTCGTTCAAGCACAAGCGCTTCTCTTATTCAATATGTCGATCTCCGATAACGATTGCCTTAACTCTCGTTCTATCGTTCTAATTACACGATGGATCCAAACTATATGAACAACTAACGGAACTTCTTAACTTATCTTTAAACATCGATTAATCGTTAACTCAGATAAAGCTTAGTCGTATATAATATAAATACAATAATATATTCATAATGCTACACATTTGACTTCTTCTATATAAATGATATGGATATAAAATTTAAAAATAGGCCCACTTTAATATAAAGTTGTTATAGGATTAATTAGTCTAACTGATGGTTTTCGTACGAAGAACAGTATTGGTTTTTAGAAAAACTTAGCTTATCAGTGCCAATTAATGTAACAGTAATCAAGTTTCCATTTCATTAAAGTCGGACAGCTTTATCCTACAGCTTTCATTGGAAAAATCAGTTAGAAGTAAAGATTTTCATAAAAAAATTTAGCGTTTGGAGTTATTATAGCTGTCAATGAAAACATACAATATTTTACAATTTCGCACCATTATGTATGTAATATTTATTGATATATTGGGTAATAGGAGTACATATTAGATAGTACAAATAATAAGTTTATTCACTTTACTTTAGTTCTACTTTAACAAACTTGACCGATCGACGTCTTTATTTTAAGAAGCAAACCGACTTGTCTTCCTTTTTCAACTTCTCTTTGTCTGCGATTCAACGACAACTTTATCAACGACTCCCTCGTTCGATTTCTCGGCTTCAACTCTTTTTAAACTGACTGTTCGATTATTTTTCGATTATTCTTCATTACTGCAACTCTGGTTCTATCGATAGGCGCCTGCAGCGTTGCCACCCGTACCATCACGCTGTCATCGCCTCCATTGTTTACATGTACATATGTTATAACTATTATGGGAACGATCAAGGAGGATAATAACCTGCAAGGGTATAAGCCCACAGCCCTATACGCAGCGCAGAGGAAAGGGCTCTGCCCAAGCTCTGCCGACACACGTACAAGTTTAAACACACTCGTGTGACTTCGGCATTGCTGTTCGGGCTGCTCTTGATCTTTTTATCTTTTCGTTCAGTGTAAAGCAAGAAAATTTCCACACAAACGCAATTAAAAAACCCAACTGTATGGGTGGGCAACATTAGTATAGAATCTTCGGCATATCGAAGTTAATATTTCTTTCTGGTTTATTTACATATACCTCAGCTCCACCTTTTCTAGAGGGATTAAATATTTAGCTTTACTTACCTAATGCAGTTATCTGGATCATTTACACAGTCCGTGTTGCATCGAAACCGTTCCCAAGATAACCAGCCCATGGGTGGAGTCCTAGCTAGTCCATTTTCTAAGCAATGAGATACTCCAGCTAATATGCAAATAAGAGATAATCTGACGAACATTTCTAAAAAACAACTAAAAAGTAAATAGAAGCAAATTAATATTAAAAAGCCAAATATAATATTAAATATTAATAATATTAAAAAGCCAAATACTACTATACTTATTAACATGATAAAGAAGACTGCTCGTTATATGTATTTTATAAGTAACATATACATATGTATGTATACAGTTAGTCAAACTCTTTACACTTACATATGTACATGTTAATGTTATGTACATCTGTGTATAGTGTTTCTTGACTAACTGTATGTATATTGCAGATATATGCAGACATAAATGTGTAGCTTTGTTTTTTCTACCCAGACTCCACTAAGTAATATATGTACATAAAAGTTTTTTAATATTTTTGTTTATTTATTGAATCTTCTCAAAATAAGATACAGAATAAATTTATAAACTGTTAACATTTTTTCTGTGGTATATGTGGACAACAATGTTTCGGCAACCCCCCTTGCCCAAACCCTCTTCCCCCCTCACATAGAACCATTCACCATTCATTGCGTTTTCTGCGTACAGCAACAACAACAACACCACCTATGAATGATGCTAAAATTAAGACTGTATCGCACTCTCCACGTCTATCAATTCTATGTGTCATTATTATAACTCCAAATAAAAAGGTAAACGTGGACGCCAATCCCAGTAGGCGACAGTTGGCAGCCCCACCATTGGGATAAGTCGCATCTGGCCAATCACCAGTTCGAACGAAAAAATCCAAATGATTACAGAAACCAATACAAGAGAATTGAACATAAACGGCTCCCCTAACTCGTTGACGACCTTAGGCATCTCAAAACGGACACGAATTGGACAATGGAACGTTAGAACTCTAAAGGAACCATCAAGATTAGAGCAGTTCGAGGCAGAAATGGAGAAATTGCTGGTAGCGATAGCTGGCATTAGCGAGATGAGGTGGCCTGGCAGTGGGGAAACAACAACATCCAATAGCAATCTAGTTCTGCACAGTGGTAGTAATGAAGGCGGCAGACATGGTGTAGGAATATTTGTAGCCAGAAAGATTAAGAAGGCACTCCATTCCTGGGAACCCGTATCTGACAGACTCATTACGGCGTGGTTCAATTGCAAGGCTAGACACATCATTCAATGCTATGCCCCGACAGAAGACGCCAATGAAGAACTCAAAGACGACTACGACGAAACACTAAATTGACTTCAGGCTGCCAGTGAGCTGGCTGAAGCATTTCGCTGTTGACAAACTTCACAAACAACGCATACATTCATATGCGAGCTTGTGCATACATAGCACACATACATCGAAACGATGGCTAGCGCAAAGAAATATGCCCATGCTCATCGTTTCGCTGTCGTTGTGCGACTGAGTTGATGCCGCTGTTCGCTGTTTCTGGATTGCTCACCAAAGAGAGCCGATCGCTCTCTTGTGAAACGCTTCGTCCGGGGGGTCATAATAATCCGAAGACCACTGGGCAAGTACTTTTCGCTGTTTGAGTACTCTATATGTTCATTGCTTAGTGATAGCGATCACGAGCTGGTCATTGGAGAACTTGCAATAAAGTTGAACCGCAACCACTCAAGGATCATTACCAGCAGCCAACATCGTAGGGCACCTCCCCTAAATGTTCACCTCCTGAGGGACAACAACCTGAATGCAAGGATGGCATCCACATTGCGAGAACAACTGATCCCAGAAGAAGAACGTCCATGGGAACACACTTGCAGGACACTTAGGACCACCGCGGAAGAAATACTTGGCACACAACTACGCGAAAGGACCGGCTGGATATCCGAGAGGACGTGGGACCTAATCAGACGGAGAAACAGTCTTAAGTCACTGATGGATCAGCTCGCGCAAAATCACAAAGAATATCGGACACTGTGCAGAGCTGTGAAACGATCCGCCAGAAACGACAAGAGAGCTCTACTGGATAGATTTGCGGACAACGCGGAACGAGCGGCAGGACAAAACAACATGCGCTCGCTATACCAGTTCATTGCATGGATCACCGGAAGACAAAACAAACAGTCCCAACCTATCAGAGATCTAGCAGGCAACCTCATAACCAATGATGACGCACAAATCCGGAGATGGCGACAACACTTCATGGAAATCAGCCACACCTCGACAACAACTGTGGCCACAGACTTCCGAAACACTGTCCCATGAAGTGGAAGCGTCAGGATATTGTCATCGCCGCCATCTGTACGAGAAATCGGAGACGCAATTAAGAAGCTAAAGCACAATAGGGCAGCTGGGGAAGACAACACCCAGCTGATGGCTGAAACATTGCACCCGCACTTCTCCCGCATATGGGAAAGTGAGACGGTACCGGATTCTTAAAAGGGCGGAATCATTGTAAAGCTTGCCAAGAAAAGGGGACCTTAATGACTGCAATAATTGGAGAGGAATCACAGTTCTCAACACTAGCTATAAAGTGTTAGCCACTCTACTGAACGAACGCCTTCAAGAAAAAATCGAGCCAACGATCAGGGATGAACAGGCGGGATTCAGACCACACAGGAGTTGCGTAGACCAGGCAAATACACTACGCATAATCACCGAACAAGCTGTGGAATGGAGAGCCCCGCTATACCTCCTGTTCATAGACTTTAAGAAGGCATTCGATTCAGTGGACAGAGCGGCAATATGGAGAGCACTGGCAAGGATAGGAGTACCCACCAGCATCATTAGTATCATCAAGTCGATGTACGATGATGCCAACTTGGCGGTACTGCACAACGGAAAAACAAGTGCACCTTTCCAGACGAATACTGGAATTCGGCAAGGTTGCCCATTGTCGCCGCTACTCTTCAACATCGTGATTGACGACCTTATAAGAGAAGTGTGCAACCCCAAGCGTGGAATCACGTGGAGTCTCACCAGACACCTTGAGGACTTAGATTATGCAGACGACATTTGTCTGACCTCTCACAGGCTCTGCGACATCCAGAGCAAGACAGATGACCTCGCCAGGCTAGCAAGCAAGATCGGTTCTGAGATAAACGAGGCGAAGACCATGGCAATGCGCTTCAACCACTCCAGCCAAGGAAACATCATCATATATGGGAACGCAATACAATTCGTCACAAGTTTCCCATACCTTGGCACCATCATATCCAACAATGGCGGAGTGGAAGATGACGTCACAAACCGACTTGCCAAAGCCCGATCTGCATTTGGGAGACTCTATCGCATCTGGAAGAATAAGGAAATAAGCAGACGAACAAAACTCCGAATTTACAATGCGTGCGTAAAGTCCATACTGCTATATGATAGTGAGACATGGCTCACCACCAAGAAGATGACACAGAGACTGCAAGTATTTAGCAACAAATGCTTGAGAATTATATGTGGGATATTCTGGCCAAACAGAATATCCAATGCAGAGCTGGCTCGGGTCACAGGTGAGCCCCCTATACACCTCCAAATGAGGAAGAAAAAATGGACATGGATAGGTCATGCTCTCAGAAGGAACCCTAGCAGTATTGTTAGGATGGCACTGGACTGGAATCCCCAAGGCAGCAGAAGAATCGGAAGGCCAAAGGCGACCTGGAGAAGAACCATCCTCCAAGGACTGACCCAGTCGAGCACAACATGGGACAGAGCTAAACAGAAGGCGCAAAATAGAGTACGATGGAAGGCTTTAGTAGAGGCCCTAAGTTCCCAAGGGGAATAATAAGGAATAAAAACAAAAAAAAAATATGTGGACGAACCTAGTAATTACACAGGCAACAAAAGAATAAGTTGCATGATCTGGGTATGCGGAATATATGCGTATATATGTAAGATGGTATACTCTGATGCAGGTTGGCAACCCCAGCAAAAGAGGAAAGTTGGCATCCCAGCGAACCGAAGAGTGTTGCCAGAAGAGAGTAGCAAAGGAGAGTCGGTCGTCTCGCGTATAAAGTTGAATGTGCAGAAATTAAACCGCTATTAAGTTGTAAAAGCTGCCAAATATTAAGTTGTGAAGAACACTGAAGTTGTAACGCCATTATTTTGTAAATAATTAACCCAACTGAATTGAGTTGAACCATAATAATAATAAACTCTTTTTATGAATAACCTTACATATATCGATATGGATCGGAACCCCCATTACTTTTTGAAGCTCCAAAAATTGTTTGACCTTATGAGGTTAAGTTGAAATTTAGACGTGCAGGGTAAATTTTGACTTCGCATTCAGGCTAAGAAGTTCCAAATACATGTTAATGCACCGCATACCCAGAACATGAAACTTTGTTTTGTGGGCCAATGTTATCAGTGGATCGGTACGCAGACGAGGACAGTTACATAACTGCGTTAGTCCTGCCGCAAGGTGGTCAGAACCTGGAGATAATTTGCGGATACTTGTTTTGCGCGGATACTTATAAATTTGTTTAGTTATCGCATCTTTAACGGATGCAATATTCAAATGTTTAGTGTTATAATTAAGGGTTCTAAAATGGTCTAGTAATGGTTCTCAATATCTTGGCTACGACCCTTTGTATTACGTGTAACATATTGTACATATGTCCACTAAACATTGAGATTTATTTCAGACGTTAATTTAAGTAGATAAACTAACACACAGATGGCACTCAACTCACTTCTTAAGTCCAACAGTATGTCATACTTGAAAATGTTGGATTTACATAAATCTGTTGTAAATTGGTTTGGACGACTCAGTACCAGTGAAATTATTGATTCTTTTTAAAGATAAACCAATCTCTCGTGCCACTTTTTTCGGGTTTCAAAGCATTGCCGCAATAGAAAAGAACCCAAAAATAAAATTATACCTGGTCGAATATCAAAACAAAGTGCCAAATCAAAAAAAAAACAGTAAGAAAAGCAACAGTCGCGCGGCACGCGACAGTGGGATACCCTTCGACCCATGATCTAGTGTAGTTAATTTGTTAAATTCATACACGTACACATAGGCACATGCTTGAAAATTATTCCCGACAGATGGCGCTCGCGCTGCGCGCTCGCCCGCCTCCCTTGTTAGCTGACACAACACTTGGTTTTATGCTCATACTTTCTTAAATAACTTCTGCGTTTACTGTCTGATCGGATTGTAATTTGGAGACTACGTAGATATTTTATTCAGCTTAGCATATGTTAAAGTCAGAAAGTTGTATCTTTTATACAGCGCTTATCAATTGAGTTCAAAAACTAAATTATTGATTTGCGGGGGCGGTGGATGTGGCAACATTTGAAATAAACTTGATCTGCGCCGAATATATAGGAACCTTCATTCCAAATTTGGTGTCTCTAGCGTTTATAATAGCTGAGATCTGTGTGTTCATCTGGTCAGACGGACATCCGAACATCCGGACAGACAGACGGACATGGCTCAATCGACACGGCTAGTGATCCTGAGCAAGAATATATATACGAGGGTCGTTTGATAAGTCCGTGACTTTTTGAATAAAATATATTTTTTTCGTCAAAGAAGCGTTTTATTTCTCAACATAATCTCCTTTTAGCTCTATACATTTAGTCCAGCGTTTTTCCAATTTTTTTATTCCTTCCAAATAATAGGTTTTCTCAAGGCCCTCAAAATAGTCGTTTGTTTCTGTGATGACCTCTTCATTTGACCCGAATCTCTTACCGCCGAGCCATTTCTTCATGTTTGGAAACAAAAAATAGTCACAGGGGGCTAAATCTGGAGAATATGCTGGATGGGGTAGCAGTTCGTAGCCCAATTTATGAAATTTTGCCATGCTGACTACACACGTGTGCACCCGTGCATTGTCCTGATGGAACAGCACTTTTTTTTCGCCAAATGCGGTCGTTTCTGCTTCAAATCAATATCGAATCTGTCCAAAAGCTCTGAATAATATTCGCCGGTGATCGTTTTACCCTTTTCAAGGTAATCGATGTGAATGATACCTTGTGCATCCCAAAAAACTGTGGCCATGACCTTGTTGGCCGACAGACCCACCTTGGCCTTCTTTGGTGCACGTTCACCCGGAGAAACCCACTGTCTTGATTGTTCTTTGGTCTCTGGTGTGGTGTGGTGGATCCATGTTTCGTCTACGGTAACGAAACGGCGCAAAAATTCGTTTGGATTGCGGTTGAACATCGCCAAACACTCCTTTGAAATGGTCACACGGTTGCGCTTATGGTCGTGTGTGAGCAATCGCGGCACCCATCGCGCGGAAAGCTTTTTCATGTCCAAATATTCATGTAAAATGTGATGTACCCGTTCAGTTGAGATGCCTACAGCCTCAGCTACCTCACGCACTTTCATTCTCCGATCATCCAATATCATTCCATGGATTTTGTCGACGATTTCTGGCATGACGACCTCTTTTGGGCGACCTGAACGTTCGGCATCACTTGTACTGGTACGACCACAACGGAACTCAGTAAACCATTTCTTAACCATTGAAATTGATGGTGCAGAGTCCCCATAATATTTATCAAGTCTTTCCTTGGTTTCGGTGATGGATTTTTTACGCAAAAAATAATGCTTAATTAGCACACGAAATTCACTTTTTTCCATTTTCGTTAAAATTCACGAGATCGTCTGCTTTCAATGCCTATAAAACGCAAACTAAGAAACGCAGCTTTCTCAAAATTTTACAGTCAGCTGTTAATCGATAACTGCTGACAGGAGCAGTGTTGTATTTAGAGCAGGTGCGCGGCAAATACAAAAAGTCACGGACTTATCGTACTATATTTCCGGGCACTTCTCAAAAGTATGCTGTATGACAAGAGCTGGGAAATACAAAACGAGCAACAATTGACAAATGACCAGCGAAAGTTAAAATAATTCGATATAAGCACCATCCAGAACCGAAATCGTGACATTCGCTCTAAAGTACGAAAAATCGAAGACAATGGTCCATGAAGTGTTATATAAATATATTTTTTATGTTACCAATATACTGAAATATCAAATAAATAGATTTTTCAATTCAACTGCTATTTATTAAATAGCGTAAACCAGAAATTAGTCTCAATGTTGCCCCGGCAGGCATCTCCCCGCAGTTCGGAACCGTAGGTCCAAATTGTTTTCCATAATGATTGTTTTTGCAGTGCTTGGCTGTTGGGTATTAGCAACGTTCAGAACACCTTGCCTATTTTTACGATCAGCGCATACCTTTTATGAATCCTTGTGCATACGACATTCATGGGTCAGCAAGGTCGGGTAGCACTCTTACGGACCTCGGTATTCCCGAGTAAAAGTTGGTCTTGCTCAGGCGATATTGAAAGGTACAACAAATTTATATTTTGTTGCACTTGAGAAGCAAGGGGATAACACTCTGGGACTTGTTGAATAACCCGAGGGATACTCCAGAATTCTATACGTAGTTCCTTTTGTGATTCAAGGACTGAATCAGGAAAGGCCACCACCTGGCTGTCGTCCCTGTTACTTTGGTGTATACTAATAGATCTTGACTTGCCGCTTTTTTCTAACTGCCATCCCAGCCACTTTCACTGTCATTGCTTCGCTCTTTGACAGCTACTTTTTAACGCACCCGGCCGTTAGTTGAGTTAACCACAACCCAGTGGCGTCGAAAAGGAGGGTTAACGAAGGCCGGTTGTGAGGAATGAGTTCCTCACCCTTTCCCTTTTTTTTAAACGAGAACTTTGTCCCTCTTTTGTTTATATCAAACGGACATCTGGGCTTGCTGCATGGTTGCCACTTGCTGCAAATGGTACTGATAACTTTGTTATAGCCCGACCACGACACGTCTCAGCTGTTTTGCGCTGATAGACCTGGAAAATGTGAGTGTGAATTAAAAAAAAAATTTAAATTATATATATATATAATATTTCAATAATTATTTTTTTAGAACCCTGCCGGCTTTTTCGCTGGTTTCTTCCTCTAGCCCAAATGTTACTACAAGCTACTTTTTTCTTGTTTTTAGTAATTGCTTAAATTCCTTTTTTTTTTTGTTGCTTGCAGCTTTTGTTAAACAGACGCCAACCCTATTCGCGCGTAGACTTCATGGCTTTGCCGTTATTAAGTCGGAACCAGTAGCGCTACTTCCACTTCTTTTCTTCACCTTCCCACGAGTATAGCGATTCTCAATCACTCTGCTTCCGGGACTTCCCGCCGTGCGCACCTTTCGTCCGCTGCGGGGTCCGACGCTTGGCGCTGGAAAGCAGGGAGCCCCTGGAGGTCGTGTGTGCTCCGGGATCCCGACGGGTGGCTGCTCCTCCTCCTCCTCTCGTTTTTTAAACGGTGGTGTTGACGGCGTTGGTGACACTGATGGTGTCTGTATAGGTAATGATGGTGCTGCTGCTCCGCTCTTTCGGCCTCTTCTCGTTGTCTGCAGTGCTCTACGACCACCAATTGTATGTCCTACTGCTGCCCATTCCTCGCACTCTGCGCATTCTTGCTCTGCGGGTTGCTGCTCCGCGCGAGTTATGTAGTAGCTCATTCTCTCCGTTATCTTCACATTTATACTCTTAGAGAGTGATCCACTTACAGGCTCAAATGAAGTAGAGTATTCTTTAATCATAAAACATGTGCATTCATGTGTTGAACAATTTGAGCAACACATTATGTATCACAAGTCCCTTTATTAAATGGTTGCCTGCGCGCAACATACACATACATACATTTATATAATTAAACAATGGAGATTTAGTGTGTACACATCACATTTGAATTGTAGTCACACAAGAGCTGGAAAAACATCGATGTTTACATACATCGATGTATCTATATATCGAAGTTTCTTAGAGCGCAAGCTGTTATCTTATATATAAAATTATGCTGTCACACTGTTAGTAACCGAACTCCTCTGAAACTACTTGACCGATTTTGATGAAATTTGGAGAGTATATTCTGTAGGCCTGGTAATTGGCTAACATCTATTTTTCGTACCCCTAACCGATAAGGTTTTTTATTTTGTCAAGTTTTTTTGTAAAAATTTTTTTGTGGCTTAGATTTGAGCACACCATGTTTTTCACATGGTCAATTATGCGTGGCATGCTCGCGAGTGGGTAAACCCTCCAGTTTGTATGTGCTAGCCAAAAATGGGCTAACCAAGAATATTGCACAAATTATTGTTCGCATTCCTACACATTCCCTTTTCGTGCACAGCGATCCACGCCTCTCACTAATATACCACATACTTACACACTTGCAATAATAGTTGTTTTCATGCTACACAGAGAAAAAAATTGTTTTTGTTTATACAGCATGAATTGAATCACGGCTAGGTGGGACGAATTCCACCGGGTCAGCTAGTATACATATATAAAATTAATAATTCAAAAGGTGAGATTACAGTTTCCGATGCGCCAAGATCTGATAATTGATCCTTATCAATTTCGACGAGATAAGACCAAAATAGTAAGTAATAATTTCTTGTTTTCTGCTTAGTTTAGAAGATATAGCCATATAAAATACATAGTTGAACATCGATGTTTCAAAACTTCGATGTTTTCAAATTGGCAAACATGGATGTATCGATACATCGTTGATTTTTTGTCCAGCCCTAGTACTCTTTGAATCTTAGTTCTTAGTCAACGATTCTTTCATTCTCCTTTAGTCTTTAATAAAACTTTGCTAAAACAACACGATTAATAGGTTATGGGCCAAGGAAGCGTGCCAGTGCGATTGAAAGTGAATTTGACTTTATGAAAAAGTAATTCTGGGCTTTTAGACTCGTTTACGTAAATTCAAAGCGAATTAAATTTTTGTAACACAAAAATCGGAGCTTATTAAGCGTCGGGTAGTTGCATTTCACTTCAAAATCAGTTTCTCTATGCAAATCGAAAAACTGAGTGAGGAAAACTACGAAGTGAGGTCTATGTCGATGCAGAGTGTTCTGATCACATTAGACCTTTACCACATATTTGGTAAAGCCTGAATTAGAAGAAGATTTGAGGCCAAACTGGATAGACTGGAATTAGCGTGCACCATACCAAACGTGCAATTTATGCAAAGGTTGCACATTAAGCAGTGGGTAACCTTGTCAAACACATGGAAGAAGCTTAAAGAAGAACACACGCCAGCCCGTCCAATATATCAAGTCTAGTTGTACCAAAAATTATTGCGTCACAAAATGCAGGAGAGCGATAGCATGCAAAAGTATGTTATTTCGTTTGTGGAAATTATAAATAAATTGACAGAGATGCTAATAGACTTGGGGAACCCTGTAAAAGTGATCATGTTATTGGCCAGTCTGCCCAGAAGATTCGACCATATCGTTGTTGCAATGCAAACTCGTGATAAGTTGCCATTATTTGACAATTCAAACTTCTAGACGAAGCTGAAAGACATTAGGGACGTGAAAAGAAGACAGAAAATGCTGAAAAAGCCAGAAACAAATGCAAAATGCAAGAAAAGGAACACTGCAAATAGTGAAACCGAAAAAAATGCAAAAAATGCAGTCACAGCCAGATGGTTTATGAAAAAATGGTGGACGGACTAAAACCAAATTTTAACAGTGACAATGTGCGCGAGGCAAGTCAAACATTACATTTTTTTGAGTAAGGCAATTTCTAAAGGCCAGTGAAAATCGCGCAACAGAAGTTCTGGGCTTGGTGCATACTGAACTGAAAGTGCTAAGAAGTGAAAACGGTCGTAAATATTTAAGTGCCGCGTTTGAAGTGTTTTAGTCAACTGTGGTATCAAGATACAGCTGACAGTTTCGTACACCCCACAACAGAATGGTGTGGCGGAACGCGCGTAGTATGCTATTGCATGCTGGTCTTCCTCATACTTGAGGAATCGTGCGGAGGCATCAACGCTTCCTGAAATGACACCTTTTGAAGTATGGGCAGGAAGAAAGCCCTCCGTTGGGCATCTAAGAGTGTTTGGTGCCAAAATCATTGTTCTGGATAAAACACACAAAAATAAATTTTGAAAAACATATCAAGGTGGGCTATTAAGAGACGGCAAAAGTATAGCGTCTATATAACCCTGATAAGCAAAAATGGATCAGTGGCTGTGACGTCATATTCATCAAAGAAAAAAATAAAAGATCCAGAGAAGACTGTTCGGCAACCGAGCACCTGATTGTTGAACCCGAGTATGAATCTTTGACAGTTTCTTGTCATTACTAAGCCGTAACGACGGTCTGCCGAATGCTGAACTACAACAACAAGGTGTGGCTCTAGAAGCAGACCATCAAGGTGACCCTCAAGATGTGCCAACGAGGGTTCCTACGTTATTACGTACTGGTCAACCGGGGCGTCCATGAAAGCAATACCAGATGAGAAGGGCGTCGCCAGAGTACCGAAAAGCAATGGTTGGATAGCATGACCTTGGCACACACGGTGGACCGCATTCTTAAGTGGAAAATACCGTTTGACGGCGTTTCGGATCGTTTACGATTCGTCGAGCGACTGGTAGAACGCGACGCCACTTATCGAGTGGACACTCGTGACAAGCGCTCCCCGAGTTGCTGACAGGTGCTGTGGAAAACTGTTTTCGGACAAGCGGGTTACATACTAAGGGTGGACGATCTTCCGAAACGAGTATCTCTATTTCTTCTTGTCGCCTCGTTACCTCCAGAGGCTGGAAGATGAGACAAGGTTGCGTTATTAGAAGGCAGGGGAACCATACAAGCTATATATGGTTGACATTCACCTTAAGATGGGCAGAGCCGGATACACTAAGGCAAAATAACTTGAGAGAGTCCACGAAAACCTGCAACCCGAATACCAACTTTCCGTGAGACGAACGATTTTCAATCGTTGAGGGAATTGACGTCCCTCAACATAAATTACAAGGTGGCATGACGACGAGAACGACAAGGACAGCAACGACCAGGATCAACGACAACAATAATCAAAACAACACGAAAGGAGCAGTGAAATTCGAGGAACAACATAGGCCAGCGATCGGGTCACTACCACCCAAGAACTACCACGACACCGAGACGATCTTTTCGACTTCGGGCCACTCATCAACGTTCCAGATGCTTGCGGTGTGTCAGCACACTTCGCTCGGTAGTGTCGGGGCAGCTAAGCCCTGTTCTGCTGGGTTAGTGGGAAACTCAGCCCCTGAGAAACGGGCACTCGCCCCTACTAAAACCAGACACAGCGGGAGCGTCGACAACAAACGTCCGGAAGAAGCAGGACTGTTAAGATTACACGGCAGCCGCATTACAGCCCGGGTTATCATTGAAGGGTATGTGTTATCGGTAACCGTCGACACGAAGGCGACGAGAAGCTTCATCAGAGAACGACTGGCACAGAAGATCGGGAACATAGGCAATCAATTGAGAACAGGGGTCGCCTTGGCGGATGGCACACGCACGGAACTGACACGAGCTCTTTGGGCTGTCGTACAACTAAGAACATCTTGCACCCAGGTGCTGTTACCAGTGGTCCAGGACATAGAAACAAGACATAGGTATACTGCCGGTAACCGCGCGTCTGACATCAAGCACAAGGACATGGGGACAGAGCAAAAAAGTGGAAAAAAGAATGAAACGAAGAAAAGGAAACGCCAAGGAGGCGTGTTTTGGCACTAGCATGAACTTGTTGCATCACTGCACTGTTTATCGCACTGCACTGCATTCTAACTAGTAAACAAAATTATTTAGTGTCTATCTTTTATCAACCTAAGCAATTTAAGGCCTCTTGAGCATGCGACACACGGGTCAGCACGGGTCGGAAGCTATAAACAGAACACTTGTTAGGCTGCGCGGCGTCGCAGCGATAGATTAAGAATGTACCAAGCGGTGTCTTACAACCATCGCTTTAACCTGTAAGTTCAGTTTCAATAAACCCGTGAAAGTGTAAAGAAGTGTGTTTAAATCTTCACAGGGCTTAACCGCAGGAAATGGGCGATCGGCAAGAGCGTGTGTACGAGTGTGTGTGAGCGCGCGCGAGCAGAGGTGAGGCGTAGGTCTAAGTGGCCCAACTGTTCCGTAGTTCCGCTGGTACGACAGAGGGTCGATACCCATTGCATACAGTGGAACTTCTGGAACAGCCGCAAGTCCGTGGTCCCTATAGCTGACGGTCCCGACTCCGAAAACAACTGACAAGCGAAGGTTGCCACTAGTTACACGCCAATATCCATGCCATGCCGCTTGATCAGGTGACTCAGCTACTGACTTTTTTGGTTACCTTCCCTTACAGGAGGTCACGTTCCTTTTCGTTTCAGGTCTCAGCAATATAAATGTCCTGTAAAGTGACCCTGGTTTTGCTGAACTTACCTCAGCCTGAGGCACTTCCTTACAGTATATAACAAGCAGAAAGAGGCATCTCTAACCCTATAAAGCCGTGTCGATTGAGCCGTATCTGTTGCTCTCGTTTGTTATATTTTTCTGGGAAATATGGTTGCTTAACGGTTATAAAAGATAAGAATTTTCCCTTAAGCTCCGTACGCAATAACTAGCTAAGTAGTTTATAAGAAATGTTTCTTGAAATTATTAGAGAAATTCTTAAAGAGTTTGACAGTTCTATAAATATTTCCAGCTGCCTACGGAGCTTTATTAATAGGATTAATGCAGGTCTAAAGCTCCAACCCTGGACTTAGTGATTTCTATGCCGGCGCTCTGGCTTGAACTAACAATCCTATGTACAAGGAGCTACTCAGCTGCACTACGCCATGTTTGAGAATGCAAAAACTAATAGCTCCAGATTACTAAAGATTTATATTTATAAATAAACAAATATACTATTATTAATATATAATATAAAAAAACGTTATTTTTAAATCAACGTTTTTCATACCTGCTATAATTATTTAAATGAAGTATTTTTAACTACAAGTTACGAATTTATGGCAATATACTGTACAGTGTAGTGACTTATGCAGTCAATTCCAATCGGCATGTAACGGCATGGTCACATAATAGAGGTGGGCACGGGCCTTAAAACTAATATTATTGGCCCGATCCGGGTTATTTACAAGAAGTTCCGTTACGGCATAGATTATCTGATGATAATATTCAATATTATATTTTACTATATATTTACATTTTTGATAAAGCCTAAATATAAAAAAAAATTTTATTGTAAGCTATTAATTGACTTTGTTTATAACTGATTTATTTTATTAATTGTAACGGATTTATTGATTATGTTTACAATATATATTTATAACCGATATTGGTAGTTCAATATATTAACAGATTAGTTCACTTATTAACCGATTAACCGTTATTCGTAATTTGATCAAAAAAATTAAGCTGAGGAGAATAATTCGAAGCTAAGAAGCCAAGGCAGACACACGTGCATTTAGAAAAGAGATTAACAATAATACAAAAAAATAAATATAAAGATAATAAATCAACTGTAAAAATATATATAATAAACGGCTAATAACTTCAGAACTGGGATGCACGCAAAGACATTCGTTTCTTTCGACATTCCGAGTTTTCAACGAAAGTACGAAGTTGAATTGCGAACTCACTGACGAAATTGTGGTGAAATATGCAAAATGGAAAAATAAAAGCTTACTGAGTGGTTGCGAGAAAGAGAAATACATTTTCCACATGACGCTAGCTTCAGACAATTGCAAAGTTTTGAAAGTGATCACAACAACCAAAATTTAAGCTATTTTGTGACCAGAAGGCTGGGTGCTTCAAAAAAGGACCAGAGGAAAGATTAAGTAATTGCACCAGCAACAGCAGCACCAAAACAAGAAATCTCAGAAATAACGGAAAGAGCCGCTTTTGCATTGCAGCGTTAACAGACGTTAGATGTCTCAAGTTAATAACAATGACGCTTTCAAATTGCGTTGTGTTCGTAAATTGACGAAATCAAATTCTGAAGCTGAATTTTTCTTGCGTATCAATGAATCAAATAGCTTTTTTCAAAACTTTTGGTTACAATTCATCCATGGCTCATGTAATTATTATTGTAAATGTCCATATATTAATGAACATAATTGACCATATATGGAAATATGCAAAAGCATAATTGATATGCATAATTGAATGAGATAGCTATAGCATACAATAAGGATAACGGGACAATTCCAGAATTGAGGAATTTGTTTTTTCTGCCTGCGTTCGCTTTGCAACGCTGTGGTGGAGGTCAGTTGCTTCTAGACGACGAGTGCGTGCAAATTAATCAAACCGTTTCTAGGAGTTTGAAAAAAATATATTTTATTTGTGGAGAACGACTTCGTTTCTTGTGAGCACAAAATTAAGACTAAAATTACAATATCGTTCTGAGGCCAAAGTAGCCTTTGAAGATGTCAAAGCTTCTGCTGATCGAGCTAAAGCTTAAAGCTCGTGATGCCGTTTGGACGAAGGAGGATTTGTTTACAAATAAACATTGAGTTTTTTGCACGCTAGACTTTTAGGCTGCGTGGGTAGTTATTAATCTCAAGAAGAGTTTGTTTACAAAAAAACATTGAGTGTTTTGCACGCTAGGCTTTTAGGCTGCGTGGGTGGTTTATTAATTCCAAGAAGAGTTACTCGAGACTCAATGGAAATTGTTTGAAATAGCGAAATATGAGGAGCTGAGAATGAATTGTCAAGAGTCCGAAAAGACTATGAAAAGTTGTTTACAATTTACATAAGGAACGCTGAGTAACTCAGAGTGATAACTCCCCCCTTTCTTAAAATGAATCGTCCCCGATTCTAAAGAGTTTCTGATAATTGGTCCACTTTCTCGCTTAATGATTTTAAAGTGTCAGGGTCAACTTCTGATTTTTGAATAGTGTTACGTTTAGTAAATAAAGAATATTTAGCTTTTATGAAGTTAAAGATGTTCAAAAATAAATTGGGGAAAAGGTACTTAAGAAGCTTTGACATACAAAATATAAGCATGATTAAAATTATTACAAATGTTATTTCAAAATGATTATGCTTAAGTGATATAATAATTTGTGATAATATATTTGTATTTTGAAATTTAAGCTCGGAATTGTTGCTTTGAAAATATTCTGATAACAGGTAATTTTTAAATCTATTGTTTTCGATATAATTTAACAGTTTTTGTTTATTATTGGTATAAGTTATATTTTAATATCAACAATGATTTGAAAAGTAACTACATAAATGCCTGTAACAAATGTGTGGTTGATATAGTTTGAACCGGATACTAGAATAGCACCGTCTGTAATATTTTCTACAGTTTTGTTTCTTTCTTTGATTTACTTGCAAACTGCATATTTATTAAGCACATCTACAAAGAAAGTGTCTTTTTCTTGAATTTGACCAAAATTATTGTATATTTCTTTTTTAAAAGTTTTTATTGGGTAATAAGTGTCGTTGCATTTAGCGACTTTGTCGTCAATAATTAATTTACCGTTTGTTTGGCTTTTGCGTGAAAAAACTTACAACTATGTTTTACAATGGGATATTTTATGTAATATATAATTAAATATTTTATTATAGAGTTTTGGCGACCTTTATGTTGTATACTCATTGTAGCTGGCTCGAGGTCAAGGTTCAAAAGTATAAAATATAAAATATAAAAACAATTTGTTTTTGATTTATATTTTTCCGATATATTTCGGTTACACTACGGTAAACCGTCTTCAGGGCTAAAAACACAAATTACAAAAATGGAAAAACGTTTAACAATGTTTATAAAACTAAAAACTAAACTGAACAATACTAAATAACTTACATTAATTTGACACGTCTGCTCTTGCTGGCGCGGAGTTCCTAACTAGCTTAGGAAGTAAATGTCTGTATATATGAGCGCAATTTTCTGTGTCCGTTTTGTAGTTTAATCTCTCTTGTGTTGGTGTGTTAATTATATGTAGCATTTCGAGAGTATAACGTTTAGCATAGTGTTGTTCTTGTTGTAGGATTGTTGTTGCGTCAAAATTGGGAGAGTGGTGTTTGTTTGCACAGTGGGTCATGAGAGCTGTTTTTTGTGTTGTACATTGGTGGCGTAATTTGAAATCCGATTTGTGTTGCGCTAATCTTGTTTTTAATTTTAATTTTGTCGTTCCTACATACACTCCATTGCATGTTTCAGAAGTGTTGCCACTACAAGGAATTTTATATATCACATTGTTTTTGTCTAGTGCAGTTATTTTTGACTTTGTGTTGCTATAAAGATGTCTGAGTGTATGGAACGGTTTATGTGCTATTTGTACTTCTGCACTATTGTAACAGTCAGATCTCATGAATCTTTCGGATACTGTAGGTACATAGATGAGAGATTTATATAATTTTAATTGTCTATTTTTGTTGTCCCTTGGTGTTTCCTGATATTTTTGTATAAGTTTATTGATTAAGCATTTTGGAAAGTCGTTGTCCGTAATGTCAAACATTCGTTTAATACAGCAAGATGCTGAATTATCATCGTCCTTGGATGTTTCGAAGTGTGGTTAATTAGTCTTCCAGATGCCATCGGTTTCTTGTACCATTTTAATTTTAATTTTCCTCCTACTCTATTTATTATTGAATCTAAATATGGTACGAGGGTCGTTTGATAAGTCCGTGATTTTTTGTATTTGCCGCGCACCTGCTCTAAATACAACACTGCTCCTGTCAGCAGTTATCGATTAACAGCTGACTGTAAAATTTTGAGAAAGCTGCGTTTCTTAGTTTGCGTTTTATAGGCATTGAAAGCAGACGATCTCGTGAATTTTAACGAAAATGGAAAAAAGTGAATTTCGTGTGCTAATTAAGCATTATTTTTTGCGTAAAAAATCCATCACCGAAACCAAGGAAAGACTTGATAAATATTATGGGGACTCTGCACCATCAATTTCAATGGTTAAGAAATGGTTTACTGAGTTCCGTTGTGGTCGTACCAGTACAAGTGATGCCGAACGTTCAGGTCGCCCAAAAGAGGTCGTCATGCCAGAAATCGTCGACAAAATCCATGGAATGATATTGGATGATCGGAGAATGAAAGTGCGTGAGGTAGCTGAGGCTGTAGGCATCTCAACTGAACGGGTACATCACATTTTACATGAATATTTGGACATGAAAAAGCTTTCCGCGCGATGGGTGCCGCGATTGCTCACACACGACCATAAGCGCAACCGTGTGACCATTTCAAAGGAGTGTTTGGCGATGTTCAACCGCAATCCAAACGAATTTTTGCGCCGTTTCGTTACCGTAGACGAAACATGGATCCACCACACCACACCAGAGACCAAAGAACAATCAAGACAGTGGGTTTCTCCGGGTGAACGTGCACCAAAGAAGGCCAAGGTGGGTCTGTCGGCCAACAAGGTCATGGCCACAGTTTTTTGGGATGCACAAGGTATCATTCACATCGATTACCTTGAAAAGGGTAAAACGATCACCGGCGAATATTATTCAGAGCTTTTGGACAGATTCGATATTGATTTGAAGCAGAAACGACCGCATTTGGCGAAAAAAAAGTGCTGTTCCATCAGGACAATGCACGGGTGCACACGTGTGTAGTCAGCATGGCAAAATTTCATAAATTGGGCTACGAACTGCTACCCCATCCAGCATATTCTCCAGATTTAGCCCCCTGTGACTATTTTTTGTTTCCAAACATGAAGAAATGGCTCGGCGGTAAGAGATTCGGGTCAAATGAAGAGGTCATCACAGAAACAAACGACTATTTTGAGGGCCTTGAGAAAACCTATTATTTGGAAGGAATAAAAAAATTGGAAAAACGCTGGACTAAATGTATAGAGCTAAAAGGAGATTATGTTGAGAAATAAAACGCTTCTTTGACGAAAAAAATATATTTTATTCAAAAAGTCACGGACTTATCAAACGACCCTCGTAGCTTGCTGTTTTGTTCTTTCTCAATTGTGAATTTTATGTTTTTATGGTACGAATTAAGTTCGAGGAGTATGTTTTCTGTTTCGTTGGACTTTGTAATTGCAAACAGGTCATCGACATATTATATTTTGTTAGTAGTCGTGGTTTTGTTTTAAGTTTTTCCACGGTGTTCTTCAGTAATTCTTCCATTACAATGTCTGCAATTACGGGTCTAGAAGATTGTATTCTTCCTGAATACAGCGTGAAATTTCAATTAATGTTGAGTGTATTCTTTCCACTTGGCCATTGGTGAGACTATGTCCGGGATCTGCATAAAAAATGGTTAAGCCAGCACGCTCTATTGCTGATTTGAATTGGGCGGAAGAGAAACTAGGCTCATTGTCCATCATTATGGACTTGGCAAAAGGAAATGGTTGAATTAGCTCAAGAATTTTAAATTCCATATTGCATTTATTTTGAATTTCCTTAACTATT
Organism: Zaprionus camerounensis; assembly: GCA_018904165.1. Taxonomy (NCBI): domain Eukaryota; kingdom Metazoa; phylum Arthropoda; class Insecta; order Diptera; family Drosophilidae; genus Zaprionus; species Zaprionus camerounensis. The sequence goes on from JAEIFS010000354.1 coordinate 1,385,046, forward strand.
AAATACTTAGAGTAAGCATCAATACAAGTTAAAAAAATTAGTTTTTGGGCATAGAAAATGTGGATATGTAATTGTTCGCCTTCTCTTTCTGGAATTGGGGCTTTTGAAATTGGAATTTGTTTCGGGTGTCTATTGTATTTATTTTTATTACAAACTTTACAATTACGAATGTGTTGTTTGAGCTTTTCATATAATTTAGGCCAGTAATAATGTCTTAAAATCTGCTTTAAGTTTTCGTCGAACCCTCTATGAGCTCTAGCATGGGTTTCTTCTATTATTATTTGTTGGTCATCCCTATTTATGACATCGGATAAAAACTTTTTAGTATATAAAAACTTATTGGTAAATGTATTTGTAAGTTTGGTTTGGATTTCATATAAGTCCTCGGGGGTACAATGAATTCCTGTAACGATGTTAGGCTGTAAGAATTCCTTTAATGTGGTTACTAAATTGTCCACAGTGTCGTATTCTATAATGTGTCTTGTTTTATCAAAATTGTTAACTTTTTCATGAATGGTAAGCTTGTTTTTTGAAATAAGCAGTTGTTGCTTGAACTGATTTAAAGGCTTGTTAGTTTCTGCTATGATTTCCTTATAACTACTCTCTGCAGAATGGACAGTTCCGCTGTCGGACGAACTACTTGAAATGTGATTTTGGTAAGTGATGTTGTTCATTTGTAACCTGGACAAAGCATCTGCGACAACATTAGTTTTACCTAGCTTGTATAATATCTTCGGAAAATATTCCTCGATAAATGCGTGCCACTTTTTCATTTTGGAATTGGGATTCCGCGCAGAAACTGCGAAAGAAAGTGGTTGGTGGTCGGTAACGATTTCCAAATTAACTACCCCATATAAGTAGTTTCGAAGATTTTTTAATGCCCAAACTATGGCATACGGTCCCCTTTCGTTAGTGGCATAGTTTTGCTTAGTTTTATTGAGAGTTTCCGAAATAAAAGTGATTGGTTTGTTATCTTGTGAAAGAAAAGCACCAATTGCTACATTGGACGCGTCTGTGGTTAGGACAAACTTTTTTGAATAATCTGGTTGAATTAGTTCAACCTGTGTAGTTAAATGGGATTTTAAATTGTCAAAAGCTGAAGTGCTTTCCTCATCTAAAGTAATTTCTATTTTTTTGGACATATGTTTAGATACCATTCCATTATGGCCTTGCAACAGCTTAGTGAGTGGTTTTGCTATAGAGGCATAGTTTAGTAAAAATTTTCTATAGTAACCAGTTAATCCTAGGAAACCACGCAACTCTCTAATGTTGCGGGGGGGTGGATATTCAACAATTGTTTTTATTTTCTGTGGATCGGTCTTAATTATCTTATGTGATACTAAATAACCTAAGAATTCGATTTCCTTCCGGAAGAACTTCGATTTTTCTATACTTATTTTCATATTTGCTACGAACAGTATGTCTATGATCTCCTTTAGATCATATAGATGTTGTTTTGCAGTCTCGGAATAAACGATTATGTCGTCCACATATATTTGACATGTTTTTCCAATCTTTTCTCTTAAAATATTATCCATTGCCCGTTGAAAGATTCGTGGCGCATTCGCCAATCCGAAAGGCAATCGAAGGAATTGATACTTCCCGTTGTTGATTGAAAACGCAGTTTTCTCAATGTCATCGTCCTTCATTAGGATCTGATGAAAACCTGATTCTAAATCTATAGTTGAAAAGAAACGTGCTTTTCCCAAATTGGATAAAATTACCGATGGATCTGGCATCGGATATCTATCGGGTACTGTGTTTTCGTTAAGTTTTTTAAAATCGATTACTAGTCGATTCTTCTTACTTCCATCTTCATTGTAGCCTTTTTTACCTACAACCCACACTGGGGAATTGTAAGGACTTTTACTTGGCCTAATAATATTATCATCCAACATCCTGTTTATTTCTTTGTTAACAAAGTTGTTAACTGAATGGGGGTAAGGATATTGTTTACTATATATAGCATTATCACTTAACGTCCTTATTTCTCCTTTAATGTCAGTTCTAAAGGGAAGGCACGTTTGAATTTGCGAATGTTTGGTAGATATTTCTTGAAGAATTTGTTGTTCAAGATTTTGAAAGTCGTCTGTGAAGTTCACGGAATGGTTTACTTTGTGTAGTGAAAAAGAACTGATAGAAGAGGATACTGAGGCTTTACGGTCTGCTCTTTTTTACCTTCCTCCTACGTTTAGGGCTACTAACGATTTCATTATCGTGAGTGCGGGGATTATCTTCATCGCTTGTTGATGACTCAACACTGTAAATTACCAACTGTATCTTCAGGTGGCCTTTCATAATTAATTTTTTCGATTTGGTTATTATAAGCTAGCATCTCTTTTGATAGGTCTATGATGGCATTCATCTTATTTAAAAGGCTATAACCGACCAATAGATCCGCTTCAAGATTTTCGATTTCATAGAACCTTTCGGTTCTACCAAAAATATTTATATTATAAAAGTGGGTTATCATGCTATACCCATTAACCGTTTTGATTCTTTTCTTAATAACTAATTCTTCAGGGCTCTGATAAATACCCTTCCTTATATAGCACGCTGTTGCGCCAGTGTCTATTAATATCTTAAGTCTTGTACCTAAGGTTCTGTCTCTGCGGAAGACGTAGGGGAGCTCTTTCTCTAAAAAATGTTCTTCATTCAAATTATTTACGCGCATTGCTTTTTGCGGTTGTTGTTGTGTTGAATGTTGGGTGTAATCCCGCTTCAACGGGTGAGAGTTGTGACGATCTCCATTGGGAGCGGTGGGGGCTGTGGAGTAGAATTGCCTTGGGCAAAAACGTTCCTATTTGTTTGTTGATAATTATTTTGATTTCCTTGATTGAAACGTAGATTATTATCATGTTGTTGATCTGGCTTTTCAGACTTCTTTTGAGTCTTAGGATTTGAGTTACTCGTTGGCTCTTCGATGGTTAGCCTCGAGCTCTTGAGCTTTAGCTAATGCATTTGGAAGGTTTTCTGGTTTAATAGAAAATAAAACTTGAGAAAGATTGCCGTTCAGGCCTTTATTGCCATATGTCATAATTGTTGCCATATGTCATAATTGTTTTGTTAGTTAATAGGGTTAATTTCTTATTAACCAAATTGTAGTACTCAAGAACTGTCATATTGCCTTGCCTTAAGACACTAAGTTCTTGTTCAATTATATGAATTGGACGCCTATCACTATAAACGAAGTCCAGTCGTGCTAATATTGCACCGAAGTTAAGTACTGTACCATGGTTGGTTAAAGTATCATTTGCCTTTCCTGTTATTTTGTTTCTTAAGATTGTCAAGGCACCTACATATTTTCGGCTACCTTCTTTATAAAGCTTCATGGCGGAGCACGCTGCTTCGCGCCAACTGACGTAACCTGCATAACTACCTGCAAATTCTGGTAACGATTTGATCACGTCGAATGACTCATCACACCTAATTTAATCATTTATTTGAGTAGGTTGATACTCTTGAACTGAATTGGAGTTGTTATTTAATTGTAACCTTAATTCTGCAATTTCCTCTGCTAAGGCTTTAGTTTTGGTTGCTATTAATTCTGCAATTATATCTGCTGTCAAATTATTAGCCATTTTTAAGTTTGAAAAACCGCTTATTAGGTCGTCCAGCTTAGTTTAATAATAATAAAACAAAAAAAAATAAAAAAGTTTATCGACGCTCACGTGGATGTCTTCCTTCTTGGCTGAGGGTCTTCCTTCTTGCTGAGGGTGTCTTCGTGGATGTCTTCCTTCTTTGGTGATGGTGTCTTCCTTCTTGCGTTAAGTTTGATATGATTGAGTAGCACTTTTGAGTTTTTATTTAAAGAGCGTTTTTGAATATTTGCTCTCTTTCCCTTCTTGGTTGTGGGTGTCTTCCTTCTTGGTTTAAGTTTGGTATGTTTGAGTAGCACTACGGCTCCCTTATTATGTTTGTCACTTGTCTTTGGTTATGTTTGATGTGACTGAATAGCACTTTAGTGAAATTAGAAGAGCGTTTTTGAATATTTGCTCTTCTTCCTTGGACACCTTTTTATTTACTTCAAGGTTCCTTTCTTTTAAATAAATGGTCTGTTTGTGAATTCTTAAAGAGCGTTTTTGAATATTTGCTCTCTTTGTAACACAAGAAACCGGTCACTCGCGACACTTGGGAATTATGGTTGTTAATCCCTTTTTGTGCTTGTAAATCACTTAAGGATTTCGTTAATCCTTTTGTGCGTGATTCAACTGGAAAAATTTAACGCGAGCCCCACGTTGGGCGCCAATTAATCAAACCGTTTCTAGGAGTTTGAAAAAAATATATTTTATTTGTGGAGAACGACTCCGTTTCTTGTGAGTACAAGACTTGTGAGTTAAGACTAAAATTACAATATCGTTCTGAGGCCAAAGAAGCCTTTGAAGATGTCAAAGCTTCTGCTGATCGAGCTAAAGCTTAAAGCTCGTGATTCCGTTTGGACGAAGGAGGATTTGTTTACAACTAAACATTGAGTGTTTTGCACGCTAGGCTTTTAGGCTGCGTGGGTGGTTTATTAATTCCAAGAAGAGTTACTCGAGACTCAATGGAAATTGTTTGAAATAGCGAAATATGAGGAGCTGAGAATGAATTGTCAAGAGTCCGAAAAGACTATGAAAAGTTGTTTACAATTTACATAAGGAACGCTGAGTAACTCAGGGTGATAACTTGCACATTGAAAAGTGAATAAATAAACAAACTATAAAAGTACATTATTTGATTATTATTTCTGGATACATACGAGAGATGGAGACTTATTATTGTCTTCTTCCATAATTTATATCGTCGTTTCTGAATTGTGTAGTGAGTCCCTTAAATTGCCTTTGTCTTATTGTTCTCGGCGCGTGTTACTCTTCTTCTTATACCCACGCGTAGAAACTCTCTGGCAACTCTACACTCGATCTTAATATGTATCAAATTCCGCCCTTTTTAAAACAACATTTCCTTCTCCGACACATACACGTATATGATAATATTGCTTCTAACAATTCATATTGTATGTATATATATAATAATAATTATTGGGTATGACACACATTTTAATTATACCTAACAAGTTAACAATAATGGTATGTATTCTGTAAATGGAGGAAATTGCACCATGATCTATGTACCATTGGCGAACAGCTTACAATACAGTTTATTATTGATGGCTTTCGACACGACTCTGGTAACGTGGCCCTCTTGTATTCGGAAGATCATTTAATTAAGGAAGAAGACTAGTTGGAGCCACTGACGACGTTATGAAGAAGAGAGAACCAAAAGATGACATGGAAATAGTATGATCCAGTGGAAATAGTATGATCCAGTGATCAGCAGTCTCTACCCTACCCAATCGGATACCCTTCGACATATGTTCCGGAGTAGTTTTATTTTGTTAAATTCATGCACATATATGTAGTAGCATATTATGCTTCTCATATTTCGATAACATAAAACTTAAATCTAACGAAAACAACGCGCATACAATCTTGCGCGTGCATAAATACATAACATAACGTAACGAAACTTGAAACCCACAATAAGTTAAAGCGCATGATTGTTGTATAACTTCATCATTCTTTTTGCATGCACTTAAACACAAATAAATAAAAATGCTGACAAATACATTTCCGTTTCTCGCGACTCACTTCGAGCCGATCAAAACTCTTTACATTTAGTCTTAAGCTGACAGTTTTTAAATAAAGACGCTCACCGAAATGGTTCGTGTTTCGATTTATAGTGGCTTCAGCGTTGATCTTTGTCTTTGTTACTGACTACAGTAGTGGCGCAGCCAGTAGGATGATACATTATTGATGCGATAGCAAACCTATTCAATTTTTAGTCCATGGATTTTAAAAAAATGCATGGTCTATTGTGTTTGTTGGAACGGCAATGTGCGTAACAGGCAGAAAGAGGGATCTCCGACCCCATAAAGTAAGTATATATATTCTGAATCAGTATCAGTAGCCGAGTCGATTGATCCATGTCTGTCTGTCTGTATGAACACCTGGATCTCAGATACAATAATAACTAGAGTCATCAAATTTTGCAACAACATACATACATATATATTGCAGTGTCTCAAAGTTTTTTTAAAATTTGGACACGACTCTTTCCGCCTCTGTAAATCAGTAATAACTATTTAACAACTACAATATTAGCTCAACAACCAAAGTTGTATTTCTTACATGACAAATACCTTGCCACGGGCGCTATGTGAAAATTTCATTTAAATCGGACTATTAATAAGTGAGATATGATACGAATTAAACTTACTTTGAACATATATACTTAAGCAGACCTAATTTACACAAGCATACCGAGGTTCGAATCTAGCGTCAGACACACAGCATTTTAAACTTTTTATTTGCATTGTATGGTAACAGAATTGGTTCACAATGCAGCTTTGCCGATGGGCTAAGGAGTGAGGCAATGGCCGAGTGGTTAGAGTGGCGGACGGCAAATTAAAAAGACTGTGAGAGAGAGTGGGAATTTTCAATTATTAATTATTTTTTATTTTATTTTGTTTATTTATTTTATTCTAATAAACTAAAAGAAAAGTTTCAGTCAAGCGGGCTGTAATATAGCCGCTACAAACAAATTAAATTATTTAATTAAATTTCAATAAAAAATAGTTTTTCCTTATTTTGTTTTCATACTACGATATATTATGCAATAAAATTATAATAGTTACAAATAATATTAATTATTTATAAATAAAGTTTACTATTTTTATTGTATTTAGCACGCATCAAAAAGACGCGAACCAAAAGTAAACAATGCGTTCTTCAATGCCGTCACTCTTTCCGTATTTTGCCTGTTATGACTTTGCAAGTTCAATATGATTCTTATTGAATATTGTTATTTTGTTTTGCTCTCAATTTTGCAATTAGAATGCTAGAATATAACAGCGATCATAAGCCTGTGGCGACGCAGCCTCATCGATATGGGCCCGATCTGGCAGCCCGGCACCATCGGAAGCAGACGATATTTCCGCGCCGTTACACAAAAATATACGCAGACAACAACTGAATTGTCACGCTTATCATTTAAGCATACGAAATAAATGCTATAATTTAATAACAACATAGTTTGATCCACCGTTTCACTACAAGCTTTTTAAAAGTTGTGAATGTGCGAGTGGGACACATGTATGTATTGGCATCCCACTTCAACACACATTATTAGATTTGGAGTTGCTGTTGTGTACCAACGTAAGAAAACTAAGTTCTAATTACATATATTGCTTACCAAAAATTTAAAAAAAACCGCCCCTTTTCAATGTTTTGAACTTTTAAAATATTGTAATGAAAAATAATGAAAAACAAAAAATTTCACACGCCGATGATCGTGCTAGCAATCGAACCCCGAAACACGGTCAATATTGTTGGCCTTACAGTCGGAGACATAATCCACTCAGCCACTGAACAACTCTAGCTCGCTCCAAAAAATCAACAAGAAGCATATTGGTGCACGCTAGAAATGCATACTTATACCTATTGCCCTCTCGTTCAGTCTAATGGTTGTGACACTTCGCGTCTGCTTTGCGTTCTTCTTCTTCTGTTCGTTAATTCAAATTGCGCGTGTCGTCGTAAACTGTATAAAATTGATCTTCGCCAAATTGTAATATTAATCCAAATAAAGCGCAATTTTCATTGCGAGTTTTTATAAATATCCGAAATAAATAAGTTATGTATGTCTGCAGATTGCATAAATTAATTAATTTGGGGAACATTTACGTTGCGCAGAACATCTCAAGTCGACTCGTAGGTCACCAAAATTTAACTTTTTAAGAACAATTAAATCCATTACATTTGCAGTAGCTACCCCTTGGTGTTCTCTAGGTACTGATTATTTTGGATAATCGGTGGAAAATTCGAGCGGCGATTCTATTCTGTTATTTACAAACTTTTTTTACGGTATACTAAGATAATCCATGGCCTTATACAGTCAGCACCTGACTGTAGCGTTTGTATTTTCTAAGTATCATCTGCTAAAGAACTTTTGTAAATCGCGTCGGTAAATCGGTACAATCAGTTTAAAGAAAGAAACTTTGTAAACCAACAACGTATCCGAAACCATAAAGTGATTGTGAATGTGGTGAACAACTGAAAATTATAACAAATTTTAAGAAGACGCCTTTGAATTCGCTGAGTATTAAATCCACAAAAAGTTACTCAAATCAAAGCGAAATAGCTAAGTGCGCAACCCAATAAAACATAAACTAAGTGAAAACTAAATAAACCTAACTACATCTAAGTGAAAAATAAATAAACTTAACTACAACGAAGTGAACTATAATAATAACAGTGAAACTAAACGAATCATAATAATAATAATAAGTGAGTAAACAACAAAAACACGCCAACAAAAACAAGACAGCGAATAAACAAACCTTAATCAAAATTTAAACCAACAAACCAAGTAGAATTGTCTGACTCGAACATGATTCAAATCGAGAGACAAATACACGCAGTCGAGGTCTTTAACGGAGATCCTAGCACCTTGTACACTTTCATTAGTCGCATCGACTTCATCTTGGCTCTTTATCAGACTACAGAGGAAAGTCAAAAGTTAATAATCTTTGGACACATCGATCGGAACATCAGTGGCGATATTATCCGCACCCTCCGAGTGACCAACCTCAGCAGCTGGAGTGAACTCAGGACCCAACTTATACTTAATTACAAGCCCCAAGCACCAAATCACCAACTTCTGGAGGAATTCCGGAACACACAATATCGAGGTAACATTCGTCATTTCCTTGAAGAAGCCGAAAGAAGACGGCAGATACTTATAAGTAAATTAGAACTAGAAAATAACGTTTCCGAAACCACTCTATATACCAAATTAATACAAACTAGCATCGAAAACCTAATTCAAAAACTCCCAAGTCACATTTTCCTCAGAACAGTTAACTGTAATATTCCAAACCTGAGATCATTAATAAACATATTACAAGAAAAAGGTCTTTATGAGGCACCAACCTCAAACAAAGATAATATAAAGTCAACTTCAACTTCAAACAAAATAACAACCAATCCACAAAATAAGCAAATGAATAACCAAACTAGACCCTTTACACCTTTCCAACCACTTTATAACAACGTCTATCAACATTATCACCAAGTACATTCTCATGTACCCAGGTTTAACCCGAAACAGTTTTCTCAGTATCAACATAGATCCATCCATCCACAACTTAACATACCCATGACACAAGCACCCAGACCAAACCCAGCTTTTAACCGACAAAATATTTTTGACCAAAACCGTTTTGGACCCAGAACTACCCACAAACCGGAAACATACAGACCAATAACCCAACAAAAAGACAGAGACCATCAGACAGTGGACAGTCTAAAATGAGTGTCGAAGAGCCAAGATGCCAAGAAGTAATATCTAATCAACCCGAATATCCTTATAACTATAAATACTATTATCCCTACTATCCAGAATACGTACTTTCAATCTCAACCTTATCCCTACCAATCAAACTATACCCCAGAATTAATTCCAGGCCCCCCGAACAGAACTATGACAATTCACAGACAACAGAAGAGGAAAAAACAATAGCGAATGACGACGAACCAGATAACACTGAACAAGCTGAAAATTTTCGGCTAGCAGCCCCGGATCAAGCCAATATATAATATAATGATCAAACATAATAATACTGAATTGAAATGTTTAACCGACACAGGATCTACAATAAACATGCTCACGCGAAGTATTTTTCAAACACCAATACAAAAAACTAATCAACTAATCCACACTAGTAATGGCCCACTATTTATTAACAAACTTACGAATATACCACCCAATAACTATTTCCCCATTGCCCAAGAGTTCTTGATCCACCAATTCTCGGATCATTACGACATGCTGATTGGACGCAAGTTGTTGTCCGAGGCCAAAGCAGTAATCGATTATAAAAAAAACTGATACTCTATTTTATAAAAAATACAAGATAAAAGACGATAATAACACTACAAAACAGAACCATATCCAAATGGACCCTTCATTCCCACAAGACCCCACCTACTTAGACGCCTCCACACGTCAAGAAAACCTGTTCCGATTAGAACACCTAAACACAGAAGAAAAACAAAAACTAACGAACTTACTGATAAAATTCCATTATCAGAGGAAGTAATTCACCGTACTGTAGCCCCATTTGGGTCGCACCTAAAAAGCTAGATGCTTCTGGACAGCAGAAGCTTCGTATCGTAATAGACTATAGGAAATTGAACGAAATAACAATAAACGACAGATATGCTATACGAAATATTAGGAAAATTAGGGAGGTCAAATTATTTCACAACAATAGATCTTGCAAAAGGCTTTCACCAAATAGAAATGGACTCAGAGTCAATAGCTAAAACCGTTTTCTCAACAAAATATGGAAACAATGAGTATACACGAATGCCATTTGGGCTTAAAAATGCCCCCGCTACATTTCAACGATGTATGAATAATTTACTCCGTCCACTTCTAAATAAATGTTCTTTAGTATACCTAGACGACATCATAGTTTTCTCCACATCTTTAGAAGAGCAAGCCTTACAGGCAGTTTTCGAAAAATTATCACAGACAAACTTAAAATTACAGCTAAATAAATGCGAATTCTTAAAAAAAGAGACAACTTTCCTAGCACATGTCATTACTAAAGACGGGATCAAACCAAACCCGGATAAAATAAAAGCTATAGTAAAATACCCGCTACCCAAAAACCTAAAGAAATTAAAGCGTTTTTAGGACTTACAGGCTACTTTAGGAAATTTATACCTAACTTTTCTGACATTGCCAAACCCCTGACTAAATGCCTAAAAAAGGAGCAACAATAGATACGAATCGCGTAGAATACTTAAAAGTATTCCAATAGTTAAAACTATTAATTTCTGAAGACCCAATCCTGAAAATACCGAACTTTGAGAAGAAATTTACATTAACAACCGATGCCAGCAATGTAGCTTTAGGAGCTGTTCTATCCCAAGACGGACATCCTGTTAGTTACATTAGCAGAACATTAAATGAACATGAAGGGAATTATAGCGCCATAGAAAAAGAATTACTAGCAATAGTTTGGGCTGGCTGGCAGAAATCCTCTGACTGAACCCTCCACGAGGGTGCCACGAGGCTGGGCAATGGGTTGTGTATTGACTCAAACTTCAGAATCAGACACTGTCCTGTTGCTCGGGCCAATACACGGCCCAGCTGAGGCAAGGACGCAACAACATGCGGACCATCAAAGTCTGGTGCTGTGGTGTCCGGAGCCATGGTCAGAGGTGCCTGGCAGATAGGCCTAAAATGCTATGGGGTGGTTCCCAAGAACAAAATTAACCAACCATGAAGAAGTTGATGGAGTCCCTCAAGGAATCAACTCGGGCTGGGATGTCAGCCCAAACGTCGCTGGAAGGCGTGACTGCTACCACCGTCGGGCACGGGGGGGTGAACACCCCTCTACGTGTCGCCAGCGGTCACACCTCTGTACTGGTGGGAGCAGGCCAGGACAGTTGCATAACTACTGCCTCAACATCGAAAAATGCCAAGATGTGGCGCGGTACCAGAGTCCATGCAGACTCGGACAGCGACCCTCAAGGCAACGAAATTAGTGCTGAGGCGGAAGAAAGCCTCCTGCGCTCCCCAGTCAAGGGTTCCAACTCCCCTAGTAGGGAAGGGCCCAAAAAGACGAAGGAGGGCTTGTGGGCCAAAGCCCAGTACAAGGCAGCCCTGAAGATCAGATCTCGGCTCGCTGGCAGCACAAAACTCACCCCTGAGGAGAGGAAAAAGCTGGAGTGGGCCGAAGAAAAGATCGAGGAAGGCCGGAAGCACTTCGAGGGCAAAATGGCAATGAAGGCCACTTCAAGCCAGTATGCCAACAAAGTCGAGGAGCTGCTGCTCACTAAGAGGCAGCGGTCCGAAGACCAGGATAAGGCGGATGTGCCCGCGAGCAAGCGGCCGCGCCGGAAAACGGAAAAAGCCCCCAAAAAGCCAATGCCGAAAAGGGAGACGGTGAGCGATGTGGCGCGTCGGCACTTAGTCGTCGCGCTCATCGACCGCAGTAACCCCCACGGCAAGATAACACCCGAGAAGTGGAAGATGGTAGAGCTGAGGCTGTTGGACGCCCTATTCAAACGAATGGAGGAGCCAGAGTCTCAGCCTACCACCTTCGATGGAGCGGGGTGGCTTAATGGGGTGAAGATACTGAGCTGTAAGGATGACCTCACCCTGAAGTGGGTCACCGACACTGTGTCCAAGATGGACGCCCCCTGGGAAGGTGCCAAGCTGGAGGTAGTTGACAGAACCTGCATTCCGTCAGTACCGAAAGCGAAAGTACTCTTCCCGAGGGTCGTACCTAAGGAACAGGCGCTCAAGCTGCTCAGATTGCAGAATCCAGATGTGCCTACCGCTGACTGGACGGTACTACACGTTGGCAAGCCGGAAGGCAATGGTCAACAAATGGTCCTCCAGATCAATAAGGAGGCCGAGGATCTGCTGTACCCGAGGTTCGGGAAGATGGCATGGGGAGTAGGAAACGTGTACCTACGACTCAAAAAACGCCACCCGAACGACACCAATGCCAACACGCTGGAAGCCGGCGAGGTCGAAAAAGACCTCGAGGCTTTGACCGACGCAGCCAACAGCCTCGATATAGAGGATGAAGTGGAGGAGGATGGTGACCTGACCATTGTAGCCAACCCATCCGCGCAGAAGGAATCCGAAAATAGCCATGAAGCTACGGACCCTTCAGCTAAATCTCCATAAGAGCAAGTTGGCGTCGGCGGAGCTCCTCCTAACCCTGGAGGAGGAGTCCGTCGACGTGGCCCTAGTCCAGGAACCCTGGATCGCATCGGGTAACAAGATCGCTGGGCTAGGATCGAGCAACTACTCCATCTTCTACCCGACCACCGTAAGTAAAGCTAGAACTGCAATTCTGGTAAGAAAAGGCATCTATGCTTATCTTATGACTAATTACAGCACAGACGACATCACGGTGATAGCGCTAGAGGGATGCAGGGACGAACCACTCCTGATGGCGTCCTGCTATCTAGCGCATGACAGGGAATCGCCGACAGAGGAGACGGAGCGTCTGATCCAGGAGGCGAACCAGAATAGTCAACCCCTGGTGATAGTCGCTGACGCCAACGCCCATCACACCCTATGGGGCTGCAAGGACGTAAACAATAGAGGTGAGTCACTTTTCGACTTCATTCTTAAATTCAACATTAAGATCGCTAACCGGGGTGAGGAACCCACCACGTAGGTCCCACCTCATCTAGCGTCATAGATTTAACACTCGCGTCTGGAGCAAATACCGAAGTCACGGAATGGAGGGTTCTCAGCAAACCTTCCTTCTCTGACCATAGGTATATCCAGTTCGAAGTTCAACTTGAGTGCACAGTGATAAAAAGTCTCTACAAAAATCCCAGGAACACCAACTGGGATATGTTTAAGACCAAAGTGACAAGGACACTCCCATCCCCAATACCAATCTCATCAACGGTGGACATTGAGAAGTCCGTGAAGACTCTCTGTCATCACCTGACCTCATCCTTCAACGCAGCGTGTAAGACCTCAATAATAAGAAGGAAACACAGGCCACCCTGGTGGAACCCACAATTGAAGGCACAGCGCACCGACCTACAAGAAATCTTCAAACTAGCTAAACAAGCAAACGAAGATATTGTATGGGACGAATACAAGACAAGGCTCCGTGACTTTAAGAAAAAGGTCCAGACAGCCAAGAGAAACTCATGGAGATCCTTCTGCTCTGGCATTGAGAAGGTCACGGAAACAGCCAGACTTAGGAAGCTTCTGTCGAGCCAACTGGCAATTCAGAGCCAACTAAGAACTAGCGATGGCCAATGGACGAGTAGCAGCAGGGAAGCGACTAATGCCTTTCTAAGCGAGCACTTCCCCGGATGCACAGATGTACTCAATTCATTACAGTCAGTGCACACGAACCCAGTGTCCGACGTACCTGGGAATATAATCACACCACACAAAATCCAGTGGGCCATAGACTCCTTTGAGAGCTGCAAATCCCAGGGCTAGATGGTATAATACCAGCCATGATGCAGAAGACCAAAGAAAAGGTCACTCCATGGCTGGAATCAATATTCAAAGCATGTCTGACGCAAGGATATGTACCTGTACCCTGGAGGACAGCACGTGTTGTGTTCCTGCCGAAAGCAGGAAAATGCAGTCACATGCAACCGAAAGATTACAGACCGATAAGTCTCACCTCTTTCCTGCTTAAAACCCTTGAAAAACTCCTGGATCTACACATAAGAGAAGGCATGAACCGACTCGTAGAATCCAACCAACACGCCTATACAAAGGGAAAATCGGTGGAAAAAGCGTTACACTCCCTAGTAGCCACCATCGAAAAGGCCCTACACCACAAGGAATTTGCCTTAGGAGCGTTCCTGGACATCTCAGGTGCATTCAACAATGTATCTACGGAAGCGATCATGCGGAGCCTGAGAGCTACGGAAACCCATGAGGCTGTAAACTCTTGGATAGAAAATCTATTGAGCTGCAGAAGAGTAAGAGCCGAATGGGGAACCACCACCACAACCAAAGCAGCGCATAGAGGCACGCCACAAGGCGGAGTGCTGTCGCCGCTGCTGTGGAACTTAGTGGTAAACAACATCTTAAAGAAATTCAAACGGAAAGCCCCAAAGATAACCGCCTATGCAGATGACATAGCCATAATTATCGTGGGTAAATGTCCAACGACGATCAGCTCCGTCATGGAGAGCACGCTTAAAGAAGTACTGAAGTGGGCTATGGATGTCGGACTCAGTATCAATGCGGACAAGACGGATCTAATTCTCTTTACCAAGAGATACAAGATACCGCAATGGACTCCGCCATCTATAAACGGTGCAATGCTCGAGCCAAAAAAGAGCGTGAAGTATCTAGGAATAGTACTGGACAGCAAGTTGAGCTGGAAAACCAATGTCGAGGAAAGGGTAAAGAAAGCCACAAGTGCACTATATGCATCGCAAAAGATGCTAAGTAGCACGTGGGGTTTGTCTCCCAAACTGATGCACTGGATCTTCATCTCAATTGTTCGTCCAATACTACTCTACGGTGTCCTAGTATGGTGGAAGGCCACCAAGAAATCCACATACCTCCTAATAATGGAAAGGGTACAAAGACGTGCACTGATGTGCATTACTGGGGCACTGAGATCTATTCCAACAAAGGCCTTGGAAGTGATACTTGGAGTTCTCCCCATTGACATACAGGCCAAACTACTAGCACAAAAGACCGCGCAACGTCTTTGTGCTACAGGAAATATGGCCCTCGCAAATTATGGGCACAGTGAAGTAGGAGGGAAGTCACTCCATAGCACGGACTATGTGACCCCAATAAACAACAACTGTAGCATCTTCCAAGCGGAGGTCTTCGCCATAAAGAAGGCTGCAGAACTTGCGACAACACTCAACAAGAATCAGGTCAGCATTTTTGTCGACAGTCAGGCGGCTATCAAATCTATGCAGTCCTACGTCATCAGCTCCGAAAGTGTACTGGCAAGCAGAGAAGCATTAGATGCATTAAGCAACCGCTCGAAGGTGCGCATCTTTTGGGTTCCCAGCCACCAGGGCATCGACGGAAACGAGATGGCAGATAAGCTAGCAAAGGAAGGTGCCGAATCTAGACAACTGGCAGTTGAAGACCTGAAGATACCGCTACGATTTATAAGCCACAGCTTCGAAGAAAGCGCTGCATTAATTGCAAGAAGAAGGTGGCACAGCACAACAAACTGCAAAACAGCCCGCACTATGTGCAAACATACAAATGCGAATCTGGCCCAATATGTTATTCAGCTCCCAAGAAGAGACTGCAGAACAATGATGGGTATACTCACGGGTCACTGCCTGACCGCAACGCATGCAAAGAAGTTGGGCATCACCGACAACGACGAATGCAGGAAATGCAGGGTACCAGAAGTAAAAGAAACTCTGCAGCACCTCATCTGCGACTGCCCCGCACTCATGACCTCGAGAGCGAAATACCTTGGAAGCCCCCTGCTTGCATCACTGGAAGAAGCAGCGGGCCTGGCACCCCAAAAACTGCTGGCTTTTGCCAAACGGACCAGCATACTAGACTGGGATAATTAAATCATGAAATTAACAGCCTCCATCACTTATCCGGCAACACTAAGGATCATACTGATCTATGTGAGGCCCCCCTTGAGGGTCTGCCGATATAACCTAACCTAATAGTTTGGGCTACTAAAACCTTCAGACACTATTTATTAGGACGACATTTCGAAGTAGCTTCTGACCACCAACCCCTGTGCTGGCTACACAAACTAAACGAACCTAATTCAAAATTAACAAGATGGAAGATTAGACTTTCAGAATATGATTTTGACATAAAATATATAAAGGGAAAAGAAAATTATGTAGCAGACGCACTTTCTAGAGTAAAGATAGAACAAGCATTTTTTGGTGAATCTACACGACATAGTGCCGAAGAGGACAGTAGTAATTTAATAGGATTATCAGAGAAAGCTATTAATCAATAAAAAAGACAAATCATCTTTACTTAAGGTCCCAATAGTGCAGAAATCGAAACTTATTTCAAAAAAACAAATTATACACCTTTCCTACGAAGAAATGACCCTTGAAATAGCCAAACAATATTTACTCGGCTATTTCTGTTCATAAAACAGCGCTCTTTACATCGAAAGCGATGCACACTTTGAAATGATTCAAAAATCGTATAAAGAGACCATGAATCCAAGATATACAAAGATTTTCCGAAATCTCATCCTACTAAAAAACATTCCCACTTATGCAAATTTTAAAGAATTAATTCTAAACACACACGAAAAACTCTTACACCCCGGAATACAGAAAACTGTAAAACTTTTCAGTGAAACATACTACTTTCCCAATAGCCAGCTCCTCATTCAAAATATAATTAATGAATGCCAAGTTTGTAACCTAGCGAAAACAGAACACCGTAATACAACTTACTCAATTTACCGAGTACATAGAAGACTTGCAATAGGAATGCAACTTTCGCGACTAGGACTATTCAATCCCAAATTACTTAATTACGACAGATTAGAGAACGTTGACAGTAGTAACATATTACAAATTAAAACATCAACCTGGATTAATACTAACCAAATATTATCATAGCACATATCCCTATTAAACAAAAACTGTTCATACCATTAATATAATACCCTACCCAGATAGTAACGGTTATCAGCTTGATCACAACGAAAAAGATACTTACTATGAAGAACATGGTAAAATCTATAACCAAAATTGCAAAGAAATAAATAACGAATGCATTAAAAACATTATAAAAAGAACCAAACCAATATGCAATTTCGTCCCTACAACAGTCAACCAGATAATTAAATATGTAGAACCAAACAATGTCCTTACTTGGAATATAAAAGATACTATTATAAAACAAGATTGCCAAGAAATAAATAAAAATACAACAATTAACGGGAACAAAATAATAACAATAAAACAAAGTAAAATAAAAATAGGAAAAATAATGCTAAATGAAAACCAGCTGAATCCCGAAATAAATCTAACCCCATTGTACACACCCCTAGAACTAATAAAAATAAAACCAATAGAACATAAGGACATTGTAAAACTAATATCAGATAATAATATTGCAGTCACTATAATTGTATCACTTATTAGCCTTACATCTTGTATAGTTTGTATCTACTTAAAACGAAAAACAACAAAAATAACTATAGAAACACAAGATACATCCCAACTGCATTACCAAGATTGTATGCGTCAACCCCCTTAGAAGCATAAGCTTCCTTTTAATGGGAGGGAAGTAGCATATTATGCTTCTCATATTCCGATAACATAAAACTTAAATCTAACAAAAACAACGCGCATACAATCTTGAGCGTGCATAAATACATAACATAATGTAACGAAACTTGAAACCCACAATAAGGTAAAGCGCATGATTGTTGTATAACTTCATCATTCTTTTTGCATGCACTTAAACACAAATAAATAAAAATGCTGACAAACAGATTTCCGTTTCTCGCGACTCACTTCGAGCCGATCAAAACTCTTTACATTTAGTCTTAAGCTGACAATTTTTAAATAAAGACGCTCACCGAAATTGTTCGTGTTTCGATTTATAGTGGCTTCAGCGTTGATCTTTGTCTTTGTTACTGACGGATCATTTATTTGACTCAAAAATAATAACTACGTTATGTACATATGATGTACATACAGTAGAATCCGGTTATAGCGACTTTCAAGGGACCGACGATTTTACGTCGTTATACCCGGAAGACGCACTAACAGAAAGGATGAAAAAAAATTTTTTTTTTGTTTATTTTATGGTTGCCATGTTCCTAATATGTTTTAACATAAAACAAATTAATTTTTTAATCAAACAAAAAATTTAATAAATTTAATTTAATAACATAGGTTTTTCATAAGTCGTATACATATAATGCGTATTCATAAGCATAACATAACATTTCATTTCTTATGTGCTTTTTTTATTTATTCTTAAGAAACATTTTCGTTTTAAAGACATTTTGTGAGCGTAATTCACAAGTCGCAAGCGTACCAGTAAACTGAATGAGCTCATCATGCGCATTTAGTGCATTAACTCACATTTGGCGAATTTACGCATTAAGTTTTATTGGAAAAAAGCAGAAAAAACTATAAATATAACGGGACATCTTATGGAATATAGGTATGAGGTCTGCACACGCACGCTGTAAACATTTTTGTGACGTCAGTCACTGATAGATACATACATTTCTAAAAGAGTAGTTTTATGCTTAAATTTGGCGGCATTATTTTGCTGTATTTTTTTTTGGCACGTCGCAATATCCGGTTGAATTATGAAAAATCTCGTCGGTATAAGCGGCTTGTCGCTAAAAGCGGAGACGTACTAACCGGAGGTCCTTTCATATAACTTTGTATGGGGACCAACCAAGCCATCGAGTTTCCGTCGCAATAACCGGACTAAAGCTATAAGCGGAGCCGTTATATCCGGATTCTACTATACTTTCAAATTATTCTTAACAGATAGTAGTCGCACTCGCCTGCCTACTTTGTTAATTGACACAAGCACTTGGTGTAATGCTCGTAATTTGTGTAATAACTTCTGTGTTTATTGTTCGATCGTATTAAAATTTTGAGGAAATATAGATATTATAATTAGCTAACTATATGTGTCAGAAAGTTGTATCTTTTATACAGTGCAAAAATTTATTTTATTTTATTAACTTGTTAACTGGATCTGCCAATAGCATACAGAAACCTTCATGCCTCGTGTCTATAGCTTTCATAATATCTGAGATCTTTATGTTAATTCTGCTCAGACAGAAGGCACACAGACAGAGACATTTATGTGTTCTGCCACGCCTCCTTCTGCTTTTTAGTTGTCATAGATAGCTTTACGAATATTGTGAAATTATTTTCAGCAAATACAACTAGTACAAAAGAATTTTGCACATGTTTACGAAAATTTATTGAGATTTATAGTCGTCAAAGAAGAATTATTAGTGATAGAAGTACATTTTACTTTATTAGAATTCCAGGAATTTACTGTGTTGGAATGAAGTGAAACATGTACCTCTATCACTAGATCATAACATCGAGAACGTTACAGTTGCTACTGCTTCCCCACGTGGTAACGGTCAGGTAGAACGTGTCAAGTTTCAAAGCTATGTTAGCAAAAAAAAAGTGAACCTATTCAGCATGAAGATTGGAGTAAACTTTTAGTCAATTGTAGAATATTCAATAAATAATGCAGAGCATTCATTTACCGGTAAGATACCAACGAGATTATTATTTGCAATTCAGCAAAGGGGTTGTCAAATTGATGCGTTAACCTATTTACAGAAGAGATTTGAATTGCATACGAAATCAAGCAGTTGAGAAAATTCAGCATTGCCAAAGAAAACTAAAGAATATAATTATGACAAAAACCATAAGCATCATGTACAATTTTTAGAAGGTGATTTCGTTTTTGTACAAAACATTGACACTACGATTGGTACCAATACAAATTTAATACCGTAATATAAAGGTCCTTATTGTGTAAAGTAGATACTACCTAATGATCGTTACGTTATAAATGATGTAGAAAATTGCCAGATTAGCCAAATTCCGTATAAGGGTATAATTAAGAAAGTGGGCTGATTGGTGGCGTCAATGTAAAGATTGCCCTGATCCAAGACGCCAAGAGGTAGAGCATGAACAAATTCGATCAGCATGAGAAAATGCCATCAGTTCGATAGTTCATCACAGACGTCCATCAATATTTTTGATAGTACTCCTGGATTCCATGGATTCTATCACTAAGCAATGAACACATAGAGACCTCAAATAGTTGTTGAAGTTGCTACCGCTGTTTTTTTCGATCCAGCCGCACCAGAGTCCGAAACATTGAGAGTAGAGACTTCGGCTGCACGCTCGGCTGGGGCGGCTACATAATCGTCTAGGGTGGCTGCTTGTTTGGCTGAGGCGGCTGCATGTTCGGCTCTCAATAGCGCATAGCATCAAAACTGCTTCAGTCGCACAGCGACAGCGGAACGGTAAGCATGCGCGTACTTCTTAGCGTTGTGCGATCGTTTCAATGTTAGCGTGTATGTACGCACAAGCGCGCATATGAATGTATGCGTTGCTTGTGAAGTTTGACAATAGGCAAATGCTTCGGCCAGCGCGCTGGCAGCCTGAAGTCAATTTTGTGTTTCGGCGTCGAGTGTCAAGGGCACCGGACCGTACCAAGGGTTTCTCGGGGGTCCTCAGTTTAATAACTTTACTTAATGCGTATACTATATAACATATGGTATGTGTTTACTTAAGGAATTGCATTTTCCAAATATATCCCCGTGAACAAATCAACTGCGTTTCGTCGTTTGAAAAAGGTTGAAAAATGTACACTATGAAGCTCGATACATAGGCGCCGCATCAGTTGAGTGAAAAAACAAAGTGGACCTTATCACAATATTGAATGGATCCTATCCAAAAATGTTCACCACAAAAGAACATGGAAACAGGCACACGAAGGGGCGTTGTCGAAAGGAGGACTGCATCCCATAAAGGTACGGCTGTGCATTTGGTGGGTTATAAGAGGTGAGATCTATTTTGAGCTCTTGCCAGCAGGCGAAATGATCACTGCCGACAAGTATTGTCAGCAATTGGTCGAATTGAGAAAAGCTATTGAGGAAAAACGTCCGATTTTGGCCAATAGCAAAGCAGTTCTTACAAAACCAATACTCGCCAAGCCAAAGGAGTTGAATTGCGAAATCATGCAGAATATTTACCGGGCAATACACTTTCTTATTATCATTTGTTTCGGTCGCTGCCGAAAAATTTGAATGGAAAACAATTTCAAAATGTGGCAAATATCAAAAACCCCCTTGACACCCTTTCCAACGAAAAAACGCACGATTTCTATGAATTTGGCATCCGTTAATTGCTTTCGGCGTTGGGAGTGGATTGCCGAATATGATGATTATATTATATAATTGATTAATAAAGCGCTTAAAAAGGTTTTTATTTTGGTTTGCACTTAAAATCAGGAACGAACTTTTGCACTCATCTAATACATGTAGACATTTGGAACATATCATAGAGGAAACAGTTAACGCCTAAATCTAAATTAAATATTAAATATTAATATTAAATATTAACACCAAATTTGGTAGCCCTTGGTCTAACTGTCTCTGAGATCTATGTTTTTTTATGGACGGACATGGCTATATCGAATCGGTTGTTGATGCTAATTCAGAATCTATGTAGTTTGTAGGGTCTGCCACGCCTCCTTCCGCCTGTTACATACTTTTTTTTTGAAACAAAGTTGTTATACCTTCTACTCTATGGGTAGCGTTATAATAATAATTCTTTTCATGTTATTGTTAAGAAATTTAAGTTTAAAAACAACCAAGTGGATCAATGCATTTTTACAGATTTACCTAGATTTTTTATTACAAGAGTGGAAAACATGTTTTTATAAGTGCACGCAACTGTAGGTTTTCATACGGCAGTCGGTGGTATACCGACTCGTATTCGTACGAGTGTGTTTTGCGCGTATTCGTGTCCGCTCGGGCCAAAACACGCGCTCGCTTACGCTATGCGAGTGTCGAGTGCGCTGCTGTAGAATTTTTGTGCCCATTTCTCTCCATTTCCCTCCAATTTATTAAATTTAAACTTTACTCAATACTGTTTATTTAAAATGTCATATCGCTTTATTTCATTAATAAATAATGTAGTAAAATTTATTAAAATATACTTTAAATCTTAAATGATGTACATTATTAATGTGGCTGTTCAAGTCCTTGCGTTCTATACAATGTAAATGAGTCGTATACACTCTGTAGCTCTGATAGACGGTACTCCTCAAGACAAACAATTCCTTGCAGTGATTGCGATAACTTGAGTGCGCAAGGAAGACAATGGACAACATGCCTTTTTTCTTGTTCCCTTATAAACAATACATTAAAAACTTCAACCTAGAAACAAAGAAAATTTAATAATTAGATTTTTCATAATGACATCATTAAATTTACTATATAAGTGACAAATATTCAGTTATATGGAAACTGTGGACAAAAATAATGTTTTTGAATTGAAACATTTGGATTAGCTACAGTTCGACTTGCAAAAAAAAAAAAGAAAATGAACATGATTGCAGAGGAACATGAATCTATAGATAACACAGGCCCTTAAAAAAAAAGTTTCATGATCTGGGTAAGCGGCATATGCAGTTATATGTATTTTAGGTCGCTGAATCCGAATCCGAGGTAGAATTTCGCCATCACGTCTGAACTTCGACATAACCTCACAAAACTGAAAAACCTTAAATGTCCCCCAATAGATATAGAATCCTGATCTGAGCATGCGCTATATGTTTTAACAAGTATTTTGTCCTCCTAAGTCCGAATCCGAAGTCAAAATTTACGTAGCATACCTGAATTTCGACTTAACCTCAAAAAACTCGGAGGACAAATTACATGTTAAAACATATATATTATATGTTTTAACATGTAATTTGTCCTCCGAGTTTTTTGAGGTTAAGTCGAAATTCAGGTATGCTACGTAAATTTTATTAAATATATATTATATGTTTTAACATGTAATTTGTCCTCCGAGTTTTTTGAGGTTAAGTCGAAATTCAGGTATGCTACGTAAATTTTGACTTCGGATTCGGACTTAGGAGGACAAAATACTTGTTAAAACATATAGCGCATGCTCAGATCAGGATTCTATATCTTTTGGGGTATATTTTAGGGTTTTTCAGTTTTGTGAGGTTATGTCGAAGTCCAGACGTGATGGCGAAATTCTGAACTCGGATTCGGCGACCCAAAATACATATAACTGCATATGCCGCTTACCCAGATCATGAATATTTTTTTTTGTTGTGGGGCTGTGTAATCCTCACAGGCTAATATGCTCTGTAGATTTTGGGAGTCAGAGAAGGAGACACCGGAGCACGTTCTTAGAGTGTGTTCGGAACTACCCCTACAAGAAATAAGGAACAAAGTTAAATAGCATTTTCTTTCCTATTTATTTAATCAGCTTACTGAACCCCAGCTCAAATATGAAAAAGATCTTTTACTTTACGTCATTTCCATGTCGGAACAAGACGGATCTGACAGATATACCGTAAAGAGCGCAAAGAACCTTTTGGTCGATTTATGTTATTTTAAATTTCTATAGATACATTATATTGAAAATGCTGTCAACATATTGTAACATTTTTCTGACCACTTCCATAGTGCAAAATTAAAGATATATTTATATATACTTTTTGTATCTTATTAAATGCGGGAAACTGTATCCGATGCTCCCATGCATATATACGAGGTGTGTTCAACGGAAAATATGGATTTTGCTTTTTGTGTAATCGCCTGTTTGCATACAACAAAATGCAATATTTTTAAATTTCGGAATATAATTTTAAAAGATCCAGAAGTGACTGCCAAAAAATTCATGATAAACTGAGCTCTATCAATAAAAATGATTTAAAATATAATCAGTAAAATATAAGGTTTTTAAGGTTAGGGCCAACTTATTGATTTAATTCTAACAGCGCTATCTATGTGTCAGGCTTATCAATTGACTTGTTATAAGATCTATGGCCGGAAAGTTAGGGTCTATCCCTGTTACATTTAGATTTACATTTAGCATAATGTTCTTCTTATGAGGGTATTTGGCAGAATATATGGTAGCTTGTTTGTTACGGCGTTCATATCGTTTTTAAAAAATATTACAAGGGTGTAGAAGTTATTAATACTTACTTCACATTGCCCACAATAGTGAGAAGCCTCATTTTTTCCTCGGCCATTGAAACGTATTTCGACTCCTTTAGATTTCACATATTCCTGTATATGTAATACGTTTTTCAATGATTGACATAAGCACATTCTAAAAAAAAGAACGTATTTCATTTAAATATACTTTAAATCGTTATCATTGTTGTTTTCAGACATATAGAAAAATTGTTAGTTTATTACGTATATGGAGAACATTTTCGAAAGTGTAAATTGGTAACCAGATTTGTATTATACGATAGTACGGAAACAATTTGTTCCCCTTTTTGCCATCCTTCTCGTGTTGACAAGTACATATTTGGTCTTCTACAATATCCGACTTAATATTTATTTAATTTTGCAGCATTAAGAAAAACGTAAACAAGTTTCCCCAATGTTGGTTTATATTTGTTTTTATATGTAAACGTGCAAAAATTTGAAACATTGACTTATTTTAAAACAATAGAAATAAAGACTACCTTCGGCTTGCCAGAAGTCCTATACCCTTCCCCTTACAGGGTTTGGCTTTAATCTCCTTCGACTGCTCATATAGTCGTAGTGTACAGGCTTTTAAAGGATTGTTCATCATTTTGTTAACAGTTATATTTCTTTATGAAAATATTTACTTTAAACTAATTTTTATGAAAACTATTTGTTTAAATTGTCAAATAATTACAAATATTTGGTTACGTTATAACTTTGATTGGCGATAGATTAAATAATATCCGAAGACAATCATACAAACACCTTCGTTTTGGCCGATTGTTACTACGGCAGCTATATGTTATTGTGGTCCGATTTTTACAAAATCTTGAAAATCTTAAAACAATAATAATCGGCCGATGGTTGTGTGGCACCTACAATGTATATCGGTCTGATCCGAATTATATACAAAATGCATCAATAAGACGCATCTATGTCAAGTTTTACCAAAGATAGCTCTCAAACTGAGATACTATTAATTTTAATTTTCAAGTTTATTTATTTGAATTGTGTTAACCAAGTTTCAAATAAAGTCTTGGCACTTTCAGTTTGATTTCCTAATTGCATAGCGATAACTTAATGGGGAGTACAATGTGCAGTGCCGGAACTGTGGCTACTTATGGGTCTTGAATAACTCGTGTTTATTGTCCGAAATTTAGAGGAGATGTAGATATTATAGTCTGCTAAGTACAATTATGTAAATGAACATATGTTGATATGTATATGTACGTATGTCAAAGTCAGAAAGTTGTAATTTTTTTCACTCACACCGTTACAAATCGAACCGTAAATTAAATTATTGATTTGCGGTGGCGGTGGGTGGCACCCAACATCTGCGAATAGTACACAGAAAGCTTTTAAAATAGCTGAAATCTCTGTGTTCACACTGGTCAGACAAACATTATAGTGCATTATTAAAGTGTACCTTAAAAACTTTGAGATTATAGTAAATTTAACTGTAATTTAAGTGAATAAATCAGTGTTGTGGGCACCACTGGTATAAATTAAATTGACGTTAGCATTTTGAATACCCTTCGATCATTGAAAGTTGTCAAAAGAGGGTAAAATAACTCTGTTTAAATGTTTGTAACAGGCAGAAGAAGGCATGGTACCCACAAAGTATATATTTTCTTACTTTATAAACTCAAAAAGTTTTACATCAGAAACTTTTATATTTCTGGCTAACTTAACTTAAACTTAAATTTATCATTGGAACTTAAATGTATCATTGTAATTGTATTCGTAAAAGTTTTTCAAAACTGGGCTAATGGTATCTTACAGTCGAGCGTGCCGAATTTATGTGATTGTTTATTCTAGTTTATTCTAACGAATTGAAAGAAAACTAAGGTATTTTTTTAATATACAACTTACTTTATAAACTCAAAAAGTTTTACGTCGGAAACTTTTATATTTCTGGCTAAGTTCCAACTTAAATGTATCATTGGAACAATACTTTTGAAGCTTTGTAGCTTATTCCATTCGTAGCGTTCTATGGCAAGAGAATACTGACGAGCTGTCAGTGGTCCAACATTCCATGCTATATTATTACACCATCCTACAGACTGCACCCAATGAACACATCTGAAAGTAGAAGCAAACAATAATATGCAAATATTTAAATTAAATTAAATTCTAAGCTCCGATAAATCAAAAACTATGTTTACACATATTGCGAATCAACATATAAAATTCTTATAAGTGTGACCTAAAAAGGATTTAAGCCAATTTATGTTCGAACACAAGATATGGGTCGATATTGATAGCCAGTTTTGCACCTAATTCTGTCGCTTAATTGTTCAACTTTGAATTCGACTTCCCAAAAGTAATGTTTTTTTAATGTTTTGCCAGTCCTTGTTAACTGTGTTAATCAGAAAAAGTGTCAAATTTTTTTGCAGTGTGTTAGCTTATGCATAAAAGAAATAAAACAAAGAATATGTACTCAATTTTGTATTATAAATGGAATAAAGTACTCTAAGCCACTTGAAATGTTGACTGTGGCATTCGGTGAGTCCACTTTGTCTTAAAAAAAAATGTTGATAAATGGTACTAGCGTTTTAAAGAAGGCTGAGATGTTGATGACGGGTTCTGGAGGTGCGACCACGTAAACAAGCGAAGGCAACATCGAAACCATAAAAAAATTGTTCTTGAATCAATTTTCGTTGAATCAATAAAAGGAAAGTTGCATATCAATCGTACGACCCTTTTATATTTCGGGATTGAAGAATAAAAACAAATTTCAATCAATGAAAGCCGCGTTATGGTTTCTCAAAATATTCTCTATTAAGATCTACACACTTTTGCATGCACTAAAATTAACATCTGAAGTAAGTCTCAATGTTAATTGGACATATGTTATTTATGAATTTCACAAATTAAACTACGCCGGGACATAGATCGAAGGATACCCACTGTCGCGTGCCGCTCGACTGTTGCTCTCGTTTCATGAATAAAAATTAAGTTATGGATTATAAAATAATTATAATGAAAATTAAATTATTGATTTGCGGGGCATGGTGTCTCTGGCTTTTATAATATAGCTGAGATCTGTTCAGACAGACAGACGGACATGGCTTAATCGACTACCCTTTTGATCATGAGTAAGAATATATGTATCATATGGTGAATACTTTTCCACGCTTACAAGCGAGTATATTGAACATCTACTTACCCAGCATTAACCCAAACTAAATCTCCGGGTTTTTGTATAAACCGATAAACTGGTATGTTTTCTTTATATAGATCTTCCAAGACAGGCCACCATGATCCGTGCAGATAGCTTATATTGTTCTTTTCGCATAGATTATGAATTCCACCCCAATATGCATCAGGGACAGCAAACCATTCACAGTCTCCAGGTCCAATATTGATATTAATAGAGCAAAAGTTATTATTTTCTTGATGTCCTGGAGTCCTACTTCCTGGTACTTTCATATATAATTGCACGGTATTCATTCCTAAAATTACATGGCCTACATGAGATAACATATTGGCGGCCGAAATTACTCTAGCAAAGGCTGGCAGTTTTTGTAGTTCGCTTAGTTGAGGTTTCCACTTTCGTTCATCAGATAAATCAACATTAGTTCCAAATCTAAAAAAAATATTTTTTTATTACATATTCAATCATAATTATTATAGCGATAAATTGGGTACCTCAGCATTTTGTTGCCATTTCTCTGTTTTTTTCGTTTTAAGTTAATGTTTGTATTAGAAACTGAGTCCTTTGAATCTGAATCCGATAGCACATGAGCAGCACTAGTGCCTTTATCAGCTTCATCCTATATTCAAATGTTTTATTAGAATGACATTTTAGTTTTCAAAATGTATATATACCTTTAGACTTTCCTGAAAGCTTGAAGCCTGATACTGAGCATATTTTGCAATGGTGGTATGAGATCGGTGTGATATGCATGCCCAAACTCGTTTTGCCTGAGAAACATCCCAGTTTTCATCAGGTGATTGATTAACTTGAGTTCTGACTTCCACGCTGTGGTCTGGATTAGCCTCAACTAAAGTTTTGGTTGAAAAAAGTCCAAGGTCTAGTTTAAGTGCACCAGCTAACCCACGTACAACTGCAATTGGATGCTTTAGGCAAAATTCTTGCAACTGAGGGCTAAAGGCATGTTTCTTATTTTCCAAATGAACCGATGGTGTGGGTGGTAAAAGTTGTTCCCGAGACAGCCTTTGTGGGGGACAATCCGGAGGCGAAGGTGGGGGATCATTTATTGGTATCAGTCTAGTATTGTTTGGAGGCTCGATTAATGATAACTGCTTTACAGCATACGAAAGTTGTTTAGAATCCATTTGTATATTAAATGTGGGAAAAGACCCCTGATCGTCATCATATTCAATTTCAAGCGATTGTTCTCTTATATTATTTTGAGTATCTTCATTGCTTTGCTGTAGGCATTCATTCTTTATATTATTTGTACTAATATAATTTTTAGCTTCACCAAAATCTTTATGGACGTCCTCACCAAATATTGTCGATGAATTTTGGCTTTCAAATTTGAACATCTGGCCATGGACACCTGTAAAAAACAAAGATTATGTTATGATTTTGTGGGGCGTTCTCGATATTTTTCTATAAAATGTTATAAAGGAGTTAATCTATATTAATATATTATATATAACGAGAACGCAGGCTACCTTCGGTATGCCGAAAGTTCTATACCCTTGCAGGTTCTTATATCCTCCGATCGTTCCTATACTAGTGATGTATTGTATAATAGACAGACAAACAGGGGTAGTTCGATTACTCTGTTGATCCTGATTAAGAATATATATACTTTTTAGGGTCAGTTGTTCGATTTCTCTGCTGATGCTGATTCAGAACATATGTATATGTACATACACTTTATGAGGTCGGAGATGATTCGTAAGGTACATTGCAAACTTCTGGCCAACTCTTAACAGTTACCTACAGTATGTGTTCTTTTAAGTTTATTACATACCTGAGTCATCCCTTGTAGACAAAATTTGAACTGGAGCATTTCCTTCGTTCACGATGTTAGTTTTTCTCCTATCAGCCAAATGCAACTGATTGTTTATATTTTCTGCTATTGTGTCATTTGTCGATGTACTCAAGGCTTGGTATGGAGTCGACTCATATTTCGAAATTTGGCGAAATTGCGTGCTAACATTATGTAAGATTTGTTCCTCCTGTTCGTTAAGAATATTTTCATTCTTTTGTAAAGTATTCATTGTCTGTTGAGGAACATTTCTCGACAACTGTTCCGATTGATTTTTTATATAGTGTTCAACATCATCTTTTGAGCGTTTTGCAGGCATTCCACTACTTTGAATTCCTTGGTTACTTGGGTATGGCGGCGGCGGTCCCTAAAAAAAATGTAAATTAGCATTATACTTTATTTGTGGATTTCGATTTGTCATTATTGTGCTGCCGACTGTCAAATTTCTCCCTTCCGCCTTTTTGTCTTTTGAAATTCGCGGATATGTACAAAGCGCTACAGAGCAATACTATACATCATTTGAAAGGTCTTGACATACGCTACAAAACGACGTTATGCATGATTAGTTTGAATATTGCGATCAAATTTAGTTAAATAATAATGACGTGTTAACATGGAGTTCACTAACACGAAAATTCGCGCTATTTTAAAGTTTTCCTTCGTTAAAGGCAAATCCGCTAGAGAAACTTTCCGTGCGATGGAATGGTTTCAGATTCAGAGCCGGAGAAAAAGGCACCATGGATAAGCCAGCCGGCGGAATGCGACGACGAATACCGATCAAATCATGGAATATATCGAGTTAGACCGGCATGTGGCATCTCGTGACATCTCCCAGGAGATGGGAGTTAGTCACCGAATTAACGCCTGCTGAAACGGAACGAACTCAACTCATTTTAGAAGCGGATCGTGACTAGCGACGAAAAATGGATCACACACGAAAAATATCAAGCTAAAACGGTCGTGGTCGAGGACCGGTGAATCATCCCAAACAGTGGCCACGCCGAGATTGACGGCCAGGAAGGTTTTGCTGTATTTGGTATGATTGGAAGGGAATAATCCACTATGAGCTGATCCCATATGAAAGGACGTTTAATTCTACCATCTACTGCAAACAACTGGACGACTTGAAGCAAGCGATCGACCAGAAGCCTCCAGAATTGGCCAACAGGAAAGGCCGGACCACTTGATGACTCGTCAGAAGCTATGGGAGCTCGGCTGGCAGATTTTATCGCATATAGCGCGGATATAGTGCCAAGTGATTACCACCTGTTCCTGTCCATCGCGAACGCTCTTTGTGGTGTAAAGTTGGACTCAAAAGAGGATTGTGAAAAGTGGCTGTCCGATTTCTTTTCAAATAAGAAGGGTGGTTTCTACGAGGGGGTATAATGAAGTTTCCGTCTAGATGGAGACAGATTATCGAACAAACAAAACGGCGCATATTTGAACTAAATTCGATCACTATAACATTTTTTATAAAGCATTGAATAAAGATCACAAACTCGGAAGGGAGATATTTGAAAACCTTAACCTTAATTTAACAAAACTACACTGGAACATAGGTCGAAGGGTATCGTACTGTCGCATGCTGCCCGACTGTTGCTCTCATTAAAACGACAGCAAAAATCTTTCTATTTTAAAATGTGCATAGTTTAAATTTGACCGCGAGCAAATAAAAATTACCCCACAGTGCACACACAAACATGTTAAAAATGTTTGTTGTTTGTTTGTAAAAAGTAAATAAATGCGGACACAGGAACTGTGTTCACACTGGACAGACAGTTATCGGGACAGACAGACGGCTTAATCAACTTCTCTAGTGACCCTGAGTAAGAATGTTTGTTTATACTTTGTGGGGTCTGCCGCGCCTTCTGCTTGTTACATACATTAGAACAGAGTTAAAGACAATTTTCAATGGTCAAAGAGTTTAAAAACTATATGTCGCGTTTACGCCCTGTCGGTAACTGTTCTTGTTTTATTCGCTTATGTTCTTGAACACGTACCTGTATCTGTATCTGTATGTTTGTCCGACAGCGATATACGGCACGATGTTGAAGTTTCCCCTTTAATTGATGAATGAAGTCTAACACGGTCAAATAAGTAAAACTATTTTTTTTTCCTAAATTCATACATATATATTTTTACAGGGTTTTTAATTATGGCGGAGTGCATCGTTTTCGTTACACATCATTAATGAAATATATATAAAATCAATTTTTTTAAATTTTGTTTTTGTTTACCAAAAGATTTTAAATAAAATAAAAAAAAATGTATAATCAGAATGAAAGAATTATTCCAACGCTTCTCTAGTTAGTATACAACTATTTATCAAGGCCATAACCTTCCCAGCCAGCTGATATTTGAGTTTTCGGTCCATTAGACCATTTTGAAAATCCGCAAAACCATCGTGGTTGCTTTTGATGGAGCAGAGTCAGGGTAACGATTTCGGAGTCATTGGTCAGCCTGAACAATAATATTTTTACCCATTAAATAGCAATTATATAATATATAACTCAGTAAATAATATTCCAGTCACCATACAATTTTGACAGAGATCTTATAAAAGAATGTGCAGCATTCGATAACAAAATATAAATACAAATTATAACGTCTCGATCCGGCTTAGGTTCGGGACTTATTAAACGACTGTGTAACATACCTGAACAGATGGAGTTTTGGGCAACTGTCTGTGATGCATTTGAACCGTTTGCTGTTGCTGTCTAGAGTTTATTTCTAACGATATTGGAAGGTTCCAAGCTTCTTCAATAGAACACAGTTGTCTTCGTTTTGATGTTACACTTGGCAGTGGTGATTGACTAAGTTGTGTTTCCAAATATTTCATTCGTTGGCTTAAGCCTCTGGTTAATCCATTTGTGCTATTTTTAGAGTATATGGTTTTGTAAGCATCTTGACTATGGACACTGCTCTGAAAAGAAAATTTTTAAATTTTATAATTCATTTACTACCCTTAACAAGTTTATGGCGAACGCCTCTTTTAGTTTTGAGGTTTCTGAATTTATAGAAGTTTTTTTAGTAGAAAATTCGAGCTCAATTTCGTCAATTGTTAACGCAAGAAATCATTGCTTACAATTTATCGAAGTTTCAGAAAATTATTAACTTACAATACATAAAAATCACTTTTCAAATGGGGCCCATCTTAAGGCAAAATCTAGTGTCATAAACAGTGTTGCCAACAGCTTGGCTCTGAAAACGGCCAGATGAGCTAAAAAACAATAGGACAGAAAAGGACAAAAATACAAAAAAAAGGACAGACTATTTTTCAACCATTTATTCGTTAATTAAATATTTTTTCGGTGGTCATATGTCAAAAAATTATAGAAATACTTCAAAAATAAAAAAAGGGAAAAAATATAACAAGACAAACTTTGAATTTTAAGCAAATTTAATATATTGTTGTTTGCCGTCAAAGTGGTTGACACAGAATTCGTTCAGGTGCCTAGCAGAATTTGTGGCAGCGTGCTGAGCAACAAACATTGCCAGTGCAGCTTCCTGACAACATAATTCTTTGGCTACTGTAGGCTTAAAATTAAGTTTGTTTGTTTGCTCAAAAGGCACCGTATTCTGCACATGCTTTTTTATAGTCATCTGCGCACAGATGTTATCAATTTTGAGATTCATACTGCATTTGCAGTATGTATTTGAAATATGCCTTTCCCATCGCGACAAATCCACTGTTGAAGATTCGGCTGTTTTAGCCATGCATCTCGAAACTTTTGCTTATAAACTTCTTATGGCATTTTTACATCACAAAAAGGTTCACGAAAAGTAAGGCGATATGCTTTTATATCGATTATACGCCATTACAACAGCTCATATCGATTATAAATTACCAATTTGGATGATTTTCTAACAATTTTATCAGAATCAATAAAGGATAGAAAAAGGACAAGCTAAAAAATAAAAAGGTAAGTTTTCCGGATAGAGGCTGTTTTCATTTTTTTCCGAATATACACTGATATACACTGACTAGCAAAACGAGTTGCATGTTCTCACTTTAACGGTCAATATCTTCTCCGTCTGCCTGTTGCAATGCAAATTAGTATGATGAAACTTTGCACACTTGCTTCTAATTACTGCACGATGTAAGTCAAAACGAGCTAGATTGGACTGATAAATCGTATTACTGCCTACAACCTATTGATCAATTTTTATATCTGTATATATATACTTGTGAAATTTTATCAAAATCCGACAAACAGACAACGCCTCTTATGCTGACATAGAGATACCCTAGAATATAATCGAAGATTATCGCATGACTTGCCAACTTCCGAGCAAAACTGTTGTTATACTCCATTGAAGGTTTTAAAATCAATACCTTATTTGAAATTCGTTTTACGGCATTTGAATAACATGCGTATGCATCTCGCAGTTGTCCACAACTTTCATAGAGAATACCAAGATTTGTCCAAGCTGATCTGTGTTCTTTGTCCAACTGCACTGCGCATATATAAGCTTGTAGTGCATCTGTAGGTTGATTTTGTTGTTGGTACAAGACGCTATAAATAATAATTCAAAACATAATAAGGAGTATTTATATGGTTAAGAATATATATTACCCAATCGAGCACCACGTGTCCGCATTTCCTTCACTTTTTTCAACGGAATTGCGATATGCTAGAAACGCATCATGTACCTTGTTAACTCCTGCGTAACACCTTCCAAGTAAATATAACGATTGTCCACACTTCGGATCGGCTTCAATTGATTTTTGTAAAAATAACAGAGCATTTGATTCACGTTCTTTTTTTTCGCCGAGGCATTCGACGCAATGATACATCCATCCTAAAAATTAATTTTATTAAATATGCAAACTTATTAAATATATTTTCGGTCAGCACTCAAGCGCTGAGCTAGTGTATTTTGCAAATGATTTGTTTTTAAAATATTTAGATATACATATATGTATGTTCATCACAGTGATATTTCGGTTTACGTGGAAATGGTTTGATTTTTATTGAAAATTCTAAATGGACATGCTTATTTAGCACTTAGGAGGATCATCTACTTACTACATGGGCTTAAAAGTCCCGGAAATCTTCAATTTGCGATGTCAATTACAAGAAACCACGACTGATTACAAAAGTCTTATCTATTATAAGTTGACATACAAAATTTCATAACATTTTGTTTGTTCGTTTTTTAAATTTAGTCATTTAAGTGATCATATTTTTGCTTTCCTGAGAACAAAAGAGCAACAGAATTATCGCGGTTTTATGAATCATTGTTTTATTCATTGTCCTCAACAATCTTTGCTTTGGTAACAATAGCGTATTATTGATTGTGAAAGGGGTTGTACTGGCTCCGAAATCAAACCTAGCACTGGAAGGAAAAAAGAGTCCAGGAATTCCGAAATCGTAAGAAGGAGCAGTAAAATTGTGAACAAGTTTTTGCTCGATAGCTGCCGCATTTCTTTATTTTTTAACAGAAAAAACAAAATATTGATGATGCTCAAATAAGACCAATTACGGTTAATATATTAATACACTTTTTTTGTTTAAAAACTTGTTAGGAATGCTCAAAGGTGAGAGGTTTGGATCAAAAAAGGCAACTATCGCGAAAAAGGCGCATTTTGAATAGATTGAAATGTTAGAAACCCACTTAAGGCAACTACGTTGAAGAATAAATTTGAATTGCTCAAAAATACATTATTTCATTTTGCATTTCCATTCCCGGAACTTTTCACCTATGTAAATAGTACATGAATAGTACATTTAATAAATCAAAAATGTTATCAATTTGGGATCTATGTATATACATACAGAACAGTAAACTAAAGTAAACAGGACTTTTGTAATCTAGCGCCCTCTAGTGGCGCCATCTATATGTCGACTAGTGAGTAAGAATCTGCTATCCTTTATCGATTTTCAGTAAAAATTTCATGACATTTCATCCATTGGAAGTGAAGTTATTGCGTTTTAAGTGTCAGTATGTTTTTGTCATCGGTGCGAAAATGAGCTTCAAACAAGGAGCCAACATTAAATTTTGTTTTAAAATTGGTAAAACTTTTACCGAAACGTTTCAATTGATGAAAAAAGGTTATGGCGATGATTGCCTATCCCGTTTTCAAAGTGGTCGTGAGGACATAAATGACGATGAACAAAATCCGACAAAAATCCGTGATCACCGAAAATTTTATCGAAACTGTGCGTGAATTCATAAAAAATCAGCCGAAATCATCATTGAAATTTATGGAAATAGAATTAAACATCTCCAAAACATCGAATTATCGCATTTTGCGTGAACATTTGGGTTTACGAAAGGTGTGTGCACGGTTTGTTCCGCACAAATTGACTGACGATAAAAATTGCTCAGAATTCAACATTCGAAGGACATCATTAAAGAGGCAAAAATCATATTTTAGCGACTTCTACCTTTTCGAAAAAATGCATTTGCCGATGAAAGGAAAGCGTTATGCAGACGTGGAGGCCATTCAAAAGGATTGCACCATACCGAACTCGGTCGACATGCTTTTGAACCGTGCAAAAAGCTTATTAAAGCAGAAGGAGACTATTTTGAATAAAATTAATTAATTTTGCCGATAAAACCATTTGTTCTGTCTTTTTTTTAAAGTCCTATTTACTTTGGAACACATCTTGTAGTCATATAAAATAAGTCCTATTAAGTCCAATCCATGTCCGTCCCGAGATGTATCTTAGAGCTGAGTCTGACTTCTAGAGCAAAATCAATTATGCGGTGATAAATAAGTGCCTATTTTTCCTAAGGATTAGAAATTGTCTTTCAACACAAACCAACTACTACAGATAATAGGTATATAGATATAGGTATGTTTATCCCCCAAACCATGAATTAGGACTTTGTCAATAAATAATTCTTGGGTCTGTATCATCGACTCATCAGATGCTTACGTTTTATCTGTTATGTACTTCATAAGTTGTGACCTTCCTCTATGAGAAAACAAATACTCCCCATGTCGATATTATTTTTATCCGTTAGCAGTTGATGCATTTTGTATGTTGTTGCATCCAAGTCCTGCTTTTGGACAACAGTCTGGTTTGTTTTAATAATATACAGTAAGATTGATTCTCACCTAATTGTCTGTATATATCAGCTTTTAGTTCCAGCGATACATCTCTATTACTTAAAATAAAATCATATGATTCTTTGGCTGCCTTGTGCTTATTTTGTACTTCATACAGATGTGCAATTTGAAATTTCACTGAAACGAAAATATAGAACAAGGGAACCATTTTTATAAAATATACATAACTAACACTTGTTACTTGGACACATCGTATGGAAGTATATCAGCATAAAATAAGTAAGTAATAAGTTTTAAAAATAACATACCTTGTAAATCAGAAAAAGAAGAAAATGCAGAATCATGCAACGCTAACTGAAAATATTTGAAAGCAGTACGATATTCTCCATTAGCTTTTAGCATCAGTCCAAGGCGAAAATAGACTTCATTTGAACAGGAAAAATTTGGATTCAGGTATAAAAGTTCTCGAAAAGACTTTATTGACCTAAACGAATCAAAAGAAAATATTGATACAATAAGATTTATATCTGTGAATATGTGAGCAAAAATAAATTTCGATCAGATGCATAGTTATACATACAATAGAAGCCTTTTGAGCCCACATTCAAATTCAACCATGTTTTCCGGCACTAGAATACGGCCTAATATACTGACCCGATTTACTTCACTTAAAGTGTCTTGGAAAATAAAAACTATTTTTTACGACCCAAACATAAATTTCGAAATTTAAGTAATTTATTTATAATATTTAAGTGGGGTTTTTATGAAAAAAATTGGCCAGAATCACTCTTTGTTGCCGAACGCATAGTTTTTCATCGTTAGGCCAAACACTTATGTTTGGGAGGTGAGGAATTTTATAACTTTTTAGGACAGAGGTTTCGCAATGATTTTTTTGTTGGCCGCCATTTGAAAGGTCTTCACATACGCTACGAAACCTACCCTACAAGGTTATAGACGAGTAAGCATGGAGTTCACTAACACCAAAATTCGCGCTATTTTAAAGTTTTCCTTCGTTAAAAGCAAATCCGCTAGAGAAACGTACTGTGCGATTAATGGTCTTTTGGGGGATGGTTCTCTATCACTTCGAACCGCGGAGGAATGGTTTCGACGATTCAGAGCCGGAGAAAACGGCACCATGGATAAGCCAGCCGGCGTAATGCCTGTGACGACGAATACCGATCAAATCATGGAATACATCGAGTTAGACCGGCATGTGGCATCTCGTGACATCTCCCAGGAGATGGGAGTTAGTCACCAAACCATTTTAAATAATCTCCAGAAGGCTGGATACAACAAAACCTTGATGTTTGGGTGCCGCTTGTTTATACGCAAAAAAACCTTCTGGGCCAAATCAACGCCTGCGATATGCTGCTGAAACGGAACGAACTCGACTCATTTTAGAAGCGGATGGTGACTAGCAACGAAAAATGGATCACACACGACAATATAAAGCGAAAACTGTCGTGCTCGCGAACCGGTGAATCGTCTGTTTGTGGTCGCTTCTGTTTTTATTTCAATTAAATATCATTGTTTATGTACTTATTAAAACGTATAATAATTATTATATGTATTATTATATTATTATTATCAACAAAAATATAAAATTCATATTTAAACTTAGCGAAATCAAACAAAAACAAAAATAGCGAAGAAAAACAGCGGTTAAGTAATTCTTTGCAAAATGCAAAGACGCATGGAACTCAGTAACAGGGGACTGCAAATTCCACCAAAATTTGTACGTTCTCTTTAATTATGCTTTGTCTATTCTTCTTTTGCTGTTTTGCATTACTCAAGTGCACATTGCAAGATAATTTAACGCATTTAAAGATGCCTGGAAAACGAATTGACGAAAATTTAATACAATTACGAGGGCTGCTATATATATTTCTGGCCTAGGCAACACTAAGTGTTGCCAGGTGCAATCTGACATTTCCAAAGTTTGACATTTTTTAGCATAACATCACTCAGAACGTTTTGTCATTTAATCGTGAATTGTTTTATTTAATTTAATTAAAAAATTCTTCTCGGACAAAAAATGGAATTAACTGGTGAACATTTTCGCGCGATCATTTTTCACAACTTTCGACGTGGATTATCACAAGAGTGCATCGATGAAATAAAATCTCTGTATGGCTATGAAACACCATCCTATAGCACTGTGAAAAACTGGTACAACGAATTCTATCGTGGCCGACGCTTGCTCAAAGACGAATTCCGTGAAGGTCGTCCAAAAAAGCCGTTGTGCCAGAAAACATCGATGCCGTACGTGAACTGATAATGCAAGATCGTCATGTAACATACGAGGGTCGTTTGATAAGTCCGTGACTTTTTGTATTTGCCGCGCACCTGCTCTAAATACAACACTGCTCCTGTCAGCAGTTATCGATTAACAGCTGACTGTAAAATTTTGAGAAAGCTGCGTTTCTTAGTTTGCGTTTTATAGGCATTGAAAGCAGACGATCTCGTGAATTTTAACGAAAATGGAAAAAAGTGAATTTCGTGTGCTAATTAAGCATTATTTTTTGCGTAAAAAATCCATCACCGAAACCAAGGAAAGACTTGATAAATATTATGGGGACTCTGCACCATCAATTTCAATGGTTAAGAAATGGTTTACTGAGTTCCGTTGTGGTCGTACCAGTACAAGTGATGCCGAACGTTCAGGTCGCCCAAAAGAGGTCGTCATGCCAGAAATCGTCGACAAAATCCATGGAATGATATTGGATGATCGGAGAATGAAAGTGCGTGAGGTAGCTGAGGCTGTAGGCATCTCAACTGAACGGGTACATCACATTTTACATGAATATTTGGACATGAAAAAGCTTTCCGCGCGATGGGTGCCGCGATTGCTCACACACGACCATAAGCGCAACCGTGTGACCATTTCAAAGGAGTGTTTGGCGATGTTCAACCGCAATCCAAACGAATTTTTGCGCCGTTTCGTTACCGTAGACGAAACATGGATCCACCACACCACACCAGAGACCAAAGCACAATCAAGACAGTGGGTTTCTCCGGGTGAACGTGCACCAAAGAAGGCCAAGGTGGGTCTGTCGGCCAACAAGGTCATGGCCACAGTTTTTTGGGATGCACAAGGTATCATTCACATCGATTACCTTGAAAAGGGTAAAACGATCACCGGCGAATATTATTCAGAGCTTTTGGACAGATTCGATATTGATTTGAAGCAGAAACGACCGCATTTGGCGAAAAAAAAGTGCTGTTCCATCAGGACAATGCACGGGTGCACACGTGTGTAGTCAGCATGGCAAAATTTCATAAATTGGGCTACGAACTGCTACCCCATCCAGCATATTCTCCAGATTTAGCCCCCTGTGACTATTTTTTGTTTCCAAACATGAAGAAATGGCTCGGCGGTAAGAGATTCGGGTCAAATGAAGAGGTCATCACAGAAACAAACGACTATTTTGAGGGCCTTGAGAAAACCTATTATTTGGAAGGAATACAAAAATTGGAAAAACGCTGGACTAAATGTATAGAGCTAAAAGGAGATTATGTTGAGAAATAAAACGCTTCTTTGACGAAAAAAATATATTTTATTCAAAAAGTCACGGACTTATCAAACGACCCTCGTACCTTTAGATAGAGGCATGCCTATGCATTTCTCCCACCAGCATACATTCGATATTGCAGGAACACCTGGCCGTAAAAAAGGTTTGTTCTCGTTGGATCCCGTACAATTTGACAATCGCTCAAAAAAAGGCTCGTGTGGATTGGTGTAAAGAAATGCTGAAAAAATACGATCGCGGTGCTTCAAAAGACGTTTATAAGATCGTCACAGGTGACGAATCATGGATCATGGAGCAATCGACCGCGTGGGTCTTCCAAGACGAGCGAAATCCAACGAAAGTTGTTCGTGGAAGAAGCACTTCGAAGCAAATGGTCGCCTGTTTCTTCGGCAAAACTGGTCATGTGGCGACTGTTCCGCTTGACCAACGTAGGACGGTCAATTCTGTTTGGTGCACCACCATTTGTTTGCCTGAAGTCTTCGGAGATATTCGAAAAACGAACAAGAGAAGACGAATCATTGTGCACCAT
The DNA here is from genome assembly GCA_018904165.1 of Zaprionus camerounensis. Classification (NCBI taxonomy): domain Eukaryota; kingdom Metazoa; phylum Arthropoda; class Insecta; order Diptera; family Drosophilidae; genus Zaprionus; species Zaprionus camerounensis. Next base: position 1,425,358 of record JAEIFS010000354.1, read on the forward strand.
GACAATGAGAGCTCTTACACATCGGCTCAAACCAGCGCCTTTTTGACCGGCCAAAACGTCGAATTGATGGGTCATCCGCCGTACAGCCCTGACTTGGCACCCAATGACTTCTTTTTATTCCCGCCCATCAAGAAAATAATGCGTGGTCAACGAAGATGCTGTTAAAGCATTTAAAAACCATGTTTTGGAGGTGTCTCAATCGGAGTGGAAAAAGTGCTTCGAAAATTTTTTTGAGCGCATGCAAAAGTGTATAAATCTTGATGGAGAAAGTCTTGAAAAACAATAAAACCATTTTCGTTGATAAATATTCGTATTTTCATTATTAGGCCAGAAATATATATTGCCAGCCCTCGTAGTTTATTTTATTTTATTTATAAACAGCAAAGGAGTTGTCGGAAACGTTTGATACGAAGCTTAGAACTATTTACAATGTCATAAACCGGGCAGAAAAAGAAAATTGTCTGCACCATAATAACTCTATGGGCAGTCCACCGAATCAAAATTATTGAGAACAGTTAACGATACTCCACTAACAACCCTACGGGAGGGAGATGACTCTGATCATTAAAAATGATAACCATAAATACGTCAGCCATGAGACAGTAAGAAAAGTTCTGAAAGCTAACCAATACTCATCCCATGTAGCAAGAAAAAAGCCATTACTTTCAAATGTCAATATTGAAAAACGGCTAAGCTTTGATGTTGCCAACTTTCATCAAGCTGCGGACGAAACAAAGATTATGCTATACTATCATGATGGACCAAGCAAAGTTTGGAGGAAGAGAAATACAGCCCTTCAGCCCAAAAATATCATACCAACAGTAAAGTTTGGCAAACTTTCTGTTATGGTGTGGGGTTCTATCTCGTCCAAAGGCGTTGGCAGGCTGCGTATTTTCAACGATATAATTACAAAATGCAATAATAAAGGCTATTGAAGAGGAATGGTTGAAATTCCTCAATATTATGATATAAATGGTCATATTCAATCGATATCCAGGCGTCTTAGGGTTGTAAAGAAGCCAATGGTCAACATACCAGATATTAATAGTTTTAGAGCAATAATTTTAACTGTTAGTTGTAAGTTTAAGAAATGTTTGCATTTTGCAAAGAATTACTTGACAGCTGGTTTTTTCCGCTTTTTATACCCTTCGACCATTGAAAATGGTCAAAAAGGGTATACTAACTTTGTGCAAATGTATGTAACAGGCAGAAGGAGGCGTGGGAGACCTCAAAAAGTATATATATTCTTGCTCAGTATCACTAGCCGAGTCGATTGAGCCATGTCTGTCTGTCTGTCCGGATGTATGGATGAACACACAGATCTCAGATATTATAAGAGCTAGAGACACCAAATTTGGCATTTCCCACTGTCGCGTACCGCGCGACTGTTGCTTTTCTTACTGGTTTTGTTTTTGTTTGATTTTGAAATGTTTAAATATGAATTTTATATTTTTGTTGATGCTAATTAGTTCATAATTCTTTATCTAATAAGTAAATAAAAAAATTAAGAAAACCCAAATTATGTTAAATGTAAAAATTCATTGCATTTTTCCTTTTGCGAAGAATTAGTTGACACACTATACATATATGTTTTTATCTATAACCTAATCTAAAGACAGGGCTTACCGATTAACCGTAAGCCCTGTCTTTAGACGTAAAAAATCCTCAATTTAAAATGTAATAAATTCCCCTGAATCCGGCTGCGGATATGTGTTTAGTTAAATGGTTTAAATGATATTGGTAAAAAAAATAAAACATATAAAACAGGGGTTGACACTGTGCGACACCTTCATTGCATCTATTTTACTAATTCAACAAAAACTTTTGACATGAATTTAATGTGCGTGTGGAGCCTTTACATATTTCGGTTGAGGTAGATGGGAAAATTAAGTTTTTCATACGTACAAATGTATGTACATACATACAAGGTGAATGTACGTACGTGCACAAACAACCGAAAGCAACGATAACTGGCTTACTTATTGTTTTTAAGCAGCCAACACCTATTTAAAATTTAATGTTTTTTTAGCATAACAACCAATTAATGTAATTTCTTTCATACTGATTACTTTTGTTTTTCATTTTATCAGAGCCTGCTCATTGTATTCCCACATTTTCACATATGTTTAATCTGCCCGATTAGCACTTACATTCGTATTATAAATGTTGAAAACAAAACTACCAAACCTGTATATTTATTTGCAGCTTTGCTCTATAAAATTAGATTAGATTTCAGCAAATGCCACAAGTGTTGTTGTAATAACTGCAGTTGATATGATTATTTGTTCTTAATTTATTATGAACCACCTAGGGTTGGTATAAATACGATACACAGTTATCGATATATCGCTCACAATAATTGTAAAGCATTCATATTAACATAATATCAAGTAATACCATCAACGAATTGCATTTTTTCACCATTTTAAATAGAAACTATTTAACTAATAGATGATGAAAAACAAATAAAATAAGACAACGAATTTGTATGCGAACGTGTCTCGTTAAATCACTATTGAGTGTTTGCACAAAGTTATTGTAGTATTTACATACTTGGTGTTATCACCTCAAAGAGTGATTGAAGTTACTGTCGCTGGTTTTCTCGATCCAGCCGCCCCGAGAGTAGAGACTTCGGCTGAAAGCAAGGCCGGCGGCAGTTGCAATGACTAGGTACGATACCGGTACAAAGTTTTTTTTTAAAGTTTTCGGTTTTTTAAAATTTAATTTTAGTGGTTTATGTACCGGTTTCGGTTCAACATTTTTTAGGGTTCTTTTCGGTATACGGTTCCGGTACGGTTAGATTGCATGGTTTTTTTAATCATTTTTATACAACAGACAAACTTTAATTTTCACACCTAGTATTGTAGTCGTAAGACCGTCGAAGACTTACCATTTAAAACATTGAAGCTCAAAATAGACAATTCCTATCCCATATAGAAATGAATGGTTTTCCCAATATTTTTCGCAAAGCCGTATGTATTTCTGATAAGCAGATAGAGCTGAAATTAAAAATTTTTTTAATTTAGATTTTTAATTCTTGTAATGATAGTTTGATAATTGTCTACAGGGTCTTTTCCAAAAAACGACTTCAAAATTGATTGTTTGCTAATTTATATATTAATTTTGACTACCTAGTGACTCACACTGTCCAAAAAACGACTTCAAAATTGATTGTTTGCTAATTTATATATTTATTTTGACTACCTAGTGACTCACACTGTGCAAAAATTCTGCATCTGTTTCTTTTTCCAAATTGTTTTGGGTTTGGATTTTATTCTACTACAAAAAGTGACCATTTGGTAGAATAGCTACCCACGTCACTTATTTTGTTCAAATTTTCTTTTTACAGATAAGGATTGATTTATTAAGAATTTAGGTGAAAGAATTATTTGTTATTTTTTTAGTTGTATTTTAAAGTTTAATTATTTCATGTATTTTTATGATGTATTTTAGTGCGAAGCGCGCATTAAAACGATCGCACAGCGCAAAGAATTGCACCTGGGCTCATCGTTTCGTTCGTTGTGCGCATAAGTTGAAGCCGCTGTGCGCTGCTTCGAGATTACTTACAAAGAGAACTGATCGCTCACTCGCTTTATTGTAATTATATCAAATGAGTAAAATCCGCTATTTGAGTACTCTATATGTTCGATGCTTAGTGCTACAAGGCTCGTCAGAGCAAAGAGGTGGTTATATGCAATGCTATACATCAGGGGTACTTGACATTACGCCACATGATGAGGTAAAATTTAAAAGAATAGGTAATCATGAAAGATTAGTAAATGGAGAGATTAACGGCCCCATTTCTGACTGAACTGTTAAGGTCGACACTAAAACAGATTGCCCTCAGGGAGAGGGTGTTCTCTTTTCTCCATACTTGCAGACAACCTGCTACGGAGACTGACTGTCAAGACGAATTTTTAATTATCCTATGCGAATACAAAGAAGTATTTCGTCATTTGGTCCAAGGATTTACGAAACTAAAAACCACGTATATAAAGCACAGAGGGTCCAACAAGGCTCGGGTCCTGGAACTTCACAGAGCAAAAACGGGTAAGGAATATTTGACTATAGGCCCAATCTGTAGACAATTACCAAAATATAACTCATAAAAAAGCCATTTTAACTCTAACACAGTTCTATCGACCTAAATGTATGAGACTAAAAATGTTTAAAATGCTTTACCTTCAGAATATTCAAACATAAGTAGGTGCAAGTGACCGAGTTTACAATACGTGTTCACGTCGACTTCACTGAATCCGGGTTGTATTCCACTTTTTGCTCCAAGCGTGCTTGAGAATTTTCCGTCGTTTTTACTCAACGTAATTTTAGAATTTTCCTTTATATTAAAGCTTACATTTCCACTATCATTACATGTTTTTATTGAATGAGCATTAGCGACTTCGTCTTGCAATGCTGTAATAGTTCTTTGAATAACATCCTTTATTTTAAAATTCTTTGAGTCCGTCAAATCTAAGAATCCGTAGTATAGACTGAAATGAAAATTCTTTTACAAACGACCATAACGAATATCAAAATACTTACCTATCTAGTTGAAAAACTGATTGCAGATCGTCAAAATTATATGGAATCATTTTTATTTATAATGAGGTATTCCATAAAGCAGAGATGTTCAACTTTAATCGATATACAGGAAAAGCGTCTTAAGCGGCTGATACTTTTTTTTTTGAAAATATCGATACATTTATCAAGTAACCATAACTGTAAACTAGCGTCAAACAGCTTACATCGGATAAATAAATATAACAATTTATTTATATTAAGCATTTTTGTCATGTTTTTTCAATATTACATATAAAAAGAAAATATTCATTTAGTATATATTTACTAGTATGTTGGACCACAAATTGACACTGCGTTGCTTTCTACTTATGGTTTTTTAATACCGCCTACTGCACCAGTTTTTGTTATTTGTGGCATAAGCGCTTAAATCAATTAATTTGACGTTATAGTTTTAATGCAATAATTGCACTTAACTTTTAGCTGGTCGCCTCGAGGTCCTTGCTTTTAGGCCAAGCATCACTGCATATTTGCTTATGGTCTTAAATTTGATTGATTTACGAGTACATTACAAAGATAATGTTTCCACTTTCTTATAGTTTTTGTATAATATGTGACAACTTATATTATATAACATATAATATCCCCAATTTCCGGAAAAGAGCAATTGGCAACACTGCATTATATATTTATATTGAGGTATAATGGTGAGGTATTAAAATTATGTTATTGAAAATAAAACATTTGTTTAGTTCATTCAAAATTTATTATATATTATAAATATATTTATATATTTATTATATATATTATATATTGTAGGTTTTTAATAGTTGCGATATTTTGTTATATTTTCCAATTCCATTATTTACAGTTTAGTCTTGGAATTTAAGAAACCGGAATTATGATAGAAACAGAAGAGTAATACAATATATTTAAATATGTATTATAAATACCATTTACTAATATTGTTTTGTTTGAACTGTTCTAAGTTCTTGGTTTTATTTATTGTTCCATTTCTTTTATTTCTAATTGATGGATTCGAATCATACGAGTATGTTTGTTAAAAGTATCGAAGTAATCGATAAATCATCATGCATTAAACCGCTTTAAAATTATTAGCATTACGTGTCTAAGCTGTTAGAAAAATGGAGATAAATTGGATAAGTTGTTTCGTGGCAATACTTTACCTATTCCTTCATGCGTCCCATGCTGAAGTAATTAATAAAAATGTGGAAAGAACTTTGGATTTAACTTCCCAACTTGTAAAAACAAAATATATGATATCAGTTGAAGAAGATACCGGCAAACCCATTAAAGAATATATATTTAATGTAAAGGAGCCAAACCTATCTCACATTTTCGTTAAAGATAGATTTAATAACAAACTTGAAATACAACAAATTAAAGATCAATCAAGCAGTCACCTGAGTTACAAACTTACTTTCAACTTATTGTCTGCAAGCCAAACTCTTTTTATAGAAACCGTTTCATCCAAGAACATACTGCCACATCCATCAGAAATAAAACAAAATGATAAGCAACTTGTGAAATTTGTTGGAAACCTTTACATGTATTCAAAATACACGACATTAACACAGAAAACTAATGTTTTACTAGCATCGTCAAATATTCTTTCGCATACTCAGGCTAAGCCATTTACGGTATCTGCAAATAAGTTGTTGTTAGGACCCTATGAGAACGTAAAAGGTATGTTTGCAATAGACTTTGGTTTTAAAATTAAAAAGGCAGATTAAGCCACTTTCCGTCACTGGTCTTTAAAAATAATAATAATGTTATATATTGTTTTTGTTTTTTTTTCAGCTTTAACGGAGGAAGAGCTGTTTATTCACTATGAAAATCAATCACCCTTTTTGACAGTCAACTCATTGGATCGTACAATTGAAGTGTCGCATTGGGGCAATATTGCTGTCAAAGAGTCGATTCAAATGACACATAGTGGTGCTAAACTAAAGGGATCATTTTCTCGATACGATTTTCAAAAAGATGGTCGCTCTGGACTTTCTGCTGTTAAGTCTTACAAAACCTTTTTGCCAGCATCTGCTATTGGCGTTTACTACCGTGATACTAATGGAAATATTTCTACATCTAACATGAATTTGATGAGAGACTTCATTGAACTCGATTTACGTCCGAGATTTCCCTTGTTTGGCGGATGGAAAACGCAATACACACTTGGCTATAATGTGCCTTCTTACGAGTACTTGTTCAACTCTGGCAATGAATACATTTTGAAAATGCATCTTATTGATCATATACACGACAATATGTCGATCGAGAAAGCCATTATAAATATAATATTACCAGAAGGCTCTACAAATATTGAACTTGTAACCCCGTACAGCGTTATACGACTCCAAGATGAAGTAATGCATACGTACTTGGATACTATAGGACGTCCTGTTGTTTCGTTTTCCAAATTGAATTTAGTGGAGAACCACATTTCAGATTTTAATCTAAAATACACTTTTTCAAAAGTGTCTTTGCTTCAAGAACCGTTGTTGGTTATTGGATTTATATATATTATATTTTTAGTTACTATTGTATTCCTCCGATTCGACCTCTCTATTACATCCCATTCCCATAAGGATTAAAATAGTCCTTTTTCCAACGAAAACATCGTTTAAGGGACATTTAAACCCTAAATGTAAATATGTTTTTCATTTAATAACTCAATAAAAAAATGTATTTGCACAATATATTATCCTTTTTATTAAATCTTTTTGATCTCAACTAATTATACTGTACAACAACTTTGAGAGATACTGTTGTACAAACAACACTGTTGTCACAACAAAAATGTTTTGTATTTTGGGGTGAGCACACATTGCATGGATTCTGTTGGACTGAATTTTTCTGACTATGACATTTTAATATTTGCCGAGATTCGAATTATTCAAGGAAATAGATGATTCCGAAATACTCAATCTTGATTCCATCGTTTTCGAGTGCAACATTACTGAACATTATCAAATCGATCATTTAATGCAAGGGTAAAGAGAGGGGAAAATCCTTGCACGCCAATTTGCGTTGCCTCCAGAAGGTTCTACCGCATCCATTATTTTTGGAAACGGTCCTGTAAATATGAAATAAGTTAGAAATGTGTATTATGGTTTTGGTTGGAACTTTAAAAAGCGTACTTAACCTTAAATAACGCTTTTGTGGGGCATTTCCAAGTCCTCCATTGGTGTGAATTTTATTCCCTAAATTTAAATTGTAGGCCCCAACAGAACTTGTTGCTTAAAATTCAGATAGACAGACATGGCTCAATCGACTCGGCGTGTGATCCTGAGCAAGAATATACATATATAATTTATGGGGTCTTCCACGCCTCCTGCCAGTTACTATATTTGCACAAAGCTAGTATACCATTTTTTGACAATTTTCAATGGTCGAAGGGTATAAACACTTACTCCCACAAGGCCGAAAACACCGACACCAGCAAGGGCCAAGCATAACCAATTACAAAGATACAAAAATATTCTTATTTTAAGAAAAATTTATTTATATTAGAAGAAAAAAATTCGTTTTAATTTCTAACGAAAACAGAATAGAAATTCGGAGGGGAGATTTCGAAATATTTTAGATTAGACGAAAATATAAAAAAAACAGATCTGTCTGAAAAAAGGGTAATCTTGTATCCCTGCGTTCAACGATTGAAATTATAAATCGATTGTTTTTTATACATATTTAAATATTCGATAAATTGTTTGAAAGTCGAGTTTGTCCATCTTTAAAATCTATTGTAAATTATTCTGCTAAAAAGTAATAGCTATGGAGAGGATCTGGTATGATAAGACTCGCTACGACCGTGCCGAAAAATTATATCATGAAGGATTATGTAATGTAAGTTTTTTATGATTGATTTTTTTAGAGCATGTCGGGAAAATTACATACAGTTTAAATTATAGTTCTATGTACATACATATGTACACATACATGTACATATGTAAATATGTACACATACATGTACACATGTAAATGTGTACATGTCTAAATATTTATATTATATACGTTATTTTATATAAAAATTGTCAAGTATTATAATTATTAATGAAAATACTCTTTTCATACGTTTAAAAAAGATATACTAGCTTTAACCGGAGGCATGATAGACCACAAAAAGTATTTACACTTGTATGTACATACATACATTTGATGGCATAGCGACATATCTCCGCCTAGTACACTTTTCGGGCGGAATTATGTCGCTTTTTTCTGACGGAGCTATGTACATATGTACATATGTCGTTTTGCAAACGTCGTATCTCCGAGCGGAGGTATGACGTTTTCTTAACGACATTTCTCCGCCGAAGTAAAAACGACATACCTCCGCGCGGAGCTATGTCCCTTTGAAACAACATTATTCCGTGCGAAGATATGACGTTTTCTAACTAAAAACGACGATTCATGTAGGGCTATATTTATGTATGATGAAAATTAGGTGAAAAAATTATGGTAAAGGATAAATAGCTGCATGCGTCACCGATTTTGTTTAAATTTTTTTACTGATAGGGCTATATTTATCATGATTTTAGGTGAAAGAATTTTTAGGCGGTCGCTTCTGTTTTTTTTTTATTGAATTTTGAAAATACTTAAATTTAAATGTATTTTGTTCTTTTCCAATTCTGAGTAAAGCGTCACAATGATGCGCACAGTGGCCTACAAGGGATTTATTTCAAACGAAATATTATATAGACAAAATAATGTTTTATTTTTTGCATATTGGGTGAGAGTCGTTGGTCGGCAGACTGGCGCCAATGAAGATTATTAATAACTCAAGATGCTTTCAGAATATCACATGTGTGCTGCAAACAAAAATTGTTTTGTTGAATCGCGACCGCGATTTTATTTTTTCAAAAAGTTTTAACCTGCACGCGCTGTTTTTCTAAATACTTTGAATTTTCTTGCATGTTCAGTTTTCATTTCAAATGAATCGGTTTGTTGGACACTGTACCGTCACAGAATGTTGCAGGCTGACTGGCGCCTTGCATAAAAATGCAACAACAAAATACATGTAAATTTAATTATTTTCAAAGTTCAATTAAAAAAAAAACTGGAAGCGACCAAATGATTCTTTCAAAAATCATGAAAATATACCCCTATCAGTAATTGCAGCTATTTAACCTTTACCAAAATTATGTCTCGGACTCTTTTAGTTTTTTATTGAATTTTAAAAATAATTCAATTTGCATGTATTTTGTTGTTGGCTAATTCTGAGTAAAACGTCACAATGATGCGCACAGTGTCCCAAAAGCGATTTATTTCTAACAAAAATTGTGACTGACACAAAAATGAGAAATTTTATGCTGTTACAACGGTTAATTTGCCGGTTGATTGACGCAAATGCGGAATTTCAGAGCGACCAGCAAAAATAAAAACAGCCTAAAACGCTGTAATACATCACGTGTGCGCCGCGATTTTATTTTTTCAAAAATTTGTTGCTTGCAGCGCACTTTTTCTCAAAACTTGAATCGATATATCTTCGACGAACTAAGGGTGACATATCTCCGTCGTTTTCTTATTGGCGGAGTTATGTCGCTTTCAAAACGACATATCTCCGCCAAACTAAAAACGACATATCTCCACGCGGAACTATGTCGTTTTGTAGCGACATTATGTCGTTACCCCCATTTGATTTATAAATGTCTGTCTGTTTGCACTTACAAATATCAGCATCTCAAATATTATAAAGAATATAGACAGCAACTTAGGCATGAAGATTTCTGTTTATCAAGATGAAGTTTATTTCAAATGTGAAATGACAATTGATAGTTTAGCTTTAATCAGAGGCCGTAAAAATCACTCAAAAAATTAAAACTCAAAATTTGATGATAATAACTAAGATCAAAAAAATATGTATTTTTGTTAAGCGTTTTTTATTTCGATTTAAAATATCGCTCAATCTCGGATTATTCCACTTCCAACGAAGTTTTTAGAAAATCATTTAAATGGATACCGATCGGTGAAATTATAAATCTGCATCAAACATTTTTTAAAAACTTAATACAAACAAACGTTTCATTGTGTTATTGAACAGAGAAAAATTAAGTTAAGTGCAATACCGTGAAAATACTTACAACTCTTATAAAATTTTGGCATTCCAAAATATAGTCTAAATCGATTTTGTTCCAATCGACAAGCATTTGGCTCTGTGCATATGTTTTTTAAGTAATATGAAAACAATTATATAACTATTTATCTAAAAACATTTTCTTAAATGTATATTTTCTGCTATCCGCTACCAGTCCTGCCTTAGCGACTGATTTGATCGAAGTTTCTATTTTACTCTCTCGTTTAGAAGTTTTGCTCTCATTTGCAGAAAATGTCATGTCGGTCATTGTCTAGAGAAATGACTCATGGTTAGTTAACGTAAAATAATAATAAATAAATAATAAAAAATAAAAATTTAAAAATGTATGTAAATTAAAATATATATCATCACTTCTTACTTCACTTCCTTACTTATATCACTTCCTTACTTATACTCGAACTTCTACATTTTATCAGCCATTCCTTTATCCTTGGGTCATACAAATGATATTTTTTATAGATAGCTATTTAATACCTGCGTTGGCGGCAGCGTCAGCTTAAATCCAGCTTTAACCGATTTTGCAGTATAACGGCACCCAATTCAAGTCGTAAAATTATACAAATTGGTGTTTGCCGTACTCTTTGTATGAAAAAAATCGCTTGTGGGACGCTGAACACAATATATGTAGTGACATTTTACTCAGAAATAGCCAACAACCATTAAATGGAATTTAATTACATTTCAAAATTTAATCTAAAAACTAGTTGAATTTAATAATTGAATGCAGGGGCGGTAAGCGTGACACCCAACATTAATTTTTTTTACATACATTTGCACAAAGTTAGTATACACTTTTTTGATAATTTTCAATGGTCAAAGAGTATAAAAACCAGAATCTTCCGCCAAATAATTCTTCCACCTAAATTCAGTTATTCTTTTAGACATTTGCCTTGTTTTTGTTAATCCATAACGAACTTCTGTTAGTTTCATGAGTTATTCACAAATGAAGTAAGAGAAAGCAAGGGATTTTACATCATACTGTCAGTGTGGAAGCTATTCACTTCTCTAGGTGATAAAAATTAATCAAAATATTCAGAAATTACGGTAAAGGAAATTACGGTTAACTACCATATGAGCCCACATCACCGATGTGTATATGTCGTACATTTCATTTGAAATATGTATATGGCTTATGGGACACTGTGCGCATCAGTGTGATGTTTTACTCAGAATTAGCACACTTTTCGTTTACGTTTACCGAAATTACTTTTGAATTGTTAACTAAGGGAATTAATGTGTACTTATACGATCGAAGTACACACCGATTTGTAGAATCTTGTAACTTAAATTCTTCACTTGATAATCGTAAATTATAAATTTTTTGCTTGACGGTGGGCATGACTGTTCGGCAATAATATACTTTATGCGGTTAGCCATGCCTCCTGCAGCCTGTTGTATACACCTGAGAATATACCCTTATTGACAATTAAGAGGCTACAAACAATTCATACACTTCTAATACATTTTCTGTTTTAATCATAACGTTATTGTACTAATGATAAATGATTTAATTTATTTCTGTTTAATTTTAAGGTCACCAAACCGAAGAACTGTAGCCTTTTGGTTACAGAAATAGCAAAAGCACGTGAACATATACAGAGTTCATTGGAAAAGGTGAGAGTTGCTTAGTATTTATATTTATTGTACGTATATGTATGTATGTACATTTAGTAGATATATAAAAAATTTGCTGCGTTTGTAATACACAGTGTTGACTTAAGTTGCCGTCCGTCTAGTTTAATTGTTTTGAACAAAATATTTGTCGTTCATATTTTCAATTAAGATATTTTTATTGCTATCGGGGTACGGTACTAATGTGAAAATATTTAATAATATCTTTTCGGATAATTAAAAGAATTTCATTTGTGCCAGTTTTCAACCAAGTTGGCGTTTTAGTATTTAGAATTTTTTCGATGTTTATATTTGTTAAATAATCATGTTTTAATAATTTTGGGTTAAAAATGTCAAGTCTTGTAAGCTGCATTCCTAGTTCAATATATTTTATATACACGGTAAACTGTTGTAAGTTTAATAATAAAATCTTCATTTTCTGGTCTCCTTTATGTATCGTGCTTAAAAATGTATTATTTCAAAAAGGTATTTGTACGTTGTACCTATAATATTAACTAAGCCGCGTTTGCTGCGCTTCGTTATTATTATGCTATTCAGTTATGCTAGCAGTTTTCGCATGTGCGAGTGAGGGAATAAGTTGGTTAGTCTCACCGTTTCATCTGCTATAATAAGAACAGAAGTTCCCAGGTCTGCTTAAATTATTTCCTCTAAGCAAAGCGGTGTTAACTTATTTCTCAATCTTCTATTATTTTTCACGAAAACTTTTTCGCCTTCCTCAAATACCCTGTTTTGTCTATTTGGATTGGATCTTTCAATGTTGTCATGCTGTGCTTTTGCAATTTTATTTTTAATGGCCTGCCTAAGTTTTTTAGACGCTGCATGTATTATAGGGTTGCCGTTTTTTTTTTTAAATATCGTATCGATGATATTTTCGATATTAAAAAATATCAATTTGATATCAATATATATCATTTTAAAATATCGATATATCAGATATTTCCGATATTTTAAAATTTTTCTTTAATTCCAACAAAAATATATCCGTCCCACGATAAAAAGATGTATGTACATATATTTGTAACTAACAAATAAAATTTACTTTTAATTTCATTTTAAATTTATTGTAATTAATATTTATAATATCAAAATAGAAGCAATATGTGTGTAATTTACACAAAATAAAAATATTTTAAATTTCAATTCAAACTTAGTTAAATGTTTAATTTAATCAATACTTGGATTTTAATGATTTTAAAAATACACGTTGCATGATGTGAGAATCTGTCATACGACTACGTGTGTCACATACAACACATTTGATTGCCGAAGCAAGTCGCTCCGAAGGTACCGAACTTCCAGGAGAAATCAAATACTTTGTGGCGACATATTCGACATATTCCTTCTAGAATTTGTTCATTGATAAAGTGCGCTGTTATAGTTAGGAATGCTCGGCTGGAGATTGTTATAGTCACAGCATCGCAGGTGAACGCAACGTCCTTCACTTTGCTTAGCATCTCGACAACGATCAACTTTAATTGCTTATATTTTGCTTCCAAAATTGTTGTTACCTGAAAAATAAAATTAAGAAATAAATAAAATAAGGAATAATAATAAAATAAAACAAATTGTAATATTAATACTTGCCTTGGTCCGGCCAGGCATTTTATATTGTGGCACAAATTTTTTCATTAGGTGTGTTAGCCCTTCTTTCTCGACACACCGAACAGGCATGTTATCCTTCATTATCATGAACACAATGGCATCTGTTATATCTTTTGCCTTTTGTTCATTTTCTAAAATAAAAGAAAAGTTAATAAAATCGCCTCACAAATTGTAGGTTACTTACCTTTTAAAGCCTCACAACTTTGAAATGCAGCGCTTATTGTTGTAGTTGGACAATCTTCAGTGTTGTTCGATTGCTAATTGTTAAGCACAAAAACAAATTAAATTAAATTTCTAAATTAAATATGGCGCATTGTCTACATATATGTGCGCAAACTTTTGCATTACATTTACATAGAAAACGCGCCACTTTAAATGCTTACCTTTTTTTGACATTTCAAATATATATTATAGTGCCTATTTTTCATGTGGGAAACTAGATTACTGGAGTTCCCGCTTGTTTTTATTACTTTTGCACATATTTTACACTTGGCAGTGCCGTTTTTAATATCCGAATAATTGTCTTTAACTTGCATGACGCTCGTTGGTTCGCGGTCGCTATATCGATTTGAAAAAAAATCATTCGATATATCGATATTTATATATTATATTTATATTCCGGCATCCCTAATGTATTATGTTAATGGGAGTCTGGTCTGTGAGCGAATGTATGGATCAGTTGTATGCGACCGTTGCCTTTAGTACTAACTCGACCGTGTCGTCAGACATTTTTGTTTAAGCTTAATGCTGTAGCTAAGTCCGTGATTGTGCTGTGAAAACGTTCGACTTGGCCATTCGATGAGCTGTGTAATGGTGGCGCATTCACAATGTCGACGTCGTACCCATTTTTCAACAGCGCTCTAATGGTTTCTGAAATAAAAAAAACCTCGTTATTGCAATCTTGGTCTGCAGGAATAAATTTAATAGCTGAATAATGGGCGGCTTTACAGCCATTATTGTGCGAGACGCCATTGGCTGTACTATGGCGAATTTTGAGAATTTTTCAATGCACGTAAGAAATATTTTTTTGGCAGGCGAAAAAATAAATCGGTCCACACATTCAAAACTGCACATTCTTGTAATGACCCAATTCGGAAAATTTAACATTCCTGAAAGGTAATAAAATTCTTTATCTCCCAAACTAAAATTAAAAGCATTTAGAAAATAATTATGTGTTGGAAAGTTGAAAAAAAAAAACGTTTCTTAATTTTGAGACGTAAAAGAAATTTGTTCACTTCTAAAGCACTAGAATAAAACGAATCTGATCAGCGGATGAAACCCTTGATATTGTGTCAGAAAACACGGTGCCAGGATTAACGCATACAGAGCGTTAAGTATGCATTACCACGTTTTTTCGTTTTTCGTTTCGTTTTTTTTGACAAAGCACATAGAGAATAAAGATTAGTTAGTTATGCAGAAAAAAATCAAAAAAATGTGCTCTTATAGCACATTCACTAAAATCAAAATTATTTTACAAAAACCTTCTGAAGATTGTCTTACTTGGGGCTTGCACGACTAAAGCGTTCGTCACTTTGTGGGTTTGGATGGCATACCGTGATAATTTCGGCCGTTTTCGAATTATCAATATACAATTGTTAAAACTAACTTTTGTCCAAATATTATATTTTTCCTCTGAACTAACTCTATTTAACTATAAATAATGAAAATAATTCACAAATTTAAGAACACGATAAGAAAATCAAGAATTTGTTATCACCATATTCATACATATTCATATTATGCAGAGTTTAAGCGATTATAATTATAATTTGTAGTTTAAAGAATTATAATTATTATTTGTAAGCGCCACAAGCAAACAATTTTTGAATAAAATTTGTTTGCTGCAGCGCATTTTTTCGTCACGTTTTAATCTTGGCGTACTTATGTATTTTGTCGTTAAGCGTCATAAAATCGCCCTAATTAAAATAATGATCGCTTAAATGTGTGTGCACATATTGATACTTATAAATAATAAGCAGATCTATATACTTATAAATAATGAAAAATGTTTTTTCAGATTGATGGCCTCTCATTCGAATCCTGTTCAAACTCGGAAATATTATCTAGAGTTTCATCACTGGAATCGGAAACGAAGGAAATAAAAGAACTTTTGGCAAACTTTTCAAAATGTTATCAGAGTGTCTTGAAGCGACTGGAAGTGATAGACAGTAATACTCAAAATAATAATAACAAAGAAAACGATGATGTTGACTTATTTGCATCAAGTGATGAGGAAGATTCAGAAAAAAAACGAATTAGAGAAGAAAGATTAGCTAGTTATGCAGAAAAAAAATCAAAAAAATGTGCTCTTATTGCCAAATCGAATATAATATTGGATGTGAAACCGTGGGATGATGAAGTCGATTTAAAGAGTATAGAATCAGGAATACGTAAAATATACTCAGATGGGCTTGTGTGGGGGGCATCAAAATTTGTGCCGGTAGCGTTTGGTATTCAAAAGCTGACAATTTCATGTGTCGTAGAAGATGATAAAATTTCTGTTGATTGGCTTATAGAAGAAATAGAAAAACTTGAAGAATTGGTCCAAAGTGTCGACATTGTTTCCTTTAACAAAGTTTAAATACTATATTATTAATAAAATCAAAATTATATATTTGATAAACAAGCAAATTCATATACAAGCAGTTTATTAACGTGAATAAAATAATTTATAAAACCACATTTTTATGAAACTGTCTTTTTTTCTTGTTTTTTTTTTTAAACCGCATAAATTTTGAGAAAACGGTTAGTGATATTTTATTCAAAGTTAAATTCTTTTTATATATACATTTTAACCATATCTTGGGCTATCCAAAATAATAATAAAAGGACACCCCCCACCCCATTTAATGCATAACCCTCACCAACATGCGAGTTGAACTTGTTGTGTCCCCGTCACCGGCACCCAACATATACATATGTAATAAATAAAAAAAAATATTGTCTGTTTGCAATTTTTGTTTAAAGTTTTTACGTAACATTCCTCTTTTTCGTAGATGGTTTCTGTCAACTCATCCTTCAATGGTGCGCGAACCACTATTTATGATAAACAAGAAAAACTATTGTAATTTAAAATAAACTTTTTCTGTCCAGCAAATACAGGAACCTTAATGCTAAATTTGCTATCTCTAGCTTTTATATTAAAGCTCAGATATGTGTGTTCACGCTGACAGACGGATTTGGCCCAATCGACTCGACTAGTGATCCTGAGGACACACTTTGTGGGATCCGATACACGTCCCTCCGCCTGTTACATACAATTATGTTCAATGGTTGTCTTCACACGTTGCGAGTTTATTTAAAAACTGAAACACTTATAGACTAAAGCGGTGGTTGTAAGACACCGCTTGGTACATTCTTAATCTAACACTCCGACCCGTGCTGACCCTCGAGTCGCATAAATTAAAAAAAAAACACCTTATAGTTTTGTTTACTAAAAAGAATGCAGTGCGGCGATAAACAGTGCAGTGCTGCAACATGTTCATGCTAGTGCCTGACCATTCTGCGGCGGGCCTGGAAACACCATGCCCATGGGCACGGTTGTGCCTGAACATTCTGCGGGGGTCTATTTTAGCTGATTTGTGCAAACGCTCGTCCCACTCGTCCTTGCACTAGAAGCGATCCTCAATGTCGCCCAGTGTTTGGCTCCTCTTCTGACCTTTGCTTCCAGTGCTGGTTCCGTCCTTTTGGAAGGGCGTTCCTCGTGACGGCGACAAATACGATCAGATAGATCAGCTAGATACTTCTGACGATCCTTAGTTATGGGAATTTTAACCTTCGACTTTTCCACATCGAACGCAGTATGTTTCTTCATTAGTTCGTCAAATTTCTCCTCGGCATCGGAATAAATGCATTTTCAACGATTCTGCTGGCTACTTTTATTGCAATTTTGTAGTTTTGCAAAAGTTGTTGTGGTTCGGTATTTCTTGTGGAGTCCTTGTTGTACCACCCTTTATGTTTGTACTGCAGCTCCTTGCTTTTGTGCTGCAAGTTCTCGCTTTTGCTTTTAGCGATTGTTTCTGCATCGAGTAGCAGATTCTCAAGCTGTTGTCCCGGCATCTTAGCTGTAGATTCAGCCTCCTTTTTTTTTTTTTCGACATTTCTTCTTATTTATTGAATCTTCTCAGTTTATGAGACTAACAAAAAGTTTACAAATCTTAATCTAATTTAGAATACAATTTTTTAATTTTGAATTGTTGTTCAGCGGCCCAGAGAAGTTACAGCTGGGTAGATTGATCAAATCGCTGCAGTCTAGATATGCTGCAAGCTCGCAATAATCGCTTTGCAAGGGGGTTAGGGTGAGCGTCGAGCTTGTTCAGGTATTTGGTCCTTTTGTCAAGTATTTCATCTACGACTAGGTTGATTTGCAGGTCTCTATGTATGTTTTCGTTACGAAGGTACCATGGGGCTCCAGTTATAGTTCGCAGAATTTTTGATTGAGCTCGTTGTACTACGTTTATGCTGCTTTTTGACGCGCTTCCCTATAGCTCGGAGCCGTATGTCCAGATGGGCTTGATCACCGAGTTGTAGATGAGTACCTTGTGCTCTAGTTTAAGAGTTGATTAGCCAGTGGGGACTAGCTGCCTTGAGTTTTATATTTGTAGTTTTTGCTTCAATATGCATACGCCATATGAGCCGCCTGTCTAGGTGAATTGCCAGGTACGTTACCTCGCTAACTTGTGGAACTGGTGTGTTGTGTAGAAATATAGTAGGGCATGTTTGTCGATTGAGCGTGAATGTTACATGTTTGCTCTTGTCCTTGTTGATACAGATGCGCCAGTCTGCCAACCATGTTTCCACGAGTAGTAGGTGTCGAGCTAGTTGCGCAGGTGCTTCCATTGGAGATCTGGATCGGCTGAGGATCGCAGTATCGTCGGCGAACGTGTGCGTAGTTAGCTGGGAGTTAGTAGGTTTGTCCGATGTGAACAGGAGATAGAGGACAGGGCCCAGGACGCTACATTGGGGGACGCCAACGTTGATGTTATGGTCGTAAGACATACTGTTGTTGCATCTAACTGTGAAGGTACGCTTGTAGAGGTACGTCTCCAACAGCTTGTGGGTGTTTTGAGGCAGCAGTTTCTGGATTTTGAACATAAGTCCGTCAAGCCAGACTCTATCAAAAGCTTGAGCTACATCCAAGAATAATGCAGCGCAGTATTCACGGTTTTCAAAGGCAGTGCATATTTCCGTTGTTATTCGGTTCACCTGCTCAATGGTTCCATGCTTCTTTTGAAATCAGAATTGATGCGTAGGAATGATGTCATGGAGATTTATGTAAGACATAAGACTTAGCAGAAGCACCTTTTCAAAAAGTTTGGAAAGTGTGGTTAGCAAACTTATTGGCCTGTAGGAAGCTGGTGACGTTTTATTTTTTATTATCACTGACTTTTTCCATTGTGTAGGAATATAGCCAAGCTTAGCAATTGCGTTGAAGAGCTTGCAAATCAGGTTCAGCGCACATCGAGGCAGACGACTGATCATTTTGGAAGTTATCATGTCGTGTCCAGGCGATTTTCCAGGGTTTAATTCCTTAACCGTCTTCGCTATTTCATCTGGCCGGAAAACCATTGGCTCCAGCGGTGCGCAATTTCTACGTGACAAGTGGAGGATGAAAGTGTTTGTAGGCGGATTAGGCTGAAACACTTTTTGCAGGTGGTCAGCAAAGGTGTGGGCTCTTTGTTCATCGCTTCGGGACCAATTTCCATGGGCATCTCGCAGTGGTGTGACAGCCTCTGTTGGTGCCTGGTGGTGTCGGTGGGCTTTCCATAAAGAGCGTTTTGTGCTGGTTGGTGAGAGCTGCTCGATGTATTCGTAATGTGCCTTTTCTTCCTCTAGCTTGAGTGTTCTGGTGAGCAAACGCGTCGCTGCTTTTAGTTTTTGATTCAAGGTCGGCGATCGGTGCTTTTGCCACTCTCTGCGCAAGCGTCGTTTTTCAAGCACCAGGTTCTCGATATCTCTGTTTGTTATGTTGTATCTCATAGGAGCAGCGGGGTCTGGTGGAGTTGAGACTGTTGCTGCTGCAACTAGGGTCGATACAAGCAAGCCGTTCAGGTTGTCAATGTCTGTTTCGGTGTTTGGCACTCCTGAGGCGTCGATATGAGAACAGACATATCTTGAATATTTGGCCCAGTTAGTTTGGTTATTTGTAAGCCTATAAGGCTTCTCAATTAACCGGGGCTGCTGTAGAAAGCTAAAGATGACTTAAAAGTGATCTGAGGACAAGTCTGGAAGTGACTCTGCTGTTATGAGCTGCTGAGAAATACGAGGGTCGTTTGATAAGTCCGTGACTTTTTGAATAAAATATATTTTTTTCGTCAAAGAAGCGTTTTATTTCTCAACATAATCTCCTTTTAGCTCTATACATTTAGTCCAGCGTTTTTCCAATTTTTTTATTCCTTCCAAATAATAGGTTTTCTCAAGGCCCTCAAAATAGTCGTTTGTTTCTGTGATGACCTCTTCATTTGACCCGAATCTCTTACCGCCGAGCCATTTCTTCATGTTTGGAAACAAAAAATAGTCACAGGGGGCTAAATCTGGAGAATATGCTGGATGGGGTAGCAGTTCGTAGCCCAATTTATGAAATTTTGCCATGCTGACTACACACGTGTGCACCCGTGCATTGTCCTGATGGAACAGCACTTTTTTTTCGCCAAATGCGGTCGTTTCTGCTTCAAATCAATATCGAATCTGTCCAAAAGCTCTGAATAATATTCGCCGGTGATCGTTTTACCCTTTTCAAGGTAATCGATGTGAATGATACCTTGTGCATCCCAAAAAACTGTGGCCATGACCTTGTTGGCCGACAGACCCACCTTGGCCTTCTTTGGTGCACGTTCACCCGGAGAAACCCACTGTCTTGATTGTTCTTTGGTCTCTGGTGTGGTGTGGTGGATCCATGTTTCGTCTACGGTAACGAAACGGCGCAAAAATTCGTTTGGATTGCGGTTGAACATCGCCAAACACTCCTTTGAAATGGTCACACGGTTGCGCT
Organism: Zaprionus camerounensis; assembly: GCA_018904165.1. NCBI lineage: Eukaryota > Metazoa > Arthropoda > Insecta > Diptera > Drosophilidae > Zaprionus > Zaprionus camerounensis. Next base: position 1,446,213 of record JAEIFS010000354.1, read on the forward strand.
TATGGTCGTGTGTGAGCAATCGCGGCACCCATCGCGCGGAAAGCTTTTTCATGTCCAAATATTCATGTAAAATGTGATGTAACCGTTCAGTTGAGATGCCTACAGCCTCAGCTACCTCACGCACTTTCATTCTCCGATCATCCAATATCATTCCATGGATTTTGTCGACGATTTCTGGCATGACGACCTCTTTTGGGCGACCTGAACGTTCGGCATCACTTGTACTGGTACGACCACAACGGAACTCAGTAAACCATTTCTTAACCATTGAAATTGATGGTGCAGAGTCCCCATAATATTTATCAAGTCTTTCCTTGGTTTCGGTGATGGATTTTTTACGCAAAAAATAATGCTTAATTAGCACACGAAATTCACTTTTTTTCCATTTTCGTTAAAATTCACGAGATCGTCTGCTTTCAATGCCTATAAAACGCAAACTAAGAAACGCAGCTTTCTCAAAATTTTACAGTCAGCTGTTAATCGATAACTGCTGACAGGAGCAGTGTTGTATTTAGAGCAGGTGCGCGGCAAATACAAAAAGTCACGGACTTATCAAACGACCCTCGTACTTACAGGGATTTTAGAGCAGGGAAATTAGAAAGATGGAGATGGTCCCCTTTTTTTTTGGACACACAGAGTTGAAACTTATCGTGTCAGTAAGAAAAGAGGCATGGAAGAGAATTAGTATGACGACTCCCTAGATTTGCTGTCATCGCAGCCTTGAATTCTCCTCCGAGACGACTAGAAAATGAAAGAAGACACAGAAAGTGTTAGATATATATATATTAAAAAACCAAAAAGAAGAATCCCTAAGTAGGAATTAAAAAATACACATTTCATTTTCATAAAAGAACCGAAAAGAAAAGGAACCCATATTTCTAAACGCATCTTTGGCAGCCTTTTTTTTTTTATTTAATACTTGATATTTATGAGGCTGGCACAAATCCTCTGACTGAACCCTCCACGAGGGTGCCGGCTGGGCAATGGGCTGTGTATTGACTCAAACTTCAGAATCAGACACTGTCCTGTTGCGCGGGCAATACGGCCCAGCTGAGGCAAGGACGCAACAACATGCGGACTATCAAAGTCTGGTGCTGTGGTGTCCCGAGCCATGGTCAGAGGTGCCTGGCAGATAGGCCTAAAATGCTATGGGGTGGTTCCCAAGAATAAAATTAACAAACCATGAAGAAGTAGATGGAGTCTTCAAATGGATCAACTCGGGCTGGGATGTCAGCCCAAACGTCGCTGGAAGGCGTGACTGCTACCACCGGCGGGCACGGGGGGGTGAACACCCCTCTACGTGTCGCCAGCTGTCACAACTCTGTACTGGTGGAAGCAGGCCAGGACAGTTGCACAACTACTGCCTCAACGTCCAAGAATGCCAAGATGTGGCGCGGTACCAGAGTCCATGCAGACTCGGACAGCGACCCTCAAGGCAACGACATCAGTGCTGAGGCGGAAGAAAGCCTCCTGCGCTCCCCAGTCAAGGGTTCCAACTCCCCTAGTAGGGAAGGGCCCAAAAAGACGAAGGAGGGCTTGCCAATGCCCACTATAAAGCAGCCTTGAAGATCAAACCTCAGCTCGCTGGCAGCAACAAACTCACCCCAGAGGAGGGAAAAAAGCTGGAGTGGGCCGAAGAAGAGATTGAGGAAGGCCGGAAACACTTCGAGGGCAAAATGGCAATGAAGGCCACTTCAAGCCAATACGCCAACAAGGTCGAGGAGTTGCTGTTCACTAAAAGGCAGCGGTCTGAAGACCAGGACAAGGCGGATGTGCCCGTGGGCAAGCGGCCGCGCAAAAAAACTAGAGAAAGCCCCCAAAAAGCCGAAAAGGGAGATGTGGCGCGTCGGCACTTAGTCGTCGGACGGTACTACACGTTGGCAAGCCGGAAGGCAACGGCCAACGAATGGTCCTCCAGATCAATAAGGAGGCCGGGGACCTGCTATACCCGAGGTTTGGGAAGATGGCGTGGGGAGTAGGCAACGTATACCTACGACTCCAGAAACGCCACCCGAACGACTCCAAGGCCAACACGCTGGAGGCCGGCAAGGTGGAAAAAGAACTCGAAGCTTTAACCGACGCGGCCAACAGCCTTGACATAGAGGATGAAATGGAGGAGGATGGTGACCTGACAATCATAGCCAACCCATCCAAGCAGAAGGAATCTGAAAATAGCCATGAAGCTACGGATCCTTCAGCTAAATCTCCATAAGAGCAAGTTGGCGTCTGCGGACGTCGACGTGGCCCTAGTCCAGGAGCCCTGGATCGCATCGGGTAACAAGATCGCTGGGCTAGGGACGAGCAACTACTCCATCTTCTACCCGGCCACCGTAAATAAAGCTAGAACTGCAATTCTGGAAGAAAAGGCATCTATGCTTATCTTATGTCTAATTACAGCACAGACGACATCACGGTGATAGCGCTAGAGGGATGCAGGGACGAACCACTCCTGATGGTGTCCTGCTATCTAGCGCATGACAGGGAATCGCCGACAGAGGAGACGGAGCGTCTGATCGAGGAGGTGAGCCAAAAGAGGCAACCCCTGGTGATAGGCGCTGACGTCAACGCTCATCACACCCTATGGGGCTGTAAAGACGTGAACAATAGAGGTGAGTCACTTTAAGACTTCATTCTAAAATTTAACATTAAGATAGCTATCAGGGGAGAGGCACCCACTTACGTAAGTCCCACCTCATCTAGCGTTATAGATTTAACACTCGCGTCTGGAACAAATACCGAAGTCACGGAATGGAGGGTCCTCAGCAAACCTTCCTTCTCTGACCATAGGTATATCCAGTTCGCAGTTCAACTTGAGTGCACAGTGACAAAAAGTCTTTACAAAAATCCCCGGAACACCAACTGGGATATGTTTAAGACTAAATTGACAAGGACACTCCCATCCCCAATACCAATCTTATCAACGGTGGACATTGAGAAGTACGTGAAGACTCTCTGTCATTACCTATCCTCAGCTTTCAACGCAGCGTGCAAGACCTCAATAATAAGAAGGAAACACAGGCCACCCTGGTGGAACCCACAATTGAAGGCACAACGCACCGACCTACCGGAAATCTTCAAACTAGCTAAACAAGCAAACGGAGATATTTTATGGGACGAATACAGGAAAAGGCTCCGTGACTTTAAGAAAAAGGTCCAGACAGCCAAGAGAAACTCATGGAGATCCTTCTGCTCTGGCATTGAGAAGGTTACGGAAACCGCCAGACTTAGGAAGCTTCCGTCGAGCCAACCGGCAATTCAGAGCCGACTAAGAACTAGCGATGGCCAATGGACGAGTAGCAGCAGGGAAGCGACTAATTCCCTTCTAAGCGAGAACTTTCCCGGATGCACAGATGTACTCAATTCACAACAATCATTGCACACGAACCCAGTGTCCGACGTACCTGGGAATATAATCACACCACACAAAATCCAGCGGGCCATAGACTCCTTTGAGAGCTGCAAATCCCCTGGGCTAGATGGTATAATACCAGCCATGCTGCAGAAGACCAAAGAAAAGGTCACTCAATGGCTGGAATCAATATTCAAAGCATGTCTGACGCAAGGATATGTACCTGTACCCTGGAGGACAGCACGTGTTGTGTTCCTGCCAAAAGCAGGAAAATGCAGTCACATGCAAACGAAAGACTACAGACCGATAAGTCTCACCTCTTTCCTGCTTAAAACCTTTCAAAAACATCTGGATCTACACATAAGAGGAGGCATGAACCGACTCGTAGAATCCAACCAACACGCCTACACAAAGGAAAATCGGTGAAAACAGCGTTACACTCCCTAGTAGCCACCATCGAAAAAGCCCTACACCACAAGGAATTTGCCTTAGGAGCGTTCCTGGATATCTCAGGTGCATTCAACAATGTATCTACGGAAGCGATCATGCGGAGCCTGAGAGCTGCAGAAACCCACGAGGCTGTAAACTCTTGGATAGAAAATCTATTGAGCTGCAGAAGAGTAAGAGCCGAATGGGGAACCACCACCACAACCAAAGCAGCGCATAGAGGCACGCCACAAGGCGGAGTGTTGTCGCCGCTGCTGTGGAACTTAGTGGTAAACGTCTTAAGAAAATTTAAACGGAAAGCCCCAAAGATAACCGCCTATGCAGATGACAAAGCCATAATTATCGGGGGCAAATGTCCAACGACGATCAGCTCTGTCATGGACAGTACACTTAAAGAAGTACAGAAGTGGGCGATGGATGTCGGACTCAGTATCAATTCGGACAAGACGGATCTAATTCTCTTTACCAAGAGATACAAGATACCGCAATGCCATGCTTGAGCCAAAAAAGAGCGTGAAGTATCTAGGAATAGTGCTGGACAGCAAGTTGAGCTGGAAAACCAATGTCGAGGAAAGGGTAAAGAAAGCCACAAGTGCACTATATGCATCGCAAAATATGCTAAGTAGCACGTGGGGTTTGTCTCCCAAACTGATGCACTGGATCTTCATCTCAATTGTTCGTCCAATACTACTCTACGGTGTCCTAGTATGGTGGAAGGCCACTAAGAAATCCACATACCTCCTAACAATAGAAAGGGTACAAAGACGTGCACTGATGTGCATTACTGGGGCACTGAGATCTACTTCAACAAAGGCCTTGGAAGTGATACTTGGAGTTCTCCCCATCGACATACAGGCCAAACTACTAGCACAAAAGACCGCGCAACGTCTCTGTGCTACAGGAGATATGGCCCTCGCAAATTATGGGCACAGTGAAGTAGGAGGAGAGTCACTCAATAGCACGGACTATGTGACCCCAATAAACAACTTCTCCAGAACGCCCGCTCTAATGGGACATGAAGATTGAAAAATCGGCATGGACGAAAACACAACAAAATTATTTACGGACGGATCTAAAATGGAAACCGGCGTGGGCGCCGCGGTCTACTGTGCAGATCCGCTCATTCATGTGTCGTATAAGTTGCCCGACTACTGTAGCATCTTCCAAGCGGAGGTCTTCGCCATAAAGAAGGCTGCAGAACTTGCGACAACACTCAACAAGAATCAGGTCAGCATCTTTGTCGACAGTCAGGCGGCTATCAAATCTATGCAGTCCTACGTCATCAGCTCCGAAAGTGTACTGGCAAGCAGAGAAGCATTAGATGCATTAAGCAACCGCTCGAAGGTGCGCATCTTTTGGGTTCCCAGCCACCAGGGCATCGACGGAAACGAGATGGCAGACAGGCTAGCAAAGGAGGGTGCCGAATCTAGACAACTGACAGTTGAAGATACCGCTACGATATATAAGCCACAGCTTAGAAGAAAGCGCTGCAGTAATAGCAGGAAGAAAGTGGCACAGCACAATAAACTGCAAGATATCCCGCACTATGTGCAACCATACAAACGCGAAATTGGCCCAATATGTCATTCAGCTCCCGAGAAGAGACTGCAGAACAACGTGGGTATACTCACGGGTCACTGCCTGACCGCAACGCACGCTAAGAAGTTGGGCATTACCGACAATGAAGAATGCAGGAAATGCAAGGTACCAGAAGTAAAAGAAACTCTGGAGCACCTCATCTGCGACTGCCCCGCACTCATGACCTCGAGAGCGAAATGCCTTGGAAGCCCCCTGCTTGCATCACTGAAAGAAGCAGCGGGCCTGGCACCCCAAAAACTCGTGGCTTTTTTCAAACTAACCAGCACACTAGACTAGGATAATTAAATCGAGAAATTAACAGCCTCCATCACTAATCCGGCAACACTAAGGATCATACTGATCTATGTGAGGCCCCCACTTGGGGGGAAATTAAAGCTACTCACCAAACATAATAAACAAACACAAAACAAATCTACACATACGCGCAAACATAAACACGGAACAGCTGAACATACGGCACAGGTGATCACTGCCGATTAAGACAATTTTCCTCTATTTTCTTTTATACACTCAATTACTTACCTGCAAAAAACACATACACTATTTTTTATCACTAATAAAAACACTCGAGCCACGAAAAGTAATAATAAATTCAAATTGATCGCGAATGTTCAAGTGTAAAAACATAACAAGTTAGCGATGGTAGTTTATCGATAGTTGATTTTTTTCCCAGAAATAATCGAATAGTTAGCAGCGCAACTTTAAGTTATTATTTGAAGCAAATAATAGATGTGAGAATAATTTATGTACATTTAAAAGTAAAAAGTAGGATATATACCTATATTTGTTATTATTTTTTGTTTAAAATTAGGAAGTTAGGCCATAAAGATTAATCGATATATACAAATGAATAATTTATTTTAATATTATATTACTTTACTTATGCTATTACTTTAAGAATGGAATGATCAATTATAACAATTTTTCAGATGGAATTCTAAATTTTTTATTATGTTTTCTAAATGTTGAAGAAAATGTAATGTCGGCTCAGGGGGCACAAATAACTCATAGGTAAGGTGGGTAAAGACACATAGGACTTCAACAACATCGTAGCCCCCGAACGTAAGTCCGGTAAGAAAATAGTGTACCTTGTACTTCCTTTCTATTATCATTTCTAAGAACTATCCCTTGAAATTTTGCGAATTTTGGCAAGAATTCTTTGCGTTTATGCGTCCCCTGAGAATAAACCGAATCAATTAAGCTTGCAAAAGAACCCCCACTGGCCGTTTTTGCTACCTGTGCATGGATCCCAATTGGCGAGCTCAACAGGACTCGATAGGTATTATTCGAATAAGAGAAGGTTTCACAATAACAACTTGTATGATTGAACCATTTGAAAATCTTCGGATTGTACTTAGTACTCGATCAAATATTTACCTGTGTATGTGAGGTTGTTTGTTGACTAGTGATGGATGCAGAGAGCAGCAGAATAAAAGAAAAAAGAGCTGAAGATTGAAATTTCTCAAGTTTTGCGCAATGGAGGAGCATTCTCTTTAGCAGGTGACTTAAAAAATATGTATGGAACCAGTTGTTTTACTATGATTTTAAGAAATAATATTTTATTTAATTAATGTCTTTAGTAAATAAACAGATTACTAATATTTAGAGTACATATTCATCGGAAAATTTCAACATAACATAGGTGTGTAACATACGTCATGACAAAAGTGGAAACATTTTTAGTGTATATGCCTCACATGATTCGAGTAAATCCAACATTACACAGGTAAATTTGGCTTACTTTCGGAAATTAATATACAATATTTCGTTTCAAGTAGCCGACGTGACACGTTTCGAAGTTAGCTTATACGATTTAATGACAACCGAGGCACTCTAAATGTTTTATGTCGTATTAAATCAGTTTGCTCAAGAAAATACTTGAATGTATGCTAATACTAAATACTGAAGGATTGCTTTGATTGTTTATTGGGCAAGAGTATTCGGTAGCGCCTAATCATACTTATTGCAGATCTCGAATTATTGAACTTGAAAAGGGTTAACTTTGTTACGGACTGCTTTTTGTCGGTAGGGCCGTGCCGGCTAGCTCAACAGCACTTGGGAAGGAGTTTTTCCTCTTGCCCTGCAGTCCGCACAAAATATCGATATCGGTATTTACACAAAAGACTCATCATTGACAAAAACCAAACCAAAATGCACATAAAATACATATTTTAATACATTTCAATTTATTTACAGGCACAAACTACTCTACGAGGGCCAAAAGACAACAACAACAGACATTGGTGACAGCCAAGTCACCGCGCACTCACCCAACCATGTGATGCTCCTGCTCTGGAGTTTCGGAGCATCACCCCAGTCGGCGAGCCCGTTACTAGCCAACTAAGGGCGCCCCATCTCCCCTAGAAAAGGTAATTAGCAATTCTTTTCTACATGTACATTTATTTACTATATCCTATTCCTATCATTTCTTCCTACCCACGTGGACCTAACATGCAAAACAAAACTAACGCAAAATCTTAAAACTACTAACAAATTTAACCTATAGAATTATAACTAATGGGACATATTGTGTATTTCTTTCAGGTCATGGACGTTTTTTTATGGCGCAGATGCTACCAGGCAGGAGAATATAAAGCCTGCAGGTAAGGACGGGCCTACAGCAGCTGAGATGGTGTACTGCAGTAGGCAGGATTACTGGCCTTCTGTGGCTGCTGCTGCTACAGATCTGGCCTGCTGGCGGATGCCCGTACTGCTCAGGAGGTGCCGTAAATGGGCCCTGGCGGATCCCTACAAGGACCGGACTCACCAGGGCAAACCTTGACAATCAGGAACTTCCTCGGTGGCGCTACACCCACAAAATTATATTTAATTTAAATTAAACAATAAAATTAAAACAAAAGAAAATAAAAACATCTCGCACTTTTTTCCTTATTTGCAGTATTTGACTGCACCGACGGCTCGCTCAACTTCTACTGAGGAGTCGCCCGCTCTTGAAAAGTATGCTGGCAGTCATATGCCTGGGATTCGGGCATCTGCCGACGGTTCAAACGGCGCTTGCCAAAACGGGAACCTTGGGTCAGCGACCGATCTGGCTGTTAACAGACCCAAGGGCTCGCTTAGGATCGCACTGCTTGCTCCGTTAGCAGATGTTGCACTAGGGCAGCTGTGTTCATCGATATATGTATATCGACACTCGAAATGAACAGCCGATTCGCAGAATGCAACAACTTATTACATCACTTATTGTATTTATTTAAGATGCAAGTCTTTTTTTTATACCCTGCGAACATTGAAAATGATCAAAAAGGGGTATACTAATTTTGTACAAATCTACATATGTAACTGGCAGAAGGAGGCGTAGTAGATCCCATAGAGTATATATATTCTTTCTCAAAATCACTACCCGAGTCGGTTGAGCTATGTCTGTCCATCTGTCGGTCTGGCCAGATGATCACACAGAGCTCAGCTATTACAAAAGCTAGTTCAAGTTTATTTAAAATATTAAGTGCCACGCCCACGGCCCCCGTAAATCAATAATTAAATGTTTAAGTCGATTTGTAAGCTGTATTAAAAATACAACTTTCTGATTTTAAAATTTACTAAGCTGATTGAAAGATCTATGTATCCTTTAAATTTTAATTCGATCGGACAATAAACACAAAAGTTATTCAAGAAAGTATAACACCAAGCTTTTAATTCAGTTAATAAGAAAGGCAGGCGAGCGCAAAACGCGAGCGCCATCTGTCGAGAATAATTTATGAGAATTAAACAACTTTAAATTCATCAGAACATACATAGGTCGAAGGTTATCCCATTGCCGCTTTACTGTTGATCTCGTTTAAATCTGAGATACCAACACCTCAAAATTTATAAACATTTTTAACAATTGATATTTAGATAGACTTAGGTAGACCGAAAAAGGCAGTTAATGCTGCTGATTCTCTTAGCGTGAGATCACCCTGTATTTGTTTCTTGTATGTATGTATAAAGTAATTCGAGTGTACTTTATTCGGTTCTTTAAATGGGCGTACAAGCGTGTTAATGCTCATTAGTTCAATAAGAGAAATTTTAAGCGTGAAAGAAAAAAAAATGTAATACGTTTATTATAATTATTATTAAACCAAGTAATACTACAGAAAAATACTATTCCATATTTTTCTAAAACTTAACAATGAAGGCATCAATTCAAATCCTCTTATTTTTTGTTGCGTTACCAACATTTGCTATATCATCAAACAGTAAGTTATAAACACGTTAAATACAAATAGTATTAACACCATTTACCATTTAATCGTTCAAATGTATTTATTTATTTAAAAGGTTCCGGAAAACAAATTTCTAGCACAAGCGCACCAAATTTCATACAACTAGTAATAATGCGTTTAATATATGGTATTGCGTCAACTATTGGTTTAGAAGATCGACTAGAAGATACACTTAATGGAGCCTTTGTACCACCTAGTGCAGATGGTTTTGGTGTTGCTGAAGATGGTGAGGGGCTCTTTGAAGGAATTTTAGGTGATAACGATTATTTTTAGAACAAAAACAATAACCCTGATGTCAGAAAGTATGTCCAAAAAAATTATAAATCTATTTATTGTTTAATTATAAATTTTATATTTAAAGTATTAATTTACAATATTTATTTAAAAAAAAGCCAGAATGGAAGACTACCTGCCGATATGGAAGGTAAAGGATATAGTCGTCTAATCCGCCTGGAAATATAATTATATCCTTCGACCACTGAAAGTGGTTGAAAAAAGGGATTCTAACTTTGTGCAAATTTACTATATGTAACAGGCACTTACTGGTGTGGTCGTGCCTGAATGTATTAGTATTACATAGTATTAGTAAGAGTCAGAAAGCATGTATATTTATAACGGTATGTATTTAAGGCAGTGGTGCCCACTCATACACTTGCGTTTTTAAATTGCCTTTGTGTGCAATCAAGCACGAAATCTGTTGCCATTTGTTTTGATTTGCGACGTTGCCTATTTTCTTTCAATGGTCGGATACTTGCGGTTTGCAAGGCCGAATACGCAAGCAAGCCACTTGTAGCGAAAAATTTGAGTAAGGGCATTTAGCTGGCGAAGTAAATTTACTGAAATTCTTTCGCTGGGTCATTTGTTCATGATTTAAATGAAATTGATAATACTTTGTAAATAATTAAGCAAAAGCAACTCCCTTAGTAAGCATAAATCAGCCCCTAACGAAATCAAATGAACAGGCTCGCAAAAAAATCAGCAGGGCGCATCAAGATATTCTTACACAGTTCGAAGTCAGTTGTGCGTATGCAGCATAGATTAATGAGATATACATAGATGTAACATTAGGCATAACATGTGTCTACTTAAGAATAGTCTTTAGCTTGCGTGCTCGCTTTCTATTGGCCGATCGTTTTTTTATTGCGCCTGCATACGCACAACTGACCCAACCTAGCTGCCCAGAATCGGTCACGGGCAGGCAAATCGAAAAAGGCAACGTCGCAAACGACGAATATGAATTAAAATAGGCAACGTCGTAAACCAAAACCAAGGGTATTACAAAAGGTATGCGAAGTAGTACGGCGATCACCTGTTCAGCAAAGAATGAACAGCAAGAGAGAAAAGTTCACTCTTCTTTACGCGAGAGATGGGCACTCAGCAAGAACCAGTCAGACAACCACGGAGAGAGCTTTATGCAAAAAAGTCATCTTCTTAAGTGGAAAATTCACCGTGCTGTGAATTTTTGCAATGTTACATCTATATCTCAAACCATTTATATAATTAACAAGTTTAATAAAATGCTGTGTCTGACACTAGATTTGAACTTAGATACGCTTGCAGGAATTAGGTCTGTTTATGTATATGAGTTTAATTCGTATCATACCTTACTTATTTATAATCCATTGCCTAAAAATATTAATTGCATTGAAGATTCACTTGACTTCAAATATAATTTGTTTTACTTTTATTAAATTTAAATTTTTAAATCAATTGTAACTGTCCATATTCCACTTTAATTAAATATGCTAAAAATAAAAGCAATGACGCTTTTTATATTCCAAGTTAATTATTATGAATAAAAGTAGTAAAGTTATTTTGATTGATAATCTAAAATGATTTGATTGATAAACAAAAATTGCACAGGTCGTAATTGTAAGTTATTATTGTATTAACGTTTTAATTTTGTATGAACATATACATATCTGTTATGTATTGTATATATATAAATATCGTATTTATTCGTAAATGCAATGCGCAATCAGTCAACCTCCCGCGTAACTGACTGAGGGAAAAAACATTTGTGTCAAGTTTTAACAGTAAAGCTCCAAAACAATTGATAATTGTTAAATGCAATTGTCGGGTGGTTCAAATGGCATAGCTAATTTGACTCGCTTGTTGATGCCGATCCCCTATACCCGCTTCAGCGGGTCTATAACTGTCGAGCAAACACGGCTGTAGCTTCCTTTCAGGTTTAAAACAATATTCAGTTTACTTGTGAAAATATATATTCGCTTTATATAATCTTACATTACTCCTTATTTATTTCATTATTTACATATCGGAAATTAAAATAAATACGCTTATTTTACTTGTATATTATTATTGGGTTAATGATTTTGGTTGCCAATTTTTATGTGACCTTCATACCAGGTCTTCAATCGGTGTGAGATTTCCGCAAATGTTGGACGTTTTACTGCTTGCTCATGCCAACATTCAATCATTAGCGAATATACTGCAGTAGGACAATTTTCTGGGCAAGAGAGTAACTGTCTTGATCTTATTAAATGAATAACCTCCGGGTTACTGTAGCCACAGTAAGGCTATATAATTATAAAAAATTATTGGGTTACAAGTGATTTATTTAAAAAAAATATACTTGCCTGGATTCCATAACTGTATATTTCCCAAAGGACAACTCCAAAAGACCATATATCACTTTCTGTCGTAAACTTTCCGTATAGAATAGATTCAGATGGCATCCATCGTACTGGTAATAATGATTTTGATTGCACTCTTTAAAAAAAGTAATAATTTATCTCATTGAATATTGTGGGATAGAAATTTTGTAACATACCTATAATAATCAGAGCTATAAATATCTCGTGATAATCCAAAATCCGAAATTTTTACTACCAACCCATCATTCACCAGACAGTTTCGAGCTGCTAAGTCACGATGGACATAATGATGTCCTGACAGGTATTCCATACCTTCACTTATTTGCATAGCTATTTGTAAAAACTCCAGTTGCAATAATAGTTTGTTTTCAGTCGGCGAGTTTGATATTAAAAACTCATGTAAGTCTCCATTAGCCATGTATTCAAAAAGCATGCAAAGAGGTTCTTTGTTTAGGATTACTCCCAAAATGCAAACAATATTTTGATGCTTAAGATCAGATATTAATTCAATTTCACGTTTGAAATCTTGTTGTGTTTTCAAAGATGCATTTTCTTTTAAAGCCTTTATTGCGACATTGACTTTTTTTTTGTTTGATTGTGTAAGCAGGCCCTTGTACACTTTTCCTAAAAGAGAAAAACAATATTTTTGGTATACAAAAGAAAAATATCAAATATTGTAGAGACCAATCAACTGTAATATTATAAGCACAGACATTAATCAATGTATTCTTAATAATGTTTAATACTAAAATTCGAAGTTGAAATGAAACACCGCCACTACTGATCCTATCCACTTGTTACCAGCGGCGGCTAAATAACAGTCCTGATCCAGCTTAAAAACTTTCGAGAATAAATGCTCAAAAATTGTTGTTGAATTTTTGAAGAATCTATTTTGTACTTTGTCTAAAGTATTTCTTCTGCATTTTCATATGTACACTACGTTCATAGGTGTCCTATCTTGCAATGAAGTACGCAATCTAATCACACAAACAGTTCCAAAAAGCGCTGCATCCACACGTTCGAGTTTTCGATGATTTGCGTGATCGAAAGTAAGAAAGAAAAAGGCGCCAGCAGACTATATCAGTTTTAAGTTGTCAGAAATTGGAAAAATCCATGCTTGCTCAGCTTTCATTTCAGTAAATCAGTAATGCAGGCAGCTGTTTAACCTTTACCCATGAAATATCTTTGTGTAATATCATAAAGTTTGATTTAAGGAATAAATAATAACATATGAAAATATATGCAGTATCGGATATACTTCTATCTTTAGAAATGGTATGAACAATGCGCCCCCAAAACAGCAGCTGTTTTGTCTAATATATAGGCTTTAAAACGTTGTAAATCTCATCTGTGTTTCTAGAATACTCATGGATAATAATATTGTTATCATTTTACCAAATGCTCCTTCGCCTAGTTCTTCTAAGAACTCTACATCTTGTAACGTAAAGTTTGGAATCTTTAAAAGTGCATTTTTTTCAAGATTTTTTGATGGAAGAACATGCTCGATTGAATTATTTAAATTGTTTCTTCCCATGTCTTGGTTAGAGTTTCCATATATATTGTTTCCGGCGTTAGGTGTATTTATCTGTAATACAAATAATAGTTTGAATAAGAAAAATGTAAAAATAACTTCGGTATTCCAAACGTTCTATGCTTCTGACATTCTTTATATACTATAATTCGATTTGATAATTCGAACTTTTGTTGCCTTATTTATCTTGATTAATAATTCTTGTTTCTTTTGTCTATAGTTCCGTTGACTTAGGTGGTAATATCTTAAAAAAGATTGATTGATTGATAACTGAGAGATAAGTTTTGTGGAGCAGCAGACAGATCGACAAAGGTAAACGTTCTTTACAATTTGATAATAATAAACAATAGTCATTGCTTAGTGCAGAGACGGGCAGAAACTCTTTTCATAACTCGCGAGTATAGAGCACAATTACTCTGTTGACACACGCATAGCGTAAGCGCACTCGTGTGTTGTTTCTGTGCATTGCTTCTCAACTTCGATTTTCGCTGCTCACTAACACAACGAAACGTTTGCTTGCATTAGTCGTGCACGCCTCTGGCTTAGTGCATGCACGGAATACACTTTACCAGTTTTGAACAGCGTGGCGCTTCTTCAGTGCTCTAGGGGCTAGTTCTTCCGCCTGAAAATCTATAATATAAGCTCGGGTTCTAACCAGTTTTTGTGTTGTATATCCATTGAAATTATCAATTATCAAGGGAAGTAAGTTCTAATGTTGGAATATCTAGTAATATGAAAACTAGAGAAACTCATTATTATAAACTTCTAAAGATAATTACTGAATTGGGATACCACATATATGGATAAATTGCCTTTATTATGTGACATATTAAGCTAAGAACTTTCTACTTGGCATACACATCTATTATCTATCTTTTATGCATTGAAATATACAAGTTATCCAGAATATGGCGCGAAAGTCTTAAAAACTGAAACTACCCCAAGGGAAATTGATAAAATATATAAGTGTATACTTTTGACCTTCCCTTTTCTTGTCTGTAAACTTTTTTCGAGGCTCACTGTATGTAAAAAAAGTTGGCAGTTTCCAAAAAAGCAGACTCTAGAAGTGTATATACATACATATGTATCAAAATGAAAATCCTGTAAGATATTTATAGTGATAGACTTTCTCTTAGAAGCACTATCCCCTAGATCACGAACCGCCGATAATTGCCAATTTGAATCCATAAATGCGAGTTTCAGCAAAATGCGAGCAAGTTCAATCAGTGGAACGCTCATAGTTAAATATGGTTTCTATTGAAAGTCATTTTTTAAATACATAATTATTTATATAACCAATGCAAAGATTAATAAGTTAAACATATTACGTACATTTTGTATATTTTTCATTCCACGGGAACCATTTCTTTTCAAAAAATATGTTAAAAATGTTATGATAACTGCAACAGTTATAAATCCTGATATCGAAATAATACTAAGCCATATTTTATCTACGCATTTCGGAATATCGCAATGTTCCATATGTCGATCCAAAGATTTGTCTTCTACAAAACACCAAGGACCCTTCTCTGCATTTCCTGGATTTCTGAGAAATAAATAAAAATTATTTTAATTCAGAGCCTATAGTAAGATATCCTTCGCCCAGTTTGAAAAACCATTACACTAAAAGTACCTTAACACAAAGTCATCTGCCGTCTATTGCTTTTTTACTATTAACACACATTTGCAGGTCTTCCCGCAAAAACTAAAGCAAACCAGCAAGGGCAGGCGCGCTGGTTGAAACTTTGGGGACTTAGGTGACTTGTGTGTTTATTGTCCGATGGAATAAAATTATAGTCGTCTAACTTTATGTGGAACTGATACAGTTGTAATTTTTATAATTAGCTTACAAATCGAATAAGTTATATTAATTTAACTATTGAGTATTGAGTAAGTTATATTAATTTAATTATTGATTAATTTAACTATGGCACCTAACGTTTGAAATAAACTGAGATAATCTAAATCCCTTAAATTACAATTCGATTCGAATTTTCCTAAATTCCGAGTCACCCATAACACGCGCGCTGCATGCTTGTCTGCTTGTATGTCTGTGAGAGAGAAAGAGTATGTAACAGCCAGTAGGAGCCGTGAGAGACCCCATAAAGTAAAGCTATTTTGCTCAGAATCACTAGACAATTAAGCCATATCGGTCTGTCTATCTGTCTGTCTGATTTCAGCTATTATTAAATCTGGAGACAACAAATTTGGTATAAGGGTAAACAATACGCCGATCAAGCTTATTTTAACTATTGGGCGCCACACCCAGGGCACCGCAATGTCTTATCTAAATTTCAATCCGATCGTACAATAAAAACATAAGTTATTTATGAAAATATGAGCATAACACAAGTGTATGTGCCAGCCAACAAGGGATGTAAGCGAGTGCGGGCTATAGGTGCAGAAACATCGATGTTACATCGATAAACATCGATGTTTTATATGAAAAACCTCAGCAAACATCGATGTTTCTGCAACTCTACCGCGAGCTACATTTTATATGTTCATGTCGTAGTTTTCTATTGGAAATTAGAGCGTTTTAAATAAGACAAAGGGTATTTTACTATCGGGTGACGATAAAATGAATGCATAAATATGTATGTAGTGCATACCTGCAATAGTTATGTCCTATAAGTTCCGGGTAATCTGAAATTTCTTTCATTAGCGAAGACCATCGTATGCAGGGTTTCCCAGATTGACTAATGTTTGTTATTCCTCTGTAACTTGAGCCGTCTTCCCAAGAACAGTTTTCCTTTTCATCCACTTCTATAGTTATCCCTAAAGTTGAGCAGTCTTTTTGTTGTGGTACTTGCTGACACTCTTCGACTCCAACGGTACTTATAACAGGGTGGCGTTTAGCAATAGCGTATTCCTTTTGACAAAGCTCGTTTTCTAGAAGTTCACATTCTTCTCGACAAACTCTTTTCAAATTTTCGGTTTCCTTCGTTGGTGGATATTTGCTTGAAATATCCTTACTAAATACATCATCGAAATAAATTGATTTCTTTTTTACAAAAATATGTGTGCTTTTAGGTTCCCTCGAAACAAAGCGCTTTTTTCGCGTATTATTTCCAAATAAGTTGGTAAGCATTGCTAAATTGGAAAAGTAAAGTAAGTTGGTTCGTTCTGGAGTCCTACAAATGGGTAGCGAACTTAAACATAAGCTTGGTAAAGCGTATTTTCGACAATTTGAGTTCATATCTCTGCAATATTGAAATCATTCCAAACAATACATTTTTAGAAAATACATTATTGTATTATGTACATTCATTTGGATGTATAAAAAACTTACTTTGATTGTTTTATAACTCCATATGCAGCTTTTAATCTATCCTCCAAATCACTCATAGTCACATTTGGCGATATAAAAACAAAGACATTTTTTAAGAACTCTTGACATGTTGTGCCGTTATATAGTTGACAAATTCCGGACGTTTGATAAATTCTAAAAAAAAATAAGAATCATACTAAATATCTGTGTGGTCGACCTTATAAACTAGTGGCAGAGGTAATAAACAAACAATTACAACAAGAATAGTGCTCGACTGTAGTATGAATGATTTCTAAAAAATATTGATCTTCTGTGTTTAGCGTAATTTTATTGCATATCTTACCTTGATACGCCTTTA
The DNA here is from genome assembly GCA_018904165.1 of Zaprionus camerounensis. Lineage (NCBI taxonomy): Eukaryota > Metazoa > Arthropoda > Insecta > Diptera > Drosophilidae > Zaprionus > Zaprionus camerounensis. The sequence continues at coordinate 1,463,612 of JAEIFS010000354.1, forward strand.
AAATGATTACTTAATAATAATTAAATTCAATAATTTAAATTAAAACTGTGAGTAAACACAGTAAGACCATAGTCATGCATCAAAATATGGATAATCTTACGTTTTTCCTACACTTAATATACACAAACATGAATATGCCATGTACATTAAGAAAAACGTGCATTGCAATACATTGTAGTGCGTCGAAAATGGACACGATTGGTAGCAGCGTATGATACATACATATGTACATCAATACATGTCAAAGCAGAAACATAAGACTTTAATACTTTTCTCAATAATGGCAAATTACCGATTTGCATGTGAACTGGGCGTGGCATTAACAATTGAAGATGAACTTGAGAGGCAACAGACTTTTATAATATATTTTACAGCGGAGATCACAACGTTTATACTGACAAATCTACTCGGCTAGTCAACCTGATCAATAATATATGTACATAAAGATACTTTGTTAGGTCTGCGCCACCTCTGTTTGCCGATTAAGTAAATATATATATGTATATACAACGTTATTTTCTTAACATTTTAATGTTCGATAAGTAAAATAACATGTTTTGCTGAGTTTTACAGTTTCACACAGAATTTCTTACTTATTATTGTAGGGACTTACAAACTACTCATATTTTAAACCTGCCGCCAAAGAATTATATATTAGGTGATCAAAGCACATGGATTTGCAAAAACAATGTAACTTATGTTTCACAAAAGCCGCACTTTCAGTAAATTTGCACTATAATGAAATGCTTATCTTACCCATTGTTTTCATATTTTACATTTTTCGAAGACGCTTGGTGTTGTAATATTAAAAAAACGATAAAACATGTTGTATACCCACAACGTAAGAAATACATTTTAGCCCGTTTCTGGTTAATTTTAAAATAAAGTGTATTTTTACGTGATTTTATAAATCTTTTGTGAATTCGCATTAAACCGAGGCCGATACAACTAATTTCATTTTCTAGGGGGTGAAAAATGGATGTATAACAAAAATCAACCCTTGAGTACGGGATTTTCGATGTGCCCGTATTTTGAAAATCATCTGTGTGTATACGTATGTATCGACAAAATAAGCAAAATCAAATAAGCAAAATCTATTGAACAAATACAGTGGGCCCTCTGTTAACGAACTTAATTCGTTCCAGCACCTCGTTCGCAATGCAAACAATTTTTTAAGAAAAACGACTATTTCCATATACATTTATGTAACCACATACTAATATGTTTCAATTTGAACTTTTATTCAAAAGAAAGTTAAAAAATGTCGATAAGTTGTACTTATGTCCTAAACCAGACACACAAACCTTGTTTATTTTTTTTTCAATGATCTTGATTTTAATCTGAATAGTTATAGTTTTAGCTCTTGTTGTATTCTGCGAATCGGCTGTGTTCATTTCGAGTGTCGATAGACATATCGATGAACACCGCTGCCCTGCTAGCGGAGCAAGCAGTGTAATCCTAGGCGAGGCCTTGGATCAGCACTATCTGGTGTTGGTAACAGGGACCTCCTCTGCTAACAGACAGGTCGGTCGCTGACCAAAGGTTTCCGTCGGCAGATGCCCGAAGGCCCAGGCAAAGAGATCTTCTCTTTCAAGGGCAGCCGACTCCTCAGTAAGATTTGAGCGAGCGGTCGGCGCAGACAAATTCTGCAAAAGAAATAAGTGCGTGTGTTAATTATCTTTTTTTCATGTGGAGCTATTTTTTATTTTAATTTATTATACAATATTTTGTGTGTGTGTAGACGCAGCGTTCCTTGGACCACTCTCTTCAACGTGGTGAGTCCGGTCCTTGTAGGGATCCGCCAAGGCCCATATTGTCCGGCCAAATTTGGTCTTACGGCAACGGCTCTCATACCACGGCTGACTGGTGCCACGCCAGCAGCCGCATATTTTTACCGGTCCGCCAGACCCTAGCGCACCTCCTGTGCAGCACGAACATCCGCCACAGGCCAAATCTGTAGCGCGAGCGGCTGCAGCAAATCCTGCATTTTGAACGTCAGGCCAGATCTGCAGCGGCAACACCCTCTGCCGTAGGCAACTTCTTTGCCTGCAGGCGTTATATTTTCCTGCCTGGCATCTGCGTCCACGTCTGTGAGCTCAAATAAACACCAAAAATGTCCCATCAGCTATAATTCTCTAAATATAAATTATTAGTTTTAAGATTTTGCGTTAGTTTTGTTTTGCATGTTAGGTCCACGTGGGTAGGAAGAAATGATAGGAATAAGATATAGTAAATAAATGTACAGGATATAAAGAAAAGAATTGCTAATTACCTTTTCTAGGGGAGATGGGGCGGCCTTAGTTGGCCAGGAACGGGCTCGCCGACTTGGGTGATGCGCCGAAACTCCAGAGCAGGAGCATCACATGGTTGGGTGGGTGTGCAGTGACTTGGCTGTCACCAATAGCTGTTGTTGTTGTCTTTTGGCCCTCGAAGAGTAGTTTGTCAGTAAGTAGAGGTATATGGATGTTGAGGCATGTTGCCACGCAGGCCGCGAGTCGTGTTCTACCAGTGGTGGTGAAAACACTGCGCCCTGGCCATGTCTAATATCCGAATGTGTTGTTTTTTCTCGTTTTTTGTTTAACGTAGTAGATCGCCTGCTTTCGCTGGGCGTCCAGTTCCTTCAGTTCGGCCAATGTGCCGGAGAGTTTGACCAGTTGACGAACGGCAGCGTATTTTCTTTAGTTACACAACAACTCCCATAAGCGCGGCACCGGCACTAGTCGGTCCATCTCCCTTACATTATACTGATTGTTAAAAAGAATTCCGTTTTTGAACACAATTTATTTTTGTATCTATTTATATATACATATTTGCACGTATATTTAAACATTTAAAAATCTATTTATTTATATTCCTATTCATTTATATATATATTTACATTTATTATACCCTATATTATTTATTTATACAAAATGTATTTCATTTACATTTACATTTATTAACATCAACATATATATACAATTTTCACTTAGAAAACTATTTAGAACATTTAATCAATATTATTTAATACATATTCTCGCCTGCACACACACATAATTATTAACAAATTAAATTAACGAAAATTTATAAAATTATCAAACTACATGCACATAATTTTGAAATTTTTAAACGCTTCGCCTCTGTTGAATATACCCTATAAAAAAGTAAAGTAAATTCTATTAAAATGGGAGAAGAAAGAGATGTTGGTGGGCATTACCTGCGGTCAATGGGGTCAGTGCCAGAGGCGCAGGAGTCATCATGGGCCTCTGATGGAGACGGTGCAGTCGGTCCTCAGATGGCGGTGGTGTCCTCCGGACACCGAACAGGATCGCCAAAATCCAGAGCCAACTGCACGCAGAGCTTCCGACAGACAACAAAGATCCAGAATCATCCGGGAAACAGCCAGACGCAGTTAATGTGGCAATAGCAACAGCGGCGCACACTTACCGGCAATTCGTCGACGCGGAAATCGGGCAGGCCTTGAAGGATCACCTGCGTCAGAGCAATATTGACCTTATGAAAATGGTGAACGATACCATTAGGCCATTGATTGCGCGCCGGTGCCAGTTGAGAGACCTGCAGAGCGGGATCCGATATGGGATATGCTCAACATACCCAGAGAGGAAGCGCAAATCCTCCAAGGAGCCATTCCCAAGTGCAGTGCACCCCAAAAAGCACGTGCACCGATGCTGCCACCCAGAATTCCGCCGAAAGACTGGACAAGAGCCAGCAGCAGCCCGGAACCGTGGCCGAGATACACAGATAGGCACCGATAGCACCCACAGCAAATGGGAATCTAACGGCCGGATATGCGAATGTTCCGCATCCGAATTCCTACGCCAGAGTAGAGCGGTGGTGTTTATCCTTCGACGCAGAGGACCGATACAACTCAGTAGAAGACTTCATCTTCCGTTTGGAGTTCCTGCAGAGGCGGTATCGGTGTCCATGCGCGGAAATCCTGCGCACTTTCCACATGCTTCTTACCGGGAGGACAAGAGAGTGGTACTGGATCCATGTCAGGCACTCAACAATCACCAGCTGGATACAACTGTGTCAGGCTCTGCTTGACCAATTCCGCAGCCACCAAAGAGAGCATGATTGGATGCACGAGCTCCTACAACGGGAACAGCAGGCCGGAGAGAGTGTAGAAGATTACATCCATCACGTTCGGAGACTAGCGTCGAGACTCAACAGACCCATGGCGGAAAGACACCTTTTCAAAATTATAAAGAAGGGCCTTAAGAAGAGCGTTGCACTCTATATCTATGCAATGGACATATTTACCGTGGATGAGCTACGAGATGAGACAGCAGAAGTGGAACGCAGTTTCGAGCATCGAGGATGGACTCCTTATGCGCAACAGCCAGCGCCTTCCGCCAACTTCAGGCCACGTGTCCACAAGGTTATTGTCCAAGACGCGAAAGGGACACCAATCCAGGATGTGTGGAAGAACTGCGCAAATTATGGCGTGACTGGCCACATGTTCCGAGACTGCGAATAGGCAGCCCGACAGCTATTTTGCTACCGATGCGGCAAGCCAGGGACGGTGACGCCAAAATGTCCAAACTGCGCGGGAAACGGACGCCCGGGTGTGGCCACAACGGGAGACACATGCCCGTAGAAGAACCCCGTGAACTTAGCCAGTCATTAATTGTTGAGGAACCTGTAAAAATAAGAAAGGAACAAGTTGATAAGGATAAACATAGGAGGAACAGTACGATAATAAAGTTGAAGGAGCGGATAAGAAGATACCTGGAGCCCAGAAAGGAAATATTCAGCCAACATCAACTGGCAGGTATGCGGCACGTACCGCGCAGGGTGAAAAAGGCGAGAAGGCGTTTCTGGCAACGACGGACAAAGCGCAGGGAAGTTGCGGCCGCAGTCTTACGCAACCAAGCAAACGATCCGAGACCGTTCGCTGATCTAACCAGTAAAAAGCAACAGTACTGTGATACCCTGCGTGTGATACCCTTCGACTTATGTTCCTGTGTAGCTTAATGTGTTTAATTTATACACATATTAATAAGAACATACTTTCAAATTATTCTCGACAGATGTTAGCTGACACAAGCACTAACTCTAAGTGCTCATACTTTCCTGAATAACTTATGTGTTTATGGTTTGATCCGATTGAAATTTCGAAAATAAGTAGATATAACTATCAGCATAGTATATGTTAAAGTTAGAAAGTTATATATTTTTAACGACGCTTACAAATCCAGTTTAAAAACAAAATTAGTGATTTGCGGAGGCGGTGGGCGTGGCACTCAACATTAATGTGTATATTAGTGCTGCGAAAACATCGGACGACTATCGATGTTATCGATGCTGTGTTGCCTTGGATGTACATCGATGTTTATATTTCGATGTTTTCGATAGTGTCCAACACTTATCACGTTACGTTAATTTGTTCTTTCAAGAGCGAATCTATGCATAAGCAAAAAGGCCGATTAGGTTCCGTTACTTTCAGCTTCAAACATTCACGCTGCAGGCGCAAATCTTTATGGACAAATTTTTAGCAAGTGCACAAAAAGCCAGTAAGTATAGTTTGCGAATTCTACGTACATACGTACTTTTTCATGTCTAGCTTTCGAAAGTATTGTATTGGAAGAGGGCGATAAATCTCCATGCAGCTCAAGTAAAAAATTAAAATTTGGGAGATCCAAAGTGTGGGAATTCTTGAAAAAGATGTCGGTGAGAGAAGCCAAATGCATTATATGTGGAAACATTTATAAGACAAGTGGCAATACTACAAACTTGTCAGATCATTTAAAACGAGTTGACCCAAACACAAAACTTGTGGATGTTTCCAAGCAGATTGGTAGGATTGACGTATTTCTTACACCTTCCAAATACGACAACACTTCCATTCGAAAACAGGCTTTAGACAAGCCAGCGGCTAACTTTATTGTATCCGACCTTCGGTCATTTTCGGTTGTAGAAAACCAAGGATGTGTTTTATTTTCTTTTTAAGCTTTGCGGCTTATCAGTTAACAAATATAATTCGATGTATCGATATTATCGAGGTTTTTAGGCAAAACCATCGAAATCATCGAGGTACGCAAACATCGAGGTTTTCCCAACACTAGTGTATATTATTAACATACAATTTAATTAGTTTTGGAGAATGTATGTACCTTTGTTCAAATGAAAAGGGTAGGAGAAGGTACATACATGTATGTATTGAGGTTTGTAAGAATTAGACGGATAAACTGTGTGTAATTTGAGACTCGTATTTCCGCACATATATATGTATGGAAAACTTACGAAGGTGGCAGGTCGTCTGTAAGTAAGTATGTACTTACTAATGCAGCAACATATGTACATACAGAGATAGGGGTGGCGCAAATTGCGAGGTTAGGAGAAAGTAGAAAATCTTTCTTTCACCAAGGAACAATTACACACAGTCCTCATGCCGCATAAGATAAGTAAAAAAATTTTGTACTTATCTGGGGATCCTGATGAGATGCCGATAATCTGGTAGTTCGAGCGGAGCGGGGGGATGAAAATCCAGCGACGTGATGTCCAAATGTAAATGATGAGATCCGCCTGAAGGACCAATGATGGTGGTGGCGGCAATGGAATTTCTTCCTTCTTAGGGGGATCGTACAGTTGGGGGATGCTGAAAAACGGAGACCGACGCAACATGATTTAAAGATTGCCGATTAATCGATGAATACCAGTGTTTTGTAGCACTGCTTAATTAACATTTGTTTACAGTCGGGCTCTCTGACAAATCATCAGCGTCCTCGCAGAGTCCGGATTAAATTCATCCTCCTGATCGTCATCGGGGTCATCTGGCGGTAGTTCACACCAACGCTTCATTTTGTCGGACGAGTACACCGACGAATAGTGTCTTTGCTTTCGTTGAGAATGAGGCATATCTTCTACTAGATATCCTTCTTGACTATAAAAGGTCCTTTGTAGCGAGGCTCCAACTTTCGCGAAGTTCCATTGCTTGACGGCTCATTCTCTACCAAAACAAGATCGTCAAGGCTGTAGATGGTTGGCTTAGAATGTCTGGCATCATAACGTTTCTTGGCGGTAGCTCTATGGTCGTTGATCTTTGCTGCTGCGTCAACTCTAAGCTCTTCCAAATCTGTACTAGTTAGCATCTTTTAATCGTGACCCTGTATCACATTTGTCAAGGTATTTTTAAGGATATCTCGGAGCTCGTAGCCATACAAGAGCTGAAAAGGAGAACATTTAGTGGTACTGTTTACCATAGTATTAATGCTACACTGGATTGAGCACATATTTTCATCCCAACGCTTTTCTTTCTCGTTTGTAGGCATAACATTGACAAAATGATTCGGTTTGTTCGCTCCGCATGTCCATTTGCTCTTGGTGTTCTAACTGCATTGAGTACGCGCTTCACATTGTTCGTCTTACAGAACTTTTCAAAATCCTTCGAAGTGAAGGCTGTACCACGATCAGTAATAATTCGATCTGGCATGCCCAAGTAACTGGTCACATCTTGTAGGATATCCAGGACATGTTTGGTTGCTGTACTTTTTACCGCTCGTACTATGGTGAATTTAGTGAATGCATCGACAATCACAAGAATATGTTCGTTTCGTTTGACACTTTTCGGAAAAGGTCCAAGATGGTCCATGTGTATGGTAGAGAAAGGAACCGGATTGATGTCATCGTAATGGTACTGACGCAGGATTTTATGTAACTTTTAACGAAGTTGCGCATTCGAGGAAACCAGAAAAGACTTAAAATTCGTGCAATTGTTTTATCAATGCTCATATGCCTTATCGTGACATTCATAAAGAATATGGAATCGCAACTGCTTTGGTACAATCCACAACAACTTGCTGTCATGTTTGCGGAACAGGCGATCGTGCTCGATCACATAATCGTGGTCCTGTGACTTCTTTTCCACTTTCATATCAGTGACAATTTTCTGAATTTTCTGTCCTATTGCTTACAGGATCTATCGGCTGATGAATCGTCCGTTTAACATCGGTTTCTTCTGGGTCATAGTTGAGCACAAGTTGAGCGCTAATAATGGCATCCTGTCCCAACAGAAAGTCCTCTTGCAATAGATGGTCTCCTGCAATGTATACTTCAGCAGTAATGATTTTCCCGTCGATGTCCAAATCCACAATTATCGCTTCGGTGAGAATGCACGAACCCCCCCCCCCCCGCAAATGCCTTTAATTTTCATAGAACACTTGCGACGTTCAGCGTTGATTTTCCTGGCGACTGACTGGCGCACGATACTAGCCTGGCTACCAGTATCAATGAAGGCACTATAATTGTGTGATCCCACACAGACTCTCCTGGTAAATAGCTTGTCTTGATTTGTGGCTCCTAATCGGTTCAGATTTGCTGCTTGGCAGGCTGCTGTCGGTTCGTGAAACTTGTTGCATTTGGTACAACGCGTCCTTTTCTTTTCTTTTGGGCACGAATTGGCATAGTGACCCAACTCTCCGCAGTTGTAGCACTTCATTGCGTCCTTTGATTTTTGTGGCTTGATATCTTTGTCCTGCGTTTGCTGGAAGTTGCCGCCTTTCATTAGAACCTCTTTCTTAAGTGCATTCGATCGACCTCTGTTTATGAAATAAGATTCGGCTGCATCCCGAAGTTGCTTCACTGTAGCGAAGTGAATAGCCGCAATGCTGTTTTGCAGTTCACGGTGCTGAAGACCTGCTCGTACGTATCGGATAACTGCTGCTTCGCTAAGCCTATATCGCACGCCAAGGGCAGACATTCGGAAACAGTATTCCTTAACTGTCTCTTTCGATCTTCTGGTGGCTCTTGCCATACTGAAGTGTACCTCAGCTTCATCAGGGTTTGCTCCAAATTCGTCTCGAAGAGCATTCGCAAAGTTGTTCCACGTGGTGTAAAGAATAGGCGAGGAATCTAACCACATCTTGGCTGGACCCTTTAGCCGTGAGTAAATAGCGAGCATTAAAAACTTTTCATCCCACAGGTAAGCATCAACCACCTTGTTGACGCGATCGACGAACTGATTTACTGAGATAGCGTTATCATCGCTGGGATCGAACTCAGGCAAAGTGTTTGCGATTTCCTTGACCGATGCTTGCCTCATGTTGTTGTTGGCAGCCAGTCCAACACAGCTCCGCTCGTTGCTTGTGACTTCCGTTTCCACCACAGTATTATTTTGCTGATTTAGTGGTTGATTATCTTGACCCGTAACTGCTGTGTTTTGCGTCTGCATGCTCACCAACTGCGCCATCATGTTTTTCAATTCTCTCATTTCGCCCTGCAATTGTGAAATTGCCGCTGCCTGTGACGTCATCGCTTCTTCTTGTTGGCTGGAGAGCCCAACCGTTGGCATCTCCTATCTCTTCCGATTGTTCATGCTCCATGAGCCGCTGCAGCTCAGCTCGGGAACCTGAGCTTGGCAAATTTCTTGCTCGTAGAAGGACCCTTAACTCGTCCACCTTGAGCTCCACGATCATTGGCATTTTTATGTTTGAAACTTAAATTTTCTTCGCTGATTTTTGAACGTTCGCACGCGCAACTCCTATTCAATGAGTGCGAGCGATAAAACTCAATGTACTGTAAGTATTTCACAATGTGCGCTTCTGCTTGCGAATTTCACCACAACTCGAAATACAAATACGCCGGTTTGATACTGCGCTCCGACAAAATCCCTTAGATTTCAGATCTGGCTACTGATAATCCGTCCGCCACGTAGAAAAGGAGCTTTTCCGTTATTTGAAATTTGTTGTCACCTAGACCTTTTTGAGAACATATCCCATTGCAAATTTCCCACGTCGACAATTCTTGCTGCTACCCGAACACTTTTTCTTCTCTCTTAATATTCAAACCTTAAGTGATCCCACTTCTGAACTGTGAAGGGTTATATTTGTAGGCTTTATTTTAGATATTAAGGTTTATTATAAAATTAAAAAGAGAGACGTTATATTTCTGCACACGCTGCTTTCTGGGTCGTTGCTGTCATTCTTAGCAAAAGAAGAAGAAGAATAGTAATAAAAACTTATCAATCGACATATCGCATAGATTGTCGATTAATCGATGAATACCAGTGTTTTGTAGCACTGCTTAATTAACATTTGTTTACACTAGATCATTTCTCCAAATTTACGTTCCTGAATGCGGTTCGGAAATTCACAACGAAGGTGGTAGTAGACGTTCTGCAGGAGGAAGTCTTTTCGTGCTTCGGAGTTCCAGAGGTAGTCGTGAGCGATAATGGCACTCAGTTTAAAAGCCATGAGTTCACGACTTTCCTTTCGAAATACGGAGTTCGACACGTCTTCACGGGTGCATATGCTCCTCAGTCAAACGCTGCCGAACGAGTCAATCGATCTATTAACGCCGCACTTAGAGCATATGTGCAGGGTGACCAACGGGAGTGGGATGTGGTTATTAGCTACATTAACTGTTCGTTACGCAAGTCATGTCATCAATCTCTGGGCATGTCGCCGTACGTCGTAGTCTTCGGACAGCACATGATTTCGCATGGAAGCGACTACCAAGCGCTGAAGAATCTCAGCATGCTTGGCGATTCTAGTGCAAATGTACCAAGAGCAGACAAGATCGAGCTGATTCGGTTAAAGATTGACGCAAATTTCCTCAAGGCATACGAGCGGAACAAACATAGCTATGATTTAAGAGCTAAACCACGCACCTTTGATGTGGGCCAGATAGTGATCAAGCGCCACTTCGCCTTAAGCAACGCTGCTGCTAATTTTAATGCAAAGTTAGCCCCGTAGGGACTAAGGTGCGCATTAAGGAAAAGATCGGCAATACGTTGTATTTGGTGGAAGATTTGTCGGGGAAAGAACCGGGTCAATTTCACGCCAAGGATTTGTGGCTTTAGTCTTCGCTCCAGTAACCCGCTTCCGAGTGCTTGAGCTCTGATCGAAACTCTACACGCCCCTTGATTTTCTTCAACTTTAATTCCAGGCCAGTGACCCGGAATTAAACTTGTGCTGTGAGGCTCGTGTAGAAAAGTTTGATTTTATTCCCTATTTTGGTGAGGATTTCAAATTTGAATTTGAATTTTGTTGTGCCATAACGAATTCGGTAATTAGCATATGCAACTCAATGATCGTTTCGCAATTCTGCGCGATCAGTGTTGGCCAATACGTACATCGGCGATACATCGATTACGCCACAGCGATGAATCGTTATCGATCGCTCAATAAGAAAAAGAAGAGCGGTGCCGAGCGTCACGTTTTTGGCGCAAAGGAAAAAAATAATTATGCGAAAAGCCTAAATTGAATATAAGTTCCCGATACGTATATTGTGTGACTGGTGTTTGCAATGTGAGTATGGAATTACCAATTCCAAATAGGTACTCATATTTTTGGTATTTTCTGCAGTGTACCGCACGAGTTGCCCAGCGGAGCCCTAGCGCTACTGCGCCCCTACTTTCCACTGCCGCGTGTTTGCTTGTGCAAATACCTTTGCGTTGCGACTAGTCCAGCCAACGGAGCCCTAGCGCTACTGCGTCCATACGCTCTTGCTGCTTCGGACACTTGCGCAACGGCGCGCATACACTTGTGCTGCGGCGCGTTTAGGTTTTTGCAACTGCGCGCTGACGCTGCTGCACCTATGCGCTACTGCAAGGAGCAGTGATATTTCTTCGGTGAGTCAATGAAAATTTTCGACTTGGCTGAACGAAAGGTGACACGTGCTTTACCCCCTCTTGCCTATATAGATCAAAGACCACCTAGCGGCAGTTGCTCGACGGCTCAGTGAGCGTTGCCCGAGCTGGCGTTGTCGCCAAGGATCAACACAGGGACAAGTAACACACCCCCACGAATCTACATAGGACCTTTTCACATTCGGACGGACCTAAGGAGCGCCTCACTCACATTTATAGGATTTAACCTCACACGTGGTTACACCCCTCCCCACTTGCACGTGTGAACTGTAAGGATGTTTTCTCAGGCTGGGGTACATATCTCAGTCTCGCCAGGGTCTTTACAGAAAATTTATATAAAACTAGGACTATCATGACTTTAGTAAGAGGGAAGCTATTAGTTGATCATGCCCTACTGGGGTATAACAGGGTATAGGGGACACACGTGGTCTATGTCACGCACGTGTACTCGTTGACCATGTGGTTTTCCACCTGGATTTTTACCACCACGTGGTCCTGCTGGGGCTTACGTATGTGTGTCGCGTGTCACGCATGCCTGGCTGGCGGCTGATCGTGAGGAGCGCACGTGGCCGCGGGGCACTTTCGCTCGCACTCCCAAGTCGCTCGTTGGTGTATTCCACCACGCCGCAAACTTGTTAGAGAACACGCTCACGCACCCACTCGTCACTTAACGTTCACTCACGATACGGACTGTGCGTGTGTACGCTCACTGGCCAGCGGAGCACCGGCATGCCAGAAAAGCGCTACTCTGCGAATACACACTCACACGGGCACACACGTACACGACACTTTCACTCAAATGCTCTAGAGGGGAGAGAATTTATCACTGGGTATTTGAATAATCACGGCTGGTTTTGTTTCATTATATTAATAACATGGTTTTATTTTATTTCAATAGCTTCTTGTTTCCTCGTATTAGTTCTTATCCTAGTTAGTCCCTGCCTTCCTGCCTACTTCGCACCAATACACTAATTTCTTCCTTCGTGTTTTCGTCTTGATTTTCAATACGCTCTACCGTAACAATTTTTAATGCCGCTAAATCAATTTTTAGATCAAATTTTTTCATAAAGTCTCTACTCAGTGAGTAGATAGGAA